>OW804095.1:150016799-152416799 GCA_942159475.1 Sthenelais limicola
CCCTGGTGAAGGAGGTGGAGGCTCGCGGGAGGGGAGGAGGGGGAGGGAGAGGTAGGGAGAGGGGGCCAGTGGGAGCTCTTGTAACGTGAGTACATGTAGCTCTGTCATGTAAAATGAGAAGAAAAAGGCTGTGTCGAGTGCAGAGCGTCTAGTTGATCCTTCCCTCCTCCTCTCCCACTCCCTCCCTCTCTCTCTCTTGCTCTGTCCCTACTCCCTCACTCCCACCTCCCTCCCTCTTTCTCCTCCCTCTTTCCTTTCTCCCTCCTCTGTCCGCTCTCACTCTTTCTCTCCTCCCTCCCTCTCTCTACCCCCTGTCTCTGTCTCCCCTCTCTCTATCTCTCTCCTCTCTGCCTCTTTCTCCCCTTTCTCCCTCTCTCCTCTCTCCCTCCTCTGTTCGCTCTCACTCACTCTTTCTCCCCTCACTCTCCTCCCTCCCTCTCTCTCTGCCCCCTCTTTCTTTCTCCCCCTCTCTTTTTACCCCCTCTCTCTATCTCTCCCCCTCTCTGCCTCTCTCCCCCTCTCTCTCCCCTTGCAGCGATTGGTCTCCCCTCCTGTGTATCTAGTCTTTGTGCGGGTAATACATCTAAATTAATGCTACCCGTGTCCTGACTACTGTGAATAATGTACAGCAATATCTGAATAATTGGTGCGAGAAGAAATCTGCACTGCTTGCCACTCTTTTTTTTTTTTTTTTTTAACAATTTTATTAGGAAGATTTCCAACAAAGTGGTAGGTCTCATCTCCTACAAAGGTATTTACAAAATTTAAATTAACACAAATATCGTGACGAATCAATCCTTGTTTACAACCTACATAATTTTTACAACAAAAACATTCTAATCGACTCGAGGTATACTATATTATATAATTAATGTGGATGTCAGCATCAAATCCACTTGTTACACCTATTACAGCTTCTATATCAACATAACTCATTTTTTTTGTTTTGGGCCCATGATTAAAAACTATAACATCAATCTCGCTTAGATAAAAAATAATTGGTTACATATTAACACCGATTTTGTAGTGCATACAATAGTTCTCATCATGCATAGCAATGTAAGACCTGTATTACAGGCTATCTAAACATCATATCATCCAGTTATCCGTTACCTTCAGATGGGTTTTAAGGTTTGGCCACGACATACTTTTCACCATTACATGTAGACTATTCCACGTACGAGGGCCCTGATAAAGGGGAGATTTCCTCAACTTCTCAGTTTTAGCAACTGGCACCGTAAGATTAATTCCTTCGGCCATCCTCGTTGCACGTGGCATATCCTGTACATTTTTTGTGACATCTTTGAGATTGAACATTAGGTCTATTACTGCAATGTCACCTTTCTTACGAAATTTCGTAACTCTAGTAATCCTATACATCTCATCCAATGTATGGTTGTTGTCATGAACAAATATCAATCGTACAGCTCTATTCAATACGCTTTGTATTTTATTTATATAGTTCGCACTTGCCATGTTATGAAATATGTTACCATACTCCGCAATGGAGTATACATGGCTTTTTATAATAATCTCAGTCATTTTCTTACTCAAGCAAGAGCGAAGCCTATATATCTTGGACAGTTTGGTTTGCAGTGTGTAGATCAGTGAGATCAGCGAGAGTTATTACCAACATACCATGTCTAAGAGTGTAAGACTATAACAACAACAGACAATGTCTAAGAGTGTAAAGCTATACCAACAACAGACCATGTTTAAGAGTGTAAAGCTATACCAACAACAGACCATGTTTAAGAGTGTAAAGCTATACCAACAACAACAAAGGCCAGAGCTGACCCAGCTAGGCTATTATGCTCACGTGATCAATGACGGGGCTGGCGGCCTCAGGATTAGCATAATACAGCCGCCTCAGTCAAATTACACACTCTCACACAGGATCAATGGCCAAGGTCAACTCAAGGTCACGTCAATATCAATACAAGGTCATGCACATATAAAGGCAAGGTCAAGCACACAGGGACATCTATCAAGATGGACTTTCATCTCATGCATCCATTTGCTTTTGCCCCTGGTGTCGCACAGGGGTCGCTTGCGTATTGATGGATCTATCGATAGTTTCTATATCACCGATCCACTCTGTGCTCGTTACATTTTGGTACTGCAGTTTAAAGATAGCCTTTGCAAAGAAATCTTACCATATTCACTCATATTATGACTTATAGGACTAAATTTTCCAATATCTTGCTGCTGATACATATTCGGATTTGAAGTAAAGTGGAATCAGCAACCATTGAGCGATAATAGATGAAGCCACTGAAGGAGAGGATTTCAGTCTCAGAAATATAAATGTGCAACCTTGGAAGCTCTGTAGCAAAGACAACTGGACAAAATCTGGTCAAATATTATCTAAGAGTTGCTATAATAAGTTTGGATGAATAATAAAATAAAGGATATGTTATGACATTTGTATAAAGTAAAACCAACGAAGAAGGAAAGCATTAAGACATTGTGTGTAGAAGATATTGTATATTGTATGGGAGAAAATGAATGTTAAGATGTAGATCTAGAGATTGTTCGTTTATTTTTATAAAGGCCTTCTTGGAAGAACTGTGTTAGCACTGAACGTCGTAGCCAATTGTATTTGAAATGGAAATAAAAACATTTATAATACAGTTTTCTTATTGAGTTAACTCCTTCCCTGACTCTGCCATTGAGTGTACACTTGAAGTGCTTCCACTCTGGCTAACATTATTAACTTAATATGATCTGCTTTACGGGTTGATGTAGCATGAAAACATTACATGCACTGATAGATTGACTTATCAACGCTTTGATAGGGGAGTTTGCTTGTGTCACTGCAATCGCTACTTTGATTTTGATGTATCGACTCGATAACTATTATTAATCTTTTTCCATCAGCTAAAACTGAGAATAGTGTATAAAAACATAATGTCTCTGGCTGAATAAAAACATTTAAAACAAACAAACAAACAAACTGTATATGGGTCAGATTTTCAGAAAATGTACAATTGGCAGCTGTACACATTTAGTAAATTGTGCTAGATTAGGCTGCAATTTGGTCAATACTAGGTAAATTCGAGTAAATTTGGCATTGCATTGATTCTAGCAATCTGTTTGGCTAGGTTTATCTGTATTTTGAACTTTGTTTTCGTCTAGAATTTGGGTTATTTGAGGGGATTGGCGAAGTACATTTTCTGAAAATCTGACCCATATAATACTTCAATCTCACCTCTCTTTTTATAATAATAACTTGAATAATAACTAAAAGTTGAAGGGAACTTAACTGGAACAAATCATGTTGTTGAATTTTGTTGATCTTTTATTTGGCGACCCTTATAATAATTTAATTCAATTCTTTAAAAAGTTCTTTATTGCAGATGTTATTACAATTCGGTCGTTCTTTTCTAGAAATTAGTTCTTCCAAAGAGTGCGGCGTTTGGGTTTAGAATTGAAGAGTTGAGTTGCAAGTAAACTAAAACTATCAGGTTAAATAAGGACTAGTAATAAGGACATGTGAATGGTTAATTACAGTGGTTAATAATGGTTAATTACAGTGAGATTAATAATAGGTACGTCCCCACTTATCCTTTATTTATTGTTCTAATCTATCGTTCTTGTTTTGTCAGATCTGTAAATTTGTTTTCTCATCTTGGATGAACAAAATAAGAAATAAACAAATTAAAGTTGACAGCCTGGAAACATGGAATTTGGATCAACCCCTAATCGACTCATGTCAATCTTTTAAGGATGTCCATGCTATAATACAGGTCCATATTAATCCTGATATGAAATAGCGGTTATACAAACCCTCTATACTAAGTGCTCGTGAGCCCATCCACTAAATCTCTCTTCACAATATCTTAATAGCAATACATTTATTGATCTACTTATTATGAAGTGGATCAATAATGATCAATAATGACATCAGCAGATCAAGGAAGGGTTAATCGATAAAACAAATGAATAAAAAAGAATAAAATCTTGAGAAAAATAAAAACTCTCATTTAATACGTTTGTGTGATTTTTATCGTTTATTCAAGTTCTTACTTAAAGTGGCTAAGATAGTTAAAACGAGTAGTCACAGAATCACATGAAGCTTATTCAGTGTAACCATATAGGATATGTATGCAATATCTAAAGTATAGAGCACCAACATTGTGTCCTCATTCAATAATCATTGAATAAGTGTCATGAATAGACCAGATTTCAAATCAGAGAATAGTAGCCGTCAAGCGCTGCCCCCACTCACTAAATGACCAGGGATGTAACTAGCTTTAACCTAGGAGTCTATGAACGACCTTTGGTCGAGCCTGGCATTATGTAACTCCAGATGCCAGAACCCAACTGCCACTCTGCATCTCTGTATGGAATGCAAAAACGATTTTGCTCACTATTTTACCAAATATCTGATATAATATAAATGTTAGAGTTTTGATATCCACAGGAGTTAGTTAGGTAGGGTAAGGTGAATCAAATACTAGAGTAGGAAGAAGAAAGTCTGTTACTCGATAATCCAGCCAACAACAGTGAGAAGTGTCACATTAAATGATGTAAACATCTGTTTTCTCAGCTGAGACAAACCCGAGACCAAACTGCTACAATAAGTGAAGCTACCGCAGGAAAGGAATGTGAATCTATCACAGGGAAGAATTTCTCTTTGTCAGCGAAATGTAAATGTGGACTTTTATGGATGCAGCCGTGTAGCAAAAACAACCAGACAATATCCTCCAAAACCTCGGTCAAATGACTTTCAGATGGGCAGCTTTAAATCCCATTAAACATGTCCCTAGGTTAGAAAAAGATGCCCATTTGGATTCAAATGCCAAAAGTGCTAGCCCTTAATACTATTCTATTAATGCTTAAGTTAAAGTGACACATATCACTGAGCTCCCGATTTGGAGAAAGTTTGCCTGAATTTCAACTATGTTCTAGATTAGTATATTGGTAATGGATACCCAGGAGCATTAATGTATTAAATACATATATTTCGAGTACTTAAGAGTTTAAAACTCCAATTTCGAACCATGCCATCGGCGGGATGTGCCTCACAGACACAACAGTCTGTTGGTTAGGGAAAGTCCCAGACCACTCTTATCATTATTGGTTAAGTGATAACACCTGGATGGGACAGGGTATATATGTCAGTATGCACCTCCTGCCCCGCTTGTAGTTCACATCCCTTCACCATGCACTGAGGGCAGCACCTTATGGTCAAGTTACTTCTCTCTCAGATTTGAATTCCCCAATGCAATCTCTGCCACATTCTTCATTAACAAATATCAATTAATCTAGGGAATATAATTATAGCGTTGGTATTCCACAAAATTGTTCTTACTTGTGCAGGAACCCAGTGAAAGACTTGGAACATAGGTTTCAAAACTGGGCCCTCCTTTTTGTAATCACCATTGATGCAAATAAAGCATTTTTTTTTAATTGAATTAAATTGCAGGTCATCGGAAACTACAAACATATTTCTAAATGACATATAGTCAAAACAGCCACTTTAAGAATATTAATATAAATACTTTAATACAATAATGTGCTTGACACTTTGGCAGCTGCTTTGCCTAATGCCCTCTCAGTGGTACAGAGCTAAGCCACAAATCATTGCCAATATTGTAATTACATTACGCTTAACTGTACACTTAATAACAAACGCAGTCCCTTTAGGTATGTTCTTGGCTAAATCCCATAAACTGAATCTCTTTAAGGGACGATATTTCCGTCCTGTGCATCCAAAGTGTCCAAATAAAATATCAAATGATTTCGTAGCGATAGTTATTTAACCTAACCAGGCATAAATATATATACTTGAACCAAAACGTTCCACTGCTTTATATTTATAATTATGCATTTTAGTTATACATTTTGTACGTCTTAAGCGTCTTTTAGTCTTAAATAGTCTTTACTCTTAGATATCAAATGGAGATTAAAAAGAAGAGGCCATTTGGGTTAGAGAAAATCTGTGCTAAATATTTGTATATCAAACCTTAACTTAATCTATCCCACCATGCACTGTAACAGACAGCAATTTATCTATAAACTGTATTTAAAACTCTAATCTAAATTGTAATTTAAAACTCTAGTCTAAAGAGACCCTCTGGAAGAGCTATGGCTGCCACAGAAGAGGGCCGTTCCCATTTCTGGTGTAAATCATCTTATGTATATATCTTATCATGTACTGTTTTCCGGAAATAAACAATATACATACATACATGCACAGTAGCACATGACTTGCTGGGACTGCACCTTTAAGGAAACACTGCTTGTAACAGACATGCACTGTAGCACATACAAACCCCCTATTATCGGTCACCCATGACTAGCCTGGACTGCACCTTTAAGGAAACACTGCTTGTAACATACATGCACAGTAGCACATACAAACCCCCCATTATCAGTCACTAGCCTGGACTGCACCTTTAAGGAACCACTGCTTGTAACAGACATGCACAGTAGCACATACAAACCCCCTATTATCGGTCACCCATGACTAGCCGGGACTGCACCTTTAAGGAAACACTGCTTGTAACAGACATGCACAGTAGCACATACAAACCCCCTATTATCTGTTACTAGCCTGGACTGCACCTTTAAGGAAACACTGCTTGTAACAGACATGCACAGTAACACATGCAAACCCCCTATTATCAGTCACCCATGACTAGCCTGGACGAGAGGCACCCTACCGCTTTTCCGCTAGGAATAGCTCCGCTATGTTTCTCAAGTCACGTGACCGGTGCCCTGACCAGAGGGAGAAACGATGTATATATATACCAAACCTGCCTTTCATTGACCTGTTTTCAGGCTTTTCTTTTTGCTGGAACTTTCTTACCAATCCCAGAAGCTAGCTCGACTTAAGTGGAGCAAGGTTCAAATGGAAAACTGTTTCGTTTAATGAATAATTAAAAAGTTATCACAAACCATGTATTCGAAGCAAGGGCTGTCAACAATGGCTGCCATAACAAAACGTAGATGGCAAAGCAAAGCCAGCAAAGCCACTGCCTCTCTAAGCCAATCAGATCATAAGGTGCAATCATGTGACCATGGGCACAATGGCAGGCCGGGGAACCCCTCCGATCAGAAAAACAAAGTTCATAGGCTTTTTTTGCAGGTAGAAACTCCGGGATTATCATTTATTCCATTAAAAAGGCAACATTTAGTAATTCTTCTGCTAAAATCTAAATGTCTGCTGGTCATTAGGTTGGTTGAACCCATACGACCTCAGCAGACAGCTCAAAGCAAAACGTCTGCACGCGAAAACGGCCAAAGCCCTGCCTTCAAGGCTTCGGCAAGTGGCTTGGTGGGAGGGAGGCTATACTGGTTTGCCAGGGCTGTTTTTGCGACGATCCTTTATTCAGTTAAATATAAAAACAATAATAGGCGTACAGATCTTGTGAAATCTAACCAATTTACTAAAATAATAATCACTTGAAGCGGTACACTTTTCTGGACTGCACCTTTAAGGAAACACTGCTTGTGGCAGATTGCGATACAAAAGCCTGAGGTGGCCTCCAGCAACCAAGTGCTGCTGTGTTCACCTGTTAGGTTCAATAAGACACTTGTATCAATACACACCGTCCATTAACCTCTAACCAAATCAACCACACCCTTTCTAAGATATAAGCACTTTATCTTAAATTGTTTAAGAGCACTAGCGAACATGGGTGTGTCTAGCGGAAGGGAAGGTAGTTTATCTAAGGAAAGAATCTAAAGCACTAATAATATCTATATTAGTGCTTTAGATTCTTTTTATTCTATAATAGACATGATAACGAAAAGTAAGAAATACAGTGTACAGTGTAGTACAATGTATTGCTCCTTCCTCTATGTTAAGTTAATGCTTGGCTCTATTCCTGGGCATAACCTTATAACCTTATATATATGGCCGCAACATGTATACATATATATATATATATATGTAGACATGCCCTATTGCCTACGTTTACTAAAGGAAATGGAAGCCTTACTCCTTGCATGGCTGAATGTTATGTTTAGTCTATATGGTATGGCATATATATACTTCTCCTGTCACTTGGGGTCTCTTTCCTTGATACATGTTACAACAAATGTATGTATCTATATTTACCATGGTGCCTCCTTATAATGGGTTCTTTATTTTTTTTTTTTCACATTTTTTACCAGGACTAGATCACCGCAATGGCAGTTTTCCTCTAGTACCTGGGCAGGAGGTGAAACTGTGGCCGAAACCTAACATCAGACATCAGATCAAACCTCACATCAAACCTCAGGTCAAACCTCAAAGAAGAGGCTTTTGTGTTCAAACTAAAACAGGGGTCTGATGGATTCTGAGGTTTAGCAGGGATGTATATAACCTCCTCCTCCCTGTAGAAGCATCGCTCCATCCATCGCTACTATTGAGGCCAAAGCGATTATTTATTGTTTCTCCTCGACCATACATTTGTTTGGATATGAGCATGAGCGTGGGGAGATTGGAAGGCAAGATCTATTGTCTAGTGACTGGGGGAGGGGGAGGTACATACATGGGGGAGGTACATACATGGGGGAGGTACATACATGGGGGGAGGTACATACATGGGGGGGAGGTACATACATGGAGGGGGAGGTACATACATGGGGGGAGGTACATACAGGGGGGGAGGTACATACATGGGGGGAGGTACATACATGGGGGAGGTACATACATGGGGGGAGGTACATACAGGGGGGGAGGTACATACATGGGGGGAGGTACATACATGGGGGAGGTACATACATGGGGGGAGGTACATACATGGGGGGAGGTACATACATGGGGGAGGGAGGTACATACATGGGGGGAGGTACATACATGGGGGAGGTACATACATGGGGGGAGGTACATACATGGGGGGAGGTACATACATGGGGGGAGGTACATACATGGGGGAGGTACATACATGGGGGGGAGGTACATACATGGGGGGGGAGGTACATACATGGGGGAGGTACATACATGGGGGAGGTACATACATGGGGGGAGGTACATACATGGGGGAGGTACATACATGGGGGAGGTACATACATGGGGGAGGTATATACATGGGGGGAGGTACATACATGGGGGGAGGTACATACATGGGGGAGGTACATACATGGGGGAGGTACATACATGGGGGGAGGTACATACATGGGGGGAGGTACATACATGGGGGGAGGTACATACATGGGGGAGGTACATACATGGGGGAGGTACATACATGGGGGAGGTATATACATGGGGGGAGGTACATACATGGGGGAGGGAGGTACATACATGGGGGAGGGAGGTACATACATGGGGGAGGTACATACATGGGGGGGAGGTACATACATGGGGGAGGTACATACATGGGGGGAGGTACATACATGGGGGGAGGTACATACATGGGGGAGGTACATACATGGGGGAGGTATATACATGGGGGGAGGTACATACATGGGGGAGGGAGGTACATACATGGGGGAGGGAGGTACATACATGGGGGAGGGAGGTACATACATGGGGGGAGGTACATACATGGGGGAGGTACATACATGGGGGGAGGTACATACATGGGGGAGGGAGGTACATACATGGAGGGAGGTACATACATGGGGAGGGGGGCAAGGGGAGAGAGATCAGGGGCATAGGGTAAAAGATAACACAGAGACACTAGTCAATGCTATGCTGTTATAAAACACCAATCCTGATGTAAATAAGGTTACATGGCTTGGTTTGATGTACAGTAATCCCTTTTAAATACAAGCGATGGTTTACTTTCAGCTGTCAACAGTTATCCCTTCTTAACATATCTGATTATGCTTATCAATAGGTGTTCTTAATACAGCCAAGGCCATCAGCCTTCATCCTCTATTCCCCCCTACAAGCATAAGGTGATATAGATGTTGCATGTGGGCCAGATTTTCAGAAAATGTACAATTGGCAGCTCTACACATTTACTAAATTCTGCTAAATCAGGCTGCAATTTGGTCAATACTAGGTAAATTCGAGTATATTAGGCATTGCATTGATTCTAGCAATCTGTTTGGTTAGGTTGAACTGTATTTTGAACTTTATTTTCGTCTGAAATGTGGGTTATTTGAGAGGATTGGTGAAGGTGAATTGTACATTTTCTGAAAATCTGACCCATATATTGTGCTAGTAAGCAGGTAACTACAAGCTGTATTCAGGAGAAGAACCCTCCTTCCTTCCAACCCTATTACAAGCTCTAGCAGGCCCGTACAGGGTACAGTATGTCAATCACTGCCTTGAAGGATTTGGCCTATAATATAATCATTACTTCTACAGTAACAGCTTTAGGGTGGAAGGAGAGTGGGGTCTATTTCTTATAGTCAACAAAATATAACATCAATTTGTAAGGTAAATATGTGAGATTGATCGTATTTACCTTTTAGATATAAACCAAGGTCTTTTGGTGGTCCAATATACTAGTTTGAGTTTGCGAAACTTTATATTGTGCCACGAAAAGTTCCCACCACTCTTTGACTAAACAAAGTTGTACAAAATACTTCTAACACGGGAGATATATGTAAGCATGAACTAAATACAACGCACAGTATTCAACCTTTGTTCACAGCCATGTATCATAATTATTCATTATGTAACTATAGCTGAGTATAAGGATAGGAAGAATACAAACTTTAAAGGTATGAATTTCCCAAACATTGTCGGTAATTACCAGACATAGTTATCTGTATAACAACCACAAGGCAGGGAAAACTGCCCTCACTCTATCATATCCAGGGTCTTTCTCAACCTCCCTCCCTCCCACCCACACCCTTCCCTCCTCCATGGTGTGGTTGTTACCTTGGATACATCCCATATTAATGGACTCATTAACCCTATAGATCTCCATAATGAAGAGAGACTCTTCTCTATCATTAATTAACCCTATAGATGTCCATCATGAAGAGAGACCCTTCTCAATAATTTAACCTATAGATCTCAATAATGAGGTGAGACTCTTCTCAATAATTTACCCTATAGATCTCCGTCATGAAGTGAGACATGATCTAATCTACCTCCCTGCTTATATTATAATAGTGAGTGTGTGACCTGATACCTTTCCCTCTAACCTACCTCCCTGCTTATAACATTGAGTGAATGGTCTGATACCTCTCCCTCTAATCTACCTCCCTGCTTATGCCATTGAGTGAATAGGCTGCTACCTCTCCCTCTAATCTACCTCCCTGCTTATAACATTGAGTGAATGGTCTGATACCTCTCCCTCTAATCTACCTGCCTGCTTATAACATTGAGTGAATGGCCTGATACCTCTCCCTCTAATCTACCTCCCTGCTTATAACATTGAGTGAATGGTCTGCTACCTCTCCCTCAAATCTACCTCCCTGTTTATAGCATTGAGTGAATAGGCTGATACCTCTCCCTCTAATCTACCTCCCTGCTTATAACATTGAGTGAATGGTCTGATACCTCTCCCTCTAATCTACCTCCCTGCTTATAACATTGAGTGAATGGTCTGATACCCCTCCCTCTAATCAACCTCCCTGCTTATAACATTAAGTGAATGGCCTGATACCTCTCCCTCTAATCCACCTCCCTGCTTATAACATTGAGTGCATGATACCTCTCCCTCTAATCTACATCCCTGCTTATAACATTGAGTGCATGATACCTCTCCCTCTAATCTACATCCCTGCTTGTAACATTGAGTGAATGGCCTGATACCTCTCCCTCTAATCCACCTCCCTGCTTATAACATTGAGTGCATGATACCTCTCCCTCTAATCTACATCCCTGCTTATAACATTGAGTGAATTGGCTGCTACCTCTCCCTCTAATCTACCTCCCTGCTTATAACATTGAGTGAATGGTCTGATACCTCTCCCTCTAATCTACCTGCCTGCTTATAACATTGAGTGAATGGCCTGATACCTCTCCCTCTAATCTACCTCCCTGCTTATAACATTGAGTGAATGGTCTGCTACCTCTCCCTCAAATCTACCTCCCTGTTTATAGCATTGAGTGAATAGGCTGATACCTCTCCCTCTAATCTACCTCCCTGCTTATAACATTGAGTGAATGGTCTGATACCTCTCCCTCTAATCTACCTCCCTGCTTATAACATTGAGTGAATGGTCTGATACCCCTCCCTCTAATCAACCTCCCTGCTTATAACATTAAGTGAATGGCCTGATACCTCTCCCTCTAATCCACCTCCCTGCTTATAACATTGAGTGCATGATACCTCTCCCTCTAATCTACATCCCTGCTTATAACATTGAGTGAATTGGCTGCTACCTCTCCCTCTAATCTACATCCCTGCTTATAACATTGAGTGCATGATACCTCTCCCTCTAATCTACATCCCTGCTTGTAACATTGAGTGAATGGCCTGATACCTCTCCCTCTAATCCACCTCCCTGCTTATAACATTGAGTGAATGGCCTGATACCTCTCCCTCTAATCCACCTCCCTGCTTATAACATTGAGTGAATGGCCTGATACCTCTCCCTCTAATCCACCTCCCTGCTTATAACATTGAGTGCATGATACCTCTCCCTCTAATCTACATCCCTGCTTGTAACATTGAGTGAATGGCCTGATACCTCTCCCTCTAATCCACCTCCCTGCTTATAACATTGAGTGAATGGCCTGATACCTCTCCCTCTAATCTACCTCCCTGCTTATAACATTGAGGGAATGGCTTGATACCTCTCCCTCTAATCTACATCCCTGCTTATAACATTGAGTGAATGATACCTCTCCCTCTAATCTACATCCCTGCTTATAACATTGAGTGAATGGCCTGATACCTCTCCCTCTAATCCACCTCCCTGCTTATAACATTGAGTGAATGGCCTGATACCTCTCCCTCTAATCCACCTCCCTGCTTATAACATTGAGTGCATGATACCTCTCCCTCTAATCTACCTCCCTGCTTATAACATTGAGGGAATGGCTTGATACCTCTCCCTCTAATCTACCTCCCTGCTTATAACATTGAGTGAATAGGCTGCTACCTCTCCCTCTAATCTACCTCCCTGCTTATAACATTGAGTGAATGGTCTGATACCTCTCCCTCTAATCTACCTCCCTGCTTGTAACATTGAGTGAATGGTCTGATACCACTCCCTCTAATCTACCTCCCTGCTTATAACATTGAGTGAATGGTCTGATACCCCTCCCTCTAATCCACCTCCCTGCTTATAACATTGAGTGAATGGTCTGATACCTCTCCCTCTAATCTACCTCCCTGCTTATAACATTGAGTGAATAGGCTGCTACCTCTCCCTCTAATCTACCTCCCTGCTTATAACATTGAGTGAATGGTCTGATACCTCTCCCTCTAATCTACCTCCCTGTTTATAACATTGAGTGAATGGTCTGATACCTCTCCCTCTAATCTACCTCCCTGTTTATAACATTGAGTGAATAGGCTGCTACCTCTCCCTCTAATCCACCTCCAAGTATATACCATTAAGAGTGTGGCGTGATCCCATCTATGTCTATGATCCTCATGTACTATACCATCCTCGCCAGTAGAACAAATATGAGGGAAAACAAATGTAAAAATGGATAATCAATAAGGATCAAAGCAATGGAAGATAGCAAAGAGAGACAAAACATAAAGTTAATAGCTGGAAAGATAAAAGGGTCTAATGGATGGGGCAGGAGATGCACAGAGCGTGCTCCATCCATTGATTCATTGCTATACATCTAACTCCATCTTCTCTACATTCAGGTGGGGGTGCAAGGGTGTGTGTGTGTGTGTGCAAAACCCTGTATCCACTCAGCCGGTTATAATATAGATGGTGGGGGGGGGGGGGGGGGGGGGGGGAGAGCTAGAGGGCAGTCAGGCCAGGAGAGGTGCATAAAAGATAAAGTCTGTCATGATAATTATGAGCCTCTAGTCAAATAGACATTGAATAATATTTCGTCTCTCAGCTGAAGACCTCCAGTAAAAAAAATCGGCTAGGTGGACACAGGGCTTAAGCTGGGATTACATGAATTATTCATTTATTTGGATTGACAAGTTAAAGCTGTCGGCCACAAACCTAATACCCTGCCGTGCATGCCAGAGCATGCTGCACAGCCCTCAACATGAATATAGTCATCGACCGTTTAAACCTTGATCAATGTTTAGCTCTCCTAAAATTTATATACACTTTGTCTCACTTCACCTGAATTCGAGTACAAATCTGAAAAATTTCAGGTTAAGTTCAGGTCAGGCAGGACATACTGTATATGGGTCAGATTGTCAGAAAATGTACAATTGGCAGCTGTACACATTTAGTAAATTCTGCTAAAATAGGCTGCAATTTAGCCAATACTAGGTAAATTCGCGTATATTCGGCATTGCATTGATCCTAGCAATCTGTTTGGTTAGGTTGAACTGTATTTTGAAGTTTATTTTCGTCTGAAATTTGGGTTATTTGAGAAGATTGGCGAAGTTGAAGTGTACATTTTCTTAAAGTCTGAGCCACATATCAAAACCAGACATTGATATGAATTATAGACATGAGTTCTAACGTCAAGACTTATTAACCTCTAGGGTAAGGGCATCAGAGATCTAAGGCTAGCACAATGGCACACCTAGCCCCCCCCCCACAACCCCCTCTCACTAAACATAATGATATAAAACAAATTTCGATCTACTCTCCACTACTAATAGAGAATAATTGGAGTGATTTTAAGCCAGGATAATACTCACCCATTTAACCGTCACTCAGGATATATTTTATAAAATAATATATACAATATTTATTATTGGATTGTATTGTTAATTTCAGGACATATTCAACCATAGAAGCATGATCAGCTGAACCCCTGATAACAGACCTGAATGTACGTTAGATAGTGTAAGTGCATGAGATACACAGAGCGGAGGCGGTAGTCAGCCCCTGGAGCCCCCCACTGATATGGGTCAGATTTTCAGAAAATGTACAATTGTCAGCTCTAAACATTAACGAAATACTGCTAAATTATACTGAAAAATGATGAATACCGGGTATATCTGAGTATATTTTGGTATCACACTGATTTAAAGTATTAGTTCTGTTATCTTAAACTGCATTTTGAAGCTCATTTCTGTCTTGAATGTGTGTTATTTGAGAGGATTGGTGAAGGCGAATAGTACATTTTCTGAAAACCTGACCCATATAATGCATACTGTGGCATGGCTATCTCACACTGAAACATGCAGATAAACAGCAGACATAATGGGTCACGTCCTCAACAATGTACATTCAACAGCTCTTCACATTTAGCAAATTCTGCTAAGTTACACTAAAAGATTATAAATACTAACTATATCAGAGTATATTTAGTATTGCATTGAGTCAAGCATCTTTTCCAGTTATGTTGAACTGTATTTTGAACCTCATTTCTGTCTGAAATATGGATTATTTGAGATGATTAGCGAAGGCAAATTGTAAACTTTCTACCGATTTCACCCATATACATAAAGAGAGTCTGAGTGTTAGCACTAAGCCTAGTCTTGCCTATCTTAGTGTCTGAAGGGCAGGAATCGATGGGTCAGATTTTCAGAAAATGTACAATTCACCTTCACCAATCCTCTCAAATAACCCACATTTAAGACAAAAATCAGCTTCAACATGCAGTTTAACCTAACAGAACTCATACTTTAAATCAATGTGATACCAAATATACTCAGCTATACCCGGCATTCTTCATTTTTCAGCCTAATTTAGGAGAATTTACTAAATGTGTAGAGCTGACAATTGTACATTTTCTTAAAATTTGATCCAGATCCATCTTGTGGTAGATGGGACAGTAGTGGCTTCAGGGCTCGCTACAGGGTAAACACTGGTAACCAGCAAGATCTACAGTTTGTTTGTTTTAAGATTTTTATTCAGCAAGACATTATGCAATAGGGGAGTTGCATAGCCACCATTTTGAGTCTAGATTCGCATGGAATTATGGGAGTAATGGTACAGTATAAAATCTATAGAAAACATGTTATCTTTAGCTTGGAATATTTATCAGTGGTCCAATATCAATATCCATATGTTTTAGATGTTTCTATAACACACAACTTCATCTTTCCCATCATGCATTTGGTTTCTCTAGACCATTTATACACGCTATGATATTGTTGAAAACAGTCTTGCAATTTTAAATAAAATTGTTGCTAAATATTTGTATGTCAGATTTGAACTGAATCTATCCCAGCATGCACTGCCATAGACATGCGCAGTGAGACATGCAACTCCCCTATTGATACACTGTTTCTCAGGACAAGCTGATTTAATCATATCATAATCATTCAAAATGGAAAATTTATAATAAAGTCATTTTACAATAATATTATCATTAAGTTAAGAAAAATAAAATTAAGACAATTTAAAACCACACACCCGGGACAGTGTCGAATGCATGACATGCTATTTAAATGCTAAGATATAAAATAATTCACCATAATAGACAGAAAAAACAACCCAACCTTATTATATTATTATATGTGTAGTATTCCTTTTAGTTCCAGTGCGCAGTGCTTCAATGTTGGTTTAGTATATTAGGCAATCTCTGCTTGAATCTGGTGCACTGTGAGTTCCACTGACGCCATCTTGAATTTTTTAAATTCATTCTTTGTTGAAATAAAACCAAAAACATAATTTAGGGGTACTTTTCCTTCCTCAACAAAACCCTTCCTCAATAAACCGATCAATATACAAGAGATTTCCCACCTTTGCAACTTCTTAAATTAATAGGTGGCCTCCACTATTGGCAAGTAGCATTACCAATAGCATTACCAATAGAGCTGCCAATTATTGGCTGCTCTATTGGTAATGCTACTTGCCATAGTGGACGAGGTGGTGCAAATGAGTGGCAAGTCATTGCAAATGAGTGGCAAGTCATTCACTGCAACTTGCCGTCATTCGCCGAAGAATCAAAACGTTTTGATTTAGATTGCCATTGGCTGTTCATTCGCCACTATTGGCCACTACTTGCCACAGTGGAACAGCTCATTACCAATTGAGTTACCAATAGGTTTTCTATTCGCCGCTACTCGCCGGTCATTTGTTAACAATCTATTTGCTGCTCTATTTGCCGCTCTATTCGTCGCTCTATTCGCCACTACTTGCTGATGGTGGAGGCCCCCTATTCAATGCATTGCAATGATGCACGTTGGTTGTATATTCCACCCATGCAGTGCGCGGCAGTTGAATGTATAGTGATTTAGTTCAAATAAACCTTATTATGTCTCTCCAGCACTTGCTTGTGATTCATTGTGATCAAAGTTTCCTGCAATCGGATGTGCTGAATTATTTATTCATTAATTTATTAATAATAATAATAATTTATTATTAATTTTATTCATTTATTCATTAATTCATGAATAGTTTTATTTTATATTTGATTATGCAAACTTGAGAGTTGCATTACCGTATGTAACAGTTAGACCCGAATATATATATATGTATTACGTATTAAAAATGGACCAACAATTAAACCAAAACCAAACTCAAATGTCCCACGTTCTGTTCTCCCCTTGTTTTGGTTTGAACTCTGTCCCTGTGAATCTATTTTTTTTATTAATTTATTTAAAACAAAATAAAGAATTGCCAGATGCGATTGCTATCCTCATGCGACAGTCACTTGCGATACCAATATATCCCCCCTCCGTATCCACTGTGGATCTTTGAACCCATAAGGTTGGGGTATCTTTAAATAGTTTTCTAATAGTTTTATTTTCTTCCGAATGGAGAATTGTGACGGAGGCATTCTGGGGCTTAGTGCCCAGTACTCCTGGCAGACCTGCAATACCGCCGCGCCCCCACCCTCACCCTGGAGGTACTACATCAATACTATAGACCACAAGGGCTAGTGCCAGCGACCAGCCTGTATACATATGTACATGTATATATATGTCAGTGGGTAATGTTGGCCCATTAGCATATATATAGCCTCCACACATGCACAGCGCCAAACGTTATAAGTCAGCCATACACAACATTCACCAAGGCAGGGGAATACCACTGGTAAGTTGCATGCAGTAGTGCCAGTGTACAAATGGGATTTTCTAGCAATACTGGCCAGCGTCTGTAGTACCAGCTTCTGTATGTAAATCTTCACCATTACAGGGCGGTCAAAGACATGGGTCAGATTTTCAGAAAATGTACAATTGGCAGCTCATTGAGTAAATTCTGCTAAATTAGGTTACAATTTGGTCAATACTAGGTACATTCGAGTATATTTGGCATTGCATTGATTCTAGCAATCTGTTTGGTTAGGTTGAACCGTATTTTGAACTGTATTGTTCTGATGCTGATGTGTATTAATGTCATGGTCTACGACAAATTGTAGGAGGCCTTAAGACTTTCCAATAAGTGAAAAGTCTTAAACCCTGCCCACACACAGCCGATTTGTCCCCCGATTGCCCCCCGATTTTGGTCTTCTGGTGAATCCTAGGACTTCATTTCCAATCCTGGTTTATGCTATTTCAAAAACATAAACCAGGATTTGAAATGAAGACATAGGATTCATTGGGAGATCAAAATCGGGGGGCAATCGGGGGAGAAATCGGCTGTGTGTGGGCAGGGTCTTGGGACTTGTCCGTTATGTGTTACAATATTGACACTCAAACACTAACCATAATTTGCTGTGTTAAAACTTGGATGACGGAACCAGTGAGTGCCTCTTCACAAACACAGCTGATTATAATCATTAAACTTAACTAGCAATTAATTAACTTTTTGGCAAATGCTTCATCATTATCTTACCATTTACCTTCTTTTAAAACATTGATTACTACAGGGCTAGTTCAACTCATACAGCTGGTCTTCCCCATGTCCCTGTGAGTATAGGATTAATGACCGACATTGAAGGGCTGCTCGTGCACTGTTTGGTGTATAATAACGAGGTGAAGCCAAGGCCAAGGGAGTGTGTATACCAACCAGTGCACCACCACACCCAAGATGGAGGTTATTAATCCTTTTAGTCACTGCCTTAGATTGATATAGCCCCAAGACTTTCAAGGCAGTTATTAAAGGAAATTAAATCGCTGTCACACCAGGATTCGAACCCAGGACACTGTGCTTGCTTCCTCTGGGCCCAAATCCACTGCTTTAGACCAACTCTGCAATCACCCAAATCTACCTTCATGCTACCGGACACACTACTGTCTTTTCCAGTATACATGCCCTGAACCTTACTAGTGCAGGTCTTTGCCCTGTCGTCATGATATAATAATAATTAATTTGTTATTTTGCCACGAACCTACAGATACAAAACAGGTATTTTGAGAAAACACAAAAAAAAACAGGTGGTAAACTTTAGATTAAAATCTGGTCTGCCAGTGTAAGTGTCTAATCTACTGGGGTTATCTAATGTTTGTGGTTTGGGTGTGGTTAGGGTTTGGCGAGGAGTTTTCTGGCACCACTGAGAGCACCAGTTGTTCTTCTCTCAGTAGAAGTTTATAATGTCCAGTAAGAGTATATATAAGATAAAGATATAAGGGTACAAGAAAAGTGTGGACAATAGTAAAAGAAGTACACATTCATAGACATTAATAAAAGAAGAGATTTCATCTATCCAACAATATTCCATCTTAGTTAAATTACCGGTTTTGTATAAATTTTGTAAAAAAAACTTTCTATCTGAGCATTTATGTACCTCTGTGATTCTATAATGATGTAATGTCAGGATTATGCCCCGATTAAATCTGGGTTAAGTAATTCCGGGGCGATGCCTGCCCTTGTATGACCTCAGAATCTGACAGAAGCGCTAAGATAACAATGTTTGAATCGAATATGGACGCCTCATGACGTCAGCAACGTGGGGAGGAGGAGATCATGCACTTTCTGTGTCCCTTTATTATAGGGGTAATAGCTTCAGCATCAGCTGAACAATGTTTTTACTTCGATAAGTTTCCCTATGGCCTATGATCATTCTTATTATATTAATCGGGGGAAAACATATATGTTCGTCCGTTTATTGAATATGTTCATAAAATATTGATACATTTAATAGCAAAAATACATAATCAAAGTGTTGATGAATTTCACTTATCACTTGGTTTCAGGTACGAAAGAAGGGGAATGAAGAGAGCAAAAGAGACACAGAGAGTGGGAGAAAGAGACGGAGGAAAGAGACGAGAGAGGTGGTAAAGAGAGAGGGAGAGCGAAAGAGGGGGAGAAAGGGAGGAGACAGAGAGGTGAAAGAGAGGGAGACAGAGGGAGGACAGGGAGGAGTGAGAGGAGAGAGAGAGTAGAGAGAGGAAGGTTAGAGGAGAGAGAGAAGGAGAGAGAGGAGAAAGAAAGGAGAGAGAGGAGGGAGAGAAAAGAGAGGGGAGAGACAGGAGAAAGAGAGGAGGGAGAGAGGAGAGAGAAGAGAAGGAGGGAAGGGAGAGAGTAGGTTTAGAGTAGAGAGAGAAGGAGAAAGAGTGGAAAGGGTGGAAAGAGAGGAGAGAGAGGAGAGAGAAGAGAAAGAGGAGGGAGAGAGGAAGGAGAGAGAAGAGTGTGAGGAGAGAGAGGAGGGAGAGAAGAGAAAGGGCGAGAAAGGAGAAAAGAGAAAGAGAGGAGGGAGAGAGGGGAGACAGAGGGAGGAGAGGAGAGAGGAGTGAGGAAAGAGAGAGAGGAGAGAGGAGAGAGAGGAGAGAGAGAGGAGAGAGGAGTGAGGAGAGAGAGATCGAGTAGGAGTGTGTGTGTGTAGTTGTGGAGATCATTCAGGCATCTAACACGGACTGTGGGAAACATTGATATTTGAGTCATGTACCATTTAGTGTGAGTGCCAAACTAGCCATCCGCTCTACCCCGGGTCTGGGCCTGCCTTATTGATGGGCTGGGGGTGTCTGAAACACCAGCCTAGATTAGAATTGTACACCTTGGATAAAAGACCTACAATAAAAAGTTTCCACCTTGCGTATAAATAAAAAATGAGACAAATGTTGTGCTCAATGGTAATCAAATCATGACATTTCTTTGCAAAGTACGATTCTTATTGGTTTCAATAGAGCTCTACAATTCCAAATAAAATTATCTCATTTCAAATTGTTTTAGATATTTACTTAACTACGGTGTAGTGTTTTATTTGTCAAGTCTATAAACTATCCCATGTAATGGTATGATATGTAAGTGCTATCAAATGGCAGTCAAAATAAAGGCCAATGTTTCAGCTATAGTCAAAATAAAGGCCAATGTTTCAGCTATAGTCAAAATAAAGGCCAATGTTACAGCTATAGTCAAAATAAAGGCCAATGTTTCAGCTATAGTCAAAATAAAGGCCAATGTTTCAGCAATAGTCAAAATAAAGGCCAATGTTTCAGCTATAGTCAAAATAAAGGCCAATGTTACAGCTATAGTCAAAATAAAGACCAATGTTTCAGCAATAGTCACAATAAAGGCCAATGTTACAGCAATATCTGATTATGTAGATCATGTATTCTGGTTCATGCTGATGATAAACAAAGGCAGGGATGAAATATCAGCGAGTAAATGTTACACCAGTAATAATGTCAAATAACACGAGTAATAATGTCAAATGGCTCTGACCTATTCACAAGGATGGCGGTGCAAGTCACACAGTATTTCGAGCGTCTTTGTATCGGTACAGAAAAATCGGTTTAGTATTTAAATGTTGGAGAAATAATGTTTAAGGTCCATAAATACTGGTTAACAAACGAGTTAATCCTCTCTGATGCATGTTGCACAAGTTTAGCAGCAAATAATGCAATATTTGATTTATTAAGAGGAGCTATGGCTGCCACAGAAGAGGGCCGACCCATTTCTGGTGTAATCTATCCTATATTTATTATCATGTACTGTTTTCGGAAATAAAAAATATACATGTAATATACATACATATGTAGTGAACCCCCGGATATCTCGATTACCAATCCGGGGCTGTAGGCTCTCCTACAGGTAGTTTATCAGTAAATGGTGACACTAGTTATCCAGCCCGCGATAACCTTCGTGCTATTACTTAGACAACCCAGGTTCGATTCTCCTCTCGACTAAGGGAAAGTAAAACATGGACAACGATCTCTGTTTCCGTAGCTTTATTTCCCCCACAGTGCAATCACAAGGTACATGGTCAGCCGGGCTAACCAAGACATCTGACGGAAAGGATTTCCGGAATAGTCACAAATACAATCCGTACAATAACAAGGTGTGTACAAGTAAATGGCAAGATGTTCTTCGTACAGGAATAAGTGATACAGGAGATACACAATACATCACAGTTATGCAATACAGTACGTATTCTGGTCAATGCAGAAAGATGAAAGGTAATCTGTAACTAGGGTAAAGCTTACATTTCATTCAAGGTAAAAACGGAACAGATCCGAAAGGCTTGAAAGGCTGAGCGAGCGGAGCTCCAACCTTGACCTTGAAGGCCGACCCGGTTATATAAGAGTTAAAACAACAGCAAGCTATACTAGACTTGCGCTGATCCTCATATCCACTACAATACCCCCTCCATAATTTATAGATTTTTAACCCAACGGAGTAACACAATCTACAATATGTAAATTATTATAAGGCAATGTGGATATAAAATAAGTAAGAAGTAAAGCACCAATAGAGAATTAACAATGCGAATTCAAAAGTACAGGCAGGAGCAATATAGTGACCCGCGCACGTTATACAATAATCGCTACATCTCTAATTACAGTATGAGAATCATTCGGATTCAACATACTCAAACAGCCTTTGACAAGAAGGAGCTTCAGTAGACCTGCTACAGCTATATGTACAATATGTCAAGATAAAGTAATAACCTTTAGGCTGGAAAAACTTCTCACTTTCCGCACGGAAAAAAAATTCTTTCCGGGGGGTCCGGGGTCGGTAAGCAGTTAGCATCAGAGCATCCGTGACAAGTCCGGCATCCGTATTCATCAAGAGTCGGTTACATCAGTGACATCAGGGGTCCCCATTTCCGTTCGTCAAGGAATCAAGTCATCATCAAGTCCGTCCGGCCATTCGTCGTCATCAAAATCTCAGTCCGTAAGTCACATCCGTGGGCATTTCGTCCCGGTTTGCACGCCCAGCACACAGTAGCTGGACCTACTTCTCCTTCTGCTCAGTGTCCTCCATTCCGTGCTCCGGAATATCGGCAGGATCAATCACTGCAGGAGTTGTAGGCCTGTCTCTTCCAGGGGTCACCGGCATTGGTGGCATCATCTGGAATGACACGGGCATGGCGGGGTTTGGCACTAAACCACCGCTCACGGGTTGGGCACCCATGAACTCGTTCATGAGGCGACCAAACATGAAAAACCGCTGCATGCTATGTTGGTCCATTAGCATAGGAGCAGGGGTTGCGGGGAACGGAGAAGGCATAGGCACTTCTTCCGTCGCTAGGTCAGGTCGCTGACTCTGAGTGGCACTAGTCACAGTACTACTCGGGACACTTCGGGGCACTTGGGACTGAAGCTGGAGACGGGGTTCTCTCCCGGCGTCTTCCAATTCTGCCCGGAGATTTCCAATAATCTCCTCTTGGACGCGGATCTTGTCGTCTCTCTCTTTTAGTCCACGTCGCTGGTCTCGGATCAGACGAGCGTTGCAACGGTTCTCCTCTCTGAGTGTTGCAAGCTCCTGCACTTGGTCACGGACCGTTTGCAGCTGACGCAGGGGCTCCGCTAGCGTATGGAGCACCTCATTGACTCTTGTCTCAACGGTCAGGACTGCTTCAGAGGCTTGCTCTAAAACTTCCCTCACCGCGGTCTCTCCGGTTGCCAACAGCTCAGCAGTCGGGACAGGAGGGGGTAGTTGCGCTACCAACCCTTCAGCTGCTTGCTGAGCACACGTCGCTATCCTCTTAGGGGTAGGCGGAATTCCATAGCTACTGCTTCTGGAATTAGATCGGGATCGATCTCTCTTCTTGCCTTTCTTGCCGGACTGAGCTTTAGAAGAGCTCGGAGCTCCGGCAGCGGCACTGGCAGCTGGCCTTGCAAATTCAGTGTCCTTGGAAGCAGCTTTCGTTGCCTTCCGCCGGACTAGATGCAAATCAGCATTCGTAAGATACGTTGTCCGCATGAACAGCGTATTCACCTCCCTGGTCGGCGTGACGATTTGGGCTTTCTCCACGGCTTTGTCACGGCTAGACTTGTGAGACACCTTCTCACCGTACTGAAGGTGTCGTACCAGCTCGATACGTCTGTCTAGTCTTTGCAAACAGGAGGAGGACGGGCAAGTCCACACCTCTCTCCGGGTACCATGTTCCTCACAGAAGTGGCGGAACAGGCGCTCTCTAGTGGCGTAGGTCTTGACGCCAGAAGTGTTCATTCGTGGACACCTACACACCGCGAAGGGGCAACGGAAACCGGGTTTCCACAGTTCCGCAGCATAAGCCACCTTCTGGTACGTGCCTGCGTCCGTTTGCTCTTTACGGAACAGGCTTGGCCACAGCCGAGTCTCATACCTCTCCATGAGGTTGTCCGTAAACTCGGCAGACTCATCCTCACTCTCATCATCGATCGGGACAAACTTCCCGGGGACGTCTGTGGAGGGATCAATAGGGTACAACTCCGTGCCTTCCTCATACAGGGTACGGAGGTCTGCTACCTTCTCCACATCACGGAACCGAGCGCTTCTCACACTCAGTCTCTCTCGGTGAACTTTCATCACTCTCTTCTTGGGGGTTTTGGCCACGGGTTTGCCTTCCGCGCCCTTAGGCTTAGTCACTGCGGAGGCTCCGGCCACACCAGGCGAATCAATGTCCATTCGCTCTACGTTCACGGACAAGGGGCGCAGCCCATGCTTCTTGTCCGCACTCCGCCCTCGCTCTCTGCCAACCCGGCCTCTGCCGGGGGACCTGGACTGACCACGTCCAGCAGTCCTCTCGGTGGCATTACTCCGGCCTCTGCGCGGAGATTTGCGGGGGGAAGTTCTCTTCTCCGTGGGCTCAATCTTCACGGAGTCCGGGTCTTCCTGAGCGGCGTCTGACAAGGCCTGAGCGAACTCTGCCTCACTCAAAGCCTGGAAGGGGGCGACCTCATCTTCACCCTCCTGCTCTAGGAGTTTCGCCTCCACTTCCACCGGAATCTCTTCCTCGGTGGTCTCTCCGCTCAGACTCTCATCGTCTTCGTGTCGGCTCTCGGTCCGGCTCATCTTGGGTCATACGGAAATCTCACGGAAATCACACGGAAATCACACGGGATTCTCTCAGGCACTCTCAGGGGTTAAGTTGGCAGCTTTTTAGTTCTCCGATCCTATAACATAAACATTAAAGTTCTAGTCACGGGAGCGGATGCAGCCGGAACATCTATTTACACATAACTTAGGTAAAAAGTTGCCCAAAAAGACAACGGATACAACTAGTATGATCTCTCCGAGTATTCTAGTTATAAAATACACAAGCCTGAGAACATAGAATGTACCAAACAAGCTAGATAATCGAAAAATCATCGTAGCGTGGCCCGATTCATGTCCACATCCAAGATGGCGGTTGGGTCGTAGCTTCGGTGCTCTATCTCCCCACACTAGAAACACCGAAACTTACGTCTTATACTAGACGCACACCTCTGTGACAACCATCGGTATCATGTTAAAATACCTCTCTTCCTTCCTAGCAATCATACAGAATCAATTCATACAAGTTTCATGCGACAAATCAACTCATAGAACGATCACAGTAGAAAGCGTACTTACAGGTCAGAGTCCAGGAGCAAAGTGAGCCACGAGGCGGAGCGAACTGGTGAACCCGGATGCAGCCACCTCTAGCGGCACCCTGATGCAACGCTAGTTCACTTAACCGCCACGCTACTACAGCGCCATGCTCCCGCCACTGCCTGACGGATAATGTTACCCGGTTTTGCATGCTTAGATCAGTTACGCTCCCCGTGACTGAGGTTTTTGACTGTACGTAAACTGACTACTTCTCCACTGAGACAGGGTGGAGGGGAATTCCAGTGAATTCACCCAACAATGACACTGTTACTAGCAGCAATTTCAAGGTATCCAAACCAAGATTCAGAGCCAGTACACTACGGAGTGGGACCATTCCCTCAACATAGGTCTAACTGCAAGCCACCCACAGCTCTCATCTATATTTCTGGGTTACTCATCTCCGAAATTGATGTTGTTGGTTCTTTCCCGGCTACATGAGACGAGGTAGCCTCATGCACCGAATGGGACTTAGGTGCATTTCTCCGTCTTGCAACCTTAGTCGACTTCTCGTTGTGTTTTTAGGGTGGAGGGATCAGATCAAAATCCCCCCGGTTTGCACACAACAAGGCTAGGATCCTGGTTGTAACCGATCTGGAGGACGACGCACTCGTGTCCTTGTTACAACTTCCGCCGGGGACTCATCGCGTCTCTTTCTCAACCCTCTTCCGACTTTAGCGGCAGCCTCAGCCTTCTTCGGCCTCCCTCTACGTTTAACAGTAGAGTAGACGGCAGGTGGCGTCCGAGGAGCTTTAGCTTTCGCTGCAGTTTTCGGAGGTCTCCCTCTCTTTCGAGTCGGAGGACACGGAACTGGTACGACTGGGGCCTCTGCCACAGCTTTCCGGGGTCTACCGACTTTCCGTGGCGCAGCTACAGGTTGGGGCGAGTCCGGGGGATCCGGAGCTACCGAAAGGACCATTCCCTTGGTTGCCGTAGCATTGCACTCCTTATTCCGTTCCTTCCTCGGCCTTCCCCGTGGCTTAACGCCTATGGAAACTTTTTCTTTCTCTCTCCGCGTCGGACACTCCGTCCCGGGCAAGACTTTGCCTCTCTCCAGCCTCAAGATATCGCGACCAGCTTCCTGCAATGCACGGAACTCTGGTGCCCTATCCAAGTTCACCACCTGGATGGGTCCGTTCTCATCGAAAGCTCGCTTAAGGTAGTCGACGTGACACCTCACAATACCTTGTGCTGTTTCTAGTTCATAGGTTGTGCCACCTATGAATCTCTTCACTTTGAAGGGCCCATCCCACTTGGGACCGATCTTCTTACTGGCCTGCGGATGGTTGTAGCGATATACAACAGCACCCACTTCAAAGCGCTTTGGGTTGGACTTTCGATCGTAGTCTCTCTTCTGGTGTATAGCGGATACGCCCAGATTCTCACGAACGAACTGATGGCCCAACCTCAACCAATGCTTCAGGTTCTCTACGAACGCTACTCTGCACGGAAAGTCCAGGCCTCCTGGTTCCACTCCATAGATCAGATCCATTGGGGTCACCAGCTCAGCGCCAAAGACCACGGCGTTAGGTGTACATAAAGTACTCGCGTGGACACTTCCACGGTATGCATGGGCAACACATGGGGCAAGCATATCCCAATCCGTGGCACTGTAGTCCGTTAGACAGGATAGCTGCTCGACTAATACTCGATTAAAGCGTTCCGCTTGTCCGTTAGACTGGGGTCTATACGGAAGGGTCAACAGCTTCTCGATGCCCAGCATTTCAAACATGCTTCTCAACAAGGCAGATCTGAATTCCGGCGCTCCGTCCGTTTGTAACGACACGGGACAACCAAAACGCAGGATCCACTCACGGAACAGCACTTCCGCACACCTCTCGGCCGTGTGGTCTGGCATAGGGTAGGCCTCCGCCCACTTTGAAAAGTGATCCGTCACCACCATTACGTAGTTATTGCCACGCGGGGATGGACGGAATGGTCCTATGATGTCCAAACACACTCGGCTCCACCGTTCTCCGTGTAATTCCTTTTTCAAGGGGGTGATTCCGCCACCACCTCTCGTCTTCCGCATACTGCATTCCGGGCAGGCCCTCAGCCAGCGCTTCAGGTCTCCCCTCATACCTGGCCAGAAGTATTTCATCTTCGCGGCCCAGCTCGTTTTGAGGAACCCAAAGTGCCCTGCAGTCTTAGGTCCATGCATAGCATGAAACACTTCTGAGCGGAGCGCAGTAGGAATTATCTTCCGCAAGTACGTTCTTCCAGTGCTTGGCCGAACCCATTCATAGCACAAGACACCGTTTCTCATCTCCAAACTCCCCCTGTTATGGATGTAGGTACAGTATTCATCGGACTCCGCGGACAGGGACTGCTTGTCCGGGACCGGTTTAGTACCTTCCAATACATCGATAACTCTCCGGATCGTGGGGTCGCTCTGCTGGGCTTTCTGGATCACATCTTCCTGCGGCGCTAGACTGACTGTTGCCGTTGCGACAACTGCATCATGCGCTCCGCAGTCTGCACAGTCAACGCGGACACACTTCCGAGTCGGAACTCTAGAAAGGGCGTCAGCATTCACATGTTTCTTTCCGGCTCGATGGAGAATCATGCTCTGATCCAGACCGAACTCCTGCATCTGAGTCAACCAGCGTGCAAGCATGTCCGTCGGATCTTTAAAGTTCAATAGCCAACGCAGGGAGGCGTGGTCAGTTCGCACAATGAAGTTTCGGTTTCCTAACAAGTAATGCCGGAACTTCTTCAGGTAGGTTAGTACTGCTAAGAGCTCTCTCTTCGTGGCGCAGTAATTCCGTTGGGCTTTATCCAAGCTGTTGCTGGCATACCCAAGGACTACCTCCTTCTCATCTTGTATCTGCGAAAGCACACCCGCCATGCCGAACCCGCTAGCATCCGTGTCTAGGATGAATTTCCCTTCCTTTTGGGGATATCCCAGCACCGGAGCAGAGGTTAGCAACTCTTTTATGCCCTGGAAGGCCACATCACATTCCGGAGACCATTCTATGGGCTTAGAATATCTCTTCTCCCTCCCGGCGGAGTTCACAACTTCTTGCAAAGGAGCGGCAACTATCGAAAAGTTCGGCTGGAACTCACGGTAGTAGGATGCGAATCCCAAAAACTGCCGAATCTCCTTAGCATTTTTCGGAATTGGCCACTCGCGGACTTTCTGTACTTTCTTTGGGTCTGCACAGATGCCTTTGTGTGACACAATCCGACCCAAGTATTCCACTTCTCTGCAGAATAGTTCGCATTTCTTGGGTTTCAATTTCAATCCGAACTCCCGGATCTTCTCGAGCACTTGGCGTAGATTTAGGAGGCACTCCGCAAAGGCTTCCCCAAATACTACTACATCGTCCAGATATACCAGACACGCTTTCCAACGGAGATCGCCTAGCATACGATCCATCATACGTTGAAAAGTGGCAGGGGCGTTGCACAATCCAAAGCTCATTACTTTGAATTGGAACAGCCCTGCGCTAGACAGGAAAGCAGTTTTCTGCTTGCTCTCTTCGTCCATCGCGATCTGCCAATACCCACACTCCAGGTCGAGGGTGCAGAACCACTGGTTCCCGCCTAACGCCTCGACGCATTCGTCAATACGAGGGAGTGGGAAGCTATCCTTCACAGTCACGGAATTTAACTGGCGGTAATCGACACAGAAACGCTGTGAGCCATCCTTTTTACCAACCATCACGATGGGTGCTCCCCACGGACTGTTAGAATGCTCTATGCGTCCCTGCTCGTACATCCGCCAGATCTCAGCCTCCGCTAGGTCACGCTTGGCCACTGGAATCCGCCTATAGCAGAGTTTTATAGGTCTGGAATTACCAGTGTCAATCACATGTCTGACAACGTGAGTGTGGCCCGGCTCATCGCCAGGTAACGCGAAACACTCACGGAACTCAGTCAGGAGCTCCGCAACTTGCAACTTTTCACTCTGATCAGTCAAGTGCGTCTCTCTCACTAGTTTCGCTAGCGGGCATTCCGTACTCGGTGGCACCGGAATGTCAGGGGCAATCAGGTCATCATCGACTACGGACGGCAACTCCACCATCTGTATCGAGTTAATGATAGCTCTTCTAATCCCCGGATCTACCCCCTCCGGACAAGTGGCAGGGGACGATTGCAGCGTCACCTCACTCACTTTTCCGACCACCACATCAGTCTCTAGACGTAGGGACTCTCCGGACGGATTACTGAAGGCTATCACTGCTTTTTCATCCGCCGTCACATAAGTGTTAAGGCATCCCAGTGAATATTCCTTCAGCAGTCTCTGATCGGGCTCGAACATCAAACCTGTTGATGTGTCAGAGCACCTGCGAACGTCAATCTTAGCAAGTGTGACTGATCGAGGAAGGATAACCACCGCTTCCCGGAGTGTTACTTCATACCCATCCTCAGTCTCCTTAGCTTCAATCGTTTTCACAGAGGGACTCATCCGCCACGGTCGAGATCCGCGCCAATGGTGCATTTTCACAGCATCAGCGCCATTGCTCAACGCAAGCTTCCCTGAACAGTATATATTACATGAGTGCAACAAAGCAAAATCCTGAGCTAGGATCCCGGATTCGGGGCCGGCAAGACCCGTTACTACCAGACACGTAATCATATACGTCCGTTTCCCTAACGTCACGGGAATCAAGGCACATCCGTGAACAGTTATCTGCGAACCACCTCCCATCATGCACGCCAGCCGGGACGGAGCCATCGGCGGCTGTTGATGCAGGGAATCGTAGAATCTCTTTGTCACAAGGCTAGTCGTCGCACCCTGATCCCACAGAAATTCACCGATATCTCCGTTCACAGATACAGTCGCGTACCATCTCTCCGCAATGCATGCATCACGGATCTTCAGCGTTCTCTGCTCATCACCGGAAACCTGCTGAACGACGGCAAGGTTGTCGGGACCTTCCTCCACGACTAACACTTGACCGACAACAGCTCGGAGTTCTGCACGACCCCATAGCACGTCAGGATCGCTATCTGCAAAACTATCCACTGGATCAACTCCGATCCCTGGATGAGTAGTCTCATCAGACGTCCAACTAGTATCCGTTTTCGGTAACGGGCAGCTATCTTGTATTACTCTACCCGCTTCCCTACACACGGGCGTCAGAGCCTCACTCCCATCTTCCGCGTGTTGTGCAGATACCACACGAATTGTAGTACTGCGGAGCGCCATCGACTCCCCGGATCGCACTTCGCGCTCTATGCGGTCCGGTTGGAGTTTTCCGACTCAGAGGTTTTCCCGTCGGTAATCGCCTTGAGTTCGGAATCTCCCTTCTTTGCTTTCTTGGGACAGTTGGCGATGTAATGCCCTTCCTGTCCGCAAGCATAGCACCTTCCGCGGGGCCTCTCCGATTTCCCTCTCCACTGAGAAGTACTACCGGAAGTCCTTCCGCTCCCGTTGCGTCCCTGTCCGCCCTTCCAAGTTTGCAAGACCTGGATCACAGCGGCTTGCAGACCATCCTCTGACGAATCTGAAGCACTCGCTGCGCTTGTGGCCTGGACAATCGCTCTCCGCGATGCTCTTCGCGAAGGTCTGCTATTGGGTGCAGGGATCTCCGGAACAACCAGGGCAGCCTCCGCTGCATTGATGGTCGTAACTGAGCGAGAATCCAATTGACAAGATTCCCATACCTCCGCCCAATCTACAGCGCTTTGCAAGTCCCGTGGTTGCTTTAGACGCACCCACGCGGACATCTCAGCGTTTGTGACCCCTTGCAAAAAAATGCGCAGGGACACAGCTCTCAATGTGTTGTCCATGCGACCGAACGACTTTCGGCCCTTCCGTGCCACCTCATTGGCGAACAAGCGAACGGCTTGTCCTGGGGTCTGTCGACAGTTGTAGAACTCAGCCTGCAACCGGAACTTGGACCTTTCTCCGTAGTTCGCATCCATGTGCTCAACGAACTGCCGGAGATTTACGTCCACTGGCAGGTCACCCATTTCTGCCAGCTGCTTGCGTGTGCCGCACCTCAATTGTCGAAGCAACTGAGCAGATGTCCAATTGTGCGACTCTGCGATCACCTTTACCTCCATGAGGTAGGTCCGCCACGCGGTTTTGCCATCCCACATCTTCACCGGCGGGACCTTCGGCGGGTGATTCTCAACTTCCTCACGGTGAACAAACGTGAACTCCTCATCAGATTCCTCTGGTCCGTCATACTCAAGACCAGGGACCAGGGACCGGTTGGTTCTACGGGATCTATGGGAAGGCGACCTCTGTCGTCGATCCTCGTCAGAACTGTCCGAGTCCCCCTGAGAACGCCTCTGCGGAAACAACGGGGATGCGGTAACATACGCCGAACGCGCATGCCCTCCGGCAGGACTTATATGACGAGAAGGACTATTCCCTCGGCCATGCTCTCTGCCATGATTTCCCTGTCGTTTGCGATCAGGTTCTCTCCACTGAGAGTCATCATGTCTTTTACGTGTTCGTCTCGGAGATGATGTCATCATCGTATGCCGAGAGAACGTCACACCGCGGTGATCTCGGTCTCTTCCGCCCTGATCGGACACAATCGACGGATCATTTGCAGTAGGCTCACTAGCCGGTTTTTGGTCCATAAACGTGGATGTCACGGGACCTCTGGTAGGATTCTGCTTCCCAATCCCCTGGATCATCTCAAGCAACTCCGACTCCAGAGCTGTCATCTCACGTCTCTGCGGGGTCCCCGTCTCTAGGGAGGGCTTTACATGATCTTCAAGTAAACGCCCGTCCGGACCATTGTCCACGGATTCCGTATTTATTCTCTTACGGAGCTCAAAATTCTCATCCATCAGCTCGCGGACTTGGGTTTGGAGCTCTTCCGCGATCGACTGCCGGAATTTCTCACGAAGGTCAGAATCTTCCGTGTCGTTCGGCGGGCCTCTCCACTGCGCGAAATTCCCTCCGGAATATTTTGGTCTCGCTCCGCCTATGGCACCACGGTCAGAGGAAGGTGACTCGAAATCCGCGGGGAGACTTCTCGGGGTTGCCGGCCCCGGGTCTCTACCCACGAAATCTTGTCTCCTCGATTTCGTTCCATAACGACCTCCTTCCGTCTGCACCGCAGAATCAGAATACGACATCTTTCGTAGACGTCACGGACTGCCACCGCAGTCTCAATTTCTTCCGGGAAGAAATTTGGGACAACCAACGGACTGAAAGCACTGAGGTCGAGAACTGGCACGGCACCAATTGTAGTGAACCCCCGGATATCTCGATTACCAATCCGGGGCTGTAGGCTCTCCTACAGGTAGTTTATCAGTAAATGGTGACACTAGTTATCCAGCCCGCGATAACCTTCGTGCTATTACTTAGACAACCCAGGTTCGATTCTCCTCTCGACTAAGGGAAAGTAAAACATGGACAACGATCTCTGTTTCCGTAGCTTTATTTCCCCCACAGTGCAATCACAAGGTACATGGTCAGCCGGGCTAACCAAGACATCTGACGGAAAGGATTTCCGGAATAGTCACAAATACAATCCGTACAATAACAAGGTGTGTACAAGTAAATGGCAAGATGTTCTTCGTACAGGAATAAGTGATACAGGAGATACACAATACATCACAGTTATGCAATACAGTACGTATTCTGGTCAATGCAGAAAGATGAAAGGTAATCTGTAACTAGGGTAAAGCTTACATTTCATTCAAGGTAAAAACGGAACAGATCCGAAAGGCTTGAAAGGCTGAGCGAGCGGAGCTCCAACCTTGACCTTGAAGGCCGACCCGGTTATATAAGAGTTAAAACAACAGCAAGCTATACTAGACTTGCGCTGATCCTCATATCCACTACACATACAATATATTATATGACTTTATTTGTTTTAATACATTTTATTGAGCTCAATGTTGTATGAACAATATTTTCATGAGACCCAAGGAGGAAAAATTGTGTACAAATTTAAACATTTACGATACTAGATTTAATTCCCAGAATAGTCTACTGTCTATGATATATAGTATTTACTACATCAACAAATACTTTTGGTATTTCTGGCCATTGCAATAATGTATTAAGTACTTTTTAAAGCTATTTTGTGAACCTTTCTAAAAGGACGGGAAGCAAATGACCTAAGGTCCCCTAGTACAAAAGAACAGTAAATTATCTATTTTATTTCTCTCTTGGGGAGTAGATTTATAGGATATGATGACTATGCTCTCCAATGTAAGCTATTCCTGATATACAAACTGGCTATAACTCAATATAAGGACGTGTATATGACTGTTGCTCAGGGCATAAAACAAGCAAAGCAAACCAAAGCGAGCCGTTTATAACAGCCCTAATAAAAGCAATCTATATGGGAGTCAGATTCTCATAAAATGTACAATTGGCAGCTCTACATATTTAGTAAATTCTGCTAAATTAGACTGCAATCTGGTCAATACTAGGTAAATTCGAGAATATTCGGCATTGCATTGATTCTAGCAATCTGTTTGGTTAGGTTGAACTGTATTTTGAGCTTTATTTTTGTCTAAAATTTGGGTTATTTGAGAGGATTGGTGAAGATGAATTGTACATTTTCTGGCGATTTCACCCATGGGATGCTGAGAGTGTGACACAAGAAGCATTAGTGTTAGGTACTGTTTATATGCAGTGTTTAACATGGGGCACGGGTGGAGGGGGCGGAGGCAGGTCCAGGGAGGACTCTCATAACTCTCTGCTAGATAAAAATAGTTAATGTTCAAAATACCAGTTTCTATGCGAACCTTTAGTGTATAAACGCGCAAAGGAAATTGTTTTGGGTTTGATACCAGTGTGTAAGTAAAGCGAGTGCACTAGGGTGGGTGCAGGGGAGGCACAGCGTGGGGGGGGGGGGGTGTAAACAACATTGTGTTGATATGGACATGTGTCTCTGTTTACATCGCAGCTTCACAACATTGGGTCACTATGAGGAGATGCTAAATACACACTTAATACAATATGTCTAGTGTATTTTTTGTATTTTTAAAAATAATGTTTATTCAGGTTATCAAGAAGTTACATCAGGATAGATAATTTACAGATAAATCATGGCCTCCAGTTCACCAAGATGGTGGTCTGTCATTGGGCCCTGAGCCAGAGAAGAAAAAACTATCTTTTATAATACAAATTGACCAGTATAACTCATAGTCCTTTCAAGAGGACGTTCACACACACTATACACAAATATCAACTTTCGCAAAACATATTATATGGGTCAGATTTTCAGAAAATGTACAATTCACCTTCATTAATCCTCTCAGAAAACCCAAATTCAAGACAGCAATGAGCTTCAAAATGCAGTTTAACATAACAGAACTGATACTATAAATCAATGCGATACCAAATATACTCAAATACACCCAGTATTCATCATTTTTCAGCCTAATGTAGCAGAATTGCCTAAATGTGTAGAGCTGGCAGTTGTACATTTTGGGAAAATCTGACCCATATACATGCTTAATTGTACGGCTCATTTCACAGTGTAAGTCTACTAGTGTAGTACCGTACATGAGAAGTTAGCATAGAACATCCAAAGTTAAGTGAGTTGCCAGCACAGAGGTGTGAGAAACAGGGCCTTGATGTCATTGGAACTGGCTGGTGCCTATATTGTGGCCAACAACACAACCTGGAACGTTACATACCCTAGCACAGAGTTATGTTAACCCTCCTGACCGACCCATGTTATAGGCTAGCACTGGTTATGCTACGAGATCTTATTAGGGTGAGATCGTCAGAAAATGTACAATTCGCCTTCACCAATCCTCTCAAATAACCCACATTTAAGACACAGATGAGCTACAAAATGCAGTTTAACATAACAGAACGGATACTATACATCAAGGCGATACCAAATATACTCAGATATACCCGGTATTCTTCATTTCTCAGCCTAATTTAGGAGAGTTTACTAAATATGTAGAGCTGCCAATTGTACATTTTCTGAAAATCTGACCCATTATTTCTACACCTGGAGCTGTGGCAAGCCGCCGGGAAAATGGCTGGAATTATTCTAACAGTATAACCGGTCAAACTGTATCAAGAGGGGTGTTAGGAAATGTCCCAACATTTAACCTGTAGCCGAGATTTTCTTTTAACAGCAGACATCATATACAACGACTGTGGAGCATTTGGAGATTTGAATAAATTATATTTATAAAAGGTTCTTTTCACAGAGAATAAAACACAGTGCACCAGCAGGCCCGAAATAGAGGTTAATAATCCTTTTAGTCTCTGGCTTAAGTGGTTATAGTCCCAAGATTTGTCAAGCAGTGAATAAACCAAACCACTTAAGAGATGTTCTTATTCGAGTAGAAGCATTCACGGGCGAGGAGCCGCAAAGTTCTATTATACCAATACACACAACAGTGGGCAGGTTCTGGCTTTGTCATGAATTGCCAGTGGAATTGTGTAAACAAGCTCCTATTTACGGATCATCTATAGAACACCACACCATCGATCTGCACATTATATACGCTCGAGAAACGTCAAAGGCAAATGTTTGATACCGCTCCATCCTATAACTGTAGATATGGTATAATGTACAACTGATTCAGAATGACTACTGGTTATATGTACTCTGTGTATGTGCTGACATGGTTGGTGGGTTTACTTTAAGTGTTATGATACCATAATCTATCGATAGAATTGTTGTCCAATTCTGAGAAAAATGTACTCTTTACGCAATGTTTTTGTCTGAATAAAAATAAATTAAATACAAAAAATAGGATCGCTGAGAACGGTGCAGTATTATGTATAATGTGGTCTGGAAAAAAATATAAAAAAGAAAATAAATTTTTCATGTAAACATTGGACATTTATCTATTTCCTATCTTCCTATGATTATTCAATATTTTCCCCGAATTTCATTCCAGCCATTTGCATTTTAGAGTTTTTAGCTCAACCTACTGGTATCTCAAATGTGGCTCACTCTTTTTCTAAAAGGTTCGGACTTTTTTTTTAAGATTCAATTTTTATTCAGGATGGCAGTACAGTATATTAACACAATATGGGCCACATATATATAAAGGTAAATGAAATGATTGGAATGATGATACTTTGTTAGAAAATTAGTATTCGATATGATATTCCAGATTACTAGTATACATTCATGCCCAAATCACTCCGACCCATGAAACTGCAACAAATGACGAATCATTATAGCTGGTTGTACCACAGTTTGGCAGCTTTTATTCCTTTCACAGGGAATATTTATCCAGCATGTAATCTTCAATGTAATCTCCTTGCCCTGATTATTTCATTGCAGGTCAAATAGATGAACAGCCCATGAGCTATCTATTAGTGACATGCACAGACCCAGTTCATGCTATCCAGCATGCTATCAGTGACATGCAGCACAGACCCAGTTCATGCTATCCAGCAACCATTAGTGTCTCTGGCGTGATTAGGAGTGCTAGCACTGGTGTAGTATTACATGGACCCTGGTCGGTACACATTAGGGACAAACATTCCAGCATTGTAACAGAGTTAACCAGCATATTACATTCAGAATAATCGCCATTTTTACATGATTACAAGGGGAGTCAATGCATAACTCCTATGGTCGATCTATATCCCTCTGGACAATTAGTATGGACTTTCTATAAAGGGTAGTTTCTCTCATATCATTATTATCAAAACATTTATCAGTTAATAGTATAGGCCTATAGCAACAATAATTGTCCTCAAAACCAGGTTATTGCCTTATGTTTACCGTTATATAAATGATAAATTCATAATCTATATTCATCGACAAAAATGAATACTTATTTCTTTCACAGGGAATATCTATCCAGCATGTAATCTTCAATGTAATCTCCTTTCCCTGATTATTATATTGCAGGTCAAATAGATTCACAGCCCATGAGCTATCTATTAGTGACATGCACAGACCCAGTTCAAACAATATGACATTTGGCGACTCGTACTTGGAAATCAAGTATCACTCGGAAAGAACAATCGAACAATGACTATTTGAAATAACAAATAATTTTTTGGATACTACGGAAGATTTGCTACGCAGAGTTTTCATTCCCATTCGGTATATGATTGTAATAGTGATGACATGTAAGCTGATACTGAATAAAAGTTATTATATATATATATGATGGACCTTCTTGTGGAGGATACTTTCTGTCAGATTATGATAACTTAACAGTATATTAAAAGCAAGCCTTTAACCACACAAGACTTTAACAGTAACAAGATTGATAACAAGGGTTATTACATCGCTAGCCATGGTGGGAATCATGTATATTCTTCTAAAAGGATGAATATTTATTAGAGGCATTGTGGGATTTGGACAAAGGGCAAACGAGTTATGATCAATACCATAATCCCTCACTCTAACATGCACAATGGCTAATGCAAATCCCCCATTGAAGTTGACAAATTCTCACCCTCGCCCCGTCACACCCAACCTCCAATGCGTCACCCGAGAATTAATGTGATCAAGGCAAACACCAAGGGGAAACAATAACAATACGCCAAGGGAAACAAAACCCAGAGTAAATCATCCATTCCTGCCACAATTTGCTAACCCTAACTGACCTCTCCTCACCTCTCCCTCTGACCTTTCCCCTATCCATGTCGCTAATAGTTCTAACCCAGTCACCTCTCCCCCTCCCCCTCTCTCACTCTCACTGGTCGAGTGGCCTCTCCATTGTGTACCTCTATCCCTGATCTTGTTAAGGTCCACAAGGAGATGTTATTTTATCAGCTTAGCTTACTCAATCTAGTTTAGCACTGGACCTACCTTATCAATAAGGCCTCCACAGACACCTCTGCAAATGGGTATCTTCCATTATAGGCTGCTACGAATAAGTATCCACCTCCAAAATAGAGAGCTAGTCCTGGGATCATGCAAGTGGCTCCAAGGAGGAGATAACGGGTCCTCCTCCGTGTGCCTGATCGGTACTCCCGGCCAGGGGTTCGGTAGCCTGGAGGGGGTACTGCGTGCCCCCGACCACCTCCACCCCCTGCACTATGATGTAATAAATGTCCTCTTGATCCACCCCCTCCACCCCCTCCTCCCCCACTAGGGTGGCCTTGACGGAGGTTAGGGTTTGGAAGTCGTACGTCCCCATCGTAACTGTGTACTATAAGGGACATGTTGGTTTCTTCCACACACCTCGGTCCTCCTGATCCTCCTCCTCCTCCTCCTCTTCCTCCTCCACCACCACCACCTCCTCCTCCTGGTGCTGATGCTGCTGAGGAGGAACCACCACTGTGGTGGCGGGCATTGTGGTGGTGGTGATGGTGGTGGTGGTGGTGGCGCGAAGAAGCGGGTGGTGGATAGAACCATCCTCTATTTTCGCCCGGCAGCTTGGTGGGTTGGGTGCTACTGTTACTCTAACAAGAGTAACAGTCGTCACAGAAACAGGTTGTTGTAGTCTCACTGATCAATTATGATCCTTTTAATTCAATAATAAGCACACAGCAGCTAACTAGGGACTGGGAGGAGGTTAGAGTCCAACTTCTCCCAGAGCCCCGAGCACCACAAAACATCAACAATAGCAGAAGACATGCATCCCTCTGTTCGGGATAGACAGGAGGAGGCTGGTGCAGCTGGAGGAAGGGGGGATTGTGGTGCTGCTGCAGATGGGGAAATCCCCTGCCAGCTGACTGCTCCAAACTCCCAACTCGCGCCCCTCTCTCCTGCCCTGCTCTGATCACCCTGGTTTATTATTGTTGTTCCTCTTGCCCCCTGTGGCACATGGACTTATAATCCACTGATTGAACACCCAGCGACAAGCACATATCCAAGTTAACTTTACTCAAAGGCAATCCAGCTGTCAGTACACACAATCCTCAATACAGTCCTAATGGATGGATTTACAATGACAAAGGAGGCACTGCATGCATGGCGGACTGCCTTGCTGCTGCAATGTATGGTGCAGTCACTTGTGCCCGCTGCCATGTAGTAACAGAGCCACTGCGCCCGTTTACCATCGAGGACTGCCTGTCTCCGACTGCTCTCTCCTCTCTCCCTCTCCCCAGATGTTGCTTGTTATGGTCCGGGGCCTGCTATAGGTATTGTGGATTTAAGGCTACAGGCAGGCTGCCGCGAGAGAGGGAAGGAGGAGGAGGGAGGTGCATGGAGGTGGGTGGGAGGGGGTGATTGGGGACTGCTGGGTGCGCTGCTGCAAGGCCAGTCTTGGCGGCAGTGGGAGATCGCATGGTGCTGGCGTCTGGTGGTTTGTAGATGAACTACTTCATGCATGAAGAAGGTACGAGAGGTAGGCGCATTGTACCGCTATACTAAATTGTGATTGGCTATTTATAGAAAGCGTTGTTTAATACGGGACTTTGGGGGATTTATCTTTTGTTTTCGTGCTAAATCTATTGTAGGCCTACATATTTGGACTATGTTATAAACCTGTTGACTCAAAAAGATGAAGATTTTCTCCTAGAACTTCCAGGATTCGGTGAAATCAAGAAATCTTTTAAAACGAACGTCACGAATGGCTTCCTTGGTGAATGTTCTACTGTGCGAACCCCCCATTTTTCATCGAATTTCTATTCCATGCATATTCCAGCCTGGAACAAAGCTACAACAATAGGATTAAGATGCAGGATAATACTTGTAGGGCTAAACATGCTCTGGTGCAGGGAAAATATAGCGGTACGAGATCAGGGTTTGTAGATTGGGCTGAAGATATTAACTAATGAAAATGGTTACATGTTATTTTTTCTATACGAGGCAACAGTTCATTAAGCATTATGAAATAAAAAAAACTTATCTTGATATCATATTCTCCTGCAGCCGTTGAAGAATTAGAGCGAACACAGGATAGAGTGTAGCGTTTGGACATTTACATTTATCATTATTTTAACTTTTACATAATTATGTATGAATTATTTTGATATAAACATTTATTAATTTGAATAGAAATTTCACCTAAGATAATTTCTTATGAATAAATGGTATTTTTAAAATCATCTGAAATGAGATTAATTAATATCTCGACTCTTCCGTGACCACCGCTTCTGAAAGAAGCTGCCAATCTGGCAGGATCACTACCCATTACAACGTCACACCCGCCATTACGGGTCCTCACGCTAATAGAGAGAGATTGATACTTATCCCCCTGTTTGCCAATACGATCGTGCTCCCCCGCATATTCTATCTACAATGATGACAATCTAAACAGGTTTTCCTTGCAATTTTGGCCGGAATCGATACATCAATACTGTATATATACAACGGTAGGGTCAGGTATAGCTCGGAAGATTGCATTGGGAAGATTCGAATCGGCGGCCATTGCTGCGAAATATATCAACAAGCGCCGAAAATGGTGTCTCCCAATACCGCCGCAAGCGCAACTGTATCAAGCGCTGTTTAGCGAGGCTAAACAGCGCTAAGGGTGGGGGTGCGGGAGCCGGGGGGTGGGGTGGTGGGCAGCATTGAAAATGAGAAAAAGATTACATATTTATATAATACAAGTAACGTTACATAGCCTAAGACACAACACCCATTGAAGCGGATACTTTCTAGACTCTTCTGTGACCACCGCTTCTGAAAGAAGCTGCCAATCTGGCAGGATCACTACCCATTACAACGTCACATCCGCCATTACGGGTCCTCACGCTAATAGAGAGAGATTGATACTTATCCCCCTGTTTGCCAATACGATCGTGCTCCCCCGCATATTCTATCTACAATGATGACAATCTAAACAGGTTTTCCTTGCAATTTTGGCCGGAATCGATACATCAATACTGTATATATACAATGGTAGGGTCAGGTATAGCTCGGAAGATTGCATTGGGAAGATTCGAATTGACGGCCATTGCCGCGAAATATATCAACAAGCACCGAAAATGGTGTCTCCCAATACCGCCGCAAGCGCCCCTGCATACACACTCCCGCTGGCTGTACACATGTAAATATTATAGCTCTCTGCGTTGACGTACACAGCACGTTGTGGTGTGTACGTCGACGGTATTTAACACTAAATCAAATGGATATTGTAGGTAGGAGGGATATACAGAGTGTGGGGGGGGGGCGGGGCGGTGGGGGGGACGATCCTTTATTTTTAAATATAAAAACAATCTAAAAGCGTTCAGATCTGGTGAAATATAACCAATTTACTTCCTACAAATAAATACCTTGTGCGGTTACTTTCTAGATTTAAAAGAGAAGGGGAATTTAAGGCGCGGATGTTTGAAGAGAAGTGAGGTATGAGAGGAGGGTGGTGGTATGTATGAGTGTGTGTGAATGTGTGTATATATGTGTATGTTTTAGAGGCTCACTGTTAAGTATGTTCGGTCTTCTATAATAATTATAGTTTAATTATTACCAGCACAAAATACATCCAGCAAGCAGATAAGATATTCGTAATCTACTCTATGGTTAACAATAAAACGTCAGAAGAGCTCAAAGCAACAATTTGTTTGCAATGTGTTTTCTCTAGGTATCTGGTATAGTTTAGAACAGGATAAGTTAAAAGGTCGGGGGAGGCAAAGGCCTGTTGTTTTGGTAATTAACCGCGCCATCCTCGGCCACTCTGCTATGGCTGGACGCCTTTATGGCCTTGTTAATGATAAGACTTGAGGAGCTGTCCCACAAATGAGTTTCTCCACCGAGCACAACTTGACACAAGAAGGTGAGAGATTAGTGGCAATTAATGGCATTCCTTCTTCCACACATCGACATCAAAGAAAAATCGCCGTCTGAAAATTATCCTGTTCTAAACTATAGGTAAAAAGTTCTACACAATAATGAGAGTTAAAGGTTTGATCCAGTAAATTAGCATTAGGCTGTTAGGCTTGCACGAACCTATTCCTTGCACATAATGGTTATAATGATATGAAATAAATAAACAAATCTAAGACTCTTTCGTTCATTGATAATCTAGTCATGGAATTGGTTCACTATCATTTATTTGCTGTATTTATTCAAACAATTTTTCGAATATAATAACCCAGGTCCTATTTCATCTATTGTGTTTCAGATGTTTATGAATTATGATATCTAACAGGATAACAGCAGCAAATTATACTTTTGTCTTTTCATATAAATTAGTTCCAGACCGTTTAGGGGACAACAAACAGCTACAGCACCGTATCAAAAAAGAAAATGCGCCTGGTCAGGGACAATGAACCAGAGCTATCCTAAATTACCCTGATTGGTGTGAGAATAAACACACAGGGGGAGCCACTATCTTTCACATTTATACTCCCATTTACATCCGGTGGGTGATGAATCCTTTCTTTATTTCTTTTCAAAATAAATAATTAACCATAATTATTAAGGTAATGGGTTAAATCTATTTATGTTCAGTTATAGGCCTACATCTCTCAATTGTGTTTCTTATTTGTTTATGTTTCTTTCAGGTTACACGCATGGTTCGTTTTAAATGCAATAAAGAATTGATCCTTCATTCTTATGTAAACTTTGAGTGAGGAATCGCAGCTGTGAACATGGATTAAAAAGAATGTGGGGTCCTATGATGAGATTTAGAATAGATAGGCTCATTTAAATGTATTGAGATGCATGCCTTTCATTTGTTACGGGACGCGAGTTCCTATAAAGAGGCTAGGTCTAACAAACTAGAAAGTACATCAATTAGGGCCTAGGCCTATTGTAAAACACCTGAATTCAGAGACCCAATGCAATGTGTTCATTCATAACACAATATACATTACAACACGGTACCCTTGGGTATGTCCCGTGTGAGGAGGAGAAGGAGAAGGAGGGAAGAACAAGAATAAGAACAAGACCGAGCATAAACTCCAAGCGGGAAGAAATCATTCTCGCTCTGCAGCGCCACGTCCTCACCTGGTGGCACAGCGCGGAAGCACGGAGCGTCACCCGTTGCTAAGCGACGTGAGGGCCGGGTGAGCGCGGGCCGTGTTTACAGAGTGACGGGGCTGTGTAGGGAGCTGATCCAGTTTGACATTTAAACAACTTTAAGAGCTGAGGTAAACAAGAAGAAAAGTCGCAACCATGTATGATGAAAATGGATCTGAAGAAGGCCCTCGTGGCACGTTCGAGTCCTACAGAGCTGAGGGCGATGGATTGTACAAAAATGGAGAATTTAAGAAAGCTATCGAGGCCTTTACGACGGTAAGACTTGTCTCTTGACTTGAGAAAATTTTAAATCGATATGCCATGTTGTATTTTGGGAATGTCAACCCTGCTCTCTTCGCGACAAGTCATGTGTATACTCGATCTTGCTATCATGTATTGATTCTATTAGACCTTTGGTGTGTAGATTTGCTAGTCGATCTAGAAGTAATATCTGAAACGACCAAGTCGATCGAATGGCGGTTCTTAGTGTTTTACGTTTGCTAAGATCATAAAGTCATTAAAGACATAGGGCCTAAACTAATAACTTAATACAATTTTGGTAAGCGGTAATGTAGGTCGACTACTATCAGGCCTGGTTCGACTTAAAATAATCGGTGTGTAAAAAGAATCTTGAAGAAAAGTGTAAAATAACGTGTTACTATATGAAATAATTGTTACCATATAAATGGGGGCAGTGATCGATTTTGAGACCGCTTTGCTGAAAAAGTATTGGAGGGGCGGGGGTGGGGGGGGGGCGGTGTTGAGTGGGAGTGTCTAGACCTGTCTGTGGTGGGGAGGGGAGGAGGCTTATTTGACGGCGGTAATTAAGTGTTTCTCGGTAGGGTCCATGAGAACTTGTGTATTTGTTCCACTGAGAAATAATCGGTGTGTTACACTGTGTAAAAATATAGAAGGGAAGTGGAAAATAGCCTCATGAATATTCACATTTATATAGTCAAAATTATACCACACAACTGGAAGCAGTGACTGATTTTGATGCCTCTTTGCAGAAATCAAACAAACTTTCGAGGTTTTTTTTCTGGTGTCTGTGTGTGTGTGTGGGGGGGGGGGGGACCCGTCACCGCTGGTAAGGAAAAGGGGAGGGGGCAAACTTGATGGCGGTCTGATCTCTTGCTTCAATTTAGTTTAAATAAAGTTTATTATCAGCTAAATAATTATTCACGGTGTTTGTACTGAGAGCCTAAACATCTGATCTGTTGTCTTGATACATGCAACATTCTAACAAACGATGATTAACAAATATATTTTCTTGTATATTATATTTTGCAGGCACTAGAGTTACAGCCAGGAGACAAGAGCTGCCTGGTAGCCAGATCCAGATGTTACCTCCAGCTAGGAGACCCAGACAGCGCCCTCAATGACGCAGAGGAATCGCTAGCAGATAACAAAGAATTCCACAAAGTAAGATAAAATGAATTTTGGATTTGTAAACTAATCAATTTATTTAGTCAAAGCAATATACCGTAGGTCAAATTTAATTCTGATAATCCTGATATCAGAGTCAAGAGTTCTCAGTATTTAATTTTATACGTAAGCCATTTATTTTTCAAGATATCATTTATGTCTAGACAATTCTAATCTATCGGCTATAAAATCAAAATATTTTATTTTGATATTTGTTATTATTTCCAACACTTGGCGGGGATGTGGAGGATTTTACACAATACTCCTTTGTCCACAAGTCTTTTCCCTGTAAAAAGGATCACATGAGAAAACAAATACTTCAAATATGATGCCTGCATGTAACGAACAAGTTTAATTTGAAATATATCCATTGAGAAACATAAATGAACATAGATATATCAAGATTTGCATCGCCCGAGTTAAGTTTTACGTTTGTGACAGGATCCTTTATAATGTCTTCAAACTAAAAAATGTCTCTTATATTGTTAATTTTCCTGCTTGAAAATCTGTATCAGACATGTGCAATCTGATCAACAATATCATCTGATTGCATCACATTCTATTCTATTGTGTATACAAGCGTGGTATATAGTTCAGGAAATAGTAGTTAAAATCATTTCTTTTTCTTTTCCAGGGCTTGTTCCAGAAGGCAGAAGCTCTCTACTGCAAGGGAGAGTTTGAGTTAGCTCTAGTATTCTACCACCGTGGCCACAAACTGAGGCCAGAGTTACAAGAGTTCAGACTCGGCATCCAGAAAGCTCAAGAAGCTATCGATAACTCTGTAGGAAGTAAGTTTTTTATCTTCTCAGTCTGAAAGTAGAAGATGAAAAAGGGGAAATATCATCTTTCCCTTCTCTTACTATATCCTTACCATGTCAGCCATCTTGATCTGTTGGCAGGAGATGTGAACAAGTACATTTCTTATGGTCTTTCATTTAAAATTGACCAATCAGGAGCGTCTTTACATTTCTAGTATTCCATTCATAGCCCTCATGCATAGTGCATAGGAAAGGCAATAAAAACATTCTTTCATAAAATCTATTGCTGTAAAGAACAACTCAATCCGTATCTTACTATACATGGGACGTATTTCATGCATTATTGGTAGAGTCAAACTTCATTGCTCCTAGTAGCAGTTTAATATACAAAACTTAAAAGTTAGAGAGGCCTAACTGTAACTATGCTCAGGTAAGCAAGCAGGGCACGAACTGGAAGAACTCTAATTTGAGAAGTTCACAACCTTTTTTATCAACTTTACACCTATTATGGCAAATAAAGTATCATCTTATCTTATCTTATAACAATGTCTTGCATACTTACTCACAAGCATCCCTCCTTCTCTCCCCACTATTAACTAGGCCCAGACCGCGTTCAACTGACCAAGGAGGGAGACCTGAGTTTCTTCCACAAGCAGGACGAAGCCAAGGCCAAGAAACCAGCCAAGTCCTATGGCAGCTACAACCGACAGTCCACCCATGTCAAGCCCACCTACAAGAAGCCAGTACCTCGGTCAGCCAGCTCAGATAAAACTATCAAACAGTTGCTGGGAGAACTGTATGGTGACAAAGTTTACCTGGAGAAACTCATGCAAGAAACAGGTGAGTACAGAGAGGGGAATGCATTGACTCTGTAATGGTTGCTAGATGTAATTTGTTACACGGAAGGCACTTAAAAATACAGGAACATTTCAACTATTTAAGATGAAGGCAAAAGTCATACAGATTTTAAAGCAATACTAGCAATAGCAAGAACAACTATCTATGAAATGAACATCCTAAGAAATATGAAATTGTCAATAGATATCCAGTGTTATGTAAGGTTACGTAACGCCTGGACCTCCCCATGGGACGCCAGAGCCAGATCCATACTTATCACCAGCATTGAATACTTTGGTGCTGTACAACACCAAAAATGATGTACATTTGTGAATCATGGCTCATCACAATAAAAAAAAAATTTATTTCCAAAGAACGGTTGGGAACAACCACAGACATAATCTTACTCCTTAATACCAATACTAAATAATGAAATATGTTCATTTTCACTTTATTTATAACAATTGTCCCCCAGAAATATATTTCAACTTTTTGAACTCAAACATGAATTATCTCCATAATTTCAGACCCCTACTCAGAGTCTGGCAGGAGTATATATGAGTTGGTAAGTGATGGTCTGCGCTACCTGGACACAAGGACAGACTTCTGGCGTCAGCAGAAACCCATGTATGCACGCAAACGTGACAAGGTGCAACGCAAGAAGATGTCCTCTGGCGATGACAACCTCAACGCTTATGTAGTCAAGGAACTAGAGAAGATAGATGAAAGTAAGTGAAGATGAAATGTTGCTGTATTTTTTGAAAGTTATTGTTTCAAAAATAAAGAAGTATACTGACTTCACTTTTTATAAATCGCTAGACCATTATTTGTTGCAGTTGTTGTCTTTTCTTCTTCTTCTGTTGTTGCTGTTATGTTGTCTTGTTCTTCTCCTACTTGTTCTTCTTCCCTTGCTCTCTCTCTGTCCCTGTCTCTTCCCCTCTCTCCTCTCCATCTCATACTCTTTATAATGAATGACACAAATCAACCCGCATACTAAACTTTAAGTCTAATTGCTATAAATCATTCTAACGTTACAGTACAAGCAGAAGGCAAGTTCCAGGAGAGTCTAAAGAGAGCCAAGAAATGTCTGAAGGAGTTGGAGAGAGCGGCTCCAGACGCGTGTCAAAACAAGTGAGTCACTCTGAGCTAACAGTTTCTAGTATTTCATTTTCTATATTCTAGCTTTTATATTCACTAGTAGCTACTTGTTGACTCAAGGTTGATATATATACTCTATTTAAACATTATATTTTAACATTTTGTAACACACATTGCATACTTTGAAGGGATATGTTTTTTCCTGTTTTGACATAAATTGAAGGACATTATCCAGATAATTATGTCGGTATTTTGATGAGACTAATCTTCTAGTGACGTCATGTGAAGGTTTGTCTAAGATGAGGGATCCACAGACGGATTTCCCTCGGTATATAGAACATACGGTTATGAGAATTCCTGATAAAGGTTCCCACGTGATTTTCTCCAGACGTAGGAAGAAAAAAAGAAAGCGGAAGTTGTCACGTATAGTGTTCTCCCGTTATACGTCATTATCCTCCCTTACGTCTGTGGGCACGCACTCTCTGCCCGTAGAAGCAGACGTCACCCGGGTATTTGGGTAGGCTATAAATAGACGGAGTGATGGCGACATTGGCTTATTTTTTGTTTGGTGAAAAGCTTTCTATTTTGCTTGAGTATTCAGGCAGGGTTTCGGAGAGACCTTGAAAGCCTTGGATTTGGGAAAATAAAGCCTTAAATTTGGATAACTAAAGCCTTTTTATTTTGTTTGCTGAAAAACAAATTGACCCAGTGGTTCCTAGAGACATAGTGGGTATTTCTCCCATCTAGTCAGAGTTATACATATATTATTACATGATTTTGATCTAGCAAACAAGTTTATCGTGAAATTTCATGGAATATTTTATATGAATATTGCAGATCTGTTCTCCCACAGGTATAGAATGTGCTATGATTGAACTATTGATTTATTAGTAACGTTTTATCTATTCATTCAAATCATAAGATTTACTATTAGAATTATATTGGCTTCAATTGAAGGTTGTTTAGAAAAAACCCTGCTTCTAATTGCAAAATTCTAACCGCCTACCTAATGCTTAGCTTTGCTCTGCTTTAATCAAGCTTACTGTTGATGGCATAAAAAAGGGTATTTCCGTGCAAAACTTAGGAGGGAAAAGAAGAAAGTGAGAGAGGAGAGGGAAAGTAAGAGGAGAAAAGAGTATGAGAAAGATACAAACGAGACAAGTATAAAGAGTCAGAAAGGAGAGATAGAGAAGGAAGTGGGGCAGAAAAGGGTGAAAAGATAGAAAAGATAAAGAGTTGTATTGAGATGGGAAAGGCGTAGAAAAGAGAGTAAGACATTTGTCTTGCAACTTCAATGACGAAGATTTACAGCTTTTCCTTTGCGGTGTTGTCATACTCATGTTTAATTAATAGCTTCTGATTGATTGTCACAATTACTGATATCAATAAAGGATTGACGACCAACATTTCGGCCTGCTGCCTCGGGACTATACACAAACAGTGAACCAGCAGGCCTGAAATGGAGGTTTCTAATCTGTTTAGTCTTTGCCTATAGATGATGTTATAACATCATCAAGACCGCTCAAGGCAGTGATAACTATATAAATTATAATTCTGACTTGTGTGTTGTCTGCAGGGAGGATGTGATCGCCAACCTCTACAGTCTCATCGGCAACTCGTACCTAGAGATGGGACAATATGACAAAGCTCTACAGAACCATCAACTTGATCTAGACGTAGCAGAGAAACAGTAAGTTTACAATATAATAAGTTAGAGACATTGGGGGACTGTATTGGTGTAGAGGTCTAAACCCTGAGTAGGTACTGGGTTCAAATCTTTCAGCAGCATTGTCTCAGAGCGCCATTCTTATACCCCAATTATTGAAATAGAAATACTCTTTATTCGATAAGATGGTATACAACATCTGAAACTGATTCAGGTCTTCCTTCAATATCTATATCTACATAGTGAAGTCATGCCAATAGTTTGATATAAAAAGTTCCTTCCTCCCATTTGAGTGAAAAATATCAGCATTAGTCACAGACATTCTAATTAAGTCACAAAATCTTCCATGTATACAAATTTCCCCAAACTAACAAATGTTTAACATTTTTCAATGAGACTGTCCTCTTTCTTAAATGAAATGCTATTGATCCCACTTTCACAATAATTATGATATTAAAATTTGTCATTTGAAAAAAAAAACGGTATTGAGCTCAATGTAACATTTAATTCATGTCCTAAAAAAACAGAATCCCAAACTCAAATCTCGATATCCAGGATATCTTTCCCTAAACACTAACAAACCTTTATTATAATTAATCTCAGCGGAATGGATGAGGCCAAATCCCGAGCGTTTGACAACCTGGGCCGAGTGTACGCCCGGATGGGAGAGTTCCAGAAGGCGATAGACTCCTGGTCCTCTAAACTACCCATGAGTAAATCCCCGCTGGAGACGACCTGGCTCTACCACGAGATAGGACGCTGTCACCTGGAGTTGGGCAATGTGGAGCAGGCCAAGGACTTCGGGGAGAAGTCTGCGGCGTCTGCACAGGAGGCTGAGGACAAAATGTGGCAGCTCAACGCTGCAGTACTTATAGCACAGACAGAAGGTAGGCTATGGCTCTGGATGTATGGGTCAGGGCGTCAGAAAATGTACAATTCACCTTCACTAATCCTCTCAAATAACCCAGATATGTGACAAAAATAAAGTTCAAAATATAGTTCAACATAACTGAACAGAAATGTTAATTTAACACAATACCGAATATACTCAGATATACTTACTACTTTTCATTTTCCAGCACAATTTTTTTAATTTAGTAAATGTGTAGAGGTGGCAATTTTATATTTTCTGACGTTTTGACTTTTGACTTTTGAATATTGGTATTTCTATTTCCATCTATATACAGTCCTGTCGATATTTCTGGCTGCATGTGTTGACATGGACCTAACTAACTTGACAGATGCATACTTTTTTGTAACGTCATTAATTCTGTACCATTTGCTCCTTTTCAGTTAAATTGAAAGACTACCAATCAGCGTTACAATCATTTGAAAAAGCCCAGGATATGGCTAAGTTACAAGGTAAGCTCACTTTGATATTTCTCAGTTATGCTTGGAGATGTAGTACATGTACGACAGGTTGTGGCTCTATGCACGTTAAACATCCATCGCTAATAATCGAAAAGAGTAGAGTATAACACCCGTTAGTGTGTTTCCTCTCAGCAAAAGATGGTAGTATTTACTACCCCAGGAGTTAGTGGAAGACCAGCTACAGGAGCTGAACTAGACAACCTGGGACATCATAGTACAATAGATGGTAGTATACTACCCCAGGAGTTAGTGGAAGAGCAGCTATAGGAGCTGAACTAGACAGCCTGGTAAAGCATAGTACAATAGATGGTAGCATACTACCCCAGGAGTTAGTAGAAGAGCAGCTATAAGAGCTAAACTAGACAGCCTGGTAAAGCATCATGCAACAATAGATGGTAACATTTGCTGGTAGTATACTACCCCAGGAGTTAGTGAAAGGCCAGGTAAAGTAGTTGAACTAACCAGCCTGGCACACCATAGGAACTGAAGTGTCCAACTCCGTTGGCTTCAGCCTGCTACATCACAGAGCAATAGTAACAACAAGATTATAGAATATAACAAGTCACGTCCAAGCGGCCAAGTTTTGTAGAACAATTGAATCTAGAATCTCAGACAAGTTGGCAGGGAGCCAACATTTGTAATTGAGTCCGATTGACTGTGAGCCAACATGTGTAATTGAGTGAAGTGTGAAACATACTCAACCACATTACCTGGATACCACAAGAGCTGGCCCAACAGTTGCACTTACATGGGCCAGATCGCCAGAAAATGTACAATTAGCAGATCTACACATTTAGGAAATTCTGCTAAATTAAACTGAAAAATGATGAATACCAGGTATATATGAGTATATTTGGTATCACGTTGATTTATAGTATATATTTTATAGTATTTATAGTTTTGCTATGTTAAACTGCATTTTGAAGCTCATTCCTGTCTTAAATGTGGATTATTTGAGGAAGTTACTGAAGGTGAATTGTACATTTTCTGAAGATCTGACCCATATAATCCTTGCCATTGTGTGGCGGGTTACAGTGGTTTGGGGAAGCCCGAATATGGAGAAGCAGTTTGTATGTGAATCTTTGTGGTCATACACCAGACAGCTTTATTTCATTAACAGGCTTTTTTTTGTGATAATTATTTGGAAATGTTAGAAAAGTGTGTGGTGGGCCAGACTATGGGAAATGAAAAGCGTTGGGTAATAAATTACATCGATTCTTTTGTGTCAACACCCCCCTCCCAACCACCTTCACCCCCTCCCACTACACACCTCTCCACCTACAGAACCAACACAACAACATCTATATTGTGGGAACAGTGATATATGCTCCATTGACTAATTATATCTATCAGCAGTCAAGTACAAGTAGAACTAAAGAAATTTGGAATCTATGACGTGTTCGACATTCATAATCTGGATATATTTACACCATTTTTAAAAAATGCCTAAAATGTATACCCTCCCCCAAATTCTTTTTATTAAAATAAGTATAGATCATAATAAAATATCAGGATAATATATGGAAACTGGTTTAAGAAAATTGTTCTATCGAGTTCCTTACCTTGCAAATATTTTACTCTGAGATGAATGATTTGTAAAAGAATTACTAGAGTAAGGTATTAGTGGTATCACTTAAGCAAGTAGAATAAAATGTTGTATGAAAATATCATGCAGTAGATTCAGTTGGTCAGTGAATGGTACTTAAGGTTCCGGACATGACTGGTTAAAGAGCATGAGACCTGTAGGCAAGCATTGACCGCTCCCTAATGTGTGAGCTTACATAAGTGAAGCCGCTCCCTGCATTATATATATGTAAACACGCTGGACTGTTTTTATAAGCTGAGATTTAATGCCAGGGGGCCGTAGAGTAGGGGGATTAGCGGGTCCAGTACCCTCTTTATCCACGAGAAATATTGCAGTATATTATTTAATGAATTCAATATACAATTTGTTCTATATAAAGAATATACACAACTTGCCGGACAACTTGATCAAATCCTTAATACCGTCGTTAGTTTTCTGGAGTCTCAAAGTATTTACTTAAAGTTGAACAGTATCTCCTTGTACATTTACTTCTTAATACATGCATATTGGAACTGCCAAATTCGACTTAAAATATATTTTAAAATAGATTATATTTTAATCAGTAGTTAAAAACAAAAAATCAACTGAAACATATCTTGAAAAACATCTAATATAAATTTAAGGATTATCTGATAACTTTAATGCTAAAATTAATAAACTAACTGTAAAATTAAGGATTATACTATAACTTATATACCATGCCATCAGCTATATAAGTAATTTCCCTCCCCCTACACACACCCCACCTGTAGACCTGCCCCCTGCTTGTGTAGTACATGTAAAGCCTATATTAAGCATGTAAGACCAAGCTACTACCAGCCAGCCATTGTCTACCTGCCACCATCAACAGTGGCAGGTTTGTATTGTGCCAATTACACGTCTCCCCAGCCCGGCTGAGAGTTTGTGTAAACACAACCTCTGGCTTATGTAAACACACTAGTATTGTATGCAGTCTTCTCTGCTTAATCTCAATACAGTATAATGAACAGTTTCAGTTTACCGAAATGATTGTTGTCAAGATGAAATATTAAAGGTGTTTTTTTTATGATTTTCCTACAGAACAATACAAATCATATTTAGCTTTGTTACAGTCCCATGTTCTGTTAGCATGATGGCTTTATGATGTTACTTGATTGATATCAGAATTTATATATTTTCGTAATAATCATCAATATAAATGCCAGTTCGACTCTACACTATTATTATTGTCTTATTCCCGCCTATTTTTTAAATAATTTTGAAAAACTTGCCACTACCAAGCAACAGCAATTATCATTTGTCACTAAAAGAAATGTTTTGTCGTTTGTCACTTAATTTTCGTAATATGGCCGAATTTTTGTCGTTAAGGACTAGTAAGGTCTTTGTCAATACGTCCGACTAAGAAAGTGTTTATGTTAATTGTCGCTGGTACACCTTGGTCAATTTGTCCATGTAAGAAAAGGCCATGTCGATTGGTCGATTTAAGGCTTTCAAGAGCCATTGGTGCACCTTTAAATAATAGACTCTAGACTCCACAGTTTCCCCTGGAGGACCTCCTCCAGTGCATTATGTTGATTGGCAAGGCATAGCTTCCAAACATTACTGGTCAGTACTGGTCTTTTGCAGAAGCTGTTATGTAATGCTGTTATGTTTCTCATAGCTGTTATTATTAATACTGCTAAAACGGTAGCTAAAGACTGGTTAATTGATAAATCGTAAGAAATATTTTCCTTGCCTGTATTCCTTAAAGATCTCATAGTTAAATTTCAGAATTAAAGGAGAACAGGAGTTAGATGTAAAGAGAGTTAAATATATAAAAGGAGTTATATATAAAACAATTGGATTTTGGCATAATATATGCAGGAATAGAAAATTTGGAGGATCTTTTTGGCTGATTTCGACAAAAATATTCAAAAATAATTTTAAAATGTCATAAGTCAAGATTTAAAAAAAATAATGAAATAAAGGAACAATTATTATATAATAATGAAAAGTGAAAATATGACAGAAAATATCTAAGAACAATAGGGATGGGCCAAGTCCTGGTAAATTGCCATCATCATAAAATTAATCATTAGGTTGATGAATCTATGACGAATAAAAATATTCTGGAATTGTATTGAAATCCTGCAGACCTGCACCTTGCGTTACCAAGTGTAGTGGAACAAGCCTTTAGCCTGAGACCTTAGCCTCTAATCTGCCTTACTTAGTCCTTTAGACATTCTGGCTCCAAAATAATACTTTCTTTGATCTTGTGTCCACCTGAGAGCTATTGGAAGGGGAACCATGAGTTGGTTATGGCCTGCTGTGTCTATATATGTAGAAATTATAGAGTTTGAAGCCTATAATCCAGAAATTATAATTTATATTTTAATTGATTATACCAGGGAGGTATACTATTAGTATTTATACCTCCCTGCTTATACAACAAATAGCCGCTTTAGCTCTATCTTCAAGTTGATCCTTTCACCAGAAATAGAATTGAAAATACGAAGGATTTAAGTGATTTGTATAAATTATATAACCTACAAACAGAGCCATTAAGGCAGAACATCTAGTTTAGCGCTGGGTATATAAGATGCAATACGGTACAAGGTCTGAGGCTTAGATCTGTTTTTAAAATAAATATTTTATTTTTAAAGAATTTATATAAAAGCGGGGCTAGTGGCTGCTGTGCCTCCCCAACCCTCAACTACCCTTGCTCCATGTACTTCTCTACTATAAGTGAAACAGACATCACAATTAGGCAAGCGATGAAATAAGCATGACGACCCTGACTATTGCATTAACCTCTGCCCCTTGCACTGGTCACCTTGGGTGGAAGGGCTATACCTGGGCAGGTGTTGACCACTTCAACCGGTCAGTTCTAATCAGTATTGGCAGCAAATGTAAAGTCCATTATTTTCCCTCGGGTGATAGAAAACCCTTCTTAAAAGTGACAGTTTGGCGGGGAATGTTTCCTTGTGCATGAAGTTATGTTTGCTAGTAGATGTATATGTGATGTATCACAGAAAAATGAGTAATAATTCGAGAAAAATAGATTTTGAGATACCACCATAAGAAATTAAGTGGATTCCAACGATGTTAACATTTAGGAAATCTAAAAATGTTTTTTTATGTTTGAGTGACTTTTTTTTTTTTCTTTTAAAAAATGTTTTCTATATTTCTGGTCGGAGAGTGACTAGTAAAGTAACTAAATATACTCTATAGGATGATCTTAGAAATTCAAGAATATATTTAATACATGGTCTTGAATTCTTCTACATAATATGATTGTCTTAGACTTGAAGCGCTATAGATACACCAAACATGAGACCATTCCTACAGAGATATCTTGTGAATTAAACATTTTTGTGATTTATAACTCATTTGTTAGTAAAACATCCCCATATCTAAATCTATCCTATGTAAACTAGATGAATACTGAATATTGTTGTTGTTTCAGGGGACGAGGCGGCAGAGACAGCGATAAAGCGTGCAATACAAGATGTTAATAATAAAATAGTTCAAGGCTTAAAGGAAGATGAAGAACCTGCAGGTAAGCAAACTAACCTTGATTAATTGTTCTTATATGAAATAAAAATTATTTAATTTGAATGAAAATATCAGAAATCATCACCAAAGACTTGAAAGGGAAGGTGGTGTAGTCTACAGCTACCAATGAAATCGTTTCCATTTTTTCAACAGTTCTGATTTCTAGACATATTTTGCCTGAATATTGAAAGGCTTTAGGGACTGTCTTGAAGGGTCTTGGTGCTATAACCACCTAAGGCAGAGACTAAAAGGATTAATAACCTCCATTACTATAGCATTCCATTTGAGAGGTGCAATAAGTGGGGTGCAATAAAAATATTTTTATGGTATGTGTACCATAAAAATTAGAATTGGGTTTTCTTTTAGCTTTCAGATACATTATGATGATTCAAAACCAAAAATAAAGGTTTATATATCAATATTTGTCTATGCTAGGGGCATATAATAAATAGTGAATGGAACTCGGTACTAGTAATTGAATATTTATTGGACTCGATTGCTACGATCAGGAGAGAAAACAGAAGAAGCAGCAGCGGAGGAAACTAAGGCCGACACAGAGGAGGCTGCTCCAGCAGCTCCATCTGAGGGTAAACTTTACACCCCAACACCCCCTCATACACCCCAACACCCCCTCATACACCCCCACACACCCCTCATACACCCCCACCCCCTCACACACACACCCCCACCTCCCCCTGTGTTCTGTGGTTGAAGCATGATGGGTCAAACCACCCGAAGAGGATTAATTGGCATTTAACATTTTGGCGAAATTGCTTAAAATATATCTGACTGCTGGACTTTTTACAACAAGTTTCTGGGTCTCATTCAGTACTGAATATCAAATATGTTCACATATTCTCAGGGTTCTGAATTTTATAAATTATTGTTTATTGTTAACAAATCAGTCAAATATCTCATTTTGGTGTCTTCACCCAAATGTCATCATTGATGCTCTTCCACCACTGGTCCCTACCCCCACTGTTGCACACAGCGTGCTGTATTCCTGGTGTGAAATAGAATGGGTCGAGCTACCGAAATATGTAGAATTGGCATTTATGATTTTGGCAAATATTTCAATAGTTGAAAAGATATTTATAATGGTAGACAGGATCGTTTTTTTATTAATGAGATGCTGAATGTGTTGACATAATATATTCCAACTATTCAATATTTATATGCTGAAGTTTGGACAAAGTAATTCAGTTAAAGTGATTATCTCACTGTGATATTTTTAGGAATAAATTCTTTAAAAATATAAATAAATGCCAGTTGTATATATGTTGGTGCACAATCCAACTATTGTTATTTGATTTCCCGTTTAATCAACCTTTCTTTTGTGTTACCAATGTGAAGGGCTTGGGGTGTTCAATACATCCAGTCATTTAATAATGTGCGCAAATTATATAACGTAATAAGATGTTGAAAAAGATACAAAGATCCAAATTAAAACAAAAACTCCAGTGCTGTGTATTGCTAATAAACTTCGTGAATTTCCAATTATTTGTAATTAACTTTCTGCAGAGTCCATCCAATAAATGTATGTTTGCGCACATATGATTGCATGTTGCCGCCACCTACCGGCACACACACGTACTCCATTGCTTTAATGTTGGCTTTCAGTCCACCCAGTGTGAGCCAATAATAGTGTGATGTGTCACAGAAAAATGAGTCACGAGAAGCAGAAAATGATATTTCTCAATGTTTTACCACAAGAACCCTAATTCCTCAGAATATTTTCCTTTTTGGGGTGTTTTGTGTATATCTATGCATATCTGGAGTATATTTAACTACTTTATCAGTGGTTGACCTTTAAGAAAAATGTGTGATCATTCTTTAATGCCTTACAAAGTAGAGAAATACCTATTGGATGTCATAATGTTTACCAGCATTGGAATCAGCCTATCATCTTCTCAAATATGATGATATCTCAAATCCAATTTTTTGCGACTTGTGACTCATTTTCCTGTGACACATCACACACTATGATGTCCCTGTACCCGTATAAGGCTCTTGTTGTCGGGCTGTTTGCTTCCGATGGTTGCCATTTTTACTGCAGAAGTTTTGAGAATACTAGTATCATTTTTTAAAATTTAGTATGTTATACCAGGGAGGTATGCACTGAGGGAGTGGACCCAGGGATGATGCATGTCCACCAAATAGTTGGCAGTACTACTACTACTACTACTAGCGCCAACTATTTATAAGTGTGTCAGTAGTAGGTTGTTGCTGGGAAAAGGGCAATCAAAGCTACCTGGGCTATAGGTGGTACTAGGCAGCTGCAGCATAACCTGGTATGCAGTGGCCAGATCATATAGTGGACACGCATCTTCTGCTTGAATCAGTGTGCCGTTTCCACTCCCTCTGTATACCTTGCTGGTTATACAGAAATCATCAGACAATACAAAGATACCATATCAATATTACAATAAGACACTACGTTTGGTTAATCATTGCAACCATTCGCAAGCACACCCCAGTAGAAGATACTTATATTTGATCCCCCAACACACCAAATACCATTAATATATAAGTTATCTTTTTTTCTGTTACAAAGTACTTGTAATTGTATTCGTTTTACCAGAGCTATCAATATCTGGTTTTATAAGTATCGCTGGACACTGTTATATGAGTTACTTTTGTATTATTTCACTCTCAAATATCTATTGTACATTTTATTTTAAGACAAAGAATCTCTTGTACATCTCTCGATTATCCAACAGTCTAGTTATAAGGAAGGTTTTCTGGGGTTTCATAAGTGTCCTAATTATTTATGTGAATTCAAATGATGTCAAATGATGTGGGTGCATAAAATCCTTAATGAAATGCATTTTCTGGCCTGTAATATCCTGAAAATGGCCAGTTTGGTTTTAGAGCCCTCGGACCTACAGTGACAGTCCTATCAAAGGGCCTTGAGTATTTGATCTAATGAATTGTTTCGGTTTTTGATTTTTTGATATTTGAGATATTCTAGTGACTAATACTTAATATCATGTTACTATTTCATTGTAGTAATTATGTTTCTGATAATTTTATAGTTGTATGATTGGTTTCGTTACATTTTAACAGGTACGATTATCAAAAAGAGCAATGTTGTGATATCGCAACTGTATGAAATAGAATAGAATAAAACAAAATAAAATATTAATCTGTTTTTCCATGGCAGGTGGAGAACCGGAAGCAGACCCAGCAGCGGAGGAGAAGAAGGAAGAAGAACCGGCAGAAAGCGCTCCAACCACAGAATAAACTCTTTAAAAAAATTAATCGAGAATATTTTCACAAAATAAATCTATTTATTAACTAAAAATGAAATTCAAGGGCCAGCTCGATGTGTATCTGTGATAAAAGACATCTCATACTGATGCAACAATGATCAAAAACCTAGTTTTGATGCAGCTCTTCATCAATTGTTGATAATTCTGTCAGTTGTTCAGAATATCTGTGATATCCATAGCTCTTCCACCCTATGTTCTTGCCATGTTTTATACCTAAAAAATAAGCAACATTGTTGCTTTATAAATATGAAATTATACAGACGGACCTCATTAAATGTCTACAAATACATAATAATGGGGTACATATTACTTCAACACATCCTTTTTTCAACATCATTTCTTCGGAATACTTACTTTGAAGGCCAGTCATAATATTCTGCCATTATTTGGAGTTGTTTTTAAAAACTCTGAATCTCGAGCAGTTTAGAAATGCGGTGAAGCCATTGTGTTAGGAATGGATAAGGATAGATGTAAAACAGCCCGGTTTGTACTGCCATGATGCATCATATTGTGGGCAATCACTCAAGTATTACAAGACTTATTAAAAATATCATTTTGAAGAAAAATTGTGCGATTGAGTTGTTTTTGTTGTGTGTGGCCCGCACATGGCGCATTTGAAGCTGCATTCCCAGCTAAAGCGACCTCAAAATATCTTTTTTCGTTTGTTTTTTTTGTTTCCTTTATCCTAAGTACTGTAGAAATGGATGATTCAACTAAAGAAAATTTATATTTCTTCGAATTTCCTGAGCTTTCCATGAATTTATAGCTTTTTCCAGAATATCTTTATGATTTCGCTTTTTGCTCATCTACAGTCTTCTACATCTGGATCAAATGGGATTAACAGTGCAATACGTTGGCTTCTTCATATACTTATCTAGCCAGTGTTATCCTTACATTTTCGATTAGAAAAAGATTCCCAAAGTTTGAGAACATGATAGAGACAGAAAAAGAGAGATAAGAGAGACAATGAAATTTTACACCAAGAGAAAAAGGTCAAAATCCCTCAGAATGGGTCTGGAATGAATAAACCAAAAGATAGACAATTTCAATTTTTGACGGAAAAAGAATGCAGTTTTAAATCATAGTGCTTTATGTCACACAAAACATTCATAGCTAAGGGTGTTATACAAATAGGAGCCATAGGCCTAGATCTGAATATAAATCCAAGTCTTCCAGTATGTTCCTTAACTACTTGGTATGGCTCAGAATTGTAATGGTCCGCCCAGAAATATTGCAAACATCTCTTTTCAAAAGTAAAAATATCAAACTTAAACTCTAGAAATACTTGTTAGCTGTCCTAATATTTGCCATCATTAGAATCAGCTTGTTCTCATCTTTTCAAATATGATGATATCTCAAAATCCTGAATGCTTCACATATTGTACTATTATTTATATTTCATTCTGTTGTGTCTCACATCTTTAATAATAATCATAAAGCCCATACAAACAGCAAGTGTATCTAGGTGTCAACAGGAAAAGGACACTAGGATGCACTGTGGACTGAGTGAATGAACCATTGTTGTCATTTAATTGAATTGAAATATACTTTATTCGTCTGATGTTTTACAATTGTGAGTTAGACAAATAGGTAACCAGGCTTCTTGATACAATCCAGGTGTTCCCGCCATTAAATTATGGGAAGTCATTATGTATTCACATCATTAGATTTTCAAAAACACAAACAAACAGATTTTATCAATTCTTATTTATTGTTTTAATGCGAAACAATGTCTTTGCTGAGTTTGAAATATTATGCATCTGTATCTTAATAACTTGGATTATGGTGTGTCGCAACTTGCACTGTCACAACTTCTTTCCATTAACGTATAATCTAACTTTAACAAACCACTTTATATCAATAAGATCTTTAAATTGTTTAATATCCTTTGTTAAAGATTGGGTGGACAGCTGAGAATATTATTTGTACAATAAAATGTTAAAAACATAAACATAAACACACAGCAGGTATCTCTACATTGTGACCATTTGACTACTGAGGTAGTAATCACATTGATCCCCTTGTGACATCTGCATTTTCATTTCAATGAAGTAAATATTTTCTGAAAGTATGAGCCTGAATAAAAAATAGCCTTTTCAGTAACTTCTGGAATTTTGTAGATCTACCTTATCATTCAGCACCCTTTTGACCATAGATAGCTATGAACTTCAGTATTCCCTGTTCAACATCTTTGCTCTCCACATTTTCAAAGCCAGCTTTCACCAAGCTGTCCATGTATTCCACATGATCTAGGTTGGCATTGTTATAGTCAAAGAATCCCTTCTCCTTTAAACCTTGCAAAAACTCAGGCACAAGTGCAGTCACCATTGCACCTCCAGGCTTCATAACTTCCAAAATGTTCTTGGCTGCTGCAACTTTGTCGTCCCAGTAGTAGAAACAGTTTGTGTGAAAGACTGTGTTGAAGTGATCCGGTGGAAACGGCAGGGGAGAGACCACATCATGTAAATGTACATCCAATTTTCCAGCCTTTATTTCCTTCAACAGTGATTTGTTGACATGCTTTAGCATTGCATCTGAGATCTCTATGCCGCTAACATGCCCTGAACCACCTGCATTAAAACAAAGTGAAATATAATTTGTAGGGTGGAAGGTAGAGCAAAGGTAAAATTATGCCTATTTTTTTTTAACAATGACAGAATTGAAGCTTTATAAAATGAAAAATAGTTCACCAAATAATGTTCTTCCATAGTACTCCTATAGAGGCTCTGCTAATTTTATAATCATAATTATTATCTTTTTACACATTATACAGGGGAGCCTCGCATAAAGACCACCTCTCTATCATATTATATTATATATTATATTATAATTATTTATAAACCAATAGTACAAATATAGACATGACTATAGGTCAATACAAGACAATAGAAAGGTCCCTCTGCCCTATAGATGTGCCCTGTTGACTATATATTCACTTACCTTTGACATATTCACATGCGGTTTGTAATCCAACGCCACCACCAAAGCCTATCTCCAATACATTGTGATGAGGTTCTATCTTACACAGTTCAACTGTGACTTTTACTAGAGGAACATTCTTTCTAAGGAAGAACATGTGCTGGAAAAGAGCATCAATTGTTAGGTTTAGTGCAAATATAAATACAATATACCCTCACCCTTCAGGGAGTTGAAGCACTGGGTATGGCTGCAATGAAGGCGTCCCAGACCCTATATGGACAACCTTTCTGGCTGTGACTTTCTCCATTCACATCATGATTATTTTCTAGAGATTTATATTTCTCTCATTTACAAAATGTTGCAGCTCTCTTTCAATTCAATAAGGTTACTTATGTAAGTCATTGACACATTCTACACATTGTGCTGCACTTATGAATAGTACATGTACTTAAAGCTGCATTCTCTGTTTATAAATGAATTTGAAACTGAATCAGCCGAGCAAAAACAGCTGCTGGTGAGCAATAATAAGTGAATTTTCCGCAGGAAATGATTTGAGCAGGTGCTTCAAATACAAATGGGGATGTTCTAGAAGGCTTGTAGCCTTTAAGATTTTGGTCAAATGACTTTTAGATGGTTTGGTAAAGAATGGAACAAAAAGTAGAAAATGTTCAGTTCTTGACCAATGCAGGGAGGTATATACAAGGGAGTAGCAACGAATAATATGCCCGGGTGGTATATGGTTGAAAGTAATGCCACTACTACTACTACCGCCAACTATTTATAAGTGTATCACTAGTATGCTCTTCCCTGGTAAAGGACAATCAAACTACCTGGGCATTATGTGGTACTATTGCCGACAACAGACTGCATTGTCACCTGGCATGTAGTGGCTAAATTAAGTCCCAGTAGCGGATATTTTAGTGCAGTCAATGAGTCATTGCTACTCCCTTGTATATACTTCCCTGACCAATGTTAGCTGAGAGTGCAGCTTTAAATGATGTAGTACACACATTTCTACCTCAAGGTATGGTGCGATTAAATCAATTGGGTAAAATAAGATATCTAATAATAGCCCACTTTACATATTACTGTAGAGGTAACCGGATGTGCTAAGATACTCTCACTGCGCAGGTCATTACTGGTCAGTGGTGGCTGGAATGCGGGCACCGTACACTGAGGCAGGGGCAGCGGGACAGGCCCTGCCAGGGGGACCGGGGCAGACCACACCAGTCTACCAGCTGGTCACCAGACTTGCACAGTCCCTCTCTGTATATGTACAATGCACTGTACACTCACACTAGTTCTGAAGCCCTAGAGGCATACTGCAAGTCTATGCATGGGCTCTGTGTCCCTCTCCTCTGTCTGCACATCCATCCCTGTGTGCATGCTTCTCCTTACCCTATGTTTTGATGGATTCTCTTGACAAAAGTTGTTATATCATAAGATCTAGCGGATAAAATCTAATTGAGTTTAGGCAAAACTACTCTCAACATGTGATTTGATAATCCTGGAACAGCTATCAAGCCAAAGAGCAAATTGTATTCCTAGAATAAGGAGGCAAAGTTTGACACCTATACTGAAGGTATTAGCTGACGGGGAAGGTGCCCGCAGCTAGTCCCGTCCCCGGGGCATAGCCACCACTGCAAAGTTTGTCATCAACCTATTCGTAAAGTGGGCTATTATATGACAATATTTCCCATATTGATATGACACATATATACATGCAGTGCCATGAGGTCATAGCCATTGGAATCTAAAAATAGCATTGGCAGTTCTTTATAATGTTAATATAAGTGGGCGTGAGTAGCATGAGAGTTGCTCTAGAGAAAGAATTAATGTCATTTTCCACCTCCCTGTTTATGCAGTTAGTGCTGAATGAAGGCGACTTTTGAAGAAAGTTTTTTAAACAATTTAAGACTGAAATCTTACTTTTGTAATGAATCCCAAGGGTCCACTACCTGGTTGCCGGAAGTTTCTACCCACAGACTTCACAAAGAATTGTTTCAACATGACTGCAACTGAAAAATAGATAAACTGCATTGACAAATTCTGAGGGAAACCAATGGGCTGGTGAACTCAAAGGATAACCCTAGCACTTTAGGTACCTCTCTGAACCTGTAAATAAATAAATAGATAAATAAATACATAGGCAGAATTACTCTGCATTGTTCTGTATTCATTTCACTTCCTCTAACAAAGGTTATTGAAATATGGACCTTCATAGCTGATGCTGAGTTCTCATATGGATATAGATGCAAAATGATAGCACAGTGCACCTCTAGAGTCGCTGTAGTACGTTGTTATGTCTGGCTGCTACCTATTTCCACCAAGCAACGAAAACTCTAGAAACGCATTTTACCTGCAGTGAATATTGTTTGCAGTATAGATCAATCTCACATTATCCAGAGCCTAAATAAATGGATTGAATGTGACGAAAACATAAACAACATGGTTCTACTCTTAAATCCTTCTCCCTTTCATCCTTTAAAAGACTGTTACTTTGTTTAATGAAAGAGGAAGAAATATATATACAGATGTACTATGATGGTAAATTAATCAAAATAACAGTTGTATAAGCTGGAAATATATCAGAAGGGAAATACAAATACAAGGTTCAAATATGGTCAAAGCATAATCTTCCGATGTAGTGGAACATGCCCCACATTGACTGTGCCATATATAACCCTTTCTGATAATATTTTCACTTTAGGGGTGTCTAGTGCTGTTAGTGAGATGGATATATGTACCGAATGACAAGACTATGGATTCTGGTAGGACTTTACAAAATTATATAAGGTGATTCAATATCGTTGTATAAACGGTTAACAGTTCGAACAGGATATTATGTATAAACAGGATCGAACAGGATATTATGTATCAACAGGATCGAACAGGATATTATGTATAAAGATCTAATAGCCATGTTCTCTATCAAGAGAGAGGTCCAATCTCACCTTTATGGTCAATATATCCTGGAAAAACTTTACAACTGGTGTAAACATATCACAAAGTTGTTACATATATGTGCAATGTTGGCAGAAATTTGAGTAGACATTGAAGATAGATGTATGTATATGGATGTATGCCTACTAGATAATGTGACCCTAGATAAGATTGTGTTATAGGGACATAATCAAGTATCTTTGTAAGTGAGGTACGGGGGCCGTTTTGGATGAGGCATGTCATTGCATTGAGTTTGAATCCCACTGTGGGCAGGTGTGCTATTTCTCCTTAATCCCAGCCCACCAACTACAGGATACAAACTCTTCATTTTTTAAGTTTTTAAGGTATGAGTGCTGAAGGCAGTATGAGAGCACCAAAGGCAGTATGAGCACCAAAGGCACTCATACTGGGAAACCTAATATAAGCTCCACTTTTGCCTGCTGTATTCACAAATGTCTGCGCCCTGCTTATAAATATGAAAATTACTCTGCATCCTGCCACCTGAATTTCACATGCACTCACTACACATTGCAGGTATTTTACGCACCTGCATAGTAAGAAAATACATTATTTTTACTCAAAATACATCGCCAAGATGTTGAAATTAAGAAAGTGCATGCTTTCCTACCGCCAAATCTGTAGTTTCATCAATGCTAGTATTTAATTAAGGAAGATATGAAAGAAATGTTGCTGTTACATAAGTAAACAATAGTTTGACAAATTATCAGTCAAATTGACAGTAGCCTATGTTAGGCCCAGGCCGTGTGCACAGATGGGCAAAAAAGACTAAAAAAATGCTAGGTATTCCTGGACAGAATATTTCAAAATAAAGTAGAAATTCAGAAAGGCCTTCCCTTCCTTATTTCCCTTACTCTAGATATTTATATTCATCAATAGGCCTATCGGTGGGTAGATAAGGCAGATGGGAGGGAAAGTATGAGTATAACCACACAGCTCCTTCATAGCCCAGGCCTACTCATCGCAGAAAATTAATGATGCCATGAAGTAAAAGAAAAAATTTCACTTCACAATAGATCAAAATGTAGTGAAAAATTGGAAATAGGATGATTTTCTACTCCAAAATGAGTAGTTTTGAGAAATAAGTGAGATTCATAGCCCCCGATCTTTTTGTCGATACCTGGTATACCAGCCAAAACATTTGATAATAGGGTAGCTCTGGCCCCTGATGCTGTGTGTAACGTCTATAGTAATGCCCTAGGTTGGGGGAGGGAATAATAATTCAACCTGTTGGTCCTGGACCCTAGACAAGACGCAACTACCGCTTTTTCCGTGAAAAAGGTGACAGGCTACATCCTGAGCCCCAAAAACATTGTACCCGATGCATCAGTAAACGCAGCAACACAGTGATAACAAACTTAATCTTACTAAACTAAACCATGCAAAATGCTTCAAAGCTCTCCTATCCTTGTGCAGTCACTTTTCTGGACCTCAGTTCATTTCCTGGGCCTACTGGCAATTGTCATTGGATGAACCCTTATTATTTTATGTTCTCTCATTAGAAACTCATAAGCGAAAATAATTTGTTATGTCATATTACGCAATTATGATGTAATAGTGATAAACCACATTATAATTAATGACCTAAATTAACTTTGACCTTTAATGACGCTAATTACCCTTTTGAAATTAATTAATTGCAGTATGATGCAAATCTACTACGGAGGATCGGGTAACAGGGAGGATCGGGTATTAAATACATAAACTAAGTGCTTTCAATAGTAAACAGGGGTCATGACACATGTTAATTCTTTTGGAAATAGAATATAGAAATAGAAATAAGAATACATAGCATGATATGAAATTATTTATTTTAATTATTACATTTATTTCTCCAGAGTCATATACATCTACATGTCAAGAAAAGTAATAGAAATAATCAATACAAAATGGCCATTGAAATAGATATTATTTTTGATGACCAATATGCCAGTAGCTTATGTAAAACTAATACTCATAGGTCAGGGGAATACTTGTTTACCAAACCTCTTGTTTGCAACAAATAGCAACTACATATCTACTAAATGTATACTTGCATGATTTTAAGAAAATCACTCCATTATAACCCAGCTGCATACAAAGTACAAAAGCAATGTCGTGCAGTAACAAGTGCGCATAGCATACACGGTTGGATACCGGAGTCAAGCGACATAGTCACATGTGTTTTTTGGTTTTGATTTCATAGTTACTTATCAACATGTACCTGAAAATGACAGAAATTTTGATAGAATTGAATTATGTTCGTTGTGGTTGACGTCAATGTCTTTGTTTACATCATGACGCCCGTTGTGACTCCCGTCATGTCACATTTGTTTTTCTACTTTCTGTTTTTTCCCACCCTCGAGAGTCAGGACTATATTTTAGAACACAAAATTATTTATTTCTGTACTGTCATGTACAGTTATTTTGCTTTACAGTTTTGCAGTAAATTACTCTAATAAATGTATTCAATTATTTTTTTCATTTTGCAACTCATTTATATGCGCTGATACTATTATTGTTGGAGAACTATATTCATTCCATATCAGCCTAATGGCCTAATATGGACGTTGTATCAGACACAGGACTGAGTTGCACTCTCAGGGCTAAATCAATGGGCTATGCGTATTAAATACATTCAAAGGTGAAATAATGAAATTTTACACCAAGAAATATTACAATTCTTGATGGAAAAAGAATGCAGTTTTAAATCATAGCGCTTTATGTCACGCAAAACATTCATACCTAAGGTGTTATACAAATAGGAGCCATAGGCCTACATCTGAATATAAATCCATGTTTTCCAGTGTGTTCCTTAACTACTTGGTATGGCTCAGAATTGTAATGGTCCGCCCAGAAATATTGCAAACATTATTTTTCAGAAGTAAAAATATCAAACTTAACCTCTAGAAATCCTTGTTAGCTGTCCTAATGTTTGCCATTATTAGAATCAGCTTGTTCTCATCTTTTCAAATATGATGATATCTCAATATCCTGAATGCTTCACATATTGTACTATTGTTGATATTTCATTCTGTTGTGTCTCGCATCCTTAATAATAATCATAACGCCCATACAAACAGCAGGTGTATCTAAGTGTCAACAATAAAAGGACACTAGGATGCACTGTGGACTGAGTGAATGAACCATTGTTTTAATTTAATTTAATTGAAATATACTTTATTCGTCTGATGTTTTACAAGTGTGAGTTAGACAAATAGGTAACCAGGCTTCTTGATACAATCCAGGTGTTCCCGCCATTAAATTATGGGAAGTCATTATGTATTCACATCATTAGATTTTCAAAAACACAAAGAAACAGATTTTATCAATTCTTATTCATTGTTTTGATGCGAAACAATGTCTTTGATGAGTTGATGAGAAATATTATGCATCTGTATCTTAATAACTTGGATTATGGTGTGTCGCAACTTGCACTGTCGTAACTTCTTTCCATTAACGTATAATCTAACTTTAACAAACCACTTTATATCAATAAGATCTTTAAATTGTTTAATATCCTTTGTTAAAGATTGGGTGGACAGCTGAGAATATTATTTGTACAATAAAATGTTAAAAACATAAACATAAACACACAGCAGGTATCTCTACATTGTGACCATTTGACTACTGAGGTAGTAATCACATTGATCCCCTTGTGACATCTGCATTTTCATTTCAATGAAGTAAATGTTTTCTGAAAGTATGAGCATAAACATAAACATAAACACACAGCAGGTAGCTCTACATTGTGACCATGTAACTACTGAGGTTCATTTCAATGAAGTAAATGTTTTCTGAAAGTATGAGCCTGAATAAAAAATAGCCTTTTCAGTAACTTCTGGAATTTTGTAGAACTACCTTATCATTCAGCAGCCTTTTGACCATAGATAGCTTTGAACTTCAGTATTCCCTGTTCAAGATCTTTACCCTCCACATTTTCAAAGCCAGCTTTCATTAAGCTGTCCATGTATTCAACATGATCTAGGTTGGCATTGTTATACTTATAGAATCCCTTCTCCTTTAAAGCTTGCAAAAACTCAGGCACAAGTGCAGTCACCATTACACCTCCAGGCTTCATCACTTCCAGAATGTTCTTGGCTGCTGCAACCTTGTCATCCCAGAAGTAGAAACAGTTTGTGTGGAAGACTGTGTTGAAGTGATTGGGTGGAAACGGCAAGGGAGAGACCACATCATGTATATGTAAATCCAATTTTCCAGCCTTTATTTCCTTCGACATTGATTTGTTGACATGCTTTAGCATTGCATCTGAGATCTCTATGCCGCTAACATGCCCTGAACCACCTGTATTACGAAAAAAGCGAACTAGAATTTTAGTGTTGAAGGTAGAACAAAGGTAAAATTAAAAATGAATGCCCATTTTTTCCTTTTCACGATTACAGAACGATGACAGAATTGAAGCTTTATTAAAAAAATAATAGTTCACCAAGTAATGATGTTCCCTAGTACTCTTATAGTGACTCATTTCATTATCATAATTATTATATTTTTACACATTATACATCCACTTTATTATAATTATTTGTAAACCAATAATGCAAATATAGGCAGGACTATAGGTCAACAAAAGACAATAGGTGTGCCCTGTAAGCTATGTATTCATTTACCTTTGACATATTCACATGCTGCTTGTAATCCAACACCCGGACCAAAGCCTATCTCCAATACATTGTGATGAGGTTCTATCTTACACAGTTCAACTGTGGCTTTTGCTAGAGGAGCATTCCTTCTAAGGAATATCATGTGCTGGAAAAGAGCATCAATTGTTAGGTTTAGTGCAAATATAAATGTATTATTTCACCTTTGGGTGTGGTCAATACGTACGGCCATTGACTTAGCCCTGAGACTGCAACTCAGGCCTGAGGCTGATACGACGGCCGTATCAGGCCTCAGGCCTGATATGGAATGAATATAGTTCTTAAACGATAATAGTGTCAGCGCCTATAAATGAGTTGCAACATTTAAGAAACTAATTGAACATATTTATTTGAGTAATTTACTGCAAAAAAGTAAGTAAAAAAGCAGTCCAGAATTTTGCGTTCTAAAATAATTTTGCGTTCTAAAATATAGTCCTTTCGGGTCAGAAAAATGGTGCGTAGAAATACACAAATGCGTCATGACGCCCTGTGAGAGCATGACGGCCGTCATGATGTAAACAAAGACGTCGATGTAAACAAAGATGAATGTAAAACGGGACATAGTGGGAAATCCGTATCGTCCCTTGGATTCGGTATCCGACCGTGGGTGCTACGCACCCTTGCTCGGATACCTCCGCTGCGGGACGATACGTCTTCCCGCTATGTCCCTTGGTCATTTTTGTCTTAATACACCCTCACCCCTCAAGGAGTAGTAGACACAAAGAACTGGGTATGGCTGCACTCAAGACCTCCCAGACCCTGTATGGACAACCTTTCTGACTGTGACTTTCTCCATTGACATTATAATATTTTCTAGAGACTTATATTTCTCTCCCTCATTTACAAAACGTCACAGCTTTCTTTCAATTCAATAAGGTTACTAATGCAGTGTTCCCGAAAAGACATCGGCACGTCGGCAAAAGCCGATGTAAAATTGGAATGGCCGACGTCTGCTCCTTTCACGTCGGCCACTTTGGCCGACGTCGTCGTCACCTTCAATGTAGGCTAACATTTGATTTGATGTGAAAAGGATTATAGGCCTACTGTTGAAGCCACTGCCTCGAATTGTATATTATGCAGAGTACATAATGAAACAAGATTCTTCCACACATAGAACTATAAAAATGGAATGTTATTAATTTGCATGTAGGGCCGAATTATACACATGCATAGTGATGTATGCATGCATGCAAGTGATCTTTTGTTAAAGTAAAATATTTCCCCCCTGCCTAGAAGCAGTTCATCCAAATTTCTGCGAATAATAAAACTGTACTATGTGAATCAAACTGGGAAAATCATGTTGATATCCAAATGATATTCCACCCCAAAAATACTTAAATGCACCAGAGGGCAAGCAAAAACTCTTAGCTTCAGACCCCACGCCTCATGCATTGAGATACAGTACAACAAAGTTGTCCTCAAAGCTATGCTATGTTCACAAAATGGTAATTTTCATTTATGGATGATGATAACTAGCTAATGACAGAGAAGGAAGTACAGACATTCCAATCTGAATATAAAATTTACCTACATAAGCTATTACAAATAATTAATTCATGGATTCGCCCCACTGCCTGACCATATACTGCATTGAAAAGGTACTGTAGCCAGCTAAGAGTCCAAAATAGCTACCTGACCCAAAACTTAGTGACATCCCTGCCAAATACTTAAAATGCACCAGAGAGTGAGTGCTTTCAGATTTCTAGGAAATGCTATTAAAATGTCCCCAGAAGACTCCATTTCATTGCTTGTTTTTAAAGGAAATTCCGGGGGGGGGGGGGCCGGGGCATGCCCCTGAACCCCCTAGTCTTTATTACTTTTTTGTATGTGAAAAATGGCCTGCGTCTGTGACAAATGGCCGGCGTGGTGCTTGTCCACGTCGGCCACATTGGCCGACGTCACTAAAAAGTTTTCGGGAACACTGCTAATGTAAGTCATTGGCACATTGTGCTGCGCATATAAATAGTACATGTATCTAAAGCTGCATTCTCTATGTTTATACATGAATTTAAAGCTGAATCAGCCGAGCAAAACCAGCTGCTGGTGAGCGATAATAAGTGAATTCTCTGCAGGAAATGATTTGAGCAGGTCCTCCAAATACAAATGAGGACATTTTAGAAGGCTTGTAGCAAAATCCCCCCAAATTTTGGTCAAATGACTTTTAGATGGTTTGGTAAAGAATGGAACAAAAAGTAGAAAATGGTCAGTTCTTGACCAACGTTAGCTGAGAGTGCAACTTTAAATGATGTAGTACACACATTTCAAGGTATGGTGCGATTAAATCAATTAGGTAAAATAAGATATCTAATAATTATATGACAATATTACCCATATTGATATGACACATATGTACATGCAGTGCCATAAGGTCATAGCCATTGGAATCTAAAAATAACATTGACTGTTTTTTATACGTCATATGCCATTGGAATCTTTATAATGTTAATATAAGTGGGCGTGAGTAGCATGAGAGTTGCTCTAGAGAAAGAATTAATGTCATTTTCCACATCCCTGTTTATGCAGCTAGTGCTGAATGAAGGTGACTTTTGAAGAAAGTTTTTAAACAATATAAGACTGAAATCGTACCTTTATAATGAATCCCAAGGGTCCACTACCTGGTTGCCGGAAGTGTCTACTAACAGACTTCACAAATAATTGTTTCAACATGACTGCAACTGCAAAATAAATAAACTGCATTGACAAATTCTGAGGGAAACCAATGGGCTGGTGAACTCAAAGGATAACCCTAGTACTTTAGTTACCTCTCTGAACCTGTAAATAAATAAATAAATAAATAAATAAATACATAGACAAAATTACTCTGCATTGTTCAGTATTTATTTCACCTCCTCTAAAAAGGATTATTGAAATATGGACCTTTATAGTTGATTCTGAGTTCTCATATGGATAATAATAATTTTGATAAAACAATTATAAAAATAAAATTGTACAGCCCACAAACGCCTTACCTCTTTACTCCTGTGTTGGTTATTGATTAATGCTTCAAAGTGATTTATACACAAGAACCCTTGCTGACAATATTTTTACTTTAGGGATGTTTAGTGCTGTAAGTGAGATGGATATATGTACCCAATGTCAAGGCTATGGATTGACATGGATTGAATATAGCTACACATGTCTGAGGTTATAACTCCTTAATCCCAGCCCACCAACTACAGGATCCAAACTATTCATTTTTTAAGGTTTTAAGGTATGAGTGCCAAATGCAGTAGGAGAGCGCCAAAGGCAGTACGAGTGCCAAAGCCACTCATACTGGGAAACCTAATATGTGATCCGTTTTAGGAAAATGAGTCATAAGTCGCGAAATATGGATTTTGAGATATCACTATATTTGAAAAGGTGAGATCAAGCCGATTCCAATGATAGTAAACAGTCTAATAATCTTATAAGTATTTCTAGATGTTAAGTTTGATATTTTCGTTTTTGAAAAAAAAGTTTCCAATATTTCTGGGGGTCAATAAACAGAAAAGTAAGTAAATGTAGTCCATATTATGAGGCCCTGTAAAACTAAAGGATATATTACATAGATTATCCTAAAATTTAATACATTAATCGATATAGCTATAAGTGATAAACTCTCCAAAATTCAGAACATTGCAATAATGTGATCTTGTGAAAAAAACACTTTGAAAAATATTAATTTTGCGACTTATGACTCATTTTACTGAAACACATCACATATAAGCTCCACTTATGCCTGCTGTATTCACAAATGTCTGCGCCCTGCTTATAAATATGAAAATAAAACTCTGCATCCTGCCACCTGAATTTCACATGCACTTGTATACACATTGCGGGGACTTTAGGCTCCCGCAAAGTAATAAAAACGTTATTTCTATTCATTACATCGCCAAGATGTTGAAATTAAGAAAGAGCATTCTTTCCTACCGCCATATCTGTGGTTTTATCAACGCTAGTATTTAATTAAGGAAGATATGAGAGTGAAATATGAGATATGAAACTTTACAGTTACATAAGTAAACAATAATTTGACAAATTATCAGTCAGACTGACAGTAGCCTATGTTAGGCCAAGGGTGTGTGCACAGATGGGCAAAAAATATGCTAGATTTCCTCGCAGAATGTTTCAAAATAAAGTAGAAATTTAGAAAGACCTGCCCTTCCTTAATTCCCTTACTCTAGATATGGCAAAAAAAAAATAGGTGTGTTTCCGATTTATCTGGCTGAAAACTAGGTTGGGGGGGGGTGGTAACTTTTTTTTTTGTTATTTTTTTTTGTTTGGAAACCTCCTCCCAGGAACTGAAAAAAATGTCTTTTTCATAACAATAGTTGTTTTGAACATGGGAAATGTGCCTTTTGACAGTTCCAGGTTAGGAAAACCTGTTTTCCTGCTTTTATAAACTTTTTTTGTCAAAAAATCCAAGAAAAGTAAGATATGATGGGGGAAAAATCAGGTATGGTAAAAAAAAATTTAGGTAGGGTAAGGTTTTTCTAGGTAGGGGGGTAAATCGGAAACACACCTATTTTTTTTTTTTGCCTATTTATATTCATCAATAGGCCTTTTGGTGGGTAGATAAGGCAGATGGGAGGGAAAGTATAAGTATAACCACACAGCTCTTTCATAGCCCATACTCTTCACAGAAAATTAATGATGCCATAAAGTAAAACAGTTTGCCCACTGTTTTTACTAGACTACGACGCCGTCCACCCTGTGCGCTTCGCATACATCACTACGCTGCCAGACTTTTAGACCTTTAAGGCTGCGATTCCACTGGCTCGCTCTTTAGGTTGGCTCATGGCCCGCTCTTTTTTATTATCTTGAGCGCATAACAATACACAAGCGAAGATTGAGCTAAACCAGAGCGGTCTAATAGATTCGGTAACTACGCTCTCTACAAGCTCTTAAAAACCGCTATGTGCGCTTCTTTGGGAGAGCGCAGGACGTTGCGCTCATATTTGTTGTGTTTGATATGAGCGCAACTACATGATGCTCTTCTTGCCTGTTTAAATAGCGGTCTAAGAGCGCAATGAGAGCCGACCAAGAGATTTACCATTGATTTCAGAAGGAAACAAGCGCACCAGTAGAATCGCTCTGCGCTTGTCTTGTGCTAAACATATTAGCGGATGAAGAGCGAATGACAAGCGCACTACAAACAAGCGCAGCAAGAGCGAGCCATGAGCACATATACAAGAGATCCAGTGGAATCGGACCTTAAATAGCTGCGTGTATGGACTATGTTTTTACCTGCACACTGGAGACGTAGGGAGGGTGAGGAAGGGAGAGGGTGGACGGGGGAGCTTGGAAAAGGGAGGTGAGGAAAGGGGTTTTGTGTGTCACCTCTGCTAGGCATTTTTTATTCAAATTTCTTACTTTGTAATTAATCTTTAGGGTGGGGTATTGGGGGGGGGGGGAGGGAACAGGGGATGTCTATACCCAGTGATAAACGGGGGCAGCTAGTAGGCCTACTGAATAAACTTACAATCGAATGCCAAATAACTCCCCATTCTGAGCTCAGGATGATTTAAGCCATTTATTCAAGTAAATTTCTCCAAACATAGCTGACATACTGTTTTGTCCTCACAAATAAAAAAACAGGGTTAAACAAACTTGGAAAAATATTATTTAGCTTATTTGAAGATGACACATGTATACCCGGTTTTTTTTTTATTAACTCATCATGATACAAATTCAGCTGAATAACTTTTGTTTTAGTTCAATGACCCCCTGTTTTTTTTAAAAAATTGGGTGTGTAAAATAATATGTCAGCCATATGCAGGTTTTAAAGGAAATCGCATGATTCAATCATCGGGGGTGGGTGGGTGGGGGGGGGGGGGTGACCTTTTCTTCTCATTGAATGGTGAAATAAAAACTATTTCAATGACATAATATTATGCTTTTTATTGGCTTTTTGGGTTCCCCAACCATCTTCTTTCTAAATCCCAAGCTTAAAAAATAATCCATGATTCCTTCTTTTTTGATAATATAGAACGCTGGCGTTTACCTTTAATATATAATTGTAGTGGGTTTGGGGTATTGTATATAAGAAAGGTGTGGGACATGTAGTGTCCATTCTTATTGTTGTGTGGTGCTGTCCGCTGAGGTTGGTACACCTGTACTAATCCAGTGGGCAGTACCAGTTTATTCCATAACATTTACCTTTGAGGAAGAAGTTTCCTTTACGTTTCTTATTTACCCTTTTGTGTATGTCACTTTTATATCTTGTTATGTACAAGCCTTTTGTATTGCGCTAATACTCATGTCTTCCTAGAATGAGGTTATTACCACTTTATATCATGTCTTTACCTTCGGATTTGACACCATGTTTGTGTTGGTGGAAAGTATATGAGGTGGCCGGACCACCTCCACTGGTCAGGTCGTTGGGGAGCTTGTCCTGTGTCGAACAATAAAGTCGTGCAAAAGGTCTTTTCCTTGTCGTAGTCTGTTATTGTCGTAGCTGAGGGGATCGGATCCGAAAGATCACTACATAATGATGATTGCCATGTTATATAGGCATAGGACTGCTGAACAATACCATTAGCTCTATTCGTAAATCAAAATGTCCAGCTGTATCACTTAGATCTAAGTACTTTTTTTTGCAGAAATCCGCAGAAAATAGACGAATTTATACCATCCTTAATTGAAACTTGGCCCTTCAGACTTTGCCATTGAAAAGAATAAACGAACGAGAAACATCACGGTTCCAACTCCAGATATTTTTCTTTATTAATATATAATGAAGATTCGTAACAAAACCGTAACAAAATGTTTTTGTAATAAATTGTTTGAGAGACTACATGATATTAATTGATGAGGACGATGGGACAATAGGGGAATGGACTGATTTACGCAGCCTCCAAGTAGGCAGCTGCTGCGTCGACGAATTCGGCGAAGGAGATGCCGTCCCCGGTCTGGTGGCAACTGGCGATGAGGGCGGCGGCATCCAGGTCGGCGAGGTCTTCACCTTGGGCGGCCACGAGTTCCAGGAGGTTCTCACTGGTGATGTAACCAGTTCCGTCGGTATCCATGTCCATGAAAGCGATCCTAAGATTCCTCAAGCTGTAGAGAAAGGGCAAGACATGTACAGGCCGTCATAACATAACACCAAATGCACATATTCTCTAGCCTTAAACCCTGCCCACACACAGCCGATTTGCCTCCCGATTGCCCCCCGATTTGGGTCTCCCGATGAATCCTAGGGTTTCATTTCCAATCCTGGTTTATATTATTTCAAAAACATAAACCAGGTTTTCAAATGAAGTCATAGGATTCATTGGGGGACCAAAATCGGGGAGCAATCGGGAGCCAAATCGGCTTTGTGTGTCCACGGCTTAAGCCATGATAAATATGCATAGAAATGACAGAAACTAGAGCCGGCTTCTGAGGCCCACACACGCACACATCAGGATACAAACAAGCTCGGGCATGGAGTTACTTTTAATTAATTACATTAATTCAGAAAGTACAGCAGCTTCTTGCACCGTTTTAAGTTACCTCGATATTATATGCATTATATTATAACAAGTAAAATAACTTGTGATATTATATGCATTATATTATAACAAGTAAAATAACTTGTGATATTATATGCATTATATTATAACAAGTAAAATAACTTGTGATATTATATGCATTATATTATAACAAGTAAAATAACTTGTGATATTATATGCATTATATCATAACAAGTAAAATAACTTGTGATATTATATGCATTATATTATAACAAGTAAAATAACTTGTGATATTATATGCATTGTATTATAACAAGTAAAATAACTTGTGATATTATATGCATTATATTATAACAAGTAAAATAACTTGTGATATTATATGCATTCTATTATAACAAGTAAAATAACTTGTGATATTATATGCATTATATTATAACAAGTAAAATAACTTGTGATATTATATGCATTATATTATAACAAGTAAAATAACTTGCTGCCGCGCCTATAAAAAGTGCTCACTCGTTTGTATTTGACTTTACCTACATAATTACTTAATAGCTAATACCACCGCCTAGCGTGTTCTTTAGCTTCATTGCTATAAGCTGTGATCCTTGATCACCTGTTAACTCTCGATAGTGTCAGTTGATTTCTCACTTGATTAATATTTCATCATGTCCATCAATGTATTTACTCATTCCATAAACTACTATGTTAGCGTTAAGTTTCACGCGTTTTTATTGTAACGACATTCAAAGACCATACGTCGGCAGTCATAGGAAGACCTGACTTCTATGCCTCAGAATTGACCGACCCATTGTAACAACATTCGCAATAAGAATTTTTGAATTTGAATTTGAATTTGAGTTACGCCACACTGCATGAAAGTACGCAAGCGCTTTTGTGTATTGTGCTCAGTGGTGAGATCCTGTCAGGGCTCACCAACGTAGGCCTACTTGAGATAAATTTGGAACCTACGAATGTTTTGACCCCCCCCCCCCCCCCCCCCCACTGATTTACCTATTTGGTATCACATCAAATAAATAACAAAGAAAGAAACTTTCAAACATAAAATGTTATATCTTATAGCTACAGATTAATCTACTTCATCGAACAGGCATATCCAAACTGATGGTATATTGTTTTTATGTTTTACTTGTTTCACTTAATTGGGATTATGTACTGACTCATATACTGTAAACGTATTTATTTTCGCGCAGATAAATTTTCGCGCACTAAATAATTTGACAGCTTTTCGCGTGGATTTAAGTTCGCGCAGCAAGGAAGTCTCACACCTTGTTTATGCAATAGTTATACGTTTCGAGCAGGATTTATTTTCGCGCACAAAGGTGGGTGCGCGAAAATAGCGAAAATAAATACTGCGCGAACATTAATACATTTACAGTACTGTTGGAATCTGCATCTATTTGAGAGTATTTGCATCTAAATAAGTGTGTAGGGTAAGTGGAATCCAAAAGGATTATACTTACACCTTTAGCTTGACATAAGACCCAATAACAGCGACGGCGAATTCTTCGAAGCCGATCTGTCCAGTGCCATCAGCATCACAAACTGCGACAAGCGCCTGAAATAAGAAGGAAATATTTTCATTATTAACTTTAATATTCAAACATAACGCATTATGTATACCATTAATTCATATCTATTATTATCATGGGTATATAATCTTAATTAAAAAAATGGTAGCGAATATAAATATAGATGAAATGCCACAAAGTTAAATTTATATTCTACTATCCGGATTCTATTAGAATTTCTATATCGATATATCTATGCAACTGGCAAACAACCCTCATTTGGCATAATATTTGTGGGCATATGATACAGTGTTTATTCTTAACTAATTGTCCTTTTCTCTCAGTCATTAAAAATTGTTCTAAATATGTTATAGCATTCGTTCCCGGCTGCATATGAATTACTTCAAGAGGTACTATTTGACATACTATTTCCAAGTCACGTATACAGGACTAAATGACGCCACTGTCCTACTCGGAGTTAGTACTGTAAAGTGACACATTTTTATTGCGCAGAAATATGATGATGTATAAGGGTCTGTGATAAGGATTGTCATGGCGACGTTACATAACCGATTGGGCTATATGTGAATTATCCGTATAGCAAACAACGTGGTCAGAAGGGCAATCCCCGAACAGAACGTTATCATATGGGTCAGATTTCCAGAAAATGTACAATTCACCTTCACCTATCCTCTCAAATAACCCAAATTTCAGACAAAAATAAAGTTCAAATACAGTTCAACCTAACCAAACAGATTGCTAGAATCAATGCAATGCCGGATATACTAGAATTTACCTAGTATTGACAAAATTGCAGTCTAATTTAGCAGATTTTACTAAATGTGTAGAGCTGCCAATTGTACATTTTCTGAAAATCTGACCCATATGGCTCTACGACTGCGTTATTTAGGCGTTATTGACATTGGCGTAATCCACCGTGGGTTATTGATTTGCCAAATATTCGTGCCACTCTCATCAGCGTAGTGACGCCAGGTCTTTGCCCCTCAGAGTTACTACAAATTCATAGAGTGAGGTATATGGGAACTTTGACCCATTGACTTCACACGCCCACACCATTGACTTCAATGGCATTTAGGCCAAAAGAAAATAGGTATGTTTCCGATTATATCTGGCTGAAAACTAGGTAGGGTGGGGGTGGTAACTTTTTTTTTTTTTAATTTTTTGTTGTTGGAAACCAAGTCTCCAGGAACTGAAAAAAATGTCTATTTCATAACAATAGTTGTTTTAAACATGGGAAATGTGCTTTTTGACAGTTCCGGGTTAGGAAAACCCGTTTTCCTGCTTTTATAAGCTTTTTTTGTCAAAAATTCAAAAAAAAGTAAGATATGATAATACAAAAGATATGATAATACAAAAAATTCAGGTATGGTAAAAAAATATTTAGGTAGGGTAAGGTTTTTGTAGGTAGGGGTGTGTGTGTGGGGGGGGGGGGGGGGTAAATCGAAAACACACCTATTTTTTTTTGGCCTTATAGATATACCAACATATACGAGGAATGAGAGATTTGGGGACCGCAGAGATAGCAATTGTTGCATAATGTCCAGACAGGCTTTCCCGCCAAAACGATGCCACATGTCTGTAAATGAGCTGGAAATATGCCAGGGATTTTCTTCAGGTTCTGGAGGCGTCAATCTGGTACATGACTAATACTTGATACTTATTATTGCATGGCATTTTATCCTTTTGTCTTCAGCAGTTTGTTCATTATGTAGAAATATAGTGAGGACATAAATGAATTATTAGCATAGTTTTACCTAACTATCACTAGTGAAGGTTTATGCCTTTGTTTAATCCCTAGATATTTGGGTCAGATTTTCAGAAAATGTACAATTCAACTTCACCAGTCCTCTCAAATAACCCAAATTTTAGACGAAAATAAAGTTCAAAATACAGTTTAACCTAACCAAAGTGATTGCTAGAATCAATGCAATGCCGAATATACTCGAATTTGCCTAGTATTGACCAAATTGCAGCCTAATTGAGTAGAATTTACTAAATGTGTACAGCTCCCAATTGTACATTTTCTGAAAATCTGACCCATTTGATAATTAATGATAGGTATTTATTTTTGTCCCGATATCTTTTTTTTTTAAACATATCTTTATTCAGGTAGATAAGTGGAGGCATATATGCCAAAACAAACAGAAGAGGCTCGGGTAAACCCGATATTCCGCCTAACCCTGAATTTTCGCTATTAACTATTGATCACAAATATGGCAGGTATTGGTAACTAATACATACATATCGATTCAATAAGTGGTGGTGGTGATGGTAATAATGAGATGATTAAATGCCCCGTTTCATATATAAATACGAATTACCCCGTTCCCAACCAGGGAAATCATTGGCAATGAATCTTGGTCTAGCGGAACTTTTATCTTCCATTGCGACAGATTACAAATTGTATTATACTTCGGGAGACTTGAATTTATTCTCGCTTAAAATAATGATAACGACATGAATATATCAGGCCCTCATACATAAAGCCTGTAATTGGACAGAAATATTAGCATCTTATGCGTGGATCATTCCATAGATAATGATGATCCCTACGTAATTAGTTATGAGGCTGCTTATCAGCATGCTCTTGAAACCATAAGCCATGATCCTACATTGCCATATATGGTATGGTCCCACGTGAATAGGGTTGCATATCTGTGTGACGTGTACATTCGTTATCTGGTCAAACCACTTAAGCCGGCTACATGTGGCGTAAAAAGCGTTAATCAAATGAGCGCGCAGACAAGAGTTGAATAGGACGCCCTATATGGGTCAGATTTTCATAAAATGTACAATTCAACTTCACCAATCTTCCCAAATAACCCAAATTTTAGACGAAAATAAAGTTCAAAATACATATCAACCTAACCAAACAAATTGCTAGAATCAAGGCAATGCCAAATAGACTCGAATTTAGCTAGTATTGGCCAAGTTGCATCCTAATTTAGCACAATTCACTAAATGTGTACAACTACCAATTGTACATTTTCTGAAAATCTGACCCATATCCCTGCTGGCAGACCAGCCTGATTAACCCATGTTGCATTGGTTCTACCTTCCACATATAAACATGTGCGATGGCAGAATAACGAATAAACTCTAATAACGAATAAATATCTAATCAAGGCAACTTACATCCATCAATGAGAATTTTTGTTAGAATGGCAAACCGGGAAATAGCTTTGATGCCTCAAATCTAGGGGAATATATTATAATAAAAAAAAACCTCTAACAATTGTAAAACCGTGTTCAATCACTGTGAGTAACCAGTCTGTTTAAGTTCAAGATGATATTTCCGAGAATTTATCGATTATCCGATAGTTTTGTTATAACTATTTAGTTGTAGTTTCTGCCGAATAAGCACGAGCTACTTGCAGACTTACGTTTAAATACGGTCTTAAAACCTTCCGGAAAGGAAAAAAACGGAAGATATGTGCAAAATAAATTGATCCAAGATCGAAATCGGGAAATTCAAGAACCCGGCCTGGAAATCATTAATTACTCTTACAAGTTTAAAAGTAAATTTTGATAGGGGCCTACTATATATCAAGCTTTAACGACTCTAAAATGCATTTTGATTCATGCACGCAGGCCTTTAAAAAGAACCCCAAATTGAGATTAAAAGGAAGACAAGTGATATAGCGGGAATTAAACGCTCCTAAATACTATTTAATTTAAATACACGAATTCTCTTATTAGTAAAGTAATATCCTTTTTATTAGGTTCCCCATGCGTCCAACATAGAACAACCCAGATTTAGCTCAGTCTTACGCCAAAGCTAAAATGCGCTAGCATAACATAAAAAATGTATATCTTAACCTCTGACACATTTCCGCATGTACCCTGCATATTGAACGTATTTGAACAAAAGACAATCCTTCAAATGCGCTAACAATGTCTATAATCCTCTTTAAAACACAATGAAACGTAACGCAATGGAAATAATTATGGAAATAATCAAAATTAATGTGTGTCTAGTGCTATTTTGTGATTTTGACCTTAATACTCAAAGTCATGTATAAAATAAATACCTCAACGTCAGCAGCGGTTGGCTGGAACCCTGCAGCTACACAGACATCCAGGAGGTCGGCGGGAGTGATGACGCCATCCCCGTCGACATCAACGGTGTCAAAAGCCTCCCTAAGCGTCAGCCTGAGTTCGGCTTCGTTGATTGTGTAGCGTGGCATGATTACAGTTGGTGGTGTGGAACGCTGGATGAGAAACTGGCCTTTATACTACAACGACTAGCGCGAGTGGACGAAGTCCAAGCCGCGAGGCTGGCCTTTTATACGATCGCTTATCTTAACGCTTATCTTTGGCTAATTAGCCACAGGTAAGAATTGACCACACGTTATAAACATGAGTCATAATAGGTTGTGGGCGTCTGAAATCGATTTATTTGGTCTAAAACCAAACTGGTTTTTGTAAAGCAGATTTTCTTTTTCCAAGTAGTCTGAGACCTAGCCCAGGTAACAATTAACGTTAAAATGAGGTTGATTCACGTCAATCAAAGGTGAATTTATTAACGTCAATGTTTTGACGTGAACTTAACCTCAATTTTATGTTAATCGTGTTAATGTTATAATATTCGCGTCAATCTAACGTTAACTGAACGTGAATTTCTTAACATTAATTTCTCAACATTAAGTCAATGTTGACTCAACATTAACACTCTTGACTTCAATTTTTTAACATTGATTTACCAATTGATCAATGTTAATAATTTTGACGTCAATATTTTAACATTAACTTACCGATCGATCAACGTTAATATTTTTGACATACATTTTTTAATGTTAACTTACCAATTGATCAATGTTAATAATTTTGATGTCAACTTTTTAACATTAACTTACCAATCAATCGACGTTGATATTTTTTACATACATTTTTTTACCTGAACTAACTGATAAATCAACGTGAATATTTTTCATATCAATTCTTTTAACCATACCGTACTGATAAATCAGCGTTGATAGCTCTAACAGCATATTCTTTTAACTTTTATGTCTGCTCTTCTAAGTTTTAAGATGTATAGGGGCCTAAATATGTCAAATATAATGTCAAACAATATCACTGGGATATCTGTGAAAAGTTTGGTAGACTTTAAATCAATTCCGATTGGCTAGGCCAAAAAAAAAATAGGTGTGTTTCCGATTTATCTGGCTGAAAACTAGGTTGGGGGGGGGTAACTTTTTTTTTTGTTATTTTTTTTTGTTTGGAAACCACCTCCCAGGAACTGAAAAAAATGTCTTTTTCATAACAATAGTTGTTTTGAACATGGGAAATGTGCCTTTTGACAGTTCCGAGTTAGGAAAACCCGTTTTCCTGCTTTTATAAGCTTTTTTTGTCAAAAAATCCAAAAAAAGTAAGATATGATGGGGAAAAAATCAGGTATGGTAAAAAAAAATTTAGGTAGGATAAGGTTTTTCTAGGTAGGGGGGGTAAATCGGAAACACACCTATTTTTTTTTGGCCCTATATAACTATCAGAGGTTCATGTGTAGTTGGAGTAGCTCAAGGAAATATTACTAATAAATATCACTGTCAAAATACGACTAAAAATTCACATTACACATATAAAAACTGGTGGTCAATTCCTACGAAACTGGTATAAACAAAAACGTTTTTTATGGATTTTTCATTATAAATTCTTTAGAAACTTTTTCACAATAGTTCATGGCTTCAGGCTCGTTGAGGTGAATTTCCTCAGGATATTAGTAGACAACATCATTTATGCAACACTCCACGTTTCTCTATCAGGCGTGAAATATTCAAATCTAGTGAGTTGTCAAATCAGTAATACATGAACCCCTTCACACTCTCTTTATCGTGATCCTAGTCCCCCATTAGGTATATCTGCCATGGAGTGTCTTGTTCTCAATGGGAACCTATTACTGTTTGTTTATGTATATGGGTGATATTTTCAGAAAATGTACAATTGTGACCCGTTTTATTAAAATGAGTCATAAGTCGCAAAATTTGTATTTTGGGATATCACGATATTTGAAAAGAGAGGATCAAGCTGATTCCAATGATAGTAAACACTAGGACATCTAATAAGTATTCCTTATTTTAAGTTAGATATTTTTATTTTTGAAAGAAAAAGTTTGCAATATTTCTGGATGGGTAACTGCCAGTAAAGTAACTGAATATAGTCCATACAAAGGCCTTCAAAACGCAAGGATATATGTAATGCAATGTCCCGACATTTGTTACATGGGTTCATATGACTATAAGTGCTAAACCCTCCAAAAATCAGAACATTTCAATAAAGAGATCTTGTGAATAAAACACTTTGAAAAATATCAATTTTTGCGACTTATGACTCATTTTCCTGGAACACATCACAATTGGCAGCTGTACACATTTAGTAAATTCTGCTAAATCAGGCTGCAATTTGGTCAATACTGGGTATATTCGAGTATATTCGGCATGGCAATGATTCTAGCAATCTGTTTGGTTAGGGTGAATTGTAATTTGAAATTTATTTTCATCTGAAATTTGGGTTATTTGAGAGGATTAATAAAGGTGAATTGTACATTTTCTGAAAATCTGACCCATATATGTTAATCAGTACCATTGATTTGCAAAGGCAAAATCAATAGATAAAGTGTGCTATATTTACCAACGAAAAACAAGGAAGAGATGTATAGTACAACTGTCCTCTGACATAGGTTGATATATAATAATGATGTAATACTCTAATAATCATGTAATGACTGTCATGTCTCTATGGGTGAGGAAATTATTCCAGAGACATTGTCACTGACCAATCTAACGTTTTATATCACATCAATCCTACAGAGTATAAGGCTAGATATATACTGAGGAAATCATAGAATTAATGAAAGGACTCTTTCACTATTCATGATACATAATCAACTCTTGCAGAGAGCGGGGATAGAGAGGGACAGAGAGCGGGGATAGAGAGGGACAGAGAGCGGGGATAGAGAGGGACAGAGAGTGGGGATAGAGAGGGACAGAGAGCGGGGATAGAGAGGGACAGAGAGTGGGGATAGAGAGGGACAGAGAGCGGGGATAGAGAGGGACAGAGAGCGGGAATAGAGAGGGACAGAGAGTGGGGATAGAGAGGGACAGAGAGCGGGGATAGAGAGGGACAGAGAGTGGGGATAGAGAGGGACAGAGAGTGGGGATAGAGAGGGACAGAGAGTGGGGATAGAGAGGGACAGAGAGTGAGGATAGAGAGGGACAGAGAGCGGGGATAGAGAGGGACAGAGAGCGGGGATAGAGAGGGACAGAGAGCGGGGATAGAGAGGGACAGAGAGTGGGGATAGAGAGGGACAGAGAGTGGGGATAGAGAGGGACAGAGAGTGGGGATAGAGAGGGACAGAGAGCGGGGATAGAGAGGGGCAGAGAGCGGGGATAGAGAGGGACAGAGAGCGGGGATAGAGAGGGAAAGACAGCGGGGATAGAGAGGGACAGAGAGTGGGGATAGAGAGGGACAGAGAGCGGGGATAGAGAGGGACAGAGAGCGGGTATAGAGAGGGACAGAGAGCGGGGATAGAGAGGGAAAGACAGCGGGTATAGAGAGGGACAGAGAGCGGGGATAGAGAGGGACAGAGAGCGGGTATAGAGAGGGAAAGACAGCGGGGATAGAGAGGGACAGAGAGTGGGGATAGATAGGGACAGAGAGCGGGGATAGAGAGGGACAGAGAGCGGGTATAGAGAGGGAAAGACAGCGGGGATAGAGAGGGACAGAGAGCGGGGATAGAGGGGGACAGAGAGTGGGGATAGAGAGGGACAGAGAGCGGGGATAGAGAGGGACAGAGAGCGGGGATAGAGAGGGACAGAGAGTGGGTATAGAGAGGGAAAGACAGCGGGGATAGAGAGGGACAGAGAGCGGGGATAGAGAGGGACAGAGAGTGGGGATAGAGAGGGACAGAGAGCGGGGATAGAGAGGGACAGAGAGCGGGGATAGAGAGGGACAGAGAGCGGGTATAGAGAGGGACAGAGAGTGGGGATAGAGAGGGACAGAGAGCGGGTATAGAGAGGGAAAGACAGCGGGGATAGAGAGGGACAGAGAGCGGGGATAGAGAGGGACAGAGAGCGGGGATAGAGAGGGACAGAGAGCGGGGATAGAGAGGGACAGAGAGTGGGGATAGAGAGGGACAGAGAGTGGGGATAGAGAGGGACAGAGAGCGGGGATAGAGAGGGACAGAGAGTGGGGATAGAGAGGGACAGAGAGCGGGGATAGAGAGGGACAGAGAGTGGGGATAGAGAGGGGCAGAGAGCGGGGATAGAGAGGGACAGAGAGCGGGGATAGAGAGGGACAGAGAGCGGGGATAGAGAGGGACAGAGAGCGGGGATAGAGAGGGAAAGACAGCGGGGATAGAGAGGGACAGAGAGCGGGGATAGAGAGGGACAGAGAGCGGGGATAGAGAGGGACAGAGAGCGGGGATAGAGAGGGAAAGACAGCGGGGATAGAGAGGGACAGAGAGCGGGGATAGAGAGGGACAGAGAGCGGGGATAGAGAGGGACAGAGAGCGGGGATAGAGAGGGACAGAGAGCGGGGATAGAGAGAGATATAGGGCCCATTGTATAACAAAACGCTCGTAAGTGGTTCGCATCTCCTCGTTTCCTATCACATCTTTTTTTAGTTACGAGGGACTTACGAGATATGACAGACTTACGAGGGGGGGTTGCATATAACAACCCTCGCAGCTATTTCGTAATTTGTATTAATCAACACATCGCATCTCCTCGTATCTTCTCGTATCTGAAGTTTGAATTGAATTGAAGAGTTTATTACGGTATTTGAACTTGGAATCGAGTAGTTCATTTGGTGTCTAACCATATCATATCATTTCTGGGACTTTCTGGGACAACGTCATTTATGTCCCACCGTCCGCGGAAATGCGGGATTCCCTAGCAACGCATCCTGCAAGAGTCCCTAGCAACGGAAAAGAGAGGGAGAGAGATCTACACAGTGGAATGGGTGAGTGAGTGAGTGAGGTAGTGAGTGATGGTTGCTTAATGCCTATGACGACATCCGAGTGGAGTCATATTCACGGCACTCAGGGTTAGTGAGGGGAGAGAGATCAGGGGGGAAGGGGGAGAGCAAAGAAGCAGAGGGAGAGCGTGGGAGAAATCAGATATGTCGAATATATGTTTTGATGACGAATTTGATTCCCATGAAATGGTTCAAATCATTAAAAATGGCATTTATAAAGTAATAATTAATGTACATGGTTTATATGTATACATATATTATATGTAATATACGTACTATGAACGTACTACGTACGTGTGTAACTATGTATATTGTAAATTCATATTTGATGTTCATGCATGTAGCCCATTGCAATTTTATATGACATCAGTTATAGCTGTGCATCTTGTTTTATATAAAGAATTTGCCAAATTTAATGGTAATGGTGATGCCAATAAAAGTGGAAATACCATTATTCTAAATGAAAAAGAAAGCTGTATAAATCCTCACTTAAAATGCCCCGGGGACATATGGTGGTGTCTATTAGAATAGAGGTACTGGGAGAATTACAGGAGGAGGTACATCAAGAGGTACAGGAGGAAGTACTGGATTAGGTACAGGGGTAGGTAAAGGGGGAGGTACAGAAGGGGGAGGGGGTACAGGGGGTGTACAGAAGGCACTGGAGGAGGTAGTGGAGGGATTACAGAGTCATGTACCAGGCAAGGCACCAGAGGAGGTACGGGAGGAAATATCAGAGTAGGAGATACTGGAGGAGGAGGTGCTGGAGTAGGTATAGGAGGTGGTACTGAATGAGGTACTGGAGGGGGAACTGGACAGAGTACCCCTCGTTCAGTACCCCCTTCAGTGCCCACTTCACTACCTCTTAGGTGCCCTCTCCAGTACTCTCTTCAGTGCCTCCTCCAGTACCCGCCCCAGTACCCCCTCCAGTACACCTTACAGTACCTCCTCCAGTGCCTCCTCCAGTTCCCCTTACAGTACCTCCTCTAGTTCCCCTTACAGTACCTCCTCCAGTACCTCCTCCAGTACCCCCTTCAGTTCCCCTTACAGTACCTCCTCAAGTACCCCCTCCAGTTCCCCTTACAATACCTCCTCCAGTCCTGGTTAATGTTACCTTATATGAACTATGAACATGTTACTAATTTAGGTTATTAAGTATGATAATAATAACTAACATACATACATACATACATCATAGATACATGTTTAAAATACATACATACCCACATGTATACGTACATACACACATGTACACATACATGTATGTACATATATACATACATTCATTTATATGCGAGGAGATGCGAGGAGATGTGAGGAGATGCGAAAAGATGCGCAGCCTGGAAAATGCTCGTAGACATTTGCGAAATATTTACGATAAAAAAAGTCCTTACACACAGTTTTAGGCAGATGCGAGGGTGTATTTACGAGGACATACGAATTTCGTTGCTTATACACTTGCATTCAACTTTTACTACTGACATACGAGGACATACGAGGTTCTCGTAACCTTATACAACGGGCCCATAGAGGGACAGAGAGCCGGGATACAGAGGGACAGAATGTGGGTATTATAAACAGATATATAGGGGCAGAAGGAAAAGCTAAATATAGTTAGCTTCAGATGTTTTATTCATTCAATAATCTTACAATTTTCATTTCAATGAATAAATAAATGACTAAAACCATCTCCGAACCAAAGTCTCAAACAGACAAAGACGTTTTACTAAGGTTAAGCAGGTACAGTACTGAGTTCAGTGCAAGTGTCAAAAGGATGCGATTCCAGGAAGCACCACTCATGACCACTGAGTGCACTAGCCAACCAACGACGCCCCAAAACTACATTATCATTCTCATTCTGGGTCGTCTATAGGATCCGCTTGAACCAGGGAAGTTGAAAGTTCTCTAGTTTGTCCAAACAAACTACTCAACCAATTCCTATTAAACTATATGTCCTTAAACCTATAACATTATGTGATGCTTACAGTAAATTCTTGGTAGAGGATGTGCACAACAACACAGAGAATTAGTTGGTTTATTATCAGCAAAACCTCTCCATTCTCTTCCTGATATTGAACATGGCGCTCTGACTTGTTCATGTCTCAGTGCGCATGCCCCGAAGTATGTAAATGAGCAAAAAAACGGAGTAAGTAAGTCTAAAAAACATCACAATTTAGGTCACAGTCACGTGATTTAGATCACGGTTTAGGTCACAGTTACAACGGTAGGGGTAAACGTATGGGCCCGTTGTAATCTCTCTCAGTTGTTGTTTTTTGCCATTTCATTCAGTGGAAACAGAATGGCGCACTTGCTGTTTTTTTTGTGTGGAGCAGATGAAAACTCTGCCCGCAGTTGATTAATTCTTCACATCCAGCATTGAAAGGTAACAAGAAGGGATATAAGATAATAAAGTTCGATTGTATTGTCATAGTGAGTAGTTAGAAACTTCTAAAACTCTCCACAAACTACCGCAACCCTAGCTGCACTGTTCGAATCGAGGCTGATCCAAAGCCCTGTATTAGTGTACAGGGCTAACAAAGCTATGAGTGCACATATGGTCAGTCCTCCAGCTTGGCATTAGATGTGTTCTGCCCTGTAATTAAGGTTATTTTCATTTCTTTCTCACAAATTTTAATACCACGGATAATTTAATGATGAATATATAAAGAGAGAATGCAAATCATTCATATAACTAAAATTAATTAATATAATAGGTTATTTGCTCTTGCATGGGAGAGCAGTGTGGCAATCATAGCTTTGTTCAGTTCATAATATTGTTCACCTAATATTTGACTGCCGACTTCTAGAGACTAACCTAACCTACCCGAGTATATAAAATATTAATATCTATAATTAATTGTCTGCCCAATGCATTAGCATGCCTATCGACAAACTATATTTATGTATCTATTCATTTTAAATTGAATTTCAACTGAACCTCGATCAGATCGTTAATATATTACAAGCTAGCTGGGCCCTGTGCTAGTCTTGTAACTGTAGTCTCACCCGCGCATCCCTTTGAATGGGAGATAGATCCGGGTCCAGAAGTATCAAAACCACTAGGTGGCCCTTCGGGATGATTTATTTTTGTGCCAGTGTACTACCGTATACCCTTATTGTTTTGGTTGCCAACGAACTCCCCTCCACTCAGCCCCCGACCCAGCCGTCCCCTTCCCACCCCCCAAGCTACCCCACCCCCACCCCAACCCCACCCGTGGGGTAGCTATCCATTTCGAATATATCCCATTTGCCGGTTACGTTTATTAGCGTAAACATGACTTCTTGGAACGGGTGCAGTAAGCACAGTGGTTCCCTTAGGGCGCAAACGTGGTGGCGCAAACGTGCCAACGCATCCCCATAGGATTAGTATAGAAATATCGAAAATCTATTTTACAGCCTAGATTGATTATTTCTTCGGACAAAACTTGCAGAGGACATCCTATCGTTGCGATTTCTGGGTAAGGATGTCGGCTATTGAGCCATGGCTGTGAAGGCCCGGGGCGACAGAAGGATTCGAAATATGCCTGCTGCGCACCGCCTTTCTCAAGGCGTTTTTTGGTCGCCTCTCGTCTAGTACCAGTCTCACACTTGCAAAAGGAGTAGGACATTTAGGATGCAGAAATCCAAGGTAAGGGAAACTTGATTGAATTCAATGCGAATATAGGGGCAGGAAATTCAACTACAGGAAATATCTAGAGCTAAAACAAGTCTCGTCATTTAATGCAACTGTTACAACAATACAAATAGCACATGGCTTTGGGCTGCTGATGCCTTAAATCAACGAGTTGACACACCTTTATTTGAGGTAATTTACACTCCTCCATCCATATCTTTAATACTGATTTTTCCTGTTGAGTTTTATTTCAAATCAAAACTAACTAATAATCAAAGAGATTCCATTGACAGTTAGGTCTACAGGAATATGATACCAATTGTGCTTGGTCATGAATGCTTTTTATACAATACAATCCCAATAGATTTCTTGAGTTTACTGGATAAATTTGACTTTTTTTCTTTTATTCCCTCACCATCCAAGTAGTCGGTTCAGCATAACACATAAACTAACTAAATAAATTGCTAAATATTGATTAGATTGACTTCATTCACAATGATCTGGATTCCCCATGTCTAAAAAACATAGAAAAAGTATATTCACACTTGAATATATATGTTGATTATACCCTGAGTTATGGTGTTTCTTGAGTTTACTTGATGCATTTAAGGGAGTTTTTACTTGATATTTCTCAGTATTAGTATACTAACTTACTCAATTTTGATTATATTGACTTTCTTTATATTGCACTGGATTCCCCATGTCTAAAAACATAGAAAAAGTGTATTCACACTTGAATATATCTTGATTATACCCTGAGTTATGGTGATCCAAAGTTTTGGTGGCAGCCATTTTGTATTTTATTGTGATTTTGGGCATGTTTCCTGACCTAGATTTTCTGGGCCTTTTAGTATATTATTAAGGGATATTAACAATACCCAAAACAGTTCAGAAACTGTCTTTTGCAATATGTCCCAGGTCTAATTTCTCCTAAACTAAACCTGAAAGGTCATTAGTCTGAAAAGGGGTTTGTTCTATTACCCCCAGGGGGCTTTAAGGGTGAGTTTCCCATGCTCAGTGCTAACTATGGTTGTCCTAATTGTAGTTTCACTTTCCATAAGTCAATTTAGTATGGTAAGAGCTTTCATAAGAGACTATTAGGAAGGTTCTATGATGATTTTGAAAATTTGACCCTTGTGAGCTGAAAATTGTCAGCCATCTTGGATTTGAAGGTCAAAGCAAGGTCAAATCATCAAACTGATATCAGATATGAATTCCTCAACCCCCAAAACCCTATTAACCATATACTGGACTGCATGGTAGGCCAAACTATTGAAATATTACTTCTCATAATGGTTGATGGTGGCCATTTTGGATTTGGGGCTCTCACGGGTTTTCCCCACACTTTCGCGAGGGTTGCCCCCGCTCAATTTTTTATTTACCCTTCATAGATGTCAAGTTCACTGAGAAACCAACCTCTACTCTCAACGGTCACAGAAGTGCTCCAGATGACCCTACTATGACCTCTTCTAATTTACATTTAGTAATTTACATTTGATAATAGGGCAGCTCTGGCCCCTGATCCTATGTTTAATATCTATAGTAATGTCCTAGGTTGGGAGAGGGAAAAATCCAACCTGTTGCTCCTGGACCCGAGACCTCAGTTTATTTCCTGGGCCTATAGGCAATACAATTGACATTGGATGAACCCTTATATATTATATTGTCTCATTAGAAACTCAGAAACGAAAATAGTTTGTTGTATCATATTACGCAATTAATTACCCTTATAAAATTAATTAATTGCAGTATTATGCAAATCTACTATGGAGGATCAGGTAACAGCAGAGTTCATAAACTAAGTGCTTTTAATAGTAAACAGGGGTCATGACACATGTTAATTCCTTTGGAAATAGAATATAGAAATAGAAATAAGAATACATAGCATGTTATGAAATAATATTTATTTTTCCAGTCATATACATGTACAAGTCAAGAAAAGTAATAGAAATAATCAATAAAAAATAGCCCTTAAAATCACTCCATTATAACCCAGCTGTATATAAAGTACAAAAGCAATGAATTCAGTGGACGACCTTCCACTGTTCCTGATAATGGCTGTGGAACTACAACAACTGCAACAATATCAAGGTAATGTGTTTTGTTTCATGCTAATCAAGGCACTGCCAATATACCGATATAATAGTGGATCAAGTACCTAAGACTTTGTTGATTTCCCCTATTTGATATCACTCAACACCCTTTTGACCAGAGATAGCTGTGAACTTCAACTTGCCCTGGTCAACATCTTTCTCCTCCACATTAGTGAAGCCAGCTTTCACCAAGCTGTCCATGTATTCCACATGATCTATGTTAGCCTTCTCAAAAAATCCCTTTTCCTTTCCCACTTGCAAAGTAGCAGGCGCAAATCCAGTTACCATTACACCTCCAGGTTTCATAACTTCCAGAATGTTCTTGGCTGCTGTAACTTGGTCATCCCAGAAGTAGAAACAGTTTGTGTGGAAGACTGTGTTGAAGTGATTGGGTGGAAATGGCAAGGGTGAGTCCACATTGTGTATTTGTAAATCCAATTTCCCAGCTTTTATTTCATTCGCCATTAGTTTGCGGGCATCCTTTAACATCCTTTCTGAGATTTCTATGCCGCTAATATGCCCAGAGCCATCTGTATTAAAATATAAGTTTGAAAGAAAAAGGTAATAGAGAGTATCATTGCCATTATCATTCAGAAGATTATTTAACTGATATAATATGAGATTATGTTTGCATCAGTGCCTTCTTCAAATCATTAATCACTTCTTGTCTTAATGTTATTGTTTTTATAATTATAACGTTATTTTTCAAAATCATTCAATCAAATTCATCTTGATATAACCATTTCTTTAAAACCTCAGAGAAGAAATAGATGTATATTACTTAATAACAAAACAAAACAACATTTATTTGCATGTACTAAACTCTAAAAAATGGATATATATGTGCCCCATGAACTATGATGTCTTTTATTACCTTTGAGATATTCACATGCAGCTTGTAATCCTAAGCCAGGACCAAAGCCTATCTCCAATACATTGTGATGAGGTTCTATCTTACACAGCTCAGCGATGGCTATCTCAAGTGGAGCATTAACTCTATTGAATAGCAAGTGCTGGGAAAAAGAGTACATACCAATATAAGACAATGGGTCAAAATTACAATAGTTATGTTACAATAGGGACCAGATAGGTCCGCTGAGTACACTTCCTTGGTTAAAATATTATACAGAGTCTGAGAGAAAGTAGTCGATTATAGGATTAATTACTGAATAACCGACATTGGAGGGTCTACTGATGCACTAGCTGTTTAGTATAATTCCAATATGAAGTCGAGGAATGGAGGTTATTAATCCTTTTAGTCTCTACTTTAGGTTGTTTTAGCCCCTGGAATGCTCAAGGCTGTGACTAAAACTAGTATAAGTCTTAAGAGAAAGTGACTTTTAAGGGAGTGTTTTTAACAAATATAAGGATGAAATCTTACCTTTATCAGGAATCCCAAGGGTCCGCTGCTTGGTTTTCGCAGGTTTTTACCAACAGAATCAACTAAGAACCGTTTCAACATGACTGCTGTTGGAAAAATAAACTATATCAACAAGACAGAAGGTGAAACAGCTAAGAGCCGTTTCAACATGACTGCCGTTGGAAAGAATCAACTATATCAACAAGATAGGAAGTGACACACAAAGGCAAAGATAACACACCCAAGCTTGTTTGGTTATCTAGCTGTGACGCCATGCGCGAACCACCGAATATTAACATGATTCCGTTTGCAGCTACTGCTCCTTTAAGTGGGGTCTCCACTGGCTGCGTTAAACTCTGCGGTAAGCCTTGCGATAGAAAAACAGGAAATAATATTCAAGCGCAGTTCATGTGCAGACCAACCGTAGCAGTGGAGACCTCTTCTGCGATTGCATTTGTGGTTGGATTGCGGTTGGATTGCGGCTGAAAATGGGGGTTTCATGTGCTGCGACTGTCACAAAAATTATTCAACATGTTGAATATTTTCTGCGACTGAAGCATCTCTGCGATGTGATCAGGACTCTACTGCGATTAGAATGTTCAATGGAGACGGAAGTGCGGTTGGTTCACGATTCATTTGACATTGAATTTATTTCCATCGGGGTCTCCTGTCTTAATGATATTAAAATAATGACACCCCTAAATTGATTTTCCTGTACAGACGTTACAGGCCGATTATAATTTAATATTAAACCTCATATTGTAAGATATTAACCATATATAATACCTTCCTAGCAACGATTGCAAAAAGATATACAAATAATTGTTCTATTATCATAGGATATTAGGACTGTCGGAGAAACACGTTAATACAATTTACAGTTTGGAAAAGGCTTATATATATTTTGTATAAGTATTTAGAGGTTATTTCAGTCATTAGTTCGGCAAATCTTTCAGGCCTATTTATAAATACCTTTATGCCCAACTTATGGGAACCGGGATGGGAACCAACAATCACGTATCTTTAGCCTGCGGACATTAGTTTAGTGATATCCTGAACGTAGCTATTATAGTCCTAGAGCAAAGATTCTCCTTTGGTAAATACACATTTGAGTCTTGTTGCAAATGGGTATTTTTAATTACGTGTTAACTAATGTACAGTGCAGTACGGGATTTTTTATATAGTAATAATATAAAATGTCCTGTCATATTTACAGGTTTTACAATCCTGTACTAAGATTTAAAAACGTGGGACAACACAGCAACGTACTGTATTTTACATGCAAAACCTATATCATTGGTGGAATAATTCAAATTAGCTTCTCCAGTGCCTCTGAAAAGGTAATAAACTAATGCGGCAGACACAGGGAGGTACCGTTATAAATGTCGTCTGCTCCTTGCTTCACGTTGACCAAGCGCGGGAAGGATATCCAGCCGCAGTCTCTATCGCAACCATGAGACCTTTTAATAACACTGCGGTAACCCCTGCGTTTGGGTTGCGGCTGCAGTATAATATTGATAGAATCACAGAGTTTGAAACGCAGACCAAACGCAGACCTTACCGCAGCCAGTGGAGGCACCCCTTTAATTATGGATTACGCCCTTGCCTTGCTCCTTGGTTTACACAGTTATCTTAGCTTATCTTACCATAAATATCTCCATTGTCCCTTGAAGGAAAATTTCTCTGATGCCTTTATACCTTATACATATTTCTTTCATTGTTACTGTGTGAACCTATTAATGTGAATAAATCAAGGAGACGAAAATAAATTGTAGCCTAAAACTACGACTTTGAGGATTTATTTTTTTGTCCATACACTCTAGGTCCAAACCCTCAGATCAGATAAGAATGGTATGTCAGCCTACTTTGCTAATCGGTTTACTGACCTATGATTCGGCGTTTTAATGGGAATATAATGACATTTTGTGGTCTTAATGGAATTATAATGGCACTTTGCGGTTTGAGGCGAGAGGCTTTCCCTTCGTTTGAAGGGACTCTCTCAACTTTGGGCCTAGACTGCATATATCTATACCACGTTATTAGCCACAGAAAAGAACTTCACAGGCATTAATATTATTAATATATAGGTCTGTTTTAGGCCTATAATATTATAGCTGTTAATTTGCATGTTTAATGTGTATTCAACACTTAGCATTACATAACATTTTAGAAAAAAAATAAAGTGGTACAAAGTTCGATATATATACCGTTCCGGTAGGAGTAGCCTACATGTAGGCTAAATAGGACGGGCCGTTGAGTCTTGATCAATAAAAAAATTATACGGCAGTCGAATCTTACTAGCCATAATTATTTCAGGTGCAATGTATATGCATACGACCCCAAGAACACATACAGTACATGATACTAAAGTAGATAATATGTTGGCACAGTGACAACATACGGACAACTGACTAATGTGAATTAAACTGTATTCCGGAACATAAAATACCTTGTAAAACTGTAAATAAAACTGTTTTGTTATCACAGAACTCCGGGGAGACTTGAGTTCTATGGGTGCTTGTAATAGAGTAGTTAAATGTGCAAAGAGAATAATTTGGGAGGTCATTTGTTAAGTAATTCCGTCCGCTTGGTTTGATGACATTCGGTGACAATTCGTTAAAGGTTTTGGTACATGGCATTATAGCGGAACTCCACTATAGGTAAAAAAACGGCGCCAACAGGCAAAATTTGTCGCCGACATTTCTAAAAATTCGGAAAATTCGACATGACTAAAAATTCTAGTGGATGAGGGGGTAAAATAGGTTGTTGGCAACACATTTATTTGTTGCCAACAATTGCAAAATATCTAACTTGATTAGATATTTCGTCGCAAAAAATTCGTCGCAGCCGTTTTTGCCTGTTGGCACCGTTTTTTACCTATAGTGGAGTTCCGCTATTAGGGACAAACTTTCACAGATTCTTAATTCATATTGTACTCGGAGCGTGATTTACTTGTGTCAGGTTAATGGTAGATTCTTCGCCCCTGGTTAATGAACTATTGTAGCATGTTTCGCTAATTGTTCAGCCAATTCTTTTTAAATTATATTTATTCAGGTTGCAGAGCAAAGTGCATCAGTATAATTCGTTCACAGTTACATAAAGTATTAAAGCGCTCCCCAGATCAACGAGGTGATGTTTTTTCTCTGGGCCCTGAGTCGGAGAAGTAATGAACCATATCTTGTCGGTGTTTGACATTCAGGACAAATCACACATATATATTCAGGGAAGTATGTATGTACCTACACTTAAGAGATATGCACAGACCTACGGTGGCAAGCTTGCTTTCACAGTTAAATTTGGTACCCCGAAGTTATCTAATGTCAAAAAGAGGAGCCCTAGGCGTTCTATGATTCTATGAATTGGACTGTATGTATAGATCTATTACAATTTTGTATACAATGTTGGATTGAGTTCTACCAACTACTGGTGGACTACACTGGTATCGATTGGACTTCTGATAATTTGGTGATATTTTGACGAATAAAATGCATCATGTTGATTATTTTACTTCCTTTTATTTGTCTATAAGTACCAACGTTTCGAACTACTCAGTGGTAGTTCCTCTTCAGGGTATAGACTAGAGGGTCAGATTTTCAGAAAATGTACAATTGGCAGCTGTACACATTTAGTAAATGAGGCTAAATGAGGCTGCAATTTGCTCAATACTAGGAAAATTCCACTATATTCGGCATTGCATTGACGCTAGCAACCTGTTTGGTTAGGTTGAACTGTATTTTGAAGCCCATTTTTGTCTTAAATGCGGGTTATTTGAGAGGATTGGTGAAGGCGAATTGTACATTTTCTGAAAATCTGACCCTAGAAGTGATGTGGCAACGAGTCTTCTTATACATGGGTCAGATTTTCAGAATATGTACAATTGGCAGATGTACTCCTTTAGTAAATTCTGCTAAATTAAGCTGCAATTTGTCCAATACTAGGTAAATTCGAGTATATTCAACATTGCATTGATTCTAGCAATCTGTTTGGTTAGGTTGAACTGTATTTTGAACTTTATTTTCGTCTGAAATTTGGGTTATTGGAGAAGATTGGCGAGGTTGAATTATACATTTTCTGAAAATCTGACCCAGATGTAGTTTATCAACTATATATTGCGAGATGTTCACTGATATTGATATAGAATAATTTCTGTAGCCTAAGTATTGCTTGAATTAAATACTCTTCAAATCAAACCAAAGATAGGGATAGATTCTTACCTTTACGTACACTATATTCCACGAGGAAAAGTTAATGAAGAATTGTCTTGTACAACGTGTGCACATACAGCCTAGGACAACCTATCACTAACCAACGAGATTATACTCACGTTGTACTAACCTACTGGTGCAACGATGGGGGATCATAAAGTCTGTAAAAATACGTCGTGGCCTAGATACCAAAGTGACCTCATATAAAAAGAACATTTGTATAGGTATTTTTTTTTATCTAAATAGCTGTAACCAGTTCAGGACAGCTTCCAGGAATAATTTAATGATTTAAATTTATAAGGAGAAATAAATATACATAAAGCGTCTAGTACAGGGCGCAAAACGTTATATATAATTGGGTATTATCTACCAATATCTACCAATCTTTCTTTTTTTTTTTTAAAGATTTTGTTCCCCAACTTGCAACCTTTTTTTGTTTTTAAGAAGGCTTTATTCAAGCATAACCTGCCATCGTGGCTCATACAACTCTATGGCATAGTTAACATTGTGTCCCTTATTTTTGTAGTTTTTTTGTTATTTCATCTACCAATCTTATTAAATGAATATTACAGTATATTAGAATCTGCAAATATGTATAACAAATAACAACATGTAAGGATTAGGATTATTGATGTTAGCTAGTAAGTGCAGGATCTACTACAGGTGCTGAAAGGACCATCCAGTTTCAAATTATTGTAGTTAGAATGTAAATGTATAAAATGAAATAAAGTTATTTATATATATGAAGCTAGATTTAAAGATAGAGCTTAATATATTTGTCTCTGTAAATTACTCACAAAATCTTAATTAGGTTAATCGTGAAGGCTTTCTTGTTTGGTTGGTTATACAACTACTACCCAATAGGATATGTTCATGTCTCACTGCATGTCTATTCACAGTGCATGCTGGGATGGATTCAGTTCAGGTCTGACATACAAATATTTACCAACATTTTCATTGAAAAATGCAAGTATCATTTCATCAATATCATTTGTGCAAAGGATCTATAAAAGCCAAAGGCTTGATGGCCAAGATGAAGTCTCGTTTTATTGAATAATGTACAAAACCTTTGGCTATTATGTATGTGAGATTACTGTTAAATATTCCATGTTGAAAATAACAGGTTTTCTATACAGCTTTAGAACTGACATACAACTCCCATGATTCCATGCGAATCAAGAGTCAATATTGTGGACATGCAAAATCCCCTATTAATGGGCCTGGTGTAACTATAAATAGATCTATATTTAACCAAAACCAAACATCTATTTATATCACATTCATACGGGATGGAAATCCCATACAAGTATCCCATTGAGATAAATATGTCAAAGCAAATTGCCACGATTTAAAGCTTTGACCTATATCTATAGGCATATGTATAGTTTCCTGGTATATCCAGGGAGGTATTTATAACTGAAAAGTAAAACACTCCTAGCACCCATGCGGGAAGAAATCCTATCCATGGTTCATGTTTAATACGTGCATGCAATTGTGTTAATCATCAAATACACTGCCCTTTGTATACATAAGATTCATTAAATTAAATACGCATCATAGATCTAATTTGTAATTATTCAAACGAAATAAGTTCACATTAGATTCGTCATGATCAAATCCACATAGATAACCAGATAATGCCGGAGATAATGATACTAGTACCACTTGAGCATCGACGTAGACTGCATACAATTTATATTACAAGCGGGTCATCGCCTTGCAAAAAATCCAAAAAATATAGACCTACGTTTAATACACACTAGAAACTTCGCTGAAGGTAGAAAAATATTGAAACAAATAACTCCGAACAAGTGGGTACAAAGAATACTCCAAGATAGTACAGGTAAGGCATTTAGAGAAATGGCCTCTTATTCCCCCACTGCAAAGAAAGCAGAAGATGTATTGTTGTGTAGAAGCATGCCACGTAAAGTGTTGAACAGTTTCTACCAAGAGGTATTCTCAATATGGAATAAATATTTCTACAACAAAGAACCAGTTTCGAGAAACGAAATACTGAGAGAAAGAATATGGTCAAATAGACTAATTAGAGAAAAAAAAAAAATGTTTTACTATCACAGCTGGGAGAGAAATGGAATTACATGTATAGGTGATTTGATCAATCAACAAGGTAAAATGATGTCAATTTTAGAGGTAAAAAGACAATATGGATTTATACCTGACTACCATATGATGAAGGATTTGAAAAAAGCCATACCTAAAGAATGGCTCACGATCATACAAAATTCCCCCCCCCCCCCCTGCGAGGATAAAGGGAACATAAATATAAACATCAATAGCCAATGTATAGATATATTGACATGCTCCAGTAAAAAGATTTACAACGCTCTAATAGAAAGTATGAAGGTAAAACGAGAGAAACTCAACTCGTGGCAGCAGCTGTTAGACATGGGAGACGAAGATTTCAGTCAAATAGACTGGAAAAAAGTCTTTTTAATCTCATACAAAGCCTCTTGCGAAACAAGACTTCAGGTGTTACAATACAGAATTATTCATAAAACTATCACTTGCAATTACTATCTAAAAAATGCTGGTATCAAACCACTACCTGTTTGCTCATTCTGTACTGAAAGAGACGATGTCGTCCATTTTTTCATGTTGTGTGGAAGAACAAAAACTTTGTGGAGGAATATCTTTGAGTTTATAGACTCTATAGGGTACCTAAACGAGGACCCAAGTGGGAAAAAGGTGATAAAAAAAAATGCCAATGGAGAGTTTAATGTTGAAAGAATAAACATCATGTTCGGATTCGACAAGAAGGGTACAAATAGTATTAATAAATTGGATCATTCTCGTAGCAAAAGCTTTTATACATCGCCAGAAACTCTTCCATAAAGGCATGTTAGAGTGGTTCGTTTTTTGTTATGAACTGAGATCTAAGATCTCAATCATCTTATATCAGAATAAACTCACGACAGTAGACAGGGAAGAGGATGGAAAGTGGAGAAAAATATTCTCGGATCTGACAGATCTAATAGATCAGAATAAATAACCTTTCGACACCCTACCCACCTCAAATCGGTAAACAAATGAGTAGGTAATACATAAGGATAGTTGTGTTGTGATATATATATGAGCAAATTGTGCAACTGTTGTACTCTAGTGTTGATGTCATAAGAATGAAAATAGAGAAAAATATAAAATTATTGAGCAAACATGATGCAGAAGAGGGACATATGTAGTTCTCGATGTATAGCTGTCCCGGAAGAAGATGACATTGTTGACAGATTGAATAAAAGAAGTTGTCGTAAAAAAAAAAAAAAAAAAAAAAAAAAAACTCCGAACAGTTGAGAAAATCAATATTGAATCGAATCTCATTTTCTTGGAAAAAATTGCCGGCGACGGCCCACAAACTACTAGACCCTAAGGCTTTCAAAATTCATGTACGAAACAACCCAATATGGGAAGATCAAAATTTCATTGATTATGAGAATTGTACTGTTTATCCTCCAAGTTTATTGAAATGCAAGTGTCTTAAATCCATTCGCACTGAATTATATCCTTTATTGTCTAAAAACCTTTTTAAAAGAATGAATTTCATATCAACATTGCCATCACCAGAAATAATTAAAACAGGATTTATTAAACATAGTATGCTGTGTACCACTTTTGTTCACGACGAAAGTGGACTTGTTCACAGCCAATCATTACTGTAAGGCCTTAAAGAGGGCTAGCAAACCTCCCACGGTCGGACAATTGTCCCCTTATTGTGACCAAGGTCGAAATAAACGTTTACAAATACAAATACAAAATTTAATGACGAGGAAGTTAATACTAGTTACAATCCAGCTGTCTCAATTAGAGAAAATTAATTAAGATTTCCAGTTATCGGGGACAAGTTACGGTCTTAAAGAGACTCGGCGGATCAATTAAATATGATTTTCTCTAATTTGTAAAAACGTATCGTTACTTGTATTTGGTAAAATGTCATCCGGTTCCACGAAAATCCCTCGAAAATCCCTTTCCCGATGGGGTATGATAATTATAGGCTATCTAAGCAAATTCCGCCACTACCCCACTCAAAATTATTTCAATATAGCAGCATTTTCCTTCTGCAAATTGTAATCTATGTTTGAACAGTCGGGTTTAAGAAGCCTCATGTTCTATTGCAATGCTTGAAGCGCAACACGCACCCCACCTAGTGGCAAAATAAACCCAGTGAAATGGTTTATGTTAGATTTCACTAGATGGCAGCACAGAGGATCGGTACGTCTGTAGTCTGTAGGCCGACTCACGATCAATGAATCCTGATTTTCGTCAAAGCAAGGCAGACTGAACTTCCCTTATTAGACACAGCATTGTACTTATTAAACAAGGTTTAGTGGTAATAATCATTTACAAGCTGATGTTCATTTCTCTCTCAAATCCCCTGAAACACTTTCCGTACACCTACTGGCTGCAACTTGTGCAAGTCCGTTTCCATACTCTCCTCCCATATATTCTGGTTGTATATATGTCAATCAAACAAATACTGATCCTTAATTTAAATAATCAACAAGCGGAAGACAACCAAATTGAATCGAAAATCAGGTTGTGAGGGAAATTGATTTGACTGTTAAAAATGTTTCTTAATCGATCCACCCTAGTTAGGCCATATGTATATTATTTTTCTCGTCGCCAAAAACAGCGCTTATAGCCTACATAAAAACCTCCTGGCAAGAAGTTTATTTTGTAGCAGATCTGAGATGGACAGCATAAAACGAATGTTCATCTGTCACTGTTTTAAACAAGTACTTTACAGTCTAGGCTCAGAGTTGAGAGAGTCCCTGCAAACTGAGGGAAAGCCTTTCACTCCAAACCGCAAAATGCCATTAAAATCCCATTAGGATTGCTGCCAATCACTGACATACCATTCTCATCTAATCTGAGAGGCTCTGAACCTAGACTGTGGGAACTGAATCTAATCAGAAATCAAAATATATTGCTAAGTTCTATTTTCTTTTAATTTCAAAACTGTATAACGTCCACACCTGTCCCCAAATCCTTTAGATACAAACCCATTTCAGTTCAGAGAAGCAGAAGGCTTCACGTCAGGAAATTTGATATCAATTAAGCTTCACACATCCCTCGCCGATGCCTAACCAAGTCTGACACAGTATACACTTAGATAATCTATTTAAGGCAAGTTGTCACTTAGACCACAAAAGGTGACCAGAGGAAAACAGGCTTCTGCAACCTGTCTTGCAGGGTGGGCCGGTGACAGGAGGGATCGAGTTCTGTTTGGGGCTTTTAGTGTGTGTATCTGCAGTGCTAATGGACCAATTTGTACGTATATATAACGCGGGGTGGGAGAGAATTTGATTACCTTTTGGTAACATCAACGGGTTTGTTTATTGTATTCCGGTACATTTTGTGTTCAATGGATGTATAAAAAGGCACCTTCTGTTGAGGCAGGGAAACCATTAGGAACAAATATTAGGAATTGATATAGGGCTTGAATGATCAGACTATCGGGTGTGAAGGAATTTGCATTACACCGATTAATGCAGCATCAAAAGTTGTATGAATAGCGCTATTTTGTAGGACATCTTCTTAAGAATTATATTAAAGTTGTAGTCCCAGCTAAAGCGACCCAAAAATATTTTTCTCTGTTTTTTCTTTCCTTTATTCTGAGTACTGTAGAATGGAAGATTCAAATAAAGAAAATCCTTTCAAGAAAGTCCTCTCAAATAATCCAAATCTAAGAGAGAAATTACGTTCGAGTTGCAGTTTAAAACTAAGAAAGAGATACTTTTATTTTTAATCACCACAATGCCAAAGATGCATATATATATGCATAGCATTTGAAATATTCCACTCTAATTTGCCAGAAGTTACCAAATTTGTAGAGCTGACGATTGTACATTTTCTGAAAATCTGACCCTCATATAGAATTCAGTGTTTTATTTTTTAAAATAAGGATCTTGGTCAGTATAATATTTTGTTTTTGTTTTTGCAACATCTTTATTATCATATCCTGCCATCTTGGCTTCTACATTTCTAAACACATTTTATGTTTTTCATTGCCGCATAGGTAGTCGTTCTTTCGTCCTTCTGGAAAGGAGATTATTATTATGTTTCAGACATCAAGAAGTATACATGATACTGGTCAGTATAATTACTACTAATGGACGAAACTTCCAGTCGATGGTGAACCTAACGAAAGTCGATAGAATATATTTGTTTAAACCTCCTTGTATTGATAAAGGGCTGACGTGCCCAAAACGTTGCATGGTCCCTAACAAACAACCGCAATCTAAAGCCCCAGCACGTTCCTTAATTTGGCGAATCTTCTCTCCAACTTTGGTTGGAACCCCTTCCAGTCCCATTAGCGGAATCAACTTCAGAATCAAAGAAGATTTTCACTTTTTAACAAACCTGCCAGTCCCATTAGCGGAAATCAACTTCAAAATCAAAGAACATTTTCACTTTTTAACAAACCTTCCAGCCCCATTAGCGGAAATCAACTTCAAAATCAAAGAACATTTTCACTTTTTAACAGAGCACACAGTAGAAGTCACTTTCCCCGACCTGCCAGCCGACCCTTGAAGACCCCCTTTGTAAAGTTTACTTTAAATGATGTTCCAGGGAAACTCTATCTACCTGGCTGTGATTTGATACCAAGGATGCAAGGTGTGGACTGGGTCTGGAGGAAGGGAGAGAGGGCCCTCCCTACCCGACCACTGGTAGACAGGTAATAATTAACTGACTCACCTGGATGTAAAGATCAAAGGGGAAAGGCCGCCTCTTGCCATTGCTGAGGTACAGGGCATTGTGGTGGGTATAGTCTGTGCAAATATATTATACATACGGGACCTAGCCTTGTTATAGATGGCTACACTCTGACACAGCCTTATTAATTGGTATTACACTATAGGGTACTGGTCGGTCACTTTAAAGGGTCTTTAGCTTCAAGTAATATTGGAGAGAGACGAGAGCTACCTTTGTAACATAGGGAACGGGTATTACTGTTATTAGTTTTGGGGAAGTAAAGGTAACAAAGTTGGTCATGATAAATATTATCTAACTTTGTGACGTACTTTAGTTTACTAGGTTTCATGTAAAAACGCAAAACATTGAGAGTAATCTAATATACTTCATAGACAGACCGACATATGATCTGTAATTTCCTTGTGCAAAAAATAATGATAAACTAAATAATAATACTTTTATTCCCCAACACCAACAACAAAAGGAATAAAGGAGAATGCGAGAACTCTCCCGAAGGAAACAATAATTTCCTCCCGTTTTTTGTCATTTTATGAGGGTTTGATCTATAAGAAAGAGAGACGCCAGGAAATGCAACAGGTTCTATTGACTTCTCACGATTCTCCCCCTATCTATAATGTCGCACAATATGAAGCCTTTACGTGACTAATTTACAAGGGGGTTTTGATGCCCTTTATAGCACAGGATAAAAGACGTTCGTGTCAGGTGTTTTAAGAACAAAAATAAGGCACAATCATGTTACAATGAGGGTAATTCTTCATACCCATCATACACCTATGTCATAATGCCATAATGAGAGGCAGGTTTCAATGTACGAAATGAACTGGAATAACAAAGGCAGGGGGTGTTTTGGACGGGAGAAGGTTACTGTGTCAGTAGCATCAGAAGGTATACTTATGCATAACGGTGGGTTAGTTAATGTATACTGTATACAGAGTGTACACATATGGGTCAGATTTTCAGAAAATGTACAATTCACCTTCACCAACCTTCTCAAATAACCCACATTTCAGACGAAAGTAAAGTTCAAAATACAGTCCAACCTAACCAAACAGATTGCTAGAATCAATGCAATGCAGAATATACCTCGAATTTACCTAGTATTGACCCAATTGCAGCCTAATTTACAGAATTTACTAAATGTGTGCAGCTGCCAATTGTACATTTTCTGAAAATCTGACCCATATATTCAAAGGGGATTGACTGTATGGGTCGGGGCGTCTGAAAATGTACAATCGGTGGCTCTGCATATTGATAAATTATGCTAAATTAAGCTGAAGAATTATGAATGCTACGCATATCGATATATATTGGTATTGCGTTGATTAAAACGATATGTTCGTTTATGATCAATTGTACTTTGAACCTCATTTCTGTCTTAAATTTGAGCTTTTTCAAATGATTGGTGAGATTGTACATTTTCTGACGACTTCACTCATAGACAGACACTACACTCATACAGTTAAAGGGGTTAGCCTTGACTACATAGGCGCCCCAATACTGGGCAAGTATAGGGGGTAATAAATCAAGAAGATTATAGATTTTGAAAGGCCTAGCAAATAGTTGAACAAGAAAAGCAAAGGGTCAATTTTGGTATTGATTACATTAGGGTGTATACAAAAGGACGGGCGAGATCTATTCGATATGGACCCGGGCAGTAAATTTCGATGACATGTTGGTTCAAGATAGCGTTGATGGTTTCAATTTGTTTCATATATTTTGTAAGAAAATGGACTGAACCTCTCGAGAGGCCTTTGTTATTTTCAGGGTTTTTATCAGCGCAGGTATTCAGGGGCAAAGGAAGACGTTGTGCCTGATAAGGCTGTCTTTTTCGACCTGTCGGTACTTGTCGCTTAAATGCTTAAATTATGCCGAAAGAGATTTTCAACACTCGTATCAAATAACCTGAATTTTATCTATGAGCGTTCGCCAATAGTTATGTCCTGTGTATTTCGTTTTGTATACCACACAACACACGAATGTGAGATATTTTAAATGGAATTTTGAATGAATTGAAATAAATACCTCGATCCTGATATTGTCTCTTAATTATCATCACAAATGTTGATAACACATGTCCACCCGCAAACAAATCTTTCTCTGATTAAAACCTCAGAGTTTTGTTATACATTGCATCTCTCCAATTGAAACCCACTTCATTCTTATAAAAAGAATTCGCCAGATTCCAGAGAAAAATATTTTTGCAATGACTCTCTCATACCGATGTTCAACATTCTTTCGTAGAAGGACCTGTGTTATTAATAGTGAACACCAGTTAGGATACGCATTAAAGTGAGCAACACAATTGGTATGTTATCTGGGAAGCTAAGAAAAGAGTGGTGTCTTGATTGATTGCTCATGTCCGGTTAGATTGGTGAACAGTATGCATTTATAAAATGGCGCTTATATAATATTCACAAAAGCTCCAGACAAAGACGTAAATATACCTGAAAGACATCAGCCTTACTCTTGTCAAAAGTGACAAAGGTCCGTAGGCCACTGAGATGATCCAGATAAGAATAGAGACCAAGATTGTCACTTGGAGAACAATTAAATATTTTTGTCTTCCCTGGATTCTGTTAAACAACACAGCGCTGCCCAGTGTTGAGTGTGATTAAGGGGAGGGCTGAGAGTGCTTCATTATCTGGGGCAAGATACTCAGTAATTACTTTAAAACTCTTTTGTGTGCTGGGCCACGTCTAAATTTGAATTAAATTGGTGAATAACATATCAAGTCTGAAAATACACACTGTGGGAAAGCATAATATTTGTTGAAAGATCTGAATATATGCACATAAGTTCCTTGTACACTTTGGACAAATGCAAATTACAACAATCTCAGTCGTGCCTAACGCAAAATAACCAACATTATAGTAACATAAGTTAGTATACTACATACAAGTTCTGTTCTTTTTGAAACTGCCAATATCACAATACACTGATTATACTGAAGGTCAGACAGCCCGCAGTAATATAAAATATGGATGGTTATTATGTATGTTCTAATATACTTATATTGATGATGTACTAAACCTTACAATCTGTCAATGTAAAGACTGTTTGTTAAAAGTTTCCTTTTTTTTATTTCATTTAAGGCCAGTGACATCGATTTGAATTACATAACTATTCAGAAAAATTACTCAGTAGCTACCCGGATGTTTTCATGCGTTACCTCCATTTCTCAAAAAAACAAAATGGAGTTTACATAAAGAACCACCACCATAAATCATGCGGAGTTTTACAGAATACTTACAAAATACATATATCTGCACTTAAAAAGTAATAAACTGCTTCTGGTGTCACATAAATATTCACCAAGTCATTTGAGGATTATGACTAAAAATCATGGCGAGTCAGGTAATTGATTAATATTTTCTAAATAGGCATTATGAAAGCATTTTTTGATGGCAGTGATAAAAGTATTCCTGCCCTCTTCATGTCACTGAGAACATTAAGATATTGTAAAATAAAACCTGAATAAAACCCATTCAACAAACAAACAATATCCCCATAAGTGTAAAGTTGGCATATAATAGAGTGGTTGGTTATATCAAATCTTGATCAAATTAAATTTGACCTTTCAAAAATTATCTCCCAACCGATTGGAAGATAGTGAAATGACAAGGAAAGAATAATATTGGTTTATTGGAAGATACTCGTGAAAAGCTCAGATCAAGCCGCGCGGGGAAATCCTCAGATACTTGTAGGCTTGCTACATGTAAGAATCTTCTATAAGGAGTTTCACCGAAGATCGTTCAACTGTCACCACTGAGTCGCCCACTGAAGACACTTAATTGTATTATGGGTCAGATCGTCAGAAAATGTACAATTCGCCTTCACCAATTTTCTTAAAGAAACCCAAATTCAAGACAGAAATGAGGTTAAAAACACAAAAGAGATATATATAACCAACACAATACCAAATATACTTGATATGCCCAGTACTTATCCCTATTCAGTCTAATTTAGCAGAATTAACAAATTGTGTAGAGTTGCCAATTTCTGATGATCTGACCCTTATACTCTGGGGGTTTCACACTATAGATACACACAAGTGAATTATATACGAACTAGTTCGCTTCTACATCCATTCTCCAACTCCCAAACGTGCTCATTTTCCCATGACGCCGCTGGCATTTTTTGAGAGTAAGTTTAATTCACCAGATTTGCCTCTATTGAGGAGGAAACAGGTCGGCAAGGAAGAGAAACTGTTTTAGCCCGGAGTTATTTGGATAAATATATAGCGAGGATTACCCTCTTATGTCCACCTCCCGCCGTCTAAACCATCAGATTTACCTTCTCAAGTTTCACATCTTTTATATCTTTATTGTACATCGATTCACTCAATACTCAGGACAAGGAGGGTCCGATTCTCAGAAAATGCACAATCTACAGTTCTACACATCTACCAAATTCTGCTAGATTGGAGTGAGAAATGATAAATACTAGGTATATCTGAGTGTATTCTGTTTTACATTCATTCAATAAATCTGATTGGTTATATTGAACTGTATTTTGAACCTGAATTTCTTCATAAATTGGGGTTATTTGAGAGGATTGGTAAAGGCCATTTGTACATTTTCTGGAGATTTGACCAAGGAGTTGTTGTATGTGTACATAAGAATATCATATGAGAGAGATGTAGTATACGTTTGTTTATATACTACTCCCTGATTACCTAGCTCTGGCAATCAATCCTAAGGAAAATTCTATCAAAATTAGCATGCGCATATTACTTAGATAGATAGACAAGGGGAATTTTGCGTGTGAGTACATTTGAATATGATATCAGAGAGCTATGTTAGGCGTTTGTTTATACATGTGTATACCCCAAACTTTTGGGATTTCATATGTACCGTATACAAATCTGCTAATTAGATATAGGTCTGGGAAATGATAAATAATGAGAGAGAACATATTAGACATAAGATATTAGACATAAGATATTAGACATACAAATTTCTGCGTACTGGGAAGGTGATTCTCAGATGTACCCGAAAACAGGGGATGTATTTTTCTATATTTCTAACTCAGTCATGAATATAACTTTGGATAGATCGGCCTATTTATAATAATGTGTGTGCGTGTGTGTGTGTGTGCTTTAGGTATTTATAATTTTAATTATGTGCAGCTTGCCCCAAAACATACTCAAAGAGCCTAAAATAAATAGTTATATATGCTCGTTTACATTCAGAAAACAAAACAGCATTGCTACAGTTGAGGTGCAAGTTTAAAAATATCTGATACTTTGTTCCAGGTCATTGACGTGACATTATAAACCATAAACCTACAAAGTCTTTTTACACACGAAGATATATTATACATCCCTCTGACAGAGAAATCTTATTTTTGAAGTTGTAAGGCAGGTGAGTTACATTGAGTTACATTGACTGATGTAAGAACAGGGTTAAACGTTGAATCAAAGAGAGAATATACATGCCGGACGCCGACTACCGCCCATGAGGTCACCCATTACGACATTGGATGTCGTAATACCCAGATGAGGTCTTTTTTCCCTAAACCAGGTGGATTCTCTCCCCAGGTGAGCTCTCTCTACCCATCTAGAAATTAACCGTTCAGGTGGATTATAACTGATCGCTCCTACCAAGCATGAAATCAAGTCCCTAATTGCCTGGCAATCGATAGAAGAAAGGGAAAAGGTGAAATCGATACAACCAAATAATACAGTCCGTTTATAATGTATTGGGTTGGCTATATTTATGCAAGTTTATTCGCCAATTATTCAATCGTTTTTACATGGCACATGGGACAAACTCTCTTTTCGAAATAAGAGGTGAATATATTAAGATAATTATTAGTTTTGATTTAACCTTTTGACAAATGTATTAAATTTTACAGTATGGAGTGATCTGTATTTTTGTAAACGAGATTTTAGATCATCAGTCCTGTCCAGAAAGCCACATTCCTCGAGCGTTGCAGTTCACCGCATACAGCGATAAGCTTAATCACAAGGCTAAGATTAGGGCTAAAAGTGTTAATGGGAATCACCTGACCCCTAAAAGTTAGGGTGTCATTAGGGCTTTCTACTACAGACTGTCATTGGCCAGTATTGGTGTCTGGTGTTCTGTATGCTTATGAAATGTTCATAATATTAGATAACACAAGTCACAAGAAAAAAGAATGCTTGCACAATTAGATATATTTATTAGAAATTGCGAACATGCAATGTTGGGAGACGCATTACCTGCCTGGCTTGAAAACAAGAATCAAACCTTAATGTCTTTCTGCCTGTCTTTATTTATTTATGTGTTTACTTCGAACATACTTCAAGATTGATTTATAGGAAGATGGGTATAGACGGAATCCTTTCTAGCTAGCTTTTCTTAAGATTCGACGTAGTCTAACTGCATCTATCATGAAAAGATGGCTACAAAGCCCAGTTTGATATCGAGTTTCCTTTCACTTGATATACTCCCAGTTATATCATATTATATCATATCATATATTATAATTATCATATTTTTGCCAGCACATAAAGTATAGATTTCCGCAAAATAGTTATACTTTCTGTTTAGATCACAATTCACATATACATTCAAATATTAAAAGTCATATACAGAAGACAAGTACGTATACAGAGGAAAGCTCGGCCTTACTTAAGGGATTGCCCAGTTTGTATCTATAAATATCACACAGGAAACTGATCAATCTCCCCAAGTATTGGGATCATACATAGGCTGGCACCACCAGTGCTTCCACCTACTCGCCACAGCCCACACTAACCCATCCACAAACAGCAAGTATTGATCTTTAACCATTGTCCACATGTGTAGTGGCCACTTCTAAACAATACCAAACTCCTGGAATCACTTAAACAAACTCCTCAGTCCTCTGCCAACAGGACAGAGCTCACCACCAGCTGCTGGCTGTTGTCTCTCTGCGCCGCCAGGGCCTCTCGTGTCGCTGCATGTCAAGGGGTCATCATTTCCAGGATGTGTGTGTGTAAGTATGTGTTTGTTTTTTTAGTTAGTTCAGGGATGGATGGAAACAACTATTGCATTCCCCAAATGTTTCTGTCTGGTTTTCAAAGGCCCTGGGTAAATATAACATACTTATCGGGAGCTATTTATATTTATCAAACAGTTTCAAGATTCAATGAAATTCCCAGAAATAACAATTCCAAACAATCAATTCGATTAATCACCAATGCCATCATTCATTCTATTAAGGCAAAACAAATATGTGGAACGTACAGTGGATGATATCTCTCCAAGGACTATTATTATTAGTTATCTTTATTTCCTTGGCATAACAGTAACATCAGTTTTTAGTTTCCTACAGGTGGTATGCTCTGCCGTGGCAGTTCTTCCGTCTACTCACTCTAGGTCTAGATCTGCAGTAACAAGTATAACCCACGGATCAACTTCAGACTATAAGTTCACAAAATAAAACATAAAAATCCTATATTATAATTATGGGGTTTAGCCGAAAAACAGAGGGGGCAGGAGTGGTCGATGAGTTTTGGGTTTGAGTTTTATTGGGGTACGACGTTTCGGGGGAACATTTGCCCCTTTATAAAGGATGATTGTTACATTGAGGGATGCCTATAAGGTGCTAAAATGTGCACTCTTGTTGTTAGGGGTTCTCACATAAAATATTTTAGAACTAAAAGAATACTACGCTTACATGTATGCGCCAAAGGTGGCATAACTTTCAGGTTATGCACCACCTTCGCTAAGCTTAGCATACAATGTTGAAAGTACATTGTATATATAGGCAACTATACAGCACAACACAGTAATAGTAGAAACGGACACTCAAAAAGAGCAAGCACTTCACTACAAAACCTATCACCGGATTTACATTTAAACATGCGGGTAAATTGAACATTTAAAAAACTACTGTTTGTATCATTTAGATCTAAAATAAAACATAGCAGATTTAGGTAGGCATTGCTAGACTATGAGAAAATGCTGAAAAACAAACCTGAAATAGAATGATGATGGGCAAACAGAAATATGCATGTATGGGAACTAAAATGGTGTATTAAAGTAGAGTGGCAGGAGTTGGCAGAAAACGAATCTTAATGTAATTTATGGGTCAGATCGTCAGAAAATGTACAATTGGCAGCACTACACATTTAGGTAATCTTACTAAGTTAGGCTGAAAAATGATGAATATCGGGTATATCTGAGTATATTTGGTGTCGCGTTGATTTATAGTATTGGTTTTGCTAGGTTAAACTGCATTTTGAAGCTAATTTCTGTCGTAAATATGGATTATTTGGGAGAATTAGTCAAGGCGAATTGTCCATTTTCTGACGATCTGACACTTATAGGCATCTCATATAAAACATGAAAGACACTTCCAATGTTTTCCTTGGCCTAGACAGGCCTTCAGAGGAGGCGAGAACACAAACAACCCAAGTCCCACTTTATGAGCAGATGGGAGGAGGGTTTATACCAATGGTGATCAATGATGTATGTCCCCTGCTCATTCTCCCCCTCACGGCCATCGATCTAACTACAAGAGGGAAGGCCCTCGTCCACACCCTCTCTCCCAGGTACTTGACCCAGGCGTTTCAACACACGACCCTCATGTTTTTATTGTACCTTTGCTGAGGTACTAAATACCTGTATTTTTGTCGGTAGATTTCCTTTGTTGAGATATGCCTTTGTTGTGTGTGTTTGGCGAACATGATGCATTGTGTACTGGAAGGTTATAAATTGTGTGTGCGCCTGGTGAACTTGATGATGCGTCTCAGTTTTGCTCTCCATCCAGCCATCAAAATTCTGTGTTTTTAATTAAGAAAAATAAAATTGTAGTGTGTATTTTGCTTGTAATTGAGAAGGAATTCTGTTATGAACATGTTATTGTCCAATATCATGTTATTCAGTCCAGGCGGAGAGCCTCTCAGATCAAATAAGAATGGTATGTTAGTGATTGGACGCCTACTGCGTTAATAGCTTTCCTGGCCCTGGTGTATAGGTGTCCTAATTGGATTCTAATGGCATTCTGCGGTTTGGAGCGAAAGGCTTTCCCTCAGTTTGGAGGGACTCTCTCAACTCTGAGCCTAGACTTTATTGTTTATGTGAGATTTTAGCTATTATGTCAAGAAAATGAACGCACAAGAATAGGATCTCTGACATAGGTTTTGCATGGTTAGTTTAGTGAGATTAAATTTGTTATTTCGAAGGTTGTTGGTAGGCCTACCGATAATAATCAAAGCTTTTAAAATTATGGTTTCGGCGACTGTGGAGCCGGGAAGACCCGGCTAATCTTCGACACTGGAAACGAGTAGACTCGGTGTTTGGTTGACGATGTCTGCAGGCGTCTGGCTCCGCCACCAGACCCCAGCAGACAATGTATTTCGTTACCTTTTTAATGGAATAATCGCCGAGTTTCTAGCTTTAATATGACAGCAATACATCCATATGATAATCCTAGATTCTCTACGTTTGTTTTGGAAGCCATTACGACCATGCAAGGCGGAAGTGTCTGACCGGAAGGAGCGCTCGGTGGTGGCGTGTGGGAAGGTATGGAAAGCGGGACGTTACATTACGTACTCCTCACGCTGTGAGTCGAGTGTTTCTATCGGTCGATCGGCCGATGTGGAATCCCCATACGTTAACGTAACTTGAACGAAGATTGTCATTTACTTGTGTGCGTTTCGCTTAAACTGACTTTACATAAGTATAGCTTTGTTATTTTGCAGGCTATTGATGTGCGTGGATGGATACGTTTGTAGGAAAATAACTGCGAGAAACCAAAATAAAGCCCATGAGTCACCCTCTGTATTTCGCTGTACAGTTATGGCGCTGCGGGCGTAGTGTTTCGGTTTTTAGCATCCGCTTATTTTGATAAGCGTTTGGGCAGCCGTTCGTCCAGGAAGTCCTGGGGTAAATTCCAGAAGGACATCTTATTTTTGTCAAACTTAAAAAAACAAATAAAATATATTATTATCCAATTCATGGATGGTGTGAATTACTTGATATTTAATTAATCACAACGAACTGGCAATAGGACCAAGATGAGCCAGAAATCTACCAGTTGGAAGACAAATATTTAAGATGGCAGACACATCATGGGTGCATTCGTTACAAAGGTACTGTGTGTCGTTCATGGCCTTTCTTCCATATTTCCAAATTGGCAAATACTTCATCACATGTCAGGTTCTCATGTACTTTTCTGCGTGACCAGCGATAAATGAACCTAGTGTTTATTTTACTGCGCTATGTACACACTTTACACTATGTACAGCCATAACTTTACAGTCAATCATATATATACCGGTTTTTGCCATTTCTAGCTTTAATGTTCAAGGTATTTCAGCCACTGTTTGTGCTGGAACTTCCTTCTTTTTTTTTATTTTATCGCCTATAACCCTAAATAATATCTACTGACAATATTAAATTATAATTATCCATGTATTTCCAGGTTTATGAACAAACAACTTCCTAGGTAAGGTTAATAGGATTTATACCTTTGGCACACATTTATTTTCGTTAAATATATAACCCATTAATTAAACATTTTCATTATTGGAAATAAATATAGAATACTCCTCCAATCTAATCCTAAATATTGGTTTATAATTTGCATTTTAACTATAGTTTTCCATCTCTTAAAGCTATGAATAAAAACAGAGCGAGAGTGTACAAGTGTTTAATAAACAAACATTAATGGGTCAGATTTTCAGAAAATGTACAATTCACCTTCATCAATCTTCTCAAATAACCCAAATTTCAGACGAAAATAAAGTTCAAAATATAGTTCAACCTAACCAAACAGATTGCTAGAATCAATTCAATGCTGAATAGACTCATATTTACCTGGTATTGACCAAATTGCAGCCTAAATTAGCAGAATTTACTAAATGTGTAAAGCTGCCAATTGTACATTTTCTGAAAATCTGACCCTAATACTGCATGTATTTCCAGGCCCATGGCCAAACACCTCCTAAGTAAAGGTGATAGGATTGACGTGCTCCATTCAGAAAGGGCCTGGAGCCGAGAGAAATGATATTTTATTTTGTGGCCAGGTTTGCATGAGTGTAAGTGATACCCATGTACATTACAGTGTGAATGCACTCAGGGAAATGAACACATCCCATGCTGTAGTTACCCTGGTTACATTATATGGGTCAGATTTTCAGAAAATGTACAATTGGCAGCTCCACATATTTAGTAATTTCTGCTAAATTCCGCTAAAAAATTAGACATTTTTGGGTATATCTGAGTATATTTGGTATCGTATTGATTTCAAGTATCTGTTTTGCTATGTTAAACAGCATTTTGAAGCTCATTTCTGTCTTAAATGTGGGTTATTTGAGAGGATTGGTTAAGGCGAATTGTACATTTTCTGAAGATCGGACCCATATACAAGCAGTATTTATATGGTGGGGGCAGTGAGGCAAACATACGCAATCTTACAGCCCTGCACGGTGGCGAAATGTACACTGGTCCAGCCAGAGACTCCCTTTTTAAAGGAATTTTAAGGTGTTGGTAATTTTTTTTAAAGTTTAAAGTTTATTGGGTCGTTATGAATTACCCTGTTCTCAGTCACCATCAATTAACCAAAGATGTCTTTTGACAATATTTATTTGAAGTTGAACTATTTGTATTTACTATCATCAAATGCAGCATCATTTCATGAGATTTTTAGAAATGCAAACAATTATAGCAAACGAATGCATATAAGGGAGCCAATACTTATTTACAGAAACACAGAGTTTGCTATAGTTATAAGCATTTAAGAAGTCATAACCATGGGTCGCAAAGATACAGAATTTATTACATGTTGTTCGATCATTGGTCTGAACTTTAAACATAAACAATCATTGACTCTTCATCTCTGAGTAAAAATGAAATTAGAGTCTTCGGAGGAAATATCAGAGTTGATTCTTTTTTTTGTTTTTGCTAAACCTTTTATTCAACATAACCTGCGTTCGGGGCTTTTCAATGCTAAACATTTAGAAACAAGATGACACAATGGAATACTCAAAATGAAATACAGTGTATGAAGGTACGTATAAAATATGAGAATTGAGACAGAAAGGTAAGAAAAGAGAGTTGATTCTTAGGTTTCGAATAGCAACCTAATAATTATGGGCCTAAACATCCATCTCATTTTCGTTTACAATATCTTAGTGAATTTTGCAACAAATTATTGTACATACTTGGTTGGACTGCATGACCCAAATCCATGCATAACCTTCTCTCATAACTAAAATACCCCTTCTCATATTATACCCCTTAATTCTCATATTATACCAAGGGCATACGTACAATGACGAGGGAGGGCAAACACTAAAGGTGGTGACTATATTATGCTTCTCAATTATTAGCTCTCTATTCGAGTATTTACCCCTCCCGGAATATTGCATAATCCATCTTAATTTGAGGACATTTTGACACTGATTTGTATGGAGATAAATAAACGGTGTAGACAGCAGCAGCTCCGGAATACATGGGTCAGATTGTCAGAAAATGTACAATTGGCAGCTGTAAACATTTAGTAAATTCTGCAAAAGTAGACTGCAATTTGGTCAATACTACGTAAATTGGAGTATATTTGGCATTGTATTGATTCTAGCAATATGTTTGGTTAGGTACAACTGTGTTTTGAACTTTATTTCCTCTGAAATTTTGGGTTATTTGAGAAGATTGGTGAAGTTGAATTGTACATTTTCTGAAAATCTGATCCACATGAATTTAGACTAGGTCTGTTAGATTTTAAAAAATGCCCTGAAGAAAGTAGTTGAAAGTAATTATTAGTTTGGTTTGACTGCCTCAATTTACTTTTGAGGGAGTTAAACGGGTGTAATGGGAGATGGAAAGTTAGGTCTAGATCCTCGATGTCAAATAATTTAGAGTTAATGATGGTTGTTACTGAGGTTCTGGCACGAATTATGTTTATTTTCTGGTCTAAGTTTAAGTTATATTGTACACATGTATTAGCAGCTGCTACTGCTTGGTGATTAGGTATTGAGGAAAAAACTCAGACTAAATGTTTTACCAAAATAATTGAAGTGACATTGATTATTTCATATAAAACATATGTGTGATGTGTTTCGGGAAAATGAGTCAGAAGTTGCAAATAGGATATTTTTCAAAGTGATTTATGCACAAGTTCTCTTCGTTGAAAATGTCTTATTCGTGGAGGGTTAAATGCTGTTTGTAGCAAGAATACATGTCCCAAATTTCAAGGCTTTGGATTGAATATATCCTTGCATTTCCGTGATAATCCTATGGAGTATATTTAGTTACATTACTGGTAATTGCACACCCAAAATTTTTCGAACGAAGAACTTCCCTTTTTGAACACAATGGTTGAGGGATTGGTTCTGTCTATCACTGCCCTTTACAGATCTGCAAACTTCTTTTCAAATGTAAATATATCAAACATAAAATATAGAAACACTTCTTAGATGTCCTTCATGTTTACCATCATTGGAATCCGCTCTTTTCAAATGAAATGATATCTCAAAATTCATTTTTTGCCACTTGTGACTCATTTTCCTATAACACATCACATTTGTTTAAATCATTGCTGATCGTATTTTCTAACAAAGAACTTCCCTTCTTGAACACAATGGTTGAGGGATTGGTTTTTTCTATCATTGACCTACACAGATGTACTTAAGGGAATAAAGAAAGGTCATATCGTGTATAGATTAACCACGACTTTAGGCTCATGTTGACCGAGAGGGGCTATACTATTGTCCACATCTTTTCAGGGATGATGATTCATATGTGATATGTTACAGGGAAATGAGACGCAATTCGCCAAAACGATATTTTCAAATGTGGTTCTTACAGGAACCCTTTGTAATAATATCCTCATTTGTAAGGTGTGTATTGCTAATAGTTGCATTAAGACATGTACCATATTTCAAGATTGTACACTGAAGGTATTTATCCATATCTGAGGATATCCTAAGGAGTTTATTACCAATATATTAGAAATGATTGAACATAAAGAAATATCGCTAACTGTTTCTTCCTATTCATTATAGATGTCCTTATGTTTACCATCATTGGAATCGGCTTTATCTCATCTTTTCAGATATGTTGATATCTCAAAATCCATTTTTTGCGACTTGTGACTCATTTTCGAGTAACACATCACATATTATTATTTCTCTCATTCATTAGTAAATATGATAATTGTGTTTAGATAGAATGTTAGTACATATAAATACAGAAAGGTGCTATCAACATACAATTAATTCATGGCTTCTTATTACAATAAAGACAATTCCAAATTAAAGGACTAAAAAAATTAAAGGACTAAATAGATTACAAAACTAATATATGTTGAACATAAAGGTATAACAATATTTAGAGCTCAGTATTTCCAGGTTAAACATGCAGCCAATATCTATACTGGATATGAATATTGCAATGCTGTGTTTGTTATTCTCAGTTGAAATTGAAGTTAATAAAGTCAGGTAAACAAAGTAGCTGGTAAGGAACTTGTAGGAAAGGAATTTGATATACCCTACATACAATGCTAATGTTCAGTCATACAGTAGACGTCTCCTATTGTTATAATGGATGTAACATAAAGGATGACGAAGTAATGAAGTTTAAAGATGTATTTATTCCTGGTACAGGTATATAAATGTGATGGTATAACCTTGGTGTAATAAGGCAGGTAACTGACTAATTAGTGGGTCAAACCCAGGTTATATAGGAGGGAGGCTTACCTACCTGAGAAGCCTCTCCACCTCATTGGAGGTACGACCCAACCAATGACAGGTAAGCATAATTCAGTAGAGAGGTAGGCTCCATACAGGTAGGAGCTACGGTGAAGGTATAGGCATATGGCCATTAATAATTAAAATTTTAGGTACATAAATATATTATGACACAATGAAGTATAACACTATATACCTAAACAAGAAAAACATCTTAGCAAAGTTCATTTTAACTAAGGATGTCTCTGAAATGAGACACATTTGAGACACACTTGGGATACAAATACATTGTGTGGATAGGTTCCTCCTACCAGCTGGGAACGGCACGTAGAGGAAGGACTTTACCTTCCTACAGGTAAAGCAATACCAAATAAAAAGAAATTTCCTTAGCTTATACAATAGGCTTCTGGTATATGGGTGAGATTTTCAGAAAATGTACAATTCAACTTCACTAATCTTCTCAGATAACTCAAATTTCAGACGAAAATAAAGTTCAAAATACAGTTCAACCTAACCAAACAGATTGCTAGAATCAATGCAATGCCGAATATACTCGAATTTACCTAGTATTGACCCAATTGCAGCCTAATTTAGCAGAATTGACTAAATCTGTACAGCTGCCAATTGTACATTTTCTGGAAAATCTGACCCATACATGTCCTGGCAGTTGATAACGGCCGGACATCACAATGAACGATACCTCGTCCCTTTTTGTCCCAAGCTTCCTAATTCTATTAAGCTGAAATTTAAGTAAACAAAGAAGTGGGCTCTGGTCTGAAAGCACTGGATATGAACACAAGTGCCATGAATGGCTCCTATTGGCCAGATTGACTGCAATCCGATCTCACACACGTGACTGTCACGGGGTCAGGCTAATTGGATTTTGATATCGCTTCCTGGCTATGAATGGTCAAAACTGGACTTGGACAAAGAGTATTGTGGCGAGCACAGCGGTCAGCAGCAGGTAAGGGTATAGATAAAGAGTTGGTGTGGAGATAAGCCTTGTGGCACGTGTGTGACCAGGTGAGTGACCAGTGGTCAGTGTGAGTACAGGCGGGAGCATGTACCCTTTAACTACTTCCTTCATCGTCATGATGGTGACCACTGGGCAAGCACAGGTATAGATGGGTGCCCCTTAACGCTGTCAGAATTACTTTTATCCACCCAATAATATCTTTTTTATTGGAGTCTACCAAAGATGTTTTTATACAATAGTCATTTAAAGTTGTAATATTCTTAATAGGGGAAATGTATGTGCCACTGCGCATGTCTGTCACAGTGCATCCTGGGATGGATTCTGATGAAATCTAACAAACAATTATTTAGCAACATTTTTATATCTGATCTTCCGATGTTTCTGTCTCAAGTACAATCACAATAGAGGCCAGTATGGTCGAGGTGAGTGATATTTCACAATTCCTTCTGACTGCATTTCCAGCCACACTTTCATGGCAATATTCGTGCAGTGGTCATCACATTATGCATTTTAATTAGTAGTTACCGTAATAACAAGCCTCCTCACCACAAAAAATAACATTGCTTGTTTAAAACAATTAGTGTTGTTTAATAAATAATTTCTCAGTTCCTTAACGATGGTTCCTAAATGAAACTATAAAAATATAAAAAGTCCTAGCCTCCACCCCCCCCCCAACACCCACCCACACCCACACATACCTCATCACCTATAGTCTTCAACAACAAAAGGGGGAGATGCCTGGATAAGTAGATCGGTTGTGAAAACTGTTCTCTTACCAAATTTCAAATATAAGTAACCGCCCCGAAATAACCGTACCCACAACCTGTCAGGTCTTAGATCTCAACGGAAGACCACTGGGGAGCTATTCTGAAAACTTGAAAGATTAAAATTGATGTACTTAAGCTCTCATCCTGGATAAAAACGAATTAAACAAAATGTCCATGCCTCCAAGTCCGAGGGTCACTTTGTGAGGCTGAGACCTATAGAAGAGAAAGGTGTGCCTTTCAGTTGACCACCCCTCCAGTGGTCACTCCAGTGGTCACTTCACTGCTCCTGTGGATGAATTAGAGCCACGCATGGCGCCAAGCTGCCATATTTATTAAGAGTAATGATACTTTGATGTAAATATTAACACGTGGCCAGTGTTTGAAGTGTTTCTCACAGAGTAGCAGCCTGCACCTGAGCTTCGTCCTTAAGGGTGGTCTCCACTGGCTGCGGTAAGCTCTGCCGTAAGCTCTGTGGTAAGCCTTGCGATGGTGCTGTGATAGTGAGGAGTGGCGAAGTGAATAATAGAAAAAAGATGACCATCAGAAAGTCCTATATGGGTTAGATTTTCAGAAAATGTACAATTCGCCTTCACCAATCCTCTCAAATAACCCACATTGAAGACAAACATGAGCTTCAAAATGCAGTTTAACATAACAGAACTGATACTTTAAATCAACTCGATACCAAATATACTCAGGTATACCCGGTATTCATCATTTTTCAGCCTAATTTAGGAGAATTTACTAAATGTACAGCTGCCAATTGTACATTTTATTGAAAATCTGACCCATATCTCGTCATTCCTTTCCACCTACAGAACCAGCACAACATCATCGCAAGGCTTACCGCAGAGCTTATTGCAGCCAGTGGACACCACCCTTTAATGCTTCATTATATTTCCCAATACAGGCTTGTCACAGGGTATCTAATTACATTGTGCTCGTGGTTGCACTCACAAACGCTTTCCCCGTCACCTTTATTGTAATGGGAAATATTTATTTGGGGTTATCCTAAATCTATTAGGAAATGGGTGTTGGATTTAGACTTGTTTGCTATACGTAAGATGGTTAATTCGGTCAAAGCAGTTGTGCGTTTATTTTGTGTAATATTTGGCCATATAATTGAATGTGAAAAAGATGACCATCAGAAAAACATATATCTTGTTCAGTCTAGGCCCAAAGTTGAGATAAGAGAGTCCCTTCAAGCGAAGGGAAAGCCTCTCGCCTCAAACCATTATAATTCCATTACTTAAGACCGCAAAATGTCATTTTATTCCCATTAAAATGCCGAGTTCTAGGCCAAGTTAGCGATTAGCGAAGTAGGTGTCTAATCACTGGCATACCATTCTTATCTGATCTGAGGATTTAGACCTAGAGTGTAACTTATCGTGCATATATATCCATTCTTCGTTCCAATAATTATATCATTGTTTAAATCGAGGAGAAAGAGACATGAAACAAACTGGAATGAAAGACTAGGATCGCTGATCCAGCAGAGGACTCTTCAAGGTTAAACAGGTTATTATTCAGGTTCCAGGTGTTACAATTCTTCGCAACACTTTTTTGAAAACCATTTGGCCAGTGACTTGATGGCTGTCTCATGGCCTGCCAACCTGACCTGCCAACAAACACAATCGAAATAAAAAGTCTACATGCCATAGAGTATCATATAGCACTTACCAACAGTAATCTATTTCTATTGTTAAATGTATTATACGACAACAGTAGCTCCTTCTATTCAGCGAACAGACAAGCTACATTTATATATGGATCGATCTGGGCGTCAGTAAATGTTACAATCGGCAGATGTGCATATTTAGTCAATTCTACTACATGGGTCAGATCGTCAGAAAGTGTACAATCACCAGCTCAACCCATTTAGTGAATTATTCTAAATTAAGTTGAAAAATAAATACAAGGTAAATCTGAGTAAATATTGCATGGCTTAGATTCAAATAATCTGTTTGGTTATTTAGTATTTTGGACCTCATTCGGAATTTGGGAAATTTGAGAAGTTTGATGTAGTTGAATTGTACATTTTCTGAAAATCTGACCCATATTAGACGGAAGAAAATGATAAATAGTCGGTATATATCTGTGTATATTTTGCATTGCATTGATTCAAAGTATCTGATGATATGTGTTTTGAACAAATTTGTCTTAAATTCAACTTGTTTGAGAGGAGTGAAGGCGAATAGGATAATGTATCTTTAAGTGATTTCATCTATTTCTATTCATATTATAAGACAAAGATTTATTGCACAGATCAAAAGATCAATATTCATCACTTAAACTCATATCGCCTTTGCCAACGTTTGGTGAATAAACTTCCATGTAATGTTGGTAGAATAGAACTCGTCGTGTGAACTCATACATAGATATAACAAACATCTGGTGGCCATACTTAAGTTTGAAAATAGTCAACTTAGTTATTGCACATGCGTTTGTATGCATTTTAGATGGAGACTTCTCTGCATGGTGAAACCAAAGCAACATAAAGACCAAGTAATTATTGGAACTGCTCTGATGCGAGCCATGCTCCACATGTGCAGGCTATTGAGCTAATATCTATAATTACAGGGCCTAGGGTATGTATGAGAGCAACTCAACCAGGGTTTGTAGCTCCAGTTGCTCCTTACACTGTCTCAAATCCGGGTTCAATGTTCGAAAAAAACATTCGAAAAAAAGGTCTCTCATATAGCGTCTAACCAGAATTGGTATGTACCTGAACAGAGTCAGTATTACATTGTATTTCTTTTATATCTTGATTTATAATCTATATTATAACTCTTGTGTAATTCCTTATTAATCACTATAAAACCTTCCTATATTTTCTTCTCCAAAAAAGATAACAGCGGGAAAACATGGAATCTAATAAAAAGTTAATGAATTTGTATCTGAATTTATTCGTGCAGTGAAATGTATCACCTAGTGAAATGTGTAACGAAATAAAACAGTTTAAAAAAAATTCCATAAGCTTGTCGACTCTTTTGTCACATTTATTCTGTAACCGAGTAACGTAGTGATGAATAAACAATTACAAATCAAATCAAATATAAAGGCGCAATGCTCTGGTAAAGCATCCCCCATGCATATCAACTGTGTATTAACAGGACATCATGATTAAAAGGTGTACACTGCGTTATGTAAATTCTGTTAATGATATTGGATTTTGATGTTGTATTCATAATTCACTCCCAGTCCATCCAAAAGTCCTCAAGATGAATCACGGGTTCCCCTAACTTTCACTGTATTACAGCAACAAATACTACTCCCCCCCCCCCCCCACCCACCCACCTACCCACCCTAAAAAGAATTCATGCAAAACAGAGGACGAAGGATGTATAAGTCTTTCATCATGTTCAGTATTCAAATCTGCAAGTAATAAAGGAATAAATAATCTAGAAAATATTTTGTGTGTGGATTTAGCAGGGAATGCAACTTTTAACGCTGTATATTAAACAGAGAAATACAAAAATAATGAACACTTTGAGAATATTAAAGCAAGAATTCATACAAAACTGCCGACAAAATGAAATACAATTTTTTTTCAAATTTTCAATTCTACAGCTGCAGGTACCCCCTCCCCCCCCCCCCCACACACACACCCAACACCCTCCAAAAATAAAAAAAATAAATTAAATACATTTTTGGGTGGATTTAGCAGGGAACCCAACTTTAAAGAACAATAGTCTTTATGTGCAATAAACTCGTGGTGCAGTTCCAATCATGTTCGTCGTTAGTCGAGCACATGTCCGCTCCAGCCAACTCCACCCGCGGCAAACTACTCCCAGTTATAATGGCCCCCTTGACTCGGCTATGTGAGAAGGCCTGGAAGCCATACACTTGGGTGCCATGCGGTTTCTGGGGCCGAATTGACCACGGAAATGACCAGCAGATGGTCCGAGTCGACTGGACAAATAGCCCACAGCAGAGCCACAGTATAAACGAACTGATTCCAAGAATGGGGCCCAGTGCTTGTGAGGTGGTCGGTTTTAGGCCTGGGGGGATATGAAAGGAGAATTTTAGCCATACTAAATGCTTGCAATTTAGAGCGATTGGAGGAAGCCATTTGAATGGTATTTTTCTCGTTGTTCAATGGTGGGGCAAGCTGTTTGGTCACAATGGGCGGGCCAAGAAGTGTTTCTGTTTAACGGGCCACTCTAGACACACCCAGGACACATATTGTAGCGTTTGGAGATCACAGGAGACACGCAGTGCCCAAACACAGCGGCCATGGCACGCGCGGGGCTGAAATACTCGACACATTTATGGGTGCAGTAGGGGGACGGGTGAGAAAACATATTGTTCCTTATCTCAAACTGTTAATCAAAACCAGAGATGTTGAACTTTTGGAGACAGTGCAAGGGAAATTGAAAAAAGCGCCAAACTCTGTATCTGCCAAACTGGTAGGAACACCAGATCCAGATCTGATCAGATGTGCACAACCTATTTTTGCATTCACTAGTTATTGCAAATAAAAATATTTTTATTGTTACTATCCGTTTCTAGATTTAATTTAATTTCAATCAATCAATTTTTGAAGATTATATTTTAACTATAGGATAACATTTCCTAGGTAAACCCAGGGTTTTCGAATGGTCCCAGTGTTTACAAAAGTTTGGGACAAAGCTGGATCAAAGCAAGAAAGAAAAATGATGTTACTGATTCATTGCTAATATTCGAAAGTGTAGGGTAAAGCATCCGTTAGCGTGCACTATCCTCAGGTAAACCAGCTATAAGAGCTGAACTAGGCAGCCTGGTAAAACAAAACAAAATACTTAGGCATTCAATGCAGCAATGGCTATTTGGTATTATTATATCATAATCATAATGAAATACAGTTATATACGGGTTATATCCATTGGCAAGGCCCTGGGATACATATAGACACGTTATTCAAGTTTGGCAGGAATCTCACATAGTGTGCATCCAGCAGTTAGAATATCATGAGAACATACAGTGGGTCAGATTTTCAGAAAATGTACAATTGGCGGCTGTACACATTTAGTATATTCTGCTAAACTAGGCTGCAATTTGGTCACTACCAGGTAAATTCGAGTATATTCAGCATTGAATTGATTCTAGCAATCTGTTTGGTTAGGTTGAACTGTATTTTGAACTTTATTTTCGTCTGAAATTTGGGTTATTTGAGAAGATTGGTGACGTTGAATTGTACATTTTCTGAAAATCTGACCCATGTATAACCCCGGTGCACTGCCGCCATATTGTGTGCCAAAAGCAGGAGGAATTTCAGAAACAACCAAACTGGATCCATGTTCATGCCGACGGCTCTTGTTTAATTCGGGAGAAGTACAACTTTGCAATGATCATTAGACTAAATGTATGGCAAAAGTTATTAATCAAAATATATAGATTCATTCTTCCAATATTCTCTGATATGAGTTTTGACAGATTTTCTTATTGCATTCTTTAAAAAATATGTTATGGGCCATTTTATTTAACAATTCACATTAAAAGTATACGCATAATCAATTTCTCGGTTGTGTTCATGATTTGCCCTGAACCAAATTGACATGAGTATATATTATAATTAATAAATAATATATTATTTATCTAACACAAAAGTTGTGTGTATGGTGTATTAATCAAGTTCTTATTTAGTTGTTTGAAACATACTTAGTCATAATATCAAACCTTTCCGAATCAATCCAAGGCGCCCAAGGTATAAATGGAAAGAAGAAATGTTATGAATTCAATCATCACTCAAATAATATTACTTTTTTAATCAACTGATTTTAGTTGGGAGTTAACACCCTGAAAACTTGAAAAAACGCCATCTCCAGATATATATAGAGAGATGATAATAATAAAGTAATACCGTACATTAAATTCGGTATTATATGTGGTTTTGTATACATCAACTATTCCTTTGTATTGGGCTGAGAAAAGTTCATTAACATATTCATAACATTTTAGAATTAACAGGAATGTTCATGCGTCGCCTCGTGTTAATAAAAATACATCTAATCAATTTATAAGGTAAGTAGAAATACACAATTCAATACAATGTAAATCAGATACCGAGAATACAAGTCGAAATAAATCTGTTCATCGTTTTCAATTCAGCCTCGCTCAGAAGATTAGATCACATTCCATTTGAAATAGGAAAATATTTCGTGTATCTCTTTTGAAAATATTTATAAGAAAAGATCTTTCATGTGTATACTGTTATAACTCGTTGTGACACATCATAAATTTTAAAAGCTGTTAATACAGGTAGCTCCTTCCCCTACGAGGGCTAGACAGCTACTGAGGTACGTCGCAACCTGATTGGTCCAGACGTACCTGTCAATCAGTGGGATAGGATTACCACCAGGTAATCCTATCAAGGTATATAACCCCATACTGCACGCCCGTTCGGGCACTTGCCATTACCATTCAACATCTGGTATAACCATCTGAAGGCAATAAAACATCATTCATACTCTACTGAATTCTTCACTCCTTTATGTTACATCCATTATAACATATTGGTGGACAACCCTCTACAACTTTCTCAGTACCTCATGCGATTGTTGCGCCAGTCTGCGGAACAAAGACAGGCATCAGAAGAACGCCGCAAGCAGCAGCAAGCAAAGGCGGACCAGAAAAAGTCACGCAGGCGAGGTCGATCGAAAATGACCTCTACTCCTCTTTTAGACAAGGATGGCCAGCCCATCATCAACGACGACGAGGAAGAAGCAGACCTCTCTTTCACAGAAGCTCTCCAGGAAAACGAACAACCTCCAGGAGAACAGGTAGAGCCCAGAGGGGAAGAGGCACACCTCCAAGACGGAGGCAATAAGCACGGCGAAAACGGGGAGAATGCCCAACAGTGGAATCAGATGGGCACCCCTTTGAACGCCGCAACGACATCGGCAGCCGGCCGCGTCGAGCCTCCACCGCCCGCTCCCCCAACGGGCCTCGCCGAGGACGCTTTAATGGACAAGTTTACAAAGGCTATGGCAGGGCTTCTCACAGCAGAAGCTTTAAGGCAGAATACTGTACGCAAAGAAGACGAGGCAGCACGCCTAAAAGTGGAACAGGAGAAGTCAAAAGCTCTTCTCAAAAAGAGCGAGGAGCAAGCCTGGATAAATAAGTCACTCAAGGACCAATTGGCCGCAGTGAAAAATACCCTGGTCGCAGTGCAACAAAACGTAGCCTCAATCAACACGGATAAGGGCCCAAAAGGTAAAGGCCCAGGACCTGTGAAATCTTCAATTAGAACAGCAAATGTGAGTGTTGATACCAACCCAGGCGACAAGGACAACAGTGCCGGCAATACCAGCAAGGATAGCCGACAGGAGCCCGCCGCCCACCGCAGTACCAACGGCAGCGGCCAAGGCCAAGACCTCCGGCCGCCCCAGCTTCGCCCCGTCTCAACAAGCGAGGAGGAGGACGACGTCAGGGAAACCGGCTACCTCCCTCCTCCCCCACCTCAATACCATCAAAGCTCCAGGAGGAACATTGCTCACGAATTCCCTTACCCCAGCAACGGGATTTACAGCAAAAGTAACCAGGTAGACACTTTAAACTCTCGCTATCAAGCAGGTTTTTCATCAACCCACCATATGCCCAGCTACAATAACCATTTCCAATACCCACCCATTAACGCCTACCGCCCACCTCTCACCCCCTATCCTCGTGAAATTCAACCCTCAACCCCTTCCTACCATAGCTACCCGCAGTACCCTAGTTACAATCAATTTAACTACTATGACGAGCAGTCTTCATATGGCAAGCCAAACTACGCCCCAAATCATTACCAAACGCCCTACCAGCCCCAGCCCCAATACGGGAGCAATTACGAATGCAATTCCTCCTACAATTATCATCTAAGGCCCGAGGTTCAGAAATACCAAAATTCTGAAGATAGCAGAGCCTACGACAAGCCCAGGCCTTATTATGCAAAGCTTAATGCTACCATAGTCAGACCCCCCAAACCCTTCGACGAACCTGACGCTTACAGGTCCGCCAAAGACTTTATCAGGCAATTCAAAACATACATTAGAAATGCCTGCCCCAACGATGAAACCGCTTATAGTAGAGCAATCCTAGGTTTCCTGGAAGGTCGTGCAGCCTGCTGGTACAACTCGACCATGTACCAGGAGGACGAGGAAGAGGTTGACTTCAAGCTCTTCGTCGAAAAGTTTCTCGAAAGATTCTCCAAGGAGGACAGCAAAACCATTGCTAAATCTTGGAGGAGAAGGAAACAAGGTTTCAACGAAACAGTAGCAGACTACTCTAGGGACATGGAGCTCTTGCTCTCTGGTTCAGGCCTCTCCAAAGAATGGAAGCTGGAAAATTACCTTGAAGGCCTGCTGCCTGAGATAGGAGACGCCATACGTCAGCGAGATCCAAAGGATATAATGGAGGCAGAATCTCTCGCAACATCACAAGAGATCACCGTCAACGCCACCGCCTCCAGATCGGAGAGACTGTCAAACATCTCCGCCCAGAAATCTCACAGGTATAATTACGGAAACAGCAAGAACAGTAGCAAGGGAAAGCAAGAAAGCAAGCCTAAAGATAATAAGAAGTCAAAAGACTCAAGTGAAAGGCAATCAAGAAAAGATAAGTACGAGTCATCAAGCAAAGATAAACCAAGAAGTGAATCACAGAACAGGAGTAGAAGCAGGCCCGCTTCTACATCCAGCAAGCACCACTCGACGGAAAAGAGGGACGGCAGCAACCACTCAACAAGGTACCGTTCCAAGAGCAACGACAGAAAGGGCAGCAACAGACCTCCAACGCCCCACACCTCAAGCAGCAACAGATCTTCAACACCTCACAGCTCTAAATCACCCTACAGAAGATCTGCATCAAAAGAATCTAACGGACACTAGCGGTGCGACAGTCAGGCGCGAGCAGTGCCTGACGCGCTGGCGTCAGCCCTGGAGGAGCGCAAGCTACAGGACAATCATGCACGCCCCCCAGACACGCCAGCGCACATTGAGAAAATACTGACAGCTCAATGTAACGCCGCAAACCAGTCAGAATACAGCACCCCCTCCAAAACTATCAAGTTAACATCAGCAGACGACGGTGGATCAGGTGAGAATACATTTGTTTCTGCTAAAATTGAGAGAGGCTGTTTAGATTTAACTTTTGGTAGCAGGACCATTCCTGCGCTTATTGATACAGGTGCCACCTCTTCCTTTGTCTCCCCAAGATTTGCAAAGAGTCTGGAGGTAAAAGGACACCCCATTCGCTATTTAAACGTCCACACTAGAGTTTTTTTAGCATGTAATGAAGCGCACAACTTGCGCAAAAGGGTATATGTTTCATTCAAGGTTGCCGACACTGTTTTCTCCCACTCTTTTCTGGTGCTTCCCTCTCTAAACCGACCTATGATACTCAGAGATGATTTCCTAGACGCCACCGCAGCAAAAATTAAATACAAGGGTAATGTGAAATATCACAGAACTATCAGGGCTAGGAGATCATTCACTATTCCAAAAGACTCTGAGTATCATACGCGGGCCTATGTACTTTCACATGTTAAGCTATCAAAGACAGTTGGTACGACCGAAAATCTGACAACAAACCAAGACTGCAAGTTTCTCGTTAAGCACGCCTTGGTAAAGCCTCACACGAAGGAAAATCAGATTCCAGTTACTCTCATAAACACTTCTTCTTCTCCAGTACAAGTCGCTAAAGGAGAAATCATCGGTCTGTACGCAATTGCTAGGGACGAAGACTTCATACCCGTCCCTAGACAAAAGCTTGAGTATTTCAATTCCATTTCAGAAAAGATCATCGCTCAAGTTTCACCCTCACCCACTCACCCTTTTACACATTCTTCTATTTCATCCAATCATCAAGAAAATTGTTCAAATATTAATACTCCGGAGGGAGAGCTATCCAACCGTATAGCCCAGTCCCCTGATACAGGCGCGACCCCTCCATATGTGATCTCAAAGGACTTATCTGGTGATCAGACAAAATTAATGCAGGATCTCCTTAGTTCTTATGCAGATGTCTTTGTGGGCAAGGACAAAATGATCGGTAAGAAAGCAGACTGTGAAGTGCCCATTGATCTGAAGGAAAATTATGTTCCTTGCAACAAGCTCCCTTACAGAATGACCCCTGAAAAGAGGCAATACATGGAGGAATTGTTGGAGGAGCAGGTCAATCAAGGCGTGCTCGAGGAATGTATAGAGCCAACGGAATGGAGTTCACCAGCTTTCCTAGTGCAAAAACCAAATTCCTCAGCAAAAGGGTCGGCCAAATTCAGAGTCGTGGTCGACTATCGCCTCCTGAATAAGGAAATACGCGATATGGCCTATAATTTTCCAAGGGCAGACGACACAATCAATCTTATCGGTCAGTCAAATCCAGTGTATTTCAGTAAGTGCGACATCTACTCTGCTTTCTATCAAATTCCGATACGAAAGGAACACAGAAAACTAACAACATTCGCCACTCATGACAAGCGCTACAGATACACTGTCCTGCCCATGGGACTTAAAACTTCAGCAAAGGCATATCAAAACGTGATGGATATGCTATTAAAGAGATGCAAATATCGCTGTGCCATCGCCTACGTCGATGATATTTGTATATACGGTTCCTCTTTCAAGAAACATCTGACCGATCTAGCAGATGTATTTAACTTGTTGCTATCAGCAAATCTAAAACTCAAACCTGAGAAATGCTTGTTTGGATCAAAAACTATAGATTTCCTGGGATATCGCCTGACGGGCAAGGGTTTGAAGCCGTCTCCCGATAAGGTAGAGGCCGTTCACTCTTTCCCAAGACCAGCCCGCCTATCCCAGGTCAGATCTTTCAACGGACTGGCGCAATTCTATAAAAGATTCATTCCCAATTTTGCCATACTTATGCGACCACTCTATAATTTGACTAAGCAGGGTACGAAATTCCATTGGTCTAATGAATGCGAGCGAGCATTTATTACCATTAAAAAATCAATATGCGAAGATGCTACCCTAGCTTTCCCAGACCATGACAAGCATTATACCATCTCCTCAGATGCTTCAAATAGCGGTGTAGGGGCCGTAATTTGTCAGCCTGACGAACATAAATTCTTGCGACCAATAGAGTTCGCCGGCAGGGGCCTGACGCCCGCCGAAAAGAATTACCATACAACCGACAAAGAACTCCTTGGGTTAATTTTCGCCTTAAAGAAGTTTCGTCACTATATAGAGGACAGGCATTTCACATTGCTCACTGACCATGCAGCACTAGTTTCCCTCTTCAATAAAAAAGAAAACACCAGCAATGGACGCCTCGCAAGGTGGCTGGATACCTTCCAACGCCACAACTTCGAGGTCAAGTTCATAAAAGGGAAACTTAACACAGTAGCTGATTGGCTTAGTCGCATTGACTATCCTCCAACACCTGACGAAGAAGACACTGCTCTCACCCCTGAAGGGACAGTGTATTTACCTCTCAAAAAGGTCCAATTCTCGGATGTTATTACAACAAAAATATTCCATCACGATGACTTATGTGAGAATAACCCAATATTGATGTACAAACCACGATCAATATTTATTTCTCCATCACCAATTAGACGCCCCAATATTGACTACGAAATACCAACTGAGACTCTGAATGCGCTGACGCGAGCTCAAAGCAAGCGTCAACTAGGTGATACAGCACCCATTAACGACCTCCAGCAAACCCTACCAGCTGGCGCAGGCCCAAAGGTGAAAAGTAAACCTAAGCGGAAATCAATAGCCCGCCCGCGCATTAACAAAACTAGATCAGACGAGAGAAGGCAGAAAATTAAGAAGTCGCTCGCTCACCACGCCGAATCTGCCTTGCTATTCTTGTCGCAAACCCCAAATCTTACCCCAACAAGAGAACAACTAAAGAAAGAACAGAGGCGTGACTTCTACTGTTCTTCTATGTTAGATTACCTCGAGCAAACTAAATTACCAACAGATAACGCAGCAGCTCGGGTGATACTCTTGCAACAGGACAATTTTGTCATTATCGATGGGATTCTCTATAGAGTCAGTCAAGACATATTTAACTCTCTTGATAAAGCTAACTTACAAGTCGTTATACCTCAGATCTGGACAGAGGCAGTGATAAGTGCTCATCATGACCAGCCACTAGCTGGCCATTTGGGCACAAATCGCACCCTCAGCGTTCTTAGACCTAGGTTTTTCTGGCCTTCTATGGTGCGAGACACTACCAACTATATAGCAACATGCCATAGCTGTCTCCAGGCAAAGAAGATCCGACGACCGCTAGTAACGCCCATGACCCTTAGAGAACACGCCCCAGTTCCATTCAGCCACATTTGTCTGGACACTATAGGCCCCATCCATAAAACTGCTAGTAATATGCGTTACATTCACGTGGCAGTCTGTTTTAGCACAAGGTATGTGACGACTTTCACGACAAAGTCTAATACAAGTGCTGAAGTCGCACAAGGCTTTATGTCTAACTTTATTTGTATATATGGACCTCCATCACATCTATATACTGATAACGGTGCAACTTTCACTTCTAATGTGTTTAAGTCAGCTTGCCAACAATTTGGAATAACCCAAATCCATGGTTCCGCTTACAGGGCTTCTACACAAGGAATTACAGAGAGATGCAATTCCAGCCTCCTAACAGGGCTAAGGGCGTACGCAGATAAAGCTCAAAATTATTGGGACATTTACCTGCCCTATATCACTTATGCGCTCAATAGCTCCGACTCATTTTCGCTAGGTGTGAGTGCCTACCTGCTTGTGTTCGGTCGCAGAGCAAAAACGCCCACCATGGCGGCTCTAATGGACCATACACAGACAGCAACGCTCAAGCAGCACCTCGGTGATATTTTAAAAACACAAACAAAGGCTTTCCAGAACGCTCAGGCGAGGCTGAAGGTTTGCCAAGAGAAAATGAGAAAGAGGCATAACATCAAAGCAAAGTTGCACGACTATGAGCCCGGAGATTTGGTCTATCTGTACGTCCCCACGCTTCTTACGAAGCAAACATCTAAGAAACTCCAAAAATGTTTCACAGGCCCCTTCATTATCTCAGACCAAGTCTCACCCGTCACAGTTAAGCTGAGGCGCCTGTCCGATAACAAAGATTGTCAGACATCAGTACATGTAGAAAGGCTGAAAAAAGTAAGATCTACAAATCCATCTTTCTACAAGCGCCTCATTAACAATCCGGGAGAATTCTGCGACCCTGAAAGAGTAATAAAAGCACCTCTTACCAGGACAGATAGGCTTCTGATACTACCACCACCCCTTATCAGAAAGCAGCCACACTCAAAAATGAACAGAAAAACAACCAAGGGCCGCCCATCCCTTCGTAGCAAAGCCCCAAAGACACAGCAGCTACAAGCCCTTGAGTTTCTCTAAAAATAACTTATCATTCATTTTCCCATCATTTTTGGCGCCCGCTCGGTCTCAGCTTAACCACTGAGCACTGCTCGGCAGTGTCAAGGAATTTTCCCTTCACAGAGTTGAAGAGAAAGATTCGCCCACCTTTCCCACAAAAAGAAATTTTCACCCAAATTTTTATCCTGACCGACGACGTCATGGTTTCAATTTTTTCAAAATATGCCAGCGGTCGACGTACCAAAAAGCATATATATTTTTTTTTAATAATCAGATTCTATTTCAGAAAGCAGCACAAGTCTACAAGCTTACTCAAAAGCATAACAGCTAGACAAAAAAAAAAAAAAAAAAAACCTAAAAGGCTATCTAAAACTCCCTTAAACAAAAGCCTTTATCAATACATTAAAAACTCTAGCTGCCAGCCTTTTAAATTTTCCTTTATTCTATTCCCGTCCTTTATCAAGACCCAGGCTAATAACATTTGCCGGACGGATATTTTCTTAAGCTCTTACAGCGCCACGTTAAATCATAAGAACTCTTAATTACTACCAAACAGTAGCTATAAGCTACTACCTTTATCTTTAAACTCACAAACAAAACTTAGGTTAAGAAGTAAGGCGCCAGGAAATGTCTAAATCATAAGCTTCCTAAAAGCGAGGGAACAAAGGTCCCCTAGACACATGTCCTCAGACGCCAATTATGCGACTCTTAGACTTTATAAAGCTGTTAGTTTGTACTTTCTGCCAGCTATAAAAACAAGCGGGCACTCAGCGTGGTAATCTCCGCCTAGATAAAAGGATCGGCCGACACGCCGCCCGGACTATTACACTAGCGCACACCCGCCTTTGTTTTTTCTACGTAATTTCAACCTATATCAAAGCTATCATTTACTTCATAAGCTTTATTCTAACTAAAGCTGTGGCCATGTAGCAGCCTAAGCCCCTTTGTTTACGAACCAGACACAAAGCTGGTTCCCCCAAGAACAACCTTATACAAACACTGACCAGTATACGTCAAGTGCATTTAATTAAGGAAAACTAGGCTTTATGCCTCATTATAATTAGTCATTGTTCCCAGTACAGGGACCAAACAGACGGCACCCAAACCGTCTTATAACTTCTTTTCAAGCGCTTTAGCAGCTTGGAGCTTAACATGCCAACTTTAACAAATCCTGTTTCACATGTCTGTATGTAATTCCCGTAATTCCAGGCCTGGGCTTTGTTTCTATAAGTGCTCTAAGGAAGCCAATCCCTTTGTCGCACCTTGTATGTTGACGCCATGTGCTAGCCCCACTGCCCTGCCGGGCTATGTGACGCCAGCGCGAACGAGACCAGACACACTTTGTTGGTAACACCCTCCATAACCTTTTGTTTTAAAATTTAGCCAAGCTTTAAATTTCCAGACAGCTTGGCTAGGTGACCAAAATACAAGGCACGGAGAGGGGGGATTAACGCCCCCAGCCAAGACGCTCTCCCCCATACGCCTGTTTTTGGAAGCCAAAGCCTTAAGCCGGGAGTAGTGAGAAAACAATAGTTCGTGGGCTGGGAGGGTCAAGAGCCTGTCGTCCAGGTAACTTGACTTACCCGGGTGGTAACCAATCCGCGCACCGTCCCGCCCACACCTCACGCCTCGGCCTCCTTCACACCCTACTTAACCTTAAACTCAAACCTTCCCAGGCCACTTCCTACCTGGATTCCGGCCAGCCTTAAAACACCAGCAATTGTTCTATCTCAGGATACTAAGTAGACCGTCTCGTTCGCTGCCAAAACAGTGCAGCATAGTCATGGATATTATAGGGTATGTACCAGCGGTGCATGGAGTCACTTACTAACACTGTATATTTATATTTTACCTATACTTTGCGATTTGAGATTGTGTTTTTCTTTCCTTTAATGCGACTATGAGAGCCATGATCCTAATAAGTTTATTACATTGGGTTTCAGACTATGTTTGATTCTAGTGATTAGTTGTGTTAGTGAACCCACTAGTGCAAGGCTAGCACTACGCCAAAATTATGGCGTCTTATTTAAAGAACAGAGCCAAGTCCTCCTCAATGGACACGACTCTGTAGACTTTATCCTCGCGATAAAGTCCAAAATCTTAGATCCGCCTTTTGACCCTAGACTATCCTCCATTGAATCCCTTATGACCAATGCCTCCTTCTCTGACTTTGCTTACTCACAAGCGAAACAACTATCTCAATTACTTTCGTCTACTAATTCACGCATAAATGAAACAATTTCTGACATACACACTCTCATGAATTCACCTATCTCTTCTAAGCAAGCTTGCAGGCAGGCCAGAGCCGCAGTGCTCCAAATAATTGGCGATATACTAGAACCAATTATAGGCACTGCAACCGACCCTAGGGTTAGTGCGGTGGAGGCCAACTTCCACCATCTTGACGCATATTTGCGTCAGGATGCCGCCCAGGGACAAAAGCGCGACAAGCTTCTCACAAAAATAGTCTCCCATTTTAACTCTAACGTTAAAGCTTACAACGTACAGAACCAAGAAACACTTTCAGCTATCTCCAACCTCACCTCTGCTATTTCTTTCCTAACAAACTCTGTTAACTCTGATTTTTCCTCTATATCAGAGGAGGTAGAAGCTTCTCTCTACAAAGGTTTCGTTCTCCAATCAGCCCAATATCAGATTTCTTCTAGAGCAATGTTTTTGGCTAAACTAAGTACCTTTTTAAGCGGCATTAAGGAACTCGCTATGGGCCGTCTTCCTTACACGCTGGTAGCTCCTACAAAGCTAGCATTTGCCCTAGCCGAGTTAGAGAAAAATATCAAAATGGGGGATAATGACCTTCACATCCTGGTAAAAGACCCCAAATATTTCTACAACATCAAAATATCGCAATATGCCTACAGTCAGGACAACCTGTTTATCCATTTGTCTGTACCTATCTCAGCGGGCCCGGCCGCCTTCAAAATTTTCCAAATTAACGCCATACCGGTCCCTATCCACACTTCTACCATATTTCAGCCAGGATACACTTTAATCTCCTCCCTGCCCCGCTATGTGGCTATCGCCCTCCATAGCAATATTTTTATCGAATTGAACGAAGCCGACATTTCTTCCTGTACAAATAACGTTGTGCTATCTTGCGACAACACCTTGGCACGCCGCCACGGCCAGCACCCCACGTGCGCCGTCGCCTTGCTAAGGGACCACGTCAAAGATATAAACAGGTTATGTACTTTCAAAGTCTTTCCTCATCTTTTTCCTCCTACCAAGGCTATCTCACTCGAGCCGGCAAAGTATCTATTTACTACTTCTTCCCCAGCCTCCACTCTATCCTGCAAATCCACGCCCCCTGCGGCAGTAAAAACACTATCATTTTCTGTAATACACGTGCCCTGTGGATGTGTGTTGACAAACAATAACCATACGCTAGTCAACCCCTCCACAGCATGCAAAATAAAGACTAACCCTATCATCATCTCTCTATCTACGGTCAACCTCCCAATAGTCCACAACTTCCTTTCTCCAAAGAAGGAATTTACTGGACACACCCTGTCCCCCTCGCCCATAAATTTAATTTTACCAAATCTTACTGAAAAGGCAGCCAGGTTTGCAGACATCAACAATAAGATCATGGCCGAAGGGCTAGACTTAGAGCTGATGGCGCGCCAACTTGCTGCCAACTCTCCAACTTACAACCCTTATAATTCCTCCCTATACTACTCAGACATAGCCGCACATCCCTCAGTGATCACTGTTAGCACAATAATTTCAATAGTCTCTCTAATATTATCCGTCGGTGCTTGCTATAGGGTTCACAAACTGCTCGCCGCAGCCACGCTGACGGCCGTCGTGCAAGGATCTCCAGTGATCCAAATCAATTCGACGCACGAGGCCGCTCCAGTTTGGTGGGGAGCTTCACCTATAGTAGCACCTTCTACCTCCAAGACCAGCAGCGACCGCCCCTGGACCACCTCGGACCACGCTTTCATCTCTGCAGGGGTCATACTTGGCATTTACATCGTATACAAGCTAGTGCAATGGTGCAGACAGACCAAGTTGCCTTCTAGTTTAAAGTCCAAGGCTGCAATCAACCCCATCGCAGTGCTCAAAATCCACAATGGTTGGAAAACGACTGTCCTCCCCCTGACCCCCATGCATTTCGACAAGAACATCGTGCAAACAGGCGTAGCCCCAATCCTAGACCCCCCAACCATGGCTCACTGTTTCGCCAAGACCATGGAATTGGCATGGGATGGCCCCTTGTGCGTCAGGATAGGGACGGCAGTAGTCCCTCTGCCTCTCCCCAACGAGGTCAGAATCCCACTGGTACAGCGATACCAGGTGTACAGAGCACTGCGATCGGCCACCACCACCTTCTCCTTCGCTCTGCTGGAAGCATCAGGCGCCTTTCACCAGATACCTTGGCCGACGATGATGACAGCGGCAGACAAGATAAAGCAGCCCACCGAGCTGTCTGTGTCACCCGCACCCAAAGTCAGACCAGCGACTTCCTTTGGTCTTCTCAGGTCGATTATTGCGGTACCACCACCAGGTCTTTGATAACTTGTGAATAGCTCGTGAGTTTTTGCTTCTATAAAAGCTCAAGTTTTTCCTCTCCAAACCTAACTCTCTATCTCACAGTCTGTCGCAGCAATTACACCTTGATTATGTCCTGTTTTTCTCCCATAAAAACCGCCTTTTCAAGCCGGCAGACGCCAGCCATGCAAGAACTAAAAACACCTAGCAGTGTAATTACAAATTATTTATTATATTTTTTTTGCCCCACTCCCCCCACCCACCTTCAAATAGTATTTTGTTTCCCTGAGCGAAGGTACGTAAGGGACCGAAAGTGGATTATATTCCAGTCTCCACACAGGGAAACGAACCATTTACCCTACCATAATATTTGTTTTATCCTTTTCCAATACATCGGTTTTTTTTGTTTTGTTTATATAATATATTTCTTTTCTCCTTTCTCGGCACAAATATCAATTGACTAGGAAATATTTCCATAACCATAGGTTTACGCCTAAAAGATAAGAACTCTCTCAATCTTTAGACAGTCTCATTTGTATTCACTCCACCATTCACAGATACATTCAACCTGTACTTATAGATCTTCCTTTTGTTTTTCTTGTCTCTGACCAGCCAACTTCACACCATCGGAGTGGTGACTTTCTCCACCGGGGAGGGCACCCCTGACGACATCACGAACTTTCTATAAAACCAGCCAAAGTAAACAGAGACAATAACCACATATCTAAACACTCCTACCCGGAGACACGGACCTGCCTACACCTCAAACAAAACCTCTCTACAAACACACCACTCTGTGAGCAGCCCACCGTCCGGTCCTCGCGCACTGTTCGGCGTGGCCAATCGCATCCTCCCCCGGCAACTCCATATCTCTCCACCAGCCGCCAGGCCGGCGATACCCACATCGCCTCAGGAGCTGTTCTCTGAACAATAGCCTAAATAACCGCTCACCTTGAGCAATAGCATTATGCTAGACGTTATGTAACTTTTCTTATCTCTTATGCAAGATGTTATGTAACTTTTCTTATCTCTTACGCAAGGTATTATGTAACCTTTCCTTATCTCTTATGCAAGATGTTATGTAACTTTCCTTATCTCTTATGCAAGATGTTATGTAACTTTTCTTATCTCTTACGCAAGGTATTATGTAACCTTTTCTTATCTCTTACGCAAGGTATTATGTAACCTTTTCTTATCTCTTATGCAAGGTATTATGTAACTTTTCTTATTTCCTTATGCAAGGTATTACGTAACTTTTCTTATCTCTTACGCAAGGTATTATGTAATTTCTCTTACCCATTACGTAAGATTACTCAGGATTATGTTAAAATGTGACGTAAGGTTACGCGGGACTGTGACCGCATTAAAAACACAGCCCTCCATTTTTCTTAGAATTTACTGCATAATTATTATGTAACATTACGCAACCATGTTCCTTTAGTACTTTTCTACTAGTTCGCGAGTATGACTAGCAGATGTTGCCCCTCTCATGTTCCCTCCATTACATAATGTTATATAAGAGCTCTAGCCCATATTTATTACGTAACAAATAATTATTACATCACCACAAGACTAATTTAATTTATTTATTTTAATAACTGCCGGCAGAGCTAATTAGTTATTAATGGGGGATAATATGTTATAACTCGTTGTGACACATCATAAATTTTAAAAGCTGTTAATACAGGTAGCTCCTTCCCCTACGAGGGCTAGACAGCTACTGAGGTACGTCGCAACCTGATTGGTCCAGACGTACCTGTCAATCAGTGGGATAGGATTACCACCAGGTAATCCTATCAAGGTATATAACCCCATACTGCACGCCCGTTCGGGCACTTGCCATTACCATTCAACATCTGGTATAACCATCTGAAGGCAATAAAACATCATTCATACTCTACTGAATTCTTCACTCCTTTATGTTACATCCATTATAACAATACTTCGATATTGGGTACACAACCTCTCAGATCAGATAAAAATGGTATGTCAGTGATTGGACGCCTACTGCGCTAATCGCTTTCCTAACCCAGGGGCCGGCTTCTAATGACATTTTAATGCTATTTTGAGGTTTGGAGCGAAAGGCTTTCCCTCAGTTTGGAGGCACTCTCTCAACTCTGAGCCTAGACTATGGATGATGCCACCCACCCCTTAATCTACCTCCCTTGAATAGCGATGAAAGCTATTGAAAAACACTGGACCATCACATGGCATTTATTTTACTGACTTTCTGCATGTTGCTGGCATATAAGGTTTCTATCTGGATGACCAGATATATAATTAACAGCGGCAAACGACATAGAGGAGGAGCGCGGTGGTAATTAAAACAACTGGACCCAGTCGAGAGCCTGGTATGAAATACAATGGAATATTCATCCTGTTTATATATGAATATGAAATATGGTGTGTGGCCCTGGTCTGGTTCATATACATGTAGAATATAAGTAAACGCACCTATATTAGGATACGTTGAATAATTATCATTTAAGGAAAATATTTTGCATTAATTGATAATTATGAATAGGGTCAATGAATGGAATACGAGAGGGCCTCATAATAACTGACTGGTGGACTTTGCTTAGGCCCTATGTTCTTTCGTTTACTCAGTTTACTTTTAGAAGAATCTCGCCCTATCTTGGGAAGATGCCTATTCTGGCAATGCTAAGAGGTTGCAAGGTAAAAAAACGACACCGAATATATACCATATATGTATGAACGGGTCTGTAGAGGGTAGGGTCCGGGGTAGGGAGCAGACAGCTGTAGGGAGATATTTAGATAGAGAGATAGATAGGGGAGACAGAGAAATGGGGGTGGGGAGAGAAAGGGAAGGAAGGAAAGGGCGATAGGAGAGAGAGGGTGGGAGGGAGAGAGGGAGATAGGAGAGAGAGGGTGGGAGGGAGAGAGGGAGATAGGAGAGAGGGAGAGAGGGTGAGAGTGTTAGAGAGAGAGGGAGAGATAGCAAGAGGGAGGGTGAGCGAGAGGGAGACGATAGAGAGAGGGAGAGGGAGAGAAAGAGAGATAGGGGTATGGGTATAGGACAGAGACAGGGTCAGAGACAGAGGAGAGGGGAGAGAGACACTGAGAGACAGAAAAGGGGGGAGGGGGTATAACAGAGAGACAGACAGAGGAGATATTAGGCGAGGTGAGAGAGACAAGAGACATCAACTCATCACACGAGGATCATCTCCAACTGAGGACGCCACTCACAGTTCACCTGGTGGCGATTTAAGGTATTAGGCATTATGGAGATGTTTGATAGCTTTTGATGGGAGTTTGTTGTCCCAGCACAAGTGTTAGGGAGGTGGGATATGGGAGAGGGGGGGGGGGGAAGGGGTATAGTGGTAGGGGGGGGGGGGGAGGGGTAGTAAGACGGATCAAAGGTAATATGATGCCAGCCAGTTTGTTCAGTGTCACTCACACTCCGCTATCTCTTACACACCAGGAGGGAAGCCAGTGTGTACAGGCCCTACCTGGCTCCACCCATCCCCCAGCAGAGAGCTTTGCTTCTTGCGTCCCTGAGTCGGAAAGATTAGTACAATCTGCCCTGGCTTGGGAGGCGGGCTCTACCTGGCTAAACAGCTACCCTCTATAGAGTCTACTGGGGCTGTGTGTGGGTGAATAAATGAGGGGAAGGTTGTGTGTGGTTGATACCTCTGGAGGTAGAGGAGAGGAGGGGGGGGGGTCAAAACGCTGCTACAGATAGAGGAAGAGAAAGAGAGGGAGAGAGAGAGAGAGAGGAGGAGGAGGACACAATTAGAGGAAGGGAAAGAGAGGAGGTGGGAGAGACAGAGGAAGAGAGGGAAGGGAGAGGGAAGGGAGAGGGAAGGGAGAGGGAAGGGAGAGGGAAGGGAGAGCGAAGGGAGAGCGAAGGGAAGGGAAGGGAGGGACAAAGGGAAGGGAGAGACAAAAGAAATAAATGAGGATACAAAAGGAGGGGAATGGCATTAGTGCATGGAGGAAATGCAATATTATTTTCTGGAAAGAATAATTTGATGAAGCCATCATTAAATTAAACGGTTTGATCCTGGGAAAGCATTTTGAAGTTGTCCAGGTGCAAATGACGAATCACCTTTAAAGGTTCATCAAAGAGATTTTGTCCTCATGTGCTGTACCCAAAATCCACCAACATATGTTTGGTCTTTGAAGGAATTTGGCGCGACAACCCTGTATATAAAAGATTCCCCTACACTGGCGTGTGGCTCATACGTACACACTACATACATTCACCACAACAACTTATGGGTCAGATTTTTAGAAAATGTACAATTGGCAGCTGTACACATTTAGTAAACTCTGCTAAAATAGACTGCAATTTGGTCAATACTATGTAAATTCGAGTATATTTGGCATTGCATTGATTCTAGCCATCTGTTTGGCTAAGTTGAACTGTTTTTTTAAGTTTATTTTCGTCTGACATTTGGGTTATTTGAGAAGATTGGTGAAGTTGAATTGTACATTTTCTGAAAATCTGACCCATATACATCTTACACACAGAATCTCACGCGATCACACAGCTTGGTTCTTCCCATGTGACTACAGAGCCCTCAACCTCAATGCCCAGAGGTAGGAGTAGAGCCGATGAGGCAGAAAGAGGAGAAAGAGAAGCGAAGAGAAGCGAAAGGAGAGACCTCTCTCTGCTCTCCCTGCACAGTAACGCCCCCTGGTCATAAGACCGGCAATTAGACATTCATACCTCCGCCTCCGTCCGGCTTCAAAGAAGTCCGACTTTCTCCGAGGGAATTCCTCGGCGAAACCGAAAGATTTCAGTGGATTTGTTCCGAATAAAAGAGTTGAGAAGTGTGGGAGGAGATGGTCTTAAATGAAAGCGCGTGGCTCTTTGTAAAGTTTCGGGTTGGATGAGAGGACATTGGACAGGGAACAAGGGGAAGAAAGAGATCTTGTTGTGTATGTGGGCCAGATTTTCAGAAAATGCAGTCTAAATTTCCACAGATCTATCAAATTCTGCTAAACTAGAGTGAAAAATGATAAATGCTAGGTATATTTGAGTGTATTCTGTATTGTATTCATTCAATGAATATGTCTGGTTATGTTAAACTGTATTCTGAACCTAATTTTCTTCTTAAATTTGGGTTATTTGAGAGGATTGGTGAAGGTCAATTGTACATTTTTTGACGGTCTGACCCATATGTTTCCTAAGATGTTGAGTTTGTTTCACTTTGATTATCGTGTAGTTAATGAGAGGAAGTGTGATTAGTGGAGTGAGATGGGAACGCAGTGTGTTTAGGGGCGTGGTTATACAAGAGGAAGGGGCGTGGTCTGATTATTTCTTGCGGGTTTCCACCGTCTGGGAGAGGGTGGAGTCCAGTAGTTAGCGGGATGTTGAACACCTTGTAGCTTTTGTCTACTTCTTGTTTCCTTTGTCTCCTTCATAATATTCCCAATATTATTGGGAACAGTTTCAATTTCTGAAGCAAATTTATTGCATACCTTCGGTTCAATTTGAGCATTAATTTACAATATGCGACAGAAATTGCCAAAATGACCTTTCCCCATGTCTTCGTCCCTAGATCCCGTAATATTTGAGCCCAAATACCATTTTTCTTAAGAATTATATAGAAAAGAATACATGTGTATTTTCAGGAAATATAAACCCCGAGCCTTTTATCTTAATTTCATTTTTTCCTCTTTCTCAATCTGAAATGCAAGACTTTTTTTTAGAATGGCCCAGGATCCCTGCAAAATGTTTAAAATGTTTAAGTTTAAATGCAGGAGCAATTCCCTGCAGCTGGATATTTAAATAAATATGCCGACTTCTCCATTGTTGGGCTCAGAATTTATATTGCAAATACTTAACTTTCCACCCAAATTGATTGTCGCTAGTATATCACAATTTGCAGTTGCTATGCGCTACACTATTGTGTCACTTAAGTCTATACGAATGTAAACGTTAGACTTGAAGGTGTATACATGTGTCTATGGTGTACTACCGTGTAGAATAACTTATCACCTCAAAATCCATATTTGTAAAACTAAAAAGTTTCATCTAGGGCATAAACACACTAACCAAATGCCTGCCATTCAGTCCTATAACTCCCATATCAAATAACACACTTGGACTATGAAACCCATATTTTGGCCCACATGAATTAACATCGTCACAGCGTCCCAGGGTTCATTTTCATTTTTTCTTCTCCCGCTTACGATGACGTCACACAGCTGCGTCACCCCAGGTCGAGGTTCGCGCGCTTTCATCAACACCCGTCAGGGGTCAGTCAGATCGTCAGAAAATGTACAATTGTCCTTCACCAATCCTCTGAACTATATATAACCCACATTCAAGACAGAACTGGGCTTCGGATTACTGTTTAACATAACTAAAATGATTTTCTGAAACAACACAATACAAAATTTACCTAGTATTTATAATTTTTCTGCCAAATTTAGCAGAACTTACACAATGTGTAAAACTGCCGATCGTGCAATTTTCTCAGGCTCTGACCCATCACTAGTAGATCTTTTCACCTGGAAGGTAAATGCTGGGTCTAAGCGCTAGGGGTCGCTCGGTCGGTCGCTCGGTAGCAGAGGACTTGAGGGGAAAGGGTAAGGCAAGCCCAGGTCGCTAATAAATAATAAAAGGTGGACATTAAACCATGAAGTCTGCGGTGCATCTTATCTCTGCAGCGATCTGCCAGTGGTGCAGACCTTGGTGTTCACCTGAGCGAGGCTGGACATTTTCCGCACCTCGCGTCCACACAATCCGAGTGAAAGTCATTACCAACCATTTGGTGACGAAGGGCGCCGGCCCCCACCCGCTCCCCGCCCGAGGCTATCTCTATGGGAAAACTACTCTATGTGGCTCAGATTTACAGAAAATGGACAATTGGCAGCTGTACACATTTAGTACATTTGGCCAAAATAGGCTGCAATTTGGTCAATACTAGGTAAATTCGAGTATATTTGCCATTGCATTGATTCTAGCAATCTGTATGGTTAGGTTGAACTGCATTTTGAACTTTACTTTCGTCTGAAATTTGGGATTTTTGAGAGGATTGGTGCAGGCGAATTGTACATTTTCTGGCGACTTCACCCATGTACAGGGCTACTACATACACTACTACTACCAAGGGGGATATATGCATTCGTACCTGGCCCTTTAGAAATGGGGAGATTTGGTGCAGCGTGGATAAGGCGATTTTGCTTTATCTTTATCGGTGTAAACGACTGCTGCCGATTGCTTATCGTATTTGTGGGTTAGGGTTCGGTGGAACTAATACTACTAGCGATAGAAGACAAGCTCCCATTGCCGGTGTTAAGTGAATTAGACGCCTACTGTTGTGAATATCATGCGAAGACCTTGCAAATACACTTTCAATTTGAATGAAAATATTTTTAATGCTTCAAACCAGCTCTAGTTTCTACAAGAAGGAGTTTAAGTAGAATCCTTTAACCAAGTTACACACTCATTTCGTAAGCTCCCCGCCTACTATTATACCTTGAGGCATTTTCTGCATATATTTCAGCTGTCAAAGTTTTGTAACATTTGGTGAAATGAGCACAAAGGGGAAAAGCCCCTAGAATAGCCATATATTGCAAGCTCATGAATTATTCATGTCCATTCTAACATACTTGTTCCAGTCAGTCTACACAAACACTGTAGTGGCAGTATAGAGTGAAGGACATTATATATTTCATGCTATACTCTCTAGCTTAGAAATCTTACTGGTATATATATGGGTCAGATTTTCAGAAAATATACAATTGGCAGCTCTACACATTTAGGAAATTCTCCCAAATTAAGCTGAAAAATGAAGAATACCGGGTATATCTGAGTATATTTGGTATCGCATTGATTTAAAGTATCAGTTCTGTTATGTTAAACTCCAGTTTAAAGCTCATTTTTGTCTTAAATGTGGGTTATTTGAGAGGATTGGTGAAGGCGAATTGTACATTTTCTGAAATACTGACACATATATGTGTGTGTGTTTAAATGGTAGCATACGGACTTGAAGGGATTAAGATTCACGCCACACTTGAAAGACAAACATGGCGTATTTGTGCGCAGTCTTTAGACCATTCACTGAATGAAGGCTGAACAGAAACATGCAGAAAGTCCACAAGGAAAATATTATGGGTATCAATGGACTGGCAGCGGTCGCCTTCACACAATGGCCGGCCTTTGATATATATAGAATTGAAAGAACATATTCCCTGACCACTAATCCCTAGAGATACATGCACCCGCCATCAGCCAGACACGCAGAAAATGTGTTTAGAGAGGTGGAAGGGCAAAGTTCGAGGTGCTGATGGAGGTCCGGCGACGCCCCGCCACGCCTACCACTTCTTCCCCGGCGTGCGCGCTAGGGAGTCCCGGTAAAAGGGGGAAGGCCACCCGGGCTCTTCCCCCGAGACCCTGCCAATGTTCGTATCACTAACAAGAGAGGTTGATAAGGGGCGCGGTAGGTGGCGCTGCGAGCGGCTATGATTACAATTCGTGGCATGTCTGACAGCGGATAAACGACAAGATTCTCCAAATTATTTACAAAAACAAATTATGATTATATTAACACTCAAGTGATAAGAAAGCCATAGCTTATAGTCTAAGTATTTCCCACAAATTGGTTCATACACTTGGAGTTTAGCCTAAAATATTGTTTTTTTCCCATCGCCATTATTTTGAAAATACACTGATGCCTAGGACAACACAACGTCTCTCTAAACGAAGGCCTCCTTTGATTTAAAAGATCCACCCCAATATTTTTCGGATCATTTTGGAGATTGATAATTCAATGCAGGAGCTTGCTTGCTCAATTCAATTAAAAAATTCTTTATTGCTGATGTTATTACAGAACGTAGATAAATTATAGCCGCTTGTGACTGCTTGCCAGTTTTTCCATTGATTGTCAATTACAGAATTTGTATTTGAGTTAAGGTTACGGTTACAAAGTTACATGAGGTTACTAGCGATTAATTCGGGTTGGAGAAAACACACATAAATATATATATAATGTATTAACTTGTAAGGTTTATTTTCTGCTTTGTGTTAGAATTCACGCAGTGTAAAGGCATTCTACACGAGGGTAAATATACGTGAAGAGAAAGTTTGTAAATTCCGAATGTGGATCTCACGTCCTTTCATCACATCACTTATCCCAAACCAGGATGTAAGCGATACTAATTGAACTCATACTTCCAATACCAACACCTTTAACTCACCCCACCTATCACTTCCACCCCACCTTACATCACCAGTACCCCACATAAAGAAAATTCCTTGCAAGTGATCAAGCCATCACTAAGCATCCCCACCCTCCGGCAGCCCCGACACCTGAGCCCGAGGCGACGGGGAGACCGGCGGTTAGAGGCGCCTCCTGACCGGGTGCAGCACGGGAGGGTGCCGGTGAGATCCCCCGGCGTGTGTTGATGGACAGGCGGCTTGATTATACAGCTACCGCCGGGTAAAAGACACGACGCCCAGGCGGGTGGCCCATGTGTGGATAATATGGCCAATCATTAGTTCTTCCTGACAGGATTCATAAATCATGGAGCAGATCTTAGACCCGAGCTGTCAGACAATCACAGATATCAGGCAGGATAAAAGAAAAACATAATCCCCCATCTTCCATTTTTTAAATAATTGTTTTTTTGTCAAAAAAGACAGTGGAGTGATATCTCCTGCTAATTTCTTAATTGAAGTGATGTATTAAATAGCAAGGGAAAACTCCCTGAGCCCTCACCTTCAGCGACATCTCCAAGATCTCAGATTTCACTCACCTACAGCTGCCGAATAAAAACTTGCTTTTGATTTCTTTTTAAATTCTTTTATAGAAAAATACCACCAGCTAACGATGCCTCTCTTCACCGTCTGTTCCCTCTTTTTATCAAGGATCTCACTAAAACTCCAATATACATTGAGATATGAACAGAATAGTGTTTATCTATGTTGTAAGCAAAATACGGGACTAAATAATCTTAAAAAACCCCAATAGAAAACCTCACACTTTACGTCTTGTATGTCAAGTGCCTCAGTGTGTTCGACTACCCTTGCCTCATGTTCTAACCCAGTTCCAACCCCATCTCATCCCAGCACTACAATACACACCCTCTATGGCCCGTCAGTCCCACTAAAGCTATAGGAGCATCCAACCATATATGGATGGATAAAGTCCGCAGAAAATGTACAATTTATCTTCACCAATCCTCTCAAATAACCCTAATTTAAGACAAGAATGGGGCTAAAAATACAGTTTAACCTAACCTATATAGATCTATATATGTTTGGAATCAAACCAATGCTAAATACACCCTTATTTACCTAATATTTATAATTTTCCAACCAAATTTTCAGAATTTACTAAATATTCACACCTGTACTTTGTACATGTTCTGACGAACAGACCCATATATATACTTCACCCATCTTTTAGCTTCTCTCAATTCCAACCGCTGAACGGTGAAATTGGATGTCCCATACCCAATTCTCAACCACCTAAAAGCCCTTCTTAGAGCAAGTAAAAGTCAATTGTGTCGAGGCAGGAGGTTGTTGTCAGAGGAAGCAATGCTATTAGATACCAAGGGCTGTAGTAAAATGCTTTACTGTCAGAAGCTTTAGGAGCTATAGCAGTGACTAGTAATACTTGCCAATCATTGCTGTAAGGAGGCTGATCAGGAGGTACAAAGGATGCTTCATGTGCATGGTAAAGGTGTCGTGTTCTCCATGGTAGGATCTCACAGGTTAATTAAGCATATCAGAATCTGGTTTTTGTTCACTAAACATATATGGGTCAAAATTGCATATCACCAGACTGTTGAGTATAGAATGTGTGGATAAAATGAATACAGGTATAGCAGGATATGTTAGTCAGTGCATACAGGTAAATGTCATCATGTTGCGTGTGGAAAAAATCCACTAAAATTAGCCATATTTTGTTAGAAAAACTACTAAAAACTCTTTCATGTCGTATGGAAATTTCGGGTTTGGGGATCCAGGCTCTTGAGCTTTAAAAAAACGATATTTCGAATAAAAAAAGAAAAAGAAATGATAACCAGTATGCAGCATCTAAATACAAGACGTTAATGTTCAGTGTTCAGCTGGTACGTGGTCCTGCAACATAAAGCTGTGATATAACCTTTATAACTGTTGACTTTAATATGGGGATTAAAATATATCAGTCAGAGCGTCAGAAAATGTATTCACCAATTGTCTAAAATAACCCAACTTTAAGGCACAATTGAGATTCAAAATACAGTTCAACTTTTATAATCAAACAATCGTTTTCTAAATGAACGCAATGCTGACCTTGCATTGATCATTTTCAACTTAATTTTGCAGAAGTTACTAAATTTTACGTGTAGAGCTACCGATTGTAATTTTCTGAAACCCTAACCCATATATCACATTATCTCTATTAGATGACTTATATATTGGAATGAAATGATCAACACTATCGTGCAAGAGATATAATTTCTTATTTGCAATCAAAAAGTATATTATTTGCAATTTTAAATTAGTTTCACAATACTTATATCGGGATGAAGTGAGAATAAAGTCTATTTGATACAATGCTGGACTGAATACACCGAACTTTAACTCAAGCCCAAAACTAAATTGAACATAGCCAACTATGATATATTGTGGGAGTATTTTATTGTCAGAATATACAATATTCAGTGTCTGGTGGGCTGGTGGGCTGGTTAGCTGGTGGGCTGGTGGGCTGGTGGGCTGGTGGGCTGGTGGGCTGGTGGGCTTGTTGGCTGGTGGGCTTGTTGGTTTCTGTATAGGGTCTTCCTCTTCATTAAAGAAACAAACACACAAATAGAATAAATTCGCGTATATACTCACCTTTAAGTTCATACCTCCCTGGATTTCAGATGTCAGAAAGTGCGTTCACTTGAAGTGTGCTTAAAAATTGATATATGTGATAAAAGAATAGTTGAGTATAAAATACTAATTTATTCATAGAACACATTCATCATTGATTCCAGAATGCTTCCTCACTAGAAAAGTTTCCTCATTATAAGGTAACGGCTGGACGAGTTGGGTTCCTCCTGGGACCTATTTGTCAACTCTCGTCTGTACACAATTTGACAAATAAAAGATTATTCAATTCAATTCAAAGAAAGGGAACCATAGCGATTGCAATTCTCGATATCGACCGCATATCAAAGCTGCATTCTCAGCTATTACGACATAAATAATCTTACCAATTTTAGTCATTGTTTAATCTATAAAACATCCACGGGTATAAAAGGTGACAGCAAATTTTTAAAACTTTGTATCCCACAAATGCCAACGCCTTTAGTCTAAACTCCATTACTCCAGAATAGCCGCACATTCTGCCTAGGCACTGGTTCGTGGGTAATAAAATCTGCTTCACGAATTGAAAAGAAAGAAAAGTTCTTGCCATATTTGGCATAAGCTGTATGGTGGCCCTAGAGTAGAAGATCCCACCCCGCTATAGCCCATTCACACACATCCCACCCCGCTATACCCTATTCACACACATCCTAGCGTTAAATGCCCCCCAACATGGGATGTGGGTGGTCGCCAGGAAAAGACTCCTGCTGTCTCCTGTCTGAACATTTCTCCTTCTTACTTGTTAAGGCGAGGTGTCTGCTTTATGGGCTCAGTACAAGCCCCCACCCCCTCCCCCACCCCCAAAGAGACAATCCCCACTATATATAGAAACACATTACCTCCAAGTAAATAATTGTCATTGTCTTTTTATTTTATTTTTGACAAAAAACGCTAATTAAAGTAGGAACTTAAGCCTTCCTATATACTTGTCTATTTCGTAACAATAGATCTTTTCCCACTCACGGAAAGGTGCTTTCATGTATTTTGTTTATGTTTATAATTAAAAATTACCCCCTCCCTACCTAGTTTTTAGACCATACAGACACCTTTTTTTTGGGGGGGGGGGGGGCTTGGTCCTTGGACCCACACGCTGTGGAACACTTAGCTTACAGTTTTTTAATGAAAATATTGTATTCATGCTTTGAAAGGGTTCAGGAGAGAGTTATAAGGTTATTAAAAACCATCCATCCATATTTCCATGCGTTGCCTGTGTGACGGCTATAAAATGACCAGCTTTATTCCACTGCTAAATATTGTCAAAGACCCAAGAGGGCTTGAATCTCCCACTTATTGCAATCCAAGGATTGAAATGAAACGTTTTCTTAATCATAATAATAAAATGATTGAAGTTTATTATTATTGTTTTGGTCAGCTGATGCTAGGTCCCGACATTGATCAATGGAATTGAAAAATCATTGGAATTTGGAATTATGTTTACGTATGTTAAATCTAAGAACTAGATTGTCTTTTCTACATTGTCCTGTGAGCATATATTTTCCATATAAAGTCGGCGCCTCGTACAATAATACCAGCAGGTCTCTACACTTCCTGATTCCTTTATCAAGTCCGCCCTGTCGTCAACAATAGCAGACAACTCACCTTAAGAAGGATATCACACAGCAGCCAACAAAACAGAATCTGGTGAGGCAGAAAATGTACGAATTGATCCAACCACAATTATGTGATAGATACCTATAGTGACCTGTCTATACCCTGCTGCTGTTTTACCCCTGCCATTGTGCACCCCTTGTTGTACAATCCATTGTACCCCCTTCCCTATATAAGGCCCTGCACGATATACCCCTTTCCCCCAAGGTATAAAGTGAATTCTACTCATTATCCCGCTACCTGCACAATCTAAATGAGAATCAAGGTATTATGTCTCTACGACTCTGACGCGAGTCAATGAAGAGGAGACAGTGGTAGATCCGGAAAGTGTAGATTATAGGTAAGAAGAGGTTAGTCACTTCTCAAGCTCTAAGTCATCTGCAATTGCATAGTTTTGTCACTTGGGTATGTTTACTTGTTGAATAAAATGAATCAAATTTCTTATGTTAATAGTATGGATTTACTATCAACGTTTATAAGGTTTTGTATTAATAGGAGGTATGTAACTATTCATAGTACTGATGATATTTTTATATTATTGATGATAACTAGTCCTGTTTATTTTCCACAAACCAAAGTCTGACAAGAAAGGGATGGGCAACCTCAATGTATTAAATTATGACCGCAAAAATTGTTCTTCAAAAGCATACATGTGAGTGTTACTTGTGGGCGTTCTTTTTAAATGGGTAAAATCATCGGGAAATGTATAATTCGTCTTCTTTTTACCAAGGCTTTCGAATAAAAAATAAGTATTTCTTTGGTTTTATAACATGTGCTAAAATAGGGGAAAAGCCCCTATAGACTTCTGAATATTCTGTACACGAATCTATAGATAAACTGCGTTTCAACCAAAGGCCCCATATACAGTATTTATAGTATAAAAGCCGTATTGACAATATTGAACAACGCAAGCATGAAGCTCTATGTATGAACAGTCTTAATTCATTTATGAAAGACTTCCAAGACCTGTGAGTGGTCAGTATTGTCCAGAGTGGGTGGGGCATTTAGCGGTCATCTCTACACTGTTCTAGCTACCCCCCTTCACCTGCACAGGTGTGTGGGAATACCTTACCTGGCTGACCACTACGTTCACTCATCACTTGTGGGTCAGATTTTCAGAAAATGTACAATTGGCAGCTGTACACATTTAGTAAATTCTGCTAAATTAGGCTGCAATTTGGTCAATACCAGGTAAATTTGAGTATATTCGGCATTGCATTCATTCTAGCAATCTGTTTGGTTAGGTTGAACTATATTTTGAACTTTATTTTCGTCTAAAATCTGAGTTATTTGAGAAGATTGGTGAAGTTGAATTGTACATTTCCTGAAAATCTGACCCTTATGCAGGTAATGTACATCAACAGGGTACTTCGCACTCAGGTAGAAAACTTGCTAAAATGCTGTTAAATGCTGTTAAATGCCCCACAGTGTCCGACCAACTGTTCTACCAATTCCCAGGAGGGTTGGATAAAAGCATGGTGGTCCCGGTCTGTGTATGGGTCACTTTGTCCCTCGAGAAGTAAGTGGTCAGTCCTTTGGGGATGGACTCTACCCCATACAGACCCACCACAACTGACCCCTCCCCCTCCACTTTGCATTATGTTATCATGAGTAGATGTAAAATGCCATTTTCTATGTAGCTTTTCCTTTACATTTCGGTCCGGGGATGAACATGGTTCAGAGTTCTTTAGAAATCCACTCAGAAGCTGTAGATGGTTTTGTTCACAATGCACTTTTGATGTGTGGGTTTTTTTGAGAAATGACAAAAAAATTGAGAGAGGGATTTAACGCACGATGAGATACTTGTGGCAAAAGCGATTAGAAATTGCCGTCACTCCTTTGTTGTTGAGAGTTTGAGTGACGCAACTTTCTAACCATTTCTAAGACAAACTTTGTGAGCGCACACGATCGTGTAACCACAGGCCAAAAGCATTAAAGGAAATTTTGTCCCTTTTTCTTTTTTCATGTTTTTTGTATGGTGTTCGACGGAGTTGCTATTATCTAAAGCTTAAGGACACAGGAGAAAGGTATGAGAAAGGGCTTTGAGCGTCTCTCTCTGCTAGGTGCCAGGTGATAGGATCTCACATAGGATGTATTGTAAGCCATGTTGAAGTGAATAAGTCATAAAAACTATTGAGGAACTGAACTCTGCTGTATATCCCTGCATGCTATCGTCTTGAATATAGAATATATAAAGAACATGTGTATCAAAGGAATAAACAGGTAACTTCTTTGGAACAGTATATATTATACTGAGATCAGATGGACTTGTTTGTGGCTCGCCCACATGTTAGTAGAATTTGATATTTTTGTAGCCCTTTTCTCAGAAGAGAATTTGTTTGTTTTCTGAGTATTTTGAATCATAACGCATTAGAGTCATAAGTGGGGGATGCAGGTATGGTTCAGTCTGGTTTAAACTTACAAGTACAATCAGTAGGTAGTCATTAAATAGTTATATTTGATTTGAAATATCTTACAGTCAAATAAACAAGTATTCAAAAGTTGTTCTGGTCCGAGCTCAAGTCTTATTTAGACCAGTAAACATTTTAAAACATATTAATTACGTTACGCAGACGTACGTTAGTAATGTATTAACGTGATCAATGTACGAACGCGAACTCATTCCTTACTGTTACTTTCCGAATCCAAGCCCACACTCAGACACTGTGGCTGGCAGAATGGAAAATTTAAAAGTTAAAAAAGTTGAAATGTTTGAGATTTGGCTTTAGTTGGAAGGCATTCAGTGGATAAAGGATAAAAATATTGAAACAGAACGCAAGGTGGGCGCGGGGAATAAGAGGGCCTTTGTTGGGCGCGCTGTCTGGGGCCGGGGATTACGTACAACTGTCACGTCGTGCCGACAATAGAGTTGTGTGCTCAGAAAATGTTCTCTAGATTCGATATACAGAGCCTCACATCTATAGGACAAGGACTTATCATGACTGCTTTGTATGAAGCTTGGATCAAAGAAAGGCTGGTTTTATGATAGAACGATTCCACGCGTTGATTGATATGTCAAAGTTGAGATTTGTGCATGCACACGGACCTAGTCGTTGGAAAGTGTACATTTTGAGCAACGACGCATTGGCTCTCGTTGCTTAGAGGTATCATAATCAAGGTGTAAGTTTTACTATAGAATAATATATCGTATCTTCAAAATGAAAAACTAAAATTAAACTTAAAATATTTAAAGCTATACGTTATATTCCATAATAATGTTATTTGAAGGATTCATTCTCATAAATTGAAACAAAGATTGTAAAGATATTATTCATGTTTGAAAAAAAATGAAAAACATGATGCATATGAGGTAACATAATCAGGGTGTAAGTTTTGCTATAGAATAATATATTATAGCTTCGAAATGAAAAAAAAAGCTAAAATTAAACTTTAATAATTCAAAGCTACGTAATATTCCCATAAGAATGTTATTCGAAGGATTCATTCTCATATATTGAAACAAAGATTTTCAATATATTATTTCAAAAATGAAAAATATAATGCAACGCGACTGATTGTACACATTTAGGGGGATTGACTCACACCTGTTCATGGCAGACAAGAAAAACAAGACTAGATATATTTGTTTCATATTATCTTTTGTTTTTATTAAGGTTCTCTCAATGATGAGGAGGATGTTGACCACACTGTTTAATAATTAATACTTTGATTGACTCGCATCAGTCATTCGACATCTAATTACATTAAATACATATGTACACATTCAAGTTCATTTGTTGAAATTCTGACATTTCCAGTAATTTTGAACACTTCTTGAAATAGGTTTGGAATCCACCCAATTTGCATCGCGTCAAATACGTAAACATAATTATACTCAATTTCCTTTTCATTTGCATGAAGGATTACCCAAAATGTTATGACAAATATTCGTTAGAAATAGTTGATACTTTTATACATTCGAATTTGAAGTCCCTGTTATGTTGCAAAACATATACAATATTGAACGAAACAATTTCAGAACGGAAATGTTGAACTGACTAAATTAGATATCTTCTGTAAGTCTGGAATCCAGGTCTCCAATATTAATCATATAATTTACATTTTTACATAATGATTATCCATTTATCCTGGACGTTTATCCAGGTACATCACATCATTCGAATTTAATAAATATACAAACATGCTTCCATCATCTCTTTAACAGATCTTTCATCAGTCTAGGCCCAAAGTTGAGCGAGTCCCTTCAAACGAAGGGAAAGCCTCTCGCCTCGCCTCGCAGACATACCATCCTTATCTGATCTGAGGGTTTGGACCTAGAGTGTATTATACAAAGCGCAGACCTATATAGGGTCTACTGTCTATAAGATCCGAGGATGCATTTTTATTGTTTGCATGCAGAAATTCTGTAAATCCATATTGAACACCATCGGTTTAGGCGATGTGAACATTTAGCACCAGTTTGAAATAGAAAACAATTATCAAATGAAGATGGCTGAAATGTTGCTTCCCTGAGTTTGACTTAGAGTCATCCTGTCTTCTCGAAAAATAAAAGGCACTCTGACCTTTTCATAATTCTTAATATGTGAATAAAGTTCAGGTTGTTCGTCTTCAGATCTCCTCAGAAAGCCTCTCCATTTACACTATACCACAACAGATTTATATGTGGGTGAATTAACATTGACAACATCCTCCAAGTCTTTACCGTCTACAACGTAACTGCCAGACGTTGTACTGGCGGTATCACCGTAAATGTCACTATTTGGCACGCCATACCAAGGCTCACTTTGGTGGCGGTAACAGTCTTCTTGTTGCTGCTGTTGCTGTTGTTGTTGCGGTAATCTATGGTTACCATATGTAGCATTATTCCCACTCAGTCTATTTTGTGGATTATGATTTTGGCTGTGATTAGAGTTTCTATTGCTATATTGGTGAGGATTATGAACCCCAGCGGATGAGTGTGTGCTAGGGTAGGAAGGGGGTTTTCTCCCTCCTCCACCACTGGAGTATGGATTGTGGTTTGAAGACTTGTTTCTCTTGGAAGGCACCTCAGGACGGCCACCATTTTGTGGCTGTTTTTGTCTTTGTGGTGCGGCGGACATTTGGAAACTTGGTGTCTTGGCTGCTGTTGTTGGGGGTTTGGGGGGAGCCTGGGAGGGTTTCACAGGTTGGGAAGATGATCCCCCGCGACTGCCTGCTCCCTTGGCTGATCCGTGTCTGCTAGGGTGGGATAGACCAGCTCCATGCGCACCTGCAAGAATAGATAAAAATATCATAAGTACATGTTCATTCAATGTATCAAAGTAGGTTACAGAAAGGTTGCGTCAATTCGCTTCGTTCATTAAACTTGAAATGAAAAAAATGTGATAAAATACATTTGATGGTGAGGTTTATTTTAGTAATATAGAGCAAACAAATGATTAAACAATTTTAAAACAATCTTTCCTGCCAAATTATTTGAAATTCAAACAACATATCTAGTGATCCAAAGGCTTCGTTCATTCTTCGTTCAAGGAGTTCTAGCATTATAGGACCATGGCAGCAATGAAATGACAAGGATTTAAATTTATCACCCTTTTACATAGATTCATAGCATACACACATGCTATGTGAGATTGGATCTGGCCCCCGTTGCATAAATTGAGCACCCTTTCAACACACCTTCAACACGTGCTCAGATTGGTGTTTTGATTGGTTTTGAAGACGTGTTGGAGCTTTCAACACATCCCCAACACATCCCCAACACACCCCCAACACACCTCCAACACGGCCCTATCTCGCAGCGTGTCCAAAGTGTGTTGGAGGTGTGTTCAAACCTTTTGTCAATCCTAAGTAAAAATTGATAGTCATAACAATTGATTCCATTATGCAAAAGATGCATATTAATATACATAAAGTATGTACACAAATTTTCTTACTTTTAACTAATTGAAGAAAATTTCACAAGGGACATTATTTTAAAGTGCAAGTAGCTCCACCTTGTGTATATTGACTGAACCAATAAAACATTGGAGAGTGAGGGGGGCTAGCAATTCTCTTTTCATGGTGGGGGGGGGGGGGACTGCAATACAATCAACTTGGCCTAATCCTTTGTGCTGATTTGTATAATTCTAAATAGAATTTAGGCTGCATTACCTTTTTTAAATGTATCCATCATCCTATCAATACAAGTACATGTACAAAATACAAGTTAACCATTGGTTAAAACGAGTTGTATATTTTCATAACAATTTAGAGACATCTATTTGCATTTGACATTTAAAATCAAAACTTTGTACAAATGTTTAAACCACAACCATTATTCAGCCACTACAATGATATATTACATAGGCTTAAGTGAGTCTTCATAATTAAAAATGTGTTCATTCTTTTGCAAAAACAATTTACATTGAACAACATAGAACTTCTAAGGGAAACAAAACCCACCTGCCCCCCTACTCATTCTGTGGACTCAACCTGGAATCTGCTGTCTGATGATGTCTATTTCTGGAGTACATAACTACAATTACTAGGACAAGAGTGTTTACTGAGACCCAGTTGATGGTCCTCACACACAATTAATTCTGTTGTAACCAACACTAAAATTCAACTCTCAGTATGGATTCCTTAATTGGTGAACATATCACAGCAATAATTGTTTACACTATATGGTCATTGAACTATAAGGGCTCTCCCCCTACTCACAGCTTTGAGACAAGTTTGACAGGCTGTAAATTGTATTTGGATATACATGTATGCCCTGTACATATCAGTTTGATTTGTGCATGAGAATGCATTTTCATTGGATTTGTATGGGATTGGTTATTATTGAGGATCATAATTGAAAACATATTTTTCTACCTTTGGTAATATATATAATATTAAATGACTATATGACAATATACAATATTTTCTATAAGCTATCAAATTTTGATCCATAACAATTTGTAGTGTAGAGAAAATATATCATTATCACTCATTATTCAGAGAGCCTCTTTGTTTTTCAACAAATTCCAATCAAATATTTACTGTCTTATTGAGGAAGTATCCTTTGCCACCTTACGGAAATCTGTGGTGAAACTCTTGTGTATCAAGATATTTTCCCAACATTAAATTTCAAAACCGATACAGAACCAACACACCTCCAACACACCTCCAACACAGCGCCAACACAGCGCCAACACAGCGCCAACACAGCACCAACACAGAACGCCTATTATACAATGCAACTTTCAGCACAGCGTCAACACAGTCCCAGCACAACACAGTCCCAGCACACCTTTTTATGCAACGGGGGCCTGGACAACAGATGAAATGGTGCATGTGTAACATCAAGTGCGAGTATGTAAATCCAGAGATAGCTCTGGTAAACGCTTAGAGCGTTATCAAGGTATAAAAGTAATTATTTTGATATCATTTTGAATGTGATTTCTGGCATGCAACAAAGCAGTCACCTGTAACTACAACCTTATCACAAGTCAGTGGGGGAGGCACCTGGGAAGATTCCCACGAAACGATAACCATATTAGGACATCGTGGTGGTCACATGGTCAGGGGTGGGCGATAATAAGTGGAGTGGGCGATAATGGGGAAAAAGCGTCGTTGGAGAGTGGACACGCGTCCACTGACTCTATCAATACATGCATCAGTTGCATCCCAATCACCAAATATGCATAAATCCATTTACAGTCATTTCCAGATTTCATGGTCTCTGCTCTGTTAGGAATATAATAGATGGTCAATGCATGTTTCATGGGCGACCTTTTGTCGCAGACTAACGCCCTGTAATTAGGCGACAAAAACAAGCGTCGCCGGCCAACAATACGCGCCAGATCGCCCGTCCGCGCAGCCCAAGCGGAAACGCCTTATGTCCACTCTACTGCGCATGCTCGACCAGAGGTCATGTGACTGGTTACCTCAATCACCACCTGGTGGTCAATTTTGGAGTCTTCAAAGTGAGGATGACTTGAGACATTTTAGCACAATGGGAGTTCAACACGGCATTGGTATCCGCCCTGTACAGAGCGAGGGCCCGCCATGATCCCTTTGATCTGTCAGTGACACCAGGAATTGTGGTAAAGGTAAATGCTAATGTGTAAGAAGTCTGCCAAGGTGGATAATGTCTGACCTGCCAAACTTAATAAAACATGAATTCTAAGTTCCAACTCAGGGTATATATGGTCAACCAGTATATTTTTCCTTCAGTAATATTTTTGACTTTAGGAATGCTGATCGAAGTTCCCACACAGAATATTTCTGTTATCATTTATAAAATGTAAAGTGTGAAAATCTCCGAAGAAGTAAGGGACACTGTTGGTTTCAATAATGTTGGCTTTCATTACTAAATATTAAATAGGAAAATCCCTACGCGGTTCTACCTAGTATAGACTGTCTTCGTCAGGGGCCAATATGGTATATAATATTAATGCAATCATATAGGACTAATACTCCAGTAAATTGATTGTTGATGGTAAATTGATCAATTGATGGTGAATTATATAGTGGGAAATAATTTCAATAATTCCCACCTCATGTATAGTGTAAGTCAGGAAAGATATAATATATACCAAGAACTGATGCGTCATCGTCTCCCTACACTATTACTACGGCCATTATACCAGCCTAATACCTTAATGATCATGGGATAAACACTTCAATCACCCTCCCGGATATCAAGGAGATAAATAGAGGGAGAAATTACCCCTCCTCCTCCCCAATGTCCAACTCCATTGCTTTAATCTCTATATGACTGAGCCCTTGGATTTGATCCTCTTCATTATTGTCCTGCGAATCCTAAGGTTAATCCTAAACAGCCACCAAAAAGACGGTTGCTCAGATGAAAGCGGAAGATCACCAGCAGTGATAATGGGGGAAAACTTGGTTGAGTCAGATTTAATTACTAGCTTCGTTACCCAGTCCTCTATCATTCTGTCTCGCAATGATTAAGGTCACTGGTCATAGAAAAGGCTACGTTTGTTCTAAGCAATAAGAAAAAAACTGTTGAAAGCCGATGGAAAAATACACACAGATTGCATTTATTTGCCTTTGATCGCTGATTTAATTTCCATGAAGATTGGATATGAAATAAAAGGCTATAAATATATTAACACATGCATGTGTGTATAAGGTGTTTTCAGTGGTATGTACATGTATACACACACATTCACACATGTTGGCGAATAGTTGGCCAATAGTACCATTCGCTTCAACACTGCAGGTGCCAATGTTTTACCAAGGATTAAAGCATTAGCTTCCTTCAGGTAAGAATGGCATCTGTAATTAGCCTTTGTTATTGTTCTCCCTCAAGGAAATAATGTCTGGCTTTAAAACAATGCCTTTTCCCACCGCTCTTTCCCTAATGCATTCATCCAGTCGTTATCCGTTAGATATGCAAGAGTCGAGGGCCTACTTCAAAGGCCAAGCCAATGGGATTATGTGTATCCATGTTTTGTGGATTGATTACTGAAACTACCGGAGAACAAGGGTTTAAGGGCTACTGAGGCTTGCTTCTATTTTAGGCAGCCAAAGCTGATAATGAGTAAGGAGCCTATTTGAACGGTGGGGCATTTACAGGCAATTTGGGTTTAGTATAGAGGGTGCACGTTAAGAAATGATGTATTCATTTCTTTGATGGATAGTGCCTTCTCTCCTTTGCTATTTATTTCTAAACGTTTGCCATTTGAAACTGCAAGTCTTTGTTGTTTGTTCCCTTTTAGTATTTCTTTTAAAAGCTTCAATTACAGAAGAAATGCGCTCTAGTTTAAAGGCTATATTTTGTTAGAGCGAGAGAAATTGGTGTAGTTCAGGGCAATTTTAATGGATTTCCTTTGCATGTATCTATAGACACATAATATTTACAGTCTAGGCCCAAAGTTGAGGGAGTCCCTTCAAACGGAGGACAGGCCTCTCGCCTCCATCAAAGTGCCACTATAATTCCATTAAGACCACAAAATGTCATTATAATCCCATTAGAACCCCTAGTCCTATGCAAGGAAATCGATTAGCGAAGTAGGCGTCCAATCACTGACATACCATTCTTATCTGATATGAAGGTTTGGGTCTAGACTGTTTGCATGCATGTATTCAGGATATGCGAGACTAAGCCCAAGGTTTAAAACATTTTCAGAATTTAAAAGCATTCCACAGTGCCCAAATGGACCTACTCTCTGTGAACCTATCCTGGTTTTACTCGTTTTGTTTAGAAAATAGGTTTTGACACTCCATGCCTCAATCAGTTACCTCTAACCCGGATATGTACAGGTATCTTTTACCTGAGGATACCTTCTGCATTACACATCACAGTCTACACCGGGTTTATCACCTGCTAATCTTAGGCCCGGAAAGTCACAGAAGTCATGATTATAGAGCTCACAACTTGACACCAAATTGCTAACCAACTCTCTTACTCTTCAGACGAGTTATCCCTAGAGAGAAAGAGAGATAGAGATAGGACAAGACAGGTCGGACGGAAGTTTCTCTGTATAGAAAGCATTCCTTTCTCTGTACCTATCTACCCAGCCTGTCTTAGTGGGAGGAGAAGCCTCTTGTCCAAGCACACAGAAAGCTACCGCGAAATGCGCCTTGTGATTTTCTTGCCGTCCGACTGGATATTGCTGTCACAGAGGGCATCAATTATAAGTGAATGTCACAGATGGCAGGGGGCCTAGGCCCCACTCGACAGGAGGGTGTCGAAGGCCACCAGATACACAGAACCACTAGACACCTTCTCCAAGTGACCATTAGGACACGGCCAGCTCTGCTATTATTTTCACACACATATCCCTATAACAAACAAAATGAAATTTAAATACTGGATGTAGATTGTAAATGTCAAGCTCGGGATGGTTTATTAATGGTAAGTATGTGGGTGGAATGGGGTAAAGGGGAAACATTAAAGTTGTAAACATATCTTGATTGTATGTTTTTTTTCTCAAACTGTTTCCCTTGGCACTTAAGTGATATACCCCCAACAAATTGAAGTACGTCCATGGTGGACAATATGTCTTTACATATGAACTTTGTCTTTTTTAAATATCTTGGCCGGAATTGAATAAAAAAATAATGAAAAAAATCCATGTCTAAAATGAGATACTGACAGTTTAAATGAGCTACATAACTCATATCCATTTTACTATGTGATGCATATCCAGTTTACTATAACTTTATGAAGATACAGTCAAACAAATATATGACATTAAATACCACATTGGGGCATTTAATGAAAGACATACATTTCCGAATGTCCTTACTTCCCTACTCATACATTGGCTTGTAGGTTAAACCAATGATTGGTACTGAACATTGCCAGGACTTTGTAAACAATCTTTGCTCATTTCACGAGCGACTGAGTGGTCAAGCCAGGTTTAATATCCAGACATGTCATGGGGTATGGAGGTTCACAAAGACCCTGGAAAATCAGTGTACAAGGGTCAGTGGAATGGTCAGTCATTACCAACAACAAGCATTCTACAGACGCTTGGACATCAAGGTGAGTTGTATGGTCAACTCACCTGGTCCATACCCCTCATTAGGGGTAATGTACACGCCCCGGACTTACCCTAACAAACGCTGGTTGGAGGGAGGGAAATGGACACACCTATTTCCCTGGTCACTGCCTCCCAGCAGGTGATCGGGGAAATGTACATTGTGCTCAGTATTGGTAAAAAGCTTAAGTTCAACACATTTAAAACTAATGAGTCTGGAAGTATGGCTTTATTTGTTATAGGGGGAAAGCCTCGCATGCCTCTATGCTCGCATTTGTTTTGTTTTTTCATAATGGAATCTGAATAATGTCCATCTTGCTCCACAGAGGCATCTATTGTAAATAATTCGGTACATATTTTGTCTGGAAAGATCGCAGATGCCGACTAACTAGTTAAGATGTTATGTATGTAATCGCTGCATCAACATTTCTAAACACCCTTCTTTTTCTTTCGATCTTTAAAATAAATCAACATGGATACATGGCTCCAATCTTTTCCCCATATCTCAATGGAGTTATTTGTTTAGAAGATTTCCGAAGTCCATAATCACATTTTAACATTTTAACCCACCACAACAATGAGGTCTACCAAAGAACACAAGTCCATTACATTTCACAAGCCTGAACTCTGGTTTATATCTGGGTCAAATCGCCAGAAAATGTACAATTCGCCTTCACCAATTCTCTCAAATAACCCAAATTTAAGACAAAAATCAGCTTCAAAATAAATTCAACATAAGTAGACAGATTGTTTGAATCAAGGCAATACTAAATATACTCAGATATACCTAGTGTTGACGATTTTTCGGTCTAATTTAGCAGAACTTACTAAATGTGTGGATCTGCCAATTGTACATTTTCTGAAAATCTGACCCACATGTGAGTCACTGGTCACTGGAAACCCCTCCCACTCGATGGAGACTCACCGCAGGTGTGCTGCCGGACAGGGGTCAGTCTAGGGGTCTTGATACACGCTGGTATTGAGGCATAGATACCAAGCAATGCCTGTCACAGGTCAATGGTCAGCGCCTACAGGTCATCTATCCCCCTGACCCCTTGCTTCAGGAGGTGCCATCTTGGGAGCCCTGTCAAGGCCCAACTATTCTCACCGGACACATCTCAGCCGACCTGAGGGCTTCTCTCCAGGGGGCAATGCCCTTTTGGTCGGTATCAGGTGTTGCTAGATATATTGCTGGACAATACCCACCTGGAGGTCCTGGGGGTAGACTGACCATTGACCATCAGGGCCCTTGGATATTCAACATGGATGGTTTTCACTTGAACTCATGAAATCCACCATTAATGAACCCAGATGTTGGTATCACAACCCCTGAGGTCAAAACAAAGGCACCCTCTACCCCACATATATGGGTCGGATTTTCAGAAAATGTACAATTCGTATTCACCAATCCTCTCAAATAACCCACATTTAAGACAAAAATAAAGTTCAAATACAGTTCAACCTAACCAAACAGATTGCTAGAATCAATGCAATGCCGAATATACTCGAATTTACCTAGTATTGACCAAATTGCAGCTTAATTTAGCAGAATTTACTAAATGTGTACAGCTGCCAATTGTACATTTTCTGAAAATCTGACCCTCATACACCCTCCTCCCTGAAGGTGGGCCTTTTGCTGGTCAGAACCCAGGATGGGGGCAGATATGAGTCCTTGTCGGACATAGCCTCACCTGAGTGAGTTGATATGTGACTGTCAGAGGATTGATATACAGTCAGAATAATCATAATTAATGTGTCAGCGCTCGTGACTCGTACTGATAACGGATACGACCACACGAGCTGGTAGATTCAAATTACATTAAAATGCCCTTGATGTATCAATCATGGTTTTGTTATCCTAGCTATCTTGGAACCGGCCTCCCAGTAAGTTTATAATTGGCGATTCGCGGAATGCAACCCAGAATACCAATGTGGTGCGTGTGATTTCAAGAGCCCTGGGAATTTGCCTTTTTCTCTTATTGGGTTTCAAATACCCTTCCTTTAATAATTCACCCTTCCTAATATTTGCACCCCGGAGGGTGGGTTACATTTCTAGGTCTGGAACTACAGGGGTGGATCCGGGATTTTATATTGGAGGTAGAGAGAAAGAGGGGCTTTGGGTCATGGGGCTTTGTGGGACTAACCATTGGTCAAGCCAGAAATATATTTAATCCATTGATAAGCAATTCATTAGGGAGTTTCAGCAAGCAAATCTATCTCAATTACGTAACCGTATCCATATCTTATTTGTGAATTACGTCGCAGGTTTTATGTATAAAAAATGAATTGTGAGATGAAACATTTTGCTTGATATGTTACGTTACGTTTTCCCTGCCATGTTTTGCCGAATCCCTTCCTTTCTTTTAACGTATGTTTGTATAACATAGGTTAGACTTGCTGAACCTCCCTATTAAGGCATTATACCTATGTAGTGTATTTAATGTAGAGATATAGGAGCATTGGATGGTATAACTTACCGAGTACAGGCGCTAATGAACCCAAGGAGTTTTCTCCTTCCTCACTGGGCCCTCGTCCACTATCTGTATTAGACACCTCGCCAGCACTGGAGTTATCCGTGTCCTGGTCAGGCTTCATCGTCTCAAACCATTGCTGACACTGCAATATATAGAAGGTGAATACATTAATATAAGTGAAATACATAAAAACACCACATTGATATAATATATCGGGTGAGATCTTTATAATTCAAGAAATATTTTGTTTTTTAAAGACCTTTATTTTTATTCACCTGCCGTCTTGGCTTTTACAATCTTAAATCTGTACTACCTATATTCCATGTTGGGAGAAAAAGAAAAGTATAACCTGTATGTAATTCACAAAGGAAAAAACAACATACGGCTTATATTTTTCTTTTTCTCCCAACAGGGAATAGAAATATTTGATATTCCGGAATATATTGTATTCCGGAATGATGTGATCATAGCCATTAAGATACACTTGATAACTCCTTTATAATATACAAAACCTGGGAAGAAGCAGAAAAAGAATAATATTTCAGGAAATCATTTCATTAAACTATAAGCGTGTCTGGTAGTACTATAAACCTGGTGGCACGACCCTTAAGTAGGAGGAAATCCACGATGAATCTCTCTATACAAATGTTGCCCACAGACTTAAGGGTATGGTATGACATACACTTATCTCCACAGATCACACTCTAGATCACACTGCAGTCAAGATGGACCTTTTTTTCCGGCCAAGATGCAACACACAAACACTTGCCATGAGAAAAGCACAAGTGCTGCAGTCCCAAGTACACACTGATATTCTATACTAATCCTGTTAATATTGACCCATCTCCCAATCTGGATACACAAAAACTTGTTTGCCCGATTCAAACACGACGTGCCAGTTTGAAGAGATGGCGGGTAGGCTCGGTTTGGGGGCTGACATGCTCCTCATGACTAATCATGATTGATAGGATATAAGTATCAAAATACAATTAGACATGGGAGAAGGGCCTTGTTATACCCGTCTCAGGCTTCCCTTTCCTGGGTGGGATTGCAATGGAGCCGTGACCCCCCGTGCTGCAATTTGATGGATAACATACACAAAATTATAACTATAACTTGATCTTGAATATGCTGACCGCGACTTTCACACGCCCTCTGTTGGGCACAAATGATACCAGTGCATTGACAGGTTCATGTTCATGTTAAAAATAACTATCATTGAGAAGTCGTCATGTCTTTTATTTATACCAGCGATCGCATGAAGAGGAGCTTGAGCCACGCTATTGAAAGAAGACCTTTGGTCCATGGCTTTAGAAAAAGGAGTTTAGTTTGATGGTGACAATGGGGATGTATCGGTGGGAGAAACTGGACAAGATAGAAGCCTTCAGGAAATGATGGATAACTCGCTTGGAAGTCTATACATCATGGGTGTGGATTATAGACTAAGTCTGCTGTCACAACTAATTCACTTTTACCTGGGGAAATGGTATACAGGGTGCAGGGTGGGGATCGAAAGGGGGGTTGAAGGGGTCCGTAAGTAGCAAAGTACATCTATTTCTGTCATCTTGTTACACTTACAGGGAATCTTGAGATAGTGTTTGGTGGAGAAAACTCGACAAAAATATAAATTTGGAATAATACACACAAAATGGACCTATTACCATTAAGTTACTATTCCTGTAATTTAATACTGTTTTCAGTCTAGGCTCGCAGCCCCTCAGATCAGAAAAGAATGGTATGTCAGTGATTGGACGCCTACTGCGCTAATGGCTTTCCCTGGCTGGAGTAGGCATGGGATTTAATGACATGTTGCGGTTTGGAGCGAAATCGAGGCTTTCCCTCAGTTTGGAGGGACTCTCTCAGCTCTGAGCCACAACTGGAAATTTAGCATCTGCTGTATACATGCCTCATGGGATTCGAACCGAGTACCTTAGGATAGATGACATTTTTTTTAAATATAAAAATGGGGGGCTTATCTCTCCCACCCCTAAATACATTTTTGGTGGGTCTACCCTTGAGAGAATCTGCTCCCACGACCAAGAGGTAGTTGGTAGACCAGAGGTAATAGACACCTGTCAATGAGGAACCAGCGTTTCTTAGCAACACCAATATTATTACCTGACAACCAGGCCTTTGTATTAAACGCTCACCAAACGCTCACCACTCTCCTTGGCATTCTCTGTGTGAACCTAGCAACTGGTCCTCTTTCTTCCTGCATTTGTATAGCCCCAAGGAAAAACTAGAATTTGATGTCATGCACCCGATTGCCAAATGCCTTCGCAAGACGAACAGCAATGAAAGACAACTTTGTGGGCAAACATATGGTTAAACGATGACTTATTAATCGAGTTTTAATGGATGTTTCTGGTTTTCGAGAGCAACATTGTCGTATTACCAATGAAGTCGAAGTCATAGAATTAAATAAATGAATCTTTAAGAAGTCGCCTTGCTATAACTTGATTTCAATCATTGAAATTTGGTTCGCATCGAGCAATTGCTACGTTTGGATTTTATCGTGATAAATACCCTGTATATTGTACAGAAAACTGCCTACAATGATGTATAGAATTAATTTACCTCGGGTGATCCGCCCCAGTTCCACTGACTGAATCTCTATACTATCTAAATTGAAATCACGACCGAGTGGCTAAATTGCTTTGAAAGTTTTTTTCTCTGCCAACAAAAGATTTATTGAAATAAAGTCAATTAGCATAAGGTGTCTGGTTACCCATGAAGGTGAAGGTCGTCTGAGGTGTGCTCATGTTGGTATAGAGGGATATATATACATTTAAGTGATATTCACTGTTTATACGTTAGAAGAAACACTATAGGCCTACACTATATAATTTAATTAAATTAATATCACTGCCCGTTATTCATTGAGTGTCATTTCAACTTCAATTGAAGGGAAGGGTTCTTTTTAGAGTCTTTTTACAAACAACAATTCACAAAGTGAATCATCTTTTTAATTTAATCGATAAGATCTTTGGAACAAGGTTCTGGAACAGCAGTATACACATCGTGAGTTTAGGAGGATGAATGAACTGGAAGATTTGTATACTTGGAAATTACTCCAGAAACATGCATACCATTTTGTCAATCCTCCATGATATATGTAATACTTTGGCAAATAAAATATTTTCAAATAAAAATAATCAAATATTATAAGCATTCTGACTGTGTTGGTAGCTATGTGTGTCCATAGTCAGGTCTTACACTACGGATCTCTTGTAAACTGTCAAACTCTAAGCCTGAATAACACTTTTAACCAGCAGCAAGAGTACACAAGAGTACACAGAAACATTCCTGCATCCCTGAACAAGCCCACAACACGAGAAGCATGACCCAGCGGGATGGAGGCCTAATATTTCATCACATATTTCCCCCAAGTTAATAATACTCATATTTAGAAAGTGGCGGGTATACATGTCAACCCTCTGTATAGTGGCGGGGGCTGTGAGCGATAATTGGGGTGACTTCATACCAGGGCACCAGTAAGTCCCTCTGGCGGGGGAGAGGTGACTTAGGAGGCAGTTTTATGGACCCGATTTTCAAAAGCGTACAGACAGGATTATTACAATTATGACTTTAATTTTAAATAAAAAAACTATGCAGCTAAATTATTGTGCTTGTTTTTTAAAAAAATCCAAAAGGTTCTCGTTTTATCCTGGAAGACCCGGATTTAATTAAAAAATAACTTCTCCTTTTTGTCATTTTTGTCAAATTTATGAAAAAAATAAAGTGTTTATTATTATTTGTATTATTTTAGCTCCAGCATAATGATTTCCAGCCGCCATATTGGTCTATTTTTAGCAACCAATAATGTTGCTTTTGTATAGGACTTGAAAATGGGCGCACATTCCGTTACATCAGCATAATTTACCCACATTTTTACATTATTTTTCAAAATTTATAAATCTCTTGGCCGAGTTCAATTCTTGGCACACTAGGAAAAATGATTACAAATTTATTATATATTTCTCCCTCCTGTGGGTGTTGATTTAGTTTTTTTCTTTTAAATTTCTTTATGATTTATAAATTCCATAATGTACACCACTTGGTGATCTGAGCCATAGAAACGCTCGTCGTGCCACCTGGCGTGGCCCCCACTTTTCACACGATTGGTGTCATGGCCCTTGTAATTACACCCTTCTCTATAAGGGTCACATTTTCGAAAAATGTACAATTGGCAGCTGTACACATTTAGTAAACTCTGCTAAATTAGGCGGCAATTTGGTCAATACTAGGTCAATTTGAGTATATTCGGCATTGTATTGATTTTAGCAATCTGTTTGGTTAGGTTGAACTGTATTTTGAACTTTATTTTCGTCTGAGATTTGGGTTATTTGAGAAGATTGGCGAAGTTGAATTGTACATTTTCTGAAAATCTGACCCATGAAGCAGTGGTTTCCTTACTCCTCCCTATACTAGACACAGATAGCCCTGAGCCTGACTTACAGCTTAAGGCTTAAGAGTAAAGGTGAGTTACCTTCCATCAACTTGAAAATAAAACAAGTTCAAGTTGAGCCTAGGAGCACTAGAATACCTGCTTGTTCTCTGCAAGATTCAAGAGCAAGAACGGGAGGAGGTATCTGTACCTGTTGTTTTTAAAGGTTTAGAAGTCTCTTACTTTTTAGGATTGTAGAAAGACAGGGGAAGGGGATTTGCCTAAAGCAAAATCTGGGAAGCATGTAGACCTCGAGTAGGGATCTTCTACTCTAAGTAAACGATTAATCTATCATAACTTAATTAGTCTTTATTATAAATGTTGGCTGAGAAATAGGGTCTATAGAACCCTAAGAAATAGGCTACCAATTTAGGTACCAATTTAGGTACCCCTCACAATGTATCATCCAGTTAGTTATTGATTGGGAATGTGCAGGTATTGGTAGCCAATACTAGGTCAATATACTCCTGGGAAGAGCCCTAAATACCTATATGGGCAGGGGAAGGAAGGGTTGGGTATACAATAATCAATAATCAATCACCAGTAACAGCAGAGTAATTTACCCTATCAGTAATCAATATGTTTTCATGCATCCAAAATATCTCCAAGGAATTGCAGAACCCCATATCTGTATCACACTTGTCAATATGTCTAACAGTATTTGCGCATCTTCGAGATATTTAAGCAGTAACCTTTCATGCATACCAAGTATTCCCAAGTTTAAGGAATCTCAGAAAAGTACATCCATACCTTCAAAGCATTCTAAAAGAACCATTTGATTAATGAATGCAAAACAATTTATAACTTTAAAACTACCAAATATATAATTAGATATATGTTCTCTGGCAAAAACTAGAAGCTAACTGTGGAAGAAATGTGTGTGGAAATTATAGCGATGTTTATGCAGGGGCTATTGGGAATGGCGGGGGGCCTTTGCAGCTGAGTCCCCGCAGGAAACAACTGTCAAGCATCCGTATAAAAATGAAGGCCAATTAGCATCAACGCTTCAAAAAGTTTCATTTTTGATACAACTAATAGAAAATGTATTCACACACAATCTACAGGGGCCCTGTCAAAACAACAAAACCAAAACACTAGGGTGAAGTTTGGAGAATTTTGAAGCAAGAAAATTGATGGACTTCAAAAGAGACCGTCCGTCGTATGGCCTATTTCTGCTATAAATATCATTTCTATTTGTCTGGGTTTTGTTTGCGATGTAGTTCTTGCCCTCGAGAGATCAGCCTTTATGGCAATTATGATGAGTAGCCCTGATAGGATTGTTGAAGGCCGAGTTCTCTACTTATGACCTGGGGTCTAATAGCACGACCAGGCTAGCACTAAGCATAGGTGTTAAGGAATATGGGAGGTGACAGCTAAGCACATGGCGGAAGTGATAAGAACAAGAATTGTCACTTCTTTGATCGTCTGCTGCAGGAAACGCCACTGAGACGCTTGTTAGACGCTAGAAGAAGCGTTCAGGGTATACTTTTTAGCTCCCGAAGCCTGAGAAAGAGCAAGGGAGTGGTGTATGTGAGCTGGAGGGGATGTTAGTGGGCATTTGGCGGTGGGTGGGGGATGGCATTTTATTGTAAAGTGTGTTGTATGTATATTCCCTCGAGAAATATTGTTGGTCATTGATAGATAGAGGTGCAGCTGGGTGACTGATTATCGTTTAGATAAGCACAGAAACAAAGGTAGTCAACAAAGGATATTTAGTACAGACCCTATCTTTCTCTAGATATGTCCGAGAGTTTTTAAGGGATGTTTGTCATAACAAAGGGACTGTCCAATTCAGTGGATGGGAGGTAAAGATATCAGCATTCAAAATAAGCAGATATGAAATGGTTATCACACAAAAAAAGCAAGTTTTTAAAAGCAAGTTCTTTTGAATCTAACGCAAGAGTCGCCTCAAAATATGCCAACTGCGATCTCTTGGAAGACATTAAAAAACGCACACAGCTGGTGTCCACAAAAATAAACAACATTAACTAGGTAAATTGAAGCATCCTCTACTAAATAACATAATTTGTATGCTGAATATACTGGGGTAAACTCGAATAAAATCTGTTCAAATTCAAATTAGGGTTTGGGCCGATGACACATCGACCCTAGGGCAGTCATATAAAGCTAGCGACTGCTATTTGCATAAGAAATGAACCTTCCTTTTACCCACCCTTGTATTGTTTTTCTGCCATCTCTTTTATCACCCGGTATAAAAGATGATTAGTGGGGGGAAATGGCAGTATTATTTAAATTATATACTAAACTTTTTGGCATTTACAAGTATAGCCCCAGTAAATACATAACGATAGCTAGATACCCTAGGTGCAAATATTTAGGTCAGATTTTCAGAAAATGTACAATTCGCCTTCACCAATCCTCTCAAATAACCCACATTTAAGACAGAAATGAGCTTCAAAATGCAGTTTAACATAACAGAACTGATACTTTGAATCAATGCGGTACCAAATATACTCAGATATACCCGGTATATATCATTTTTCAGCCTAATTTAGGAGAATTTCCTAAATGTGTGGAGCTGCCAATTGTACATTTTCTGAAAATCTGACCCATTTGTGTAATTGTCATTAATGCCGATCTACATTTTATCAACTCTTCCAGTTTTATTGCCTTTGCCTAATGCAGTGTAAGAACCTTCTGGAATCTTAATAAAAGAAATAAATTTCATCTTCCTAGTAACAACAATTAGTTGGACATCAAAGTGTTCTCATCTCATCGCGGCAATTATTGGAATGGGAGAGAAATGGACATGTACTATTTATACATCTTACCTGTATAGAATGGTATGTACATATCTGATGAAGGTATCTAGTGGACAACAAACAGGTGTATGTTTCATTACAGTGGATCTGACCATTTGTCCATACTGAGTGAGTATTAAGTAACTGTTACACCGCACTTCTACCTTTAATCTTGGCCCCCAAATATAGCAGTCTATTCAGGTAAATGTGTCCTTAAACGTTGTCATCGTTACTGAGGGGTCACCATGGTAAATGGTCATTGCTGACTAACTATGTACTCAGGCCAATATGCATAACAATGGTCAGTCGTCTTCTGGTGAGTACAGTTTCAGTGCTTTGACTTATGCTCTTCTGATGACCACTGACTACTGACCACTGGCAATACACTGACCACTCACTGACCACTGGAATACTGCCTTGCACACTGTTGGAGTGAGTGAGTGAGATTGGTTGCTTTAACCCTTATCAACACATTTAATATGGTTATATCAAGGGTGGGAGAGCTGAAAGGGAGGCAGTTTATGATCATACCCAGGAAATAGAGATAAAGAAGTAGGGAGAGAGAGACAGAGAAAAGAGACGGAAAGGCACTTTATGGTCTTACCGTACACTGTTGGAAATTGGAGTGATTAGACACTAATTCTATGGATTGTGTACACATGTACATAATATAGCCTCACTGTAAGAAATGTATGAACAAATCTGAATAGTTTGCCTCGAAGTCCATCAATTCTTTGAGCATTTCTCCCAGTTGCCAAATTTCAAGCATTCCCCAACCTTAACTCACATAGCATTTCACCAAGAATATTTAATTTCGGTTTTCAACAACCAGAGGTTTCCTACACGCAAATAGGTTAAATATCATCTGATGTTTGGGTGTAGAAACATTTTGCTCTCAGACAGAATCCCAGACTGAGATCGCGTGCACGTGAAATTTTCAGTCCAAGACATTTGTAATTTTCCCTACTACAGGTACATCATTAGACCTGCTGCCCTGTGATGAGAGCTTCCACCTTCCATGCATGGAATTGTACGATTGTAATCTAACCACCAACCCTTTGATGTGGTCTATGAACAAAGCCCAGGTAGAGTCTCTAAATCTCTATTAGTACTCTCTACAGGTATATTGTTCACCTGTTGCTATAAATCCCTATAGGGTATAACCTAGTATTACAACTGTCACACAGCTGATCGACTGAGAGTCCTAATGTGAGGTAATAGACCATCCTTTCCACGGAGAAAACAACCCAAATAAGCAATCAAGTGTGGGGAACCTGTAATTGAGTTTCTCCAGCCGGATATTCTCCCATACCTGTGCTACACTACTTACTACAGGTGATCGACAACCCACACCCACTCAGGACAGAAGTAGGAGGCGATTTGCGGGGCCTGTTGTGTAATAAATCCTTACTTAAAATGTTCCTTGCTAAGCTATTTGTCCTTGCTTATAGGCAGGATATTCCTACTGTAGGAATCATTAGCATTGTCTGTATACATAGTAATGTCCTGTCTTAAAGGTCCCTTACCAGCTGCATAGCAAGGAAACGTAGCTAAGGAAGGAAAATGTTAAGTAAGGATTTCGTATGCAACGGGCACATGATTCACACCCAAACTATGGAAGTTTAAACTAAGAGTTTCTCTGTAACTAATCGACATGTGTACGTCGCCTTATTAAGAGATTACTATTTACATAATGGTTGCAATTATCACAAATAAAAAGCCCTCATGCATGGAAAATCAGATAGCAACTGGATTAGGGTCATTTTGGTCGTACAATGTCTTTATTAATGCACAAAACCAAGTATGATAACGTTAGCATATTCCCATAAAACTTTAGTGTTTATGATCATATTCAGACATTAAGTATATATATATGCCCTGTTCTACATCACAATGGATGAGACATTAGGGTTAATTAACAACTTTATTGTCACTATTCGTTGCTATAGAAATAATACCACCAAGGTAGTCTTTATGACTTTCTTATCTAATAAAGACTAATGAGTAATTAGTGGTATGAACCTTGATCCTTAATTAGTCTAGGATGATTATCAGTGGTAATGTTGGAGCGGTGGTCTAGTATTTACATGGATGTATGTATCAGATATGGAGATATGTAGGTGTATAACAACAGGTCGTCTGTCCTAATCCTTTCCTATATAAAGATATTCACATGTGATATGGGGAGATTGAGGTATAAGGTGTAGGGCCTGTATATACTTGTGGGGTACAAACGTTGGTTTTCTAGGTGCATCTGAGGGTTTAAAATATTACATGAACATTGACACCTTTTAGCATATTTGGTAGAGTATATTGAAAAAGCGAACTGGTATCCTGGTACGTTATACATGAATTCCATGGGGTATGTACTCAGTCTAATATTGAAAAGAAAATGCTTTTATTGGCCATAACATTTGGATTATAAATGTGACACATGCATAGTCTTTGGCTGTTTTCATGCATCCTGCTAAGTTCCGCTGAATTAGGATGGAAAATAATAAATGGCAGGGTATATCTGAGCATTATTTAGTATTGCGTTGATTCAAAATATCTTTACGTTGGACTGTATTAATTTTGAACCTTATGTTTGTCTCTTAAATGTGAGTTATTTGAGAGAATTGGTGAAGGCGAATTGTAGATCTTCATGTGACTTCACCCATATATATACACTGCGTTCACAAACAAGTTGTACACTCTGTTCGAGACCTACTCAGAGTAAACACCAAAGCGACCCAATGGTAACCCTACGGCAAGCCGCTCCAAGTAGATAATAGATCTCGAATAGAGTGTAGTACAGCATCTCCCCCTGTTACACCTGGGAAGCCACACGCATGTACTACGTACGGGCACGAAGCCACACCAACACACAGAAGCCACTTCACTGCTGAAGTCGACCACCGCTTGCCAGTTTAAGCCTTAAATGAAGCTTGGGGTTGAATACAGTGAGGAAACACCCAACCTAGCATTACCCAGTGGTTAATTATGGGTTCATTCGATCCTGGGATACGATTAACCTTTCAGGGAATTGATGTTTCCCCCACGCTGGCCTTTACCAACAAAATAATTGGGTGACGGTAATCCATGCCCAATGGGTTTGTTTGCCTTTTTTTTGGCAATGGGTGGAAGTGTTTGGTAGAAAGGGAGTTTACCTGGTCATTGGCATGGAATGAGGCATGTTGTGTTCGTGCTTTGGTAATTGATCACCTGCGTTCGGCCTGCGTTACAGTTATGATATCTTGACCAACCGCACTCTCTCAACTTTTCACCCGCCCCCTCCCTCCCTCCCTCCCTCCTCCTCCATCATTTCCACTATTGAGATTTCTGCGCATGCGCATGTGATTGCATTGACCACCAACATGCCTTTAATTATACCCGCCCTGGCGTGTGAATGGTGAACTATAACTGTAAGAGTAACCAGTTTTCGCAGATGTTTTTGGGGTGGGTGACAGTTGGGTTGACCTTGCGCTTATTAGGGTATGCGAGAATCATGCAAACGTCATGATTAGATGCATGAATTTAAACATGGGTTATTTTTTTTCTCTTATCAACTAAAGTAATTGTATTATGTAGATTTCCTAGCTTACCTGCAGTTGCTTCATGTTCATTTCCCAGAGTTTTTGGGTGGAAAGGTCGGGGTGGATACTAGGGGTGGTCTGGGGTAAATTGATGGAGTAAACTGGGGTTCCTCCAGGGTTAAGAAGACCAGAAGAAGGGGTTAATACAGCACCCCCACCACCTCCAACCCCCTGCAGAAGATGACCCCCTATATGGCCCTCATTGCCGAATGTTGGTACCTGGAAAGGCAAGAGAAGTGAAGGGGAATGGTTATTATATAGACGTACTGGCTTATGATGGGTCAGATTTTCAGAAAATATACAATTGGCAGCTCTACACATTTAGGAAAGTCTCCTAAATTAGGCTGAAAAATGATGAATACCGGGTATATCTGACCATATTTATTATCACATTGATTTATAGTATCAGTTCTGTTATGTTAAACTGCATTTTGAAGCTTATTTTTGTCTTAAATGTGGGTTATTTGAGAGGATTGGGGGAAGGCGAATTGTACATTTTCTGCAGATCTGATCCTTATAGATTAACTTAATAAAGTATGATGGTGAGTATTTATGCTTCATGTGGCTGACAGGCTGATGTCTTGATCTAATAATGGTACATGGTTTGGGAGGAGTACAATCTGATTACTTGTAACGGTAAGTCATAGTTTTTCTTGTTCTTGTTCAAAAGATTGATTGATATCTTTAACTGAGTCTACACTGCTAGACATTTAATTACATAAAGAGGAACATAAAATGTCTTATTATTTCTATCGAGTTAATCGTCTTATATCTAGTCCATAAACTTCCCCTTGTAAGGCAAATACAAACAGAAAGAGGACTTAGAATTAGCTTAATATGTAGTCTGTATAACACCCTTAAAAGTAATATTGCTTATTCTGAAAAAGAAAATATGTTAAAAATAGTTTCTTCTTCTGATGATGTTTTTTTCTTTCATTGAATAGCTTATTGTGTGGTTGCTCAAAGACTATTTATATCTGTATATGTATCAAAGGTCATTAAGGGATATTAAATGTTATATTATTGAATAACCCCATGTCGATTACTTCCCTCTTTCTATTATGCTTTTAGAGCAAAGTATCAGCCATATTTCCTCGCTTAGTGAATACTGAATGGCAAGGTGAATAAAAGTTCGCACAGAAATCGCAATCACGGGGAATCTTTTGAATAGCATCGCCCTTTATACATATGCATACCCGACCGCTACCTTTGTGCACCACTTCCGCCATTTGCATTGAATCTGACTCGCTATTTGTCTCCGCAAAGAATCTCTCTTGACTTTCGGCAAAGAAAATGAAATAAAAATCTGAAACCTTTCCTCCCTGCCTCCCTCCCTAGACTCCTCGCATGGCAGGACTGATGCGGGTCAAACCGAAGGCAAAGATTCAACAAAATATTCAGGAAAACAGGAAAAGTCGCCAGACAAAAAAAGACAAGGAATGCGAACCGGGGATACATAGCAAAACATTGACTCCTCGCAAGTTGCCTGTAACGCCTGGGATTTCAGTGTTGATTCTCAGTCGATCTGGGTGTTTGGTACTGTCACAGTGGACTCCATGTATCAAATATTTATCCTCAATGCACACAGAACCCTAAGACTTCAGCTAATAGACACTGGATTCCACTGGAGACGTTCCCGCCGACCCATCATCTCTCCACTAGCAACATCAAACCGTCTGCCTAGACTATTTTGTACAGGATATCCGCAGAGAAGAGCTAAAACAGAAATTGTATTGAGGAGGGGGGGGGGCGTTTTTACCTTACTAGTTCAGCTTTAATTGCTGCGTCTTCCATTTTATCTACAAGAAAGAGGTGATGGGGTTTTTAAGCAAGGTTGCAGCAGGGTTCGAACCCACAACCTTTGCATGCCTCTAGTTCCAAATCAAGCTGTATTGCATTTTAATCAGCCTTGATTCAGCATCGATTTGAAACCAGGTTATGTTTTACTATTAATCAAACTGTACTTATTATATTTGAGGGGACATAAGTGAATTATTACATGATTTAGGGGGGTTGTGACTCCCCCAACCCCTCCACATGCACCAAAACCTGACCTGAAGAACACAAATTTCAGCAGACGACATCCAACCGTGTTTGGCGGGGGAATACAGAATGGCGCCATGGCAACAAGCTTTGGGATTTACTGAGGGAATCAAAGAGCGAGCCTAGGGATAGGGGAAGGAATTTCACACCTGATGGGAACCGACACAAAAGTGATATTGACTACCTGCCTGTATTAAGGCCTGTTTTTTAACAGTTGCTCTTTGAGATCTAAATAAGTGATTGTAGAGTTTACATTCGAGAAGGCGGTCCTGGATAGCAGAGGTCAGAAAATTCCCCCAGCAATGCAACAATAATACATAGATCTATGCTTGAATGTGAAACGCTGGGAATATTGTGGGTTCTATTCAGGCTCTCCTATGGTATGGCTAAATATATCCATGTATTATAAGGTTTACAGTAACCATAGATACATAGTTAGAAGTGCACATTAAATGTTAATACTGCCAGTGCAAGCTGTGAAATGGGATCAGGTCGTTGCAAGCACACCTTTGAAGTGTTTTGAGTAAAAACAAATCAATTTCAAAATCCAATTTTTTAAGTTCCAGCATCTTACCGGTCACTGCTTGGTCACTGTGTCTCATATATATTTATATTATATATATTTATCTATATATAAGCCCACACATATGTAGTACTACTACTAGGCATGCATTGTACGTCAGGATGCATTAGTACATGCTTGGTGGCCGTCAAAACCACCAGCTGGATCAAAGCCAAGTCTGGAGATTGATGCCTTGTCCCCTCAGTCTGCATCATTTCTACTACAACAATACCAGACTTCATCACAAGGCATTGCATCTGATAACAACAGTTCCCCTCCGACACTCCCCCTTCCTACCCTTAAGCTTAAGATCCTTTTATCAAAGCCTTTGACCGGAACGCCTACTTCTGAAATGGCATGAGCACATATGAAATGTGATAGCCATGAAATGAATGGTTTGGCGCATGGTACCTTGTCAGAAAAACTTTTTTAAAAAAAAGAAAAAAAATGTTCTGGGTAATGATATTTGAAAGAGGTCTTTTGTTGGCCAAGTGCTATTTTTTCGTTGAGAGTTTTGAAGTGTGCTATCGCACGCCTCAATGGGTTGGATTAGGCAACCAGGCATGAGATGGAATATAGATTCTGCCTCAGGGACCTCAGGCTTCAACAAAAGAAAATGAAATCTAGCGCTCAAGAAATTCCTGCCTTCAAGTTGTCCACGCAAACCAAATAGTGGACTTATGACTTTGAATAAACTGTCCTCAGACTCTGAGGTAATCCATAAGAGTATATGTTCGTGAAATATAATCTGTCCTGGCCTTGTCGTGATGTATACGGAGGCAATCTTTTCTCTGAGAAGGTTTCACAAAATTAAATATTCTTATTTGTGTAAGTTGCCTCGTGTTGACAATTGCAACTCGAGGTAATCCAAATGCGTGTTTCCAGGTTTAAAAAATGTTTAGAATTTTTTAACTTTTTTAATAAAAATTTCAAAATAAGAGACCAGTTTCCACACCTTTAGCACATGCATATTTTAATATATACTGTAAACGTATTTATTTTCGTACAGGTGAATTTTCGCGCACTAAGTACTTGGACACCTTTTCGCGCGGATTAAAATTCGCGCAGCAAGGAAATCTCACACCTTATTTATGCAACAATTATATCTTTTGCGCAGGTCTTATTTTCACGCACAAAGGTGGGTGCGCGAAAATAGCGAAATATTATCTGTGCGAAAATAAATACGTTTACAGTACCTAGGATATGATATCTCATACTTATAAGGACAATAAACTGAACAGTGAACAAAGGAAAACAAATCTTTACCAATATTTACACAAAGGATACCAATGGAAGGAAATGCTGAGTGGTAGTATATCTAATTGCCATGGTAACAACTCTTATCGCTGGTACAGATCTGCCCCCTAATCCCGACCAGTGTTTTGCTTGAGCACCCCTCATTAGACCACATTAGCAAGAAAACCTTTGTTGCCGGTCAATGGTTGCCAAATATTGCATTATTAGCATGGTGCCCTGGCACTAGGGAGGCCAGCACAGTTCCAAGCATAACCTAATTGCGAAGACAGCGTGTAATTAGAAATGCAAATCCATCGTAAACCAAACCATTCGAAACAAATTTCCATTTAATATGTATTTCCCATGTGGGTGTAGAGATAGTATGTCGTAGTGTTATTATATATGGGTGCGATCGTCAGAAAATGCACAATTGCCAGCTCTACATATTTAGTGAATTTCGCTAAATTAGGCTGAAACATGATAAATATGGGGTATTTCTGAGTACATTTGATAATGAATTGATTTATTATGTCTGTTCGGTTATATTTTCAACCTTATTTTTGTCTTAAATCGGGGTTATTTGAGAGGATTGGTGAGGACTAAATGTACATTTTCTTGCGACTTTACCCATATACTATAAGAGGAATAACATCATTAACCCAGAATGTGAGTGCAGTAGTTATAACTGTTTGTTTTCGAGGGGCTTGGTTTCAAAATCGAGTGGGTTTTTTTCTGTATTAGATGTTATTTAAAGGTGTGGTAAGGAATGAGATATTAAAAATAGACCAACAAAAGGTGGATTAAGATGTACAATGACGGGCCCCTGGAGATATATCAAACTAAATAGATATATGAGATTCCATAAGGCATTGAATTCGCAGAACAATGTTGACTTGGATATAAAAATACTTATGTGAACTTTGCTCGGACCAGGGCATGACAATAATAGTCTGGAACCCCGAGGAGGGGACAAACATGGGGGTGGGAAAAGGCAAATATTTAAAATTCATCTGCTAAGCCAAAGAATCTTTTTACATTATTTTGAAATGATATCCGCGATGTGCAGGGTTCGGTGGCTGCCTTTGAAAAGTCTTTATTTGTTATCTGTCAACCATCGCTGGCTCGGGTAAAGAAGAATTGCATGCAGTCCTTATACCATACAATCTATATGTTTCTTGGATTCCAAAGCTCACATGGATGAAAAAAGCATCTCAAGTGTTTTGCTTATGGCAAACTGAGGGCCCAGAGTTTGGGATGAGATTTACCTGATCTGCCTTTAACTGAATAAAGTAACTGTTCAAAACAAGAAGATTACATATTTGTTGCAAAAGTCACACAATGCCATGGGTATGTTCTGGCTAAGCTTAACGTGACTGAACGCAAACATGGGACTTATACATCGGCATAATCCCATGACGACCAAAGGCTGTGGATTTAACTCAGGATCGTGGTTATATATATATGGGTCAGATTTTCAGAAAATGTACAATTGGCAGCTGTACACATTTAGTAAATTCTGCTAAATTACGCTGCAATTTGGTCAATACTAGGTAAACTCGAGTATATTCAGCATTGCATAGATTCTAGCAATCTGTTTGGTTAGGTTGAACTGTATTTTGAACTTTATTTTCGTCTGAACTTTGGGTTATTTGAGAAGATTGGCGAAGGTGAATCGTACATTTTCTGAAATTCTGACCCATATATTCCAGGTGCAGCCCTTCCTTGGATTAAATAAGACATCTCACTGCCATCCACCATTGTTGCGAGGATTGCATTGAGAGAGGCCTGAGACATACTCGTGCACTTCTAGTCTATATATTAGCTGTAGCCTGAGTATGTAGGCTGTGTCTATGCCTATAGCCTTGCACCTCTCAATACATAACACCTACATGCCCATTCCCATAGTAACAGCACGCTACTGGATGAAAAGCCCTATAGAATGTACTACATATCTCCCACTCACTCTCAAACGCTGGGACCGCCCCTAATGAGACTCTTTAAGTGGATTCTGGCTTTTTAAGAGTTGTTTCGGTCACACATATCAGTCAGATTTGCCGAAAATGTACAATTGGCAGCTCTGCACATCTAGTAGATTCTGCTAAATTAACCTATAAAATGATAAATGTTGGGTATATTTGGTGTTGTGTTGTTTGTACGAATCTGTTTGGTTATGTTAAACTCGTTTTTGAAGCTCATTTTTGTGGTAAATCTGGTTTTTTGAGCGAATTGGTGAAGATGAATTGTACATTTTCTGCTGATTTGGTCCACATATGTGCCCTTGAAGCCCTGCCGCTGAGTACTGCACCTGATCAAAGGTTTCAATAGAACCTTGCCCAGGATGCGCCGTGTCAGGGTTAGATTTTCAGAAAATGTACAATTCGCCTTCACCAATCCTCTCAAATAACCCAAATTTCAGACATAAATGAGCTTCAAAATACAGTTAAACATAACAGAACTGATACTTTAAACCAATGCGATACCAAATATACTCAGATATACCCAAAATTTATAATTTGTTTAAGCAGAATTTAGCAGAAATTAAACATGTAGAGCTGCCAATTATACATTTTCTAAAAAGTCCGACCCATGTAGAAACTGCCCTTCTGCACAACGTCCTTTCATATCCAAATGTAGCTTCACCTCCTCGACAAAACCTCAAGTGGCTTGAAGGAAAATGGTCGCGGCCTAAGCTAAATTTGTGAGACGTGCGAGTTGTGACCTTTTAATGGAAAAGGACAGCGTTCCTCAGAGACGCCCGCTTGGCCCGGGTTGGAAATACAAACAGGGAAAAGAATGCAAAGGAAAACATTGCAATTCACTGAGGGATTTGTGTTAAAATTATAGTCATCCCTAGTACGTGTGGACCGGACTGGTAGCCCTCGCCCCCAAGATTAAGCTCTGTGTGTTGTACCAGTTCCCATAGTTTGTCGTCAGTGATGCTCGGGCCAGAGACGGACTAAAGGGGGAATAAAGCTATTTGTTTACCGGCAAACAACTGTAGAAATAGACACAATGTGACTAACGTTAATGGATTGGAAAGAGATGCAGGTGAATCCATTTTGTCCACTTGTAGAGAATCTTTCTCTTAAAACACCCACTCTCGCACCTTTAGAGGCCCTGAATATAAAGGTTATCTTTCTCTGGCTAATGTAGTTGGGCTTAATCACACGAGAAAGCCCCCTTTTTAGCTCTTTGGTGCTTTGAATATTATTCAGAGGCCCGATCACAAGGCCTTCTTTGAAAGTTATCTTGGAGGTTTGCTGAGTGGGAGGGAATGCTTCAATCAAGACCAAATTACCACCTTGGCTTCAAGAGTATTTGGGAGGAGGTGATGTTGGTGGTATAGAGGGAGTAGTACCAGTACCTCTATAGTAGTGGCTATGTCCCATAGTTTACCGTACGTCCAAACACTACTTGTTATTCCAGCAAATCATTGGACTTGTGTACGCCAGGTAATTAATGGTTTTACCTGCAGGGGGCGTCCCGAGACAATGGAGAATCTATATGGGCTTGTGGGATGCTTCCTTTGCGCTTTTAAATGCCTTGGGCGCCCGCATCCCTCCTTCTCCGTTCTCTCCCTCCTCTTTTCATATACCTTTGCACCAGAGTTCAGTGCATGGCCAGCTAGCTAGAGGGTGGTCAGATTTTCAGAAAATGCACAATTTACAGTTCTACACATCTCTAAAATTCTGCTAAATTAGAGTGAATATTGATGAATACTAGGTATATCTGAGTGTATTCTGTATTGTATTCATTCAATACATCTGTCTGGTTATGTTGAACTGTATTTTGAACCTGATTTTTGCCTTAAATTTGGGTTATTTGAGAGGATTAGTGAAGGTCAATTGTACATTTTCTGAAAATGTCCTAGAGAGAGTCCAGTATAGCAGAAATCAAAACCTCCTCACCTGGCCATGGGATGATTTAGTAATGAGCAAATGAGGCCCAGATCTGAAGGCTTGGAGCCTCAACCGTTCAAACGCTGACCCAAGGGTCCAGTATGGGACAAAGGTGAGTGGGCAGTGGTAGCCCCAGGGCAAAATACAGACCCCGGCCGGTCAGTAGTTGATTGATTCTTGTAATTAATCAAAATTCTTGTGTGACCCATGGCCAAAGGTAGAAATCCCTACATCAAAGTGGTCTTGTTTTAATTACTTATTAATCAGTATTTCTGCAGTATAATCAGTCTCAGAACAACTGCAGGTGACCCTTTGGAAATAGTCGGCTCAAGTTTAGCAGAAGAAGAGTGGGTTGGACCATTTATTTCCATAGCAATAAGACTAAACTAAGGTACACTCTAGGCCCAAACCCTGAGATCAGATCAGAATGGTATGTCAGCCTACTTAGCTAATCGGTTTCCACGCCTAGGACTCGGCGTTTTAATGGGAATAAAATGATATTGTGTGGTCTTAATGGTATTATAATGGCACTTTGCGGTTTGAGGCGAGAGGCTCTCCCTTCGTTTGAAGGGACTCTCTCATCTTTGGGCCTAGACTGGGTATTCTATACACACAATTTCTGGCTTCAGTTATAGCTAGCTATCCAAAGAACCACTTAGATTTCTGGAATTCTTTTTATAAAAGGACCTGCGGGGTATCTTTTAAAAGGCGGACATTAAAAGGGAAGGTTTCTGCTCTGTGTTCTTTGCTTCTAACTCGGCGGAATAAATGGTGAAAAGCTGTTTTGTGTGGCGAGGATAAAAGGTTGTTTGATAGCTGGAGGCTAGAGGTAGTGTGGAACATTTGTCCAAGTCACACTTGCACCTCTCTCACTTAGTCATAATTATCATTCTCCCTTCACGCCTCCCTCTACCTGCCGCCAATTATAGACATATTAAAGCCTTGTAAGGTTCTTGATTGGGAATCAGCAGCCATATGTGTGTAGGTGCATGGTATGGAGTAGTAGCTGCCTACTGTGATACCATGTTCTGTGTTCTAGCCATGGAGGGTTTAGTTGCAGTTACTGTGGGAATAGGGTAAATGCATTGACTGCTGTGCTTGAAGCTATAACTGAAGGATTGCTGGATCAATTCTAGGATTGATTTTTGGTATATTACTCCAGAAACTACTATAATACTAATATCATAATTCTGTATTTTTGATATTATAAATTTACCATCATGAGAAAGATAATGCATACATGAAGTATAGTGTTCTGGATTATTCTTTTGAAATACTTTGGGATTTTGTGTGTAATTTTGTTTTTGAGAAAATCCTTTATTTCCAACTTTGACATATATAATGGACGTAATTATGACGAGAAAAACCGATTCTAAATAAGAACTGAATGTCCCACCATCCACCAACGAGCCTGGATTCAAAATAGCACCATTAAAACCCTCTATAGCAATCAGAACCATACTTCTAAGGATCCGGCGCTTGTCCATAACGTTCCTGACAAAAGGTCCTTTTGCCTTTTGGGTCTTTTAAACCTGTGCTGCCCACCTTCCTCCCATGACAGGAGGTAATGGGAGGCAGGCGTTTAGTTCCCGCTGTGAGAAGTAGGGGCAAGGGACGCGGTGGAATTATTCCCGATGACTGACAGCAATGAAAGGCTGGTTGGAATCATATGGGTCAGATTTTCAGAAAATGTACAATTCAACTTCGCCAATCTTCTCAAATAAATCAAATTCTAGACGAAAATAAAGTTCAAAATACAGTTCAACCTAACCTAACAGATTGCTAGAATGAATGCAATGCCAAATGCACTCAAATTTACCTGGTATTGACCACATTGCAGCCTAATTTAGCAGAGTTTACTAAATGTGTAGATCTGCCAATTGTATATTTTCTGAAAATCTAAATCATGTGTGTGGCCTTCCTATAGCCAGCCTGAACCTTCCACACCCCCCCCCCCCCCCCCGCTACCCCCCCCCCCCCACCACCCGGTCATTTACACCTTTACCAAACACATCAAAGCTTCTTTTAACACAACTCAGTTTACCAGGGCTTGTTTTTGTCACTGGTTTTTCTTTCTGTCAGAACCAGAGGGAGTTCATGGCACCAAACCAAAACCCTCCTGTCCAGTCTCTGGCAGTGTATGCTGGACACAGATGGCCGGAGGGTTAGTGGGACTGACCAGCGGTCAGGCAAATCAACCATTGTCCAGTGATTGGTCAATAAAAGCTTGAGCCACTCTCACAGGTGTGTCAGGAATTGACCATTGGTCACTGAGTGTTTAATCTAGTATTTCCATGGAGGGTAATTAGTGGGAGGATGACTGCATGATGGCTTTAGATGATTGATGTCCTGCCACTCACAATACATGGGGGCAAATATTGGGACGTGTGAGAATTATCATAAAGTTGATATTATGAAATATTCATGCTATTATATTCAGCCATGAGTAGTATTATGTTATATAATAGCATATGAGTACAGCGGCTATACGCATAATTTGGGATTTATATCTGAACCTAAATAATAGCAAAGTATATCGACTAATTATAAGATCAAAATCTCGATCTAATATGATAATACAGGTATAGCTGATTTGATGATATTTTGCGTATGGTAGAACAAGAGATCCATTTTTAACTTCACATCAATATGAGTAATTTGCAGCTGTTTAACGTAAGCTATTTTAGTATTTTAAATATTATAAGTTTGTCCACATTAAAAGAAGTATTAGAATCATTCCTCGTATTTTTTTATATTTCTTTTACGGCCAATTTAGGTGTTAGTTGAGACAATAATGATCATTAAATTTACACCAACCTAAATAGTTAAAAAAGGGAATTAATTATAGTGTTTCTGGTATACACAGTTCTAGCACCTTAACAGTTGGCTAATGGAGCAGGGGAAAGGCTATCATTAACTGCTTAACAGCAAGTGAATGTTATCTCCCGGGTGCAAACTTTACAGAAAGCAAACCCTGGGTTTAAAGCACCTTTTGTTCAACGCATTACCCGCGTATTTTCCTTGAAGAAAATGGGGAGAACAATACGTATTCCTGGACAAAGAGCATTCAGGCAGAAGTGGCATAGGCGACCCAAGACATGCTATAGGCGAGTCAACAATGAGCAATCTTAGGGGAACCATCTGAGATGGTAATCAGGATGAACCTGTGTTTCTGTCTTGACCTTTTTACCAGTTAGTGGCCAGGGTTTTGCCAGTTGTTTTCGTTGTCCTGCGTGTCTCCTGTCACTTTGAATCAGGATCCAGGTAGGGAGGATAAGCAAGGCAAGATCTTGTTGGTTGGGGTTGGGATCGAGAGGCTTGGGTTGGTATAGGGAGGAAATAGGACACTTGCGCTGGTCAAGGGGAAGGCGACTTGAGGTCATCTGTGGTGGTCAGTGCTGGCAGCTATGAAAGCCTGGAAATAGTGGTTTTTATTGCGTTCCATGTGAACCGTGGTATTCTAAAAAGATTGGTAGCAATCAGGAGGGTAAGCTAGGCAATGGTAAAGTAGTACATAGTGGAAAATAGTGGAAAATGGTGTACTTCATCGGTCAGTTGACAGGTCTTCCATAATGGAAATTTACACTGGGCAGGTCAAGTGATGGTCAGTATTGAAACTACAGCATGTGAACCTCAACAGGTTCTGCCAACTGCAGCGGATTCTCCAGGGGACAGTCTAGGCTCACAACCTCTCAGATCAGAATGGTCAGCGACTGGACGCCTACTGCGCTCATGGCTTTTCCAGCCCTTGAGTAGGCTAAGGGGATTATAATGGCATTTTGCGGTTTGGGGCAAGATGTTTGGAAGGACTCTATCAATTCTGAGCCTAACTGGGAACCTTCCCACACATGAATACGTGCATGTATGGAGGGTGCCGAATTTTAGTCAAGATTCAATAGAGTCAGGGTTTTATAAAGGGAATTTACAGGCCATAAACACCATTTTGCTGTTGTTAGAGGGAATCATAACCCATCTGCAATATTTCCCCTTCACCATTTACACATGATGGTAGCTGATTATGTGAAGGCCTACCCTTGGTCTTCCCTTTGTCAAGCGGAACTAAAATGCACCTGATTTGAGTAGAAATAGACATAATGGACCATTATATCGTTAATTTCGAGCAATCATGTGTGCGACCCGTGACTCCAGTGACATATGTATAGGGAGTATAACCTTCTAAACTCTTCTAATTGAAGCACCTTTCCAGCAACAATGGCTGACCTTTCTCCAAGCAAAATCCATGACCCTTCGTGTATCCAAGTCCCACGCAGTCCAAACTTTATTTTCTCATCTCCATGTGGAAGAATTCTAATTATTTTACAGGCTTTTGGTGGCGGCAGAAAGGAAGGGCATTTGAGGGGTAGTTTTTCAGTACTTTGTTTGAAGGCCCTTCGCTGAACCGGGCTGGAAACTTGGGTGGATTTTGGCACCCCTATGTGAACTATGGCTTCCGTTGCGGGGTAGGGGCTGGGGAGAGTTGGGGTACAAACCTCTTGAGATGGTGGAGAGAGTGTTTGCGTGCACCTTCTCCTATTTGGGTAAGATTTTGGAAAAATGTACAATTGGCAGCTGCACACATTTAGTAAATTCTGCTAAATTAGGCTGCAATTTGGCCAATACTAGGTAAATTTGAGTATATTCAGCATTGCATTGATTCTAGCAATCTGTTTGGTTAGGTTGAACTGTATTTTGAACTTTATTTTTGTCTGAAATTTGGGTTATTTGAGAGAATTGGTGAAGGTGAAGTGTACATTTTCTGAAAATCTCACCCACTTTAGTGTGGGGAGGATGGGGCAGGGAAGGAGAAGGAGGAGGAGGAGGGTGGATGACCGGCCGGCCCTGTGTACATGAACGGTCAACGTGCATGCATACATACCTACTTGTCCAGGTGGTCCTATCCACAGAAAAGCCTCACCACCATATAAAAGTGCTTCACAAAAATCCAAACAACTTAAAAACTCATTTTATTCCTGGGCTATAAAGAATATATGACTGACTGGATAACCCTTTCTGATCAATACCGAATTTGCCTGCATGAGTGCATCTAGGTGTCGATGAAAAAAAACCCCTACATTTAATATTCATTCTATATTTAATATTTCAATCAAGCAAGTGTTTTTGTGCTAAACAATTCGTCGAAAATATACAGGTGTGAGTGAGAGGGAAAATTAACCCCTCCACCGTTGGGCAATGAAAGAATGAGAAAACATTAATCAAACTTTGACGCGGCAGGCTTTGAAAAGGGTTAAATTCTTTTAGCATGGAAGATTACTATATTGTAATTTTCCGGTATTAAGAGGCGTAGGATGTGGACACACCTGCTGTCGGCTACCAGTCAATGTCAGGCCAACTCTACATAAGTGATACAGATGGTGTCAAATAACCCTCTTTTGCTTGAACATCCTCCTCCTCCTCGCAGCACAACCCTTTCAGACCCGAGACCAGCTGACAATCTCCCATGCTTAAATATCCCACCTGAAGAAAACCCACTAAAGAAGCAGAAAATTTGAGAAATTCCCTCAGTGGCCTTTGTCTATGTTGAAACCAATCGATGGCTGCCTTGGGATATTTGTTTTGGCTCTTGTGTTCTATTGGTTTGTAGCGTACTCCATGGGATATACCCTCAAGGTTTATGTGCTTCATAGATAGATAATGGGGCTGCGGCGGGTTGTATCGAAGGTGTGAACCCTAACCCAACACATTCACATTTTTCCATCCACAAATTATCAGCTCAGGATCGAATTAGATCCCACCTTAAAGCTGTATTCTCTGCTAAAATTGGTCAAAAGATTTTCTAATTTTTGTTCACTTCTTTTCCAACAAAAGACATTTTGGATCAAGATTCTGGGGCATGTTGGCCGATTCTTTATGCCACAGGGTTTCAGAAAATCAACATTTATATTGAAGAAATATCTTTTCCTGTAGGGGCTTCACTTATTATGGCTCACCGGCGGCCATTTTATATTGGCAGATTCTACTTTAAAACCTTGTGTAAACATATAACAGCAGCAGAATATTGATAATTCTGTCCCATAAGTCAAAATATGAGTAACTCTTATATAAACATATAACACCAGCAGAATATTGATAAATCCAGTCCTATAAGTCATATTATGAGTAACTCTTGTATAAACATATTACAGCAACAGAATATTGATAAATTCTGTCCTACAAGTAAAAATATGAGTAAATGTTTTTTGTCGTAATAGCTGCTTTAAGGTGGTGGGAGATGGACATGGACGTGTCATGTAGTTTCACGATTAGTGAATCTTTTCACAAGGGCTTTTCAACGCTCCAGTTTTTTTTGTTATGTTCAATACACAAAATTGGCACATGCGTGTTTAAAGCATCTATTACAAGACGACCAGGGGGACCAGGGTGCTCGTGTTTGATCAGTAGAAGCCCTGAGTTGCATGTCACTTGCACATATTGCACAGAATCATAGGCGGGCTGATTTACGACGTGTGATCGCGAGTCTACTTCATGTCGTCTCCCACCGACAATATGGTTTCTATACAGTGGGTCAGAGTTTCAGAAACTGTACAATTGGCAGCTCTACACATTTAGGAAATATTGCTAAATTAGGCTAAAAAATGGTGAATACCGGGTATATCTGAGTACATTTGGGATCGCATTGACTTATAGTACCAGTTCTGTTGTGCTAAACTGCATTTTAAAGCTCGTTTCTGTCTTAAATGTGGGTTATTTGAGAGGATTGGTGAAGGCGAATTGTACATTTTCTGAAAATCTTACCCATGTGGGCTAGGAGAGGTTTCTGGGGTTGGAAAAGGGGGTGGGCGATAAACGGGTTAGGAAGGAGGTTAGCCTACCCATTATTCTTGATATTTCATTAGTTATTGATTGTCTTTTTACCCAATAATGCAATATGCCCTGTCAGGTGGGCCCAGTGGTATCAGTAATAGAAGTAAAAGCGCAGGTGCTTGAGGAAGGGTGTTTAAAGGGGTGATTGGGTCACCATATGCATCGCATGCACTGTCAGTTACCTGGCCACTGCATTGGTCTTTAGAGATAATATCAATTTGGCAATGTTCAGAAAGAGAGAGACGGAGTGAGAGAGTATCCAACGAACACAGATCATGCTAGAGATAATGCATAGGGGACCATCTAAGGTCAAGCAATGTCAAACCCGCAGCTTCAATGTTTAATATTTATCATCATTTATTATCGCTCCCCAATAAAAGTAATCTCTCAAAGGCGGGAAAGCTTTAGATAAGGCCATATAAAACATCTGTGGTAAGGATTAATTTTTTATTAGTTTTTATTTCTCAGATTACATGGGGGGGGGGGGGTAACACTATCATGATTGTGGCGTGCGTTTAGTGAAATGGCACACTTAGACGCTTTGAAACTTTAACAATACACATGTTGCAAATAGAGATTATGCATTGGCAACATTCATGATGTCCATAAACGCGGAGGCATGTGAGTGTATTCAATATATGCCCACGTAGGAAAATGAAATCTTTTTCAACCAAGAATATTCATTAGTGTGCATGTACATTAAAATATTCCATTTCATTTGAAATTTCGCGTATGGTATTGAGTTTTTATGGATTATTTCAAAGTGCACCAAAATATGTTAAAGAACAATCATTAATTCTTGTAATAGAACAAGCTTCTGGCACTGAAGCATTTAAATCGAGTCAATAGATTCACCCTAAGTACAACCTTACAAGTAAAATGGGCAATGTGATGGCATTGCATTTACGATAAATTCAGTCACAGTCATCATTTTCGAGCAAGCCAAAGGCCAAACGTGGCAAAAGATTAACTTCCTAATAATGCCCAAGATCCTGCTACACATCTGATGGTAAGAACTTGCCAGAAATCCACCCATGTTCCATGCAAACATGTTCCCCAATGGTGAATCCCAGCCAACCATTGCCTTGTAGAAGCATGCATTCACTAGACCCGAGGTGCAATGCCTTAGTATCATGTTACCGTGTCTGCAGAGGCTTATAGCAGATCCTATCTAGGGATCCATTGACTCCTCCATGTTCACGTGTGTGGCCCATTGCTGTACACATAAAGCCATCCTCGCACCTTGTAACCATGACAATGTCTCCAGGGTCTCCTCCTTTGTGTAGGTAACGCCCCCTCGGGTAGGTTTGGGGAGTTAAAAGAAGAATGAAAATGGGGTGGGGTGGGGGGAGTGGAGGGGGGGGGGGGGATGTCATATGATATGGTTGCAACTGTGTTGGTGGAATTCATGTTGCTTATTTTCGTAATACATGGAAATAAATGATATATCTCATACATATATCTACCTGACTTGTTCATTTATAATATAAACATGCTATATGTGGTGTGGTTAATAGCTATCGGAATTATTTAATGCTTATAATCTAAAATGTGGAAAATTTCACAAATTATCTTAACAGATGCTAGCCATGCATTTGTTTTGATATAGGACTGTCTGATACACCCTTCCATGTTAACGATTGACTCTTTACCCCCCCCCCCCCCCGCCACCCCCCTCCTCTTCCTCAGCCCCTCTACCACTGGATCCACCACCCCAGGGTTGATTCTATTGTACCCCCCTCCCCCTCCCCACCCCCACCCCCACCCCTTACAGCCATTATAGAGGTAAGGACAGCCCAAGCTTTGATCCTCTGAGGATCAAGCAGGGATGAGTCGAGGATCCAATTACTACATGTATTGTGCCTCGCTATGTCACGAGTACAAATCGATATGATTCATGGTATAAGAGATGCGTGATGGGGGAGCTAAGAGAGGAACGATGAAGCATTGTTATCGATCGCTTTCATCAAATCTAAGCAAACAAAATGGCCACTTTTCCAATTGAAAACCTCCAGGGATATCTATTTTTAATGGCTCTTTTCAATTTTACATTAAGCAATAACATGCCACCTCGTACTAGCATGGCGTCGACTTAAGCACATCTTCAAAAAGCCAATTTAAAGATTGCTTGCACAATTATTTTTTTAAGAATAAGCGAAGAAAATTGCCATTAACACGTTTGTTAATAGTTACCATTGGCTTGGCGCAAACCACTTTGACATGACATGTAATTTTATACATAGCCATAGTACAGAGGTGTTAAGTTTAATGCATCTGTTCCCATTTTTATAATAGCTCCTTCTGATGACTTAAGCTGGCCCTCTTTATATCATCAGCCCCCATTATAGGGGCACAAAACATGGCCAATGCATGTTAGTGACATTAATTGAGGTGGGAGGTGACATGATAATCCATGTTTTCAATGCGACCCATTACTTGACCGCGGAGTAGGCGGGATGGGTTCAGACCGGACCTTTTGTAATTCTGATGGGCCTCATTCAGAGGCGATTCGCAATCGTTGCGTTTATTGGACGGCATATTCTGTGATTTGAGCGTTTTTGTGTCGACTAAAAGGTGCACTTTGATTCATTGCATTGTGCAAGCATGTTTGGCTTTCTTATACCGTTTATTAGGTTTGGCCAATGTATTTCTGTTTGTTTGGTCCGAATGAATTTTCATGATCTGTACGAGTAAAGTGTACCGAATGAATTATTATCTGAAAGCTTTGACAAAGTATATCTTCTAAGAGAAACTGCTGCGTATAATTGGCCTCGATCGTACATTCAATTCCCATCAATAGGAATTCCGATCAATAGTTAATTCATTCACCAACTTGCATAGATTGATCTTAAAACCGTTAGGCTTGAAAAGCTCCGGTGAAACCCCTGATGAATTTCATTTCCAAACATAGCCAAACGCAAAGGATCGCTACAAGATTCCATGGGTTAAAATGAATATTAATTATCAAGGAAAAGAGTGGAAACCCTGATCGCCTGTATTTAGTCTGTCAAGCTTAAACCCAGTGACATGAATACACGGGTCAGATTATCTGAAAATGTACAATTGGCAGCTGTACACATTTAGTAAATTCTGCTAAATTAGGCTGCAATTTGGTCAATACTTGGTAAATTCGGGTATATTCGGCATTTCATTGATTCTAGCAATCTGTTTGGTTAGGTTGAACTGTATTTTGAACTTTATTTTCGTCTTAACTCTGGGTTATTTGAGAGGATTAGTGAAGGCGAATCGTACATTTTCTGAAAATCTGACCCATATAGTGCAACCATTTTAACCCCTTTTAACTAATTAACAAGTTAAGCAATATACCTGCCAATTTTGATGACATTTAGCCGGAACAATGTGTAAGGGCGGAAAGGATCTCGTCTATAGTAAAAAGGGCGGGAGCTAGTGGGCAGGATGGCCGCATGGGGGAGCTATGTTCCAACTTATAAAAGCTAGCCTAATTAGCTGCCCCCCAATAAGCGAGCGACGGTCGCGCCGTCTGACGGACAATCGGGAGGAAGGCGACACCTGGGGGCGGTGACAAAAGGTCCCAACACGACCCTTACCGGTGCATTGTGGGTGGTTATATAACCTGCCAACCTCCGGGGAACGGGGTAATGCATCCTTCCTATTCTTTACCTTAGTCTGTAGGTGTTATTCAAGCAAGTGGCGACCAGAAAATCTGACCCCTACACTCCCTATACTATACGGAGTCCCTTCCCAAAACAGTTTTCAAAAAGGGGCAAGCTAGCTTGTCAAAAGATGTACAAGTTTGGAGTGTAAAACATAATAAAGCCAAATTTGGTTAAACAAAACCCTAGCTAAAAGTTCAAAACTTTTTATAAAACTTATAAACCACACGTAGCCATATGACCCCAATTATATTTGATTTTTTCCCCCCAGTATTTCGCCCTCACCTATGGAATTCTGTGAAATTTGCATGTATGTTCTTGTACAATTTTGTACATTTTGTTTCAGTGCTTGATGTTTCTACCCAAGTGCAGAACAACCCCAGCCCCCTCCCCCCTCCCCACTCCCTCTCTCGCCCACCCTCTCTTCCCTCTTCACCCTGACCTGTCTAGTGGTGGTTGGTGGGCACATGAAAGGCAATCGCACGTAGAACGAACACAGAGTGCGATCTCCAGGGAGTCCTGTAGCTTATACAGCCATTTTACCTTACTTAGAACCTAGGGGCAGAATGGGCAGAATGCTAATTTGTGCTTTGTCATAGGAACACCTCAGTCTGGTCTGTCCCTTTATTCCCTTTCGGCTTGCCCCACTCAGCCACTCCATGTTTTATTAATGTTGCCACAATAGCTCCCCAATAGGTAGGTCAGATTTTGAGAAAATGTACAATTCAACTTCGCCAATCCTCTCAAATAACCCAAATATCAGACGAAAATAAACTTCAAAATACAGTTCAACCTAACCAAACAGATTGCTAGAATCAATGCAATGCCGAATATACTCGAATTTACCCAGTATTGAACAAATTGCAGCCTAATTTAGCAGAATTTACTAAATGTGTGCAGCTGCCAATTGTACATTTTCTGAAAATCTGACCCAGGTGTGTAGGTACGAGTCCATTCAATGCCAAATACATGGATAAAATATCGAGTTGTACCCAATAAATTGGGGTTGATCGATCGCTGAGGATATCATCCCTGTATTACACATTAAGGGTTGGCTCTCAGAGACTTGGGAATAGACTGTTCATTTGACCAGTGGCCCAGGCATTGTCCTGCAGTTCATATATGGGACAGATTTTCCGAAAATGTACAATTCAACTTCGCCAATCCTCTCAAATAACCTAAATTTCAGACGAAAATAAAGTTCAAAATACAGTTCAACCTAACCAAACAGATTGCTAGAATCAATGCAATGCAGAATATACTCGAATTTACCTAGTATTGACCAAATTGCAGCCTAATTTAGCACAACTTCCTAAATGTGTACAGCTGTCAATTGTACATTTTCTGAAAATCTGATCGATATACCAGCATTGAGACTTTGGTGTAAGTCTGTATTGGCTATTCTGTTTCCAGCCATCCTTTACTAACTAACCTTTAATTTTTTAGCTAGAGGGGCCCCAAACAACGGGCTAAATTATAGGCCGGGACCAATACCACCTGGGGCTTGCAAATACCTGAAAAGGGGGAAGAAGAAGAGGAGGAGGAGGAGCGTTGGGTCTGCTCTCCCTGCTTTACCATTGTTGGTGGCGAGGAATGCAGAGCTGGACTTGATATACATTTAGAGAGAATGGTGGTAGTCGGACCGATTCTAAGCGATTGGGGATTGAGATTCCAGGAGCGATAACATCTTCTGACACCTTTATTTGTCTTGCAATGGCAGGGGGCAATCCCCTCTAATGCAAATCCCTGCATGGAATTTGCATGCATGGATTTACCTCTCTTCTGTTTCACACTCCCCAAATCTGTAATTATTTATTTAAAATTCCCCGAAATTCTTGTTTAATTAGTTCGTCATGTTGGAAATGATCCGTGCTCAATAAATCAATACATTTGCCTGGATTATTAAGAAAAAAGTACAGATGAAAAAATTCATGAATATTTTTTTCCCTTGGCCTAATGATTTTGGGTGGAGCTAAGGTGAGTGAGGACAGACACATGAGGAATTCTTTTCACGTCCCAACACTGATTACATCTGCCTGGGCTTAATGATGGCCAATCCACACAATCCTGGCCCCAGAGATAAAGCTACAGAAGTGGGAGACTCAGGCCAATGTCCATCACCAAGAGGGTCAGATCTTCAGAAAATGTACAATTAGCCTTCACCAATCTCCTCAAATAACTCTGATTTAAGACGAAAATCAGGTTCAAAATACAGTTCAACCTAACCAGACAGATTTATTAAATGAATACAATACAGAATAGACTCAGTAATTATCATTTTTCACGCTAATTTAGCAGAATTTGATAGATGTGTAGAACTGTAGATCGTGCATTTTCTGAAAAATCTGACCCAAGAGACAAATCCAGAGCCAGGCTGGCAAATGCCCCTAAATGCAAACCAATAATCAAATGTAAATTGATCTGGAAATAGACAAGGGACTTTTACAAGCGCTGGGGACTCCAGACTTTTAAATGAAGATTAATGGCTCTTTGCCTCCCGAGTGTCATTTAGGCTTCAGTCTGGCAATACCTCCTGACAAATATATCTGTATACAGACCCGACCAACCTCTATAGAACCTGCATTTGAAATTCCAAAAATGTTTACCAAGGAATTCTTTACTTCTTGTATTATGCAATACACAAGGTAAATGTGCGATGTTTAGGAAGAGACAAAAGGCTGGACACATTGTCCTAAGCTGGGCAAATAAACCCTATAGAAATACCTGAGCTAATCATACGCAACAAAGCAACCGTTTAAATTAAACACATTAGATGGATTGAAATGTAAATGCAGTTTTGATTCAGCTAAAGCTCTTGGTCAATAGCTTAGGCATTATGCAGAGGGATTGAATCATATAGGTGTGTGCAGGATCGGTCGGGCTGAGTAAAGGTAAACTTGGTCAGGCTTCCTCACCCTCTTTGCTCACCATGATTGGCGAGTGGTTCCAATCATGAAAAGTTAAATCGGGCTGTTTAGAAAGCCCTCGTAAGATATTACACCCGACTCCAATATATATTGTGCCAAGGGTGTCTAAGTATGGATTGTCAACAAAAGAAAATCTCAATTTAACGACGATTTTCGAGGGTTGTGTCAATGAATCTGCAACCAATTGCACTCTAATCAAATGTATCGAATTCTGTGACTATTTTAGTAACTATCAATATACCATCCCACCAAATAGGAGTCATATGTATATATATTTCCAACAGCTGCACTTACAATAGGCCTACAACGGCTACATTGACATTAGAAATTTTAAGCTAAATATCCAGGCCTTGTATTTAAGCTTCAGTGTGGGTGGTAAACTGTTTATTTGTTGTGGTTTTTTTTAAAAAAAAGAACTTTAATATATTTATGATGCTGCTGTAATCACCTGCAGGAAAAACTCTCACCCCTCTCCAAAACATGTTCCCTCCAGTCAAAAAACAAACATTTTGAGGCAATGATTTCGACCCGACTTCAACAAATAAATGATTTACGTTTGAAATGGCTTCAAAGGGCGAACGTTTGGTGCACACATAAAACACCTTGATAACTTTCAATTTATCCAGGCCCTGAATCAATGTGTGATACCATAGATGCCCTTGCCTTCATCCCGGGGTTGCCCTCTCGCCACTCACCCATGTCACGATGATTAAATATCCATCCTAAATTGAAAAGCAGGCTGTTAAGTGGCTTTTATCTTTTGTCTGCTGACGCACATTTAACCTGTCGGTTTTTGGTTCGCATTAGGGGAGGAAAGGTAGGAGAATCTATGGCCACTATTTCAACAAGAGGTCTCCTCTATATATACCAAGCCCTTTCCAGGTCTACTATAGATTGTACGTTTGAAAACACTAGTTGGGTTCCTTCCCATGGGATCCCTTTTTTCAGATGTACCGCAGAAAAAGGGAAGGTAAACTATAAAGATGCTGTTTCCAGATTTAGAATAAAGCAGAGAGAAATAGAGGGCAGCTATAAGTAAGATAACCTAGATGGTTCTTCAAGGAATTGTCCCCTCTTCACAGCCATTATTTACCCTAAAACTACCCTTGAGGTTAGCCATAGAAACCTTCCAAGTGACAAGGTTCTTGTATGGGTGGATTATCTTTCTTGAAGAATAAAATACCAGCATAAATCTCCAAGATGCTTGAATATCATGCAAGGAATATTATCCTAGAATCTCCACCTCGGGAGAACCTCTATGTTTAACCAACGAGAATAAATTCATCCTGTTCCAAACTCGTTGGTTTAACAGTGTAGGAGGAGGATGCGGGGGTAGAGGGGTAAAACAGTTCACCCTACCTACACAGACCACCCTCAGGGTAAGGAGAGACCCCGTGTGCTCAGGTGAAAGGATCCACTGCCCTCAGCCACATAAATCTGCCTGCTACATGTGTAGCCTTGGTGGCTGAGAGTGTGGCCGGGTGAGGAGCAGGGCGTGAGGGGACGGTAGCCTTGGTGGCTGACAGTGTGGCCGGGTGAGGAGCAGGGGCGTGAGGGCACGGTTAGAATCAATGGTCGGTCTCCCCATCCCCACCATAACTACAGCCACCTCGTATATATAATGGGCAAGTCTTCTGGAAATGTTTAATCAATCGTCTTAAATTGTTCAAATTTAAGACAAATATGAGGTTTAGAATACACTTCAACAAAACTGAAAAAATTGTTTGAAGCAACACAATACCAAATATACTCAGGTATACACTGTATTAACCATTTTTCAGCCTAATTTATCAGAAATTACAAAATGTGTAGAGCTGTCGATTGGACATATTCTAACGACCTCAGATATGAGATTTAAAGTATACTACAATCCATGAAGCCATGCAGAGGTTTTGGCGGTGTCCCAAGCCATCTTTTTTACCTGCGCTCTCGTAATTGAAACTTTATCTTCGGTGTTGACAGGGTTATTTCGGGTGTGATCATGTTTTGATTTGAACACGTAGCAAGTCAGTGTAGTATATCCATGAATGAAAGCCTGTGATGGTAAAAAGGTGCAGGGTTTGAGTATAGCAGTGGGTAGCACCTTGAGAGGGGCAATAAGGGGGCAGTGGTCTGGCAAGATTAGAATACACAAATCTTGTTTATTCTGACATCCATAGGTAGAATCGAATCCACCACTAGGCCAAAATATAATACATTAGGTGTGTCTCCGATCTACCCCCACCCTAGATACAAAAACCTACCAAACCTAAACTAATTCTGACCTTTCCTAATGTTTTGGGGGTTTTTTGCAAAAAAAAAATCTAATTAAAGCAGGAAAACATGTCTTCCTAAACCAGAAAACACTCAAAGGTTACATTTCTCTTGTTTAAAACAACAATTGTTACGAAACGGACATGTTCTCAGTTCTTAGAAGGTAGTTTCCTTTTTAATAAAAGAAGTTACCTCCCTACCTAGTTTTCAGGTAAATGAATGTGAAACGCACCTATGTTTTCTGTTGGCCCTATACCGCTGAGAATCAAGAGGACACACAGACAGACCCATCACTCGTCCCCTGCTTCACAGTGAAGCAATCACAAGAACACTTCTCCACAAAAAGCCACCCTCAGCCCGGCTACACAAGTGTTGAGCTTTTTACTGAAAGGTGTGAGAATTTATGTGAATGAACGAGCAACCCCAAACACAGGCAAATGTGTATATGGGTCAGATTTTCAGAAAATGTTCAATTGGCAGCTCTAGACATTTAGGAAATTCTACTAAATTAGGCTGAAAAATGAAGAATACCGGGTATATCTGAGTATATTTGGTATCGCATTGATGTATAGTATAAGTTCTGTTAAGTTAAACTGCATTTTGAAGCTAATTTTTGTCTTAAATGTGGGTTATTTGAGAGGATTGGAGAATGTGTATTGTACATTTTCTAAAAAATCTGACCCATCTGTGAGCTAGAGATGTGTTATATAACTCATAGCAACAATAATGACAGCAGCTGTCTCGTCCTCTACTTCAAGCGCATCAGCAGCAGTATCTTCAAAGCAAAACTTCAACTGCTTCAGTTCAACCACCGACATTTTATAAATGTTTGGGTTTGCAGACAGAGCGGGTACAGTACCCGAAAATGTTATTCTAACCTGTCGCAAAGAGTTAACCCCTTCTAGACAGATGCCCAGTGGTAGCCTACACACCTAAATATACAGGAATAAAAGGCCTAACACCGAGTTCAGCCCTAGGGTTTATTTTTACAAGGAATAAGCTGGAAGTGTTGCTGTTACGGATTTTACTGTAACTCGTGTGAAGTTTGATTGAGTAAAGGCAAGCCGTGCGATGGTAGGAAAACAACAAGACAATGGCGTCTCCACACTCGCCTAATTGCATTCTTTCCCAATCAAAATGTCCCATATTTCAAATTAAAACTTGAGGTTTTATATTTGAGCTACTGTTGGTAGGTATACCTCCACATGTATACATGGGTTAATCCATCAGATAAGGTACAATCGGCAGCTCTACACATTGAGTAAATGCTGCTAAATTGAAAATTGAAAAATGATAAATTTTACTAGGTAAGTATATCTGAGTATATATATTTGGTATTGCGTTGATTTATTAAAGAAAACATATTAAGTTAAGTTAAACTGCATTTTAAACATAATTTCTGTTTTGAATGTGGGTTATTTGAGATCATTGGTAAAGGCGAATTACCGTATATATACATCTTCAGGGGACTTCACCCACGATTTTCAGAAAATGTACAATTCACTTTCACAAATTCTCTTAAATAACTCAGATTTCAGATGAAAATAAAGTTCAAAATACAGTTCAACCTAACCAAACAGATTGCAAGAATCAATGCAACGCCAAATATACTCGAATTTACCTAGTATTGACCAAATTGCAACCTAATTTAGCAGAATTTACTAAATGTGTACAGCTGCGAATGGTATATTTTCTGAAATCTGACCCATACGCGCCTGTGTACGACAAGTTAATTACAAACTACAAACTGTAATTACGTAGATTGATTGTAAGTATCGATGGGTCTGAAGTTACACAATAGGCCAGGACCACATATGGGGTTAAGAATACAGGGGGTGAATTAATACACACTACTTCTAAAATGAACAAATAAAGCCATACCTTGGAGGGGTCCAGAGAAACAGCTGTTGGGGCTGACCATTGCTGACCGCTACTACCCTTGCCTTGACCACTGTTATTCACTTTGATGGCTTTATCAGGAAGCGTATTTTTCTGACAGACATTTAATGTTTCGTTATTAATATTAAAACTGACTTCTTTCTTAGCATTGGGTTGTTGCTGTTGAGTCAATTGAACCTCCTTGTCTAGGTTCTTCGAGTTGTCGTCTTTCACCCCGTTTTTTGAACCCGAGGGTTGGTTTTTGACTCCAGTTGAGGATTTGATGAGATTAAAATTGGCAATCCTATACTTGCTGGCTGGGTTTCGGTTATTATTGTTTTTCCTGCTGTTGAGTTTAGTCAGAATGATTGCTACAACCAGAATAATGACGATAATAGCAGAGGAAACAGTTAAAGCGATGACAATGGTGAGGTTTGTGCTACCAAGTAGGCTAGTGGACGACCCAGTCCCTGGAAATGCAATGGATTTATCAACCACAACATACAAGGTAGCAGTAGCAGTTTTAGGAGGCACTCCAGCATCAGACACCAGCACCTGCATCTCAAACAACTTGGTATCATAAACATGCAATGTATCTCTAGTTGATATCAAGCCTGTGAATTGGTCAATGTAAAAGGCTCTATTGTCACTGTTATGAGTAAAGGCGAAAGTTAGCTGTGCGTTTTCACCTATATCCACGTCATGTGCTTGGATAAGCCCCACCTCATGCCCGACAGGAACCATGTTGGAGATGTGTATGGTGTGGTTCTGTTGGTTGGGGAAATCCACATGAGGTGCATTATCATTATGATCCCTGACAATGACTGTCACTGACACTGAGCTGGATAAGGTTTGGTCAACGTTGACATTAGTAGCGAGAACGGTCAGTACATATGTGTCTTCATATTCGCGGTCAAGGCTGGCCTTAGTGCGGACATGACCGGTCAAGGTGTCCACTGCAAACAGCTGGGATGGCTTCCCTGGTTGCAGAGAGAACTCGAACTCGTCATAAGGGGGTGAGTCTGCGTCTGAGGCCGCTACCAAACCAATTTCCATGCCTATAGGTTGGTTCTCCATTACCTCGAAGGTATACGTGGGTTTGGAGAAGAAAGGGGCGTTATCATTGGAGTCTATTACCGACACGTACACAGTAGCCATGGCTGATCTATTAGGAGAACCTCCATCAGTAGCCACAACGTTGAACTGAAATTCCTTCAATGTTTCATAATCGAAAACGATATTAGCAGACACTACCCCAGTCTTGGGGTTGATTCTCAGCAGTTGCATGGGTGAGGTATTATCCTGGAGCTTGTATGTAATATCAGCGTTCCTCCCTATATCAGCATCGGTTGCATTGACCCTTACAATGAAGGCATCGATATGGTTGTTCTCCCCAATTGTCACCGAATAAACAGCTTGAGTGAATATAGGGGGGTTGTCATTCTCATCCAGTACACTCACAACCACAGTCTCGGTGCTCACTTGTACTGGATTCCCTCTGTCTTCACATGTGATCTTAATAAAATGCTGGGTCTGGGTTTCGCGATCAAACGCCGCGGCTGTGACGATTTTAAACTGCGATTCTTGGAGTTGTTCCAGTTGGAATTTGCGGCCGTCCAACTCACAGCTAAACTGGCCATTATTGAGATCATCAACGTCAGTCACCGACACATGAGCTACAAAGGTCCCACTCTGCGAGAACTCAGAGATCTGAGCACCTCCCGAGCTGGTAAGGGCATTGACCTTGATCTGAGGGGCGTTATCGTTGAGGTCCTTAATTTTGACGACCACAGTTGCTTGAGCGGGTTGGGAGTTGGGCCCTCCGTCCTTTGCCTCCACTCCAAAGGTGTATGAGGATTTGAGTTCATAATCTGGAGAGCGCCTCAGGTAGATAGATCCGGTGCTGGGATCGATGGCAAACATGGCGGACACTTGGGAATCCGGGGTGATGGAGTACGTAACGCGACCGTAATCACCCGCGTCGTCGTCGTTAGCATGTACTCGCGTGATGGACGAATTAACAGGCGAATTCTCCGGTATGGCGACACTATAGGTCGCGTTAGTAAAGTAAGGGCTATGATCATTCCCATCCTCAACAATCACATTGACAACAGTTGATCCGGAGAGACGCGGATCTCCCCCGTCATAAGCCATCAGTTTCACCTGGTAATAGTCCACTCTCTCCCGGTCAAGCGGACCCTGGAGGACCATACTAATGCTCTTTAATCCACTGGTAAGATCGGACACCTCCAGTTGAAATAAACTGGTCGTTCCTACAAGGTTATACTCCTGCACACCATTAATACCCCAGTCCGGGTCTTGTGCCAATGGAAGCTTGATTCTCAAGCCTGGCTGAGTAAGTTCTGATATTTTCTTGGTCACTTCAGAGCTTGGGAAGAAAGGTGCATTGTCATTGATGTCTTTAATGTTCACCACAACATTGATCAATTCGAAATATTCAGCTGGGGTAATAGCCACGTCCACTGTCACCTTACAATGCTCGGTCTGAAGAGGGCATACCTTCTCCCGGTCAATCCTTTGTGCTGTCCTCACTACACCCCCGGTCTTATCAATGGTCAGTGCCTCTTGAGTGGTCAAGAAGCTAAATTCCAGCGTTTGAACTACATCAATGCCTAGTCTGGATACTAGGTTGGCGTCGTCGGCTATGTTGCCTATAAATGATCCCGGATCCAACTCCTCCGCGATGTCATACTCTAGACAGTGGCCTCCTTCCAGTTGTAGAAATAATAAAATGAAAGGAAGAAGGAGGCACCACAGGACGGATTGAAATAACCCCTGGGAAGACATGATGATAGAAATAATACCTGGCGTCTATATCAGGTAAACATAAATGCAGTTTATAAAGTCCTGGCCCACCTCGAACACAAGTTATCAAAGCTTAAAGTACAGCTCTTCCACCTTCAGCGAGAGATGCGTTCGTTCTTCTGTCTGGGGCAGATCCGAATCCCGAGTGAAGTTAGATTCATCCAAGCCAACAACATTTGGGATCCGTTTGCTTACAGTGGGCTGTCGGTAGTGGAACCACTGGAGCGAGTATATCTCTGGCCTCTGTAAATACACATTCACACGGACGGGGGACACTTGAGTCACAACTACTCCAGGTGCTCCTCCAGCATATATATAAATATACCTCCTCCTCTCTATGGTATAGACTCCATGTGACGATGATTACCTGTACATGATGATGAGGTAGTTTCCAGGTAAATAGATGCTCAGGTAGTAGAAGTGGTGGTACTGGTAGGCAGGTAAACGCAGGCTAAAGGTAAACTCCTCCGATTGATGAAGTTCAGGTCATCTGCAAAAGGTAAAAGCACTAGCATCATTGGTCAGTCGTATTCAGGGGTAGAGGTTATATGGTGTACGTTGTTCCTGTTTGTTAAGAGTATACAGTGTTCACGGCCCTACTTCTGGTATATATAACGTGTGGACCGATGGAAGGATTGCTTACAAGTGAGCCCCCTTCAACCACCTCCCCTCTACCTAATTGCAATGGCCTTATTCACCCGCGCAGAACCCCCCATTGGGCTGAAAGAGCCAATCAGAGCGCTAGGCCCCGCCCATGTGCGTCACGTGGCTGGGTGATTGACAGCTGGCAGGAGTGCGTGCGGTGGACAGACGCATGGCTTCAGTGGGAGGGAAGTTCATAGTTAATAAAACCCGAAGTAGGGGGAGACACTGGTACTGGTAGAAGCCCAAAATGTGCTGTCAGCTATTTTACATGCGTCTGACTCTTACCAGAAAGTACAATACATTTGGAGAACGTCCATTTAATTTAATTGTCAATAATAACCTGAATATGTTTATGAAATTTGACACACAAGTTGACACCTACACTTTAATGCATTCATTTCTAGCATTAATCTGCCCGTTACACATGACAATATGGCCTTGAAAAAACTTCCTTTTCCCACGTCGTGAACTAGGATTACTAGGGTGAAAGGGACTTGGCCGAGCGTTCGGCCAGCAAATGCATTGCTCTTCAGAATTTCGGGACACACCACCCTGAGGCAAAAAAATTAATTGCGAGCAGGCCAACTTGTTTGTCCTTTTCCACTTTCCTACAAAGCCTTTGTCACCAGGACCTCCAAGAACTCACCTATGGGTAAATTCTCGCTTGGCATAACCGGCATAATGCATCACAATAGACATTCTATCTCACTCGCTTACGCCAGATCACTGGTTAATACACGCGGGGGCTGAGAACTAAGAGGGTTAGCAATATCTTATCTAAACATGGAGTCGGTACCGCAAGGGGTTCCTTATACAGGAGTTAAAGTCCTACGTTCGCTGACGGTGAAAATCTTAACCAAACTTTGCCACTCTTTTATATAACAGATGCGATATCCGCTGGAGCTTACAGAAGGGGGAGAGACATATAACCGCCCTCAGCTACAGGGTAAGATTATCAGAAAATGTACAATTCGCCTTCACCAATCCTCTCAAATAACCCACATTTAAGACAAAAATGAACTTCAAAATGCAGTTTAACATAACAGAACTGATGCTTTAAACCAATGCGATACTAAATATACTCAGATATACCCGGTATTCATCATTTTTCTGCGTGATTTAGGAGAATTTCCTTAAATGTGTCGAGCTGCTAATTGTATATTTGTAATTGTATACTTTTTTGGACTCTGTGTATGGATGCACGGCGTCAATGATCATCTAAATCTAATCACCTTTCTCAACTCATTAATATGTTTTACCTTATACCCAAAATGGAAAAAAGTTTACATGTATAATATTTGTGTCGTATTTGAATGATTGACTATTTGACTATGATTTAAATTGCGTAATCAATTTGACTAGTGATTGTACAATTTCATGAATTAATTTGTATTACTATTATTTAATTATGTTTATATAGGCTGAAAATGTTGTACTTAGTACATGAGCTTATGAATAAAAAACAAACAAACAAAACTTCATTTTTCAGCCTTATTTTGGAGAATTTCCTAAATGTGTAGAGCTGCCAATTGTACATTTTCTGACCCTTGAACATTCACTCTCTCCGATGTGTATTGGAGAATCTGGGCAGGTTTCATGTTTCCACTCAAACAGCCACTTTCCCTTTATCCTCGCATGATATTTGATAGTGTTGGCTTGTCAAATGTGGAGAGATATATCATCATGTTACTTATCAGCTACTGGTATTTATTTAGAATTGCATATTGACTGGTATTGTTAAAGGTCTTTATGATAGTTTCAAAATAAATGAAGGAAAATGGAAGAAATGGCATGACTTGAGTTGAAATATGATATCAAACAGAACCACAAACATCTGCAGACGTATATATTCCAATTTATCGGATATTTGAATTTAAAATGGGTTTTGTTGAATAGCACTGCAGACTTAGTCTACAATTATATGCCTTAAACTTTACAATACATTCCTCTTTCTTAAACTTAAACTTACTCTATCGTGGTGCTGTCGAACCAGGAAAGAGTGCAAACTATAGTTGGGCTCAAACAGCAGCGAGGCAACCATTCTTGATATCGATGATTAAGGATAGGTTATAATAATAGTGATGTATTATTTATTTTACAAAATAATCTATAATAAATGTACATAGTGGCTTACATGGGAAGAACAAATGACAGATACTTGAAGGATAGCGCGTATTTTTATGTAACTGTTAAATATCTACTGGCCTTAAATGAATAAAAAAAAAGAAAGAATCTCTACTATATTACTGAGATAAACTCATAAAAGCCATGTTGGAAATACGTTATGCTTTGAGAGAAATATCAAAATATCAACAATAACAATTACGTATCTATATTCAAATATCGCTCTATATATCCTCAGCAGAATAAACTTGTGTATCATTATATAAATTCTATTAAAAATGATTATTTATTTCACCAAGGAACAGCTGATACTTTCTAATCAAAATGTTTCGCCCTAATTGAATGGTATTTTCAAACAAAACAAGTATACATGTACATGGCCATATGCCACAAGCCTAGAACGCCATAGTACAAGTACAAGTCAGAGAACGCCATACTCCATAGTACAAGTCACCCCAAAGTTTAGTTTATTTTTCTAACCCAGGACGACTTTAATAATCAATGCCACTGTCCTAGTTTCATGACCCGGCAACATTTGAGTACATCACGGTCAGAATTTCATAAAATGTACAATTGGCAGCTGTACACATTTAGTAAATTCTGCTAAATTAGACTGCAATTTGGTCAATACTAGGTAAATTCGAGTATATTTGGCATTGCATTGACTCTAGCAATCAGTTGGGTTAGGTTGAACTGTACTTTGAACTTTATTTTCGTCTGAAATGTGGGTTATTTCAGAGAATTTGTGAAAGTGAATTGTACATTTTCTGAAAATCTGACCCACATCACGGTTCTCCTTTTTGCCGCCAATGAACTCCACTTCCATGAATAAATAATGAGTCAACAATAATTCTCATGCTTTCAACTCGACAATTACTATCATTTGTCACTCTGCATTAGCTTAAATATGTCCTGTATTGCTCTAATAGCCTCCCTCGAATAAAACCAAACCCGGGATCGATTAGTTACTAGCCGAGCAGGCCACATATATCTGGTTTCATAGCCCTATTTGTTTGTTAGTGTAAATTGGTGCAATGTTTATTTGTATATTTATACTAATTTGAAGGGCCAATGATTTTGTACCCAAGTCCACTGCGAGGTTGAACCAAAAGATTCGCCACTAATGGGATATACGAGCAGAAAAAGGGTAAAATTCCATTTCAGGTCATTGGAATTGGGAAATAAATAGACATAAATATTCAGAATTCTTTGCTTTGGGGGTAGCTAGCAGAATGTATCAAGTGGTGATGTTTGCAGACAGATAAGTCATTTGACGGACATTAATAGGTAATGGGGAAATGGACATATACGGGTCAGATTTTCAGAAAATGTACAATTCAACTTCGCCAATCTCCTCAAATAACCCAAATTACAGACGAAAATAAAGTTCAAAATACAGTTTAACCTAACCTAACAGATTGCTAGAATCAATGCAATGCCGAATATACTCGAATTTACCTAGTATTGACCAAATTGCAGCCTGATTTAGCAGAATTTACTAAATATGTACAGCTGCCGATTGTACATTTTCTGTAAATTTGACCCATACACTCGAAAAACAAGATATATTTATGCCCTGGAAATGTATGTTTCCTATAATAAATCCCCCCTTCTGGAAGACATATGAATCTAAACCTAAATGACTTATATATCAAATGAATTCTCCATAATTAAATCCGACATTTGGACATTTCATTGGCATATTTAAGGAAGAAAAACATCTTGTAAAATTGGCAAGTGGTCTGGGACAGGTGCATAAATGGTATATATGCGTGACTTGCCTAGTTAGGCCTACCCGGGCTAACATACACACTCCTGCATAAATACAGACATACAAGGCAGGATGAACTATTACTCACACATAGCGTATACGCATGGTATCAATATGACCATATTGGTCAGGGTAACGGCCAATGTACAATTCACCTTCAACAATCCTAATTTAAGGGAAAACTGGATGATTTATCCACATTATAATATATGAACTAAGATCCAGATGTAATGTGTTTAGGAGCACAATATCAAAAACAGAGTCTAAAAAGGGGGAAAGGCGGCTCTGGAACCGTTTGGCAGTAAACATGGAGGAATATATTCTTCTGCATTTCTTCTGCTTAAGGCCTAGTTTTTCAAGATATTTCTGCACTGTATTGGGGTGTATCTTGTCGATAATCATGCTATTGTTAGTCACGTTTATGCTCGCGTTTGTACACATGTGTAATGGAAATACAGGTATTTGCAAAAACAAAAAAAAACAATAAAAACAATCCAATTTTCAAAACAAAAATGAGGTTCAAGTCACAGCTCGACAGAATCTAACAGATTTTTTTAAAAAAAGAAGGCAATACCAAATATAGTCTGGATATATTAGTATTTATCTATTATATTTTCGTCGGCCTAATTTAGCAGAATTTACTAAAATTAATGTTTACAGCTGGTGGTTGTACATGTTCGGATTCCCTGGCACGTTTATACACACCAAACCCAATCAATACACATTTGATAAACCCAATCGCCGAACACCCCGAGGAGAAACGGAGGAAACAAGGGGCGGAATTTGTCCCATTGTCCCAGGAACACTTATGTTGACGGCCTGTACACCATTCCACAATCTCAGCACTGGATTCATTCATGGCATATGTAGACCCAGGACCAGTATGTATGACTCTGGTAGACCCTTACCATTGATTTCTCACACTTACTCGCCTACGGGAAAACAATGTCACGCTGAAATGTCACATCGCCTGCATTATGCTTAATGATGTGCGGATAGTTAGCGCAATTAGGTGATTCAAGCGTCAGCACTGTCGCGCCCGCATCGCGCCCGTCGCGTCGCAGCAGCGGGTTGACGCGCGCGACACTTCTAAGCACGCGTTTGAGTGCATGCGTGTATACGTGTATAGATAAACTAGTAGAACACATGTAAGTTGTGCATTCGCGCGCCTACTCATACACTGGATTCTATTGTTCAATATTATGAGGAAAATTAAATATCTGGAAGAAATCGATTTTTTTTTTTTTAAATCTACCAGGGAGATGTATGATCTCTGTATACGTCCCTGAATCTACGTATGAGAATCTCGTATCTACCATATACTTTACCTTGATCATGAGCTATCAAAATAACATATTATTGCACTTTTGGTAATGTTCGAGTCAGCAAAATGCTAGAGAACTAAGGACATTCTAGACATAAGGAAAACCTTATATTTCTAATTACACAGCAACCAATGAACGCTGTATCCTTTCATAACATCGCCATTGTTCAACTTTCTAAAAAAAATCATAGAGTATTTATAGCCTGAAAATTAAAATAAATTCCCTTTATGTACGGATATATTCCCGTTGCGCTACACCCGCATGTATATATACACATATATACACGTTACAAACACCATCTAGACACATTACACGGCCAGCAAGGTGCTCTCCTCCTCCTCTATAAAGAGCATTCATCAACACAGTCCACCAATTAACTCCTCAGAACAATAGCCCTCCGCTCTAAATAGCCGAGTATTCTCCGCCAATGAGCCAGGTAATTAGATTCCTTTTGTTCTATTTGACATTGGCGATGGTTCCCACTCACCTGTCTCTCTCTATGTGGGTGAAATCGTTTGAAAATGTACAATTCACCTTCACCAATTCTTTCAAATAACACCAATGTCAGACGAAAATAAAGTTCAAAATACAGTTTAACCTAACCAAACAGATTGCTAGAATCAATGCAATGCCGAATACACTCGAATTTACCTAGTATTGACCAAATTGCAGCATAATTTAGCATAATTTACTGAATGTGTACAGCTGCAAATTGTACATTTTCTGAAAATCTGACCCATATATGTATAAAGCGTTGCCAGTCATGAAATATGCCATCTCCACTTATTTCATTAGCACATTGTTTCTTGGGGCCACTTAAGCCAAGAGGACGACAGCACGTGCTGCCTCCGAATTCAATTATGCTAATTCCCATGGAAAAAGCAGTGATATATCAATAGCATCAGTGAAAGTGACACCTGGAGAATTACCTCTCAGGTGTGTATATATATACCCCCATAGCATCAGGCTTAAACCTGAATGAATTCTGATCGGTGGGGAATCTATCTAAATCTAAAAATCCAAAAACAACCTCAATAGCTTATCTTAAATGAATCGGACGAGAGGCGCTGAAGCGTGGTTTGGATTTATTCGCCAGACTTAGTGAATTGATTCCCATACAAAGCTCATGTTTACATATATAAGACTCTCGAGTGACATTACCTATGCATTTAGTTCCCTGGGGTCGTCGTGTCTTGGGTTTTGCCTCCGCCCATTCCCTCAACCCGCTGACCATTGATTTATCTATGGGTCAGATCTTCAACAAATTGTACAATCGGCAGATCTACAAATTTAGTAAATTCTGCTAAATTGGACTAAAAACTCGGTATATCTGAATATATTTGATATTGCCTTGATTCAAGCTATCTGTTGGGCTATATTGAACCACATTTTGAACATTATTTTTGTCTTAAATTTGAGTTATTTGTGACGATTGCAGAAGGCAAATTGTACAATTTCTGGCGATTTCAGCCCTATATATACTGAAGCCTGCAACCTTTTGTACGGTGTTGTAAAATACAGCAGATGTCAAGATGACAATTGATAAAGAAACACTCCTTAAAGTTAATCTGGATTTAGGGGCTCTAAGTCACCCCATGCTCCATCGATCCCCCAGTGACCCTTTACCGTTAATGCTACTGTCCGGAGTAAGTGACCGGAGGGAAGGGGGCTACATGTATGTACATACAGTATTAAGGGCTTTTACTTACTGACCAGTGGAAACCATGCACACAGATGGACTCATATATATATATATCTTAAAGTCTGTCTTGAGTGTTAGCGATTGATATCAGCACATTATCTCTGATTGGAAGATGTTATATTGAAAGACCATGAGTAAACAGCTGTTTCACATACAATTAACAGCAAATTACTCTTGAATACAATCAACAGCAAATTACTCGTGAATGCAATATTGAAATGAATAAATGAACTCAGGAAGCAGCAAAGGCGCGGTCCTTCAAGGAATTGATCCCATTTCTAATACTAACAGACGTGGAAGTAATCAAGCAATAGAAATAAAATGAGAACTTCAGATCAAACCATCCCATATCTTTAACAACACCATTACCATTTTGCCCTAAATCTAGAAACATTAATTGAAATACTCTCTCGAACAATAATTGAGCCTTTGTATTGTTTTTTTTGCCTTGAGCGCTGTGAGAATTCACTGTAAATTTATTAAAAAAATTACCTCAATGAACCATAATATGGGACTTTTAATATACCTCCGGTTTCCATATCTACTAAACAGACCATAGGGACGCTCCTATTTAGATATACTTTAAAATGTTTGGTATAACTTCAACTGACCACTGCTGTATTTGGTGGTGATCATGGCAACTGGTCAGCAGCTGTATTTGGTGGTAATGTGGTAGCCCCTAGGGTCGTGTGGTCAAACAGTGGTCGGGGATATACTATAGGGTATAGAGAGGACGGTGGTCAGTGGCTAAGGCGGCTAAGAATACCCTCTGGTCATCCTAATCCCCTGTCAGCCCAATGGTCAACACTGAAAACACCTGTATGTGTTTGATTTTACATACCACTTAGTCGGATTAAAAGGATTTTGATTTAATTGCACAATACAAAGCATGCCCTTACACCCTTTCCATATATTATGACTCCCAGAACTTGCCTTTCACACCCAAAATCAGCTCATATTTTCTCAGGTGAAATTTCCTTACACCAACTATTAGACAGGCTTGGGTAATGATTTGCAATTCACTTTATAATATCAGGTTTTGACAGGTCAAGGGTTTTGCGAAATGCACACACATTTGTTCCAATTCCTCTGGTCCATATGTCCCCCTGACCTCCTCCTCCTCCTTTCCCTTTCCCCCTGCCACAAGGAAACACTATCTACATATGATTCAGATTTTCAGAAAATGTACAATTGGCAGATGTACATATTTAGTAAATTCTGCTAAATTAGGCTGCAATTTGGTCAATACCAGGTAAATTTGAGTGCATTTGGCGTTGCATTCATTCTAGCAATCTGTTAGGTTAGGTTGAACTGTATTTTGAACTTTATTTTCGTCTGTAATTTGGGTTATTTCAGAGGATTGGTGAAGTTGAATTGTACATTTTCTGAAAATCTGACCCCATATGAATAATCCAAAAACTTCCCCTTGACCAATGGCGAGGAAGAAAACCAACATTTATTCAGGCACTGGTGATCGTATATTTGCTCTCAATCAACAGTGTCGGCGCCTGAGAGGGCTAGAAGCATGCAGTGTGGGGGTTAATGCATATACAAGTGGGAAGGGCATCAAGAGATGTCGCCCCTCTGGGGGTGTTTTGTATGCCCCTGCTAATCCCCGAGGCTTAAGCGGATCAGTACATCAGGTGAAGTGGAGATTTAGCACGAGACAATGCTTATAGGATAACAATGGTGGACACTAGTTGGGAGACATGGGTCAGATTTTCAGAAAATGTACAATTCGCCTTCACCAATCTCCTCAAATAACCCGAATTTCAGACGAAAATAAAGTTCAAAATACAGTTCTACCTAACCAAACAGATTGCTAGAATCAATACAATGCCAAATGTACTCGAATTTACCTGGTATTGACCAAATTGCAGCTTAATTTAGCAGAATTGACTAAAAGTGTACAGCTGCCAATTGTACATTTTCTGAAAATCTGACCCACTAGAGACATTGGGGGCAGTGCGCTCCTTCCCGGAATATGTCAGCCTTTAGTAATGATACGCCCTTCCTCTTGTCCATATATCAGTAAACATGGATTTAGGTTTTGTGTGTTCAAGGGCTGGCCTCTTGACTCCTAGACATTGTGCTATAATAACGTGGGGTGGAAATGCAAGAATGGGATTTGTGGGACGTACGTGCTCAGCTCCCAAAAGTCCAAAATACAATGATTGTTTTCTAAATGTAAGGGCATTGAAGTTGTTGATTGTTTTGATTCTTTTTTTTCATTTAAGGCCAATAGATATTTAACAGTTACATGAAAATATGCGCTATCCTTCAAGGATGTGTTGGGCGTTGCCTTGATTGGTTATGCTTATTCATAAGTGGGACCAGAATGTCACCCTTGCTTGCTGCAAAAACAAATCATTTTAAGCAATTCTGGATCATGAGTTCCGGGTTTTGGGTCTTCAAATTGCAAATGGCTGAAGTTGCCAAACGGAATTAATCAGATGAATATTATAACATTTAATTCATTTTATTCGTAAATCTATTAAGCTAGGATTTAAACTGATTCATTACAATTATAAGTGAGACAAACTGTAACATGTTGTGCTTTTAACGCTGTTCTTCGGGAAGCAATCTATGCTTTTTAAAAGCAAATAAAACCATTCTGGATGGACGCAGTGCGTTCTAGGTTCGCGTCTCCCCAAATCAAAATGGCCATTGCCTGATAGCATCTGTCAAAACCAGCCTGATTTGACATATGTCGCTCTCACGTTATCCCTTATTTTCCTCACCTGCAATCGTTTCCAATTTAGCAAAAGTGTCCCTGTGCATACAGAGTACATACCTGACGGAATTATCCCACATTATGACCCAGCATTGGACACATCACCTCAACAATTGGCTCCAATTGTGGGACAATTTGCCAGTTTATTATTGCAGCGAGAGGCATCTGTCAGGCAATATGGGTCAGATTTTCAGAAAATGTACAATTCACCTTCACCAATTCTTTAAAATAATCCAAATTTCAGACGAAAATAAAGTTCAATATACAGTTCAACCTAACCAAGCAGATTGCTAGTATACATGCAATGCCGAATATACTCGAATTTAACTAGTATTGACCAAATTGTAGCCTCATTTAGCAGAATTTACTAAATGTGTACAGCGGCCAATTGTACATTTTGTGAAAATCTTACCCATATAATACTCATCAGATATTGAGGTACAGTGTGTGGTACCCATGCCTGTGTCTGTATTACCGGCTTATAGCCTTGAGATACCTGGAGGGTGCATATGTATAGGTGCAGGTAAGAAATCCAAGAATAGGGGTGGATGTGGAAGAACGGTACAAAGTGAAATTATTATGCCAGGGGGAGGGGCTGGATGAAGGCAACTCTGGATTAAGTGTTGGGGAGGAAAGGTGCCAGTTGTCTATAGATCTGAGCATTTAAATACCATCACATTACAGAATTATGTTATATTTTGATTGAAGATTTCACGTCGTGAGTGCAAAATGCAAGGTATCCCAAATCTAAAACAATTTAAAAAGTAGACAAAATATTTGTGAGGCTGTCATCAATCTAAACATTCAAATCACAAAAAGAATTCAACATATATATTTGACATCATGCCAGATAGATTGCTTGAAACATGTATATGTAACTAATGTTAGAAGGCTAATCAATTCAACACAAATTATTGTGTGATCGTGTTCACGTAGTTAGTTTTCACTCATACAACCTGAGAAAAATATATTTATGACCGATGACCTGAAAGTAGAAGGAAGCCCTTGTGTTATTTTCCACTGTCAGAATCTGCCTAAACTATATAAATAAAACCCGAACTACTGACGCAAAAAAGAAATAATCCTTGCAAAATATGGGACCATTTTCACAAGTACTTCTTTGTATCGAACAGATCTATAACTGAGTATGATGTGGGTAGACGACAGGTGGACGTCAGTCAGCACGACGTGCAGAGAACGTCACGACGTGTCATCTCATGGGGGTCAGGTGTTGGCGAGACTTTAGTGACGTGTACAAAGGCTTCCGGGGGTATTAAGCCGTGGGAGGAGATTAGTGCTTTATGTAGACAAGCAATTCTTAAGTGTTAATGTAGGATTGGGGAAGCGATTGGTTAATACCCTGTCGATCTGCTGCAGATTTAGCTACAGATGTTTGTGTCGATCGTTAGCTACTGTCAAGTAAATGAGCACTAATTTTCCTGCATCAAGGAAGTTGTGAGGTCAAAGCTTTTCTGTAACTATTTTGTACTTATATTTGTATTTTCGTAGGACTACATGAATTCAACCTACCAAAGCAGGGCCAGACTCTACTAAGGAAACGCAAGGAATAAGCTCTGCTGTTGGAGGCTGACATGAATTAAGATAATAAATATATTTAGGAGGTGATTGGTTAACATGTATACAGTTGATCTGCTAATGTTCAAAATCGCCTGAAAATATACTGGATTTGTGCGAAGACTTATTTTGAGTCTAGGCTCAGAGTTGAGAGTGTCCCTCGAAACTGAGGGAAAACCTCTCGCAACAAACCGCAAACGCCATTAAAATCCCATTAGAACGCCTACTCTCCAGGACCAGGAAAGCCATTAGAGCAGTAAGCGTCAAATCACTGACATACCATTCTTATCTGATCTGAGAGGCTCGGAGCCTAGACTGTTTTCCCTGGCCTAGTATTCCGTCTCCTTCATATATGTGGGCACCCAAACACTTGAACACCTCTTGAAAGTTACGTCATTTAAATACGAAAACGCACTCTCCGACCCCCAAGACTTCATTCATAGTGGGTCAGTTTTTTTTAGAAAATGCACAATACTCCCTCACATATCCTCTCAAATAATCAAAATGTAAGAGAAAAATGACGTTCACAATGCAGTTTAACACAACAAAAGAGATATTTTTAATCAACTCAATGCCAAAGATACTTGGATATACATAACATTTATAATTTTTCAGCCTAATTTAGTAGAGCTGACGATTGTACTTTTTTGAAAATCTGACCCATACAGAATTGCGCTGTCTGAATGCATAGTCAAGTTTTCATTCATAGTACAAATGATGTTTACTACTATTGGAACACACCAATAATTTCCTCCCTCATGAAAAGTAATAAAAAGGTAATTTTCCCACCACAGAACTTGTTTGTGTCAATGAACTTCCCTCCTCTACCCCTTATACTATAGGAGCGTATAACAACACAACAATATGAATCGGACCAGATTTTCAGAAAATGTACAATTTACCTTCGCCAATCCTCTCAAATAACCCAAATTTCAGACAAAAATAAAGTTCAAAGTACAGTTCAACCTAACTAAACAGATTGCTAGTATCAATGCAATGCCGAATATACTTGAATTCACCTAGTATTGACCAAATTGCAGCCTGATTTAGCATAATTTACTAAATGTGTACAGCTGCCAATTCATGAATTGTACGTTTTTTGAAAATCGGACAACATATAATGTCAATGTTCTTATTTTCCCCCTTCAGAGCAGTGTATATAATAACCTCATATCTTGTCTAATCCATCAGTGTTAAGATGGGGTTACACCAGTTTTTTCTCTTCTTGTAATTTTACAGTTCGTGACAATGCAAAAGTGGATAAATAAAAATCAATTTGTACCTGATACCAGGTTCAATGCACGCAACACAGTTGGTAATTATAGGCTTGAAATCTTAGTAGCCTCCCTTTTCTGATTTACTTTTTACTTTTTCTGTTGGAGGGAGAGGGATACAAAAGCTACTATGGGTGGAAAACAAATTGAAACAGTGGCAACTACACAGGTAGTAGCTGGTGGCCAGATGCAGGGGAGGGCGGAGGGTTTTATCCATACAGGGGGTGCCTCAAGGTTGATTCCTGGTCCCTGTATTTTCTTCTATGATTAACAATGTACCCATATACACGTATATCCCTTATACTCATAACTGATCATCTAATGAGTATTTGGGACATATATATATGGGTATTTTTCTCTAACTATATAGGCCTATGTTAAAAATGTTCATATTTAGATAGCAAAGTATGAAATATTTCATGATTTTAAAGAGTCAGGATTGTCAGATATCCCCTCCGTAGCCTCTAGCTCCAAACCGCAAAATGCCATTAGAATCCCATTAGGACGCCTACTCTAGGACCGAGAATACCATTAGCGCAGTAGGCGTCCAATCACTGACATACCACTCCTATCTGATCTGAGAGGCTCTAAGCCTAGCCTGAGGAGCCCTTTCAGCCCCACCATTTTAGATCCTCAGAAGAAGAAGAAGAAGAAGAAGAAGAAGAAGAAGAGAGAACCTTGCTGACAAGTTGTGTGGCAAGGCGATGGTTTGTAAGAGCGAGCGCAGTAGGCGTCCAATCACTGACATACCATTCTAATCTGTTCTGAGAGGCTCTGAACCTAGACTGAGGGGCCCTTTCAGCCCCACCATTTCAGATCCCCCTCAGAAGAAGAAGAAGAAGAAGGAGAGGGAACCTTGCTGACAAGTTGTGTGGCAAGGAGATGGTTTGTATGAGCCAGCGCTGCAAGGCTACGCGTCGCTGACTCGCCAACCTATCATTTTGGACCTCACCACTACCCCCACGCACTTCTTTCTATAAGATTTCTCTCCGCCGAACCTGTAATTATGATGCACTTGCACGGAACTAATACCACTGGAGGTGCACAGGACGCTCTGGTGATTTATTGGGAAGGTTTTCTTGCTGCAGAGAGTCGGCGAGCATAAAGAAATAAAGAAGCAAGAGAAGCCAGTCTATTGATGTCTTGTGGGTCAGATTTTTCGAAAAATGTACAATTCACCTTCACCAATCCTCTCAAATAATCCACATTTAAGACATAAATGAGCTTCAAAATGCTGTTTAACATAACAGAACTGATACTTGAAACCAATGCGATACCAAATATACTCAGATATACCCAAAATTTATCATTTTTTAAAGCAGAATTTAGCAGAAATTGCTTAATATGTGGAGCTGCCAATTGTACATTTTCTGAAAATCTGAGCCTTGTATTGAAAGGTGGTGTCTTGGCTCAGCTCGCTCGTGACATGGTGTTGTAACAGTCTTGGCTGCTTGAGCAGTGTTTGCTGATTGTATTTCAGACACTCTCCAACTCCTTATTGAATCTTTCGTGAGATAAAATAACCCTAGTCATACATCATTATTCGCTGGTGGTGTTTTTTTGTGTTAAAGTTTTATGGGCTGTATACGGTGTGGTGAACTGCGCAAGTTTAATGTAGGCAGTTGGGCCGAGAGCGAAGTGCCATGGTCTTTATTAGCGCTGTATTTGTATATATAATATATGTAGGGGTATTTAGAATAGATTGGAAGTCAGGAGGGCGAAAGGGTTTATGACAAAGCTCGACCCCCATCCATGGGTGGTACTTGTATATGGGTCAGATTTTCAGAAAATGTACAATTCGCCTTCACCAATCCTCTCAAATAACCCAATATTCAGACAAAAATAAAGTTCAAAATACAGATCAACCTAACCAAACACATTGCTAGAATCGATGCGATGCCGAATATACTCGAATTTGCCTAGTATTGACCAAATTGCAGCCTAATTTAGCAGAATTTACTAAATATATAGTGCTGGCAATTGTACATTTTCTGAAAATCTGACCCATATGTAGTAAGTGCGAATGTATCACACATGCATGCGTGTACTACATGCTTGGTTGTTTCTGCAATTATAAATTGGTGACATTTGCATTGTAGAGTTTAAATTAAGTTTTTCTTTTGCGAGACCTAACATGCGTGTCAGAAACATTCTGAATATTGTTTTCAAGTTTATTTAGAATTTGTTGAACGATTTATCAATGGCGGTTTGACCAACTGGCGCAGGTGCCCATTGTGGAAAGTAAGTTTTGTAACATATCTGGCGCTTTCCATTCAACTTCTTAATTGATTTTCAAGCAGTTTTCCATAAATTCTGGTTCGGTCTGACGCCCAACTTTATACACATATCTAAAGGAAAATTTGTATTGACCAAAGCCACGGAGAGATAAAGCCTTTACCCCTGCCGTGGTGCTTTTAAACTAGGAAATAAACATTGCATGCCACGATGCTTTACGTGGTCGGTTATTGCTTTTATATTCTTTTAAATGTAGGCAATGGTGGTGGATATGGCGTAGTTTTCAGTTTTAATGTAACTCTATAGATATTATATTGGCCCTAAATGAATTTTAAAAAAAATGCTTTCTTCATTTTTAAACAACCGTGCTGTACTGATGTTTCAAATCCTTATACATTACCAGAAATATTATATAAATATTTTAAACATCAATGTGTCTATACACCAGTATATTAACAATTATAGGCGCTATATAATGTCTCATAATTGTCTAAATATTCTTTAAAAATCTAAAAAAAAAAACAAGGACAGGAACTAAGTAGATTTTGATTCTTACAAAGTTTCTGCAGGCTCACTTCGTAGCACTTAAGGAGAAGTGATCTTTACATGTTCTCTACTAAACTTAAGATGGTACATTGGCATTACATATCCACACACACAGTCATCAATGCCTGCATGGTGTCGTGTATAGGGTGAAAGCCATGTATGTAGGTGTCATGCATAGCCACTGCCAACAGACATATTAAACATAATCATGTCTTAAATAATCCGCCATTTTTATTGACCACGTGGGAGCTGCCAAGGTCTTCTCCTCACCCCCCATTATCGCCTCCTTTTCCTACCCCTCCCCCACTCCCCTTTTAGTTTACTTTACCCAACCCCCTGCCCAATATACATACCCATAAAAGCAGCTTACTGTTATTAAGCCATTTGGGATTTAGTAGAAAGTCATGTAAAATTGATTGTAAATATGTTTTCTAGTAGAAGTGGTCCCATCCTTGCCTCGTATGGCACCCTTTACCCCCTCCCTCCATCATTTCTCATACACCACCCCTCCCCCTCCCCCAATCATCCCTTCTCTCCCTCCTCAACCTTCACCTTTTCACAAGCCTTCCCCAACATTACACACCCATGCTGTCCCCATCCACACACACACAGGCCCTGACAAAGTGTCACACCGATAATATTCCTCACGGGGGCATAAATTACCCGACCCCTAACTATAATCACAGCCTCCCTCCGCCAGGATCTCTGGGGCAGGCTTTATGACACTAATTCCCCCACCGCTCCTCTGGACGTATCTGTCCAAGGCTTAAATTCGTCTCGACACATTATTGGAACTAAACATTGGGCCCTCAGGCGAGATGTCTCGGGGCAAGCACATCTCCGCCATCTTCTGCTGGTTTTAGTCTCTCATTTTGCTTAGATACATAAGAGAGAGCCGACAGGAACTATATAGGGTCAGATTTTCAGAAAATGTACAATTCAACTTCGCCAATCTTCTCAAATAGCCCAAATTTCAGACGAAAATAAAGTTTAAAATACAGTTCAGCCTAACCAACCAGATTGCTAGAGTCAATGCAATGCCAAATATACTCGAATTTACCTAGTATTGGCCAAATTGCAGCCTAATTTAGCAGAATTTACGTAATGTGTACAGCTGCCAATTGTACATTTTCTGAAAATCTAACCCACATAAGAGAGAGCCGACAAGAACTTATAATAAAACAGGTTTCAACACAAACACCGCCTCCTTCCTCCCCCTTTTTTGTTGCTTGGAAGAAGACGAAACACTGCTCGTTTTTATAGCATTTGCCATTTGCATATATTATCTGATTTTATGATTACTTTATTAGAGACTACAGGGTAAATAATAGAGTTTGAGGTTTTTATTCGTCCCAAGGAAGATTATATGGTCAGTTCATGAGGTCGTTTGTGGACAGTGCGGAGTTTTGTTTAGAGTGCAATGAGGTGATAATACAATAAGTGTGGTTGTGTGGTCAGTTGTTGATGTGGTCAAGTGAGGTGAGCTACTGTTTCTATACCAGTAAACCACTCGCAGGTGCATAATATGTATATATATATATAATGGGTCAGATTATCAGAAATCTACAATTGGCAGCTGTACACATTTAGTAAATTCCTCAAAATTAGGCTGCAATTTGGTCAATACTAGGTAAATTTGAGTATATTTGGCATTGCATTGATTCTAGTAATCTGTTTGGTTAGGTTGAACAGTATTTTGAACTTGATTTTCGTCTGAAATTTGGGTTATTTGAGAAGATTGGTGAAGTTGAATTGTACATTTTCTGAGAATCTCGTCCCCTTATGCACACTCATACCGTGGATTAAGAGTGTACCAAGATCAAAGGTACCCCTTTATAATGTATTCCATTTTTATCATAAGCCTGTAAAAAGTACATTCATATAAACCATCTTCATAGTCAGATTTTATGATAGGTGTGTGTAACGTTCCCAACTGACAAGGCGGGGGAGGAGTAAAAATGATGTATATTTTCCCTAGCTATTGTGCATGTAAATCTGTACCACTTTATGACGGGGCGTCAAAGATTATTTTACTGCACTAATAACTGCAATCAAAGCGGTTATATCAATGTTAAATTTTATACCCACCAATCTATAAAACTATGAACGTTATACCAGCTTTTACACGTATAAAGTTGCAATGTTTGCCGATATTTTGTGTTTATATGAAGAACAGTTGCACTTTGAAATGGTGGCTATTTGTGAAGCTATCAGAGATACACTGAATGAACCATAGATACCAAAGGGCTATATGGGTCAGATTTTCAGAAAATGTACAATTGGCAGCTCTACACATCTAGGAAATTCTCCAAAATTAGGCTGAAAAATTAAGAATCCCGGGTATATCTGAGTATATTTGGTAACGCATTGATTTAAAGTATCAATTCTGTTATGTTAAACTGAATTTTGAAGCTTATTTTTGTCTTAAATGTGGATTATTTGAGAGGATTAGTGAAGGTGAATTGTACATTTTCTGACAATCTGACCCATATACAATTGTTGTAGCTAGCAAGGATGCCCTTTTCCCAGCGTTCCAACAAAAGATATATTTGTAAATTGCCCTGTGCGATCTGTACGCCCCCTTCAGCCACAGTATCTGTACATCCAGAAAAGTGAGAGTGATTTTATCAACCACCTTCGCTGTTGGTCCCAGTGTGATGTTCTAAAAATAAGGCAACTGTAAAATGGCGATTTTTCACTTAACCGCTCATTAGATTGTGCCGATACTGAGAACCTGTTCTTGGGGTGGTACACATTAGTATAGGCTACAGCCAAAACTTGTTTTTCACAATTTCCTACTTGTAATTACATCGCAAGGCAAGGCTTTTTTAATCTAGAATAATTTCGGCCTGACCTTTGCCAACCTTAATTTAAACGAGGATCAGGTCAATGTCAATGATTTTCAATTTCATTATATAGTATAGATATTGACAACGGGGTAAATTCTCCCAAGGCTCATACACACTTTATTGTCTTTCTTCGTAAGTTATGGCTATACTTTTATCTTTTTTAAACAATTAAAAAATAAAGATATTATTTGAGGTAGGGTTTCATGCAGAGTGCACTTCCAGAATACAGTGGACGCCCGAAAAGACAGAGACCAGTAAAAATATTGCCGATTAAAAAAAAATCTTGTTTTTTTTAAAAAGAACAGTGGCGTTGCTCACTATATGATCGATTTGAACATGTGTAACATTTGTACGTACAACTATTCACACCCCAACTGCAGCCCATTATCCCACCAATGATCTACAAGGCCAGTGTCGGAGAATGAGACCGTATCACAAGTTCATCGCTCCCGGCGTTTGCTCGGCCCTCAGCCGGCCAATCTCCCCTGGACGCGCGGTCTCCGCCTCCCGGGGGATCGCGGGCGGCGTTCCCTTGATTCACCAAGCATTCAGTCCCAAGCCAGTGCCGAGTGCAAGTCCATCGCTCAACCCCGGCTCTCTCCCGCCCACTGATCCCCATCAAGATATACTTCATTTTCCCATACCATCTCCCTCTCCTTAAGGGTCAGATTGTCAGATAATGTACAATTGGCAGCTCTACACATTGAGTAAATTCTGACTAAATTAGGCTGAAATTTGGTCAATACTAGGTAAATTCGAACATATTCGGCATTGCATTGAATCTAGCAATCTGTTTGGTTAGGTTGAACTGTCTTTTGAACTTTATTTTCGTCTGAAATTTGGGTTATTTGAGAAGATTGGTGAAGTTGAATGTACATTTTCTGAAAATCTGACCCTTAAGCTTTAACCTCCATACAAAACCACATCAAGTGAATTAAAAGTAAATCCACAATGAAGAACAAGAGCCAAAGACGAGCGGCTTTGAGCGAGGAGAGAATGGGGGGAGGAGGCGAAAAAATGGCCAGAAACCATTAGCGACTGGTGTGGCTCTCCGTCCCCTGCTGCGTTTGAAATAAACAGGAGCATCAGATTAAGCATTTACCAGTTGAGGCCTCTAATTAAGGCATTGGTAATTACCATTGAGCACTCATTAAACTATTTCTACCCATACGGGTGCTAGGCTTCAATACTAAATCCAGCCAAAGACAGAAAGAAGTCCATTTGGGCTAAACCACATATATAAACTTAATGGCGTTTTACGTCCAGTAAGTCACCACCTACAAAAGATAATTAAATGGGAAAACACAACTTGAGACTTTAAATGCTTTAACTCACGTTCTGTTGTCCTTTATACAGAATTGATGATCTCAGAATCTAGGGAAAGCTCTGTCCCTTGGTCTGTAATTATTGGTAGGACTCTGGCTAAGATTAAAGTCTATAATATGACGGAGCTTCAAAGCAGAGTGACTATTATAGACTGATGAAGACGAAGAGAGCCACAAGCTGCAGTTATACTATCACTAAGTGATGTACCGCCTCTGATCCTGGGCCAGGAATCAAGTATCGAATCACCAAAACATGGTAATTTTCCTATTATGAGAGCAATTTTGTTGACTGGATTCGATTTCACTTTATTAAGATAAATGCATGATCTGTAAGAAGTCAAGTAAATGGATAATTTAACTCATCATTTATTTATTTTACATATATTTTTTGATACTTAATTGTATATAAATGCATGGGATGTATTTTTTCATAGGATATAATTATAAAGGAGTATTTTGTCAAGACAATATAATTATCTATAAATTGATTTTAATCGATGTTTATAAGGAATGATTTATTGATCTCGACATAAATGATCATATTGTGTATTTCGACCCTTCAATTTATCCGTCTTTATTTATATTTTTTGGCATAATGTTTGTTTCTATTGGGAAAAGCTATATAGAGGTGATGATGTTTAAAAAAGAAATCTAATATTATATCCAGTCCATACAACCAAGATATTTTACGAAATTTTAAATTTCAATCGGTTATCATCACATCAATTATAGGACATACATATTATATAATATATTAAATTTTGGTGGACAAAATTTTAAATAAAGATAGAGGTTTAGTCATAAATCTTTTAGTTCTATCAATGCCATCGTACGGTTGAACACAAACCGTTTCGACACAAACTCATGGTGCTATGACCTGACTTTGATGACTATAACTTTGTTCATTTTCATATCTTGAACTCGATTATTTGTACATTACCTAGAACTACTGGAACATTATATAGCTTTATCTAAATTTCTAAATTGAACTAGATTCTAAATCTTCTCTGATATATGTACTACCTACACTAGTAGCTGTCACAAACGAGCATTTTCTATAATATACGTTCACCCAATGCTGAATAAAACCCCTTTTAAAGTTAAACTCAAGCTCATTATTCATCATTTCCCCAACATATTAACATGTATTTGTATAGAGAAGGTTATATAGGGTCGGGATATACAATGTATATGGATAGGTTTCAGCATAGAAAAGCCTACGTGTTGAAGTCCAGCAAAGGGCTGTCGCACAGGATGAAATATGACTGGAGGATTTTAACACCCGGAGACGAGCCAGAGCTATATAGCAATCTATTGTAGTGGAGTGGTTGACAGTGAAGTACGAGCCTCCACTCTAGGCCTTTTATTGCTGTTTGTGTGTTATCTCGTGATAGGTTTCTACCACCAGTAAAGTACTGAAGGCACCCACTCACAGGTAAGGGTATATTCACACGTGGGTATAACGTATACACACACCTGGGTGAGGAGATAAGAGAAAGATAAGAGCAGGAGGCAGATGGGGGATAGCGATGTTGGTATATACGATAAGCATAGGATACCAATCGTGTTGGTTTTTTATTTAAATTTTCAGAATTTCTCCTAATTCAAAAAAAAAAGACATTATTGTGGATGTATTTGCCCACATAAATATCCACTTGCCTGAGACTGAGATAGGAGAGAGAGAAGGGGGGGGAGAGGTAGAGAGAGGCAGAGAGAGAGAGAGAGGCAGAAAGACAGACAGAGAGAGAGACGGACATACAGAGGCAGAGAGAGAGACAGAAAGACAGAGAGAGACGGATATACAGAAGCAGAGAGAGAGAGAGAGAACTAGACGGTCAGAGCAGCGAGTTTTAAATGAAGCAGAGACACAGCAGAGGCCAGAATCGTAGAAACAAACTGCAATATTGGAAATATTCCGGTATATTATGTATTTAATTTATACTGAGAATATCACATTGATTAAATAATCTAAGATCGAGCAAAACAAATAAATAGAATACAAATAAATTGAACCAACCTCGGTTAATAATCATAACAATTATTTTGGTTTGCTAAATAACAATTGAACATATCATATGGCGTAGACCCATATAATAACACGTTATCAATGTAACGCACTCAGTTACATGCGTACATGTGTATAGATATATACACTACATACTGATAACATCGGTAAACCTATATTGCCAATTGTTCCGTCTCGATTACCACCCAGACAATAGGATTGTGGCCATATTTGTAAATATCCTTATCTCGAATGTAAACGTGTCCAAGCTTCAACATCAAAGATAAGGTACAAAGTGTGGGTATAATGGGATACAGTTACCTCAATAGCAGGGGTATCATGATTCCTTTATTCCATTATGTCTCTACTTGGACCACCTGTAATCCCATTTGGATATAAACGCCGCAGTAAATAAGCTTATGCGTATTATTGGATTAAGGAGTGGGGTTTAAAACATGCAGACAATCTCAGGAGAATTCTCATTGGCTCTCGTTTGAACCCATATTAAATGTTGGAGAAAAGAAACTTAATCACATTTCTGCAGAAGCACGGAAAAAGCAAAAGAAGTCTCGATGAAAAATATACTTTTATGATTATTATTTCTTCTAGGAACGACCAGGAACCTGCATGTAATGTAGGCCTATCCCCCAAGATGGCTTATTTGGGTCAGAATTTCGGAAAATGTACAATTCAACTTCGCCAATTCTCTCAAATTTCCCCCCAAAAAACCCAAGTTTCAGACGAAAATAAACTTCAAAATACAGTTCAACCTAACTAAACAGATTGCTAGAATCAATGCAATGCCAATATACTTGAATTTACCTAGTATTGACCAAATTGCAGCCTAATTTAGCAGAATTTACTAAATGTGTACAGCTGCCAATTGTATATTTTCTGAAAATCTGACCCATTTATAAAAGGAATCGACGCTATTGTTATTTTAGATTATTGAGATAATATTGGAACACATAATACACTATACTTATGAAGGATCCATTCGGTATTTCTATAATGGTACTTTGTGGTCTTGACAAAGGGTCTGCTTGGGTGTATTTAGTAACTAGATAATATTTCAGCATGTATACATGGGATATGACACCAGTTGTCATGTTATGAATACTGTATCATAATGAATGCATTTCTATACATTATCATTTGGGCCGAACAAAACATATTACATTTTAAAACTAAGTCAGAATCCCTGCACAGTAGTTATGTAGTATTACCTATATAATAGGTATCATTTGTACAAGGGACAACCGATACAATATATCTATAATCCAAAAATGATCTTACATTTTCCTATGACATTATATTCCATTATATTCGACAAAGCGAAACGAATTATGTATATGTAGCAGTGTCATATTCCAATAAAATAATAGGTAAATAAATACCCAAGAAAATCAGAATGTTTCAAGTACAATGTCAAATCACATGTGCATGATAACATTTCAACAAAAATCCCCCAGTGCAGCGATGAGAGAATACCTCAGCATTGTCTTGATCTGCTTTATGGTGGGGTTGATAACTATAATCAAGACAAATATGATTAAGTTAGAGGGAGATGTAGACAGTTATGGCGACCATGGGTTGCCGTTAATTGGTGCCAGACAGGTTAATGAAGTATCAAACGTCCTTGCGTGGCCCACGTTAGGGCAACAATACCCACACGAGACAAGGGAGATGAATGAGATGAATATTGCTTGCCAAACTAATCAATCATCCATCAATATGCACTGTAGACAGCTTGCCAGGCCAGACATAGAGTAATGTATTTAATTTATTGCTGGGTCTGAGGGTAGAGATTGATGTGGCCCTATGCTGAATATTGTAAATATGTGGTTTGTATTTATAAATGTTTGTATTGTGATTTGTGTTAGGGGATGACGGATCTCTGTATTACACCTGTTGAAAATCATTTTGTTGCTTTTATTTTCATAAATTTCCATGGAGCACTTTTGTCTTCCTTTTATTCAGTGTAATTTTTACAAATGTCGACCTGTAGCGCTGTTAACAATATGGGAGTGTTTCAGTGCATCAGTTCAACATCTCATATTATTATTAATTATTGACCAACATAACATCAATAATAAGTTCAATAATGTATAAACATGCTGATCGTGAACAAGCTCATGGTATTTACTTTCAATACACATAATACACAACGCCTACGTCTAGGGAAAAATCCCAAACTGTCAACTACATTATAAGAAACATTCTTCCAGTATATTCCTGTGTATGTTGTCCTTCACAAATAGTTTTAAATACTTACAAATAAGAATACAGAATTTAAAATGCCTCTCATACTCTAATAACAAATGATGTTGTTGATGATTGGGGGCGACTGTATGGAGCCTGTAGCCCCACAGTGAAGCCACCATACTACAGACGCTATGATTATGATACGAACCTATGTGTAGGGTAAAGTCACAGGGTCATATAATATACTGTATACCCCTGTTTGTACTAGTTGTACGATATATTATACGGTAGCAGTAGACCAATGCTTGTACTGAATATCAACATGTAAACAAACCTGTAAATATAGGTTTCTTATAACAATAAATCAGAATGTGTATGACCCATTGCACCTTACAATACACTATTATATAGATCTATTTCTCCATCTAAATCTATCTATCTATTCACCCACCCATCCATATCTATCAACATATCTATCTAACTATCTTATTCTATCTATTCTATAGTATCTGTCTACCTGCCTTACTCACTGTACTGGATTACTAATCATACCGGTCTATCTGTGAATAATTATCAAATCTACTGTCTTTGCAAATTAACACTACTCATGATTCTGGTATTCATTATTCAGAAAACCTCCCAGTCATCTAATGTACAACGTACAAAATGTTTTACAATGATTAAATGTTTCTGATATAAATGAAGGAACCATTCTTTTCCCCCTTTTCTGTCGAGCTCACTCCTGTCTGTACCTCTGGGCTGGGTATTAGATGCGCACAAACAACCACAAGTATATAAATAAGCTTATTCTCCCGCGAGCAACAAAATAATTACAACATTTCTGACACAAAATCTCATTTCGTCTCCCAGAACTAGTAGGGGACCATTTTGTTTTCATTATGATTCTTTTACTCTGCTCTTTGACAACGCATGCGCAGAGATGATTAAAGCAACCCCTCCTAACACCTACAGTGTTTGCACATAAACACATATTCACACAAAAACTGTACAATCACACCTTTTGCACAATTTTCAAATTTTCTCTAAATTAAAAAAAAAAAATCAAATTGTTCGGGACACTTGTGAGCATTTTTCTTTATCTCCCAACCGCTGGTATTATATAGAAAAAAAACATTTTAAACCTCACACAATTTGTTCAATTCTGCCAATATAAATGATTTGTTAACTCCAAAATTGCATAATCTTAAGTCCCGACCCATATGTATTGGCATATAGCACCTTCCCCCCTCAAGGTATATTTAAGTCTACGCAGTTTCACCCCATCACCTGTTGGGGTACAAAAAAGTGATACTATATCATCAACCTCCCTGCTGCCCTTCCCACCCTTTTCTCTGCCCTGTGGCGGTCATCTAGCCATAACACAACCCTTTCAAACTTAGGGCCCGGGCGGGGGCCAGGGCCCATTCCTCATCCACTTCTTTGTGATCAACGGCGACCGATATATGCCCACCACGGCATTCAACCAACCAAGATATTGATTTTTCTCTTTTTTTCTCTCTCTATCCTTTCTTTTTACCGAAGTTTCTGTGCTGATCGTTCTTCACAGCAGTAGAGGAGGATATATTCAATTAACAACCGCTGGGAAATAAATGGAGCAGAGAGCGGCAGTTGTCGCCGATAGATATATAATTGATTTACCTGCATCTCAGCTACCTTCTGAGCAAGTCTCTATTTTGTATCGGTAAATTGATTTGCAATGTGGCGACATCCGAAGCTTTAATTCAATTATGGAACAGCAAAGATCCGGTGCAATCCTTGAGAACAATGGGTTTATATACTCGTCGACCTGGTATAAACACATTTCCCTGTTCACAACACACAACTCCCCATCAATCTCATTATAGGGGTAGGTACTTCAAAGAAGTCCATCCCTTCTGGTTGCCGGAGAGGGAGGTTATTCCCAAATGGGATTTCATTTTTAGGATAGGAGCGGAAAGCAAGGGGAGAAGTACTAAGGACCAGGCCTAATTGGTACATATCGGTTCATTTCCACTGCCTTGTGTGATTGAACACCGGAATTTCTTTCAATGCACAATAGTTACAAGTAGAATCTGATATGTCCAGTCTGGTAGCAAACTGGTATTTGTATCTGTGTCTATCGGAAGATCAGGCAAATGAGGGTTTGTGCCGATATGTCTTGGTCAGCTTATAACTGGCGATACTGGTGGGAAAGTATTGTATTGTATTGTAAAACATTTATTATTGACCGTGGTCACGATAAGGGGGCATTTCTCCGACATTGGGAGGTTTGCCAGCCCTCTTTAAGTCCTTACAAAGTTGAATGGCTGCGAACAATTCCACTTTCGTCGGGGACGAAAGTGGCACACAGCAAATTATATATAAGTAATTACGGTTTTAATTCTTTCAACGTTGGAAATGTCTTGCATGTTAAATTAAATTAAAATAAAATAATATAAAATAAAATCTGATAGTCAGTTAAGTGTTCTTCATTCAGCTTGTTTTCTAAATATCGGTATCAAATAACATGTTCAATCAATAGTGAGTTACAATAGCAAATATCAGATACAAAGTCTGATAAACAGTTAAATATACTGTTCAACGTAGTTTATAAGTTTTAAATGTCATACAGCGATATGATCAACGGTATGTTACAGAATCAAGTCAAACAACAGGTCATAAATACAATTCTTATGCATCGGTGTTTCAGGAGACAGCTTGACAACAATAATAATAATGTATCAGGTCAATGGTAAATTGTGTTATCGAGGGTCAATTTACTAATATATTTTACAATGGTGTTTTGGGTGAAGAATATACATAGATTAATCAATAAAATTTTGGTCTTCCCAGATGGGGTTATGCCTTACATGTAATTTGAATGCCTGAGGATCTACTAGTCGATGTGCCACCGTTTGCAACTTATTCCAGGAGAAAGTGATACGGTTTAATAAGGATTTCCTTAACTGTTCGTTCTTAGGTGTTATCTGTTTTAGTACCTTCCGACCTTCCGCGAAGTTTCTTGTATTTAATAATTTTAAATCAATATTCCTGGGGTTTTTTGCTAAACGATGTCCTGCCTGTAGTAGGTGCAGACGGCGGCGATGTTTTAATGGAAGTATTCTATTGTCAATATGTAGTTGCTCAACATTTGTCCTAGGTGGGAGCTTGAATATAACCCTGAGTATTTTATTTTGAACAATTTGCAAACGGTTTGTGCCTGAAGTAGCGTGTGAATCATGAAGTAAGTCGGTTTGGTCGATAAGAGGGAGAACCATGACCTTATATATAAGTAATAAGGTTTTTATGGGAAGCTTATCTCTCAGTTTGGCAAGTTGCCAGCTTTTATAATTTAATATGTTGGTTAAATTTTGCACTAATATTTTAAATTTAAGAGCTTTATCAATAATAATACCCAGGTATTTGTACTCGTTGACCTCCTCGAGGCTGCTCCCATCCAGGGTTATTACATTTCTTGGTTCTAGATATGCTTTGTCCTTTTCCCACCTCGACCTCAGAATGTTTTGACTAAAGAAAGTTTGTACCTTGGTTTTCCCTAAGTTAAGTGATATCTTACTTGTCTTACACCAATAGTTTAGTGAGTCTAAGTCAGTTTGTAATTTATTAGTTGATTCTTGTATTGATTGTCCTGTGGCGTAAACTATGGTGTCATCAGCGAACATTTGTATGTTCGAATTTTGAATAAATTTTGGGAGGGAATTAATATAAATAATGAAGAGGAGTGGTCCTAGGGTGGTCCCTTGGGGTACTCCACAGGTAACCGGGAGACTATCCGACTTGATCTTATTCACCGTCACTGACTGGTGTCTATTTGTTAGATAGTTCCTGAACCACTCTAGTTCCTTTCCTCGAATACCTGAGCAAGATAGTCTTGAAAGTAGATTAATATGATTTACGGTATCGAACGCTTTTCTGAGGTCGAGGTAGGCAGCCCTAACAATCAAACCATCATTAAGAGCGGCATAAACAGTGTTCAGATAGTTCACCATTGCATCTTGGGTTGAGTGCCCAGATCTGAATCCATATTGGGATTCGTACAAAATGTTGTTGTTTTCTAAATGAGAGGTTACTTGCTGGTGGATAATTTTTTCTAATATTTTGGCAGGTAATAATATTGTGGAAATCGGCCTATAATTACTTGGATTTGTAGTACATCCAGCCTTATATAATGGTGTTACTGCGGCTGTTTTCCAGCTTACAGGTATAATAGCCTTTTCATAAGTCATATCAACAAGTTTAAGAAATTGTATGGCAAGTATTTTAAGCGATAGCTTTAATAACCAAGCTGGGAGGTCCTTTACACCCGACGATTTACTGGAAGGTATAGAATCGATTATACGTTTTAGGTTAATAACTGTAGTCGGTCTATACCTGAATTGGGCTTGTGTTTCTTTTTTTGTTTCTTTTATTATATTATCGTACTTTCTGTCTTCAGCAATGTCGGGTGTTTGGATCTGGTCAGCGAGCTCATTACCAATGGAGGCGAAAAAGTGGTTAAATGTGTCAGGGACTGCTTCTTTAGGAATTTCCGTATCATTTTCTTTTAGGATTATATCTTTATAGTGTGGTCGAGTTTTACCATTAATAAGTGGGCCTAAAGTAGTCCAGAGTTTTTTGGGGTTACTTTTGTTTTGTTCGATTTCGTTTTTTATATAATTGTTTTTTAAATTTCTTGCTAAATGGTTTACTCTTCTTCTAAGTTGTTTTGCTTTATCTTGAAGCCCAGAATTTTTAAGCTTCCTCGAAGCTTTAAATAGTTGATCTCTGGATTTCATGAGGTCAAGGAGTTCAGCTGTAATCCACGGTTTTTTCGCTCTCACATTGGTTTTTTCATAAATTGGACAAGACTTATTAATTGCATTCATTATGGCTTCTAACATATTCTGCCAACAGGTTTCAGGATCTGAGGATTCTAGCAATTTCACCCAGTCGTTGGACAACAGATCATCGGTTAAAACTTCTTCGCCGAAGCGTCTATAAGATCGACACCTAAAGCTTATCTTTTCATAAGTCTCTTTACATTTCTTTATTATGGCAAATATTGGCTTATGGTCGCTTATATTGATGTTGATTGTGCCACACTTCGATATAAATTTAGAACTTGAGAATAAAAGGTCAATTGTTGTTTGAGTAGTGGTGGTGATTCTGGTGTGTAATGTTATGAACTGCTTCAGCGAAGTATTATTCTCAATTGTTTGTAACTGAGATTTTGCTGGGGAAGAGGAGCTATAGTCCACATTGAGATCCCCAACCAGGACCAGCGTATCACTATTATCTATTTTTTCTAAAATTTCCATAATTACATCAATAGCTTTAGTTAGGTTGCCACTTGGGCTCCTATAAGTATTGATTATCGTTATGGTTTTATTTTGGTTTTGCTTAATCCTAATTGTTTGGATCTCAATGTCCACCGAACAATGCTGTACATCATCACTAATTGGCAAAATTTCATATTTATCCGCTACATAAGTAATAAGCCCACCTCCAGTTTTTTTTTCCGTTTGTCTATCGTTTCTGATCTGGTTATAACCATCCAACTTAATCATGTTATCATAGACTTTTTTGTCAAGCCAGGTTTCGTTAATACATATCACCTGTGTTTTAAATTGTTCAAACAATGTATCAATCTCCTCAATCTTATTTAATAAACTTCTCACATTTAAGCTGATTATTTTAAAACCTTTTGTTTCATTGAAACTTACACTATCACTGAGTGATAGATCTACATTACCAACGTTTATCTTTGTGTCTCTCGGTGCTGACACTATCTGACCTAATTGGGTCAGCAAGTTGGCCTAACCCATACCACAACGGTGGTAGTTCTCTATATCATTAGGAAATAATCTAGAGAAATTCCTTTCTATATACAGTAGTGATAATAATGACAAATTGTGGGAGCTTCGGAGAAGCAGCCACAGCATTGGGAGAAGAAAACATCCCTGCTTTGAACTAACACATCATGGTAAATAATAAATGGAACGAACAACTTATGGTGGTTTGGACGGAGAGATACGTGAGTAATTACCTGGTGTTTTCTTATAACATCAAACGACACCTTTAATAAAGATTTCTACTCACGATTACGTGTCCATACTTAGTTAAAAGTCATATAGTATTGTGCGGTTATGCATCGCTATGTCCAGGCGGTCGACCATGCGTCCTATTTGCTTGGACCAGTGGTCGTAAGCTCTCTCGGTCAGATGGCATCCATCTATGTCAAGGCGGCAGTAGTAATTCTGTTTGCTTCCTTTCGTATTGTGGTGGACGAGATCTGCCAGATATGGGGTGGGGTAACCTCGCACCTCATTCCTCTGACGAATAGCGAGGTTCACTTCTGTTACGGTGTGGTTCAGGAGGATTTGCTGTGTATTGTAGTGCTGCCCATTGTATGTAGCTAGGTGCATACCTGTTACTGGGGCGAATATAATATTCGCTTGGCACGGGAATAAAGCTTGCTTGGTTCTGGTTTCGACCGTTTCCATATCAGCCTTGTACACTTCGACTGCTTTGTTTATAGTGGAGTGAGCCACTGAGACAATACCGTCTTTTTTTCTAGTTAAGGTACAGAGGCCAGCAGCAAATATAATTGTACCAGGCCTGACAGAACGGATGCGATCCTCTGCCATGAAAGACGAGAGCTTCAGTGAAGCCCCCGCGAAAGACATGACTTGTAAATGCTCGAAGCGAGGTTCGGACAAATATGGTTGCAAGTAGGGCTTGATGTCACGTATGCGTGAGTCGCCGACCAGGAATATGGTAGCCATCTTAGTAGAAAATAAAAGTGAATATTACAAAATTGCATGTTATCAGTTCAATTCCAGATGGGTATGTTAGTTCAACTATGGGAACCTAGATTTCGAATCCCAAACGGTTAGTTTTGCTCTAACTTTAGCTCTGTAAGAATTTTACCGAACTCATTACCCGTGACACGTGTGGGGTCGAATCGTTGATCTCCGATTCGGAAACCAGTGCCCCACTTTCTATCTTTAGTCATTTCGAAGAATTTGGTTTGAGGAGTGTTCTTTAGTTTCTGCCCTAAGTCTTTGTTTTGGTGAAATTTTAGTCTTACAATACCTTTGAGTAATTCTCGCTCTTTGGTTTGCCAACTAGCTCCCGGTGTAATGTTCGCGGCCTTGCGTTTGAGAACGTATGGGTCATCAATGTTTCCCATTTCTAGTGCGAGTTTCGTATTCTGGGGAGTTGGATTATCTTGAGCTTTCGCAATCTGAAAAGCTTGCTCTACAGAGCTGTAAATTGCACCTTTATACCAAAAATCTTTTTGGAAAAAGTTAGACAGATATACGTGGTCTCCCTGAAACCCTAAAGCATTTACATTGGGATAGATTTGGGTTTTCAGATCGTACGGGGTAGCTCCGCTTGGGAGAAGGTGAAGGTCGTCGTAATGGTATGTTTGATCATTGTGAATCAGGTGATTTGCACGAATGGTTGGTTTCTCAGTTGGTTTCAACGCAGTGAGAGCCTTACCACATTGGCGTATAAGGGCACTTTTCCTATTGGTCTCATCAGGGATGTCCTTATTTATCCAAAGATTGTCCATTTGCGCATGGTCTTTGATTTCTTTTGCCTGTTTCAATATTTGATCTCTCATATGAACTGTTGTCAGGGATAGAACAATAGAGCGGGTAAATTTTGGGTTAAACTTTCCTCTCCTGTAAGCATGATCTATATGGCTTTGGTCAAATTGATCAACTGTAGGGGCGATAAGATTGAAGAAATAGTCGTCAAAATTTTCTCCTTTTTTTCTGGAACTCCTTGGATAATTAGATTTTTATTTCTTATCTTAATATCCAGAAGTTCATTTCTGTGATCAGCTTCAAGGAGTTGAGCTTTGAGTTTTGCGTTTGAGCGTGCCGATTGGGCCAGTAATCCCTCAAAGTTGGTTTGCTTGCGCCCAAAGTCTCCGATTTTCCTGTTAGTTTCGTTTAAGATTCCTTGGTCGGTAGGTAAAGCTTGAGCCTTAGTGCTTATGTCATCTTTCATTTCTCTGATGTGGGTGTCCCATGCAAGTTTCTCCTTCTTCACCCCTTCGTTTAAGATTTGAATATGTACATCAAGTTGGGTTTTGATCAGCGAGTTGAGTTTTTCAGGGCCAGTTCTTGTTTTTATTTCTCCAAGATTTTGCTCAATTTCCCCTAGGCGCTTGTCATACTTTTCCTGCCTTTTTAGCATTTCTTGTGAAGCACTCTTTATCTTTTCTTCGATTTGGGCTGTATGGGTTTTAAGGGTTGTTTCATTGTGCTTTTTAAGTTCCTCTAAGGAGGTTTCATTGTGGCGTTTTAGGTCTTTCACTAATTCGGCAAAGTAGATTTTCAATGGATCAGTCAATGGGTCAGTCATTTCATTGGATGGTGGTTGAGGCGAATCTGTTTGCTGCTGTGAATTTGCATTTTGCAAATCCACCGATTCCTCATCTCCCTGAACTAACTCTAGAGGTGCCGCATAAATTATCTCTTGCGTGCACTCGGGTGACCCCGATGCCGGTTGTTTTGTTTGTTCGGCTGTCAGTGACGCCGTTTGTGAAGTGGTTTCTTCCATTTTCCCAATAGTATTCGATGTATTTATCCTTTCTGAGGATCGTCTTTCAGAACCCATTTTCTGTGGCGATCTGATATAAAGTTTTAGAGTTTTAGCTTCAGTCTCGTCAGAAATGATGCGTCTCAAAGCGTAAGGTAGTCGTTTGTTGGTACGTGTGGTCGGATCTGCGTTGTCATCGCCCATTGGACGATAATGTAGGATAGTGAGTCACGGCAATTTGGAATTATTGGATATTTCAATCAGGAATGAGTAATATCAGGTAAATGGTCCATGTGTATTCTCTCATGCGTAGTGGCTTTCTGGTGGTACTGTTTATATATTGTCCAAGTTAGTTTTGTGGCATGTTTTGTGGCATGGCACGAGTATGCAGGCGTTTTGTTGCTTATTTAGGAATGATTCAATATTTCCTTTTCAGCCTAGGCTCAGAGCTGAGAGAGTCCCTCCAAACTGAGGGAAAGTCCCAAACAGCAAAACCCCATTAGGACGCCTACTCCAGGCCGGGAAAGCAATTAGCGCAGTAGGCGTCCAATCACTGACATACCATTCTTATCTGATCTGCGATGATGTGAGCCAAGACTGTTTTCCTCATTTCAGGTTGTAAAGCCTTTCAGAGTAAAGCCTTTCAAACCAAAATAGGCAGGTGGGGGAAATTCACAAATCTGTTCTCTTCGGCATAACGCAATTATTGGGGCGGTAGCATACATTGGACTACCGTATCTGTAAATGGAAATTTATTAAAGTAAAAATATTAACATAAATTGGACATTAGTACGCGATATAATAAATTTAAAAGAAGTGAAGCTTTAGTGCTACATTCTGTGTTTAATCTATAATATATGATCGCGCACCGAAGTGGCTTGTTGTCCAGATGTCTAGTCATATATTCAACGCCTCTCCACCATAACTTGTACCAGTCGCGTACAACATTAAAAAGTGCTATTACAACCATCCATCACAAACATACACACCCTTTTACCATAAACCCTACCGACCACACATCTTACAGTCAATCCCCCAGCAGCGGGGTAATGTTTAGTTGTTCCTTTAACCACACAGGCAGGGGTTGGCCATAGGACATAAATCTCCTGTGTTCTGACCACGAGTTCTCTACCTGCTATTTTTACAGGTAAAGTGATCCTACATCAAGGTAGGGTCCAGTGCTGTGAACACAGGTGTGGTTTACAGGCTGGACTGTATGTAGTTGTTACCCCATGTAAAGGTAGAGGGTCGGAGAGACTCGTCCGAGGCTTGTTGTTTACATTGAATACTTGCTTCTCTTTCAACAAGTGCCAGGAACAATATAGTGCCCTTCTTCGTCATAACAAGGAGGGGGCATATGGGTCAGATTGTTAGAAAATGTACAATTTGCCTTCACCAATCCTCTCAAATAGCCCATATTTAAGACAAAAATGAGCTTCAAAATGCAGTTTAACATAACAGAACTGATACTTTGAATGAATGCGATACCCAGTATTCTTCATTTCTCAGCCATTTTTGGACTTGTGGCTCATTTTCTTACAACACAACACAATTGTACATCCTCTGGTGACTTCACCCATAGGTGTAGTACAGTAGCGATTGGTCATGGATCCTACTTTGTTTCTGAAGCTACAGGTAAGGGTCACCCAAGAGGTAGATCTCAGGCTGAAGCATTGTCAGGGATGGATTTATCACCACAAGGAGTGGCTGTGGTTGAGTACAAACCAGAAGCAATAACCCAGATATAAAGGTCCTGTATATGGAACCCTCAACTTTACACTTGTTTTCCTTCAAACCATATTATTTTGAAACTCCAGGTTTCCTCCATGGCCTTCCAACTGCAGAAGCAATGAAGGCTTCTTCTATAGAGCGGAGTCAAAGCACTTGTGAGGCCAATGGTAGGGCAATGGTAGGGCATTTTGCTCTTATTGCCATTAAAATGGTCGGACAACGTTTTAAGACTAAATTTGCTAAAAGATGCATACAATATTTCATTTAATTGCTCATGTTTAATCTAATCATGGCTACGACATGAACACTGTTTATCATTATTGTGAGATATTTTGTCCTGTGACATTCTGTGGGACTTTGTCTGTCGATTTTTGTCCTGTATGATATTGTCCTGTGAGATATTATCTTAGATTCACACAGTGGTACCTACCAATACAGAAAGAACATCGTATAAAGACTTAGCTAGACTTCTAATTGTTCAGATGTTGTAATGTTTTGTTGTTGTTGAGCTGGTTCAGTAGATGTTGAGGGATGGCTAGCTCCTCCCTACATGCTTCACTGGCTATTGTCGGTTAGAACCTGCTATAACTTCCAACCACATTTTAAAATGACAAATAATATATAGACCATCTGAGTACATTTCCTATCGATTATATTTCACTATATTTTGTTACTCATTTTTATGTCTTAATTTCGACTTATTTTAGAGGATTTTCGGAGGGTAATTGTACATTTGTTAACGCCCTCATCCATGGCAGTTTGTCCACCTTTCTTCTCTAGGGTATACATTGATACTATGAGGGCCAAGAGGGCAGGGTATAAGTACCATAGTCTCAATGCCGATCAACCAATTGGTCAAGCTTTACATGTCATAAGTAATGGTCAAGCTGACCAGTACACTTTCAATATTTCAATATTTTCCCATGGACAGGCCCGCCCAGTGACAGAGGGTAAATACTGGGGTGACAATGGTGGCTCATGTTCGAGTCTATCAATCTCTCCCATACAATGGCCCCCATATGCCCTCAGCGAGGTGTTACAATGGAGACAGGTCAGCCACTACTATGTCTGCTGTGGTCAGTCTCTCATTTGTGAAGGAAACCCCAGCCACTGTCTCTCGCCCCTTCCCTCTTGTCATTCAAGGGCAGGTTAGGTTCTGGAGGGTGCGGGGTGCGGGGGGGGGGGGGGGGGGGCTGGGGGGCGGGCACTGCTTTCCAAGGAGTACAGGTGAGTGAGTGAGATTGGTTGCTCTACACATTTAAGAGTGTTTTATCAAGGGCGGGAGAGCTAAGAGGGAGGCAGTTTATGATCATACCCAGGAAAAAGAGATAGATAAGAAGGGAGAGAGAGACAGAGACAAGAGACAGAAAGGCACTTTATGACCATCCAAGTAGTACATACCTTATGTCATGTACAGTGGAGTCTCGCATAAAAACCACTTCTCTATAATAGACGAACCCTCTTTTTAGACCAGTTTCTCAGTCCCGAAATGTTTTCCTCTTATTAGATTAGCCACTCGCTATGAGACCGTTCAACTCGTTCAGTCCCAAGGGTGGTCGCCTTAGAGATGTTCCACTGTATACATAATGCTTAGAGTAATCCAATTTATTTAATAAAAGAAAGACATCGTTGCAAGTATTCACGGTACCTTAGTTTAGATGACTGATTGGCATTGGTGGTATTTTTCTTATATTGTTGGCGATTGGTTTAGCACAGAGGTATATAAGGTGCTGGTTTTGGAACTACAAGCTGAGAAGAGTACCAGACTGGTAATTAACTTAATAAACACGCCATATCTCTTCCTCCAGCACCAAGAGGAAATCTATCTGGTAATGCTGAAATACACAGGACCAGGTAATTGCGATATATTAACAGTATGTTGCCATTCAATATCACATTGAGATTCTTTAAAGAAAACACTTTTTGTGGTTCATGGGTAGATAGTCTTTGGTCTCCCCCGCCCCCCCCTCCCCCCGAGCCCCCCCCCCCCCCTGAGCCCCCTCCTCAATAACTAACCCTGGAACCATCAGGCAACATTGCATGCTTGTAGCGCCACCCTCTGTGAATTTTTGACACCTGGTCATTTCTGATGCTTACCTCTAATTTCCTCTTGGACAGCCACCCAAGACTAAAGCTTTTAAGTCATTTCGCTTGCCCCCAATTGCCTTGAAATAGGACATTTTGGCACGGTCTTCCTAAAATTGACATGAATTGCATTTCCAGACATTAACTCACATAAATCACTGAGTGTTGAGCATTGGACGATTAGTAGAATATCTATTAGCCAGCAATTTGTAAGCAATATTTATAGCAAATGCTTCTGTAGAATTTGAACCATATGTTTGCAACAAATTCTGATGCATATCAATCCATCCCAATTCATAACTTTAAGTCTTTACAGATAAAAACCGATGTGAACAGCTTTTGGAGTCATTAATCTTGATAAAATTCTGAGTTCTTGGTTACAAAAGCTAGTGTCATATTTTGCATTCAATTTCAAACCGAGTTTGACACGGCCCGACATCCATGACTGGCAAAGTACAGGAATCATATATTATACTATGCGGGACCAGTCAACTTCATATCTGAAGGCATTGTGTATTGGATTATATATAAGTACTCAATATTTGGGTCAGATTTTCAGAAAATGCACAATTGGCAGCTCTACACATTTGGGAAATTCTCCTAAATTAGGCTGAAAAATGAAGAATACCGGGTATATCTGGGTATATTTGGTATCACATTGATTTAAAGTATCAGTTCTGTTATGTTAAACGGCATTTTGAAGCTCATTGTTGTCTTAAATGTGGGTTATTTCAGAGGATTGGTGAAGGTGAATTGTACATTTTCTGAAAATCTGACCCATATAAGCACTCCATATTTGTGTATGAAGGTGATGGACGGTTGGAAGAGAGGTCTTCTCATGGGAAGTAAAGTACATTAACACCATAGAAAAACATGATTCACACTCATCTTAAATTACACGAGTAGTTATTGAAATATGCTGTAATAAACAAGGCATATACAATACACAACAACTTACTTTTTTTCCCCATTTATATAGAACATTTTACTTTTTGCTGGGACATGGTTCAAGGACGCAAGATGTAAGGTGTGTTGTTTGAGCTATAACAAAGTAAAGTTCAAAATAAGGGGAAGCAGAAAAAAAAAGACTGAACTAGAAATATTCAGATAATTGAAGTTAGTTCCCCGAGACCCTAAACACCTGTACTGTGTTTCCTCTCAGTTATAGACGATAGTTAAACTAATATTCTATACCCCAGTAGTTAGTGGAAGACCAGCCATAAGAGCTGAATTAAACAGCCTGTAAATCATCATGCAATAATAGATAGTATAATATTTTACCCCAGGAGTTAGTGGAAGACCAGCTATAAGAGCTACTTGTACTAAACAGCCTGATGAGAAACTTTCCCTTGATAATTGATCCAATTGACATTTACAGCCTTACTAAATTTCAGACTTAATGGAAAAAAAATGAAAGAATATTTTAAACGCCTCATAATCGATAAGATGAATTGACATTGTATGTTCAATAAAAATGAAAGAATATTTTAAACGTCTCATAATCTATAATATGCATTGACATTCTATGTTCAATAGAAATAAGAAAATCAACAAGTAATGAATGACAAAAAATATATTTAGTTGTATGGTGTATTGTGAAAACTGTTGTTTGCTCCCTTATGTACCTAAGGAATACTTTGACATTTACATGCAGTTAGGTCCAGACACCTACATTCCTCGATTCCACATCCAGCGATAAGCTTAACCGCAAGGCTAAGACTAAGGCTAAAGTGTTAATGACTCCCTGAAACTTAGGTGACCACAACTGCCTTCTGAACCTGACTGCATGTACATGTTAGATATGAAGACCTTGTCTCATGAACTTATGCATATTACTGCTATTTTCTCAAAACCAAAGGTAAATCCCACTTTTCAGAAAATATACACAATGAAGAGAAGAGGGTATGCTATATACAAATGTGTTATCGACCCCAAAAGAGAGAACAGTTCTTTGTTGACATGCTGAATAAAAATGTTTTCAAAAAAACAAAACAAAAAAAAACAGCCTGGTAAAACATAATACAAAACAAACTTTCCAAATTTGTAGAAATCTGCAAGTGTCAGTGCCTATTGGAACAGATTATAACAGGTAGGGATCTACTATACGCTATATAGCAGTAGACTAGAGATAGTGATCTGCACCCACTAATGTGCACTCACTAATGGCCACCTTTTACACCTAACACCGGCTGTAGACTGGCAAAAACCTATCATTGCCTTAACTTGTGGGAATCAATTTACTCTGATAGTATCAGAAGTTGGGGGAAGAACGGGGGAGCGGTGGTATATTGTATGGTCTTTGGTGATCCCATATGGGATCCAGAGCAGGCAGGTTAATAGAAAATAATGTTCTTTACTTTCAGCTAATTACAAGGGCTTAGGGTATCTGGCAATGTGAGGGAGCATGGGCTGTTCTGGCAATGTAAGGGAGCATCCATGGGTTGATATAGCTGCAGGGTGTGATCCACTGTCAGTATTAGTCCCTCCCACTTTTATAATAAATATGATCAGGGCTATCACGATATGTCATCTGTACTTCTGTACGGGGCTAGAGATTACAGTGACAGGCCCAGACTGTAGTGGGTTCTGTGTGTGTGTGTGTGTGGGGGGGGGGGGGGGTGTAAAGCTCACTTAACATCGGTTAAAAAGTAAGATTTTTCCACTTTTTGTTCTGTTCTTTTTCAACACATCTAAGAGTCATTTGGCCAACATTTTGGATAAAAGTTTGAATAAAAATTTTAATAAAATCCACATTCATATTTCGGTGACCCGCAGAAATCTTTTCCTGTGGTGCCTTCTCTTATTATCGCTCATTTTCATTATCAATCATAATATTCTAATAGACTAAAATAAATAACCGAAAGTACCGTTAGTATGCAGTACCGTTATATTTTCATCGCGAAGATGAAAAGAAGACAAATATGCTATAAATTATGGATAGAATGCAATGAACTTCGATTAAATGTTTTTTTATCTACACCAATACATTTTAAAATAATAATGAACTCCTAACACACAGCTCATTCAGGATCAATAGGTTCCTGTCGTTAGAACTACAAACACTCATCCCAACAACCACCCTCTCTATAATAACTTTTAGGATCGGCCCCTGGACTCGTATATGAGTCAGATCTTCAATAAATGCACAATCGGCAGATCTACACTTTTGGTAAATTCTGCTAAATTAGACTGAAAACGGGAAATACTCGGTATATTTGAATATATTTGATATTGCCTTGATTCAAACAATCTGTTGGGCTAAGTTTAACTAAATTTTGAACATTATTTTTGTCTTGAGTTATTTGGGACGATTGGAGAAGGCGAATTCAGTCTAGGTCCAAAGTTGAGAGAGTCCCTTCAAACGAAGGGAAAGCCTCTCGCCTCAAACCGCAAAGTGCCATTATAATTCCATTAAGACCGCAAAATGTCATTATATTCCCATTAAAACGCCGTCCTGGGTGGGGAAACTGATTAGCGAGGTAGGCGTCCAATTACTGAAATAGGATTCTTATCTGATCTGAGGGTTTGGACCTAGAGTGAATTGTACACTTCCTGGCGATTTCCCCCATATAGAGATTGTATGCTAAAAGCCTGGCATTTGATGCTGTGACAGGCTTCAGCAATGGGTTTATGCTGGTCACATTGTTTGCTGACAGTGTGCTTAGAAATTCTACTTGCCTTATTGTATATATTTGTGACGTGTGGCTCCCCTCCATCATACTCCCCTGTCACCTACTATACATAAGTACTATGTCCCAACACAACCACATCTACCAATATTATCCCATTCACTCCCCCAATGTGGACTTGGTCAATTTTTCCCTCTCTCGCCGATGACAAATCATTTCAACATTGTCATCAATCAATATTTGCCAACAAAAACAACATTGCAACAATGGCTTCGTCACAACAGCATGCAATTGGTGCAGTGGAAAATGGGAACGATATTGTGTCAGATTTTCAGAAAATGTACAATTCGCCTTCACCAATCCTCTCAAATAACCCACATTTAAGACAAAAATGATCTTCAAAATGAGTTTAACATAGCAGAACTGATACGTTAAATCAATGCGACACCAAATATGCTCAGATATATCCAGTATTCATCATTTTTCAGCCTAATTTAGCAGAATTTCCTAAATGTGTAGAGCTGCCAATTGTACATTTTCTGAAAATCTGACCCTATTACACAAATAGTCCTGATCCTGAATAGATATGACATTTTGAGAGCGTGCGAATGTTATGCAGACACGTATTATCATGTCGATATTTATATTTATTTAGAGTTAATGCTTAAATTTCATATTGTAAACCAATCCATTTAGAAGAGGCAATGGATTCCTGGGTTAAATATACACAGACCCAGATGTTTTAAAATCTAGATCAGAGTCGATCCGGAAATGGGTTAGCAGAAATTAAAATTCATGATCTGTCTGTATTGGTGGTGCACACAGGTAAAGGAGAATCGGTTTATCGTGAACCCAAACACAGGCGGTCCGTGACCGTACATTGTGTTATTGCTAGCTAAAGTAATATGAATTGGATCATCCGACAGGCTCGCAATAGTATATACGGTAGGCAGAACCCAGAAAGATCCAACTTCTTCATGTGGAGTTTTCTTCACTGAAGCCAAATGATTCTCAATTACATATATATCTTTCACAACTCAGCGTGTGGCGGAATACCGGGAAAGCCCGAGCCATATATCTTTTATTTCCACTGGCATATGCCTAGTTTTGGAACCTGAATAAAAATCAGTTAAAAAAAACAAAAAACATATTCGAGTAAATTTATAATTATTTTTTTTTCACCAGCATCAATTGGCAACATGATGAAACAATGTATTTAGTTGTTTCCTAGAGATTCCTAAATTAAATGCTTAAAATCCATCTACACCCTCTGTCATTCCTAAGTTGCTCTATCAATTACACTGTAAAATCTATTAAAGAACATCAGTTAGTCTGAATATTGGATTTGGCAGATATTTGTTTGTGGTGCATTTTGGTATTTTATGTAGCGGCAAGAACCATGTTTGTATGTGGGTCCAAACGTCAGGATATGTGTACAATTAGAATTTATACATATGTAAAAGACATTAACACATACCCCTTATTTAATTAATTCAATTTTATATTCAAGATGCTAATACACTAGGAAGTAGCTCCAAGTAGGATTGAGATGTGTGATGAGGCCGAGATGATGAAACAATTCTCTTTTCATCATTACCTATTTGGAGTAAGATGTTAACCATTTGTATAAGTATATCCTATATTAAACATTTCTTGCGAGTATAATGACAAACATTATAAACTAAACGTTCATGATACAACATATCATACCTTCACATCTCTATAGAAATATACTCCCTATATTTCAGGTAATTCCAAAATTAATCATGAAAATTGAGGAAAATTCCTGTTTGTGCCTACATTGCTGTTCTTCTGTCCCATTATATACATGAAAGCTATGTACTTGTATAAGTGAATTGTGCACTTGTACAACTGAATACTGCACTTGTCTAACTGTGAATTGCCAGCACAAAATGGCCGCCGCATCCACAGGATGGCAAATAAATTAGCTCCAGCAAAACCGGAAGGAAGTAGCAGCTGAGGCCGAAAAAGCACCACAAAGAAAACAAGACAGTTGCCAGAGAAACACCCATGACGTAACAGTAATTACCACAATGGATTATGTACTTATAAGTCGGCCATATAAAAATGGGAGCTATTCCCGCCGCAATAGAATAATTTAGTTTCTATACCAACACGTGTATCACAGCCTTTGGATTGGCCCCCATCGCCAAGTGGACTTTTAATAGAAAAGTAAACATGATGGATAACTTCTGAGGCCCTCTCCCGGAGAGCTTAGAATGGATTCAATAGCTGTCGGATAGATTGCCTTTTTTGTCAACAAGTTTGGTTATCAGTTAAAAAGCATAACAAAGACATGAGAGAAGCCAGTAAGTGCGAGGCATGTTTATACTTGAGATTGTGTCAGTCCTGAGAATGGATGTTGTTTTAGCGAGGACGGCGGAACAGATGTTTGATTAGGAATTGAATTAAAAAATTGCATTATTTCTGCTCCTCAAAGGTTTCGGGTGATTAAGGGAATGTATTTATATTAAAAAGGGTCCACTTATAATAACCTAGAATAATTATTTAGGAAAATGTTTCATATTTTCTACGTAAACAAAATATGAAAGCTGTGACCCTAACTGACCCCTTACGAAAATTACCTTTAATAGCTAGGCTGCACTCGATGTACAAACGGGAAAAGTAAACAACATCAAATTGAAATTTTGAATATGATTGAAGTTAAGCGAGTGAATAAGAGAGAAGAGACAAGATTAACCGAGTGGCCTTGTGGGCTTTACTATAAGAATACCCCAATATGTGAGGCCTCCAGAAGCTTCTGTTTGCCAACAATAGACCCAGGAAGTGAAGCTATTATAAATCTCTCCAGTCTCCTGTCCTATTGTTGGAGCTGTTGGTGGCAATTGTTGATGCCCCAAGGCAAAGGTGTACACAAGTACAGAGAGGCAAGACTACGGCTAACGCTTGCTGGTTTGGCGGACTTCCCTCCCCTTCCCTCCGGCACGTAGGAGGCGTCATGCCGGGTGATTTACCTGGCCGTAACACTTCTTGTTATCCCTGTACACCTCGGTTATGACATGGATAAATTGTATATGGTATATATATCATATAGAGTTATAGATATATATATACATATTTCATATGCACATATATATAGGTAGTTATAGGTATCGGGGTAGACGGCCATCTGGTAAAATAACAATGTAAAAACTCTCTAGAATAATATTGGATAATTACAAAATAATTTATTTCTCAAGAGTAACCGAGAGCGCCACAAGCGTTGATCATTTTCTTGTGTAAAAATTGAATAAAGATTTACGGCGCAAATAATATGAATGAGGACGTAAGTTGTAAATCATGTCTAACTTAGTATACAAGTCTAAACAAAAATACGGCAAACAATACCTACAGATATTTACTCTCAACTTTAAGGGTTTTTAAAGCTATTTTGAGAAATGGTGTAAATCCTTTAACATGTATTGTTCGCTTTTCACTGTCTCCATCGATGGGAGTCAAAGTTAAATCTAGTTTGTGGAGGACTGTACAATCCAGGTCCAAACCCTCAGATCAGATAAGAATGGCATGTCAGTGATTGGACGCCTACTTCGCTAATCGGTTTCCCAGCCTGGGACTAGGCATTCTAATGGGATTATAATGACATTTTGCGGTAATAATGGAATTATAATGGCACTTTGCGGTTTGAGGCGAGAGGCGAGAGGCTTTCCCTCAGTTTGAAGGGACTCTCTCAACTTTGGGCGTACACTGGACTGTGTGATAAATTGTATCCGTTCTGAAATTGCAAAATGCACGATGAACCCCAGTGAACAGTGTGTAAGCCACCCAGTATAAATGTTACAATTAATCATAAAGTTTCAGGGGGAGGTCATCCATACACATAACATCTATCTAAACCGAGTTATATGGGTCAGATTTTCAGAAAATATACAATTGGCAGCTGCATACATTTAGTAAATTCTGCTAAATTAGGCCGCAATTTGCTAAATACTAGGAAAATTCGAGTATATTTGGCATTGCATTGATTCTAGCAATCTGTTTGGTTAGGCTGAACTGTATTTTGAAGCCCATTTTTGGCTTAAATGTGGGTTATTTGAGAGGATTGGTGAAGGTCAATTGTACATTTTCTGAAACTCCGACCCATATGAGAAAACCACTTTGATATTAATGCCTCCATTCCCACGACCGTTGAGATTGTTGATAAAAACTGTTATTGTATACCTCCGTACTGGATTAATATCATATTGCATGTATATGGACGTCCGTATAGGGTTTCTACATGTGGTGTATATACCCCAAACCGTATGGTTCCCTTCAGGACAACAGCACATGTAATCATCACCAGTTAAGGTTTAAATACCTTGGACAGTTCATATTTGTTTTAACTTTGTGTGGAAATGAAAGTGTTTCCCTTGTTTAATATATAGGCACTAACTAGCTCGAATGTTTGCCCCTACCGCCCCCCCCCCCCCCCCCACACACACACAGTGGTACATTGCCAAGAAATATTTATACCTTTATACAGCATGTTATATATATCATTATGTTATTAATTAGATTATTATAGTAATTTATACATACGTACATATTATATACATATACTTATCATGCATATAATTTCATTAATGTTATGAAGAGCTGGGAATATCCAAGAAATCTGTCGACCTGTTTGTCTTTCTAAATGTAACTGTAATTTTTGTAAAAGTAAAAGATTGTTCAAATCAAATCAATAATTATAATTTGCCAATATACATGAGACCCCTAAAGGCTGATTTGATACTTTCACTATTTTCTTGCAATTATGAGGTGTATAGATCTCACAATCTGTTTGTTCCTTTGAAAAATAGTTTCACTCTCAGAACATCTCCTGGGAGAAGTTGGATTATAAAACTGCCTCAGGTGGATTGAAATGAGAGATAGCGTCTTAACGTTTCACCTGTTGAGTCGTCCTTACGTAAGCACGTAAAGGCACGTAAAGGCACGTAACGCCAGTCAGTAACCCTATCTCTCCCGTCAGCCACCATATCTCTCCCACGTAACCCCCCGTACCTTACGTGTAACACCTGACAAGAATACGTCCAGGTAAAGTACTGATAAACTCATCTTCATTCTTCACCCTAAACCTGACAACTTTCAGATAACAAATCTTCAAATTGCTGGCTTAACAATTCTGTCATTATCTTACGTAATTGCTAAGTGGAACTGTGTTAAGTATATACTAAGATACTTCGTGGGAACCCAAGACGTTGCGTTGTACTTTTCTCACTGTAGAATTTCAGAAAATGTACAATTCAACTTCGTCAATCTTCTCAAATAGCTCAAATTTCAGACGAAAATAAAGTTCAAAATACAGTTCAACCTAACCAAACAGTTTGCTAGAATCAATGCAATGCCGAATATACTAGAATTGACCCAGTATTGACAACATTTCAGCCTAATTTAGCAGATTTTACTCAATGTGTAGAGCTGCCAATTGTACATTTTCTGAAAATCTGACCCCTGCATGTACATTTCTCACTGCTGCTACATTTCTACAACTCTCTCACACAGGTTCACATTCCTTATATGGGTTAGATCTTCAGAAAATGTACAATTCGCCTTCACCAATCCTCTCAAATATCACACATTTAACACAAGAATCAGCTTCAAAATGCAGTTTAACATAACAGAACTGTTACTTTAAATCAATGCGATACCAAATACACTCAGACATGCCCGGTATTCCTCATTGTTCAGCCTTCTTTTGGAGAATTTCCTAAATGTGTAGAGTTGCCAATTGTACATTTTCTGTAAATCTGACCCATATGGGATGATCAACTACAGGGGGAGGGGGGTTGGCTCTTCCACCGAGATTACCCCAGTTTGTCAGATTAACCGCATTTCTCTCCCCAGGCCTTTAATAGGGGATTTGCATACACTGCCACGCTTACCAGTTGCAACGCATTATGGGATATGAGTCGATCGATGCAGTCTGCATTTGACGAGCAAATATTTGGAAGATTTTTATATAAACTATGGACAGACATAAACATCATGAAGTTTGCATGTTGTTGATATGGATCTAAAGTTTAAATAAATGATGGGAGGCACCTTATAGAGTGTAGACTTATGAGAGATTTTGGTGGAAGGGTATTTACATGTATTTACTCTCTTATTCTATTGACAATTGTACTTTCCATTTCATGTATTTCTTAGAGTGAGAAATTTCGTCGTGCCTTTATGCCGTTCCTAAGACCTGTAAATGTTTTGAAGAAAAGATGGTACTATACTTGATACCACAACTGGCATCATTTTGGTGGTTTAAACATGTTCGAAATGTTTTTTAAAAATTGTATTTAGAATATTTACACAGCCAATCTTCGGTAAAATGACAGTTGAACAGAGACAGGCATGTACAGTGTAATTATAACTATATTAAATCAGTCATAATACTGGGGAATAAACATTAATAACCTTAAGTAAAGCTAATCGCCTTGCCCCTATGTTCATAAACACCATTTTGTTCCAATATAAATTCCATTTATATTTTATAATTATATTCGCAAAGTTATTCAATAATTAAAGATGATTTTATCACACAGTGTACAAATAATGTTATGATCAATGGATGTCATGCAAGCAGGACAATGGGCTCACGGGTAATACTTCAATGCACAATAACCATGGTTTTCCGCCCACTGCTGTATCTAGCTATACTTAGGCTTTATGTATCAAAACTACTCATAATGTAATGTTACAAATCTAATTATTATAATTACTCTAAGGGTATTCCCGATGTGAGCAATGGCAAAAAGCGACGTTATTTTCTCCTAGTATTTTCCCCGTTTATGCCAGTGAATACAACTCAATGCTATACATTCTATGTGGATTTACATTCATAATGACACCCTTTCAACTCTAATGTCTTAAATATGGCCACTCTGTTAAAGTAGATGGTCGCAGTAATCATTTAACTATTACAGACATAGTATAGACTTTACGGGTCAGAACATCGGGGAATGTACAATCGACTGCTGTACACATTTAGTTAATTCTGCTAAGTTATGTCGAAACAAAGATACATGCTAGATATATCTAAGTATGTTTGTTATTACATTGAATAAAAAGTATCTGTTCGATTATATTGAACTGTGTTTTAAACCTAATTTTTGTCTTAAATTTGTGTTATTCTTGGGAATTTGTGAAGACGAATTGTACATTTTCTGGTGACTTAACCCTTTTATGACCAATCCACTCCAAGATTTAGTTAGTGACAACATGTGAGGAGTATTTGATGAAGGTAGAGAATGTGACCATGTTAACATTAAACACTGCTCTTTATTAGCTTTACGTCTAACTCAGGCATTGATTACATTGTCTAAATTATAGGGCTACTGCTCATTTATATCCATTCCACAGACTCACCTTCCTGCCTCTCTGATTAATTTCACAATAATTGCAATCAGGAAGGAGATGACTGATACAGGTCGATGCGCTTAATTTGAGCTCATACACTATAAAAACAATCATTATCTGGCCTTACAGTTCTACCTTCTAAATACGGCTTTACACCGAGAATATTCTTTTTTTTTTTTTTTACAGTGGTAGGAATTCTATTTGAATTGAATTTTATTAACTAAGGTGGATATTACTGGGTATTACGAAGAAATCTCCTCTTCATCCTATTGAGATATGGGTCAGATTTTCAGAAATTGTACAATTGGCAGCTGTACACATTTAGTAAATTCTGCTAAATTAGGCTGCAATGTGGTCAATACTAGGTAAATTCGAGTATATTCGGCATTGCATTGATTCTAGCAATCTGTTTGGTTAGGTTGAACTGTATTTTGAAGTTTATTTTCGTCTGAAATTTGGGTTATTTGAGAAGATTGGCGAAGTTAAATTGTACATTTTCTGAAAATCTGACCATAATGTATACCAACCGAGTGGGAATCACAATATTTCTCATATTCCCAAGAAAAATAAAGGAACTTTAGTATAATAGGGTCAGATTTTCATAAAATGCACAATCTACAGTTCTACACATCTATCAAATTCTGCTAAATTAGAGTGAAAATCTATCAATACTAGGTATATCTGAATGTATTCTGTATTGTATCCATTCAATAAATCTGTCTGGTTATGTTGAACTGTTTTTTTAAACCTGATTTTTGTCTTAAATTTGGGTTATTTGAGAAGATTGGTGAAGGACAATTGTACATTTTCTGAAAATCTGGCCCAATACCAAGTATAAGTGCGTTGGCACCCCAACCACTATCACTACCACTCCTCCTGCCTAATATTGGTGGTAGTAGATGTATAGTGGTTGCACTATACCACAACTACTACCACCAATATTGCTTATGTTAATAATCCCTTTTCATACAGCAAGCAAAATGTAAATATCTCGCTTGAAGATTCTTCAAAAGACTTTAAGGACTTTTGCTCCTGAATTAAATTAGCATATTTTGGTCCTTTATATAGGGTAGAGGTCTGTGGGTGGCAGGTCTATAACAGTCTGTTCACAGTTCCTTGAGCAGGATTTGGGGGCCAGAAAGTCAATATTAATCCTATGCTTTAAAGCCGAGGTTCCATTGATCAAGGGTCTGCCCCTCCCTGGTACTCCTTGGCCTCCACTCAAAGACCAGACGTGAGCTTACCAACCTTTTGTCCACAGATACTTGTCAAAGTCTCTGAAACCTTTTGATTGGAAAAGTAAACATGGAATATATTGTGAGTATATATATATACACTTTGGTCTGTGGTATTTAGATGGTGGGAGGAATCATAGTGTGGTATATGGATTAGATTTTCAGAAAATGTACAATTGGCAGCTGTACACATTTAGTAAATTCTGATAAATTGGGCTGCAATTTGATCAATACTAGGTAAATTCGAGTATATTCGGCATTGCATTGATTCTAGCAATCTGTTTGGTTAGGTTGAACTGTATCTTAAGTTTATTTTCGTCTGAAATTTGGGTTATTTGTGAAGATTGGCGAAGTTGAATTATACATTTTCTGAAAATCTGACCCATATTCGAGGACCCATACTGTGGTGTTTGATGCTCAGTAGAATATAGGCAAGGATCGTGACAATTAACATGATTTGTTTATTTATGATAATTAGGGGTGACTAATCTAGATCCTTTGTTATACGATGAAAGCACTCTTACTAAACATGAACCAGGAAATGTGTTGATAAATCTTGCCTTTAAAAACATTAAAATTGTCCACATTCCAGTGTAGGTGTATAACACAATAATGCACCTTTATTCATTGGCACTAAAACCTGCACCAAGTGATCTTGAAATGCATTAGTTTAGACATTTTTTTAAAAATCCTGCTTCAATTTAAAGGCTTTCCTTTCAGTCAATAAATCTCAATAGGTATAATGGCATATTTTGGCTACTACATGGGCCTTTCACAGCATGGGAAGTTAGACTGAGAGTTAGCTTTTAACGTTAGTCTTTAAAGTAACACAACTAGGGCAAGAATTAAGCCCCGATCTCTAACCAATCAGCAAAAACAACATGACCCTACGAGTAGATTTGCTCCGGAGCCCTCGATGAATTATTCAGACGCTTCTAATGAAAATATTCGCCTTTCTTGTCAAAATAGTGGAGGGGCGAGAGAGCCCTAGGCTTAAGCAGTGAAAACCCACTCTAGAGCGAGCATGAACAGTGTTATGGAGCAGCAATAGCAATGGTGAGAACATTGCGTAAGTAAATATTCATAAGATCTCTTCACAAAGTGTTTGATCAAGGAATCTGTGGCGGGTGGAAAGAGGGGCAGTTCTCACTCGCCCACTAGCATTGAGTCAGTCTCTGTGTCTTTCTCTATAAATAGTATAATCATGTTCCTACTGTGTTTGTATTCGTACCTTGGTGAAGGTGTGACAAAATGTACGATTGGTGGTTGTAATTTGAGGAAATTCTGTTAATTTAGGCTGAAAATGATTAATACTATAGGTATATGGTGGTATATTGTGGTATTGGGTTGATTCAACAAACCTGTTGGGTTATGTTGGCTGTCTTCAGAACATAATTTTTGCCTTAAATTTGGATTATTTTAGAGGATTGGTGAAGGTCAATTGTACATTTTCTAACTATTTCTCCCATCTACATAACACACGGGGTATAATATAGTTTCGCTTGTCTATAGGTTTCACAGCTATTCACATACCATTATTGTAAAATGATAATAAACATAAGTATAAAAACATAACTAATAAAGCGACGACATTGGAAATAGAACCTCATAATTTAAACATTACTAAGTTCACTCTAGGTCCAAACCCTCAGTTCAGATAAGAACGGTATGTCAGCTACTTCGCTAATCAGTTTCCTCGCCTAGGACTCGGTGTTTTAATGGGATTATAATGGCATTTTGCTGTCGGAATGGAATTATATTGGCACTTTGCGGTTTGAGGCGAGAGGCTGTCCCTTCGTTTGAAGGGACTCTCTCAACTTTGGACTTAGACTGGGTTCACCACCAAAGGGTCCTTAACTAGAAGAGAAGCCATTTTAAGGTTTCGCTCGTGTAGGTTTCACATGTATAGCTGCCCACCAATTATTATAAAATAATAACAATTGATTAGTACAAAAAGCTCATTCTGTGAGAACTATGAATTAATAATCCATATATTTATTAGGTTTACTACCAGGGTATTAATAACTACGTGAGAAAGGCGTTCTGGTTTCACTCATGTAGCTTTCGCATGTATCTCTGGCTATTAATTACTATTCATAATAACAATGAATTAGTATAAAAGGCATAATTAATTCTGTGATAACATCGAATTAAGAATCTATATGGGTCAGATTTTTAGAAAATGTACAACTGGCAGCTGTACATATTTAGTAAATTCTGCTGCAATTCGGTCAATATTAGGTAAATTCGAGTATATTCGGCATTGCATTGATCATAGCAATCTGTCTGGTTAGGTTGAACTGTATTTTGAACTTTATTTTCGTTTAAAGTTTGGGTTATTTGAGAGGATTGGTGAAGATTAATTGTACATTTTCTGAAAATCTGACCCATATATTTATATGGGTTTATCAGTGGGTTGTTATAACAAAGTTTGGGGAGAGAGAGAGGGGGGGGGGGTCGGGGGGGGGGGGGTCTCCCTTGACCAACTTCATGCAACGTTTGCTTCCTTCCGGGCCAGTAACTCTTTGCGACGCGCGCCAAACGCAGTTCCTTTTGATTTCAGACATAATCGATTGAAGTCGGATTTTGCCTCAGGGGGGTGAAAATACTGAACCGCACAAACTCTAGCGTCCCATCAGAAATAAGTGTGAAAATGAGTTGATTTTAATTATTTCAAGTGTACAAAAAGCAATCTATATTGCATGAACGATTGAAGCTATCATTTCTACCGACGGGATGCTAGAGTGGAAAATATGAATAGGTTTTCGTATCGGGTTAACAAATTCCCATCATATCTTCACATAGCGTAAGATTAATTACCGAATCTGGTATTATTCACCAAACTTTGGATTTAAATAATTGCTGTTCGAGTCATGTGCACCTTTCTAGCAAGGCATATGTTGGGGACAATTACAATTTAACATTTTACCTTGGTTTGCTGGTATAAAACCTGTCTTTTTTCTTGCAGTCCCTGATTTGGACGCAATCGGGGTGGCAAATGATTTTAATTGGCATTTTGCTTGGAGGCACGTATGTTTTACGACTTGCTAGAGAGCATTAAGCCGTCATACTGAGGGGGAATCATAAGGGGCATCGACCCCGTGCATATGGGTCAGATATTCAGAAAAAGTACATTTCACTTTCAACAATCCTCTCAAATAACCCACATTTAAGACAAAAATGAGCTTCAAAATACAGTTTAACATAACAGAACAGATATTGTAAAACAACACAATACTAAATATACTCAGATATACCTATCATTCATCGTTTTCAGCCTAATTTATCAGAATTTACTAAATTTTCTGACGATCTGACCCATATATATTATTGTGAGGAGGGTGGAAATGGGGAGGGTGGGAGGGGACGGGGTAGTAGATCTATGCACCCTAGATGCGTTTTCTGAGGGCATGAGTGAATCGAAGAGGGTTTAAAAAGAGAAATGAGATCACTACTTCATATAGAATCCCAAAGCAACTCTATTTTGCGTGTATATCGTAATCATATCTTTTGGTGTTAAAAACAAATAACTAAGTCATCTCCTCGTTATATTAAACAGCCATAAATGCGACTAATTATGACAATAAGTATAATAATAAGTTTAAAGTGAAAAATACTTATGATAATATTGTTATTCTAATTCCCCATAGATTATCTAAAAGGATTTTTTTTAAATGCAAATACTTATATTGCACCGTCTATATTGTACTGCACATACATTATGGGCGTATTATTATATAATAATTACAATAGTAATAATAATGATAATAAAGGAGAAGAGGAAGAGGAAGGGTGTGAAGGAAGAGGCCACTATTCCTCACAGTGTACCACTATTCCTCACAGTGTACCACTATTCCTCACAGTGTAGGCAGGTAAAATGACATGCTGGAGGGTCCATCCAGTGGGCAGATCGTTAGAAAGTGTACAATCGCCAACTCTACACATTCAACAAATACTGATAAATTAGGTTGAAAATCGCAAATACTTTATTATTGATTTATCATATGTGATATTTATTACTATAAATTTAGAATTAGCTGATAAAACAAATCCGTTTTTGTCTTAATTGGTATTATTAAATCATCTCTTTATTGTGTACTTTATGGGCATTATTCGCTTAAGCATTTCTATATTTAAGTATTTAAATATATATAAATAGTTTAAATGTAAAGCTGACCACAGGTGAAACAACACCTGTAAGTGGGAATATAAATGCATATAATAATATCAATGTACCTACTATACTGAGACCATAAAGGAAATGTAACTCATGGTAGTACGAAAAGCGCTCGGATGAAGACTACTTTGTGTAAAACGCTTGAATAAAAATATTGTTGAATTTTCTTGTATTATTTGAGAGAATTGATGAAAATTGGCTAAATTAGGTTGAAAATCGCAAAAACACCAATTATATCTAATATACATTTGAGTATTGGCTTATAAATCAACTCCGTTCGGTTATGTTGAGCTGTAAATTGAACCACATTTTCGTCTTTAATTTGTATATTTTTTTTATTTTTTTCCCACACCGGATCTTTTTTCAAGTTTGTCAACAAATCCTTTCTCTAATTTAGGGGGATTAACACTCCACTGTACACAAGCCCACTTTCCTCTCTCTTTGATCTCGTTTCACTTTGTTATATTGGGTGTATTGTAACCTTTGCACTATTAAAACAATCTAATACGGTAGGGCTTTAAATCCTCCCTATGCAGGGAGATTAGTACCCACCTACAGTGTCGTTTTTTAAAATTGCCAAATAAAAGTTTCAACAACAACAAATATACAATAAAACTCAACAGTTGTATATCAAAAATACAACCAGGATTCTGTGAGGTTATTTTGTTACTGGCAAGATTTCAACTCTACCACATGCGTACGGTATAAAATTGTACAATTTTTAGAAAATCGATGAAAGCGAATTGTACATTTTTTGACACCATGACCCTTCCCCAGGAGGAGACGCTGGAGGAGACGCTGGGTGATTTGTAGCCGTGATGAATCATGACCTGCGCGCGCATGCATCTTACATGACGAAGACGACATGCTAAGCGCCGACCCCGACCTCACAGCGGGATCTCTTTCCCCGCGCGCCAAAACGCAATTCATTCGGCAGAACCTGCCGATGATCAAACACCTTAACCTGGTGATGGGTCTGGATCAAAGGCCCCTTTATGAATAGAGGAGGCGGATGGGTTGGAGGATGAACCTATGTTTGTCCCTGTTCGCTACAAGATTTCATTCAATTCAAACCCAGGCGTTGAATGCATTATCAGGGCTAAGTATATACCCTCACCTGCGTATTTGCCTGTCAAGAATCGGAAAAAGTGATTACTACCTATTCGCCTGATCTCTCCCATGTCCCACACCGGTTCACAATAGTGGGTTAATAGCTGTACAGTGATAGACCACTTCATCAACATGCAGGCCTTTCATGAAGCATGAATGATATTCCTAGTTACTAGTTATTCCATGCATACCTTGGGATAAATGAAAATAGGAATAGCGCTTGTATAAATGGTTGATCTGGTAGTTTACCATGTAATTGACCCAGTGCCTTGAATCTGGGCATGAATAAAATGTGCGATGTGTGTTCCGTGAGAAGAAATTCATTATCCTTTAATATTTGGGTTCTAAAAGGTACGTCCGCCTCTCCTTCTCTTCCTCCCTCCTCCACCTCCTCCTCCTCCTCCTCCACCTCCGGCTCCTCCTCCACCTCCTCCTCCTCCACCTCCGGCTCCCTCCTCCCCCTCCCCCCTCCCTCCTCCCTCCTTCCTCCTCCTCCTCCCTCTTCCTCTCCCTTCTCCTCCTCTCCCTCCTCCTCCTTCTCCTCCTCCTCCACCTCCTCCGCCTCTCCTCCTCCTCCTCCTCTTCTCGAGTTTGTGCTTCATGTTTTTATGAGCCGCAGGGGGAGGTTTGAGGTTTGAATAACTTTTTTCAAGACAATAAACTTGAATTAAATGTTTCAAGTCACGATATTTACACGACCATCTGCCGCTGGGAACACACTATCACGGTCTACTCTTCTTCAGCCTCTCTATGGGTCAGATCTTTTGAAAATGCACAATTCGCCTTCAGCAATCCTCTCAAATAACCCACATTTAAGACTAAACATGAGCTTCAAAATGCAGTTAAACATAACAGAACTGATACTATAAATCAATGCGATACCAAATCTACTCAGATATACCTGGTATTTAACATTTTTCAGCCTAAATTAGCAGAATTTACTAAATGTGTACAGCTGCCGATTGTACATTCTCAGATAATCTGAGGTAGCCAGGCTATAGCCGAGCAATTATGTTGTAAATCATACTTCCCGAGGCCCCAATTCAATAGTGACAAAAACATAAGCAATTTTTCTATAATAAACCTACTCCTTATCATGCATCTTATTCTAAAGGCCTCATGTCAAGCAGAATATCCACAATAATAACATTTAAAATCGATAACTTAAATTTAAAAAAGATTTAAAGAAAGATATCCAAGGTATAGTTGAATTTTAATAAAAGGGGGCGAAGCGGGTAATGAGAAAGGCCATGTTGTTAATCAATGAACATGAGAAAAGTAATGTAATTCCCAGCAATGATTAGAAAGCCACCGATGTGGCATTCGCATGACGGGCTGTACAGCCATCGCAGACTTTCTCTTAATGTAAACCGCCCCCTTGCTGCGAACTCTCATTGATTCTTACCAGACCTCTCTCCGTTTCATTATCCCCACCTGCATGAGAGCTCACTGGAACTATGGTCACGGTCGTAGATAACAAGATAAAGATATAATACCCCCATGTACTCCTCCTCTCATCACACAAAGCTTGCATCCTGCCCCGAAAAATCGATACAAAACTTATATTATGGAAAGTACAAAACCTGAAAGAATTCTGCACCTACAAAGTCAAGTATCCAGACGCGAGAGCACACAAATTCTAACACCTGGCTTTCCATAGAAAGGGGATATAATACGAATAATGCTTTGATATTTTCATGTTGCTCTTGATTGATGTGTTATTTAATTAAACCTAAATCTGGTCTCATTTCGGAGCAGCGACCCCCAACGATGGAAAGCGCCTAATATTACATGGACATGCAATAATTAAACAAGTCCTCGTCATGCAGATAATTAACCAATTACACCAAATAGGAAAACAGTAACTGGGACTGGGAGCGACACTTAACACAAGCACACATAGTGAATATATGGGTCAGATTTTCAGAAAATGTACAGTTGGCAGCTCTACATATTTAGTAATTTCTGCTAAATTCTTCTAAAAAAATGATAAATGTCGGTATATCTGAGTATATTTGTTATCGCATTGGTTTATTGTATCAGTTCTGTTGTATTAAACAGCATTTTGAAGCTTATTTATGTCTTAAATGTGGGTTATTTGAGAGGATTGGTGAGGGCGAATTGTTCATTTTCTGAAGATCTGAGCCATAATATACACTATATTGTAACATTTTAACTCACGCTGGAGGCTATATACTTTTGAACCTACAATTAGACCATTGTCATTTATAACTAATGTAAACCTACATGCACGCTATGCTCTGGGGGTCAGACTTTCAGAAAATGTACAATTAGCAGCTGTATTCATTTAGTAAATTCTTCAAAATTAAGCTGCAATTTGGTCAATACTAGGTAAATTCGAGTATATTCGGCATTGCATTGATTCTAGCAATCTGTTTGGTTAGGTTGAACTGTATTTTGAACTTCATTTTCGTCTAAAAGTTGGGTTATTTGAGAAGATTGGCGACGTTGAATTGTACATTTTCTGAAATTCTGACCCACATGCACGCTATGCTCTGGGTATATACATAGGAGGAGGGTTGGCTAGTCATTAATGAGAAAAGGGGTAATTAGCATACAAAATAAATCAGACATGGGAGAGTATCATTAACTCTAGCTATGCAACTTAGGGTCAATTTGGTTCAAATCCTGGCTTTCAAACAATTAAAATATGCCCAGTACTTCGCTATCAATCTGTTTCGCTAAACAGTATTTTCTAGCCAAATACGCACCCTTTCAATCCTTGTGTAAATATGCTGTTATACCGTATAACAATGCAGTCTAAATGAAGAGACTATTCATATCATTGATTCACAACACGAAAGTGATGTGCTCTTATATCTCGTTATGATGAGCTGTATACAAATCTGGTTAATTTGTTTGGTATTGAAATTCTGATTTAGGACATCAACACAAAATCTATTGTCCAGTCGTTAGTATTAACATGAAAATCCATTTGTAGGGCGACGTAACAAGGACTCGATGGTATTGGATTTAATATTCATGGAAGTCTGCCCTCTAGTTTGAGGATGCTTGTCCAGATGTTCCCTGTTCTAAAATCGATCAGTTTGAAATATTTGTAAAGGCAACGAGGCATATTCAGGGGGAGGCCCGTGAAGGCCCTAGATAAACAATCCATTTTCCTAAATTAAATAATTGAAAACCATTATGGACAACGGTGAGAAAATGAACTTTTGTCTTTAAGTACGAATGCACACACATACATGATCATGATCCGGTGATATATCAAATGTTATCTTTGTAACCTGAATATATCTATATGCCATGAATGTAATAATCTCTGGGTATATGGGTGACATCGCTTGAAAGTGTGCAATTCGCCTTCTCCAATCGTCGCAAATAAACCAAATTTAAGACAACAATAATGTTCAAAATTTGGTTCAACATAGCCCAACAAATTGTTTGAATCAAGGCAATACCAAATAAACGAATATACCAAGTATTATACATTTTTCTGTCTAATTTATTAGAATTTACTAAATGTGTAGCGCTGACAATTGTACATTTTCTCAAATTTCTGACGGTCTGACCAATATTACAATATATTCTATTTATAATAAACTGACGACACAAAAGGGCCACTAAGGAAAAATATAACCTCACTTCCCCACAACAGTACAAAAGCAGAGAGCGAATAATTCTCCGAATGAATTCAAAATAATTCAGGCAGCGTTAACCCCACCCTCTCAGCCCCCCTCCCACCCCTCAATATTCCTATATCTACCCCTGAAAAGACTGGCGAGTATCCTCACTGTTGAGCCTGGGAGGAGTAAAGGCTTGGCAAATATAAAATGATCAATAATATACTTGTAAGCACTGGGGTCACACTTGGTTGGATTTTAATCCATAACTTGTGAGTAAATATTGGTACACAAATCCGACGGATTATAGAGTGCTTATGATTCCTTCATAACCCTCTTTTAGGGTATGACCTAAATTGGATTTGAATCACCAATAATTGGCTACAGATTTCACTGATAAGATCTATAAGCTTTTGTGCTGATTTTAATAGGGTTTGATTGTGAGGAATCTAGGTCAGCTTTTGGTATCATTATTGCTGTTCATGCAGTAAAGGGAAAATTCAATATTACATGCAAACTTCTCTATTATTATTATATCATATATTGAAAAAAAAGAAATTCTTGGGAATTGTGGTGGAAAGTAAACTAAATCTAAAAATAAATACATCATGTCCCACTAAATCTGATTTAGAGAGGAAAACAGTTCAGGTTAACAGAAGGTTCGGATAAAGAGATGTAAAAATACATTCAGTACAAAATCTGGACGGAAATTGCAGTTTATCAAACGGAAAACACAATAAAAATCTTTATAAAATGTATCAAATAAATCGAGAGGAGAATGTAAGGCATTTATGTGCGGAATGTAATGTGGTATCACTTTCCATCACCATGTGTGATAAATTTTCAGAAAATGTACAATTGAACTTCGCCAATCTTCTTAAATAAGCCAAATGTCAGACGAAAATAAAGTTCAAAATACAGTTCAACCTAGCCAAACAGATTGCAAGAATCAATGCAATGCAGAATACACTCGAATTTACCTATTATTGGCCAAAATACAGCCTAATTTAGCATAATATACTAGATATGTACATTTTCTGAAAATCTGACCCATGTGTGATATAGTATTTAATAGATCCAAACACAGGATAAAAGAGTATAGCTTTCCGAGAGATTGCCTTTTACGAGCCCAGTATTCTGCCCATCTTGACCTATAGCTCGTCACCTTTGCACAATGATTACACCCATTAGCCCCACCTCCTGTGTCGATAATGGCCAAAGCTTTCCGACCTCTTTTTTAACCCAAGGTGTCTCCTATGCAATTGGCTCCCGGATCAAGCTCTCTGAATTCACTTTAATTTCTACCTGGGCACTTGGAAGAATCGGCTCCCACCTGACAATGTGCCTTAATAATGGGTTGCCCCGAGGAAAGTGGCCAAGATCTCGGGGTGGAATTGTGAAGCTGAATTGTCGATGGTAAATAAGTCAGATTTTCGGAAAATATACAATTGGCAGCTGTACACATTTAGTAAATTCTGCTAAATTAGGCTGCAATTTGGTCAATACTAGGTAAATTCGAGTATATTCGGCATTGCATTGATTCTAGCAATATGTCTGGTTAAGTTGAACTGTAGTTTGAACTTTATTTTCGTCTAAAATTTGGTTTATTTGAGAGGATTGGCAAAGTTGAATTGTACATTTTCTGAAGATCTGACCCAAATATGTGGTGGGCTGCCTGGTCCAATGCAGTTGTGAAACCCGCTGGGCAGTTTGCCGGGGGAGTCAATACCTTGCCTCCAACTGCCTTAACACCCATTGGGCTAAGGAAATGCCAAAACAGAACAAACCCACACCACGACCCAAGACACAGGCAAGAACCCATGCTGTGCGCTAATGATTTTTGTCTCCTTTTAGTTCTAGTTGGGGTGGGAATTTTCTGCAGGTAACAAAAGGCTGTCATAGCATGTAGGGCAACACATGTTTTGTAGATGTGTTACCGTTGAACTGTAGCCAAAAGAGCACTATAATTGCATTACTGCAGTAGAGTTTCACCTACCTCTCATACATGTGCCTTATTCTCTTGTTCAGTAGTGTGGATGGGGGAAAACAGCACCTGCCTCTTGTCTTCCACATCAACAACTTCAAGACCTCAATTTCTCCCGTGTCCTATGAAGCATCGAGGAGAGAATGACAGCTAGTAAAACGCTCACAACAACACACCTCCATGTAATGTAGAGCTACTCCATTTTAAAATAAGTCCAATCAATGTTCAGAATCCAATGCGGTGTATGTCAACTGTTTGCGATGTGGTCACACGTATGTATGTATGGTTGTATTGTATATATGGACCGTGGTGACTCTCTGAGGTTGAGATGAACAGTAGAACTCAGGTAGTAGTATCGACTACACCAACATGTATCAGATGTTTGGGCCGTGGCTTGAATGTTGGGGACTGTTGTAACTGTGTGGTGCAGCATGGACTATAGGTGAGAGAGGAGCGGGGAGGGAGAGGCTGAAGGCGCAATGCTAGTAGTAGTCCTCTCCAGTCACAATACATCTGGGTACGAGGTCAGGTGAGACCATAGACACAGAGCATGTATTGCAACAATTACCAACATGTAATGATAATAGTTCATCATTCGCTATGCAATGCAATCCATTGAGTGAAGTGTAGGGACATACATGTATACATGAACATCATACATTTATAATAATCATACCCATGTAGAACTAGGTATTCTGATATGAGCCAGTGAACTTGTATTGTCTGTGCAATGCTGGCAGGGATCTCCGAGACTTAAAGCTCTATATGGGTCAGATTTTCAGAAAATGTACAATTCGCCTTCACCAATCTTCTCAAATAGCACACATTTAAGACAAAAAATGAGCTTCAAAATGCAGTTTAACATAACAGAACTGATACTTTAAATCAATGCGATACCAAATATACTCAGATATACCTGGTATTCTTCATTTTTCAGCCTAATTTAGGAGAATTTTCTAAATGTGTAGAACTGCCAATTGTACATTTTCTGAAAATCTGACTCACATGTGTGGACTCCCATTCACAACATACATACACCACACTCCCATGACCTTAAAGGCAACCCACAAACAGCACTTCCACGATACCGGAGAAGTTGTAAGAATCTCCCAGCAAGAAAATCCAGTCCATTCACAACTGTTCCAACACACACAGTCACACAGAGAGAGAGAGTGGCCCCAGACATGGGAAACTCAATGAATGAAGTCTGTACGTGTGGTTCAAGTTTTGCTAGTGTGCATGCATGTTCACTGCTTTGCTACCTGACGCAAATCACTCTCCCTCTTCTGCCCCAGCTCAACCAAATTGCAGACTGCTAAGCCAGCAAAACGACCCCTAATTATAAGCCATCATATCGAGGCCTATCAAAATGCCTCGCTCCGTCTGTCAACATGTATTGTGAGCTGGGGAGGAGGGCAGCGAGAAAACGCATGCAAAAATGTTTCACTAGTAAAAATGTACAATGAGCAGCTGTGTTCATTTAGTAAATTCTTTCCAAATTAAGCTGCAATTTGGTCAATACTAGGTAAAATCGAGAATATTCGGCATTGCATTGATTCTAGCAATCGGTGTGGCTAGGTTGAACTGTATTTTGAACTTTATTTTCGTCTAAAAGTTGGGTTATTTGAGAAGATTGGCAAAGTTGAATTGTACATTTTCTGAAAATCTTACCCAAAAATGTTTCACTAGTAAAAATGCACAAAGAGCATAAATTGATTTTTGGTCCGTTACAACTACCGGAAATATTGACGTTCTGTCAGTCTAGACTGTAGCTGGTAATTTTGTATTTAAAAAATGATTTTTCACAAAAAAATGATAAATCGACTGGATAACTCAGGTGATTTGGTAAGTTTAAACCTTTTATTTATTGGAGGACAAAGGCCTTATATTTTCTTCAGCAATTTGTATATTATGACGGCAGAATTGGGCAGATTGCGGCTCTGTGCTCGTTATATTTAAAGTTCTTTTGGTGTAGTTATAAATATTGATTCTAATTTCTGCAAGTGAAAGACTTTATTCACGTGTATTTTGTGTAATACAGTATTACTACCTGCTCTCCGTTTAGAAACGCATAAGAGATTAAGGCAATTAAGCTTAATATAATGCACGAATCTCTTCTTTTCCTTTTTCTCTGGGAATACATCCATATAACTAGCTATAGGGTGACTGGTCAGACAACTTTCTCTTAACTACCTTGATACGGCTTTCTTGAAGTAAATTATCCGATTGCTGTTTACATTTATGAATCGTAAAAAGATTCCATGAAACAATCTGAACAAGTTCTTGCATATATTTATATAATAACTGTTTATACCAGGGAAACTCTTCCAATAACATTAAATATGAATATTAAACATGAAAAATCAAAGTTTTGTAGTTATAAAATAAAATTTTTATGACAACTGAAGGTTGCACGATAAAACCACAAACTGAATAAATTGTTTGAGATTCACTTGGCGGTAGATCCAATATGGCAACACTTAAATGGCTCATTACTAGCCCCAGAGAGGTATTCAATCATGGCAATTCCATTTTGAGAGTGAATTTCAGGCTACATTTTCTCTGGCGAAACTGATAAGGCATTTCCTTCTAAACACTCCTTGCCAATGCCAGACATCGTGGACTTGTATTTGTATTGTTGTTATGCCTTCCAAATGGAATTATAATTAATCTCGTAAAATGCCTCTAATCGGAACACTGGCATGTAGCCATGACATATGTTATTAAAATTGAAATTGTTAAACTCTTCGGATGTACACTCGCTCAAATGGCAATTACTTGTGCTCATATATCCTTCTCATGCCAACAATAGGGGATGGATTCTGTTGAAATTTGACATACAAATATTTCACAATATTTTATCGAAAATTGCAAGAATGTTTTCACCAATATCAGAGCTCGTATAAATGATCTATGAAAACCAAATGCATGATGGGAAAGATGGAGACTTGTGTCGTATTAATAAATATTCCATGCAAAACATAAAATGTTTTTTTATAGATTTTAGACTGTACCATTAGTCCCATAATTCAATGCGAATCAGGATTCAAAATGGCGGCTATGCAAATCCCCTATTCGACGAGGGCATTTTTATGGAAAGCACGTCAGAGTATTAAAAGCCTCTGAGAAAGCACCATTGAAGAGTAGAGTGAGTGAGGTTGGTTGCTTTACGCCCTTATCAACACATTTAATATGGTTATATCAAGGGCGGGAGAGCTGAGAGGGAGGCAGTTTATGATCATACCCAGGAAATAAGAGATAGAGAAGAAGGGAGAGAGAGACAGAGAAAAGAGACAGAAAGGCACTTTAAGGTCATACCCAGAACCATGCACCATTCGACGAGGGCATTTTTATGGAAAGCACCTCAGAGTATTAAAAGACTCTGAGAAAGCACCATTGAAGAGGTTTGTATGTTGATACAATCACTGTAGCAATAAATGTTGTCAAACGCTTTGCCAACAAGTCACCTTTCCATCTGGGTAAGACAGCTAAAGCTCGATTAGAAGGCAAGAAGAAGAACTATATGAAAAATTGGGCGCAGGGCGAAAAGGCGGAGACAGTTGGGGACGAAGAGGGCGTTAGATGGAGAACAATAGGGTGAAGTGAAGCCCATGATTAGACCCGCCTTGAGAGAGCGTGACAGGGTCCGCAGACAATAGAGGAATTGGCATCCCCGCCTCTACACCAGTCCACCAACCCCGTCATTCCCATACGCTCCATTGGAGCAATATTATCCCTCCAAACATTTCTTTGCCCGACTCTTCCTGCCCCCACTTTGTTCCGCGAGTCGGCCATATGCAATTAAAATCTATTAATGCTTTTCTCGATTTCACTTCCTGCCGCAGGGTACGACGGGACGTCACGTAAAAGCCGCGCATCCGGATGAGATTTGATGCGAGAATCCTTTCAGGTATCAGCATGGTAAATGGAGTATTCGCGCTCTGGTGCACATTGGGGACTTCTTGAAATTTGACTTTGGGGCTGCAAAGTGTATATATTGGAGGGTGAGACGGAGGGGTTAGACCGATTCTCTTTCGACTAGACGCGAGGGAGAGGAGAAGGAGGAGGGGTGGCTAGACCTCAGGGCATAGAGTAAAGGGCTTCGTGGCCAAGCCATAATAAAGGGTCCATGTCGCTAGGGTAGTGATTTGCTAAAATGGAGAACAAAGAAGAACTGTTGGAAGAAGGCAAAATGAGGCAGATAAATCAGCTGTTGGACCAGCCATGTTTGGAGGTTACTATCACTAGAAGCCACTACCTGCCATTATTATCAGTCCACCCATCTCAAACGCCGTTAGCCAAAAGTAAATTAGATTTCTGTCCCTTTTTCGCTTGGAGGTGTCGATTGTCACCCCTTCCCAAAAGCCTTACCGTCCTTCTGAATAGACTTGATATGAACATCAGGCATGTGTAGCACTAAGGAGTAAAATGAATGAGAAGTAGGGTCTAAGGGGCTTCTTTAGGCCAGGAATTGGGTGTTAAAGCCCAGGGTCGGGTTTCAAGCATAGATATGGACCAAACACTCAGAGAACCCAAAGAAAAGGTCACCAAAGTATGTCTTGGCAAGGATTGAATTTCCCCAGAGGAAATTGTGTGGTTGGTTAGTGGCAGGACACCTATGGGTTAAAGCCATTTATACATGTAGTTGACATCACCGACATTTGGGTCAGATTTTCTGAAAATGTGCAATTGGCAGCTCTACACATTAAGGAAATTCTTCTGAATTAGGCTGAAAATTGGTGAATACCGGGTATATCGGAGTATATTTGGTACTGCATTGATTTATAGTATCAGTTCTGTTATGTTAAACTGCATTTTGAAGCTCATTTTTGTCTTAAATATTGGTTATTTGAGAGGATTGGTGAAGGCGAATTGTACATTCTCTAAAAATCTGACCCATGTATAGGTGACATGGACAGTTCCAGGGTTTTAACCCATAACATGTGTGACACATCCGTTTAAGGGGATTATTGAGCTCCACGTGAAACTGGATCTATTTCCATAATGAACATCAACTTGGAATAAAGGAGGGAAGAATTGATAAGAATTAAAACCCAAACAGGCGTTAGAACTGAAATAGTCCCGAAAAGTTATATGTGTGTTCATGAAGAGAGACGTTTGCTCTATATTTAGAACCTACAGTGGGTCAGATTTTCAGAAAATGTACAATTCGCCTTCACCAATCCTCTCAAATAACCCACATTTAAGACAGAAATGAGCTTCAAAATGCAGTTTAACATAACGGAACTGATACTTTAAATAAATGCGATACCAAATATATTCAGATATACCCGGTATTCATCATTTTTCAGCCTAATTCAGCAGAATTTCCCAAATGTGTACAGCTGCCAATTGTACATTTTCTGAAAATCTGACCCCTGTACACTAAAGTTAACTTTTTCCTCCCGGTGAAAATATTTGAATGTTAAAGGAGAACATTTTATTTTATCTATATTTGTCAGAAATGCTCCAAGCTTTGATGTATGAAAAAATCTGTATATATTTTGATCAGAAGTGAACCTCTTTTTTTAATATAAAATATATCATTGTTAATTTAATTGATTAACTTTTTAAAGTTATTGACTGAAATACGCACATCATCCCATTCAAACGCGAGTTTCTAGGGCAGCTGTTTAATCGCCTAAAACACAAAAAGCACAAAAATAAAAGCACAAAATTACTACACACTCAACAAGGATTAAAAATAAAGAGAAAAATGGCCACAATAAGTGATCTTAATCATCCTATAGTTGTCAGATGACAAGCGAAGAAAGAGAAAACTTAATACCATTATACGACAATTCCTAATTATCATTTAATCGCTGTGGAAAATTAGTCCCTCGCAATCGCTAAGCATGAAAATAGACACTGATTGTGTTGGAGCTCAGGTGTGCAATGGTAGACTCCGAGTAAGAGCAACCACTTAAGGTACATCTGGCAGCTGAATCCAGCCCGATTGTTGCCCTTGTATAACTTAATGTAGAGAAGAGTTGGTAATTAATTGTAATCAACAGTGGAAGAATATGGCTTAAAATAAGACACAGGTGGTGAGTACTCGAGGACATATATGGATGAGATCTTTAGAAAATGTACAATTCGCTTTTACTAATCCTCTCAAATTACCCACATTTAAGACAAAAACGAGCTTCAAAATGCAGTTTAACACAACAGAACTGATACTTTAAATCAATGCGATACCAAATATACTCAGATATACCCGGTATTCATCATTTTTTAGCCTAATTTAGCAGAATTTCCTAAATGTGTACAGCTGCCAATTGTACATTTTCTAAAAATCTGACCCATATAGACTATCACTCAGTTATTTACTACGTCAACGTCTTGTTAAGGAATTACCTTCAGGGTTTAACACATGTTCTCCAGCCAAACCCATTCTCATCATATTCACATTATTGGTCTTTAACAGCTACACTATTCACGTCCTTATGTGATCCTTATCACTTTATTCACCTCGTGGGTATATATGGTTTAATAACTGATGCACACTTTCCATGCAGCTTCATTGGGAAGGCTATATGGGTCAGATTTTCAGAAAATGTACAATTAAACATCGCCAATCTTCTCAAATAACCGAAATTTTAGACGAAAATAAAGTTCAAAATACAGTTCAACTTAACCAAACAGATTGCTAGAACCAATGCAATGCGGAATATACTCGAATTTACCTAGTATTGACCAAATTGCAGCCTAATTTACTCAATGTGTACAGCTGCCAATTGTACATTTTCTGAAAGTCTAACCCATATATGGTTTAATAACTAATGCACACTTTCCATGGGGAGCTTGATTGGGAATGCTATATGGGATGTAGATACATCACCAATAGAACAGCATAGGCTAACATTAATTATGAAGCGATTGTTGAAACGACATGAACCATACATATCTTCAGATCAGTAACTTCAGTTCGGATGTCAAAAAAAGGCGATCAATCTTTCCTAATTACCTGCAAAGTTCATGAAATTTCCTCCCTTTCTCGGGGGATTTGTGTGGTTTTCACTGGATAAAATCCCATTTTAAGTTCTGGCAAATTGGGCCCTGTTTTAACGGCGCCCCCTCCAGGCAGGTCCACTGTGTACAATTAGTCCTTCACTTTTATCTCGGTGACCTTCAATCTGCGGACCAAGAAGTTACTAATGGCTGACTGGCTGCGAGACAAGGACGACCAGCACAAGCACACCTTTGAGATATAAATTTTACTTTATCTGATTGTAAAGGAAAATGTGACTGTTTCATTCAGAGTCAAAGGACAATTGCTATCTGTCATACCTCAGATTCTCCACACATAAATCAGGAAGAATATTACAGCCCGGTAACTATGATGACTGTTGTTATTTTTTTTTAAACAGAAATATTTTCGTTTTCTCTGGAGGGTGTGTATAGACCATTCATAGAGGAGGAATTGCTAGATGTATCTGGTAAATGAGTCATATTTTCAGAAAATGTACAATTAGCAGCTCTACACATTTAGAAATTTCTCCTAAATTAGGCTGAAAAATGAAGAATACCGGGTATATCTGAGTATATTTGGTATCGCATTGATTTAAAGTATCAGTTCTGTTATGTTAAACTGCATTTTGAAGCTCATTTTTGTCTTAAATGTGGGCTATTTGAGATGATTGGTGAAGGCGAATTGTTCATTTTCTGGAAATCTGACCCAAATAAATCATAATTATTAAATATTTGTATTTGCAACAACCTTAAACATATTGTTACAAAATAGCATTACTTTATATAAATGATTGTGTGTTATACATGATAGTGTTGCAATAATAGCAACGTGCACATTTTTTAAATATAAATATAAAGTTCCAGTCTAAGCCCAAACCCACTCAGATCAGATGAGAGTGGTATGTCAGTGATTGGACCCCTACTGCGCTAATGGTTTTTCTGACCCAGGAGTAGGCATGCTTATGGGATTATAATGGTATTTTGAGGTCCTAATGAGGTTATAATGAGAGGCTTTCCTTCAGTTTGAAGGGACTCCCTCAACTTTGAGCCTAGACTAGTTCATTCAGAGTACTACTTTTCTTCTTAGGTTCAGCAAACAACTTGAGGGCAGACCAATGATAGTGCGGAACGTGCACAAAAAGCCTTTCGTACAATATGACTAGTAAATAATTTGATACAATTGCATACAAATCAATTAAACCTGATTCCAATCCAAAATTAGTTCTACTTTGGGCCATGCCTCTAGGAATATCACGTCGGTTATATGACAGATACAAAGCCACACAATTTAAATTAATTGTATTTATTGATTAATTGTATTTTATTTAAGTACATGAAACACCATAATGGTGTTTTCCTATACAGAAACAAATATTGTAAATCTAAACAAATCGGCCATCGAAGAAAGATCCTTTGTCATTGTTCTTTTCGCATATCAATCCATGCCACATAATATATTATAATGGATCACTTAATCATATGCTTGATGTACACAATGTTACAAGGAAAAATATACATTCTGAATCATTATACCCTTCCCCGATGTTACAGCTTACAAAAGCCATACTGAAATCTGTACGCACTACCATCGATTGTACACATGTCTAACAAGCTATACCATTGTCACGAGGGAACGCTCACCAAGCGATACAATGCAAGATGACGTAAGGAGGAGGGCCAGGTGGAGATGTTGAGGAGGATATTGATTGTTTGTAACATATTTATAACCAGGCTATGATCTTCATCTAGCAAATTGCAACCAGAAAATCTAGCAAGGTTATACAGTATGTAACCGAGGTTACATGGATAGCCACTGTTAGACATAGTAGACATGTGGGTGAAATCGTCAGAAAATGTACAATACAACTTCCCCAATCCTCTCAAATAACCCACATTTAAGACAGAAATAAAGTTCCAAATACAGTTCAACCTAACCAAACAGATTGCTAGAATCAATGCAATGCCGAATATACTCGAATTTACCTAGTATTGACCAAATTGCAGCCTTATTTAGCAGAATTTACTGAATGTGTACAGCTGCCAATTGTACATTTTCTGAAATTCTGACCCATGTAGAGGCTATTTGGGGTGTCTTGGTGAATGTTAGGGTCCGACGTCAGATAATATTTCGGAAACGTTTTTGCCTTCTGACTGAACATCTCCTCATGTTAAACGTCTAGGAATTATTGCTCGAATTTTAATTCTGCTTTCTCCCATGTGCAACGAACCAAAACTCCCCCTCAGAATTATTTTTTCCCAGAACGTTTTAGCAGTGTGGAACCGCAATTTATTTGGTCATTTTGTAGCAGATTCTTTTATTTGGACATTAAACTAGTTGTATTCAATTGTGTGCATTGTTTGGAATTATTTCTTGTAATAACATTTTAGCACTTTACCAACTTTAAAGTTGGAATAAGTTTCAAATTTATGACATCACAAAACCGTACATATTGTAACACACACATTGACTGCGTTACAATATAAAGGGGAATATTATCCCCGATACCCATAAATCTTAGTAATGGTGTACGTAAACTTAAGAAAATTATAAGATTTACTACTCGAAAACACTATAAAAACCAACATAGAGGCTGGAAAGCATGGGAATCTTGAATCCAACCTAATTTACTGCTATGAGTCCGCTGCTGGAATGGTCACATTATATACAGATGGGTCAGATTTTCAGTAAATGTACAATTCGCCTTCACCAATCTTCTCAAATAACCCAAATTTCAGACAAAAATAAAGTTCAAAATACAGTTCAACCTAACCAAACAGATTGCTAGAATCAATGCAATGCCGAATATACTCGAATTTACCTAGTATTGACCAAATTTCAGCCTGATTTAGCAGAATTAATTAAATGCGTACAGCTTCCAATTGTACATTTTCTGCAAATCTCACCCATATACAGATATTCATAAAAGATGATATACAACTGTATATGGCATGCTTTACGGTATGAATGACCCACCACTTTCCCTTCCACATTCCTTCTAAATACACAAATAACTACAATTAACACAACTTATCCTTAGTACAGAATCAATTTATATTCATCTCTCCAGACGCCCATCATCTCATAATAATGTTCTGCCTATATGTGGAGGGTAAATGCTAAATTAAATGTTTGGGTAATCATATGTTGCCCGCCATTAAGCATCTATGCAACCCTAATTGCTTGAATAATTACTACCTTTCACTATTGAATAAGCAAATGTAATGTATCGCAGTATGTTATTAGCGTTACATACTGCACATTAGTTATGGATAAGGTGCCTATGTACTGGGGATATTCATTAGGGGATACAACGGGACATGTAACCAGTGATATGCATATCTGGGACAGATTTTCAGAACATGTACAATTCACCTTCACCAATCCTCTCAAAAAACCCACATTTAAGACAAAAATGAGCTTCAAAATGCAGTTTAACATAACAAAACTGATACTTTAAATCAATGTGATACCAAATATACGCAGATATACCTGGTACTCTTCATTTTTCAGCCTTATTTAGCAGAGTTTACTAAATGTGTAGAGCTGCCAATTGTACATTTTCTGAAAATCTGACCCATATTCCTCAGGAATAAGCGGGTGTATCGAATTAACATTAGCTGCTGCGAGGGGGCTTTGTAATACAGCAAATCCCTTTAGATTTAGCGATTTCTTCACTCAAGGGAAGATTAACCAAAAGGACATCTGCTTATGTAATCTATATACATGTAAAGATGGGTTAAGGAACTGTGCATCTCTCTCTCTATAATTAAATGAAACAATTGGTAGCCTAATTTTCTTTATGTAACAGCCAAGACTGTAATTATGTTAGTAGGTGGTACGTTCTTTCTTATACAAGTGGAATTGAAGCGGTTAGAATACATCCCTCATTATTGTTGGAAAAGGATTATAATGACATCAGCGATTGGTTCAGTTAATTATGTTAATAAAAACTGATATTTCATAAATCTTCGCCCCAAAATGTCAAGGTATTTATCAATGGGTGAACGTTAATAATCGATACATTTCGCTCACATTTGTTCATGCGTTCTCACTTCAATAGCATGTAGCATGATTCCATTTCTGTCCAAACATTTGAAAGGACCCTCGTTCTAGACGCTGTACTGTCATCTGTTATGTTTTATTCACTGAGAAATAATGGATATTGTTATAGTCAGCTAGGTTAAAATAAAAACTCGAAAACCCCTCAAAAAAATAACAAAAGACAAAGGTTCCAGCAAAGAAACAATTTAGTATTGTATATATGCCAAGACGGCAGGAAGCTGAATAAAATCTTTTAAAAACAAAAAACAAAATTTAAATGGATACTTGATTTTACCCACATCTGTGTATCCATAATTCTGGTTACATCTACCCTTCTAGATAAACATAATGAAAACATTTAAAATGGCGGATGGTTGCACCGCAACGATGCGTAATTTAGAGGCATTTACGTGACGACTTGTCAATTTCACCACTTTAAATACTAGTCTGCTACCTCGCCCATGAACTCCCATCTAGAGGGGATCCTCTCCTCCTTCTCCCTCAATTGCAAGGACTAATAACTTAGGGAGGGGGGCTTGAGGGGTTACACATGACCCAAGTCGATCTAGGCCCAAAGCCGCTCAGATCAGATAAGAATGGTATGTCAGTGATTGGACTCCTACTGCGCTAATGGTTTTTCTCATTATAATGGTATTTTGAGGTTCTAATGTGATTATATTTTTTCCTGAGGTTTTCAACTATCCTTAGAAAGAATGTCTCGCATAAGTCAGATATATGCACTACATTTTTAACAAATAATAAAATCCTTGTTTTATTATGAATGCACCTTATTAGTTTTTCGTACCCACGTTAAGGTGAAATAAATATAATAACAATAATGTTAATAATCATAAAACACAGAACTAATAATCATAGGGAATTTCAGGGCCCATTTCTGCCCCCCCCCCCCCCCAACACACCTCCCTTTCCATAGACTCTAGATTAGCTCTTGGGCTATGGTTGAGAACTGTTGGCCCCTGTCAGGGAGCATACATTGTATCAAGCGGCAGTAGTTAGACCCTGGACACGCCCGCCAACAACTAGCACACAAACATGTTATTAGGCAAATTACCTTGTAAATTCTTCCTGACTTTTTTTGTTCTCCCCGATAATTTCCCGTAAAATTATAGATGATAATCCCAGATAATGTCCCATGGGGAGTGACTAGGGTGGCATAAGTCATAGTAACGTATCAGTTGCCCATATTTATCACTTGTTATATAGTAATTTGACTGTGTCGTACTACATAATGATAATCACAAATTGATACGGTCCGATGGGAGGTAGCGTTGTTAGCTATAGGAAAAACAACGTATCGGTATGTAGGGACACCTTTGCTGTCCATTAACTACATATGGTATCTTGGCAAAAGAAATTCGAAATGTCTGAACTGGAAATATCTAAACACTTGAATTCTCGCACGGTAGAAACATACATTATAAAAAATACATGATAGAAATAAAAAGTCAGGATGTTAGTCAACATATGAATTAAATGTATTATACATGTATGTGAACGTAGAGCTTGCAAGAAAACTCGGAAATTTTAGTACAGTATATTAAAAATCAATTCTTTCACTTTTTCTCAGACCCCCTCGTTCTTAATGGGATAACGGTAGTTATAAATATTTTAAGAGGTCATGAGTTCGGAAAAGGAATTTTCATTTTATAAATGGCACACATTCCTTACCTTCTATTTTCTCTTCGCGCGTACATACACTTACATTCTTTACACAAATTTAAAATTTAAACTTTTTTATTGCGCCTCTAGAAAAAAATAATAATAAAAAAGATGGAACCCTTATATGATCAAGCAAAGCTAGGTTTTCTCCCAGAGCCAGAGCGCGGGAGAATTGTGGAATTCAAAGAGAAGCATGTAGCCTGTCTTGAAACGTGATAAAATCTTAAATACGTTCCGCCATGACGATACCCAGCCCATAAACGTCACAATCCATTACCAAGATGGCGGCATTCTCACACACAACGTAAACTTGCGCTTAAAACTTCAAATACAATACACGGAGATAGTCACAGATAAAAGTCAAAGTGATTAGAATTCTAGATGAACTGATAAAACCTCACATAAAATACTTACATAAAAACATGACAATAACTCCTCCAAACATCCACCTGTCCTCCGCCTTTTGTACTTCAATATCACTCAAGCTATTTGAACAGCCAAGCACGACGCTCCAAAGGTCTTAATACCTATTTTGCTATAGTCATGTCCATGCAGATAAAAAATACCTTTTATTCAACAAAAAAAAGATATATGATCTATACCCCGAGCAGTTAATGATTGTGAGTTTTTAAAAGAAACATTTAAAAGCTCACCTGGGGTAGTATAATATAGGAGATTAATTTAATACAACACCTTCTTCCTGCAAATCAAGCAAGAGAAAGTAAGGTGAGATATTGAGAGTTGGTTTGAAACAGTTTGTTTCCACTCACAGTTGGAGACCCTTTGGTTGACCTGGCTCTGCCGCAGGACGAGCAGCAGTTATTTGAAGTATCAGTTACTAATAATCTCTTTGCTGTGTTCTGTTTGACTTGAAATGGTATCAGTTTCTGTTGGAAAGATGAGATGGGCTCTACATGGGGCTAAACAGATAACACCTCCACATAAAAGATGGACTTCATCTGTCTCAGCTATTGTCTGTAGGTTCTCTGAGAACCTGTCATTCTGCTTTAACATGTGGGTCGGATTTTAAGAAAATGTACAATTGTCCTTCACCAATCTTCTCAAATAACCCAAATTTAAGACGAAATTTAGGTTAAAAAACAGTTCAACATAACCAGACAGATTTATTGAATGGATACAATACAGACTACATTCAGATGTACCTAGTATTGATAGATTTTCACTCTAATTTAGCAGAATTTGATAGATGTGTAGAACTGTATATTGTGCATTTTCTGACAATCTGACCCAAGTCTGCCCCATGTGCTCCCTTAATTTTACCTTAGAGCTTCAAAGGGCGTCAGGAGGTGGTGGTGGAGATTCGTCTTTCACTTTTTGAAAAATGTAGTAAGCGTTAATGTGTCTGTTGAGGAATAATGAACTTCCACACAGTGTAAAAAGTGCCAGGTATATATACCTGTTGCTTTCTTCATTTACACCATCCGACCATCTGCGATTCCAGAGTGAATGACTATGATAAAAAGTAGTTATCTATGTTCTCAATGACTAGGTCTCTAAGATTAATTGAATTTGCCACGTTTCTAACCACAGCCAGCTTTTAATATAGCTAATTCAGGGGGACGTACGGTATTTTAAATTTTGAAATAAAATTAGATGAGAATATCATTCATACGAATCTATTGTAACATTATACAGTCTAGGTTCAGAGTTGAGATAGTCCCTCCAAACTGAGGGAAAGCCTCTCGCTCCAAACCACAAAATGCCATTATAATTATGACGTCTACTCCAGGGCCAGGAAAGCCATTAGCGCAATAGGCGTCCAATCACTGACACACCATTCTGAGAGCCTGTGAAGCTAAACTGTTATAATAAGTAAATGATGCAATGAATCGCAACATAGCTTTCATTTTCACTCAGAGTAAAATATTTAACATTTTGAAAAGAAATGGAGGGAAAGAGAAACAATAGTTTAATGTAAATTTAACTGAAGCTCATTATCTCAGCTCAATGTTAAATGAGTCTTTCCAATTGTTCATTATACTCCGGTACATGAAGTAGCTTAGCTATCCAGTCTCATTAGAAGACAAAGTAGTGCCTGACTTATAATAAAGCAGGATGAGGACCTTTCATATTAAAGGCTTCCTATAGCCTTAAGAAAGTCATAAATAGCAGCTAAGGTAGGCCCATAGGCCGGCAGTTAGTGCTATGTTCATGTAGGCCCTGAGGTCTCACCCCCTAAAGCTAACTTATTACTCAGAAAATTTAGAAGAACAGAAAACATTTAGGTCATTGAGTGTTGCAGTGTCGGGGGCCCGGGGGCCTGTACAGTTCCATGTAATTTAGATCATTTATACAAGACAAAAGACACAGGACAGTCTATTATACCCATGTGAGACATATGTCCGTCTGAATTCTGAGCACCATTCTTACGTACAATGCATTTAATTGCATGAAAGAGGACATCAATTTCTGCCTTTGGATTCCGCTCATGATGCGTTTTAAAGACTTGCTGTTCGCTGGGAGGGAAATGGGAAGTTTTTGGAAGATTGAAAGATGAGGTTTTTTTCTGGATTTTCAACTGGTTTGTTGCCCACAAGGAGCTTCTAGAATTGTCCCCCAGGTGTCTCTCGCTGTATGGGGTCTCGCGACAGTGCTCTCGGGAATACTCGTAGACAGGAGGTGAGATTGTACGAGACACGGCGTTTTATATGTTACTCTCTCACTGGGAATGCTGCCAAAGTTAATATCCAGATTTTCAAGAAAAAGGTTTGAACAAATGAAAAATCACCGTAATCAATCAACATGTTATATCTTGGGGAAGGCATTTGTTTACATGGTGTCAGAGCACTCAGATAGTTTTTAGGCCAACAAATTAAAATTTATATCGGATATACTACTGTACACGGAATTGAGAGCTTCATTATTTGTTCCGGTGTTAGAAAGAACTGTTTTTGTGAAATATGGTTGCGAGGGAATATCCCGATTAATGTGTTATTTTCTCACATATTTCACACGATATTATACATATGTCACCCACAAATTCCATGGCGCATAACTATGGGTCCCTCAAGTTGAAATGACTGACTGTCTTTGGGCTACTAGATCTTTTTGGGATTATAAATGTTGTCATAACAATCCTGGGTGCCTAACATGCAGTTGTCAAGAAAGCAATGTCCATATTATATTGCCGTGTGTCGAAATAAAAACATTTTGGTATGAGTACAAAGAACGTTATTATCATACTTTTTTCTGATCAAACAATTTTTAATGCCGGTTTCTACAATGTAACTCGATGTTTCACACAGTTCTATAATATCTAACGCTTATCAGTTTTTTGTTCTAGACATATAAACACATCGATTAATTCCTTTCACAGCCACAGTTGGTACATAAAGCTTTATCAGTTTATGGGTCAGACCTTCAACAAATGTACAATTGACAGATCTATACATTTAGTAAATTCTGCCAAATTGGACTGAAAAATGGTCAATACTAGGTATATTTGAATAAATTTGGTATTGCCTTGATTCAAACAATCTGTTGGGCTATGTTGAACCAAATTTTGAACATTATTTTTTCTCTTAAATTTGAGATATTTGTGACGATTGGAGAAGGCAAATTGTACAATTTCTGGCGATTTCAGCCTTATAGGGATTTGAAGCCCCCCCCCCCCCCCCCCATCCATCCTTAATAAATGCTGATTCCTATGTTTTTAATACATCAGAATCATCAAACCATATCAATCCAACAAATGCTCGGGCATAGCAGTAAATTTCAGAGATTGTTATCGCTGATTCTGTAGAGATAACTCACGGGTATTTTACATTGATTATCGGTTGGATCCCTCGCTAGCCATACACTTAAAACCAATAAACTGTCAATGCAGCTATGGGTCAGATTTTCAGAAAATGTACAATTTAACTTCACCAATCCTCTCAAATAACCCAAATTTCCGACGAAAATAAAGTTCAAAATACAGTTTAACCTAACAAAACAGATTGCTAGAATCAATGCAATGCCGAATATACTTGAATTTACCTAGTATAGACCAAATTGCAGCCTTATTTAGCAAAAATTACTAAATGTGTACAGCTGCCAATTGTACATTTTCTGAAAATCTGACCCATATACGCCGGGGACAGGCGATGGGACAATTTTCCCATTTTATTACAAACGTTGCCGAATAAGAATATTAAATTTCTCTATAATTACCGCGAAGATAAAGTCGATAAGCGCAAGCTGAATGGTAGGCTTTTGAAAGATGAATGTAGACCCCCTATAATTGATCTTATCAAACGTATCTATGTTTTGTAAAAGTTGTTTGTTGAACAGATATCGACAAGCTGTTACTGTCTTATGAAATTTATCATCCGAATACTCAGGTCATACAAAGTACCCGGTAGTAATTCTTTTGATAGGATTGTGGTGGTGAGATAGAGTTTCTTGTATCTCAAGGCTCTGAAATCTACTCTACTCTCTCTGTCAAAGTCTTACTTTCTTTGAAATGTCTGAAGTAAGATATGTGTGTGTTGATGAGTCAGATTTTCAGAAAATGTACAATTGGCAGCCCTACATATTTAGTCATTTCTGCTAAATTCTGCTTAAAAAAAAGGGATAAATGTTGGGTATATCTGAGTATATTTGGTATCGCATTGATTTATAGTATCAGTTCTGTTATGTTAAACAGTATTTTGAAGCTCATTTCTGTCTTAAATGTGGGCTATTTGAGAGGATTGGTGAAGGCGAATTGTACATTTTCTGAAGATCTGACCCTTATGCGGTACTTAATACAATGAATGAAACGATGGGTGAATTCGTTATTTATCAATATTAGAGGCGTGAGAAGAAGGTGGTGTTCATATGAGGAGGGTCTAATTAGGTCTCCGAGGGCCCTGTTGTATAAGCTAAGGAAATTATATTATTGTGGGAATTCCTTCACCTTTTTAGTGAAAGGGATTCCTTCCTAGGTGAAATGGTAGGAATAGCCTACACTCTATACGCGTCCTGTAGGCAGTAAACTCTATGGCACGCTGCTGCCTACAGGACCAGTATAGAGTGTAGATGTACACACAATTAATCAATGGTGGGTAGGAATTCGATTTCCTACCCACCGAAGGAAGGAGGGAAAGTGTAGGAATTCTCACACAAATATTTCCTTTCCTTAGCTAATTGTAAAAATATTTCACACTGAGTAAATATTTCAGAGACTACATCTGAAGCACCATGTTTTAGAAATCCCTTTTATTTTATTTATTTATTTGTTTCTCTGTGTGCATTACATAATAGAACAGCCCCAGCGCCCACCAAGGAAATAGAGAAAGGCACAATATATATATTGCTAGGGAAGATTTAGATACTGAGAGTAGATTATGTTTACTTTTAAAATAATCACATTCAACAAGATATTCTGCTTGGACAAAGAAAACCATTCTTTAAATGCTATTTTTTAAGCTTTCAAAGCGTTTCTTTGTTAATTGAGTCAAGTAATTATTCACTCCACAGGCTAGTTGCTAATTAAAAGTCAGAAAAGTTCAAGCATTAATTTATAACGAGAGAATAATTATCCCTACCTTTTTCCAGCTCCGACAGATCCTTGACCAGAGGGGTTTAGTGGATGAAATCTTCCTTGTTGTCACCCTTGTCCTGTAGTCAATACGTCTGGAAAGAAACAACATAAAGGTATTCAGATAGTTTGAGGCTCTTTGGGGGCAAAACACACACGTCTAATAAATTGTAATGTTTTTATACAATACCGCCAATGTGTCATAGAATTACCTGGGGGATGTTTTGCAAAGTATTTAAACAGGACATATTCAGTCATTCCCTCAGACAGCGCAGTGATAGTAGTGTCATGGACTGTTAAAGGTATATTTTTTCAAGGGTAAGAGGAGGAGAAAGTGGGGGTGTTTTGCTGCTGTAACCTATCTCGTGCTTGTGAACAAAGAGCCCCAATCTTGTGTGGTTTTACTGTGCAGTTTCTGGAGGTAATTGCTTGACAGCAGCCTCGCGATTATCACAAATTGTGGCATGATATGTTCCGAGCATCACTGCCTACTTTGTTCCTTCAATTTACTCTTCACTCTCCCAATATCAAGTTCGAATGTCAACAACTAAACAACGAATCAAAATGATGGCATTTTCTCCTCCATATGCTTTATGAAATATTTTTTATTTTAGCCAAGTTGGTGTTAAGTCAATGGGTGGCTTTTTTTGAGTTTTGAGTTTTGAACATGAAGGATGTATACCTTTTCATGGTATGATTTGTACTTCAATATATCGTTATTTTGGACTTACCCATCATTTCAAATTTATATCATTTATGTCAATCATTTTCGTGTTGTTCAGGAGAGGACACTTATGTATATTATATTAAAAAAACATATTTATAAAGCATGTAAGATATATTTGACTTAATAATCACCAAATTCACAACATTAGAAATGTTCTTCTAGATTTCGCTGTTGAAGAGTGCACTAAGAACATGTTAGAATTCCAGTTTAAGGAATGGAATTAAAGAATGCTCTCAAAAGTATCTAAACGTATCGCAGAAACAGGTTTTATTGCTCTTGTATTAGGTTCATGGCATAAAAATCAATGTTCTAATTAGGTAGAGCGTTATTCTTGCACTGATAACATCTACCCCATTGGGATAATTGCTGAGTTATCTGATGCATGTTTTCTTCAATTATCACCAAGACGGGATTTCTACAGTCGACGCAAACGTACTTGCTCCTAGGGATTCCTACCTGTTTCTTAAACAAATGAAAGGGAAATGTATAGTGACCTTGGCAATTAAGTGAGGGGGGTAAACAACAAGTTTATAACCCTTAGCATACAATTATATATTATATTATTATATATCACATATGCGCCTAATCGATAAATAAATAACTTTCCTTGTAACCATCTTTAAACTTATCCAGGGAATATTGACTTTCTTCGATGAATAAAGAATACTTTAGTATAACGAAAAGGCAGGTATTGAATGTATACATGTCTATATGCATGGATGTACACCTATATCAGAAAATATACTATAGTCATCCACAGCTTAGGCTCAGAGTTGAGAGAGTCCCTCCACTTTGAGGGAAAGCCTCTCGCTCCAAACCCCAAAATACCATTATAATCCCATTAGGACGCCTACTCCAGGGCCTGAAAACTCATTAGTGCAGTAGGCGTCTAACTGACATACAATTCTTATCTTATCTGAGAGGCTGTGAGCCTAGACTGCCTAGTCCAAAGCTCTAAAGAAAAGTTAGTTGATTGAACCAACGAGAGTGGAAGAAAGCTTGAACGTTGGTTGCTTCAAAGCTATTGGACAGTCGATAGACAAACACAAGAAACTTCGTGACACGAACGACCACCTAGTGGAGGATTGGCTAACTATTAGACACGCTGAGGCTCATTACTGTAAGGCCAAGTGAGTGTTGTCTGATAGAATGTCTGATAAAAACACTCTGGGTGTTTCTACCCAACACAATTATGCAAATATTTCCTACCATGCACAGGTAATAAAATAGACCAATAAAATGCAGAAAGCTAGCAGATCATTTCTACTAGCCAGGGGCCATGAGTTTTTCCTCGAAGAGAAATACAAAAAGTCAGTGATTCACGATAGACCAGGTATAATTGCTCTGAATGTCTGGACGGTCCCTATGTATGCATCGAATTTGGATCTATTTTGCCTTGTTTGTCAGGGCTATTAATGCAAAAGTATGGCATAATTGGTCAAAAACCAGGATCACCTGATGAAAAAAGTCAATACATTCAGTTTGATATAGCTCAAAATCAGGATCCGCTGACATTCGTTTCGCTTATTAGCCATTTGAAAAATATGAGGGAATAGTCAATGCAGAAAATAACCACTTTTTTGAAAATTTTGTTTGACGATGGAAAAATTCAAATACTTTAACCTTCAAAAACACATCAAAATATGAAGATTGATATAAAGCCCTTCAACTTCTGGTGTCCATTTCAAATAATGGTTCAATTATTCTCCATCAATGCTTCTGTATTTGATAGCATCAATTTTAAATATGGGTTATGCAGTCGCTTGACAGACTCTCAATGGAACAGAATTCGCAGCGTATTTATTCAAGATACGTCTGGGAGCATTAGTGACATATTCTATGCAGGATCTTTAGGTTACATATCCACCAAACTGACAACCAATAAAATCCCTCATGCGATAAGCAGCACAGGTGTGTAAATAAGGTCTCCAGATATGATTATAGATAACAATCTGCCCCCGATTCTCTTCATTGATAACAGAAATCTCTCTGTTCATATGTTCATATCCCTTTGCCTTTTGGCGACTTTGAGGTGAAAAATCCTTCATAGATTTGACTTTGCATTCTGTGCATTTCCAGGTGAATTGTTGCAATGAAGAGCGCCTTTATGTGCGCTTGCGAGTTTGCTTGCGAGTTTTTATAGGCGATGATTACATGGGATTAATTCCAGGAGAACTGGTTGTTAAGTAGTGGTTAAAGAGCAGTGGAAAAGGCTGAGATATTCTTCCCTTTCTACCTAATCCTACCTGCAGGTGTCCCGCCCATTAGCTATATTATGCTATAATGAGAGGAGGGAGTGAAAACATTCCCATCCCACATCCCTATATCGTATTTCTACTTCACTTTCGCCATATGTTGTTGTTGGGGATATTGTATTGAGGCTTTAGCTGATTCTAATATATATATATATATATATATATATATATATATATATATACGTGGTGAAGTGATCTGTGTCCACACAACAACGCATTTTCATATAACGAAATATATAGATCAGAAAATATAATCACGAGTACCACAAATGGATTCTATCAGAAGAAAGCTACTTTTGACATCCACGAAGCTGGTATTGGCTTCATGCCGTTTATTGACCGAAAAACACATACACATTGAAAACAAAGAAGGGAAAAACATTTATTAATTAGTCGGTCAAGATTCCATCGCAGTTACAGAAAGAACTTGTATTATAATTGACACAGTAGCTCTGGAATAGTTAGTACCAGATTCCTGAATACATATATTGGCGTTTGGGTGTAATATTTCACTCTCAACTCTAATGAGAGGCTGGTATTGTTACTCCTCTTAAGAGTGTTGTATTGTAAGACAATTAGAGGAAATCTCCCTAGTTGGAGATAGATAAATATCTATCAATCAAAAAATCGAATTTCGCAGAGCGAATATTCTCATGCGCCGCAATTGCAATAAAAGAATACCTTTTACTCAAAGAATACTTAGTAATACTAACATATTTAGAGAGGTCAACCTATACACAACTCTTTGCTAGATAGGATTTAACCTGTCATATTCGTAGATGAAATTCGATGAAATGTTGATGGCCTGACAACCCACACTTTCTATACAATCACTCATTGACATTAAGAATACATGTTTGTGTACAGCCAACTCATGCTGATATCAAAATAATAGCAAATAGTTTAATGGAAAGAATAGTTTTCGTTTGTGCTTGAAGACTTATCCTAGTAAAGAATTTTAACTTTGATCATATAAACAAATAATTGTGTTATTTATGCAACAATTAAGCCGAGAAACAATACGAAAATAAATAAAATGATATTGTTAGTATCTATGTACGTTTTTTAAATTTCATCATTCATCAATCATTCATGAAATTTTAATTCATATAGACATGGACAATTTCACTACGAAGATTTCATTAACAGTCTAGGCAAAATGTAAAATTATAATCCCATTAAGACCGCAAAATGACATTATAACCCCATTGAGACGCCTAGGCCAGGCCAGGAAAGGAAAGGAATTAGCGCAGAAGGCGTCCAATCACTGATATACCATTCTTATCTGCGCCGAGATTGCATATGAATATTTAACGATGAAATATCACTAATATGTTTTCACCAGGGCCTATCACATCATATATCATGAACGATATATCATGTACATATCACTAATTATGCATGGGAATGGGGCGTGGGGGCGTGGGTCCTACAGCCAACCCACGCAAAGCAGGGGTAGGACGCTACTCTCACTATCTGACCTTGGTCTGACATTGTCGGAGGAACTGGCATTGACTTTGGCAGCTTTACATGCAAGCTTTACCTTAAATACATGGCTTGAGAGCGGGGAAGCATGCTTGATGATATACAAGTCACCAGCAAGCCTCCCTGGGATCCTGATTAATTATATCTTGTCATGAAGGGTGGTCCCACACAGCTTCTGCAGGAGTTATGGGTCAGATTGTCAGAAAATATACAACTCACCTTCACCAATCCTCTCAAATAACCCAAATTTCAGACGAAAATAACGTTCAAAATACAGTTCAACCTAACCAAAGAGATTGCTAGAATCATTGCAATGCCAAATATACTCGAATTTACCTAGTATTGACCAAATTGCAGCCTGATTTAGCAGAATTTAGTAAATGTGTACAGCTGCCAATTGTTCATTTTCTGAAAATCTGACCCATATAGGGCTGATGATTGTAGCAAGGGGGATGTCTTCAACTGCACCAACTAATTGCACTTGTTGTATTTATGAGCCCACAGCTCTTAATTAATTACTCATATCCCAATTCTGACATGTGGCCATTAGATATCGGTATTTATGTAATACGTATTATTAACTTTATGGCTGATAAATTGACTTCGTGTTGTTTTGGGAAAGAAATGTAGTTGTACTCTTGAATATATGTACATGTATGTACACACGAATGCATTTATCTTGCATGGGAAATATTATTACAGGTAGTTATAGCATTTTATACACGCTATGACAGCTTGAAGGCTGAACTCAGCCTGGGGCTTGGGATCTTATAGAGGAGAAGGTACGCCACCAAGGAACAGGGTTCAGGCTTTCAGAAAATGTACAATTCGCCTTCACCAATCCTCTCAAAAAGCCCACATTTGAGACAGAAATGAGATTCAAAATGCAGTTTAACATAACAGAACTGATACTTTAAATCAATGTGATACCAAATACACTCAGATATACCCGGTATTCTTCATTTTTCAGCCTATTTTAGGAGAATTTCCTGAATATGTAGAGCTGCCAATTGTACATTTTCTGAAAATCTAGGCAGTCTAGGCAGCAGCTTATCAGTTCCACTGCGGTAGAGGTGATCGTGATAAGACCATGGAAAGGACAGCTCCTCCCATCAGCTGCCAACAACAAGCTTGTCCCAGGAGCTTGTCCCAGGAGTTGTCCCCTAAAGCCGGGAATCCACACGGCGACTTCAGGGCCAAGTCGCCCATCAGTCGCTCATATTTTCACCCCAAGTCGCCCAAGTTTTCAGTCGCTCTGTGTCGCCCGTCATGTCGCCCATGTTGGCTGTTGTGTGGATTCCCAAAATCCCAAAGTCTTCTAGCGACAGTGCTAATTACTCGGGCGACTTGCACGGGCGACACAACATGAGCGACTAGATTAAACATTTTCATTCCAGTCGCTCAAACAGTGAGCGACTTGGGGGTCATAAACCTGAAGTCGCCCGTCGGGAGGTCGCTCAAGTGGGTCTGTGATGGTACACAATGTATGTGGATTCCGGCCAGTGAAGCACCTTTGAGCGACTTGGCCTGTCTCAACCAATCACAAGCCTGGAAAACTTTGAAGTCGCTCAACTTCTAAGTAGCTGGAATTGTTTGAGCGACTGAAATATTGTTATTTGGGCTCTGAAAGATTGGCGACACCCCCAAGTAGCCATACATAAATCACTAGTGGATTCCAATTTGGACAAGCGACTTGCATCATGTTGCTCATTCAGATTCCCTCAATAATGTCCTAAGTCGCCGCATATTAATGTTTGTCGCCCAATTAAAAAGATATTAAAGAGTTGGTTGAATTTTGTACAGTCGCTCATGGTTTTGGGGCGTCAATGGATTTAGGCCTTTAGGCACAGACCTCACATGTATATCACAGGGTCAGATTTTCCGAAAATTTACAATTCAACTTCACCAATCTTCTCAAATAACCCAAATTTCAGACGAAAATAAAGTTCAAAATACAGTTCAACCTAACCAAACAGATTGCTAGAATCATTGCAATGCCGAATATACTCGAATTTACCTAGTATTGACCAAATTTCAGCCTAATTTAGCAGAATTTACTAAATGTGTACAGTTGCCAATTGTACATTTTCTGAAAATCTGATCCATATCACAGGGTCCTGGGTTATAAAGGAACATGTCAGCGAGTGATCCATGGCTGGTTCTGGTCTTGGGTAAATGTTGATGTTGCTGAAGCACAAGTGGTGCGGGTCAATTATTGTATTGGTTCTTGTTGTCATGTAAGACCATAAAGTGCCTTCCTGTCTCTTTTCTCTGTCTCTCTCTCCCTTCTTCTCTATCTCTTTTTCCTGGGTAAGACCATAAAGTGCCTTTCTGTCTCTTTTCTCTGTCTCTCTCTCCCTTCTTCTCTATCTCTTTTTCCTGGGTAAGACCATAAAGTGCCTTTCTGTCTCTTTTCTCTGTCTCTCTCTCCCTTCTTCTCTATCTCTTTTTCCTGGGTAAGACCATAAAGTGCCTTTCTGTCTCTTTTCTCTGTCTCTCTCTCCCTTCTTCTCTATCTCTATTTCCTGGGTGTGATCATAAACTGCCTCCCTCTCAGCTCTCCCGCCCTTGATATAACCATATTAAATGTGTTGATAAGGGCGTAAAGCAACCAAATCTCACTCACTCACTCACTTCTTGTCATGTGAAGGTTTGTTTACAGTCAGGTCCAGACGGCCACATTCCTCGATTCCACATCCAGCGATAAGCTTAACCACAAGGCTAAGACTAAGGCTAAAAGTGTTAATGACCCCTAAAACTTAGGGGTCCAAAACTGCCTTCTGAACCTGACTGTTTAGTCCAGTTGCTATAACTGCCGGTGAATTATTGTTAGGATTGTTTTTGTTTTGTTTTAATAATTTTATTATTAAGCTAACAGACAATCACATTATGCAATGTGTACGCTATATCTCAGTCCGAGCTGATCAAAAGGAAATATGTAAAATTACCATCAATTCTATTATGATTTATAAAGACAATATTTAAAGATAACTGGGGTTAAACATATCCGATAAAAATCAGAGTAAAAAGTAATAAAATACTAAAAAAAAAACACCACCCGGCCAGCATCAAACATATATTCATAGGAGCGTAGAAAGCATCAGAAAACAAAGTACATACCATTATGACAACTATCAGACTCAATCTAGTCCAGAAAAAGTAATTATATACCCAAAAATGTCAAGACCCAGATGCTTCCATTTAGAATTTCAGAGTAATTAAAGTTGCTCTGTCAGTTAGCATCGGTCAAAGATTGATATTTTCTACTTTTTGTTCTGTTCTATTCCAACTCATCCAAAGGTCATTTGAATATTTCATTTTAGAATAGTGTCCGGTTGTTTTTGCTACAGGGCTTCATCAAATTTAATGTTTATATAAATCTATATTTCGGGGACCCACCGGAATCATTTCCGCTCACCAACAAACATTTGTTCTCTCCTATAAACATAAAACTATATGAATTTGGTAAAAAAAAAAGGAATTGCAGAAGAATGCATCTGCAACTTTTCTCATGGGCACAAGTGAATAAAATTGATGCATTTCACTTATATATGGCTGAGAAAATAATATGCAGAACCTTTTGCTTAATATAGATTCTTTACTGAAATCTTTAACGTGAAAGAATTCTGTATATTCATTCTGTCAGACCCACATGATTATCGGTTAACCCAGAATGTGTATTTTAATAATGTTTTGTACCAGTAAATTGGAGGAAACTTTTAGATAAAATGCACAAATAGATTGGGCTGATAGGAATGAAATCGGAGTGGGTTCAAATATATAATAATATGCATTACACGGAATAAATTATCCAAATAATATTGTCATAATAATGTTATATTGTTAGTCTAGATTTAACTTGAAACATAAACTTTGATAAAGTAACTATGGTCCCATGTGTTTAAACCAAATGGCTAAACTTTAACCTTTTGTTCAATCCTTCTTTGAGAAGTCACTTTCAGCAGAACTTTAGTAGTATTTAATTAATACCCATTATGATCCCGTATGTACACAGGCTATCTGGTTTCACATAGGACACCTCTAATAAACCGCTGGATCCTATATAGTGTATCAGTTGGAGTTCTAGTACTCCTGCCTCCCTACAGGACATGATCCATTACCCCTGTCCCAACTCTCATACACTCTCGCGCGATATCGCGCCGAGTGGTCTGCCGCCAAACGGCGACCACCCAAACGACAATTCAGGTAGCACCAAACAACATCGAAAGAGAACCCATCCCAAGCACTGTGTGAATTAAATTCCTTCGCGGTAGAGATTATTGTTTGACGAGAATCGCTCCATTTAACTTCTTCCTTTACATTTAAAGAATTTAAGGTTCTATTGATTTACTGGCGAAGTTTCGTTTGAGGGGTGAACAGGAGAGGTAGAGATCCGGTCAGTGGTTTGTCGAGAGGTCAACACCTACTTTGGTGGTCCTTGACATCGACGCTTTGATAAAGACAACTAATTAATTCTACAATGTCCATATAGGTTCATTCAATAATTGGCAAAGTGATGCGTGTACATATATATGTACTTAGGCCGGTATTGAAATCGTGGGAAAGGGTGCTCTCATTGATGTCCAGGTATTTAGTTTGTCTAATCGTTCATATGATTCGAAATAAGATATTTGATGGCTGATTTCGAAGAAAATGGAAGAATTTCAATTTGTAATGAATGTCCATTGCACGGATCGTGTGGTCGTGGTGATGTAGGGGGAAAACAAATTGTCAAAATGATGGATTGTGATGTCAACAAGAAGACAGCCAGATAATTTACAAAATAAAATTCGAGGTTCAATTAGCCATGGCAACTAGCAGTCTGATCACCCTTCTCCTGATGTGAATGGCTAAACGTAGCGACAGATACTAGACATCCCAAAGATTGAAAAAAATGTAAAAATATGATGTAACGAGATCGATTTTTGGTATTGCAACTGATTATGATGTTCGTATCTTCCCGATAAACTGCTGATTTCCTCCTAAGCTCTTGGCAAATACATTTAAATATATATATTGTCCCTAGACCCTATGATGTTATATTGTTTTACAAGTAAATTACATTCCTGAAGGAATCACTCTACAGGTGTTTTTATCACATTTAAACCTTATTTTATTTAACATGGAAAAAAAGTTAACTAAATTTGGATAAGGAAAGGATGTATTTGCCAGATTTCGGAATAAGACAAATGTATGCATGTATGTAGCCTATGTATATGTTTTTATTTCCGGAAGCGTACAATTTTCAATAACATATCAAATTTTGACACCGAAAAAGGGGGTGGGTCTCCTCTATGAAACCATAGATCTTCCTGAGGGCCCCCTTTGGAAAAAATAGACATTATTGCAATATTATTTCAATTGTGGATGAAATATCATAGAAAACCTTCAAATATAAGCCTTGACAAAGAACATGAATTAATTATAAAATGTCCCTCCTTCACCTAAGTTATACAGAAAGGCCTTCAAAAGTAACTAATGTTGGTGCATTTTTGTAACGTGCGACAGTTGGCACCTAAGTAACCCAAACAAGATTTACACAAGGAATGGAATTAGCCAAGGTCCATCAAAGGCCTCTCAGGACACTTCACTGACACATTATGACCTAATGCTGGTCTTGGACAGACGCTACCCTGCGTCTCGCTTCATTTTCTACACTCTTGCAACTAAGGGTTCTATCTACCTCTTGGTTTATTGATAGAGGGGGAGCGTTTGCTTACATTTACGCCCTGTTTTCCACTATACTTTCGTATATATCTGGTCATATCAGGATGAGAGAGGAAACACACTAACGGGTTGCAATACCCTGCTCTTTTCGATTATTTGCAATGGGTCTTGCAGAGTCAATATCCGTATAGTACTGGGAGGACGGCCCGGGAGGACGGGGGTACATGTGTGTTATATTACTGGTGACGATCCTCACCTTGAGGATTCCGTCCATTTTCCAATTTAAAAACCTGTATTTTATTTCTAATCGAAGAAAACACAAATTCAAAGATTCTAACAAAATCCTAGAGCAAACAAAATATAATCGTAATAAAAAAATATATGATATAAATCATAAGGGTCAAATCTCTATTCTTTCCAATCGAGAAAAGGACAAAATCAAAGATTCGTGGCGTTTTATTAAAAATAACACAAAACCTATACCAGAACCTACACCAACTTCACCCATTCAACAAGCAGTCATACACCTCCCCCCACTCCCCATTACAACAAACCCACACATCTAAGAGTGCACAGGCTATATACTATATAATATATGTAGCAGGTACATAAGCACGGGTCACCTTTGAAGCCGGATAATCCCCTGTCCATCCAGTAGAGGTTTAATGTAGCGTGGTCAATACCCGCCCATCTGCCGCACCCGGCCACATGGCACAACAATCGGCGGAAACATCCCCAACAATAGGATGAACCCAAGCTTTTGCCCAATTTAATTAGGCGCAGATAAGGGCAAACAAGGTCCTTATTCCTCAGGTGGATTGGAAGTGAAATGCTTTTGAGCGTTTGTAAAAAGCCGACGCTATTGTGTGCCCAAGGTTGGGACAACTTTCAAACTTGGGTAATTTCGCCGACAGTTCTTGGCCAAACTGTCGAAAATTGAAGTGAAAATTGATGTTCGAGGTACTTAGGGATACCTTAATATTCCACTCTGTTTCTAATTCCCTGAAGTGATGGGGATTTGTCGGCTGTTTCTGAATAATTAAACTCTTCTTGTGGAGCTATGTATGGGGAAATGGTGCGCAGCCTGAAGGAAAGTTGGAGAGTTTATTTCAAATGTTAGTAGCTTAAGGGGACATGCATCCCGATACTTGCCCAAAGTGTTGAAACCGACTTTGAAATGTCTAAGTATTCCCTCTTTTTCTATTTTTCCCCAAGTTATGAGGGTTTCTAAATTATTTCTGAACAATTAAACTGTTCTTATGGTGCTAATATTGAATAGAAATTGTACAGTACGAATAAAGGTTTGGGAACTAATGTAAAAATGTCATCAGCCCCAAACGCAAGGTCAGGGGTTACATCAAAATGAAAACCAATCACTTGTATATATGTATAATTATCGGCTCCTCTCTGTTCAGACCCTTTTATCTTGTTATACCTGGTTTCATCCCTAAACCAGTTCCAATATTAATCAGAAACTAAGTTGTTGACAGATTGGTCACGTGGTTGACTTGAGGTCGCGGCGCAGACGACAATTTCTCCAATCCAGAACGAGGCAGCCTCACTGTGGGATGCACATCCGGGAACTCGGTCTTTCGAACGCCCTCTATCGGGGTTGGATCATATATTATCTTGTCGTGGAGGGCACGGGTAACATTGGTGATTTAGGGGATCATTTAGACAGAAGGGCGAGGGGGGGGGGGGGCATTGAGGGTGAAACTAAAACCCTTTTAAACTGTTATTAGAAGATCATTTTAATCTAAATTACGATGTGTTCAATCGGAAACACGGAATATTTTTTAGTGTCTATCTATACATATAAGATACATAATAATTGTAAGTAATCTATAGGACTTTCCTGAGGAGAAACAGACATATTGAGAGGTGGGGGAGCTTGTCCCTTTAACCCCCAATCCAGTCGTCCCCCCCCCCCCCATGCCCCCCACCCCACCCGCTGAAGGGAAGGTCCCAGGTACCACTTTGTCCCATGTGTTCATCCTTTCACCTGCCCGCCACAAATCACCAACACCTCAAGATGTATTGCTAGAACACATCACTTAATGGATTCCCCTTACTTCTCCCCTTGGTCTGCCCAATATCGCGTCCCCAAGTCTTCATGAGAGTCAGATTTTCAGAAAATGTACAATTCGCCTTCACCAATCCTCTCAAAAAGCCAACATTTAAGACAAAAATGAGCTTCAAAATGCAGTTTAACATAACAGAACAGATACTTTAAATCAATGCGATACCAAATATACTCAGATATACCTGGTATTCTTCATTTTTCAGGCCTTATTTAGCAGAATTTCCTAAATGTGTAGAGCTGCCAATTGTACATTTTCTGAAAATCCGACCCATATCTTGTCCCCAAGTCTTCATATCCAAGTTTATGTGCTTAAAAGACAACACATCACAGGTCAATTTCTGAGAATGCGTGTCATTGAGAACATCTGTTTGATTCTGTTCGGATCGATTGACCTGGTCAGTCTAATTCAGCGGGCCTATATCTATGTTAGGTTCTGTGTGAACGAAATCCAATAAGTTACTGATAAATCGTTCAAGATCGGAACAGCAATGACTTTCACCACTGGGAAATATATTGGCTGTGGCTGAGCGATCTTCTATTGAACAGGTCTGGGTGGTCTCTTGAATTTATCAATTAGGTAAGAGGATCAGATTCTCAGAAAATGTACAATTCAACTTCACCAATCTTCTCAAATAACCCAAATTTCAGACGAAAATAAAGTACAGTTCAACCTAACCAAACAGATTGCTAGAATCAATGCAATGCCGAATATACTCGAATTTACCTAGTATTGACCAAATTGCAGCCTCATTTAGCAGAATTTACTAAATGTATACAGCTGCCAATTGTACATTTTCTGCAAATCTGACCCAAGAAGGCCTTTGATGAGCAGGGCGTAGAACATTCTGGATGGTTCTGTGTCTCCGTAACCGATGCAATCAGAGGTGGTTGATGGGCAGGAGGCAGATGGTAAAAAACTTATTGACTTTATGCCATCGTAAAGCTTGGAACAAACATCAGGTGACGGTGGTGGTCCGATTGGACTGACTGATAAAGTTGGTGTTAGAAATGTAATGGGTGGGCCCAGGTATAGCCCAGAGATCCCAATTTTTTAAATTCAACATGTATGGGTCAGATTTTCAGAAAATGCACAATTCAACTTCGCCAATCTTCACAAATAACCCAAATTTCAGACGAAAATAAAGTTCAAAATAAAGTTTAACCTAACCAACCAGATTGCTAGAATCAATGCAATGCTAAATATACTTGAATTTACCTAGTATTGACCAAATTGCAGCCTATTTAACATAATTTACTAAATGTGTACAGCTGCCAATTATACATTTTCTGAAAATCTGACCCAAATCTAGATGGATAATCTCTGTACAAAGTGGTACTGCCATGAAGAGATATTTATGATTCATACTTCCATTTCATATATGCCTTCTTGAGATGCTTATAAATGCAAAACATAAATGCATTTTAAGGGTTCAAAATGAACAATGGACATTTATTTTTTGTGTGCGTGTGAGGCGGTCCGTCTGCTATGTCCCTAGTGACTCCTTCCACTGTTTGCAATTGTTCAGTTGTGGACTCAGTTCAGGTGAGAATATTTAATGGTCTGCGCACGAACCTCCAGACCCTGTTCAACCTAGATGGTACTGATAAGAATCCAAAGCTGACTGACTCTGTCCTTTTGAGAATATGATTTAAAATTGTACAGGTGTCCTCTTAGGCGCCGAAAGTACATCATCTGCCCGAGTGAACCTTTTCACATGGTCCTGTGGTTGAATCCGTATTTTCAGCTCTACATGTGACGCAGTATATCCAATCAGAGTCAAGATCTTATCAGCAGACGACATTTTTTGCCCATTCAAAAGATGAAGCTTTCATAATTCGCGGCACTCGGTTTTCGACATGCCATTTGGGTACATGCTAATCACGCCATGAAATACACACGAGAGAATTGGATTAAATGACGTAAAAACAACATTTAAAACTACAATTTACTTTTACATCCATCTTGACTCGACAATGGTTTTTTTGCAGCACTCCTTGTTGAACCCATTTCGTGCCAGTGGCAGAGCGAAAATTAGCTTCATTTGCTGGGGCTCCAACCACCGACTTTCAAGTCCGGAAAATATGGCTGTGCTCGTTTTAAAGAGATCATTTTTGCTGGTTGGGCAGGGTGTGAATGAACACTTCTCCCTCACACATCTTTTGAAATTCACACTCTTTGATGCACATTTCCCACCAGCGCTTTTCTTTGTGGTTAGATCGCGTTGGGTTTCTTCCACACATTTTTTGCCCTTTCTCAACACTCAGAGCTCCATTCTAAGTTAACCTCGATCAAAAACTTAATATTTTCTACTTTCTCCACTTTTCCTCCCGTTCTGTTCCTACCCGTCTGAACGGGTAAGTTGCCTACATTAGTGTAGGATTTCACCCTGTTGTTGTTCCTGCTAAAGGACCACTTTTATATTTTATATATCATATGGGTCAGATCTTCAGAAAATATACAATTGGCCTTTACCAATCTCCTCAAATAACCCAAATTTAAGACGAAAATCAGGTTAAAAAACAGTTCAACATAACTAGACAGATCTATTGAATGAATACAATACAGAATATACTCAGATATACCTAGTATTTATAAATTTTTACTCTATACTAATTGAGCAGAATTTCATAAATGTGTAGAACTATGGATTGTGCATTTTCTGAAAATCTGACTGATAATGATATACGTATGTACCGCCGAAATACTTAGGTGCGGTGATTTCACTTATTATCGCTCGTATGAATCACGAGTACGGCCGATTCGCCTTCAAATTCTGGTATTAAGATGTACATTATAACATATAGCAGCAGCAAAATATCGATAACTTCAGTCCTATAGGTCAGATATAGATATTTCAACAGCTTTTACATCTTAGCTCTAAAGACCTCAAGCAATTGCCTTGGTGAGGCTCCCAATATATTTAGCACCTCTCGAGAAGGATCCATTTCTTAGTTTCATTGAATCACGTTTCATTTTGTAACCCGAAGCTAAATAAGATTCGACACTTTTTTCCCAATTTCATGAAAGGGAGCTGAAATAACCCGCTGCCTAAGGCAAGCATGTATAGGGAAACTCCTTTAAACCAGAACGTAAAACCACTCTATATATATAATGCTATATGGGTCAGATTTTCAGAAAATGTACAATTGGCAGCTCTACATATTCAGTAACTTCTGCTAAATTCTACTAAATGAAGATAATCTTTTGGTATATCTGAGTATATTTGCTATCGCATTGATTTACAGTATCAGTTTGGCTATATTAAACTGCATTTTGAAGCTTATTTCTGTCTCAAATGTGCGTTATTTGAGAGGATTGGTGAAGGCGAATTGTACATTTTCTGAAAATCTGACCCATATGCACCTATATATATATATCATGTTTCATAATGATAATAATTATCTTATTTTCAATATTGCTTAAATACATAGCATGCGATTCATGCGAATTATGACACAGGGATCAAGGCGTGGTTGGTGCATTATATGGGTCAGATTTTCAGAAAATGTACAATTGGCAGCTGTACACATTGAGTAAATTCTGCTAAATTAGAGTGCAATTTGGTCAATACTAGATAAATTCGAGTATATTTGGCATTGCGTTGATTATTGCGATCTGTTTGGTTAGGTTGAACTGTATTTTGAAGCTCATTTTTGTCTTAAATGCGGGTTATTTGAGAGGATTGGTGAAGATCAATTGTACATTTTCTGAAAATCTGACCCATATACTCAGTGCTTTTAATTAAGCCAGGTTCATTGTGAAAATGGGCGTGGCCTCTTTTCCATTGAAATAGATCAAGGCCAATTAGAAACTCAAACTTTCATCTTGAAAGGACTTCGACTTGGCCCTTCAAACACTTTTGTGAGCTATATTAATTTTTCAGATGAAATATGTGCAAACGTAGGAGTTACAGTTATGCAATTATGTATGCTTGTGTATGTTTTGAGCATTGAATTACAAAAATTGTGACATATTCAAAATGTTAGCATGGATAAATGTCTTTTCTTTTCAAAGGCAGCAATTGATGCTATGGTATAAATATCAAGTATATCAAGATGAAATATGGACATATATGTATGAAATCTATTAGATTTTAATAAGTGAAATTTGGAAGAGGCATTAGATTTGCTACTTGAGAAGGACTTCAAAAGCCGAAAGCATTTTTTAGCTTTAGCCTTCAAAATATTTTTCAATAATATTCAGAGATATTTATGCTGACAAAGAAAAGTGTTAGTAACAGCTTTTTGATCCTGAGTGTCGGTACGTGTCAGGGGCAATACATTCCCTAATGATAACATCTCAGAAAAGCTAACTTACTTAAAACATAACGATTTCATTTCACAGTATTTGTTAGCCTTAGCCTTCAAAATACTTTTCAATAATATTCAAAGATATTAATTTTATGCTGACAAACAAAATTATATATGTATCAACCTTCTAATCCTGCGTGTCGGTACGTGTCAGGGGCAATAAATTCCCTAATGATAACATCTCAGAAAAGCTAACTTACTTAAAACATAACGATTTCATTTCACAGTTTCTTCTCAACGATAAGCATCTCTGTGTTGTACACAATTCATTCTGACGCTCTTCACATTCAGATTTCTTTCTGGACGCTTTGTGTTTCACAGCAAACGGAAAACTGATCCACTCGGGGAGGAGATCGTGCAAATGGGTCAGATTTTCAGAAAATGTACAATTGAACTTCGCCAATCTTCTCAAATAACTCACATTTCAGACGAAAATAAAGTTCAAAATATAGTTCAACATAACCAAACAGTTTGCTAAAATCAATGCAATGCCAAACATACTCGAATTTACCAAGTATTGAACAAATTGCAGCTTAATTTAGCAGAATTTACTAAATGTGTACAGCTGCCAATTTTACATTTTCTAAAAACCTGACCCAAATGGAAAACCGATCCACTCGGGGAGGAGATCGTGATGAGACCAAACCCAAACATATCACTTTACCTGCAGGAACAGATGCTAGAAGTCCTCTATGTTTGATCCTTATGATATTCTCTCCTCGCACGAGTTGAGGCCTTGCTCTATTCTTGTTGCCTCCCTCTACCTCTCACCTGTTAAATATATGGGTCAGATTTTCAGAAAATGTACAATTCACTTTCACAAATTCTCTGAAATAATCCAGATTTCAGAAGATAAAGTTCAAATACAAGTTCAACTTAACCAAAGTGATTGCTAGAATCAATGCAATGCCAAATATACTCGAATTTACCTGGTATTGACCAAATTGCAGGCTAATTTAGCAGAATTTGCTCAATGTGTACAGCTGCCAATTGTATATTTTCTGAAAATCTGACCCATTATATCCACAGTAACCACTTGACTGTATTCAAACGCCAAAATCCTAATCTCAAACAAGATCAGCCTTTATCGCTCTGCAGGATTACAAAAAGCTGGCAAAATCCAATGTTTGATTAAAATATAGCGAGGCATGCGTGAAGGCAGGCTGACAGTTGTAGATGCGGATAATATTTGTATTTCAGTGCTGCACATGTCACACATTATGTAGGTTCTAGTCATAAATGAAGGTCCCAAAACTCTCGCAAAATTGTTCATAATAAAGGTTCCTTGGGGTTCGATGGCAACCTTGCTGTTCTTGCTATAACATAATAAATTCTTCCTTTAACATCTGAGATGCTCCTACGGTATATCCATGAAGTATTTCCTCACTTATTATTCAATTGACCGCTGGAGATATTAATATCCTTAAAAGTACTTGTTCAAGCTGGGTCCTTGAAAATGGGTTCCAATATATTAAAGTCTAAGCTTTCTAGCTTCCAAGTGCCCAAATCAAAGAAAGCTAAAGAACCGCTGCTCTTCACCAAACCCTTAGGATTCAGAATAATACCTTTACCATAAACCGTCCACACATATCAAAACAATAACCACGATGTTGGAATAAATCCTTTGAGAAAACAACAATCGCGTGGACAGTGGCCTCTTAGAGATACCATTGTGTATGTTCACAAACTGACCACTGGGCAGTTGTCCATACCATGTAGTAGGAGGAAGAGCAGGAGGAGGAGGAGCCCTGCAGTGGCCATGTTGCTGATTAGTCAGCCCCAATTATGTTAATTACCACTAATTAGTGAGTCTACCCCACCAGCGCTGACCATCGATTTGTGAATTATTCTAGCTATTATCATATGGGTTAGATTTTCAGAAAATGTACAATTTACTTTCACAAATTCTCTGCAATAACCCAGATTTCAGACGAAAATCAAGTTAAAAATATAGCTCAACCTAACCAAACAGATTGCTAGAATCAATGCAATGCCAAATATACTCGAATTTACCTAGTATTGACCAAATTGCAGCCTAATTTAGCAGAATTTGCTCAATGTGTACAGCTGCCAATTGTACATTTTCTGAAAATCTGATCCATATAGCAAGGGAAGTGTTTCACTTTTGCACTAAGGTCATTGCTGGTGCATACCTACCGAGGTTATAAATTAGAAGCAGGTATTTTTATATGAGTGTAAGTATAGGGTTTGGATCAATTAATAGCTTCGCTACATTAGATACATGACTCTAAGTAAACGATTACTGGTGGTTCATTGAGGTTAATGCTCCGGGGAGAAGAACTGGTAGGCAAAACAATGCATGGCCTGATTCGGAAATATACAGATGTATGAGAAATGCTGTAATTGTGCTAGATACCTGAATAAAGCATAAATAGGGCCAAAAGAAGAAAAGATCTTCTAGAAATGAATGTCTCTATAGAAAGCTTGTAGAACACTTTATTTATTTTTTAATCTACTTACTTAAAGGTAACCCCCCCCCCCACACACACACACACACTCCTTTCTTTTCTCTATCCTTTTCCACTTTTATATGAATATATTTGTTTTAAAAGCCAAAAAAGGAGTCCTAATGTAAAATGGTTTTCCAGTACTTACTCAATATAGCTTCAAACCTATCTCGATGTTATCCTATTATAATGAGACGTATTGAATACAAGGAACTCGTTAATGGGATTTTACTGAAAACTTGAAATTTTGCAATAATATAAATCTTACAATCTTGCATGAATTGAATTAGTTCAGTGTGTAAACATGTAATGGTGAGTACTTATATCCCTTAATGGTTTTCCACAAAACAATGATAGTCACGAAGAATTCAAATATATTCCCATTTCGCGGAAAGTACCAGGAAAATAATTATAGAGTTGAGAGACCTAACCGCAGCCATGGGGAGGACTTGCATGATGCGCTATTGTTATATCCGCAGTAATGTGTATCTTGTATATGATGCTAAACAATTGATAGATGTTAATCAAGGCGAATAAATGACTACCTTCCACTTCCACTCATATTCATTGTCATTTCTATGGGCAGATGTTCATAGTCATGATAAGCTTTAGACTCAGGTATAGGGGTAGATGGACAGACTATCTAACCCTACACTCTGTTCGAGACCTACTTAGAGTAAACATCAAAGCGACCCAATGGTAACCCTACGGCAAGCCGCTCCAAGTAGATCTCGAATAGAGTGTAACAATGTATTCTTCATCCAGGTGACCTAGTACAGAGTTACATTGATATAATAATTAAAGTAGATGTACAATTTTCCTGTAAGCTTCTCACCATGTTTTCTGTCGAAACTCTGTAATATTACTCTACCCTATTATTCGCGTAGTTCCAGTTAGGCTTCTAGCGGATGGAAGATCAGAATTTAAATGAGAAGTGCACAACCAATTTAGCTTTTTCAAAGCAAGATAAATAATAATAGAAGTGTTGTTGCCCTATAACTCTTGTATTAACAGGTAAATAATTTGTGTATAATGCGATATATAATATCGCACTGGGGAAAACAGGAAAACTGCATATTCAAATTTTCCAATTACTTTTATCATTGTTGATCGATTGTTTTTGGTATATTTGGTATGTTTAATGGTATATATTATGTATAATGCATGATAAATATCCGTCACACTGGTGGTAAATCCACTAAAATCGTAATCGATTAATATCGTAATCATATTATCATCACCATCATCATAAAAACCAAAGATTCTCCCACCTTTTCAATTCTAAAACAAACAATTAAATCTAAATCTTCCTCTATAAAGAGCTATTATGTACCAAGCACGTCGAACCGCACACTAAACAAACCCATACTGACAAAAAAGCTCCTCCTTTCATTTGGGTGGCCTTCCCTCGATCAAATAATTTAATAATTCAAGAAAATAGAAACAAAAAAAGCAGATACATCCACTAAACCGCCTGGGGATATTTGTGCGGCCAAATACACCCCGTCTTTACAGGTGTTCACACAATGTTGACCCCGAGACCCTAATCGATAATTTGCATGTAAATTGGAAATCCGGACTGGCTTAAAAATTCATTGGGTAAGGAAGATCTAGATAAGCGTATGTGTCGTGCTGGGGGTCGGGGGGGGGCATGGAAGGGGCTGGGGGGGGGCATGGAAGGGTTACACATGTGGGTCAGATGTTCAGAAAATGTACAATTGGCAGCTGTACACATTTAGTAAATTCTGCTAAATTAAGCTGCAATTTGGTCAATACTAGGTAAATTCAAGTATATTCGGCATGATTCTAGCAATCTGTTTGGTTAGGTTGAACTATATTTTGAACTTTATTTTTGTCTGAAATTTGGGTTATTTGAGAGAATTCGTGAAGTTGAATTGTACATTTTCTGAAAATCTGACCCATGTGTTGACATGATCATGCACGGATATAAATACGTGCAACGTGGCTGCATGCATGTATGTTGGACGTGTTCATGTTCGTGTGAGGTATATGCAACTGTTTCTGTAATATTGCGTTTGGGAGGTTGAGATTGTATATTTTATTCTAACTCTGTATCACATTTTATGTTACTTTAAGTTTCATTTATTGAGGGCCCACTGAAAGACCTACATGTAGAAGTGGTGCACCCTATTCTGTACAATCTTTCAGTCAGAATCAAAATTCAAATATATGTATACACTTCACTGAAACATTGTCTTATTTGGTGCAGAGGTTGAACATAAAAAAATAGTTACAAACTGAATATCGTCTACTATAGAAGTGGTTAATGAACCAACGCTCCAATATCACACGAACATCAATGGGTCCATGCAAGGGTTATAAGGGCTATCTTAGAACCTCATTTCTGCCTTAAATTTGTGTTATTTTAGAGGATTGGGATGAGATGGGTTTACGCGAGTTTACGAGTAAAATAAACTGTTCAATTGGGAGAAGTTGAGTGAAACGCACGATAATATAAATATATCGTAAAGTAAATGTTAACCAGTACTTTCCTTTTTGTAATATTTTGAGTTATACAAACTCTTGAGACAGACCTTTGTATAATTGGCGAAGGCGCAGATTGTACATCTTCAGGTCACTTAACCCATTGTAGAGATATTACTTTACTTTAATAATTGATCGAATAAATGTAGGGTTTTTAAAGAAAAACAAGATCAGATCTCGATGTTGAAAAAAGATCAATAGATAAGCTTCTAACAATAGATGTCTTAAGGGTATTGAAAAAGATCATATCTAGGCACTCTTGGAAGAATTATATAATTGTATGTAAATTGGAAACATATATTGGGAACTTATCCATCTTGTGTGTGGATATGTATATCAGTTTGCCCTATCTCCGCACCTTAAGTCAGAAATCTGGTTCCAACTTGAACAATTCTTACCATACAGGGTCATTAGAACAACGAGGCGCCTTACCTGGACGTCTAAACCAATTAAACCAGTGGTTGAATATAAATCAGGGTTTACCTGGTGCAAGACTAAAAATTAATCAGGCGCTGGTTAAAGAATGAATGGTGGGGTTTAAATAGTTTGTTTGTCTGAAGGGACGAGGACCATAGATGCCATATAGATTCAATTAAAGTCACTTGTATTTGTCAACATCCATCCAGGTAGATGGGTCTCTCACCTGCGCCTCACCTGTACCTGATTTACTAAGAACTACTTAGGCCAGACCAAATATATCAGTGTTTAGCTGTCCACAATATGTTTGTGGGGTTGGCTACCACATGTTAGATTCGTTTGGTAATGTGGTAGATTTAAGATTTAAGATTTAATGTTTCTTTATTCAAGAAATAGCATTACATCGTCGGATGATGTTCTCAGGTAGCCCTCTTATACTTTTTTTAACTCCTTTATTTTCACTTTCTTATTATTCCCTCTTTTTCTCTTATTTCATTTCTAATTTCCAATATCCATGTTATACTTATATAATCGGGATAATAGGAAGAATGAACTTTAACCAAGCCATAGACCAGTTTCTATACATCATCATTGAGAAGTATTCCATTAAATTAGATATAATTATAAAGGAGCAAGCATTTTACCATTTGTCAAAAAAACATCATAGAATCCATGGATGATATTGGATAGTATATGCGGCGAGAAACGTTTAGAACGCTAGAACAGATTAAAACATAAAATCGGATTCGAAATTCAGTTGATAGTTGATATTTTGATTTATCCAATTGTAATCACAACTTCAGAAAGAGTGGTATCTGCCAATTGATGTCAAATCTATATAACTGCTATGAATGACCTCTCATAATAAATCAAATTTCTCTATATGTTAATAAGGAATGTAAATCAAGACTAATGATATGTGTGTCAATCTAATAAGAAAGGTCATGTCTCTGACCTCACAATATTCTGCTTTTATTCATACCTCAACTTTTAATAAAAGCCTGACTGTTTTGTAATGCATTTTGAATTAAAACTTAAATGTTAAAATAACTGATTAGGGCACACCTGGATTATATTCTTCCTTTTTTCAGTTTTAAAGTCGGTGAATAAAGAATTCATTTTTATTGTATACGGTAGGGTATAATCTTGCTTATTAGTACTCCCGTATGGACAGTAATTGTTAAAATTTAAAAACATTAAAGGTATAAACTTGTCTTCATGCATTTGTTAAACCATATGCATTGATGTAACTATATTAGCATTTGTATAGCATGGGAATATCGGGTCTACCCCGAAATTGTAATAAAAAAATTTCAACAAAAGAAAACGTCTACTTTATAAACAAATTAAAGTTGCTTGGCCTATAAAGGGGCGGGGTTAATGAGCGCTACAAGCGTCTACCGTTGTGATGGACGTTTCCCCTCATCAGTGGCAGTCCAGCAAGGCGACAGCACTAGCCATCAGTGCTTGATTAATTAGCTCGACTTTTCCTATTTGGTCATCATTTAATGGTACAATAAATCTCTTTTGTCACTCGCTGATATGGAAATCACCTCAGAATCTGGACCTTAATCGTGTTTTGTTCTGAGGAGTTCAAATGAATTTGCACATTTTAACGATTTATTTTCTTGTAAAGGGCAACTCCTCGAAAATGCCTGTTGGGTTCTTAATGAGGGTTTTTTCCCTGTAAAATTGAGTTAAATTGGTACAATTTACATTTAATTTCGAATGCAATCCAGCGTTTATACGAGCCAGGTATTGTTATCACTGCCTCGGCTATCAATTGATGGGCTCCGGTGCATATTATTTTGTACGAAATTGGTTGAGTCTTTATAAATTCGTAAAATCATTTTCATATCACTACAAGCAAAGTTGGTGCACATAAAACAACAACAAAACAAATCGTAAATTTCTATTGATTATGAAATTCGATTTGTAAAATAATCGTAGGATTTGTAAACATTTTACAAGACTACAAAATCTAATTTTTGGTAACAATTATGCACCAACCCCATAACTTTGCAATAGATATTAGAACTATTCACAAATAATAGGAACTGAACCACCTGTGCTTCACTTACGTACCTCTAACCTGTGAGGTTACACTTTTATCTGTAATAGAAAGCCAAAAAACGGCTTGTTTAAATAAAATGTGTTTATAGTATAACTCCAAATAATGAAAAAAAAAACTCGGATCCATCCATATAATAATATTATATGCTTCCTGGAGATGCAAACAATCCATACTTATATATAGAAGGAGCAAGTTCTGCTGAATTCGAATTTCTACAAAACATTTCATGACTGGGCACATTTCTGTCACTTAAAATCAAATAAACCCATTTCCTTAATAGCAAGAATAGAGCGCAACATAAACTCGACTGGCCCTCGAGATCTCGATCATCGATTGTTTGAATTGAGATAAACGCCCCCCAATAATGGCCAATATACCCATGCAATAGACTCAAGAGTACTCTGGAATTGCTCTATAGATTGATGTGCACTGTTGTGACCCGAGTGATAGCATTCACCCTCCAGTAGGAAACTCTCTCAGCAGTAGAACAACAACTGGCCACCAATAAAACAAGTTTGTTTACGACGTGATCAATGCAAATTAGAGAACACAATAAAAATGCCACCTTGACCCTCTCCTCGGCTATTGTATATAAAGTAACTGTAGGAACCTGTTTTAGCACATCTAGATCACGGTAACACACTAGTTGTGGTCGAGGTAACGTTAATGAGTTTTATTGACGTGGGGTGGATCCTTCTACTGCTATTTGCATATGTAATAATGGGAGAAAACCAATCAGGTCTAGGTATCCATAGGGGAGTTGTTACCGATACAGGCTAGACTCAGAGCCTCTGAGATCTGATAAGGCTGGTGTGTCAGTGATTGGACGCCTACTGCGCTAATGGCTTTCCTGACCTGGAGTATGGGTCCTAATTGTATTCTAATGGCATTTTGCGGTTTGGAGCGAGAGGCTTGCTTTCCCTCAGTTTGGAGGGTGTCTGTCAACTCTGGATATCTAGAATCACATAGAATCGTGGTTGATTTGATATTCCTATTATGGAGTGATAGTTATACTGGTCAAGTGTTGATATTCACAAAATGTTTGTTTTTGTGTCAGAGCTGACCTCGGTGTATCATATGAGCCAGGGCGCCAGAACATGTACAATTGTCACATACACGATATTTTACGATTACATTATGAAATTAATATTGAGATGCATATATTCCTATTACCTTGCATATTATGTGCAGCAAACTTACACATGTACAATCCAATTCCACGATTCTTCTTCATTTCTGACATAAACATCTGTTAAGGCAATTCCCCTATTTTTATTGCATCTTTGCTTTATCGGATCCGCTAGGAAACTAAGTTACGGGTGATGGGCGAATCCGCCAGAAAATGTACAATCTGCCTTCACCAATCCTCTCAAATAACCCACATTTAAGACAAAAATGAGGTTTAAAATACAGTTCAAATTAACCAAACTGATTTTAAAATCAAATAACTATAAAATATACTCAGATTTACACAGTAGTCATAATGTTCCACAACAGAATTAACCAAATGCGTAGAGCTGCCGATTGTTCATTTTCTGAAGGCTTGACCAACAATCCTATAACTATAGGATCGTTGGCCTGACCCTTAAATGTGGGTCGATCAGATTTTCAGAAAATGTACAATTGGCAGCTGTACACATCTAGTAAATTCTGTTAAATTAGGCGGCAATTTGGTCAATACCAGGTAAATTTGAGTGCATTTGGCGTTGCATTCATTCTAGCAATCAGTACTGTATTTTGAACTTTATTTTCGTCTAAAATTTGAGTTATTTGAGAAGATTGGCGAAGTTGAATTTTACATTTCCTGACAATCTGACCCATGTATAATAGCCAGAAGGCATCGTTTGGCTGGAAGCCATGAATTTGTATGACTTCACATTATAGAACCATTATCGCTTTACAACTGCTACCAAAGTCTTTACCTCCTATACAGTGGTCTTGCGTTTAGACTAATTTGACTTCCATACCCCCCATTTCCCCCATTTGCTTTCTTTTTACTGGACTAAATATAAGAGCAGTACCATTAAAGCAATTTTGAACTTTGAATTGCTGACTGTTTGTCGTTGCAGTTGCTTTGAATTCAATAGAAAGACTTTGTATTTTCTTTGGTTAAATTGTTTGACTATTGGTTCGCATGCCTCAAACTGATTCATATTATACAAAAGAAGAAATAATAATGACAGGGGACTTTTGTGCAGGTAGTAGGCTGTGAGACGAATAAATAATTTGATACTGTGTGTGTCTACTGTCTGGGAAATGTTGGAGATAACTTAAGGGGGAAAAGTGATTCCTGAAAAGTTTTCAAATGACGATTTTGTATATATATTTGGACTCTACTTGAACATTTAGTTGGAGCAATTCACCAATTCATCTGATTAATTACGCATAATTGTTTAATAAGAGACACGAACATGCTGCCTGAAAAGACTAGTGCTGTTGATAATTTGAATAAAGACAAGAAGCCACTGGAATTACACATTTCCCGCCGATCCTCCCTTTTTACACAGTATTCATATAAGTTATTGTAATTTGCCCAAATAAATCAATTATCTCTAAGGAAGCGAACCACCGTCTGGCGAAATATTGAACTCGGAAATAAACCGACAAATTGTTCATTTAATACTATTCAAGCCACCATACAAACCATGGTTATATGGTTGTATGCAGGTTTCACTAATGAATAGCAATACATTTAGGACGAAGGTAAAAGTAATATACCCTATTCTGCCTATTTTTTCTATATAAATATATTGTGTATAAGGTATACTCTGAAGCTCTAAGCGTTGATCCTGAAACAGTGACAAGAGATCATGGTATGATCAAACAAGGTAAATGAAGTTGATGGATCCGATAAATTGAAAAGGTTAAACTGTTCTAGAACTTGTAGTATGTATAGTATAAACTTTGAAGTTGAAGAATGAGAAATATTTGTGATAGAATGACATGTAAAGTGATAATGGTAATAAGATAATGAGTAATTGAAAAACGGTATAGGCAACGCGACAAGACATCGACAGGGTTGGCACACGTCTTTGTTAAAATATTATAAATATTGGCCTTTATTTGTAATAAAAAATAAAAATATAACTGGTCATTTTCATATGAAATTGATTGATGATTGAGTGTGGGGGCGCTTCCTATGAGAGAAGGGTTTCAAGCACAGCCCACCTTTGTATTTTCAATAAATATTCTGTTACAAGACACTCTTGCAATAACTTCTATGTGATTAAGTTGTCACCTAAAATCCCGCTATATGATATATTGTAACGTAGATCATAAATCATTTATGCCTATATATATTCCCACATATTTTGTATCTAAATAATTTTATTTAGCCAAGCGTTATGTGATACACAATGTTCTCAGTCGAAGCTAATGAGAAAACAAGTTATAATACTAATACACTTTTACAATCGAACAAAGATCGACCAAGATGTGTTACTAAGATATCAAAATTAAAGATTAAGCATCAAATCAATTCTTTCTTTAAAAGTTAAAAAAGGCAAATTAAGATCAAGTGGAGAATGAAGAGCATCATCAGACTACATCGGAATAGACTTTGGGGCGACTACATACTCTTATCGTGACAATCCATTGAAAAGAAAAATTTCATCAGTATAATAATAGTTACAACATTCCATGATTCACCCAGGTGGGTAAATATGGATTTCTATAACACTTAATTTCATATGCGAATAATTCCACTTTCTTTGTCTATACCAGTTATAGCTTGGACTGAAACCATGAAAATAAAGCTAGCCAAAAATCCGCATGGTAGTCGGGGGCAGTGCCAATTATGGACTGGGGGTCAGCTAGGGGGTGGGGGTGTAGGGTGGGAGGGGGTAAAACGCAGGTGTACCTCCTCCTCCTCCTCCATCAATGACCACCTAGTCATCCTGTTCACCTGTACGTGGGTCAGAGTTTCAGAAAATGTACAATTCGCCTTCACCAATCCTCTCAAATAGCCCACATTTAACACAAGAATAAGCTTCAAAATGCAGTTTAACATAACAAAACTGATACTTTAAATCAATGTGATACCAAATATACTCAGATATACCCGGTATTCTTAATTTTTTCAGCCTTATTTTGGAGAATTGCCTAAATATGTACAGCTGCCAATTGTGCATTTTCTGCAAATCTGACCCCTGTATGGTCGGGGGGAGGGGGTCTGGGGGATGGCAGGAGTCTGCGCGTCCGAGTGGTGGCCATTATGAAATGAACAATAACCCATCCAGCCAGTGATATTGACACCAAGTGAAAGCTACTCTCCTTATCGCCAGTCATTATCCAACTCAGCCGGAAAAACTCGAAGGGCTTCATGATTGGTTTGGCTAGGTGGGAGGAAGTCCAGGTGAACGCTAGCCTGTGCATGGCTTGGACTGGTGCCAGGGATTGGTGTGTGTGGAGTGGGGATATGGAGAGATGGTGTGATTTTATATAATATCAATTTATATGATGAGGGATAGGGGTGTTAGGGATTGGAGGCTCATTGTCTGAAGTCACGCTCTGAAGAGTGTCAACTAAGTAAGAGTCAGTGTCGTCCCCATATTGGGCCAATTTCGAAAAGTAATTATTGAACAAAAATTCGCCATGGCTATTGCATAATTATTGATACTTTTCGTGAAAATGAATTTATACAGAGAAATCTCGCAGTGGGATTCATCTTGTTCTTTGTTGGTTTTCAAAAGTGGTATTGAGAGTGTTTAAAATTAATACCGGGTTTTGGGTCTGTATGATTGACTTGACAATCAAAATATTCCACAAATTTCTTTTCAATTAACCATTTTGAGACATTGAGACACCTTTAAGACATTGATTTAGAAAAACGTTGCCATTGCTTCGGTTGAAGGGTCCCAATGAATAATGAACCCAATATATATTTACCAGTTGGTTGTTAGACTGGGGTTCTTAAACCATTCGACATTCGATCAATCACCATCAGTATAAATTGGTTAATTGTTTGGTCTGATTAGAATTTGCCCTCACGACATGGAAACTTCTACATCTGAATGCTACACGTCTATCCTATTGGATGTGACATCTAGTATGTCATGTCAGGTGCTGTCAAGGTTTACATTATTATTGTTTATCATTGGTTTTAATTTACATTCCTTAAAAGTAAATATACAAGGGAATTAGATTTAGATACAGGAGGTACTGGCATAAAAAAAAACCAATATACTCTCAAGAACCCTAATATACTCGCAAGAAGTTTAATATACTGGCAAGAATGCCTATACATACTGACGAGAACGCAAATATGCTTGCAACAACCCCAATATACTCGCAACAACCCCAATATACTTGAAACAACCCCAATATACTCGCAACAACCCCAATATACTTGAAACAACCCAATATACTCGCAACAACCTTATATATACTGGCAAGATATGGCAACAACCCAATGTACTCACAACAACCCCAAATATACTGGCAAGAACCCCAAGATACTGACTAGAATCTCAGAACCCAAGGAAGAACGTTATTTTAGATGTAAAGGTTCAACATGACAAGCATTGCAAGACATTTAGCATGAGTTTCATTCTAGGTGTCCTAGCTATTATATCAATACAACATGTTTTGTGAGGTCCAAAACATTACCTTTGCTATCAGGTTGAATCAAGAACCCAAATACTGGAAAGAACCCCAATACACTGGTCCCAGGTCCTCATAATAAAACCATTTCTCACAAGAGTAGCCGAGAGGAGACAGTTGCTACTGGCACAATGACCGTGCAATTAACTTGGCTGACATTTCCTTGCATCTAGTCATTATACTGACTGAATGTGCAGTTATTATAACATGAGACCCTGTACATCATGAATACTGGTATCATATTATGCATTATTTCCCTAAGCTTGTATTCAGATATGCGTGCTAAACATCTATGAATATCATTTGGCAAAAGGAAAGTATTCAAGATTGCATTCATGTTACTGATTGTGAACATGTAAAAGTATTGATGGGCATTATGGCACAGGTATGTGTTTGTGTCAAGCATCACATCCAGTGAACCAAAATGAGTGTATCTGTTATTATTATTGCTTATTCATCTTTTACAAATACAAATAAATACAAATAGATACTAATAAAAATGGTTTGCTGACTATTATTATAACATTAAATTCGAAAAAGTTACAGGTTTGATTGGTGAGAACTAATGCTGTATACCTGGTCGTTATCTCCAAATGTTATTAACTTCATGCACAGAAACTTTCAGAATTTCTATAGTTTATTCCATTATTATTACTATCAATAACCCAATATGCCAGTGGGACCACCCAAGATTATAAGTTACGTAGAATATGGTCCCCAAAGTCGGCCGTGTGACCAAAGGAGCGGAGGCCAAAAATTAACCTCAATTATTTCAAGTGCTTCCTCAAGTTCTTTACCTCAAGAACTTACGGACTAATTACTAGCTGTGGGAAGATCAAGGAAGGGCTAAAAGTTCTGCTTTTGTAGCCCAGGAATAACTCAATCTTTGCGTCATTTCAATGACGCGATCGCGTTGCATACTTACAGACCAGCCGGCCTCTTATTGACGTAACCATGGCGACAGTATCCATAGAAACACAACAATTGTTGCGCCACCATACCTCACTTTGCGGAACTAACTCAATAGCTTCCGATACCTATCGCACAATGCCGTCACTCATCTCTCTATGCCTTGTTAATTTCTTGATTAAAAATGATAAGGACACAATAAGAAGAGGCTCCACCTGCCCCCCATCTTCAAGAAGCTTTCACACCTTGCGACAAAAGTTCTCAAACCAACTCCTCTCGCCATTGTAAATGCTTCAACGATTCTAAGTGCATTAAGTTTGACTTTTGCATTAAGATCACAGTTCAAAGAGGGTTTGTATCTAGAGATATATGTGTGTGTGTTTTAGGGACAATTTGCTTACTCAACATTACACATCTCTATGTATGTAAATAGTAAATAAAAGCCCACGCTTGATTGAAGACAATGAAATATCTATGTACGAACGTTACATAATACACAGGTGAAGCAATTAGTCCTGCTTTTGTCAGGGTCCCACAAAAGCCAGAGTCTCCCCAACTTTAACCACAGCTCGTTAGGGATAATAAAAGATGAGCTTTTTCTTGTCAATCATGTCGACAAGCTCACGACATCCACTCGTCCTCCCCTCCTCCCTTTTGACCCTTAGAATACTGCGAAACCCTCTCCAAACACCCCAACTCCACTCCAACTCGTACTCAAGTTCTGTTTTCAAACCTCCTTCAGTTTAGGTGTGAGGGAAACCCCCGATGAGATTCTCTTAAACTGCAGGGATATATTCCTAGATAATGCCTAGGAATACAAAGGTAGGAGGTATCGGGATCAGATTTTCAGAAAATGTACAATTCACCTTTACCAATTCTCTCAAATAATCCAAATTTCAGACGAAAATAACGTTTAAAATACAGTTCAACCTAACCAAACAGATTGCTAGCATGTATGCAATACCGAATATACTCGAATTTACCTAGTATTGACTTAATTGCAGCCTGATTTAGCAGAATTTACTAAATGTGTACAGCTGCCAATTGTACATTTTCTGAAAATCTTACCCATGGTCGAGGAGGGTGCTCTTGCACACCTCAACTACACCTGCTTCACGATCTCTTGAAGGCGGATAAGATTTAAGAATGGTGTCAGTGGACATCGGTCCTTAGGAAAAGTAGCATCGTGGCACTTTAGTGTCAGGTTTTCCTATCCACTCCATAGATTACCTCGCAATGTTTATATTTAGTTACTTTGTTACTGGATACATTGATTCAGGAGGTTCACATTTAGAAATCTGGCACAGCAATGCATAATCCCTTATTTGAATCTTAGATTCCATGTATTGGTCTTGGTGCAAGAAACTGTTATGATTGCAGCACATGTGTTGAACCCTTTTGAATGAATGAATTGCCAGTCAAGTAAAACAATTTTTTTGTAACGATTGCCAGACAAGCAAAATAAATTATTTGAAGGAGAGATGGCGATGAAGCCATTACAAGACTTTATCTTTCCCATCATGCATTTTGGAATAGATTATTGATAGAGGAAATAACATTATTGAGAATATTGAGGTTATTTTGGATAAAGGTGCTGCTAAATGTGTATGCCAGAGCAACGAGAATCCCCCTATTGCAACCGCATTATTGTTCCTTTTCATTACTCAATAAACAGTTCCAAAATATAATTATTTTCTAGGGGAAAATCAAATTTAAAACAAATAGTATATTGTAACAAAGGTGTTAATTTGTACCCTTGTCAGCTGGTTAATTAATGAAGAAAGAAGTAGTTGAGTTGTAGAGATGTAGAGAGTCTTTTTAATTATTCTGATCTTCAATATATATATAGAGATATAGTCCAATGTAGATACAAGTGGTTGTAGAATAGCAGTAGAAATGAAGTGGAAGTTTGATCGTATAAATATATGGTTAGTTAGACAATTTCTCCTTCCAGGTTTTGTGAGTGAGAAATGTCTGTAAACAGTGGAAGTGGCTTTCCCCAAATCTATCTGTCACTTACACAGATAGATTTCCAGCCAAACCTTCCAACTCCCTTGTGAATCTCTTACGGTATACGTGCTAACAGCCACATATACACGATGATTTACATTTAATTCCAAAACTATCCTTACAAACCTCTCTTCGTCTGATGATAGGGTTTATACATATACCAATAGAGACCACTGTGTGCAAGTCAGCAAGCTAACATATCATTAATTCACATTCCCATGAACTTCCACTACTCAGTCGTCATTTTTGTCAACTTATATCTGAACTGAATTCTTAACTTCACATTTAAAGGGTAAAAAATTTGTTCTTTGAGTCAGAAACTTTTGACCTTTCTAAGATCAAGTTTCATTCGGGACCTGAAAAGGTTGTATTTTCTAATTCATATACGGTAATTATAGGCGTTCGATGGCTAGACTGTGGCCTTTAGTTAGCGGCATCTTAGGAAATAATTTTCAGAAAAATACCTGTTCAAATAACGATATAAATTCAATTGTAGAGGAACCTATAGTCAGGAGGGATTCAATAATTGAATTACAGTTGATGAAAAGATTTTTTAAAAGAGCCGGGACTATTCAGGGTCCATTATGTCATTGGAGGAAGGTGAGGTGGCCCGGGGGGGGCGAAGTTGGAAAGGGGGGGGGTCAATATAGAGCTGCTATAAACATTTATTGAGCATTGCATACAAGCGCTGCTATCAGTATATCAGCCTTTTCATAATTCTTTTGAGTCGGTGAAACACCCAAACTAGACAACAGCAATTTTCATAAGGTTGGTTGTATTGACATAGTCAGTCTGATGTTTCGATTCCTACGTTTTGGTTCTTACAGTTGAACCTTCTTCAGGGAATGATTTTATAAGAGGAGAAATAGGGGCTATATTTAGCTCGTTTTATATTTTATTTTTACATCAATTTATCCTATATTTAACCCTAAGCCTCAGTCGTATACAGTAAAAAGGCCTTCTAAATTAATGGTAAATGTGGGCAGAAATGAAATTAACTTTTCATATAGACATGTAGACCTTTTTTGTCATTTCATATTGTATCTAATTGGGCAACTAAAAGATTTTCTTATCTTATCTTATCTTATCAAAATAGTGTAACTTTGGTTACCATAATTCTTTGTATTTGTTATATTTTAACGTGGATTAATCATTTCTGAGGATGGTGTACCTCCATGTGTGTTACCAGCTTCACCTCCCCCCTCCACGCCCCCCCCCCCCATCCATTCCCCGATCCTCCTTTGTACATTACTCGTAATTTTTATCTCCCACCCTCGCGAGTAGACCCTGGAATCTCATCACATCACCTCATCGCATTTCCACAGCTAACAAAACACAGATATAAGGTTTCCTTTACCTCCATTTGGACATATGGCCCAGGTACCTGTGTGTGTATTATATCCAAGTACATTTCATCAACAGCTGACTGCTGTATACCAGGGCTCCGCCCACCTTTCAAACCATCCACATCACAAGTCCCTCGGATTCCCATCAATAAATAAAAATGACGCAAGTGAACAATAGTTAGAGTCTTACGGGAGCCATTGCCTTTAGAACAAATAGAAATGGCAGCAAGAGAGGGACAGGTTAATGTACCTCCTATTGATACCCCTGATGGTGATACCCATAGCGTTTAGTCTTACCCCTACACAACCCCTCAATGGGGTATATACTCTCAATGAGGGGTCAGATTTTCAGAAAATGTACCATTTAACTTCGCCAATCTTCTCAAATAAGCCAAATTTCAGACGAAAATAAAGTTCAAAATACAGTTCAACCTAACCAAACAGATTGCTAGAATCAATGCAATGCCAAATATACTCGAATTTACCCAGTATTGACCAAATTGCAGCCTAATTTAGCAGAATTTACTGAATGTAAACAGCGGCCAATTGTACATTTTTGGAAAATCTGACCCAATGCTAGCGTGAGGAGCAGTGCTCTTATGTGATCTGTATGATGACGCAACACCCCAATTACTTCAAAGGCTCAGGTGTCTCTTGCGGAGGCCAAATTAGGAAGCTGGAGTAATTTGTGCTGATTTGCAGGCATTCTGGATAGTGTTAAACCATTGGGGCAAGGCTTTCAAGGGCTATTATACGCTCTGGGAACAATGGTGCCCCCACAGGGGAGCGGAGACAAGTGGAACGAGTTGCCTCTAGGCTACTGCCATTAGAAACGACCAAATGAAGCATCCTTATGTCAGGGAAGTGGCGGCTGTGACAATGGTTCTGGCAGGGAAGGCTTCTGGGTGGCCATTTTGTGATATCTCCGAGTGAGTGAGAGAAAAGTTACAAAGCCTTTGATGCGTTTACCTTCCAGGTATATATGATATGTGCACAGAGATTTGCATTTTTATAAAAGAAGGCAAACGGTTCTTGTGCAATCTTACTCACTTTTATGGGTCGTTTGGTTTGCAGTAAGAGGAAGAATGACTTCTATTTGGCATGTGGTTTCTATACAGATATATATCTCTTCTCTTTTTCCCACCTGTGTATTAGTTAAATTCCGCAGGCAGGGCCTGTCATTGAATAAGGCTGGGAAATCAGTTTGGAAATCTGAAATCTTTAATTATATATTTGATCAAATTTCATCCAATAGCTTTGGCGACTTCAAACGACAGTTTTGTGCGAAATATACCGAAAAAATAAATCTTATTGGCAAAACCGAAGAGCAAAACAAAAGTAGATCGATGGGTGCTAACGTCGAGGTATAGAATATATAAATTAGCGGCTGTATTTTGCATTGTGAGACCTTAAATGTTTGCTTTGCAGACAAAGCCGGGGGCAAGGAACGCCGGTCTTGAAAACGTCAGATCGACGTCACGTCAACGTCAAATCTACGTCAGGACGTCAGGAGAACACACACACCCTGTACTTCTGTCCCCCGAGGCCCCTCTTTTCCCAATACTTCAAAAATCCTCGAGTATGCCTCCTCTGTAATCGGAGACAGAAATTCGCGAGAAGCCCTCAATTGCATCTGATCTCCCAATCGTATTTTTTCCTTCATCAAAGCGGACAAAAAAAATAATGGTCACCATCTGCGGGGTACACAACAGGAAGGGAAATATGGTCAATGTAAGATAATATAGACAAAACAAACCCACGAAAAGGCAAACAGGGCCTGTACAAATAAGCTGAATATACAGAGTTTGGAGATTAAGTTTCCTTTGCCTGCTCTGTAGAGAAGCCTACGATATGCATCTATATGAATAGACACGCTTGCTGTATTTGCCACTGCACTGAGAGAAATTAATTCTTTGCTTTAGAGTTTGACGTGAATCGGTGTCATTGTCAAAACATAGACAACCCGAGATATCATCTATTGGGTCAGATTCTTCAGAAAATGTACAATTGGCAGCTCTACACATTTAGTTAATTCTGCTAAGTTAGACTGAAAAATGGGCAATACTCGGTATAACTGTATATATTTGTTATTACCGTGGTTCAAACAATCTGTTGGGATATGTTGAATCAAATTTTGAGCATTATTCTTGTCTCAAATTTGAGTTATTTGCGACGATTGGAGAAGGCGAATTGTACACTTTCCGGCAATTTCACCCCATTGTACAAACGTTGGCAGATTTTTGAAAGCACATTTATTATTGGAATATCATGAACATCTCTCGCTTTATTCGCCTAAACAATATTTGATGGGGATCTTTGAATGGGCGTCAAAATTAATGGGATGCCTTTCAAAAGAAGATCTGGGACATAGGATAGATTTATGGGTTGAAGCCCTCATGGGACGCTTTCTGACAGGTTGTCAGAATGTATGGGGCTTTTGGGTCAGATATTCAGAAAATGTACAATTCAACTTCGCCAATCTTCTCAAATAACCCAAATTTCAGACGAAACTAAAGTTCAAAATACAGTTCAACCTAACCAAACAGATTGCTAGAACCAATACAATGCTGAATATACTCGAATTTACCTAGTATTGGCCAAATTGCAGCCTAATTCAGCAGAATTTACTAAATGAGTACATCTGCCAATTGTACATTTTCTGAAAATCTTACCCATGGGCTTTCTATAGCCCCAATTCGTACAATTCTATTAAGTACGTCACCTATTAAGTTGCTTGGGGTAATCGCATATTTAAATAGGCCTTCTCAGCTACCCCCTCAATGGCCACTTTTGTACATATTATATACAAACTCTCATCGTTAAGATGTTACCTTTCACATTTGTGTACGCTCGATATGGGGCCTTCAGTCGTGGAGACACGGTGAAAGACTAGCATCTGGGGTATTATTTGGGTCAGGCCGTCAACTCGCCTCTCAAATAGCAAAGATTTAAGACAAAAAAATAGGTTCAAAATACAAATCAACATAACCGAAAACATTTGATTGAAATCAATACAATACTAATACATACTCAAATATATCTAGTATTTATCATTTTTCAGCCTAATTAAGTTGAATTTACTTAATGGGTAGAGCTGGCGATTGTACATTCTCAATTCAATTCAATTCAAACTAGTATTTATTTATTCATACCTAAGGGTGAAGTACATATAGGAGCCATACTTCAGAAAAGTCTTTTTCTGGTCGTCCAGTCTATTCCTGGACTAGAGGGGGGAATGTTATTTTTAATTCTTATTATAATAGTTAAAGGTCAGAAGAACTGTGGAGTCTGTTCCAGTTCTAAAGGCTTATTGTTTAGTGGTTGCATTATATAAGAGAAATAGTTTATCATAAATAAACATTAATTTCTCAACTAACATATTATAAGGTCTAGCTAATACATTTCATATCAAGACTTTAAAAAGATCGGTCCATGCAGACCAAGCAAGGCTTTATACAAATTACACCATTCAACTCGGGAGCAATGCTTTCAGTATATCTATGTAAACGGCGAGGAATCCAATTCTCTCTTTTCCAATCTCAATGTAGCTTTTAGTCTATTTTTGTCTTCTTGCTATAACTTTTTACACCACTTCTTCACAAATCCTTCTACGCACAAGGCAAGGATTACTAAGGATTCGTGAGTCGCCTCTTGCTTGGAGATGATTTGTTGGGCTTCTCGCTTTTTTAAATCATGCCCAGTACCGCCATGTATCACTTTCTTTGTAACGAATGATTCTTCTTGCTTTTGATATTGGCTAATATTTGTCCAGGATTTAGCACATTTGCTCAAGGCAGATTTAGAATGCCTGGGCACATGTATATATATATGGGTCAGATGTCAGAAAATGTACAATTGGCAGTTCTACACATTTAGTAAATTCTGCTAGATTAGGCTGAAATTTAGTCCATACTGGGTAAATTCGAGTATATTTGGTATTGCATGTATACTTGCAATCTGTTTGGTTAGGTTGAACTGTATTTTGAACTTTATTTCCGTCTGAAATTTGGATTATTCGAGAGAATTGGTGAAGGTGAATTGTACATTTTCTGACAATCTGACCCATATATATGAGGTGGAGGTTCATACGTCAAAGAATCCTTCAATAAAACTCCTTTATCCCTTGACAAATCAAATCTGTTAAAAACGCAATAGTTTTTTCGGCAATAATCAACATTGACACAACCAAGATAAGCATGACTTCCACCTTTTTCTAACCCCGAGATGTATGAAGGAATTCCTGTTGGATTTGACAAGGATATTATTCCAGATCCAATCAATTTTAGAACAAAATTTAAAGTATAATAGGCTGTAATTAAGTTGGTAAACCTTAGGACATCATATCATCTTACCGAACAAATATTCCATTGATATCTTTGTGCATAATTTCCGACAAAGGTATATGTCAAATGTATGCTTTTGAAGACAGCTTTTTGTATGAAATATGATATGCATTTCAATTATATATAGAAAGTGTTGAATTGCAAGTCTCGGGATATCCATTTTAAATAAGTGAAAGTGTTAACAATGATCTATGACACGTAATACATACGTATTTTACAAAAAGAAAATTCATTTCTTGGTAAATATTGCTTTAGAATTTATTATTCAATCTTCTGTCACTCTTATATGGGCATAGGGAGGCGAGCACCGTGTTTCATAAAGAAAAAAAAAAGAAAAAAACCTTGCTTAAAATGTTACTACCTTATAGCTATACACTGTAAAAATGAAAATAGTTTTGTGTGTATAGCGAATTCCTTTGCTAAAGTTTCTTTTATCTCCTGATTAACATATGGAAAAATAGCTATAAGTAAGGACAATTGTAACTAAAAGTGTATTATAGGGACTCAACATTTAGGCTCAAGCAAAGCAGGTATACCTGATTAATGGTTGGCCTTGACGGCCTCATTGTCAACACAGGGGCCGTCATACTGATCATACCTATATTGACAAGCCAGAAATACTTTATTTCTTTGTATTGTATATTGCTTCTCTGTAAATTCACTGTTACTATAGTTGTTAACAATGTATTATGCCATTTTTTAATGGCTAGAAACTTTATGTATGAAAGCAAATTAATTGTACACGAAAGGTTTTTTTTCTAGTAGTTGTAGTAATAGTAGTAGTAATGTAATATCTATAACCTGTATGGAATACTGAGATTATTTCTATATAGATAAAATGCTTCCAATTATGATACATATATTCGTAACATGGGTTTATTAAGAGTCAGCTGTTTGACGAGCAAGCGATACCAGCACCTGCTATCCCTGTATGTATGTATGTATGTATGAATGTATGTATTATGTATATACAAACACATTATAATAAGTTAACACCTCTAGAACCACTGTACCCCGAACTACATGCTATACCATGACACCGCACATTACTCATATCGAATTACCCACAATGGAAACCGTCCGACCGACCCATAAATCACACATAATTGAGCCTGTGCCATAACTTTCAAATTCTTATCTACTACCTCCAAGCCATATCGAAATAAATCTTTGCCACTTTGTCAAAAGATCAAGGCACTGTGCATTAACTGTTTCCTTTGGTTGATGCAGTGAAATGCGAAATGAAATTCAAGTGTTATTGTAAATGAGAATGGATATGTCAACAGTCTGCCTCGGTGCCATTTCTTACTCTACTCTGTCTGGGTTTGTACTCTAAAGTAGATGGTTCTGTTCTACAAATATTATTGAACTTATATAAGCGTTTGATTCAGATGTGTAATATGTATGGTCTGGATGCCGCAAGGTTCAATTATGGATCCATTTCTTAGAATTCCCCTGAAGCTTGTTTTTTTTCTATCAAACGTTTCTTTTGAGACCTCATGTGTATTTTTGAATACATTTTATTATATCGATTACCACTTAACAAGCATTAATTTAAATATACCGTAGGTTCATTGAATTGAAATTATTTTGATGAATCAATTTGCATCATTTCTTGAACACGTCCAAAGGTGATTCTATGACAATCTTAATATATAAATCTGAAGGTGTAATACCATACAATTTCTCTTGCGAAGAGAATACTTGTATTGTATTGTATAGCGTCTTTTTTCCAGATATAACATAACAAAGTACAAAAATAGTGATAATTCTGGAAATGGGTGTCCCTTTCTATTGGTGGCCATACTCTAATGGAATATATTCCTTTATAACACGTGTATACCGTTCTCTGGTTCCCTCTATAAGGAGGGACCGTTCTCTGGTTCTCTCTATAAGGAGGGACCGTTCTCTGGTTCTCTCTATAAGGAGGGACATTGAAAGCTTATGCTGTATGGGTGGTATATTCTAAACGGTCCACTTATAGACTCTACAGGAGAACGTAGAAACCAAGTCCTTCCCCGCTGACAGTTGTTGTGTAGGTACAGATTTTCAGAAAATGTACAATTGGTAACCCTACACATTTATTAAATTCAGCTAAATTAGGCTGAAGAATGATGAATACCGAGTATGTCTGAGTATATTTGGTTTTGTGCGGGTTTAATATATTTGTTCCGTTATGTTAAACTGGATTTTGAACCTTATTTCTGTCTTAAATGTGGATTATTTGAGAGGATTGGTGAAGGTGAATTGTACATTTTCTGAAAATCTGACCCATGTAGGTATGTACTACTATAGGCCCTCCAGGCCTTGCTCCAGTAGGCGCAGTGTTCCTGGAGGAAAAGGAGCCCCCTCTGATTTTAACACATGTTTTTCTTATTTAAATTGAAAACTTTGTCCTGGTAGGGGGCCATATATACCTCCTGGACATCTCATTCAGTGTCGGTAGGTAGGTCGTTTTCTTGCTCTAAAGAAGGCACTAAAATAATAATGAGCCTTTTCACATTACCTGCTCTGAAATAGAATCCTTTAGTTCATGTCGTCACCTTCGTATACTAGTTATGCCTTTTTCCCTCCCTGAAGGTAAAGGATAAATTCTAAGGTAATTGTGGAAAAGTGGAAGGGAAAAAACACATCTTATCATTCATCACATAATAAAGAGTGCCTTCCAGTTGTAGAGTTATTTAACAGAGAAAGGGAATACGATACACATTCAAGATTGGATTTGGGAAAAATATGTATCAAGTTTGTCGTGTGAGATTACATTATGATATCAAAACTCTTCATCACAATATATATATAAATACTTATGTATGTTTGTAATGACAAGTGATTGCCAGGGCTGCTTCAGTGTGGCCCTCGCTGTCAACAACAACTGCAACAACTACCGTCAGAATGTTTAGGAGGAGAAGGAGAAGACGAGGGTCAGATTTTTCAAAAAGTGTACAATTCGCTTTCACCAATCCTCTCAAATAACCCACATTTAAGACAAGAATGAGCTTCAATATGCAGTTTAACATAACAGAACTGATAATATAAATCAATGCGATACCAAATATACACAGATATACCCAGTATTCATCATTTCTCAGGCTAATTTAGGAGAGATTCCTAAATGTGTAGAGCTGCCAATTGTACATTTTCTGAAAAATCTGACCCACAAAAGGTTTGTGATTTACCACCCAGACTTCTCTCTGCCCTCGGGTACAGGTAATTGTGAAAGTCTGGCATAAAACGGGAGCTGCGTCCTGCCTCCTGCCTACCACAACCACAAGTGACACTAATTAGACGCACCAATAACTTAATGTGAATATATTAGCTGTAATGCAGTCAGGATGCACCTTATCTAAATGCTATCTCCATGTTGTTTTCTACCTACCAAGACGAATACAGGGGTGTGTGGCCAGGGAATGGCTACTGCTTGCTATTTACGGTCTGATTGGGACAAAAATCCAGTTCAACCTCCTGCTGGTGCTTTGTATTACAATCCCTCAGTGGATCAAGTCTATGTAAGTAAAGGCTGAGTGTATATATGGGTCAGATTTTCAGAAATTGTATAATTTAACTTCGCCAATCTTCTCAAATAACCCGAATTTCGGACGGAAATAAAGTTCAAAATACAGTTCAACCTAACCAAACAGATTGCTAGAATCAATGCAATGCAAAATATTCTCGAATTTACTTAGTATTGACCAAATTGCAGCCTAATTTTGAGGAATTTACTAAATGTGTAAGCTGCTAATTGTACATTTTCAGAAAATCTGACCCATATACGTACGCCCATAATGTGGAGCCTAAAGGTTGTGGTACAATGCTCAATTTACAGATCAAATCTTTAGGGGGATTTTGAATTGAATTAGATGGGTCACACTTCATAATTCAGTGGAATATACAAGGGTTCCTGTCAACATGCCTGTATGTTTACCATTCAAGTGGAGGCACTTAAGATGTGGGTAATGTTGTGGCATACCAACAATAGCTAGGGTTGTAAGGAAAAGGCTTTGTTCGGAGTATGTTAACATCTGACATAATCTAGTTCTTAGGACAAGACGCCCTTTTTAGATCCCAGTCTAGGCTCACAGCCTCCCAGATCAGATAAGAATGGTATGTCAGTGATTGGACGCCTACTGCACTAAAGGATGGGCATGGAACAGGCGACTTACACTCTCCCGCGCAACGTATCCGCGCGATACGAAAATGAATACGATTTTCTTGTACCCACTTTTGATACGATTTTTTTCGTCTCAGCGTATTCGCGCGGCGTTTTTCGTATCGGAGATTCGCGCAGCGTTTTTCGTATCAGCGGTTCGCGCAGCGTTTTTCGTATCAGCGATGCGTGCTCTCAGAAATCTATTTTTAGCACAGTGGTAGCGTGGTGGGCCAGGATTCAGGGGGGGACGGGGATGGTGAATTTCGCATGGGGGGCAGCAGGGTGAAAATGGAAAATATTCGCTTTAATTAATGGTTTGTTTCTATCCGATATTATATTGCAATTAATGTACTGTACTGTACCATGCTATATGAAAAAAGAGGCATTATTATCGGCAAAATTGAAGCAAGAGAAGACAAGACAATGGTTACATTATGTATATTTTACTCCTTTATTATCTATTTCACACTCCAGTCACATATTATATATATATCTTTCATTTGCATTTTACATATGTAAAATTCCCTCTGCTCTGGCTGGAATGAAAGAGAATTCATCTAAACCAATACATGACCGATTTTCATGACAAGTAGTCATTTGCACAAAATGCAGTGGAAAAAACCTCAAAATAGGATTTATTATATATTGCTGATTTTTCTAGTACATATTACCATGAAACCCCGCTGTAGTTCCCTGAATTTTGGCAGCTAAATATCTAGTAAAATTAGCATTCACTGGCCTGGCAAAGTTGTCCACCTCTACCATGCCATCATTGTACGTCACGCTGAATATTAAGATATTTAAAGTAGCATTTCATCCATGTGGTAGGTTCATTTTCTATTTTAAAAAACCAGTGTCAAATTCAATTGAGAATATTAATGAACATTTTAAAACTGCTTATTTCACATGTAAAAAAAACACAATAAGGTAAAACCATGGAATAGACCAGCTAAATATGATCGCCATTCATTCCAAGGCAACCATTTTGAAAGGGATACCCCGCCCCCTTGCTGTCAAAAGCACAAAACTGTCAGTCGAAGATCAGAGAAATTCAAAATCCTCTTTGCCATAGGATTAGTATGAGGAATCAGCTATGACGTCCCTATAACAACTAAATATTTTCAAGATGTTTGTAGCAAAATCCTGGGCACAATGCCTGTTGCGACCTATATTTGGTCACCCAGATACAAAAGATCTGGTTCAAAAACCTCTTAAAACTTCAATCTAAAATCGATCGGAAAAATGTCTTTTTGACTGCCTCTGTAATTATGATAAAACAGGAAAAGTGTTAATCAAATTAATCATTTCCAAGACCGCCTGGACGTCCCTTAAATTACCAATTTTGAGTGTAAAGATACTTGCTATTTCTTGGCATAATAGCAGATTGGGCACTTCCAGAAATTTTGTCCTATAGTTCTATAACCTGCATGGCGTTAATAACCTATTTTTGTCCCCAAAATGGTGCATAAATTTCCTCTGACGGGTCTCGGAAAACATGTCTAACCTTGTATGTAAAAACACAAAAATCAATTAGAAATGTTTCCGCAGTTTTCTGACATTAAAAACGGGTCACAAAAACACCCTGAATTGACGCCCATAATGACTAGAAATGTCCATATATACCTGCTGTATAAAACCTTATTATGAGGTAAATATTTCACCTTAACCCTCGTATATATAGGCATTGACAAACCTGACTCCAAAAACGCTTAAAATTATATATCATAACAGCGTTATAGAATCCCTCAACTATCCACATATATAATTGAACAAAAATATAATGCAATATCATGCATCTAAGACTGAACAGAAACTTGCGGTTAACCTACGGATAACATAAATGATGTTAATAGCCAACATACAATTTTTAAATGGCGTTGGCCATGTCCTAGAACCAATGTCCAACTTGAGTGAACAGCAATACACAATGTATTTCTGTCTTTGAGTGATATAAGCACTGAAATCTTGAGAAGTACTCTAACCTTATTAAACATTAATCAAGCTTAATATTTAAAATAACCCATTCGTTGGTAGTAGAAATCTATATTTTCAAGGAATAAAGATACAATAATATCATGGGTAACGCTGCCTGAGATTCATAACAGCTCAGGATGAAACACACTTGTCCAATAGATCACATAAACCTTGTTACACAATGTTGAAGAACTATTGAATTTGGCCGGCCCTGCGTGCCTACTACTTCCTAAGACCTTGGAAAAACACAGAACTGAAAGGACCTAAAATTATTATATATAACTTATAATTATACCTCTAAGGATTACTTTTGACTTATTAAAATTGTGACCATCTATGTGCTCTGCTGTCGTTAAACCATGCTTATTAGGATCTCAAATTGTATACTGAGAATGCCTATGTCATAGAGGCAAACCCCAAAATTAACCTATGACCATGATCACCCTAACTATTAGGCTTACATTTCATGATAAATACGTGTCAGAAAATACTGTTTGTATGAAATAAATTGCCGAAATAGAATTAAAAAATAGCGTTGGTGATGTTCAAGGGGACCATCACCCAAACTGAATGAGCAACACAGTGTATTTCTCTCTTTGAGTCATGTAAACACCATAACTTTCTGAAAAATACCTTAACCATATCTATGATATCAATATTAAACAGAAATATAACATGAAATAGAAAATATTCCATTTGTTGCTAGCAGAAATTATTTCTATTCCATTTAAACCTCACATTTTCAAATGAAATAAAGGGTTGGAGACACTCAGACCTATACCTCATAGCTTATAAATGCCTAACAGATCAAACCAGAAAGAAAATGGTCATCTGTTTGATTTTAAACTAAATATTAATAATTTGTACTTCTATGATATATCATATAATAATTATCATCTCTGTTTAAAATAAGGCTTCAAAATTCATTCTAGATGTATACCTTCAAACCATTTTTTGTTCTCAGAATGAGAGAAATCACATTGCGTTGCCCTATATAATCATGGTTTTTTATTTACAGTTCCATTTGCATTTTGCATCAATACACTAGATTGAGAAGGACAACCCTAATGATCCTTATTAGAGTGGAATATTCTTTCTAGGGGCAGGCTCACAATCATAGTGGCGGCTAACTGTTGTCGATTCTGGCATCCCTGGCCTGCTTGGCCCAGTAGTTTAATTTGGATCCAGCAGCCCACAGGTTGTTGCAAATAGCAATGGGTATCACCAAATCAATGTCCTTCTCTTCATTTCGCCTGGTGGACTTGACTGCCTCTGTAATTGTGATGAAACAGGAAAAGTGTTAATCAAATTAAATATTTTCTTCACTAATTGTTACCCGTATATATACATATGGTATATCAATTTGTGACTAATATTTTTAATATTAATTTGATAATCATTTAAATCGTAAGATAAGGTGCACAGCACAAGGGCCTTGAATTCCTTGAAATTCATGGAATATTAATGCTGCTGCTATTAGACTTAGTAAGTCTCTGATTTTTGTTTTGTTTGCACACCCGCCTGTATATATACGTACACTTTTGTATGCCTTACTTGTACCTTATTCTTATTGTGTATTATGTAGTTTACTAGTCAACTGATATCACCAATTGCCATTATTACTATTGTATCAGTATCTATTCCAAAACCGATGGGGTATTCGGAAGAGCTGTGACTATCACAGACAATATTCCTTTTCCCCCCTTCCCTCCCTTTTCTTCTTTTAATTTAACCTGTATGATTGTATATGTGAAATCTTATAATAATAATAATAATAATAATAATAATAATATAAAGGTAATTATGATAAATCTATTAGATTAGAGTCACTATAAATCTAATATATGTCCCTCTCCTATAGATTCCTCTAGTCAAGATGTACCTACCTCTGTAGCAATACGATCCTCTAAATAACAACGCTCATAGCATCCAACAGGTAAGATTTCCTTGGAGGAAAGCAGTCAAATGGAAACTGTCGGCCAGGCATTTTCATGGAGCTGCCACTTCAAACAAACACATTAAATCATGTTAATCAAGGTCAATAGGCGAGGAAACCATTAATTGAACTAAGTGATGGCAAGAGGGACCTTTGCAAGAGTTTAAGACCTAAACTGGTCCATCATAGTAAGGTAATAAGTCTGATATACAAACCACTGGGCATTAAAATGAAATTACATTGGTTTTCTGGGAAACAGTAAAAAAATTCAATAAGTTTCCCAATCACAAAATGATGTATTATTTACCAAGGTCAAAAGCATATATACAGCAAACAGTGACAGACAGAGAAATAGGCAGACTGATGGAGAGACAGACAGGCACAGACGTCAGAGACATACAGACAGCTAGATAGGGCTATAGACAGATGGATGGAGAGAGGCAGACACAGACACAGGACCTAAGAGTGATTAATAGTTCTGGGGTGGGGTGGGAGCATGTAAGCGCCTATAGAAACCCCAGATCAATGGCCTAGAAAATATATATATGACAAAGTATAAGATAAATCACAATAGTGAATTAAAGACCTCCCACTTGATCTCCCCTGTTTCATCAGCTTTAGCCTCATATAGAATATGAAAACTAACCAACTGATACTCATTAGTCATTAGTGTTGTAGGGGAGTCTTAGGGGAGAGCGAGGAGACTTGTCATATCTCAAGAGACATAATGAGATTTCAATGATCTCTAAAGTTCTCCCCACACACATCTCTACCCTCACCCACATCACTACCCAAACCCTGCCCCCTCCCCACCCCAACCCCCACTCCGACTCCCACCCCCACTTCCCTAACCCATACCCATACCCATGCAGTCACTTCCAACCCTGTAACCTCTACCCCCTGTGCACCTCTACCCCTGTACACCTCTACCCCTGTGCACCTCTACCCCCTGTGCACCTCTACCCCCTGTGCACCTCTACCCCCCAGTGCACCTAAACCCCCAGTTACCTCAACCCCCTTGCACCTAAACCCCCAGTTACCTCTAACCCTGTGCACCTCTACCCCCAGTTACCTCTAACCCTGTGCACCTCTACCCCCAGTTACCTCTACCCCCTGTGCACCTCTACCCCCAGTTACCTCTACCCCCTGTGCACCTCTACCCCCAGTTACCTCTACCCCTGTGCACCTCTACCCCCAGTTACCTCTACCCCCAGTTACCTCTACCCCTGTGCACCTCTACCCCCAGTTACCTCTACCCCCTGTGCACCTCTACCCCCAGTTACCTCTACCCCCTGTGCACCTCTACCCCCAGTTACCTCTACCCCTGTGCACCTCTACCCCCAGTTACCTCTAACCCTGTGCACCTCTACCCCCAGTTACCTCTAACCCTGTGCACCTCTACCCCTGTGCACCTCTACCCCCAGTTACCTCTAACCCTGTGCACCTCTACCCCCAGTTACCTCTACCCCTGTGCACCTCTACCCCCAGTTACCTCTAACCCTGTGCACCTTAACCCCCAGTTACCTCTACCCCTGTGCACCTCTACCCCCAGTTACCTCTAACCCTGTGCACCTCTACCCCCAGTTACCTCTACCCCTGTGCACCTCTACCCCCAGTTACCTCTACCCCTGTGCACCTCTACCCCCAGTTACCTCTAACCCTGTGCACCTCTACCCCCAGTTACCTCTAACCCTGTGCACCTCTACCCCCAGTTACCTCTACCCCTGTGCACCTCTACCCCCTGTGCACCTCTACCCCCAGTTACCTCTACCCCTGTGCACCTCTACCCCCAGTTACCTCTACCCCTGTGCACCTCTACCCCCAGTTACCTCTACCCCTGTGCACCTCTACCCCCAGTTACCTCTAACCCTGTGCACCTCTACCCCCAGTTACCTCTACCCCCGCCGACAGGTCCCGACGTATTGGGGAAATCTGTACTATCGGGAAAATGGCAATCGCAAGTGCCGCCAATATCGGGAGAGGGTATCGGGAGTGGTTAACCCAGTTACCTCTACGCCTGTTTGTTTCTACCCCCAGTTACCTCTACCTCTGTACCTCGCCCCCCCCCCCCCCACACGCACACCTCCACACTCCTCTACCCCTACATATCTCTACCCCCAGTTACCTCTACCAAACATGGAGAAACCTGCCAGACTGCGGCCCTTGACCTTGAAAAGACATGTGGGTCTGACTGTCTGGTTATATAAAATCAATACACATATGTGATCCGTTTTAGGAAAATGAGTCATAAGTCACATAATATGGATTTTTTTTATATTACCATATTTGAAAAGAGGAGATCAAGCCGATTCCAATGATAGTAAACACTAGGACAACTAATGAGTATTTCTATATTTTTAAGTTTGATATTTTTATTTTTGAAAAAAAAAGTTTGCAATGTTTCTGGATGGGTAATTACCAGTAAAGTAACTAAATATATTCCATACAAAGGCCTTCAAAACGCAAGGATATATTTAATACAATGTCCCGAAATTTGATAGATGGATTTATATGACTATAAGAGATAGACCGTCTAAAGATCAGAACATTTCAATACAGAGAACTTGTGAAAAGAACACTTGGAAAAATATCACTTTGGCGACCTGTGACTCATTTTCCTGAAACATATCACATATAAAGATTGAACTCACCTTATACTTGTAGATTCTTCACCAGTAAACGGATTTATGCATGCTCCATCTTCATACAGCTTGCACCAACATGCAAACTTCTTTTGTGATCACAATCACATATTGTTGCTATTTTATTTATGATGATCATGTCCTGGGACTCTCTCAAAGTCAACACCGCCATCAGGATCTTTAAAATAAAATAAACATGGATGGATGATGGATAAGCATGGATAAAGACATATCTGACGCAGTTGAACTGATATCTAGCTATAGATGTTAGTATTCTTGTAGAAAGGACAACGTATAACTTCATAAAATTTGGACATGTCCGATTTTAATGAAGTTATAAGTTGTCCTTCCAAAAATACTAATATCAATAACCCAAAATTACAAGCTAGCATTTATCATATCTTTTCCCGCCGTACTAGGCATTTATTTCGCCATAAACAGTTAACAACTTTATGTGTATACAATTGGGAACGTAGAAATAGTAAATCAATGCTACCTTGCACTGGAATCCTAACTAAATCTGCATACTCATACCCACACACTGACCCATGACCAAGACATACTTTCACTTATGGAGGTTCGAATAAGATAATAGCACAATTACTGTAAAAAACACAAGAGAAGCTGGCTGAAGTGGGTTTATATTATAAGAGAGGTCGTTTGTCTGGCTTTAGACTTGGTTCACACACCCGTACTGGAGAGTAGATTTGATTCATTAACTAGAATGGAATGCAATGTAAAGAATTAAAAAAAGTGTCTTGAAAAAACTAAGAAAGTGCTATGGTTCATACCTTTCATCGCATTTTCTAGGTGTAAATTTTGTAAGATTAATTAATCCCTGTAAGGGCTTGATTTAAACTGTGAGTGATTATTGTGTGTAACATTCAATCTAATGAATGGGTTGAATCTATAACTTGTTGTAGAGTATCAAGGTGTAGGTTTACAATAGGGGGGGGGGGTTGTTGGCGGGGGAATGACCTAGAACCATTAAATATATCTATCTACTTCGAAGCTAATCCTATAGAGTATTTTAGCTACTTACCAACGATTGGAAATTGAGGTACACTTAATGGCTCAATACTCATATGGTATTAGGACAGTCAAATAAATATGTCGGGGTATTTAATACAATTTAAATTGTGTAAAAAGCTTAAATAGTTTTTGAGTAATGAGCAGAAATATTCGGACATAATTTTAGACATTATGTCGGCGAATAGCTCATCCTATAGATTATTTTAGCTACTTTACCAACGATTGGAAATAGAGGTACAAATAATTGCGCAATAATCATATAAAATTAGGAAAGTCAAATAGATATGTCGGGGTATTTAATACAATTTAAATTGTGTAAAATGCTTAAATAGTTTTTGAGCAATGAGCAGAAGTATTCGGACATAATTCTAGACATTATGTCGGCGAATAGCTCCTATAACTCCTATAGAGTATATTTTATAGATACTTTACCAACGATTGGAAATAGAGGTACAAATAATTGCGCAATAATCATATAAAATTAGGAAAGTCGAATAGATATGTTGGCGTATTTAATACAATTTAAATTGTGTCAAAAGCTTAAATACTTTTTGAGTAATGAGCAGAAGTATTCGGACATAATTTTAGACATTACCAACCTCGGTATTACCCATTGCGGTCTTCCATAAATTATACATTTCAAGGCGACCTGACTGATATTATAGCGTCGGGTAGTGGACCCCGTCGTTGGCTGCCACCGGGAAATGTAGCCTAACACCCCGTCACTTTACATGGTACCGCATAGCTCTGCATCGGGGGCCAGATCGGGGGCCTAACACATATATTTATGTTCAAAATTAATCAAGATTTTTTCTCAAATGCATTGGGTCGGAGGAATTGGGCAACTGTGCGAGGCTTGGTAGGTCTGCCTATAGCTTGTGGGCCTGGTTGGGGAGACTGTAGCCCTATATTGAACATAGGCATCTAGCCTAGATTGAATGAAAATGTCCGCATCGCCGGGCATCGCCACACTATAATTAAAAGGCACCAATGATGCCTCTGGTGGATTTTAAATCCGTCTGTGTGCAATACCTCTTATGTAAACACATTTGTTATGCAAGGTTTACTTTGAAGTGTTGGGATGGGCATAAAACAAAGTAACTTGAGTCAACGGAAAGTTTCAAACTCACCTTTTCGAAATGGCCCAGCTGATGGAACCAGGATGTAGGCCTAAACTATACAGAGCTGCACGTTACGCCATCTATTGTTCACATTAAAAGGTGGCATAGCACGGCGGTCGCCGCCTGAGTCTTTTGAGACCGTTGCTGACACCTCTCTCACACTGGCACCTCCATGTCGCTCACACTGCGGCAAGCTTGGTCCCCGGGGCTTGGTCACCTAACAAGCTTGTTAATACGAAAAACGCAGCGCAAATACGGAGCATATCATATTTCGTCTCCGTGATTCAAATGACCGTTTTTCGTATCAGAAGTTCAGGCAATTTCGTCACCACTGTTCACCAGTAGCGCTCGCGGTGCTTGGTAGACAAAAATCGTCTCACTGAAGACGAAAAAACTTGCCGCTCCGTATCGCCCGGGTACGGCGCGCGGGAGAGTGTAATGGGATTGTAATAGCATTTTGCGGTTTGGAGCGAGAGACCTTCCCTCGGATTGGAGGGTACACATAGCTACACATCTGAGCCTAGTGTGATCCTTACGTTAAATTACTGGGTTTCTTTTAACGTGATATGACCTGAAAATATTCCTAAAATGTGATGTCAATCGTGTATCATTCATCTTAAGTACATGGCTACAATTCAACTCTTCCTGCGAGAAAACTATTTCAATTGCTCCTCCTTGAACATGTGTTAGCTGAACAGTCGTAGCCGTTCCCCTTACTAGCGTTCAACAATTTTATCTACATTATTCTGTCAATAATATAAAAAATGAAAAAAAAATGGACAAAAAAAATAATATGAAACAAGGGTCTGGTTCGAAGGCCCCTTTTTGAAAAAATGGATTTAATAACAGCAAGCCATATACAACATTCAATAATACTTTAATACACAATATTCATATATGTATCCATAGATTCTCCCCTGTAGAATCTATGATGTATCCAACAAAGCGTACATGTACCTCGATCCAATTGTCCCCAGGTAGGGTATAATTAATTACCCCTATACCCCCTTTAACCGACAGGTGTGAATACCCTAAAAAGACTATTGCATGCAATTTGGCAATATCTATGTAGAAAGATTATAATTCCCGTAGATAATTCACACTTTATATTTGACATGGCCACAAGTTGCTCCTCCCAGTGTGTTATTAGTCAGAAATAGGTAACGATTTTGTATCGCTTGCACTCACCCTGCTCCTGCGACACCTACACTTATCGCAAATGAGATGCGACAGTTTGCATCATTTTCGTCCATAAAGACATATGTACATGATGGTGTGTCTGAGATATAACTTGTATATATATATGATAAATCATGTTTTATAATTTTATGTAATTTGGCGAACATAGTGAGCTTCATATTATGGGAGTTGACTCTAAAAAGTGGATACTTTTTAATAAACTCTCTCTAGATCCAGGAATTCCCTTCATAATAGATGTCTGGCCATTTTCGTGCGAGCAGAGTGTATCACCTCGATCAATAACTTAACTGATAAATGTAGGCAACGCGACAAGACATCGACAGGGTCGACACACGTCATTGTTAAAAAATTATAAATGTATTAACCTGTATTTGTAATAATAATAATAAATGCTTCTGTACGGCAGATGCATACTTTACATAAAGTTTTATATTTGTTTAACAATTGATGACAATAATTCATTTATCTCTCTTGTGACCTACCAATATTTATATCAGTGGATGACGGACAGTATCCAACGAGTTTAAAACAGATACTTGTTGGTATAATCTAACCACAAAGAGAGTATCATCTATGGGTGGACCAGAGTTTCTATAGACGACAAATATCTTTGATGAGTATATGGGTCAGAATTTCGGAAAATGTACAATTCAACTTCGCCAATCTTCTCAAATAACCCAAATTTCAGACGACAATAAACTTCAAAATACAGTTCAACCTAACCAAACAGATTGCTAGAATCAATACAATGCAAAATATACTTGAATTTACCTAGTATTGGCCAAATAGAAGCCTATTTTAGCATAATTTACTAAATGTGTACAGCTGCCAATTGTACATTTTCTGAGAATCTGACCCGTATATGTCCATGAAGAATGATTCTTATCAGAAAAGGATCAGACATATTATTAAGATGTTTCTCACATCTCTTGTACGAAAATAATTTCATAATGTCATAATTTCGACATATGGTTTTATCCGAGACCTTTGTATTTTCCTCTGATGACCTGGAATCAATAACTGGAGGAGCTCCACTTAATACAGAACTTTATCATTTTTCATTAGCTATTAGTGCTAGCAACTTTAAACGAATTTAGCAATTTTAAATGAATTTAAATCTGGTTGGTGCTAGGGGGCTAAACCTCCTGGACATATTATTCAGCGTCAGTAGGCAGGTCGTTTTCTATAATATTATTCCTGATTCACTTTTCTTTGGGGAGAGCACCGCCACCCCCTCCCACCTGTGAATATGTGATGCGTTTTAGGAAAATGAGTCACAAGTCACAAAAAATGGATTTTGAGGTACCACTATATTTGAAAGGAGGAGATCATGCCGATTCCAATGGTGGTAAACATTAAGGACATTAAATTTTAATAAGTATTTCTATATTTTAAGTTCGATATTTTTATTTCTGAAAAGAAAGTTTGCAATATTATTGGGTGGACCATTACTAGTAAAGTAGGAAAATGTACTACATATTATAATCTTATAAATGCATGGATATTTGGTATATTCATTTGGTACATATATTCATACGACCTGACTGACTAGATACCTCAAAGATGAAAACATTCCAATAAAGAGATCTTGTGCATAAATGACTTTGAAAAACATCAATTTCGCGACTTGTGACTTATTTTCCTGAAACACATCACATATATACGGTATTCTTGTTAACTTCTAACCATACCTCCAGCAGTAGTTTCTGTACATGACCCTACCAATAGTACCATACCTTAGTTATTGCTAACAATGATTGCCTTATACCAACCCAACAGCGGCCCGCCTAAATTACCCTGTCCCATGTCTGACACCATGTTTCCTCAAAATGACAGCCATTTTGCTGTGCCACCTCACTCCCTGACCAGGGACGCCAGGTAAAGTGCAAGTATTCATCAACTTGGCAAAGGTCCATTGAGGTCCAGGGATTGGCTGCTTGGCGGGGGGTCCTTAGGAGAGCGTTCGCTAGCCTCTGGTAGGCTTTGATGTTAGTTATCTGAGGATCAGCAGGTGAGATGTTGATGAAGAGGACAGACCTTGAGGTGAGGGGAGAGAGTGACAGGGGGGGGGGAGGAGAAAGTGTGTGGTGGGGGGAGGGAAAGAAAGTGTGTGGTGGGGAGGGGAGGGAGAGAGAAAGGGGGAGAGGTAGAAGGTGAGAGAGAGAGAAAGTGTGGAGGGGTTGAGAGGGAGAGAATGGGGTGTGGGGGAGAGAGAACGGGGCCGTGAGTAGGGGAAGGAAAGAGGGAAAGAAGGAAAGGGGCTAAGGGGAAAGGGGGCGTGAGGGGGAGTGTGAGAGAAAGGCATCGCGAAGGGGCAGATTGGATAGGGATAGAGAGAAAGGGGGATGAGATAAGGAAGTGAGAGAAAGGGGGGAATGAGGAGGGGTGAGAGAAAGGGGGGTGGGGTAGGGGATGGAGAGGGAGAGGGAGAGAGAAAGGGGGGGGAATGAGGTGGGGTGAGAGAAAGGGGGGTGGGGTAGGGGATGGAGAGGGAGAGGGAGAGAGAAAGGGGGGGGGGAATGAGGTGGGGTGAGAGAAAGGGGAAGGGGGTTGAGGTAGGGGAAGGAGAGGGAGAGAGAGAAAGGGGAGAATGAGCTGGGGTGAGAGAAAGGGGAAAGTATGAGAAAGGGATTGAAAGAAAGGGAGACAAAGACGACGTGTGAAAGAGAAAGAGATACACGTCGTACAGTCAGTGGAAGCTATAGATATCCCAGTAGTAATTGAGAGGCTGTGAAGTGGATTAGGAACGAGAAGTACTAAGGAGGATAACGGTTGGATAAAGAGGGATGTGGGAACAGAAGGAGAGGGAAAGGAGAGGCAATTAACGGCAGTAGCACAATACAGAGGGAGTGGAGAAGCAGACCGGCCATGGGCTGATCATTTATAGACCCACCCACACCCTACCACACACACACCACCCCCCGCCCCACCCCCGCCCATGGGATGATCCACCCCCCCCCCCCCCACCCCCCAACACACCCCACCCCACCACACACCCGTCTCCACCAACTCCTGGAAATTATAAACATATTTCTAATTGGTATGTTCAGCTTGATCCTAGTTTGTTTTATATGTAGGTTAAATTTAGCGACAGTCTAGGTCCAAACCCTCAGATAAGATAAGAATTGTATGTCAGTGATTAGACGCCTACTCCGCCAATCGGTTTCCTGACCTAGGACTCGGCGTTTAATTAGGAATATAATGAAATTTTGCGGTATTAATGGAATTATAATGGCACTTTGCGGTTTGAAGCGAGAGGCTTTCCCTCCGTTTGAAGGGGCTCTCTCAACTTTGGGCCTAGACTGTGAATTTCATCTTTATATGAACAAATACAAGCAGGTGTATTGGACGATGATCTGTGAATGCGACTGAACGATTGAAGTAAGCGCATGGCAAATATAATTATTAATATATCTGTCGAGAATCGATTCTTGATAAATAAATACCTTCTTTATAATGATTAATGTTCTGTTAAATAGTTCTGAAGCTTTGATCTGTCACCGCTAGTTCCATCTTTTCGCACTAGGAGGAGTCTTAGCCTAGACCTATCAGCCATATGTTGTCCTATGAGACATGCATGGGGGCCGGGGGTGGGGGGCGGGTGGCGGGGGGGGGGGGGCGGTCAGTGCCTCAATCATAACGTGATAAATGTCCATATTCATATGTGGGTGGTAATTTTGAAGTGGTTTCATTTTCTAATTATCAACGTTGAAGTACAAATTGATGGATTTGGGCTTGTTGGCCCCGGAGCTTTCAGGTCCAAATGTCCATACGAATACGCACTTGCATAGCAAATTGAAATAAATAAATAAATAAATAAATGAGGCCAAAGATATGTTATGTCAGGTTGTTTTCGATTACTTACATCAATATATGGGTTTCAATGATTGCATGTCTCGATTGAAATAACGAAACATAATCGTTTAAGACTTTAATTCAAAGAGTACAAGGCGTCTTTATAAATGGTTTGGTTTTAAATGATGTCAATATAAGTGAAATATAGCATACCACGTCCGATTATCCGTCATTATTAATGTAATCAATTATTTGGCTAAAATGGAATAAATAAGACTATTCTAAATTATTCAAATTCAAATTCAAAAATTCTTTTATTGCAATCGATGGTGTTGTTACAACTTGGTTGGTCAGGTGTGACTTTACAGCCAGGTCTTCCTGTGAATGCCGTCTTACTTGCATTTAGTCGTTACAATAATAGATGAGTTTGTTACATAGAGAAAACGAAAAAATAAAAATCTTAAGACTAACAGTGTTGGGTATGGTTATAAGATGAGAGCTACTATGTAGCAACGAATGGAAACAATGGACTAAAATGAGATAGTATGTGAAAAACTAGCTAGGAAATATTTCGACCGATAAGATGAACATGTAGCAGATACTAGGCGCTATTAATATACAGTCAATCGATCAACTATTACAGATAGTATAGATATAGATATTTCAACCGAAAGAAAATTATGAACCTCTATTATTATTAGTATAGGCCTATTCACCAGCTTCACCTAAGTTCCCAGAAATGTACAAACTTAAAACAATTCAAAGTCAGGACAAATTTCTATGTCGTGTAGCCTATCCAAGATATTCCCCGAGCTAAACATGATTTTGACATCTTTCTTGACATGTAGAAAATCAATATAATTCTATTGCGAACTCTTTCAGACGCCTTCAAACCAGTAACAATAGAGACTTTGGCTACTGCACCATCTGCCTAAACCTATCCATCACGTAAAGCCTATTTAGACTCAGTAGATCTGTATAGGGATATGTATAATTCCCCCTCTCATGTTTCCCTATGGACAAAACCTAGCAGCTAGCTTTTCACTCCCTCCACCAGATCTAGCTGACGTTTGTAACAATGTAACTTAACGTGATCAGTCACTCTCCTCGTGTGTTCCATGCAATCCCATCCTCGGAGTGAAGTCCGTTCTAAAGATGGCCACTCGAGCTCACAAAGTGTGGCCTCAGGTCACTCGGTTAACTAACTCCAGGGACACCTTATTTGGTTAACTCCAGTTAACCCTGGTTGGTGACTTTATCATGAAACTGTGGTACATCTATATTTTATATTTTATTGTATTATCATTTTATTTTAATCCAGGTGTGCCATCGAGTCAAACCTAAGAAAATACCCAGACATTATATTTATCAGTTATTTTAAAATAACTATTATTGACAAATATGTTTATAAATATACAATGAGCAGGATCAAATATTAAGAATGGAGTTACAAATTAGAATTCTAATCAATAGCTTTCTTAGTGAAGCATATTTTAATATCCCTATCTAGCTATTGAAATATTTGATAACTATTGTTAATATAGACATTTATACGTCGATATATTCCTTTCAGATATTAGAGGCAGGCGTCAGAAAATGCACGATTGGTAGCAGTTCTACACATTTCCGTAAACTTTGCTAAATTAGCCTAAACAAATAAATACTATACATCTGAATACATTTGATATTGCGTTGATTAAAAAAAATCTGTTCAGTTAGGTTGAACTCATTTCCGTCTTAAATTCTGGTTATTTGAAAGGATTTGTGAAAGCGAATTGTACATTTTCCGACACCCTAACCAATTTAATAATAGAGCTGCCACTTTCAAATTTAAATTTAAATCTCAACTTGAATCTAGCGCACATTGCCAGTGACAGTAACCCGTTATACCATGTATACATCGGACCTCATCCCTCAGACAACCAAGAACCATGGTTTAACATGTCAATCACATGACTGAACCTTAACATGTTAACATAGCACTGTCCAGAGTAAACCCTTTGTGGCAAAAACTTGGGGGATATAGATTGATAGGATATGTTGTCCTATCAATCGGTTCCATTACTGAATGTGTTTGTGGTGGCGTTGGCCAGGCGTGTTTGGGTCAGAATTTCCGAAAATGTATAATTCGCCTTCACCAATCTTTTCAAATGACCCAAATTGAAGACAAAAATCTGGTTCAAAATACAGTTCAACACAACCAAACAGATTCATTGAATGAATACAATACAGAATATACTCAGATATACCTAGAATTCATCACTTTTCACTCTAATTTAGCAGAATTTGATAGATGTGTAGAAGTGTAGATTGTGCATTTTCTGAAAATCTGACCCGTTTACGTGCATGCCCCAATGGCACAGCAGCATGTATCAATGTAGTTATCTACAATGCAATGATCGGGGCTAACGATGATGGAGTGGAGTGACTTTGAAGTGTAGAACATGGTTTAAACATATCAATTATTGTTGTCGTTTAACCAGGGTGCAACGTTAGATGGATTAATTTGTTTGGTACTGGTAGGTTGGGAATGGTTTCATAATTTCGACCAGGTGGAATTGCACTTATCAATGGAAAACAAAAATATGAATAATGGTTCAGACTGAATTTCAAATATCCGTCCTTATGTTTAAGATTCGGTTTATGAATCGGATCGATAGAGTGGTCTATCTATGAATTATATTTGTTTTATCTTGAAGACAAGAATATTTTATAACAAAATACTAGGAAGGATGATATGCTCCGGAAGACCTCTCAAAGGGGCAAGATCAATGTGTCTATTACCCAAAGGCAAGAGGATACAAAAAATAAGCTAAAATAAAGAAGAAATGATGACGAAATCGTGGAGGCGTATATCACTAGTGAGATACACTTTATTGCCTAGATCTATGTATGGCAAAGGATAGATATAACCCGACAAATACTATTAGAGTATTTGATTTCCATTTAAGAAAAATAACCCCAACAATTTCACCATTACAAAATCAAGTAATGCAATTGAAGACCATTACATTCTTAAATAAAATGTCTTTTCAAATGGCCTGAAATTTCCAGTGGCAATGATGATTAACCACTAGTATTTACGAGGACTCTAATTGTGAATAACGACCTGATTGCTTCCTTAATTAGTAGAATTTATATAAGATAAATGACTTACCTCCAGAGGTAATTAAAGCGTATAATTTGGCATTGGAACCACTACAGCAGCTGTCGTAAAGTTAACGTTTTGTCCTGAACGTAACAAACCCTGGACTAGTGACTTGGATCTTCACACTTTGCCTCCAGATCCAAAATCCACAAATTAGCAACCGCGACTATGTGCCAAACCCCCTTCTTTGATCCCTTTGGTCAACCCTAAATAAGGCCCCCATCGTCCGTTCATGGGTCAGATTTTAAGAAAATGTACAATTGGCAGCTGTACACATTTAGTAAATTCTGCTAAATTAGGCTGAAAAATGGTCAATGCCAGGTAAATTTGAGTGCATTTGGCATTGCATTGATTCTAGCAATCCGTTCGGTTAGGCTGAACTATATTTTGAACTTTATTTTCGTCTAAAATTGGACTTATTTGAGAAGATTGGCGAAGTTGAATTGTACATTTTTTAAAATCTTTCCCTCAAGCGCTAAGAACAATACTCTAACCTTCCTAACACCTTCTGCAGTGGGAGTAAATGGCACAAGCCCCCTCCACAGTATCGCAACGAATATGTTGACATTTCTTCTTAACGAACTGGTGTTAAGCCACAATACGACTTGCATTAAGAGCTTAAAGGTGATCCTGGAGCTCCTTATGCCCAAGGGAAATATTTGGTGCTAACTTTGTAGCTTTCAGAGTCAAGTTGCACTGGTTTGTTCTGTGAAACATGGAAATGCGCTTAGCCCAGTTTTCAGAGGGAGTATATTGGAAGGACAGGCTGGATCTTGTGGTAAGATCCAGGCTGTTTATTGGGATAAATTGATACTTGCCTTGTTCTGGGCGTCTGGGAATCTGGGGGAATTAGATTAGCAGACAGGGCGTGGGACAAGTCTGGCATGTGATTGGCGGCAATGGTAAACTTTGGGTGGGTTGATTGAGGAACCTCCTGGTCCTTGTTTACTGGTGGGTGGAGGGAGGGTATTGCACTTTCTCAGTCAGGGCCTCAGAAATGTACAATTCACCTTCACCAATCCACCCAAATAACCCAAATATAAGAGAAAAATGAGGTTCAAAATACAGTTCAATATAACCAAACAGATATGTTGAATCAATGCAATACCAAATATACTCAGATATTTCAAGTATTTATCAATTTCTTGGCAGGATTTACTAAATGTGTAGAGCTGAAGATTGTCCATTTGCTAACGTTCTGACTCTTCTCCAAACCTGGGTGAAGCAGAATAGGAGACAGGAGAGGCACATGAAACAATCAAGTCAACAAACACTTGTAGATTACTATTGAGATTTATTGGATGCGGGGGTGGGCGAGATTCCTCAGCTGGTGCTTGTATACACATGGAAGAGATACAGAATGCAACATTTAAATTCCAAAGGTTTTACTAAAACCTTTGGAATTTAACTGTTTAATTAACAAATACGACCGATTCCAGGCACTAAAAGACTTTTAGTGCCTGGAATCGGTCGTATTTGTTAATTGTAGCAAACTTAATTTAAGTCTATATTTATATGAATACCCATGTAAGATGATCAATAAATAAAGTCCTGGGAGGGTTCCATGAAAGGCGTCACCCTGACGTTTTTTTAAAAATTTGTCTTGATCAAATTAAAATGCATGAAAAAAGGTTTTTAAAATTCTAAAAATGTTAGAAATGATCATACTGATCCAGTACAAGGATTCAGCATAAATCCAATAACTCTTAGTCTATATAAATCCCCATAAACGTGTGTATGTCCTGTCCTCTTCTACTCTCACCTCGAACGAGTTATTATCAACCGAAATTTGAAGATTTAAGATTTTTTTTATTCTGGAAAACCTTACATCGTCGATGCTATTCTCAGTAAATCTTGTTGGAAATTGGTTGTTATAATTCACATGCATTATGTTATAGACCAGGTATAATTATCAATATAATTATAAAGATGAGAAAATATTGTCTATATCGTTTTATATTTGTTTTTATCATAAAAAAATGCATGAATTGTGAATGTGTGAAAAGGTCCTGGGTAGATCTTTTAATTAATAAGCAAAATTGATCTATCTTATAATATTTTATATGCAGAGAAATGTATTTTCTCATGATTAAGTACGTAGTAAGAATGGATATCTTGGAAACAAATGTATTTAACGGTATAAAGGCTTTTCCGAATAATATAAGCATCTTCTGGGAATAGTGCTATTTTACCATATAATTATAATGTTTGGTAGGTACTTTCTTCCAGTGGGGAAGGGGGGGGGGAGGGCGGACGTCCACCAATCTGATTAAGTTTTGATCGTGTTATTTCTTTTAATTTTGAAAACTTATGGGGGTGGGGTCGGCGGGTCGGGAAGATGGATGAATCAGTCGTCCAGTTTCTATCAGTTATTTTTCGAATTATTAAAAGAAAGACATATCAGAGAATGAGGTACGAAACCAATTGGTGAACCAACCCCATGAGTAAGGTCTTGTCTCAGACTCTAAACATCTATTTGCCCAAGAAGTAATTAGACCCTTCCCTAGAAAAGGTATTCTTGGAGTGTTTGTTCACAGGTTGTTACCACCCAGATAATACCTGCCTCAAAGTGGCTACTTCCAGACAATACCCACAATCAGATGAAAGACGAAAGAGCGAAGAGTGTTTGCGGAACAGCTCGGAACAAGCCTCCACAGATCTTTGCCTTAAGACAATCGCTACTTTTATAACTCATTGTTTTAGCTGCAACAACATTTTCACTGCTTTTCCTTTCCTGTATAGTGATGCTGTTTCTTCGCCGCCCGGATTTTCCCACTTCTGAGGATTTGAAACGCAAAAAGGTGCGCGAGGAAATAAGAGATTTGTCCCAATGAAAATAATCTTAGCGAGCTCGTGCGAAGCCTTGCATTTCCAGGCGTTTTGTATTGAGAGCAAATTGCTTCTGTTTGAGGGAAAGTTTTTTTGAGGGGAAGGATACGTACAGGCTTTGGTCATTAGTCGAGTATGCATACATTCATTAGATGTATTGTAATCTGTCTTATGAAGGACTTTCCGTCACGAGAAGAAAGGAAATCATGAAATCTACACAGGTCTTCAATCTCCCAGGACCTTTCAATTCCATTCAAATATTCCTTATTCGTCACTGAAAGAGGTATAGGGAATAGATCTGCATTACAAGTTTTCCAGTTATATTTAGGGCAATCTTCAATGACCTTTCAATTCTTGGTGTGAAAATAAATTACAAATATAAATGTCAATTTTGACATATATATACATTTCAGACATAAATTTGAATGGTCTTTTGTATGAAGGGGTGGGGCGACGGTATTTAAAAAGTATATGACATTTGTATTATATGTAAGACATTGTGTCACCCTGTTGTTAACTAGCATATTATGCTATTGTAAATATGCTTGAGGGCTTTGAACGTTTGAACATCCATCGGCAAGGAAAAAAACAACCTCGCTCAATCTTCAGAGTACAACGGACATTTTTCATGTTGACAATGTGTCAAAATATTGATTTAAAATGGCTGAAGTTGAGACAAGATGGCGCCCAATTGTAACCATATACAATTGTAGTAAGCTTCCTTCAGCGATGACTTCTGGTAGGTATAATTGATTCATGTCAGTGCACAAGGCTTGATGTGGAGGGAGAATGATCGATCTTTCCATCGCATGTTTAGAGGCTTTTAGGTTAGATACAAGTATGGAAGCCTCCCCCACGAGTTCATGTTCATTGACCAACGGAGGAGGAGGAGGTGGAAGTGGTAGACCATAACTTTTTACCAGCCAGTTACTGATATTTATAAATAAGTTCCTTTTAGTGTATCTTTAGATATATCTGTACAAATGTTGGGAGATTGTTTCCTTTATTATTTCATTTACTATTGGCCTGTTCAAATCAATAATTGTGGAGAAATGTGGAGACTTTTTTTTTAAATATTTGGTGTTATATTGGAAATTGACCACGGGAACAAAATCAATTATAATTGATATTTACGAAATATTTATCTACATGAATAGATTAAAAGGAAAAATTCATTGTATTACTTATCTGTGTCGAGATTGACTAAATTACTCATTCTCAATCAAGTGAACGTATGCCCATATTTTTAAAAATAAATTCCTCGAAATTTCCCATGGTTAGGGTAATTGTATCCACCCCCGAATCCACCCCCTAAGGTTGCTGACACGCTAATTAGGCTAAAATGATACAGGCTAATGAATCCCCGATATCTGGTATTAGCAACCTCAGCATGCAGCGACATTAATGAATAATTAATACCAATCATCTTTTGTAAAGGGGTGTTACGCTGGTATGGCCAGGTTTTCACACCTCTGCCTGAAAATTGCTTCCCCTTTTTGCCGAGCTTTTTGTGTTTGGTGCTAATGGCTGTTCTCCATGGAAATATTGTGCTAAATGATTGATAATGTTTCAGTTAGGCAACTAATGCACCCAGAGGGAAATGGCAAAACGTATTCAAACCAAATTAACATAGATTTCATTATGATACCATGAGATAAACGGTGCAGTATTTTCACTCCATTTAGATCCCATTCAAACGGGGAACCATGGAATATTTGGGGGTAAATGTAGACTTAAATTATTACTTCATCGTATAGCTTTGGGTAATCATTACTGAAATATAAAGCATTTTAGCAACAATGTTTACCCAATTATAGAGTTATTTCTGTGTTTTTTAGTCCGATTTCTACACTCTAGGTCCAAACCCTCAGATCAGATAAGAATGGTATCAGCCTACTTCGCTAATCGGTTTCCTGGCCGTTTTAATGGAAATATAATGACATTTTGCGGTCCCCTTCGTTTGAAGGGACTCTCTCATCTTTGGGCCTAGACTGTCTAAGGATAACATGTAATGGGTGACGTCTTGGGTTTGATGTAGAAACCGATTTATTTATACCGGAAGTAATACCGCAGTAAATACCATAATGATAATAAATAGTTTGATATCAACCTGTCACCATGGCCCACGCTTGAATATACCTTGCCACACATATGGCTCACATCGTCAGAAAATGTATAATTGGCAGCTCTACACATTGAGGGAGTTCTGCTAAATTAGGCTGAAAAATGATGAATACTGGGTATATCTGAGTATATTTGGTATCGCATTGATTTATAGTATCAGCTCTGTTATGTTAAACTGCATTTTGAATCTCATTTTTGTCTTAAATGTGGGTTATTTGAGAGAATTAGTGAAGGCGAATTGTACATTTTCTGAAGATCTGACCCGTATATAACTCATTCAGCATCTGTTGTAGGATTATTGGTAGAATATTGCATGACTAAAGTAACAAAGGGTTGTTCTATATGAGTGTCCACACCAGGGCATCAGGAGTCAAGTAAAACACCTCTCTCTAATAACCCTGCAGTGCAGCACCCGACAAAATGCCTTCAATTATTGTTGGTTCTTTTCACACACCTGGGATGTGGGGGCAGGGCATGCGATGTGTGCTTACTGTAGTAGACTACCGAAGGCTCTTTAATATTAGTGCAGGAAATTTGGCTAAAAAAGCCCTAAAAGGTGGACAAATTAGAACAGAATTGCGGTTTTCACCATCCATTCCCATAAGGTCCCTCTATGAAGAATTTACATACTAAAAATGTAAAAAGGGAGTTGGGAAATGGGGGGAAATTACCATTTTCCGAAATGGCTGCTGTGGTGCTAGTGCTAAACAAAATATCAATGTGACATTTGAGAGAAACATACCAGGTAGATGGTAAGGTTTGAGAGAAACTTAGTTTTATGTTGGTGTCTATTCAGTATACACACATTGAATTGATTTATATAAATAGATAATCCTAAGAATTTTGCTATGTTGTAATTTCGTATTAAACAGTCTGTCCACTGGTATCATTTTATTATACTAATTAAAGCAGGAATACAAGTCTTCTTATTCTTTTGGTTGAATGTAAAGATACGATGGATACATTTGTCAAAGGACCATGAACATATTCAAGCATCCCTACCGTCTTAAGAAGATAAATATTAACTTAACGAATATCTGTACATAGATTGCTTTTGTAGATTAAAGAATTCAGTTTTTTCTTTTTTTCTTGCCTTGAAAACCATGAGCCGCCGAAAACCTTTGCTGAAGTGGTGTCACTTAATTATCGCTCACAAGAGTTCATTTTCTGTTGGTCGATTCGACTTCAAGTTCTTGTATAAACGTATAACATCAGTTAAATATTGATGACTCCAGTCCTATATGTCAAACAATCAGCAACTTTGGTAAGATTGATTTTCTTGTAATAGGGCATGAGCATTAAGCAAACTTAGTAAACGTTACCTCACGATATTTTACTTACATTTGATCACAGAATAATGGATTATGATTCCCTCTATTAATGTCCAACAGTCCTACCACCTTGGAAAGTTGTTGAAATATTTCTATTCAGGCTTAAGCTTTTATTTTTTAACGATACAACAATATTACAAAAAAAAACATAAGAAAATATTTGAGAAAGTGAAACAATATCTTCAACCCGGATCTGCTATTATTTATATATAAAGTAATTGCATACATCACCTTGAAAGACCTCCTACACGTCTCCTCTTCCTATATGAGGTAAACCGACCCCTTGTTTAGCAGTGGGGCACACCTCAAATTGTCATGACATTCATGACGCCGGTCAATGGGGATCAGTGACAGTGGGCAGGGTGCAATGTGACAGGGTGGTGACAGGGCATGAACAGCATGCAGCCATATGCCCGACTTAGAGCAAACCTACCATTGTTTACTGGCATTTTTACTGACATGAATACATATACGGGTTCATGTCTATATCGTCTCAGTATTGGACTCAATACTGAGTGCCATTATTCTTTAATTCATGAGATTGTAGTTGCCAAAGCATGACAAATGCAAAATGAATATTCTAGGCATGGTTCAAATCATAGAGCATAATCGTTTAACGCCCTTTTGAAGCTGTATGCAAAATCAATAAATTTGGTTACCTTGTAATTAAGAATAACCTGAGAAAGTAGTTTGAAAATATTATCAATTTTTAATTCCCCTTCACTCGAAAAGGGAAGGAACCCTATAATTAATGCTGCATTTATCGCTACAAAATCAAACGCTTCTTTTCACCATATTTTGCCCTCGGTGCAAAATGGTCTTTTATTGTCGACTGTTCAACAGTTTGTTCCACCTATAAAAATACTTCCTCCATAATTCAAGTTTAAGGGGAGGCTAGCGGGAGATAGATCCGCCAACGACTTGGGAAATTTGTGTTAAATTTATAGAAAGTGGGTTATAGAGCTAGAACCTAGAAATGGTCAAATAAAGGCATTGAAGGTTGGCCGGGTTGTAATGGTGGGGGACACAAGTAAACAATCAGCAACGATGGACGTTAGATTAAAGGAAAACATCGAGTGCTTTCCAATTATATTCCAGAAATACAGCGCTGGGATGGAGATCAGTGGTATACTCCCAGTTACTCTTGTTGATTGATAGACAAGTATCTTGGTTCAAAAGGTCGTTAGGCTACGCTTTTATATTTTGAAGGCCACAATGCAAAGGCATTGCCACCATGCTTGATTTTTTAAATGTATTTAGGCCTATGTGTTATTGATCAGAATTATAAGTGGCAGAACTGCTTAATGGAAAAAGTAAATGTTACCATTATACGGAAAGCATAGACAATGACTCTATACAATTATGTTATCCATGATCCTGACCTTGGGAAAGAAAGGAAACAATTTAATGGGTCGTTTCTAGGGTTTGGGGAGTTAGCGGGAGGGGGGACTGCATGCATGCCAGTTGCAATGAAGGGTTTTCCATCTGCTCATAAAAACGGACACCGCTCATCGCTTACCCTCCTATATCTCAGTTTAATGCGAATTTCTCGTGTTGAAACCTGCAAATTTAAGCTCGGCAACACCCGCACTAAACTCACTGTTTGTCTTCGACTATTGCCTCTACAACTTCCAAGCCCTCGGGGCAAACCAAGCTCTTTCAATTAGTGAAATACAGGGACAGCCGAACGGGAGGCCAAAGGGCACATCAGATAGGGGGCTCGGGGGGCCATCCACCCCCGGGGGCTCGCTGGCAAACAGAGAGAGATGGGTGCAAACACTTTGCCTAAATACTGCGCCCTCGAGGCAATGTCAAAAAGCACATCAGACAACGTGCGGAGAGTTGAGCGATAATTCGGGAAGCGAACAACAAGCGGTGCAGGGCAGATAGAGATAGAGACGCCTTGCTAGCTGCAATGACCATGATTGATCATGGTAAGGAGAGGGCAAACTGGTTCATGTACATGTCTGCTGGCCTTGTAGAACTTGTTACCAGCTTGGGAAACATGTCTCGTACTAGGAAGTCTCCTGTGTTTATTTGTTCTCATATTAATAAATATGAGTAGGAGCTAGTAGGACTACAGCGCTGTGTACATGCATAAATCTATGTTACCCACCTCATAATACAATAGTCTGGTTTAAAGCACTGCAATATTTCAAAATGCTTTTGTCGCGACTCTTTTCCTGGTTTCCTGCAAACAAGGTAGTGAGAATTGTTCAAAAGTTACAAAATTTCACCCCAAAGTTAAATGGAGCAATAAAACATATATAGGCATATATATAAAATAATATATATTGAATTCGTGGCAAAAAGGAGACCCCATGCGCACCGTATACGCCTACCTTGGTTGAAGAAGACCAAAGTTTCCCCTGTTCCTGATATTCTCAGTATCGCCTTTAGACAAAAAGAACTTTCCACTTTTCCTTATTGATTTACTACAGAATTTGTTCATTTTTTTAAAAACACGAGCCTGTAAATATGGATACATGCACCATGTATGTACACGCTCGTGATAGGCAATATTATAATAAGCTGAATCTGATATTGTTTCAGCTGTGAGAAAAAGGCAAGAAGAGGAAGCAGCCTTTTCACCTATAGATGTCACACATGTGCAGCAGGGTTATCTTTCTGACCCCTGACCACCGCCGGCCCTGCCATATACCCCTCCCTTTCTCAGCCTTCAGCCCAAAATGGCGGCTGAAGACAAGACCATAATTATGATTGGCAAACAGGGGTTATCATGCTCACCACTAGGGGTCAGCCTTCAGGTGTGAGGAGTAACAGCTTATTATGGGATGGCATGAGAAATCGCAACACCTTTATGGGCGATAAGATGGAGGCGTTTGAAACGAGATCTTATCAAGAGTGCTTCAGTTAGTGGAATCGTTATCGAGTTTTAACATTTTGATTCTATCTAGTAAACCATCACACTGGATAATGATTGTGGGGGATATTGTGTGCCTCCTTGATCGACACGAAATCTTATTGTTCATTTTAACCAACGGTAGATAAAATAAAGATGACATTGAACTGATGTTTCAACAGGATCATTATTTTCGGATCTGCCATTTTCGGATGAGTTTAATCCGATTGTATAACTCGTTGGGAATAATTGATTGATTGATTAAAGTTTTATGTGTATACAAAAGTTATACTTTCAGTGTCAAGTGGGCATTAGGCCTAACTAGGTAGTGTGTTCTCTAGTACCCTCAATAGTGGTAGAGTTTATGTGTATACAAAAGTTATCATACTTTCAGTGTCAAGTGGACATTAGGCCTAACTAGGAAGTGTGTTCTCTAGTACCCTCAATAGTGTTAGAATTTCCAATAACCTATTATTAAAACAATGAGCCATTTCCACAATTGTTCGATTACTTATAACGTTACATGTGTACAGTTATGAATAAGTCCATTTCTGTCCATTTCTTAAATTTGAACAGCGCATTTGCAATAACTGCAAATGAATGTTAATTGTTGGTATACGTTGTTGTAATAAACATATTATGGTGTATTTTGATATTTTGATTTAGATGCACTGACAATATTACAAATGTATGCCTGAATATACTGACTTCACTTTTAGTGACGTTAGTCCTATTATTGGAAAGAATGCTAGGACAATTACCTCCAATTTATACCAGCTCCGGCCCCAATAAAAATACCATTCTCCGGAGACATATCTTCATAACAATTGCTTCTCAGAATAAAATTTAACATGATGGGAATCACGAAGAGAAGCATTATTTCACAACTTGACTTGCTCCTGTCAGGTTATAAATATATACCACCTCCTCCCCAGGCCTTTAATCATGGGATTCCCTCTGCACTTTCAGTGAGATTTTGATAAATGTTCTGTTTGTTAGTGTGTCATGACAGAGGGCGATAAGGGGGTGTTCTACAGGACTGGTGGCATATGGTTCTCCATAATCAAACCTAACTAGACCAGGTAAATGACGTAATTCCCACCATGAGGTGAGATGATTGTGGTTTTTTTCTATCACGGAGGATGGAATGAAATGAGGGTTAAAATTATGGTATTCATGACATATTTTCATTATTGTGGTCGGTTTTTTTCTAGCTTTTACCAGAACAATTTGTAATTTATGGTGCAATCATCCATCCTGTTCACCATTACCAACGTACGGATGGATAAATGGAATAAAATATTCAGCAGAAAGAAATTCCCACTAAATTTAATCAAAGTCAAATTTAGATCATTACCGGTAATTACCCTTACCACTTCATATAGGGAACCTCTGAATCATATAACATGACAAATATCTATGAAGATATCTGTGTAAAACTTTTCACTTGTATTTTATTCGATCTAGTGGGCTAAATGAGTGTCAATAAAATACACCTGAAAACCATTTTAAACCTTAATGATACAATAATTAGAATTAATCGAGTTTCCCGGATAATAAAGCTAAGATGAGACCTAATCACTTTTGCAACATGAATTAAAGGTAAATCTCTAAAATCGCTAAATCGACTTAAAAGCATATTTTTCCCAATTCTTCCAAGCATCCTTAGCACTGTCGACTGGAAGATTTTGAATAGAATAGAATATATTTATAGAATATTAACGCTTTGGGAGATTATGTTGTGTTGTACCAAGAGGAACAGAACCAAATCCTTTAATATTCTATAGATATATGGATAACTTTCGGTTGAGTGTGAATAGACCACAGAAATAGAAAGTTTCAGTTTTTTTTCGCGGGAATCAGCAAGTAGCGCTACATTTCCGGATCAAAGCCAATCACACCAGTTACCAAGGAACTTCCATTTATACCACTTAATCCCATCCCTTTTGTCTCTGCATTTAACCTTGATGACTCTACAGGAGTTGTGCCCTTTTCTTCAGTATCCAATTTCAGTGTGTTTAGACACAGATTTAGTGAATCATTATCACCTGCAAAAGATCAAAGCTGTTTGATTAGAAGCTTTCTTATGTAGATGCATTTCTTACTGGCTTCCTATCCCGCAGAGACTGGTGGGTAATTGTCTCATTAAAACGCTTAAACAACAACTGCAATGAATGGGTCAGATTTTCAGAAAATGTACAATTGGCAGCTCTACACAATTAGGAAATTCTCCTAAATTAGGCTAACAAATAATGAATACCAGGTATATCTGTGTATATTTGGTGTCGCATTGATTTAAAGTATCAGTTCTGTTATGTTAAACTGCATTTTGAAGCTCATTTTTGTCTTACATGGGGGTTATTTGAGAGGATTGGTGAAGGCGAATTGTACATTTTCTGAAAATCCGACCCATATACAAGAAGCAGTTAATGCCATCTACACATTTCCATCCTGTTTGTATTAGCAATAGGCTTATGTAATGATGCTATCCAAAGAGGTATTGTTTGCTCCAAACAATGGAATCTCTAGAATTGTGCCGAGTTTTCGCTCATTCCAATATCTATGGAAATTTATGTAGAGCACCGTGTTAAGTGGTTTGTATATAGGAATGCATCGGTTAATCCAACGTATAGAATGTGGACTCGCTGTCAAACCAAATGTGAGTTATCCCTATTAACATTTTGAGCACATGTATGCGTTAAATTCCCAGCTAATTCCCGTTAAAAAGTATGTTATCCGAAAGTCACCAAGATTTAAATATTCGGGCTTATTCAGTCTATAGCTCAAAGCCTCTCAGATAAGGTAAGAATGGTATGTCAGTGATTGCTTCTCAGAATAAAAACCATCAAAATCTTAATGGGGTTTTGCGGATTGGAGCAAGAGACTTTCCCTCAGTTTGAAGGGACTCTCTCAACTTTGAGCCTAGACGTGTTCTTTGTGTAAAAACCAAAATCATCTTCTAATTTCCTCCCTTCGGCATACACCACGCGGAGTTCCGCTATTCATGTATTCTCCATATGGCTTCCCTTCATCTTCTTAATCTTTGGGAACATGGGATATTATATATTTGGGAATATTAATCCGTTAAATATTGCCACTCTAAGTAGAATAGCAAAATACAAATATGATAAACATTTAGAGTAAAATCAATTAGCTCATGAAAAACGGAGGAAACACCAATTTCTCTACATTTGCAGTATTCAAATCATAATTATGCAGTGCTAACAATCTAAGAAAGAAAGAATTGATAAAAATATGTCGTGACTATTTAGCTGGGAGTGTATCGTTAATTAAGGATATTTGTGACGATCATCGTACGTTCTAAGTGCTGTGCAATTATATTGTTCAGAAGATTTGCTGTTTAAAAATACTAAATAGTAGGAAGGTTGAATTATCTCGACCATGGAAGACGATGACAAAAATATAATATTGTCGATACATGGGGAAAGTAATGCGTCGGGGATACTGTTATCGAACAATGCCACAGTTGTGGGCGAGTGGGGCCAGGGTCTTTATTTTAGATTAATTGTCACCCTGCGATTAGCAGGGCTTCAAAAATTGGTCTATAGACTCATTGTCATGTTCCTCCCCACGGAAATCTTTAGTAAAAGGCGAAAGATTTATGCGTGGTGAAGAGAAACCAGAGTTGGTCTGTAACCGGCCCAGAGGGGATAGTAATATTTTTGCACCGACTCAGGTCGCGGTGTCAGAAGAGGCCTATACGCAACATTTCGTTCTCGCTCAAAACTAAGACAATCTCCTTCCAGCCCTAATAATAAAAAATCTCAAACATATTTCATATATGAAATATATATTAGGTATATTTTTGTGTGTCCTCGGGACGATAATTATACACAAAGCAAATGATACAGAAGTACGAGCGTGAAGAGGTCGGCTTGAAGCACGACGCCACGCACGGAAAAACTAGGAACCATTATACACTGTGCTGGCTAGCCCGTACATACCGAGCCAGGTATGGCCGACCCATATATGGCCATAGTAAGCTATAGTAATTCCCATGTGTAATTCCATTCAGCGTTGTGCTGTGATCGCCCGAGTATTGAACATGTTTTAAATGAAGCAATTTACCGACAAATGTTTCACTGGTCAATTACATGTATATTTCTCATCCTGTCAATGACAAAACGACGTGAGCCTTTGTGCCAAATTTTAAAAGATTAACATTAATCAATACACATTTTAGTATTACTAGACTACACTCTATACGTCCAGTAGGCAGTAAACATCAAAGCACGCTAGGGTTAACGCTAGGTCCAAACCCTCAGATCAGATAAGAATGGTATGTCAGCCTACTTCGCTAATCCGTTTCCTGGCCGTTTTAATGGAAATATAATGACAGTTTGCGGTCTTCATGGAATTATAATGGTACTTTGCGGTTTGAGGCAAGCGGCTTTCCCTTCGTTTGAAGGGACTCGCTCAGCTTTGGGCCTAGACCGAGTGGGAATTAAACATGGATATAGTCCCCCCCCCCCCCCCACCCCCAATCTAGTCCATAGAGAGCATACATTATTGTCATCTACACAAAGTAAAGAATAGAATATAGTTTCCCGGTACACCATTCATAGCTATTCATTCCATCTGACATTTTTCACCTATGAACCTTTGACACCAAACAAATTGTAACGTCGGCTTCAGACCTTATTTTCCCGTTACCAAGGGAACATATTTTAATGATACTTGACATGTTCCTGGCATAATAAAGGTCTGCATATGGAGGGTCTGGCAGGGAGGATTGTAAGGCCCTCGCTAGTAAATGATACGCTACTCTACAATCCGCTTCTTCCTTCGGACGAGGGATGATGTGGTCATGAAAGGCCCCCGTTTGTTATATGGGTCAGATTTTCAGAAAATGTACAATTTGTCTTCACCAATCCTCTCAAATAGCCCACATTTAGACAAAAATGAGCTTCAAAATGCGGTTTAACATAACAGAACTGATACTATAAATCAATGCGATACCAAATATAGTCAGTATTCTTCATTTCTCAGCCTAATTTAGCAGAATTTCCTAAATGTGTAGAGCTGCCAATTGTACATTTTCTGAAAATCTGACCCATATATATATCTTCTCTAGACATGATACTCATCCACACTAATTAGCTCCAGACACGACCCCTGTATCTATTTTATCTCCAAATATTCCCAATACAAAAGGGGTGCAGTATTTAATGATGGGGTAAACAGAAACAGAATTGGACACAACAGAATGGTCATCTATAGGCAAACCTCAACCCATTCCACCACTGACCCCTGAGATGATGAATTGATACATGACTTCCTTTCTCTCCATGTCATCCATCTGTCAATCTATATATGGGTCAGATTTTCAAAAAATGTTCAATTCACCAATCCTCTCAAATAACCCAAATTTCAGAAGAAATTAAAGTTCAAAATACAGTTCAACCTAACCAAACAGATTGCTAGAATCAATGCAATGCCGAATATACTCGAATTTACCTAATATTGACCAAATTGCAGCCTAATTTAGCAGAATTTACTAAATGTGTACAGCTGCCAATTGTACATTTTCTGAAAATCTGACCCATATACTCATGGATTTAACCCCAGAGATTATTCGAATCTGTATCAGTAAAAAAAATCTCTAGACGATCCTTTTGAAGTCTGAGGGATCGGCAAGAGGTAACTCCATTACCTAAACGTGCTGAGAAACTGGATACTATGATTATGGGCTCAGGGAGTTTCACTTGAACGTCGAGGTATAGTCGATGTCTGATCTACGGCCAACGCGCTGATATAAATCCTTGAAATATATTGCTCACGCACTGAAGAACTGATGCGTTGAAACGCTAATAGATTGTTGCTCTTGTCAAGGGCCTTGCGCCAACAAGAATATTAATTTCTAATTGATTATTTCATGTTAGGGTTAGGGTGTGTAGCACTATAAGTAGTTGGAAGGTATTTATTACTGTTACAACCTACTTTTACGACCTCGGAGAGGGATCGTTTATTATCAGTTCTCTGTTTCAGTAGTTCGATCAGGACGGCTAGGGAGCCTTTCACGGGATATAATCCCTAAACTATACGGTAGGTTTCTCTATAAAACTAAATACATGTAAATAGGTAGACCAAATGTTCGCGGGTCAACGTTTATTTAACCATTTTGTAGATTGTTCTAGTGACTACTCAAATGATCCCAATTATTAACAAGAATCCATAATTTTGTATTCTCGATGTGAATCGTCTATGAACCGTCTATGAAAGTTGTGATGATATATTGAATAAAAATCCGGTGTTGGAAAAAAAGAATTTATACTTAATATCGTTCAACTTCAGGCGGCTGTTTTCTCTCGGACGATTCGACTGCAAATTCTTGTATAAACATAGCGCAATATTGAGAAATTCAGTCCCAATTTTAGTATAAATTAAGCCACTACTGGTTCTCCGAAATATAAAAGTTGACTTTTATTAAGCCTGTAGCAAAATCAACCGGACAAAATCCTCGAAAATATGGGTTAAATTACTTTTAGATGGGTTGGAACAGGAACAAAAAGCAGAAAATTTTATTTTTTTTAATTCAGAGAATATGCCAACTGAAAAATGAAGTACTTCAAAACTAAGAACATAATAATTCCTGTCCATGAGTATTCATTACTCACAAGTTACCCTCTACCCTGGGGCCTGTTTGACATCTTTTTCACCTGGGCGATGATCGGCCAGGTAGGTATACAGGTAGGTATAAGTTGGTATACAGGTGGATGCTAGCTTGGCACAACTCCCAGCAGACTCGGTGGTCCACAAACCCACCAGGTGCCCGCAAGATTATACGCCTACATGTGTAGAGAAATAGCAGGAGGGTGAAGTTGTACAATTATTAGCCTTCACCAATCTTCTCAAATTACCCAAATTTAATACAAAAGTGTGATTCAAAATACAGTTCAACATATTTTTAAAATCGCCTTGATACCAAATAAACTCAGATTTTTAGTATCTATAGCAATTTTGCGGAATTTTAAATTCTTTCAGGGATTCATAATTACATGGGATTAAGAGACCTCTGAGGAACATTTAACTGAATAACCTACTAATAAAATTGACAGTTATGGTATCTAAATGTCGTACCATCATTTAGGGATTAAGTCCTTTTTGAGAATCCATTATACAAAGGCTGTAAGCTAAAGTGTAACATTTTAACACAAGATATTATCTATCATTTCCAGCATTTTTCAAATATCAACACACGCATTTATAATCTAATTGGCACACTTTATACCTCATGTTTCATAGAGACAAATGCCGAAACAATTCTGCAGCACAGGACTTGGCGAGGAAACCTCAAATGTTGATACAACACAACCTAAATAAACCCATTATATCGTTAGATGCCATTATCGCTTTATATAGCTTTGATATATTTGCAAAATACATTAAGGAATGCTTGTGATTTCCGCGCCCATTCAATACTGCTTTGATTCCTTGCCACCTGACCATACAGACTCTATATGTATCTAACGAACAGAAGACAAAGACAATGGCTTCCTCGCACCTGCAGACCAAAAATGTGCTCACAAAAGGTTTGCAAACAAAGGAGAAGTTTTAAAAGACAGTGGCCCCAGCGGCTGCATGGAAGCTGGCCTGTAAACGGTAACGCACACATTATACTCTCTACAATCATTGATCAGCATCCGACTAGATGAACCATAAGGATTATAGAGAGAATATGATTTCATTCCCATTAATATATTATGTATAACTTTGTATATCTGTACCACCATTGTGTTTCGCAATTCAAAGTATCTATTCCTTGTTAAATTGTAAGTTAAAAAATGACAACAAATTCTTCCTAGTCTAGTTGTTTCGGTATGAGTTTGCTTGGATTCCCATGAAATTATCATTGTATGAAAATGGTTCCAATAAAATTTATTAAAAACAACAACTTTAATTTAGCATACGGCCATGCTGTATAAACTGTATTGTCCAATAACGTTTTCATTGTAAGTGTGCAGTAAAACATTGAATTTGTTTTTTGATACTTGATGGGAAATGGGATTAAAAAGCAAAAGTTTATTTTTCAATATTGTTCTTTGGTAAGGGCGAATAATAAATTGTTAGCGGACCTCGGAGCTGATAATTGAATATTTATTGTATTCTAGCCTCATAGCCTCATATATATAAGAATGGTTTGTATGAATGCGAGGTCTACTGTACTAATGGTTTTCCCGGCCCTGGAGTAGGCGTCCAAATGGGATTCTAATGTCATTTTGCAGTTTGGAGCGAGAAGTTTTCTCTCAGTTTGAAGGTACTCTCTCAACTCTGATTGGGCGAGATTGCAGAGTAACAGAGTCCAATTGCTTGTTAAATTATCAAGCATCCTCACGTTATATCTTGTCATATGATCGAAAAATTACAGAAATGAGTAAACCATGATCAATTTTGCGTGGTCATTTCAGTCCACACGTTGTAATTACATTGATTTATTACAACGAATTTAATTTACTCAAATCGAGAAAGGGGGTCAATTTGAAAGGCAAATTGCGTAATTATTGAGCCTTTACCCCTCTAGAGAATTAAATGGAAGATGTAAGAAATGTCTGAAGAAAAGTTACGAGCTCATTAATTGGTTGGAATAATTACCAAGTAAGCATTATTTGACCCCATGTATTGCATACCCTCAGGCTTTAATAATCCCAGGTCTTATTTATGATACCATGCATCGATTGTATGCTTTGTTTCGTGTGAGGTCGATCTTGTAAGGTCCTTATTAACAAATCTGGTTTCCTGAAAGAATAAACTATTTCCTACATGCGTTTTACATCGTTTTTTATGTTTAAGATATATGATTCGTTTAAGGACTGACATATGTGCCCAAGCCAAGATAATCCAAATGTTCATCAAACCAACGAGTATACATAAAGCCGACTAAACATTGTCATCAATTACAATCATCGATGATACACACTCAAACAAAGAGGAACCATGAAAAAATACCAAACTGCCATGAAGCGAACCTGTCTATAGATTTGATCATAATAAGTTAGAAAATGTAGAGAAACTGTATAAAAGAAGAAGTAGGTAAATATCAGGTTTAGTATTTAGCTTGGTACAGTATATGGTCAAGAAAATACAAATGTGTGGATTTCAGCTGACACATGACCACCAAAGTTAAGGCTTCACAAGAATGCCAAGTAGGGGGATTCACCTGGAATCTTTCATTGTTCCCTGGGATGGACACCAGCTCTTAAGAACCTCCAAGAGAGACCTATAAAGTGGCGACGCATACCCTGGGATGTTTTTTGATACCCCCCTAAAGTGGTCAAGTGTCTCTGAGTATTGGAGGGCAGGTGGGTCATGGATTAAGCTGGTAATGTATTCACCTGTATTACAGGTGGGGGTGTCAAGATATAGCCTCTGGCAAGAATGCAATCCATCATTTAGTTAATTAGACCTAACAGCTAGGTGTATGCAGTGCTGCAAACATATTATCCACTTACAATTGAAAGAGGCTTGTCATGTGATTAGAAAATGTTCAGGTGGGTTGTAATTGTAATTTTAATTAACCCATGTAATTGATGCTATGATTGGTGATTTAACCCCAGCATTCAGTAATTTTGTGGATGGTAAGTGCCCTAACTGCAAAGAGAACACTCTTCTTGTCTTAACCCTCAGTCAAGAGGTTATTCTGTACAGTTCTTGTATAACATAACTTAGATTCTTTATTTTTTGTATGAGAACAAAATGATAAATCAGGTTTCCGACACATAAGATTATGTCATGTAAATCTAGTAGTGGTTTCCTTTATTTCTCTCATATTTAATACCTGCAATAATGAGAGCATTATGATAAGAACATTATCATGATATGTTGACAGGTGATACGAAACGTGATATTTAATTAATTAACTGTTTCATCCATGTTGCACTGGGACGATCACGAAGAAGTGAAACAATTAGCCTTCTACTATTTCTGTCAGAAACCTGAGGTCCTCTCTTCCCACTGGGAGCCTATTCATGAAGCCAATTCTGCACCTCGACTTTTTTTCCTGAATACAGAATACAGACACCTCCTTTACATTTTCAATTGGTCATTTCGCAGAATGAATCTGCCCCTAATTGGCAGAAGAACAAGCCGTCTCCCTCTCACATATGTCAAACAATGATATACACAACCATCAACGGGTGCTTGAAGCGAAGACACTGACACCTACCGTCGTCCAGGCACACTTGTCGCTCCGTCCCCCTGTGGAGAGAATTATTGCATTTCCCACGAGCACAAAAGGCATCACTTTCCCTGACACGGGTCAAGTATTTACATTTGCTCCTCCCATTGTGGAAGAAAACAAATTAGCATATCTTGAGAGTGACTTGAGTGAATGTAAATGCGAGTTGAGGTTCAGATATAAGGGTGTCCAACCTATGGTTGATAGAGGGTAAGTACATCGGAGGATTGTAGATGAAGTGGTGGGAGGGGCCCCGCCATACAGAATGCCATTCCAAAGGCTACAGATAGGAATTATATGTGATGTGTGATGTGAAAATGAGTCCTAAGTCGCAAAATATGGATTTTGAGATATCATCATATTTGAAAAGATGACTTCAAGCAGATTACAATGATAGTAAACAGTCTAATAATCTAATAAGTATTTCTAGATTTTAAGTTTGATATTTTGTATTTTTAAATACAAAAGTTAACAATATTTCAAGGGGCCAATAAAAAGTACACTAACTAAATATACTTCATAATTATGAGGACCTTTAAAACGAAAGGATATATTACAAAAACTGTCCGGAAATTTGATACATCGCTTGATATAACCATAAGTGATAAACCCCCCAAAATTAGAACATTCCGATGAAGTGATCTTGTGAAATAAAAATTTTAAAAAATATCATTTTTGCGACTTGTGACTCATTTTCCTGAAGCACATCACATATTACAAGTGAAAGTGACAGAGCTTTATTTTCTGTGTAGACTAGCACTGAATCAGACTATTGATGTTTATTAGACATAATTCCAACTATATTGAACATATTTAATTAGGATTCACTTAAATTATATTAACATAACGTTATTTCATATTAGGGGAGGAGTGAGAGTGTTTAATTAGGTTTATACTACAAAGAGAAAAGGTTGTGAACAAATGTCATTTTCGATACCTTTTGTGTGAGTTTTTGTCTTATGAGCAAATGTCAGCGCCCCACTATATGTTTCACTTCTGTCCTGTAACTAGGGTAATTATCCCCTACACTCTGTGATCACGTTTACTTACTTACTTCCCCCTTTTCCCTATTAATAATGAATATATCAATTCAATAAGATTATCCTTAATGTCAACTTAATAAGATGATCCTTATTACTTCAAAGTAAGGTTGTCATTTGTATTGTATTTCTTAATGTGTATTCTTTAGTTGAAAGATAGTTCAGTCTTTATGATTATTATTGTATTTTATACTCCTAACAACTTAACATGAAAATATGAGTAATTCTTTATGGTCCGTGATGAATTTAGGGGAAAAAAATTTCGGAATTTTGCTTGTACCCAAACATCCAACCAATGCTGCTTCGCCTCCGTTATGAATATATCATTTCACTTTTCATGGTTGGAAGGTACTACTATGCAAATAATGTGCTGCTACCTACCAGCAAAGAGAGGAACTAGGATTATGCTCAGGAGACTATAGGTCGGATAGACGTGGGTAGGTGGAGCCACCAGCTACTAGTAGTTTATTCCCAGAGACATGTTCCTTGTACATAAATGACCATAGAGGTTGGATTAAACATGAGTATATTATAACCCTAATTCCTCATGCTCAAACCCTATAAGAACAAATAATACAGATGCTGGATAAAATGTATGATGGTACAAATCTGAATATCCTACAGTAAAATTACTAAAAGATGATAGTGGAGAAATCTCCAAATATGTAAATACTATTCAGGGATGCCACTCACTTATTTCAAACATAAAATCGACCATGATGAAAGTTCTAAATAATCTTAATATCCCCCAAAAGGAATTTTCGTTCTGTGCGAATACTTTACCAGAAATTGTGTTAAGCTTTAAGGTTTGGGTTCTGAACTTTTCTTAAATACAGCATTTAGTTAGGCCCACTCACCATTCAAGGATTCATTTTAAAGTGGCAAAGATAGCTAAAACGAGTAGTCACAGAATCACATGAAACTTTTTCAGTGTAATCATATAGGATATCTATGACAATTTTTAAAGTATAGAGCACCAACATTGAGTCCTCATTCAATAATCATTGAATAAGTGTAATGAATAGACCACATTTCAAATCACAGAGAAGATGGCTCCAGCACTGTAAAGTGCTGCCACTTGGGTAGAAATGTAACTAACTTTAACCTATGAGCCTATGGAGGATATTTGGTGGAGCCTGGCATTATGTAACTTCAGATGTCAACCCAACTGCCACTTTGAAATTTCTGGTTGGCAAGCAAAAACGATTTTGCTCACTATATTTAGCAACAAGTGCCTTCGGCACTTGGATTGTAGAGGCAGTTGTGTTTCTACTTCTTATAGGAATCCAACAATTTACGGGACATTTATTTTAATTTGGAGATATTAATTTAATTGCCAAAAATGGCTAAAATCACAGGGGGCCTACATCAGGGTAGTAGGCCTAAGGTGTAGGAGGGAGAGAGAGAGAGAGAGAGGGACAGAGAGAGGGGGGGAGGAGAAGAGAGGGAGAGGAGAGAAAGTTTGTCGTAAAAACAAAGTTAGTCGTAAAAAAAGTTGGTCATGGGTCCAATATTTGAGGCTATGTACTGCCATTCATTATTTCATTCTATAAAATTATGTTAAAAAAACATTTGATGTATGGGCCAGGGTGGGATGGGGGGGGGGGCACACTATTGGATCCAACATTTGAGGCTATGTACTGCCATTCATTATTATGAAACACCATGATTACCACCCGGAACTTGAAAGAAAGAGAGAGAGAGAGAGAGAGAGAGAGAGAGAGACCACACACACACAGACATTATTTAGCTTCAATATTAATTATTCTAGTAGTTGCAATGTTTCCACCAATTAGCTGGTGAGGTTCAATAAGTCAATCCCCCAAATTAAAGAGATAAACCACTGTCATATGCACTGCTGCAGGCAGGAGTTCAAGGAACTAATGCATGAAAAATAAGGAGTGACAATAATTTTTTCAAACTTTGTCTTGAGAAAGAACATGGTTGGGGGATAACAAAAAGCAAAAAAAAATGGATCTCAGCATATTCTTTTTAATTCTAGAGACCATCAAAGTTTAGTATTTAAGTATGTGGGGAAAATGGATATTTTCTCAGTTTTTCCAAGATTTCAGACAGACAAATAACATTTTTCAGTTGAAATGACTTCTAAACATAGCCACTATACCAGTTTACCCTCATGCATGAAAGAACAGGGTATCAACATATTTTGAAAGATATTATTCAGCATTGAAAATCTTCAATATTTCTGTTTTTAACTCATCTGGATGCAGATTCAGTAGAATAACTTTTTAAAAAAGTCAGTGACCCCCATTTTTTATTGCATGAGAGGGTAAAGGAATATGTTAGCTATGCCTATAGAGATTTTTAGGAAAAAGTTATTTTCAATTATTTTTTTTATACTGAAAAAACGAAAAAAATTGTCCTTTTCTCATAGACTTCTATAGTGAACAACCATAAATTTCAGGGCTCCCTGAAATGAAAACTAACCCAGTGACATATTGTTTTTATTGGCTTTTTGAATTCACATAACCTTGTTCTTTCACGAGGCAAAGTTTAAACAAAATGTTATTTTCAGTTTTTTTCCCAGTTGAACTGTGGTTTATCTCTTTAAGGGGCCCCCTGGTCCCCCTAGCTACACAATGTGAACTTTTCTGTTCAAATCGGACTATTATTTCAAAAGTTATAGCATTTGAGCTTGGCTAAATATTGGCTATGTTTACAAAGCATATATATGCTCCCCGAATGCAACCACTAAGGTCTGTATATTGGACCAGCAAGTATTTGCTTCCCGAATGCAACCACTGACAGCTTGGTAGTGTTACATAACACATGCATGCTTTACCCAGGTACCCGGCCAGCCCCTCTTAATTTCGACGGGTACCCTGTTACAAAGCCTGCTACCAAAACGAGGCCCACATCTGGGAGGTTGACCTCAATTTCCAGTGCCGTTTTCTATGTAGAGGTTAATATCTGATATAATATGAATGTTAGAGTTTTGATATCCACAGGAGTTAGTTAGGTAGGGTAAGGTGCACCAAATACTAGAAAGGGAAGTAGAAATTCCGTTACTCGATAATCTACCCAAGAACAGCGAGAAGTGTCACTTTAAGAGTATCTAAATATTTTCCCTCTGTAGGAAACTTAGAATCTCCGAAAAATTCAAGGCCATTTAAAAGATTCCAGCAAGATTCAAGGCCATTTGATGATATTTTAGGACCTTCGACCTAGGCCTAGGCCTATATAATGTTAATTTTCCAACCCTTGAATTTATTTCCCAAATCCCTACGCTTTTCCACGCCCCATTATTGGAATGGAGCCGGGACCCAAGCGCCCCAGGATCGTAGTGCCCAGACCCTAGCGTCTAGCACCCAGACTCAAGCGCCTCGGTCTTGGATCAAAGCGCCCACGGCTTGGATCAAAGGGCCAAGACCGTTTACTAGTCAATTAATTATTTTTATTTGTCTATTTTTACTTGGAACAGTTCACTACCCCCTTTACTGACTTAGGACCACCAATTTAAAGTTAGGTTTAGGGTTAGTTTCGGTTATTGTTCAGTGTTAACGGTCTGGGTGCTTTGATCCAGGCCTGGTCAAACTCTTTTATAATAACGGAACATAGGCTAATTAAAATAATATAGGCCTATAATTCTCAGTCCCTACAAATTACAATACATGTAATAAATTAATAATAATTATATAATTCTCAATCCCTACAATAGGCTACATGTAATATTGGGGCTTTTAATTAATTCAATCCTTTAATTGATATCTGTTCTTGAGATCCTTTTTTTTAACGTGATCTGTTTTTCTGATGGAGGGGCTCAGCCGAAGGCTCTTGTATGAAGTTGAAATTTGCAGTGTAGAAATGTCATCGGAAACGACGCCGACTTTGCGAAGATAAACAAAGATTGAAGTTGCCAAAACAGTGCAAAGTCATTTAAGACAGGGGAGCACATTACTTCTCTGTGTGGTTAGAAGTTGAAGAATGACTGGTTAAGTATTGACGGTGGATGATGTAGATAAATAGGAGAAAACAACTTTTTTCTGTCTTGTACGAGTTCCGTTTGGGGATGCGCGAATTCAGGTATTGGCACGCCGAATCTCTTTGATTCAGGTCTCGCCATACTATTCCTCTCGCTTCGCTGTAGAGGACCCCATTCCCCGGAAGCAGTCGGTAGGTCGCTTCTCGTTTACTATATTTTGTGTTGTTTATAGGTAAACAAGGGGTTAACTTGTAATTTAAACAATACTAGAGTGTCAATGAACCAGAATGCATCATAGCTTGAAGATTCTAGTGATGTCTTTGTGGTTCAAACTGTCAAATCTACATTACAAAGAATGGCCCAAGGGTTTGTTATCTTTAGCCTTTAGGCGCAGGGCAGATCTTCACATCTGGAGGGAGGATAGGATGGATGCAGCAGCCTTGGATGCAGCAGCCTCCGATAGCATACACAAATAATGACAGCTTGTTAAACATTATCATTCGACTCTGGACTGTCACTGGTTCATATGTTGAAAGGGTTTTAGGTAGTTCCAATAAGAGATAGTGTCAGATGTGTGTGTTGAGCCGTCCAATAAAAACATGACAATCTAGGCACGCCCACATTCCATTCCTATATTTACTATAGGCCTGTATATATAGGTAATGCAGGCTATTTTATGTTTATCAGGCTATGCAGTTAACCCAGGAGGTTTCATGCAGACACATCGGATCGAATAGCCTACTTACCGTTAATGGCCTTGATTTAGGCCTACATTATTCAATCATGCTTTCCTGGGGTCACCGGTGTTATGCAACTTAATGTTGTGTGTTGTGTGTTGTGATGAGATATAAAGTTTTTTCTAGAATATGAAATGGTCAATACTCCTGTCAACATAATAGCATTCATTTCTCCTCCGTGAATGCAGTTGTAAATTTACCTTGGTGTGTTTTTAACCGGGGTTTTTAATATCCCAGACTTTTGCATTCAAATAATAGGGATTTAAAAATCCCCCCCCCCCCTAAAAAATACCTAATAATTCTATCTCTGTTTAGTCTAAACAGGAAACTAACCCATACTCACTGTATAAACTTGCTAGCCTATATTGCTTTGTAAGAGTTAGATGAGAACCCAATCATGTTCTTTAATACTTAATTTTACTAATTTGCATGATTTTAGAAGGTAGAAGCTTAGCAAAACAAAACGTTTAATCACATTCGTTCATGGCTCTCAAGAATGCAGTTTGTTTGGTCTTTTTACTTTTATTTTACCATACTTTAACACAGTCAGTGTGTGGACGTATACTATACACTCCAATGTTTATAATATATATTTTTATAGGTCAATGTTGAAGGCCAGAGTCACTGCATTATTAAGTGCTGCATTTTTCGATCATCATTTTTATTACAATTACACACTTTAATTTCCGTCACACACACTAATTATTTAAAGTTAAAGAGTAAAGTTATTGAAACATGTAGATTGACTCTGAAATGGTTGGAAATTGATCACGGTCAGTTAATATTAGTGAACAAATTGTCACCTGCTGACAACTGTAATATAAATCTATTTATTTAATAAGTGTTAACACAAAATCTTGATATCCAAAGCTAATATGTAGAGGTAATTATGAGGTAATGACACAGACATGGCGAAAACTTTAGAACTTTCACCAGATAGTCGGACCGGTGAAAAGGAACTTTCACCGGTCCTCCAAAGGTTTCACTGGTCCTTCAAAGGTTTCTCTAACGTTTCATACAAATTTTTCACCGGAGAATCGGACCGGAGAAACTTTACTTTCACCAGTCCGACTTGTCTTTCAACGGTCAAGGACTGCGGTCCGGCAGGTTTCGCCATGTCTGATGACATGTCAGCTCGTGGGTTAATTATGATGAATGGTAATTGCCAGAAAGTTACTCATGTTCATTATTCCAAATTTTCAAAAAGAAAAAAAAAAGAAAATTATTCAATTGACAGTTCCTGACAATAACTGCGACTTGTCCATCCTTTACATGTAACTGAAATCAATCCTTGTTTTCAATGCAAAAACAGATTCCTTAAATTATACTCACACCAGTCATCGTTTACTATAGAAACAACAACAACAAAATGAATGTAGATAAAACTAATTCGGATCCTTTTGATTGTTCTTCTTGCTCGAATGATTGCTGCAAAATCTCCTCTTTAAATATCACAATAAACTAAACATCAACATAAATTTCATAAAGAATATTCTTGTTTTTTGTGATGTGGTGTTTTGTGATGTGGCCATAGTAGGCATATCCACACAAACTCAGCAACAACAATGTTTGCTCTGGTGGAACTGTCTTTCTTGAAGCTTATAAGTTCTTCAGTTGTTGTGGTGCAGTCAGCCACTGAGCGTGTCTCATGAACATTAGGCCTACTACTCCTTGATTCATATGTATTTCTCGGTTGAATGCAGTAACTAATGCGTATTAATACCATTTGCAATTATGGATCAGGACCGTGAAATACAGACAAATGGGAATTTTAATTTCAGCAAAAAGGTAAATAATTCATTGAACTGGTCGAAAATTTAATTATCTATATTATACATTCTTAGCTTAAAGAATGATCTCAATGAATTGAAATATTTCCAATACGCCACGAAAATTGCAAAATTTTGCAACGCTTAAAAACCAGTGCAGTGTGTCTGAATATACTCATATTGTATAGAGCTATACCTGTACGTCCTTAAAATGAGCCCCCTCTCTTATCACCAGTCTACAAACAGTAATGTTTGGGCAGGCTGTGTAATAAGCGGCAAGCGATTGCAAAGTCTCGTCTCAGAAGTGGATTTAGGTTGGAAACACATATTGAAATATGGCATATTTACATCACTTTAAGTTATAAATATTATGATATTGTGAAAGGAATTTGTGTGCATTTGTTTTCTGGACGATTTGGAAGAACTACAAATGTTTGCAAATTATAGCCCATGCATTTTCCAGACCTGTAATGTACTCCTAGAATTGAGAATCAAACTATCGTGAGCTAAAGAGGACTTATGCCAGGATTAGCAGTACAGAGCAAGAGACTCCAGAGATTGCTGACCAAAAAAAATAGAACAAACAAATACATCGTCAAACATGTATTGTGATTATTCTTTTTTTGAGTTAGGTGGTTCAGTTATTACAGCATCCAAAATTACGGTATCTTATTTACTAGAGGGTAATATGGAATGCCATAAGCTATAGCATTGGGGCCCATATCATGAACAATGTGTACATAGGCCTATTTATCAACTGATAACTGGAAGTGAGGATGTAAACACTGTGGGTGAGGTCGGAGGGGCTGCAGAGCCAGTGTGTCTCGTATTATTAATCTCTTATATCGATGTAAACAATGGAGTGTAAATGTATGAGGGTCAGATTTTCAGCAAATGTACAATTAGCAGCTGTATTCATTTAGCAAATTCTTCAAAATTAAGCTGCAATTTGGTCAATACTAGGTAAATTCGAGAATATTCGGCATTGCATTGATTCTAGCAATCGGTTTGGTTAGGTTGAACTCTATTTTGAACTTTATTTTCGTCTAACAGTTGGGTTATTTGAGAAGATTGGCGAAGTTGAATTGTACATTTTCTGAAATCCTGACCCACATATCAGTGCTTGTGGATTCACCACTCATAATGATACGCATATATATATATGTTCACTCCTTGTATGACTGATACGCCATTTGTGAACCAATAATATTTTGGTCAACGAAAACTTTTTTTAAAATTCCATCTAAATATCATTTGTGTCGCTGTGCTTGTCCGTTACAGATTGGCATAGATTAAGACCACAGCTGACAAATAATTTGACAATTTAAAAAAGAAAATATTCAGGAAATTTACATCAATGAGATAAAAGCATTCTTTATATAGTGTTGTCACTGAATACAAATCATTTGAACTTCAACTAAAAAGATTAATTGTAAATTGTATTATCATACACATAATATTTATATAACTTAGTTATAGACACACTTTAGTGGGTATTCATTGTGTTTATACAACTTAGGAGAATCGTATATATCAATATAAAGGTTCTTTCATCTTTTTTTTAAAGAATTTTATATTCATATTTAACAGAAAAAGCAGATAGACACTTTGCTTAGGGTGATTAAAATTTGGTTGTCCGACATATATATCACAACATATGTGGTTGTTCGCTCACACTAAAGATAGATAAAAACTGGTTGTCCGGTGGACTCGCATTTATTCATTTCTGGTTGTCTGCAGGGCTGTGACATGGGTGGTGCAGACAACTGGGCCGCAGGATTTTTTCAACCCTGTATTCAATCAACGAAAGACATTTAATATTAATAGTTGGAAAAGAATGTCATGTACATTATTAATTTCATAAGCGACTTGGTAGTAATTACACAAATTTCACAGTGTCCGCATGATGATTATGAAGAATGATAGTAGTTATGATGGAAAATGAAAAAAGGATGTTTCATTACTATAAGACAAAATACATTACTTGAGGATGCTCATGATGCTCACTTACTTGTGAGCATAAATATTCCTTTAGTCTATTCTTGTTTAAATTATATTATAATTATGAATATTATAGATTGCAGAATACAAAAATTATTTTAAATGAAGCAAACATCCAAGACTTGATAGTCTTGTAATTTTATTTATTACACCTTAATTGTAGGTTGTTGAGCCATAATCATGGGGAAGTTGACGACGTTTGAGATTGTCTTGGCCAACCCACAGAATGTGTATTTTGCTGGCCAGTGGATCCAGGGCCATGTGACTGTAAATATTAGTGAGCCCCTGAAAATGCGAGGTAGGTTTTGTATTACAGTATATAGTGTCTGTATAATGCCGGTGTGTAAAAACATGATGGTGCAATTAAATATATAGTGCAGTGGGGTAAACACATACCGTAGCGGCCCGTTTATAAGCTGGGACCTGTTTAAAATCTTATCCCAATGCAGGCCGGGGGTATGAGGGGCATGAAAAAATAAATTTAATTCTCAATTGCAAGCATTGACAACATTTTGCAAGGTCACTATATCCTCTGTTGAGGCTGACAAAAGGGACATAATAAAATATACGCATACAAAAACTGTTATTATCTAGTCTTTAACACACAATCTTCAATATATTATAGAAATTAGCATATTTTTAATAATAATAATAATAATAAACAACAAAACAACAAAATATAATGAAAACAACAAAATATAATCATATCTGTAATGATCATTGAATATCATATTGGCCTCTAATGAATAAAAACGAAGAGAAAAAGGTATTATAATCCATTCCCCTCTATTGTTTTATATTTTCAGGGATGACCCTGACCATGCTAGGTGCTGCTAACGTGCACTGGTCAGAGCGACACAGCACAGGCTCTGGTAAGAACAGAAGGACGACCACCAGACACTACAGGTCTAATGAGTGCTACTTTAATAATGAGGTCCTTCTGTTTGGCCGTAAGTCTTTGATCATGCTCATCTCTTTGTTAAGACAATAAGTGTACTCCAGAGAGCACACAAATCAGCGTGCAAAATAGTCAATTGAAAGGCCATAGAAGTCAATATCAATCATAGCTGGAGTACCATTCTTTAAAGACATGGGCACACACTGCCTAAATAATCAATATTCCACAGATTCTGAGGCATAGCCTAAACAATGATAATTCTCCCTAGTTCTAATGTAGAAAAATGATTGTATTTCCTTTTTTCAACTGTGCAGATGGCGGCGGCATGTTTTCAGGCAGTACGCCTCACCCAGCTGGCAACTACTCCTATCCGTTCCAAATGCAGCTACCTCAACATTTGCCTTCATCCTTTGAGGGTGCACATGGCAATGTCCGCTACTACATCAAGTGCACAATTGACAGGCCTTGGAAATTTGACCACAAAACGAAAGCAGTATTTACTGTAATCGCCAATCTTGACCTCAACACGCTTGGGGCCATAATGGTAAATTTTTACAATACACTTGGTCTTTGCAGGGTACTGTGAGCCTTGAAAAGCATGGAATTTGGAAAAATACATTCAAGGCCTATGATAGTGATAGCTGCCCTGAAAATTGGCTGATGTGACTGCCTGGATTGGAAAAGTCTTGAATTTATTGTGATCTATACCACAAAGAGAGAATAGACATTTATTGGGTAAAGAGGAATTTAGCTTAACTCTGGCCTAGTGAGTGAAGGCATAAGGCCCTTCCCTTGTATGTAAGCTTCCATTTCCTGTGTAAGAGTTTATGGTTCAATATACTCAAGATGGGCCCTACTATTTAGTCAAAATCTGACTCTAAATTCCAGACTCCAGACTTTAATCCCAAACAGAGATATATATAATTGATTTGAGGTTATGATGGGTTAACCTGGATACTGTTGCCCTGCAACAACTCCAGGTTGCCACAACACTGTTACCAGGTGAGCTAGGTGGAACGTTCTACTGAGCAGCGCATTTGCTCAGTTGTGGTAGCACAGTCAGTGAACGTATGCGTACGTTTTCCAATCTTTAGTCAAAATCTGATTTAACCAAAATATTCAGGTCATGTCCCAAAGTTCTAATACATGTACATTTAAGATAGATTGTAATTTTATAAGATGTTGTATGTATACCTGATTCTTGAAGAAACTGAGCTGGTATTTCTTTCAAACTCTACTTGATACTACTCCCTCTAATTACTTCTGTGCTAAAGGTTTCTTTTACTCTTTTAGCGGCCACTGAGAGGAGAGAACTCCAAGACGTTGTGCTGTTTGTGCTGTGCCTCAGGCCCTATAGAAGCTTCTGTGTCGGTGGACAGAGGAGGCTTTGTCCCTGGTGAGAACATCCTTATCAACGCTGTCATCAACAATGGTTCCAGCCGCAGCATTAGCAGTACAAAGGCTGAGTTAGTCATGGTCAGTGGGTTTTTTTGTTTTTGCAAATTCCTGCCGTCTTGGCCTTCACAATTATGCTAAATCAAGTACATGTATTACTGGTTTTTATTTGTACTCTTACTGTATTTTATCAAACTAGTGTGAGAATGATCATGTATCTATGTATCCTCCCAGGTACTAGAGAAAAACCCCATTGTGGTGATCTAGTCCCGGTAAAAAAATACTTGTTATAGTATAAATCTGCAAATTTAATCCATTTCTTTCTTCTCTTTTGTAAGATCACCTCATTCCATGCGACGTCCAAGTCTAGATCGGCGTCCAAGATAGTGGCGGTGAGAAAGAGTGAGGAGATTGAGGGAGGCGGTAACTTGGTGTGGAACAACGAGCCTCTGCACATCCCTCCTGTGCCACCCTCTGACCTGGTGGGCTGCAGAATCATTGACATCAGATACTACATCAATGTACGTAAAACATGAATGAGTGAATGGATGAATTAATAAAAGACAGTAACATGAACACCTGACACTGTGAGGCTGTCTGAAAAATGAACAAACAAAAAAATGTTGATTGCAAGTCATTTAGCAAATTACTGGGTTGTGGAAAGATTAACTAGAAGATATCCCCATAAGGGTTTGGGTGAATCGCTTTATATAGAATATGTGTAATTATCAACTTATTTGTGTTGTAAAAATGTACATATTATTATTTACTGTACTTCAATTTTCTTTGACAGAATCTATGCTTAATATTTTAAAACGGTTAACTACTAATATGTGGCATAACCTCTCAATCTACCTGTAACTGTTTCTTGGATCTCGTCAGAATATAGATCATCGTCTAAATTAAGTCCAAATAAAGTTATTTTAAAAAAAAACAGTTTGTAAATTGCTAGACACAGGTAGGCCTTTTGTTTTGAGGCAGACAATCCCTCCTGTGCACTCCAGTGTACCTAAATAATAATTGCAGGATTTGAGAAACTCTGAGTCTGAGGACAATGCTTGTAATATATATATATAGATTGAGACAATTCTTTTACTCTTTTACTGGTTATAAATATTTGATAGATTATAGGTTATAAGAATTGCTTACTCAGACAGTACAAAGGCAGCAACTGTTTGCTTGCCTGTACTTATCCAACATAAAAGCCTATGAAGGACATTGTATGTCTGTGTATAAGCATTATAATGTCAGTATATTCTATGTCTGGTTACAGTTTGTAGTGGACCCATCCGGGCCAGCCAGAGACATGGAGATACAACTGCCCATCACTATTGGCACAATACCGCTACGCAACTACTTCCAGGACTACTCTGCAGCAGCTGCTGCTGCTGGATATACTCCTCCAGTGTCCTCCTATGTGTCTCCAACTGCACCAGTCCACCCACCTCCACCTGCAGGAGGATATCCTGGTGCAGATCCAGCCTACCCACCACCCGCTGCACCTGGCCCTGCCTTCCCTGCACCTGGTGCACCTGGCTCTGCCTTCCCTGCACCTGGTGCACCTGGCCCTGCCTTCCCTGGTTATAGTGCACCTGGTATGCCTCCTTCTGCACCTCTTCTGCCTCCTGGTGCTCCTGCAGGTGCTCGTATGTATACCTTTCTACATTAGTCTTTTTTTAAAATTATATTTGGGAAAAAGGGTCCTACATCCATTATTTATTTATATAAGATAATTTGGGTGTAATTTCCAGGTGTGTTCTGACATCACACCTGGCAACAAGTGCACCACTGCCAGTCTATGACGTCATAGGCCGTAGCGAGGTAAAAGAGACTGTCGCCAAGTGAGAGTTCCTTCTCTCATTACATAGTAGCAGTTTTGAAGGGAGCAGAGGTGTCTAGCTTTGTCCCATATACTTTCTACAGTATTGGGGATTTATTAGTATCATTCTAACTACTAATACTCATAGATATTAAATGCAGATACTTTTATACCATTGCACCCAACATCATACATGTACATGTTAAGCCCAGTATAACCATCATTGACAAATACATAGAAACTTAAACCTATGAACAAATACTTCCACTATATGTAACAACCTCGGTTAAGTAATTCTTAACTATTTGTTATAGGTGTACTAAATCAAGGTGATCTATTTTCCAACTACTGTTAACATTTCTGTTTTGTTAATCTCTTTTTATTGTCTTTTTATTGTATTGGAAGACCTGAGTAATCAGAATTGGACAACCGATTTTGGAAACAAAATAAAGAATACAATCAATCATTGCATAAAATAGATGCATGGTTAGCCTGAAGTGAATGCAATTTGGCTTTATCCCAACAGCCATTTTTTAGCTGGCAATGACAATTAAGCACAACAGCCACAGTGCCATTTAGGCGCTCCATAATCTATTCTAATCCTTTACTTTAAACTTACTTAAACTTTACTTGGCCTTAAATGGAATAAAAAAAAACCCAAAAAAAACCGTGTATTTGACTGAGCTTGTTCTACCGGATGTTTTAATCCAGAATATTTAGTCAGCGGGGAATATGTGATTTTAATCTAGCTATCCATCTCCTTTCCTCCTCATCTCTCATGTTTTGGCCCCTTGGGAGTCTGGGGTTTGATGTATGAAACTTAGAATAGAGATGGATATGTTTTCCCATTTCTGTGTGACAGGATGTATTGAGTGCAAGTGCCTCGCTACGGTTGTGTCATTGTTTTACCTGAAGTCTTTGTGGTATTTTCCAAACACAACAAATATTGTGTTTTTGGTCTGGCCCACATATTGGATTATACAAAGTGTGCATGTGATCACTGATGAGATTAAGTTTGAACTCTGTCAATTAACAAATTTATGACTGGGTATTTTTGGGGTTGGTTTCTAGGCACAGGATGTATCCACTAGTGTTGATACAGGGGCAACACCTACAGCCATTTGGTCTGTTGCAGCCATGTGTATCCATCCTATGGGGGCGTTTCACTTGGGGGATGGTGGATGCCCGTACTAGTGTGTCTTTTTGACTCTTGTTCCTGCGGAACCCAAATGTGAGATTGGCGTTCAGCAGGAATCTAGTGTTTTTTTGTTTTTTCCACATATTGCCAATTCTCTTTTGACTACTGATTTTAGATCTGGGTTAATGCTTTACTTGTTATGTTACAGCACCACCCAGCTACCAGGAGTGTGTGTTTGGGCGGGTGGACACTCGGGAGGAGGATGAGAACGAGCACACGATGGGTAACAAGAGCTTTGCGCCCAGCTACACCTATTACAACTGGAACAACACCGGCTACACTCTGCCAGAACAGAAACCAGAAGCAGCTGAGAATTAATTGCAGCCACCACATCAAAACATTGTTTAGTTGCCCGTTATGAGGCTGGATTGCTAAATTGGTATCTACCTCCCGTGCCCAACCAACTGAACGAGCAGTCTCCATAATTAGATTGCATTGAATCCACTTCAATCACTCGTTGTACCTACACTATTAACAATTAATTTTGCCGTTTGTTTAATTGTCTGTTGATGTGCAGCTTTCATTTCAATCCTAGGAAGAGATTTCTGTACTAGCCATGGTGCCTTGCAATGGCTGCAAAATCCACTTATCCCATTTAGACAGTAGACTATAATTCAGAGACATTCAAATAATTGCAGGGATGAGTTTTATGGCATGAAGTCACTCGTTCAGGTTTGGTCCAGTATGTTTTACATGTGCCAGTTGCCTGGACAACTATGGTTGCCCTGGGTGCCATGTCACTTGATTTGGTATTCCCCCAGGTATTAAGGGACCTGGACATTTTAATTACAATTTGTTGTACATGGGATTTCGCAAAGGATTTTTGTAGAAAACCTGGAAGATTCATCAGAATTGTTTTAACTGAGTGTTAGGTAGGAATTTTGCTGAAATGGCGCTGCTGTAAGTATTTAATTTACTTGATGTGGGAGAGAGGGTTACTATTTTTGCTATACTGAGGAAAAATATATCAGAAGGTAGTGTCCCTTTGAGTGGACAAGACATTTGCATATACATGTATATCCCTTAATATATATGTACTCTGATATTGAGAAACTTGAATAGTGACGAAACTTTGAAGAGGAATGTAGTTTTAGATGTTTTATGTTGCATGTGATGTTGATCACTGTATGAGTTATACAAGTAAAGGTGTCCCATATTGGCCATAGGGACAATGGGTGTCCATCTCCAGCTAGTATAGGGGCACAGAATATGAAAGGCAAAACCCATCCCTCACCTTTTGCTGCCTATTATCCTTTACTGATATGAAGCGGTTACCCATTCACTGCTGGGTGGACAAAGAGTTTTGCAGGGGCTCATGCTGGGGCTCGATCTGAACTGAAGTCAAGTGCTTAACCGCTTGGCTTTGTACCTCACTATATGACTCATGATTTACGGTAAAAAGATCTATTACCTCCCTTAGTGTAGTTTTTTTTTTAAATAAATTTTATTTGCACTCATCATCGATACATTGATATTTTCAAGAGATAATTAGATAGATAGGTGTAATGCTGCATGTGAATATTATATAAATTTATGTATGTAAATAGATATTGAAGCAGGTGTAAATTGTGCTTATGTGGACATGTGTGGATAAGGGTAACTGAACTGATGAATATTCAATCCAAAGTGCTGAATATTCAACAAAAATAACAAATATGTGCAGTGGCCTTGAGTAGAGGTCCTGAAAGTTCTCCTTGAGAGTGGTTTACACAACTTCATGGAAAGCAGGAGGCCCAGGTTCATTTTCTGGTTGAAGAGGACTGTTTTTCAGGGTTCATATAAATGTATTTAAAAAAAATATAAGCTGATTTAGGGTAAACAAAAATGCATTGTTGTCTTTAATGCTCCTCCAAGTCTCTTTAAATATGCCAAATGTTCAGTAACTATGGTAAATTTTTGTTATGATTTTAAAGCAATGGTGTGACATGCTTATTACTCTATGTGTGTATCACTGCTTCTATGTGTTAAGGGCTGCACTAGTGCTGTTTAGTTGGAGTTGAGTAGAAATTATTGGGAATATTTCTTGCCGCTAATCAGGGATGCCGATGTAAACCTTTTCGGGTGAAGCCATTGATATTTTTTTTCATTTTAAAGTGGACACAATGTTTAATGCTTGTGTGCCCCTTTTACAGTGCATGCTTGGATGAATTCAGTTAGCAAAATAGGTAGATTCACCAATAGTGTAGCTCATGTAAGTGTTCAGTGAAATCCAAATGCAAGATGGTAAAGATAAAGCCTTCAGTTATCATTTCATGACTTAAAAAGTGACATGTTTAACATGGACTATTTATGAAGGTTCTAATGTAAAAAGTTTTACATTAGAGCCTTCATAAATATTCCATGCTAAACATACCACTCACATAATTCCATGCAAATTAAAATTTAAGATGACTTACATGTAAGTCCCCTGTTAGCTCTGAATTTCTCAGGTCGAATCATATCAAATGTTTGTCAAATTAGTCGGCCTCCCACTTGGGTCTCCCCCACAACCTGCTACATAACATGGGTTTGAGGCATCTTTGCTTCTTGTTTGTTACGCTAACAAGGGCTAGTAATCGTTAATAACAATTAAGATGGGACAGACTCAAAGGCAGCATCGTTAGTCATAATTTTACAGCTAAATTCAATGTAGCTATAGATGGTGATATTTACAGCGGCAACACTTGCTTTAGCAATGTTATAATGATGTGATTACGATTACGACCATCAACAGTACACATAATGATGCGATTATGAATGCTATAACTACCAGAACCATCACATAGGGCCGCATACCTACAATGTAGTTCAAACATCATTAAAGTAGGGTGGTACATATGTTGAATTGAAAGGAGCCATAAAAATTTATACATTTTTTTTAAAACATATTTTATTTCGACAAACAATTCTACACAAGTGGTACATTTCAAGTCATCGAAACGACTAATATGAAAGAAACGGTTACAAAAAATACACAATTTCAGATAAGTCGATAAAAGCTAATTACACAATAATTATACTAATTCAATAATCAAGAACATCCAGGCCTCGGCGAGGCTTATACAGAGATACAAAGCTAGTTTACGATTATTTTACCTCATCCAGTGATAGTCAATTATATACTTCACCAAGGGATAAAAAGACAAACAATTTTTTAGTATTTTTGGTCATCTAAAAAGTATGCATAGAATCTATCCACGATAATTAAACAACGAGGTTTTCATGCCTTATTAACCAGTTGGTTTCAGTGAATCGGACCTATGATAATATATACCATTATCTGTATAACAGATTAACAGACAAAAATTCACAAATATTAGCAATAATAGTTACTAGTTCAGTTTACGTTCTTTAAATAATTTTTGATTTTCGGCCAATGTTTCACTCTGACATTATCAGCCAATTCTTCGATAGATATTTATTTTATTTTCGACGATGGTATCTCACCGTAATTTTGAAAAGAAATCCCTATTGCATCATAGCTGAAAGAAATAAATAGGTCAACTTTTTTACTACAAATTTTGAAAATATATAATATACAAGGTATATATATACTCATATATACACCACTCATTAAAGCTTAGATATATTTTTTGTCACTTTCCTTCGACTTTGGATGAGTATTTTGTAATTCTCCCCCAGACAATACTTGTATCCCTTTATGACACCTTGGAGAGGACCATGTTATATAATTGTAATTATGGGAAAGTCCCATCAGCCTATTAATTAGCCTGTGTAGCTCTTTTGTAGATGTCCCATGACCACAGCTATCAGATTCACTCCTTCCCATAGTATATAATATACAATTATACATGATGTATACAATTGGACAGGCTCTGCTTCCATGGCAGACTTTGTTTTACAAATGAGGTATGGAGAGATATTTTATGGAATGTTTAACTATGTGCATGTTCATTGACACACTTTATTTTATCTATACATTTCAATACAATGACTTATTACATCATATTCTGGTCATTTCATTTGTATTACTTTTGCACTTTGCAGAAAGCCGTTTTGGCATAATCACCCATAACTTGCATCTGGGATTACCGTTTAATAGTATTTTTGATAGGTATGGAGAAATGAAGTTGTTGATGTTTTTTCTCTGGTTTATTGTGGTTGACTGACTAACTAATGAACATGGGTACATGTGAAATATATACATATATATATATATGTTGCATGTGAGCAATGTTGACACTTTGTGTGCTATTCTGCTTACTCTAAAAGTAAGCAATTCCCACTTGTAAGGACTGGTGATCGTCTCCTACAGCTGTATTGTGAGCATTTGTAGTGGCGTAATGCTAATGGCTTTTCTGGCCCAGGAGTAGGCATCCTAATGGGATTATAATGGTATTTTGCAGTACTAATAGGATTATAATAGCATTTTGTTTTTTGTTTGGAGCGTGAGGCTTTGCCTCAGTTTGAAGGGACTCCAACTTTGAGCCTATAGACTGATTGCTAGCTTCTTACTAGGTAGCTGATGAGCACTTTTAGATCTGGACTCTATTGCATGTGGTAATTGCCTGCTTTTGTGAGCACTCATAACGGGAATATAGCTCAAATCTGTACTGTGATATATCCCATACTTGTTCTCAAACGTCTAAAACAATTGTGAGCAACAGTTAAAGTCACAGGCTGACATTCAGTTATAACCGTTAGATTATTTTGCACTGAAATTGTACTACTTGAGCAAATCTTTTTCTGCGAATTAATATTTTACCTTGCTGAACTAGAATTCATTCTTTTAGAGGATTGGTTGCTATATCATTTGTTTTTATACATTTATTTTCTTTATTTCCCTGTATTTTGTAGAAGATTATGTTTGTCCCATGGGCCCATCCATACACAACATTTATATTTTACCAGCTTAGTTGTCAACTGTGTAATAATGATCTGAAGTCCCTTTTGTATAATGTTTTTGTATGTTTTAATTTTAATGGAATTCTTTGACATTGCATGGAAATGTAGAGGTGCCTATTTTCCCTAAGTGCAGGGAGGTCGTGATATTAATAAGTACTTGACGTATAAGTTCCATTTTTAATATCCTTAACTTTATCCCAAGTTGTTGTCTTACTTACAGCTAAATAAACCATCAATAATAATGTTTGAAAAAAAACCATGTTATTCTACGTAGTTATTTTAAGTTTCAATATGTGTAGGAGCATCTATGGGCGCTGTGGTGGAACTAAACCACAAAAAGTAGCATAGTAAATCAAACGGTAGTAAAAGTGATGCTATGTTGTAGTTATAACTGTTATTGACAAGAGTTAGGAAGTCCTAAAAATGTAAATCTAATCCTAAGAAAGGTAATACATTATGAAGTAAAAGATGTAGTAAATGTATGCCAACATTTATATCTTTATTTGACAATATAGTATTTTAATTCTTTAGATGTAGTCACAATATGCCTTGACACTCTGGTAGAGCTGCATTTTTACAGTAGGGGTGAACCGTATGTAATATATATCCGATATTGTAACAGGTATAATGGGAATAAAGATTTTTTTATATGCATTTGTCTATGTTGGTGAGGGTGTATTTGCTATGTGGTTAAATAATCCCAAAAAGTGAGAATTATGAAATAAATAATATCCAATACATCAATATTTAAATTGATTTCATTGTATTATGACATCCTCTCAGCTTCCATCCAATACTGTAGTGGCCCATTCATAAGCCCGGGTTTATATTTCTTTCGACCCCCCTTTCAAGCCCCAGCTTTTAATTGACAATTAAATTTTAAACTATTTGATTCTTCATGGCCCTCATACCCCTGGCCTGCATTCAAGATAGGTTTGTAAACAGGTCCCGGCTTATAAACAGGCCACTACGGTATATAAATATACTCATATATATGTCATGTTAAGCTTATTTTGTACTCTTGCCATACTATGTTCTTAATCGTATTGAAGTGTATGATTACCATAGCAAACCTCATAGTCATGCTGATAGGTAATGTTTGCCTATGCGTAAATTAGACTGGTGGAAATCAATAGTTGATTATGTAATTAATTAACTAAATGTTTAACCTGATTATATACCCAGTATTGATATCATGTACACCTACTAGCCTTTCTTAGTTCATCTTAAAAAATATGGAAGAACTGGGATTATCCCAGAAGTCTGTCGACCAATTTGTCATTTTCAATCTAAATGCTGCTATATTACTGACAAATAAAAGATTTTTCAATTCAATTCAATACTTTAGTATTCTTAACTTTGAAATCCCCAGGTGTGAGATGCAACATGCACATGCAACAAGAAAGGGATGCAATGGTTCTGAACTTCTCAGACATTGCATCCCAATGACATGAAAGTGATGTACACTATGTGCCACTCCTGTATTTGAGGGGAAATCAGAAAGTAAAGGTTAACCCAAAGTTCAGCTAAAAATAACTTATATATTGATTAGGAAATCTGCAGGGAAATAGCACAAAGAAATCAGTTTGACTGAAAATTCAGGTGTAAGTACTTTCCCCATATGTTCCTCGGCAGTTTGTTGTCATGTGCATTGTATATTTCGCACACAAATCACACCAGTGGAGTTACAGATTTAATCAAGTTACACGCTTAAAGTGGGTCATATGGAATGCCATAGGCTACAGCATTGGCACTCATACACGGTAGCACACAGTATCTGGAATTGATAATTTTGATATGCGTCACCATTAATTTCCATTGCATTTTCACTATTTTTTCCCATAAATATCAGAATAAATATAATAATACAAAATTACCTTCAGGCAAACTCCACATTCCATATTACCCATGGGAGGAGAGCCATATTGTCGTCTGGCGCATTTATTTCACTATGAATACAAGATGATTGAGTTTACTCCTTTAAATTGCCTAATATATATATATATATCAACTGTCCATATTATAGGGTTTGCAACTAGTTGCTGCAACAGTATTTTCCAGCCTCCAGACTTTATTTTTAGACTACATAAGTTTACAATGTTACATGTTGTATACAATGTATATTAAATGGAGATAATGATATTCCTAATGTTTGTAAGTCCCAGCTAGGCCTGACATTTGTACTTTATTGTGAGTTACTTTCTCAGTATCACATTATCATACTTTCGTTGTTAATCATTATTGCTTATATCATATCATACCTATATATAGATTGGCATTCATTGTGTCTGGAAATAAAGTCAGAAAAAGACTAGTTTTGTTCTCTTGTTGAAAACAAGCTGATAGACTCAAAGCAAGTTTTTAAAATCCAGTTGGCGGTCCTCCACCCAACCATTGTGTTCCAAATTATCTGGTGATCCCACAAGTAAAGCCAACCAATGCTGCTTCACCCCCATTACTGGCATTTCACTTTTCAGGGTTGAAGGTATTCAAATAATGTGCTGCCACCTACCAGCAAAAAGAAGAACTAGGATCATCCATGCTCAGGAGAGTATAGGTCAGATAGACGTGGGTAGGTGGAGCTACCAGCTACTAGTAGCTTATTCCCAGAGACATGTTCCTTGTACATACATGACCAAAGAGGTTGGATTAAACATGAGTATAACCCTAATTCCTCATGCTCATACCCAATAAGAACAAATTAATGATACCGATGCTGGATAAAATGTATGATGGTACAAATCTGAATACAGTAAATTACAAAAAGATGATGGTGGAGAAATCTCCGAACAAGTAAATACTCCTGCAGAATTGGGCAAGTTTGACATTTATTAAACTCTGTGGGCGAATCCCATGCGTTTCAGTAATTAAAAATATTGCTAAAAAGTAAAAGTTGGTTATCATTACATGCATGCAGGTTCCATTATAATGATTAAGACCAAATTTAAAATGCCTTAGTTGTAATCTTTTTGTACCTAGTTTCTCCGAAGCCCATAAGGCTATTCCATTTTGCTATTGAGAGATATTGAAAGTGGGGTTATAAGATAGGATCTGTGTGAGCTTCATATATCATGAACATCAGGATATACATGAGGAAAATGCCATTCTATTTTAGACAACAAACTAAAGAAAAATGGATATGTAGAAAGTGATTTATTACTAGATTTTAGAACACTGTCATTCCTTCTTACAAATTCTTTCTCAACAGCGTCAACAAACTGGTGCTGTTGCGCACCTCAACACCCCACTAAAATATAATAGAGAATCTGTCAAGGTTTTAAATCGATTGAGACGGAGGGTCAAATTTGACCCGACGTCGAGATTGATTTGAAACCGAACAGAGGGCCATTAGATATTTATTACATACATATTTATTGATTTATCGGAAGAGGAGCTGAATCAAGATCCTTCAGCTAGCCCTTTCTCTTCATTATACAAACTCCCTCTCTGTACAGAGCATGGCTACCAGGTAACCAACACTGACACCATCCAGGAAAAGGGTACAGGGATACAGTATATGAGCAAAAGGGTGTCTGAACAAATACGGTAAGATAATTATATCTAATGACCCAATGGAGGTTTCAAATCGATTGAGACGGAGGGTCAAATTTGACCCGACGTCGAGATTGATTTGAAACCGAACAGAGGGCCATTAGATATTTATTACATACATATTTATCGATTTATCGGAAGAGGAGCCGATTTATCGGAAGAGGAGCCCAATGGCCAACAAGTGGTGCTGACACAGAGCGAGGATAACAGTCCTGTTCTCACACTGCACAGCATATCACACATAGAGTTTTTATTCTGCAAAATCTATACAGAAATGGATATTTACCCCTGCTGAGTATGTTGTAAGACAGATCGGTAAACAATAAGAAAATAAATAATATTAATCACATTTTTTGAGAATATTACCATAGATCTAGTTCTCAATATAGTACTATCCAGTTCTATTTGGATAGTATTATTACAGTGTTTAATTGATAGTCTTTATTAATTTACATAAAGTGTGGACTGATTGGCAGGTACAATGAGACAGACACAGTATCATAAATATAACAGAATTACAAACAATGTGTTAGACAGATGATAGTCTGATTATTCTTACAGTGTAGGCCATCCCGTATATAATTTGGTCTCTACATTTCAATTTGGTCTCTGTACTGTACTGACTTACTTTGGTTTTAGAATTTTCAATTCAGGGTATGATCATAATTCTGTCATTTTACCTTTTAATTAAGTCTTCAATTAATTCTTCAATTCAGTACATGTATCTAATAACTATATGGAACTGAATTTATTTATTCTGTCACTGCATCCATTTATTCCGTCTCAGTTTTAAAATAATTCTGTCTCTCTGTTCACAGAATTAAGCTTTACCAAGGCATTTATTCATCCCCTCTTTGTTTTGAAATGATTTTGCCTGTGTTCTGTCTCGCTAAGTAACAGAAAAGGTCAAAATAATGTAACACTTGGCACGTCATAGTTGCATCCACTTCTAACTCCCAGTGAGGAAAGATTGACAGGTAAAATAAAACGCGAAGTGTCACGAAAATAACAGAATTACAAACAATATGTTGGACAGAAGATTTGTCTGGCAATTGCCTGGTCACTCTTGGGTCGGATCTTCAGAAAATGTACAATTCACCTTCATTAATTCTCTCAAATTACCCACATTTTAAGACAAAGGTACGGCACCACCATGTATATAATACATAATGTAGGTAACACTTGGCACCTCATAGTCGCATCCACTACTAGCTCCCACCATGTACATAATACATAATGTAGGTAACACTTGGCGCCTCATAGTTGCATCCACTACTAGCTCCCCCCATGTATATGATACATAGAGCAGCTCACTCTCCTCCCATCACTACAGTGAGCAGCATGGAGCAGTTGGGAGCAGTTGTAGATCTACTCAACATCCAGGCTAACCTAGTCTACATCTCTGATGGTAAATTTAGCAATGGTATAGAATAGAATAGGGGATTTGCATAGACGCCATTTTCAATCCTGGTTCGCATGGAATTATTGGACTAATGGTACAGTGTATAGCTTTTATAAATGATCTATGAAAACAAAATACATGATAGGAAAGATGAAGTATTATGTTATGAAAACATGCAATAACATATGGATATTGACATTAGAACACTGACACTTTACAGTACTATTCTTCATTATTATATATGCACAAAATATGAATCATATTATTTAGAAATGCTTCATGAATAGATCATATAACTTACATGAATAACTATTATAATAATCCTCTAGAGACATTAATGTACTGCAAAGGGACCAAAACGCAAACTAAACTTCAAACCCTTCTCTAAATAACTGTTTCTTCTCTCTTGGAAGAAGTAGGCACATGGCTAGTAACAGTGTATATTTTCTCCATTGAAATTAAATCGTTTATTTATGGAAACCAGATTATTATTATCTATAAACCTTTACAAACAAACAAAAACCACACAAAACTTCCAAACCTAATAAAGAGGCATGTGGAATTGGTGGTCCAACATTTAATACAGAGAAAAAATTCAGAGTGTGCTACTTAGAGTAGCACACTATCCGATGTATAGTCTTCTACCTACCTTTAGTCGCTATTTGTTGGGATGGCGGAGGCAGTTGTAGGCCTACAGACCAAGCCTACTAGTGTTGGACGTTGGCTTTCAGCCGACTGCTTACATCAACGAAAATAAAAAACAATATTTACTGCTCAAAACGGCAAGCTTATGGCTTTCCACTGGTTCATTTTGCTTTGAAATGATTTATAATTTGTTGTTAAAGATGCATTACCAGCTATGGAAGATCCTGAAATGAAATGACTATCCTTGAGATAAAGACTCTAAAGCTATCATATGTCCTGGAGAAACGATTTAAATGAAGAAAAACTGATTAAAAGAACTGAACAAATTCGGTATCGGTTTTTGCTCTGCATACCACTGCATGAGTGGCCTGTAAACTTTATGCCCATTCAAGACAGCAGGGGTAATGGGGAACCCCTAGTCAAGTACATGCGTGTGCGCAGGGTCTAGATGTTCAATGTGTATGGGTCCAAAGAAGCAAGGTTTATAAAAATAGGCTTTACAGTTTCTAATAGGCAATCAAGTTATTGGTCACAGTTAGAAACAAACATACCCATCAGTTGGGTTTATGTTTTCATTGAGCAATGAATCACCAGTAGCAGGTGTGGCGAAACCGGTGGGGGGGGGGGGGGGGGAAGGGAACAGTTCAGACATCATTGACGTAAAAACTAAGAGAATTAGTAAAAAACCATTGTATTAGATATATTCTTGCATTTTAAATGTATTCAAATGGAGTATATTTAGTTACTTTACTGGTAATTATCCACCCAGAAATGTTGCAAACTGTTGTTCAAAAATAAAAATATCAAACTTAAAATATAGAAATACTTATAAGATGTCTCACTGTTTTCAATCATTGGAATCGGCTTGGTGTCATCCTTTCAAATATATACAATATTACACAAGTCATTGAATAAAGACATTGGAAATAAAAAGTATAACATTGTGATTCATTTCATGTTAACACATTACATATAATATATAGTATCAAAGGTATGCCAGGAATGTGTTTCAGGAAAATGAGTCACTAGTCACAAAATTGATATTTTCCTAAAGGATCTATTTACAAGATCTCTTTGGTGAAATGTTCTGATTTCTGTAGGGCTGAGCGCTTTAAGACGTATTAATTTATGTACCAAATTTCAAGACAGTGTATTAAATATATCCTTGCCTTACAAACTTTTAAGATAAAGTATACCAATTGAAATTTAAAGATTTATTTATGGTAGTATAGGCATATACATTTTGCCAGATTTCCTTATGAGGTATTGGATGTGGGTGAAATATTTCGATTCCATTATACTATTGGAGGGTAATGCAAAGTCTGCCCCCTCCCCCCAGGAACAAGAGTTGTTCCTGGCCCAATAACCCAATAGAGCAACACAACCTCATCCAAATATTAAATGTGTTGATAAGGACGTAAAGCAACCAATTTCACTCACACACACTCATCCAAATGGGTGGTGCCTGTCATACACTATGCTTGCACTACGCATGCACTATCTATCTCAGGTGTTCAGTATAATACCCTGGGGCTCAAGAGCTGAACTAGACCTAATTTGGAATATACTTTTCCTTTTTGGAATGTCCTTTTCCTTTGTGGAATGTCCTTTTCCTTTTTTGGAATATCCACTGTCTTAGGGGGAAGGGGGAGAGGGAGAGGGAGGAACATAGTATAGTTGCTACGGTGACCACTGGTCAGTGATCACTCATGCATGCAGCTGGGAGCCACACACAGTGGTCATGTGTTACATAACAGGGGATGTCCCCTTTGGTACAGAGACAAAAGGAGTGTACCAGAGCTGAAATAGGACTCAACCATAAGATGTCTACATGGGAGAAATAGGAAAAAGGTGCGGGGATATACTTTTGTGTGGCGGATATCTCAGGGAAATAGTCAAATCTCCTGGGAAATAGGAAGTGAGGAGTTGGAAAAGGATTTGTAGTATGTGAAATAGCTTGTACCAAAGAGGAAAAGAATGTACCGATTTCGTCATTGGTACAAATGTCTACTTTTGGATCCAACAAGTCATCACATTATTTACACAAGCTAGTGAGATCAACTAGACTCAACACGATCCACGAGAATCTACATTAGCCATTACCAGTAATTACGCAACTCCCTATTATATCCGATATAGAGGTAATTCATGGAATGTCAGTCACCCAGCTCCCCAGCATAAAGACCGACATTTACACAGTAAATCAAAGTCCTGGTGTTGTTAATGTGTTTGTGAATAGATACAAAGTTAATGTTGGTTTGTATACACCCCACCTGCCCACCAACCCACTCATGCCATCTCCTGTCCCCTTTACATCCCCCAGACCGCTCAATCCCCAGGGCCCTCCTCTGCCTCCAATACCCTGCAACAAGCAACATAAAATAGTCAGGTGAGATATGGGTGAGGGAAATATTTATTCATTACTTTTACATATTTACAATTGTGTGTTATATGATGAACATTTATACTATGCCCGCTCTTAGCACTGCTCCATGTAGGTCATAAGTTGTTGTTGCTGTTTAACATTTTTATTATTCTGATAGGTACATCTCAATGTTACCATCGTTTTTCGATTGTATTTTAGGTTACTATTTATGTAATGTGTAGTAGCCTTAGACATCAACGTACTCTCTCTCTTTGGACAGTAGTATAACAATGATTATACGCAGGTGTTGGTTCTTAACCTATTTTGCTTCGATTTTATTCCCTTTGTTAAAGATATAACTGATTTTTTGTTTAATCAGAATTTTCTGGAAATTTTATATTACCATGAAACCTTCCTTCTATGTTTATAATCCTGTATTTGTTAAACTACAATTTGTTGTAATGAATTTCTATGCTTAGCTTCTTTCCATCAGCTAATACTGAGAAAAGTGAGTAATAACATAATGTCTCTTGGCTGAATAAACACATTTAAAACAAACAACTAATACTGTTTTCAGTATATAATATGATTTACATTATCAAAAGTTCTTTGTATGTTCCTTGAAATTCAATTTGAATATAATTATACATTCTTACATGAGTGTTAGTACATAGCATTCCCGCTTATCCCTTAGATCCCCAATATACAACATTTAATGTGTACATAAGTGTATAAAAATGGAAAATAAAAGTTTCAACAATAAATAAATATTCATGGGGACAGGGAGTAGATATGGAGTTGTCTAGACCCATATTCAGTAACAGCCAGGAGACTCAGCTGTCCCTCAGTTGTATCTACTAGAGATATGGCAAGTGGGTTATCTATAATGTCCCCCACCAGGTGGAGCTCACTCTGATACTGAGCCTTATTGCTAAACACCAGGATTCTATCATTATCATTGTCTACTACCAGGATGGATGCCCCGCCTGGCCCCAAACACACACCTGTAGGCCCACCAAACCCAGCAGGGAGAGAGCCTGAGTATCCCACTTCATGTAATGACCGAGCTGCAACATAGTATATATGAAGGCTGTTAGTGTTAGTGGTGCCCACCAGGAGGCTGCCCTCTGTGAGGTGAGTATGCCACATAGTGGCAGCCACACTGGAGTTGTAGACCAGCCTCCTGTCTGACCGCCTGTATACATGTACAACAGGTTTATTTGCCTCACTAACAACAATAAAGTCAGAGTTCATGGTGCTACCCCATGCATTGATCAGGCCCTCGGGCTGCCAGACTTCCTCCTGTCTCAATGCGTTAACATTATACACAGTGATCCTGTTTGTACCATGAGAGAGATAAATAAGGCCATTGGAGGGTGAGCAGGCCACATGTATTGCTCTAAGATTTAAATAATGCACATCACAAGACTTGTTCTGCCTGTGTACAGTAAGTACAAATACATTAGTCTCTGGGCTGGCTCTAACAGCGACCAGCATTCTGGGTGTCATCCAGCAATGGGAAAACGTTGACGTTCCATTCATCCATGGCAGCTTGCACTGCATCAGGTAGTCTCCTGCAATATGCAATAACCTATCAGAAAGACTTATTTCTACACTTATTCATTATAAGGCAACATATCAATAAGTACCAATATCAAATTACTAAGTTGTAATTTTTTCTTGACTTCTTCCATGATTTGGCCGTGAGCGTACAATATAATCGATATACTTGACACCGTCTACACCTACAGTACAACTCAAAAACATATGAGGCTGTTTGTGCCCTTTGATAAATTTATTTACATCAAAAGTATTCCCCTGTCAATCCTATACTGTTAAGCCATTGCAGGAAACAGATTATACGAAAAACCCAAGAAATCCCTAGGAATTTCCATGACTTACCTTTATATGGATAATAAGGAGGTGGGGTCGATGTTGGCTGATCTGTTGTAGGTGGCAGAGGAATGTTATCTGATGTAAACAACAGAAACATTCAATAGATTATTATACTTCATATAAACCATAAACCATTTAATTATATTACATGTATTCTGTTTAGGATTATAATAAGACAAACAGGGAAAATAAAGACGCTATGTTTAGAAGGGTTTGTGTATCGATGATTAATCCCCACACAAGGCTACACAATCATGATACAAGTCAATAGTTATGCCAAGAGATAAGGCCCTAATGGAGCTTTCATGGCATATATATACATGTATGCATTTGAATAAACAATCAATAGTAATTCTCCTTTAATTGACATTTACTGAGCGTAATAATGATGAATATCATCTTATTGGTGGCAAAAGAAAAGAGTGAAATATCAACACTGAATAGGGAGATTTAGCAACCACAATGTGCCAACACAACACTAACGCATCCACTAAATATTAGTACATTATTACCATTCTGGGGATATCTCGAAAGGCCTGCAATGCAGATGCACTCAGCCTAGTGCCTCTCGGGATATCCCCACAGCGGTAGTAATGTACAAGTAGTTAGTGGATGCGTTAGTGTTGTGTTGGTACGTTGTGGTTGCTAAATCTCCCTAATATTGCATCCCAACACCAATGGACTTTCCGCCAAATATGTACAAATCTCCAAACTCTGAGTATTCTCACTCTTTATTCTACAAGTGTGTTTCAGGTGGATGCCTACCTTGAAGGATTATGACAATTAGGGTGGTAATGATTGCTGCAGCTATCATGGTCACTACACCCAGGGCAACACCCATCCACTGTTTAGAGGAAAGGGTGCACCGGGGCTCACATCTGCCTTGTGGGGGGATTATTATGCGAAAAAAACAAGAAATCACTAGGAATTTCCATGACTTACCTTTATATGGATAATAAGGAGGTGGGGTCGATGTTGGCTGATCTGTTGTAGGTGGCAGAGGAATGTTATCTGATGTAAACAACAGAAAGAAACATTCAATAGATTATTATACTTCATATAAACCATAAACCATTTAATTATATTACATGTATTCTGTTTAGGATTATCATAAGACGAACAGGGGCCCGTTGCTCCATTTCTCGCTAACTATTTTCCCATACACTTTCAATGGGGAAATAGTTAGCAAGAAATGGAGCAGTGGGCCCCTGGGAAAATAAAAATGGTATGCTTAGGAGGGTTTGTGTATACATGCTTAATCCTCACACAAGGCTACACCACCATGATACAAGTCAATAGTTATGCCAAAAGATAAGGTCCTAATAGAGCTTTCATGGCATGTATGCATTTGAATAAACAATCAATCGTAATTCTCCTTTTATTGACATTTACTGATCAAAGTAATGGTGGCAAAAGAAAAGGGTGAAATGTCAACACTGAATATTGCATCCCAACACCAATCGACTTTCCACCAAATATGTACAAATCTCCAATCTCTGAGTATTCTCACTCTTTATTCTACCAGTGTGTTTCTGTGGATGCTCACCTCGAAGGATTATGACAATTAGGGTGGTGATGATTGCTGCAGCTATCATGGTCACTACACCCAGGCCAACACCCATCCACTGTTTGGAAGAAAGACTGCACCGGGGGCCACATCTGCCTTGTGGGGGGATCTCGGCCTCGTGCCTCAGGGGTTCATAAGTCCCTGACTTGGACTTAATGACTTGGACATCTGAAAGAAAGATATATATGGAATAAATAAAAAGTTAAACCTAATTAATCTGAAAATAAAAATTAACTTTTAGTGGCATGACCCACAACGCCTTCTTCCTAAGCCTTCTGCAACTGTGGGAAGCGACTAGATACTAGGTGCCAGGATGCTAACACAGCAATGTTACCATTATGCACTGTATTTTCATGTCTTCTGTGAAGTGGAATAGAGTACATGGATTGATACCAATGCTAGCTATAACCCTAAACCTAACCTTAAATGTGTGGTCCTAAGTCAGTACAGGTATAGTTGGTATACCCCATTAGCATCCTGGCGCCTAGTATTTAGTTGATACTGCAACGGCGACTACTGGATGCACTGTTTAGCCACCAGCAGCGCCTTGCATCAGCAGCCTCCCTCTGCATGGCTATCTACAGAAGTAATGTTTTGACTGGCCCCTGACCACCATGCACCACGTACACGGGTCAGATTTTCAGAAAATGTACAATTCACCTTCACCAATCCTCTCAAAGAACCCATTTAAGACACAAATGAACTGATACTTTAGACCAATGCGATGAGGTGGAAGTGTAGAAATAGAGTAAAATGGCTGTGGTAGTAGTGTAGAAATAGAATAAAATAACTGTGGTGGTAGTGTGGGAAAGAAAGTAATAACTACCTTGCTTGCTGAAGAGGGGAAGGCAGTATGACAAAGAGTGAAACAATTCAATTGATACATGTCTCAGTGTGTAGAAGCCCAGAAGACAGAATACAGTAAATAAAAGCTTTTAAAAAAACCAAACTAAGATCATAAAAATAATCGTGAAACACGTACCTGGACGAGGTGGTAGTGGAGGGGGCCGATGGCTGCAATCAATGCGGCTGTACACATGTTCTCCCTCATTCTGGTCCTCGCTTCCATTCTCTTCATTCTGCTGCGGTTCATCCACCTTCTGCTGCACCAGTTCTGATGCTACATCCACATGTATCTGCCTGTCTTGTATCACCTCATGATCTGCTTCTAGTGGAAGGCATCCCGGTGGAAATGGTCTTGTAGGATAATCATAGCGCACTTTATCTGATCCCTCTTTCTGGGAGATGACGCTCCTAGGCTGTAAGTAGCCATCTTCAGTAGAAGACTTGGTTGTTCTCATGTTCCGATCCATTCTTCTGCAATATTGACAGAAAGCATTTTGTCACTTAAATTTTAATTTAAAAAGTCAGTTGTAGAGTTGAAAAAGTCAGTCATGAAAATCAGTCATAAAGTCCAGAAAGTCAGTCATAAAGTTGAAAAAGTCAGTCATAACGTTGAAAAGCCAGTTGTAAAGTCGAAAAAGTCAGTTGTAAAAACAAAAAAGGCAGTTGTAAAGTCGAAAAAGTCAGTGGAAAAGTAAAAAAAAGTCAGCGGTAAAAATTGAAAAGTCAGTCGTTAAGGCGAAAATGTCAGTGGAAAAGTCCAGAAATTTATCCCGCTAGAGGTATTATTTTATTTTCTGTTTTGTTCTTATATAGTTGTCTATAAGAAGATTATACATGTAGTGACTGCCCACCACCCCGCCCTCCTTCCACCACTCTCTCTTCTACAACCCATCCACCCACCCTGTCTCTACCCCTCCTACCTACAATATCCATTTGATTTAGTGTTCCTAATAATGCCTACTCACCACCAATAGTGATGACTAGGCTCCACAAGCCACCCTCCACAAGCCACCCTATAAATAGCCTACATGTTGTCCACAAGCCTGTGAGCGTGGGTGTTATGTAATGGTGGCAGTGGCTAGTACTGAAGCTATGTAAACACGGCGTGTACTAGAGGGGAGGAGGTCCGAGAGGGGTGGGACTCAGAACAAATTGGGTGCCACTTTTTATATTTAAAATTGCTACTTTCCTGTACCATATTATACATAAGTCGTCCCATAAAAAGACATCAGGAGGAACACAACTTGCTTTACAGACGATGTAATGGTGCCCATTTACATGGGAATACATAGAAAACAGGGCCATCAGTATGAGTCTTGTATAAGTGGGAAATGACACTGATTATTTGGGCAACGTAAGGAGGTTTAGAAGTGGGCTAATTCCGCCCTCTAGGGGGCGGGTCGGTTGCGCAAAGTCAAGTTGTAATCGGAAAAGTAAAAAATCGGAAAAGTCGAAAAATCTGACCCAAATATGCTTTATAAATAGTGTAAAGACAAATGTGGTAGGAATAGTGGTTGATTGGGAGAATAGAGCAGAAAGGAGGTGAGGGAAGAGACACAAAATTTGATTAAAATTAAGTTCAATTAATTTAAAATTTAAATACATGAATTCATAACAAAAATTGGGAACACTTAATTTCAAAAACTGTGCATTTGGTGGTGAATCCATTTTCTGTTGCCACCCGATGCTCTTTGATACAAAGATTGTAAAGGTAATAATTTTGTTAATTATGGTGTAAAATTGACAAGCCTAAATTGTCTAATTTTGAGTTAAAGTTGTCTCATTCAGCCAGACATTCGTTATCTCAAAGTCGATCACATGGGAAAGGAGGGGAGGGGCTGACCGCCAGGTCAGGGGAGGGGGGGAATACTGATTAAAGAGTGGGAGGGAGAGGGGAGGGGAGATAACCCCGTGACCTGGTCACCACCCAAAGAGATTGGTCAGAGTGGCAGTGGTCACTCTGAGCCTCGTTTTAATATTGTCTGTCATTGTTATCCTGTGGCTGATTGGATCTCTAATCTAACCTGTCAATTAATTGGACCAACGGGACCAAAGCCAATCAGCGCAGGACCAGTGTATTCGTTCTAATCTGTCTAGTATAAGAATAAACAGGAAAGATTGGATCGGCCTCTGGTAAGGCTGGTACTGATTCAAAGCATACATCTCTGTGTGTTGCGTTGATTAATTTCTCGCCCAACTACTAACCCTGAATTATTACGAAGAATGGCACGCATTTCTTCAATGGTATCTTTAAGTTAACATTTTGAACAAATTTGGATGAAAATTAGAATTATTAGAATTAGAAAATTAGAATTAGAAAACTATCATATTCTTTTAACACCCAAAGTTCAAGGACATGGCCTTGTACTAGTCCTAGTAGAATATTCAGTATTTCTCAAAATATTATTGTGTTGATTCCTATAATAAAAATACATGAATCAATAAGCGGAAAAAATATTAGGGTGACAATTACAAATCTATGGCATCAACCTCTTCATAGATGCTTTAAAATGACGAAAGTTTCATTTCATAGTTCATAAATGTGTAGTATCAAAATGAAGGTCGTTGGGTTGGCAACACAGACACTTCCCCAACATCACCTTTTTTATGATTCAGTTCTCTCAGTTCAGGTTGAAACCGTTTTTCAAGTATCTGATTAAGCAAAGTTTGTATTCAAAATAGAGTTGTTAGAGATTATATTTCACACATTTCCACTAAATATTAACTTTTGATCCCTAGCTGACCCCTTTTAAAGGGCATTGGGATGGCTACGTTAAAATTCTCCAAAAGAAAAAGTGAATTAAAAGAAAATTAGCAATATTTCGAAACACTATATTTTTTTATGTAGATATAAAACCAACCGATATCAGCATTATTTCAGACACATATGGTATAATCATTTGATGTTTTGTACAACGCTGAGTAACATCTATTGGACAGTTTTTTTCCCCTTTACAAAAATGTATATTTTAGATGGCTTTTAGCCCGTAGAATGGCCATTTTTTATTTTAGCTGTATAAAAGTATATGTTTCATGAAAGGTCTATTTAAGCTGGCTCTGTTAGTATAACATCAATTCTTTACAATAAATTGGTTTCCATGTGGGATTCAAAATAGCCTGTGTAAAGTGGGAACTTTGTGAGAACTGACCATACTACACCTATGTGCATATTTACATGTAAACATATGGGTCAGATTTTCAGAAAATCTACAATTCGCCTTCACCAATCCTCTCAAATAAGCCACATTTAAGACAGAAATGAGCTTCAAAATGCAGTTTAACATAACAGAACTGATACTTTAAATCAATGCGATACCAAATATACTCAGATATACCCGGTATTCATCATTTTTCAGCCTAATTTAGCAGAATTTCCTAAATGTATAGAGCTGTCAATTGTACATTTTCTGAAAATCTGACCCATATTAGTATTTATGTGCGGATGATGTCAGCCTGTAGTTGAAACATAGCTAAACATACCATTCAGCACAAGAGCAATAGGATACAGAAACATCCATCTGACAGTATGTTATTGAATTGGTTTCCGTTCTTGGTATAGTATTTTAATTTTATCCTGACTAGACATAAATGTAGGAGAGAGTGGCCATGATAGAGTGTGTGTGTAAGGGGAGGGGCAGGACATTGAAGAGACTAGTGGTGGGAGGTGTGGGGGAGTGTTAATAAGGGGAGTGAACATATGTGATGTGTTTCAGGAAAATGTGTCACAAGTCGCTAAATTGATATTTTTCAAAGTGATTTATTTATAAGTTTTATTAGTAGGAATGTTCTGATTATTAGAGGGTTTAGCACTTATAGTCATATGAACCCATGTACCAAATTTCGGGACATTGTATTAAATATATCCTTGCGTTTTGAAGGCCTTCGTATGGAGTATATTTAGTTAATTGCTGGTAATTACCCTCCAGAAACATTGTAAACTTTCTTTTTCAAAAATAAAAATATCAAACTTCAAATATAGAAATACTTTTTAGTTGTCCTAGTGTTTACTATCATTGGAATCAGCTTGATCTCCTCTTTTCAAAAATGGTGATATCTCAAAATCCACTGGGAGTTTTTTTATATTTTCCTAAAACGGATCACATATGAGGGGAGTGAACATATGAAGATAGAAAACAAAAGGGGAAGACAAAGAGAGAGAAGAAATAGTGAGCAGGATAAAGATGGGGTATGATATCTCAATAATATCAGAGTAGAAAATTAATTTATTTAGAAAACACAGTGAGAGAGAAAGAGTAAGGAGGGAGAGAGCAAGGAGGTAAAGAGAGAGAAGAGATAAAAATTAGGTATGAGGAGAGAGAGACACGCAAAAAGTGACTTTAGAAAGAGAAGGGAGAGAAAATAGAAGAATAATCATCAGTCAGAAGATGTAGAGAGTGAATGCAGTAGATCTATGGAGGAGGGGAAGAAAGAAAAAGAGTGGGAACAGCTGAGAGAGGAAAAGAGTGGCACCAGCTGAGAGAAGAAAAGAGTGGCACCAGCTGAGAGAAGAAAAGAGTGGGAACAGCTGAGAGAGGAAAAGAGTGGGAACAGCTGAGAGAAGAAAAGAGTGGGACCAGCTGAGAGAGGAAAAGAGTGGGAACAGCTGAGAGAAGAAAAGAGTGGGAACAGCTGAGAGAAGAAAAGAGTGGGAACAGCTGAGAGAAGAAAAGAGTGGGAACAGCTGGGAGAGGAAAAAAGAGTTGAGAGAAGAAAAGAGTGGGAACAGCTGAAAGAAGAAAAGAGTGGGAACAGCTTAGAGAAGAAAAGAGTGGGAACAGCTGAGAGAAGAAAAGAGTGGGAACAGCTGAAAGAAGAAAAGAGTGGGAACAGCTTAGAGAAGAAAAGAGTGGGAACAGCTGAGAGAAGAAAAGAGTGGGAACAGCTGAGAGAAGAAAAGAGTGGGAACAGCTGAGAGAAGAAAAGAGTGGGACCAGCTTAGAGAAGAAAAGAGTGGGAACAGCTGAGAGAAGAAAAGAGTGGGACCAGCTTAGAGAAGAAAAGAGTGGGAACAGCTGAGAGAAGAAAAGAGTGGGAACAGCTGAGAGAAGAAAAGAGTGGGACCAGCTTAGAGAAGAAAAGAGTGGGACCAGCTGAGAGAAGAAAAGAGTGGGAACAGCTGAGAGAAGAAAAGAGTGGGAACAGCTGAGAGAGGAAAAGAGTGGGAACCAGCTGAGAGAAGAAAAGAGTGAGAACAGCTGAGAGAAGAAAAGAGTGGGAACCAGCTGAGAGAAGAAAAGAGGGGCACCAGCTGAGAGAAGAAAGGAGTGGGAACAGCTGAGAGAGGAAAAGAGTGGGAACCAGCTGAGAGAAGAAAAGAGGGGCACCAGCTGAGAGAAGAAAGGAGTGGGAACAGCTGAGAGAAGAAAAGAGTGGGAACCAGCTGAGAGAAGAAAAGAGGGGCACCAGCTGAGAGAAGAAAGGAGTGGGAACAGCTGAGAGAGGAAAAGAGTGGGAACCAGCTGAGAGAAGAAAAGAGTGGGAACAGCTGAGAGAAGAAAAGAGTGGGAACAGCTGAGAGAAGAAAAGAGTGGGAACAGCTGAGAGAAGAAAAGAGTGGGACCAGCTGAGAGAGGAAAAGAGTGGGAACAGCTGAGAGAAGAAAAGAGTGGGAACAGCTGAGAGAGGAAAAGAGTGGGAACCAGCTGAGAGAAGAAAAGAGTGGGAACAGCTGAGAGAGGAAAAGAGTGGGAACAGCTGAGAGAAGAAAAGAGTGGGAACAGCTGAGAGAGGAAAAGAGTGGGAACAGCTGAGAGAAGAAAAGAGTGGGAACAGCTGAGAGAGGAAAAGAGTGGGAACAGCTGAGAGAAGAAAAGAGTGGGAACAGCTGAGAGAGGAAAAGAGTGGGAACAGCTGAGAGAGGAAAAGAGTGGGAACAGCTGAGAGAAGAAAAGAGTGGGAACAGCTGAGAGAAGAAAAGAGTGGGAACAGCTGAGAGAAGAAAAGAGTGGGAACAGCTGAGAGAAGAAAAGAGTGGGAACAGCTGAGAGGAAATAGAAAATGAGTGGACAGGATTGAGTGAGAGAAGAGAGGTGAAACAGAACAGAGGGTCACAAGGTGAGACAAGGAGATAGAGAAGACATTGAGAAGAGCGCACATAGCCTGCTATAGAGGAGACAGACAGACAAAGAGTTAGTGTGGAAATAGAGAGAATTGCAAAGTTTAATTATAGTAAGAAACTAATGCTCCCCACTTACCTCACTTCTTGTGGACTGCACTGGAATAATTACGCTCCACTTCTGCTAATTATGGTGCGATGGATAGATTTAATTGGAAATATTGATACTGATTGGTGGTAGCTCGCTGTGAGAAGGTGGCACAAGTGAGAAAGTTTTAGTACCAATACACCAAACGTATATATATATATCCTGTTGTAGCACTAGTTTTATAATCTTGGAGTGGAGAGGACGGATACAGAGCCCATCCTAACATGTCATGCCTCTTCAACTTGTGTAATTTGTCAACATTGCATTATTTCATTGACTCAGACCATAATATTAATCCATTCACATAGACTTGAGCTTGAACAAGATATGAATGTTTACATATTGAATATAGAAAATAAAGCAAATTTCTGTGACATTGGACCCACATAGCCCCCTCCAGTTATAGATGGGGGTGTATGGACCCACATAGCCCCCTCCAGTTATAGATGGGGGTGTATGGACCCACACAGCCCCCTCCAGTTATAGATGGGTGTGTATGGACCCACATAACCCCCTCCAGTTATAGATGGGGGTGTATGGACCCACATAGCTCCCTCCAGTTATAGATGGGGGTGTATGGACCAACACAGCCCCCTCCAGTTATAGATGGGGGTGTATGGACCCACACAGCCCCCTCCAGTTATAGATGGGGGTGTATGGACCAACACAGCCCCCTCCAGTTATAGATGGGGGTGTATGGACCCACACAGCCCCCTCCAGTTATAGATGGGGGTGTATAGACCCACATAACCCCCTCCAGTTATAGATGGGGGTGTATGGACCCACATAGCTCCCTCCAGTTATAGATGGGGGTGTATGGACCCACATAGCTCCCTCCAGTTATAGATGGGGGTGTATAGACCCACATAACCCCCTCCAGTTATAGATGGGGGTGTATGGACCCACACAGCCCCCTCCAGTTATAGATGGGGGTGTATGGACCCACATAGCCCCCTCCAGTTATAGATGGGGGTGTATGGACCCACATAACCCCCTCCAGTTATAGATGGGGGTGTATGGACCCACATAGCTCCCTCCAGTTATAGATGGGGGTGTATAGACCCACATAACCCCCTCCAGTTATAGATGGGTGTGTATGGACCCACATAGCCCCCTCCAGTTATAGATGGGGGTGTATGGACCCACATAGTCCCCTCCAGTTATAGATGGGGGTGTATGAGCCCACACAGCCCCCTCCAGTTATAGATGGGGGTGTATGGACCCACACAGCCCCCTCCAGTTATAAAATGGTAGCTCCTCTCAGGAGCGGCATGTGCAGCTCACATTAATATATCATAGCTTAAATATAGATTGGCATTCATTGTGTCTGGAAATAAAGTCAGAAAAAACCCAGTTTTATTCTCTTGTTGAAAACAAACTAATAGACTCGAAGTAAGTTTTTAAAATCCAGTTGGCGGTCCTCCACCCAACGATTGTTCCAAATTATCTGGTGATCCCACGCCTCAACTGGCACAAGCTGTAGAATATAGTTTGGCTGTATTAACATAATATCGAAAATAGGTCCAGAAGTGACATCACAATCCTTTAAACAAATATCAGAAAGTTCTTTATTGAATGAAGTCAGGCCCATCTACTAGAAATAATAAGCCAAAATGCTTAATACTGTCAAGCCTATAATGGTTGACAGAAAGATTGTTTGGTAAACGCTACTTTAAGAAACTTGCATACCATAGGCCTATGTAAACTGCAGGCCTATAATCTTTTTTTGTCAGAAGTGGCATAGGACTGAAAAGGGAGATTAGAATGGGTACATGCAAAGCGGTGGTACATGTTCTATCAATACATATGGCCTTTGATACGGTTGACCACACTATTCTTCTTCAAAAACTCGAAAAAATTGGGGTGAAAGGATCAGAATTATCATGGTTCAAGAACTATCTTTCTAACCGCCACTCGCAAGTAAACGCCAATAACCAGCTTTCCTCCACAAGTCTCATAACTTGTGGAGTCCCCCAGGGGACAACACTAGGTCCAATACTCTTCTCAATCTATATCAATGACATTCCTCTACATTCAAAAAACACATATATGCAGCTATTTGCAGATGATACCATTATCTGCAACACAGGCGCAAATATGAAGACTCTTTCAGAACAACTCCAAACAGACCTAGACAATGTTGTAATCTGGTGCAAAGCTAATAAAATTTCTCTAAACGAAGACAAATCGAAGGTCATGACGTTCCTGAAAACCCCTTCCCTGAGGTCCAAGTGGATGGCAGAATCCTCTTCTCACAAGATCTTTTTGGGTGATAAGCAGCTGGAAGAAGTTGAAGAGTACAAATACCTAGGGACTGTCGTCGATGGTACCCTATCTTTCAAGAGTAACTTAAATAGTGTGAGAAGGAAGGTTTCTCATAAGCTCTGGCTGTTCAAACACCTCCGGACCAAACTGAATGTTCAATTAAGCGCCCAAATTTACAAAACCACTATCCTACCCTTCTTAGATCAATCGGACATCTTTTATGATGCTGCTGCAAAAACAAAACTCCAATCCCTTCAAACCCTACAAAATAGAGCATTACGGATAATTACCCGAACCAACCGCTTCCAAAACACTGATGAATTTCATGAACAGTTCAGTTTGCTCCCCCTAAAAGAGAGAAGAAGGCTTCATCTGCTGCAACAAGCCCATAGAATGAGAGATAACCCCACCATTCTAGACAATAGAAAGAGACCCACCCGACAATTTGATCCCGGAAAGACTGTCTTTAGGTGTCCTACCCCAAGACTTGAACTGATCCGGAACTCGGTGTTCTACAAAATTCCACTTTATTGGAATTCCCTAGAGGCTAGTATTCAAAATTCGAACAAACCTGATTGTTTTACCAAGAAAATCAAAAAGGAGGCCATTTGGACAGACTGCAACTTCATTTACTGAATTTACCTAGTATTATTTACTACCTCTTGGGCGAACCCCGAAAAACCCCATATGGGTGATCCCTTTTCTTTCTTCCTCCTCATGGTCCGAACCCTCTACTTCAAAAATGAAGTGTGTAAATACAACCATAGTTGGCATACCTTAAATGCCCGAAGCTAGCTATACTAGTCTTAAGAATTGAATCTACAGTTGTGAAATATCTATATGATTATTAGTAATATCGGTTATGATAACACAGAAGGATATTTTATCCCGATGTGCCCAGAGTAAATAATTATAATAACTGTGCCACCCATCTTGCGCATATCTTAACTATACTAAAGTAACCAATTCTCATAAGGGCCGCCGGTGTATCGTCGATGCACCAGGCGCATTGTTACCCTTATTAATAAAACACTGTATCCAGTAGGGCTTGAAACCCTCCCTATGAGGGAGCTTAGACCCACCGACAGTATCCCATTGTAAAAAGATAAATAAAAGTCTCAACAACAACAACAACATATCCCCCCCCCCATCCCCCTTTACTTTTGAAAGGAAGTACAAAATTGGTAAATAGGTAAAAACTATTTCATAATGGTGAGTTCTCCCTGCTAGGGACCATGTTTGAGCTTAAATTAAGGATTTAATAAGCCTGTCATAAAATGTTATTCTCCCACCCCCTCCACATCTAACAACATTTTCGTTCATTTAAGTCAGAGCCTCTCATTCTCTTTTTGCTTTAACCTTAGAGTAAAACAGACAAAGAAAATTCTGGGAATTTCAGGGCTTAGGCCTACCCCCTGCAGATTCCATGAGTGTGGGGGGAAACATCCACAGATGACTACATGTTTAACCTGCATGATTGGTAGTTTGAGTAAAGCCAACCAACGCTGCTTCGCCTCACAAACCTAACCTTAAATTTGTGGTCCTATGTAGTAGGTATACCACATCAGCAGCCTGGCATCTTGTATTTAGTCAGTTCCATCCATGCTCGGGGGAGTATAAGTCAGAGAGATGTGGGTAGGTGGAGCCATCAGCTACTAGTAGCTTATTCCCAGAGACATGTTCCTCATACCATACATGACCATAGAGGTTGGATTAAACATGAGTATAGCCCTAATTCCTCATGCTCATACACAATAAGAACAAATTAATGATACTGATGCTGGATAAAATGTATGATGGTACAAATCTGAATACAGTAAAATTACAAAAAGATGATGGTGGAGAAATCTCCGAACAAGTAAATACTCCTGCAGAATTGGGTAAGTTTGACATTTATTAAACTCTGTGGGCGAACCCCACATGTTTCAATAATTAAAAATATTACTAAAAAGTAAAAGTTGGTTGTCATTACATGCACCCAGGTTCCATTATAAGGATTAAGACCAAATTTAAAATGCCTTAGTTGTAATCTTTTTGCACCTAGTTTCTCCGAAGCCCATAAGGCTATTCCATCTTGCTATTGAGAGCTATTGAAAGTGGGGATATATAAGATGCGATCTGGGTGAGCTTCATATATCATGAACATCAGGATATAAATGAGGAAAATGCCGTTCTATTTTAGAGAACAAACTAAAGACAAAATGGATATATGTAGAAAGTCATTTATTGCTAGATTTTAGAAGACCGTCATGCCTTCATGCATTTTACATTTTGTATTAATTCTCTCCATTCAAGATTCTATTAAGATGTTATGTACAAACTGTAACTTTACAACACATCTATTCAGTGCACAATTAGACTGACATTACAACATGGAAGCATGAGTATAAGTAATGGATGGAATTTTAGGACCATTCTGACACATACACGAACTGATGATTTATCCATATTTATCCCATGAAACTATCCCTGCAGTAGATGGATGTGAGACCCTTGTGAGAAACCCAAACTTTGAAATACAAGATATGATATATGAAGACATTGCACACCTTTAGAACATATTATATTTGTATCAACCCTCATAGTAAGGCAATTCGGTGTAAGGGAATGTATGGAGGGTAATATGCAACAATAAAGTATGGCACCGAAATATACATGTATATCACTTCATTTAAGTAAGGGTAGAATAGGAAATAATCATGTTTGTATCAAGCAATTCTCACGCACCTTGGTACAAATAAGCACAAACATACCGGTAATAATTTCTGAAAAATTTGCTGAAGTTCAATCAACTATGACATAAATATAGAATACATTCGTATAGACATAAATCATGTCAGTTTTCAACATACTCTTATAATGTGAAATGATTAGAAATGTTTCATGGTCTTTTGAAAAGAAGATAGGTTGTTGGTTGCATTTCCAATACTTTTATGATATACTGATTATATATTAATACATGGGTCTCTTTAATACATCATAATCAATTACTTACAAGGAAATATCAATAAACATATTTTAGATGCATATTAGAATTAGTCAAATGATGCATGGAACCTATACATAGTATTGTGTTGAACAGGTTTTTTTCATCACATAGCTTTCTGACCAACCCCAGTTGCAAGGCAGGGGTTTAAATAATATTTCATCCTTTCAGAAATAGATCCAGATAGTTCTTGGGCAGATGAACAACCTTAATTAATAACCCTGTAACAGTCCTGTAGCGAATATAAATGCCTCTATTGTTTATACTACAACTTAGTGGCAACAATTATTCAACGATTTTGTTTTTATATTTTCAAATTTCGATGGCAAACATTAACAAGGTTGAGGACCGTATGCCAGCATGCTATAAATAACCACTTAAGTTAACACCCGGACCACCTTCTGTTCTTTATTTATACAGTGCAATAATCTAACTGTTTACAATGGCCGTGCCGAAGAAGATACCAGTTGGGTTGGCAGTTGTATTGAATCTATCACTAGGTTTGAATGATCCCAGTTTGGTATTGTCGAATGCCTCGAAGATGGTGTATCCAGCTGAGCTGGTCATGCCTAAATCAGAGATTTTAACACTGATCTTGGCTGGGGTGCCGCCGGTTCCCTCGTTGAGGAAGGCAAATGCAAATGAACCTGTTGGTGTAATGGGTCTGGTCCAGATCTGAATCTTGCCCATCTGTAATTAAAAAGAGGCGAGGTTGATACAGGCGAAACATATTGTATTGTTTTGTATTGAAACGGTTTTATTGCTATTCTGCGAAGACAATTCTACAGTTGGGTGGGAGGTTTGCCAGTCTTCTCTGGTCTTACAGTGGTGTAGCAGTGAACAATACCGCTTCCGTCAATAACTGGAAGCGGCCCACTACTATTAATCAGGTTCTGAACATATAGAAAACAAATAGTATTCAGTCGGAGAAACAGCAAGGGTATGAACTCATGATTAACCAGAAATGGTATTAAAATCTGAACAGATTAAGAGCGAGGAAGGCAAAAAAAAAGATTAAAATACTTCGTTCCTGGACCTAATAATACAGCGTTAGAATATGAGATGGAATGAGGGAAATAATATGAATAGGTCTGGTATAACCCACACCATTTATAATTTCTATCAAGAGCTCATTTTACACTTCAGAGACATATTTAGATTTAAAAATTCTGAATAATACATTGGTATTTTACTAATAGGTGTACATTATAGATATACCAATATGGCACATACTCCTAGGAAGGATTTCAAAGCTTTAAAGTATTCAAATCCATAGTGTGAAAAGGAAGAAATTACATATGCAACTACCTTTGATTGTGTATTTGAACAGTTTGTATATTAATTCTCTCATGAAGGCAATCATTAGAAGACCCAACTATTTACAATAACATTTGCTCTACCTTAGGGACTGTTCATTTTGAACCACTGGGGGGTAGGGGGGGGGGAATTTTTCGGGCATTCAATTGTCTTTCGGGCATCTTTTTTTGCGCAGACTCTGAAGGGAGCGGGGGGGGGGGGGGGGGGGCACTTTTGTTTGCGCAGACTCTAAAAGTGACAATGATGTAGGGTGGTTCATGGAATTTGCACAAACTTTCAAGGGAGCCAAGAAATTTTGCACAAGAATTGTTTGCCAATTCTCCCCCCCCCCCCCCCACAGTGGTTACTTATGGACAGTCCCTTATTATTCTTTATTTTAAATATAAAAGAAAGAATTCCAGATGCAATCCTATACTCACAGTGTTAATAAGTCTTCCCTGCTTGCCCATGGGGTCCTGGTTGATCTTGATGACATTCTTATTAACAAGGAGAGACTTGGAGTCTGCGTTGAGGTTGCGTAGATCTGTGGACATGATGAGAGGAGACGCCATGATGGCCCACATGGCCATCTGTACCCGCTGCTGGTCCCAACTCAACCCGTAGTTACCTATGATCAACTGTCAGTAGTAGACAAGTAGCAATGTATATATAGTTATGGCCAGGTCTTAGCAATTTGTTATCTTCTAAAGGCATAGCACACACACATTTGTGAACACAGAATATCATATGTACTGTTGTCAGTAATAAGGAACGATCGGTAAAAAATGATATTAAAAAAAAGAAACAGGACAATTAATATTTACGTAAAAGACTATAAAACATGCATGAGAAAAACATGGCAAGTTATTTTAGTATTGAATGATGAATTTGATCCAATTTGATCTGCTTAATATTCTGCTGAAAATGATAAAAACTATGTATATATCTGAATATATTGGAGATATATCATTATCATTAAGATGGCTTAATTGGTTATGTTCAATATGTAGACTATATAACAAATACCTTTAATATACAAAGACATCACATATAACTAAACTAATTCCTCTACAAGTATATAATTAAGTAACATACGTGATGGGGTCACAACTTACCATATCAGGGTCATTGAAGTTACCAGGTCCAGCTACCCTGACAAAGTCAGTTTTATCTTTACCATAGATACCTACGATAGCGCTGAGGCTGGCCCAGGCATCTTGGATATCTCCTGCGTTCCTCCAGATGTTACAATACTTGGCGATCTTATCATAATCTGGCTGCAGGGGCAAGCAGAGAACGAGGATCCAAGAGTTAGACAATAGTTTGTGCTTCTTGTGTACATGCATCACTTACCTTCCCCCTGTTCCATTGACCTCCTCTCTCCACCCAACACATACTTGGCTCTTTGTTATCATTTCAGTTTTATTTTTACAGGTAATTTAAAAGGTAAAATCTAGGAAGGTGGTAGTACCCATAAACAAGGAGGACAGGGACTAGTAAGCTGGTTGTGGTTTGTGTTTATTGGGGTCCAACGTTTCCGCCAACATGAGGCCTTTATCAAGGATGATGGTTATTTGAAAGGTAATTTTCATAAATATTTTAGACTTTGGCGTTTGTTTTTCTTAGCAGCCGCTTTATGAGCCCTGATCCACTAGAAAATGGCCCACATTTGGGATGCTGTATCTTCCTCCTAAAGGTGGTTATCACATCCCCATTGTATTCTCATGTTTGAATTTGTAATGGTAATGGTACCTGGAAATTCCATATTTTCTTGATCTTCTATATCGACAGAGAGATTTCTTCAAGCGATACACACAATTACATATTCATGTGTGGATATATAATTCATAGTGTATTTGGGGAGAATGTTAATTTCAACCGCAGCCAATTATGTGTTGGGTGTATCAGTAGTAGGTAGACTTTCTCTCGGTAGGTGGCAGCACTAGATTAACTCATTCCTGAGCGAGCAAGTGTGTACAAGGAAAACTTTACCTGCCATATTCAAACCCTCCACATCGCTAGTGGCAGGGTGAAAGCTAGGGTCCTCTGGGAGCACTAGGCTAAGTACCTATGTTAGGGTCAATAATCTGGCTTGACTATACCACCATGCAAAAATCGTGCATAAGTCAGTATAGAATCATTGTACATAGTTTTACCATGTCAGGGTCATTCCAAAATCCTGGGCCAGCGAAACGAGCAAACTTGTCCTGGTACTTTCCATAGAAGCCTACGATGTTACTAACGCTCTCCCAACTGTCCTCAACATCGTTAAAATTCCTCGCTAAGTTACAGGCCTTGGAGACTCTGTCGAAGTCAGGCTGTAGGTCACGGGGAGGAGGAGTGAGAGAGTTTTTAAATGAGTTTAAATTTCATGTTGATCGAGGAATTTCAGGTATTGCAGTGGATCCAATTCATAACTACATGTGACTAGACTATTGTATAATTCCATGATATGTAATATAAGTTGAGATGAAGAATAATTTCAATGTTTTTTCGAGGGGAAACTCTGGCTATGTGGATTAATCCTTCCTTAGGGACTGATTGTAAATATCAGCAGTTTTTATATTTTAATTCGGAAAATAATAAATATCACGGAGATCTCCTTCAGCAATTTCCAGGGGAGGCAGGTAGGGGGTGGGGGGGGGGGGGTGGGGTGATGTCCCAAATGGCTGTCCTAGCTACCATGATTTGTAAATAATCTATTATCTACCTCAGCCTAAAACACATCAAAATATTGTCCTAAACCCACGATTGGCAATCATTCATGATACTAGAACACTTTTCCCACCGACACACTTGCTCACCCAGGAAATGTACAAATCTAGGACTTGAGAGAAAGTATGGAACAAAGTAAGTGTAAGTACAACAAATATATCATAAGTGATTTTAAAATATTTCAACTTTCATGTAATGCAAAAAATCAAAAAATCACAAAAATATATCAATATATTACCAAAAGTTGAAAATGAATAGATATTTGCTCAAGTTGATAGTTTTATTAAATCTCATGTTCCACCAAATCCATTTTTGAATCGGATGAACTTCAAGTTTATCGGATTGGATTGGGATCGATATTGTCGGATGGTCAACCGATTTCAATGCGACCCTATAATAATGAATGGGCAAAATTTGTGGGGATGTCATCACATTAGGGCACGATTTCCAAAGTCAGATTAAAATCGGTCGGATGAAAAGATCGGATTTGATGGAACATGAGCTATATACTCCGTCCAATAAGTAGTTGACAGCGGCAACACGACCTTCTTTAAGAAGAGTGAAAAGTGGGGGATTCTTCACTTCTATCTATGACAAGGTCCTGTCAACCCTTTGCCCCCTGCAAGTCACTCTTTGCAATCAACCATGGGAGAACAGGGCCAGTATAACCACAGCTACTGCACATGGGACAAAGACAGTGATATACAATACAACTGTATATTTGGCCATGGTCGATCACAAACGGCGACTCAGGGGACAAAGGGTTGAAGGCAAAAGTCACCCACTTTTCTCTCTTCTTAAAGAAGTCCGTTTCACTCGTGTCAAGTACTTATTGGACACACTATAGTACTGAATGAATGTGTGTGAGGCAGCTACCTTGGTGCCTTTACCTTCCTGGTAGGCGGGCCAGCTACAGGAGAAGAGCATGGGGCGTCCAGTACGGTTCATCCATTGGCTCATGGCAGGATAGGCTAAAATTTGCATAAAATATTTTTCTATTTTTACAAGAAAATTCTTTTAAATGAAACCAAAGCATCCTATCCTGTGTATCTCGGTGTAAAAGAAGGCTCCTGTTTTGATTTTATACTGCATGAAAAAAAAAGAGCTTAATGTTGAATAATTAATTAGATGGTTTGCATCATCTCATCCGATTGTCTTCAAACCACTACGAATGTTTATTATCTATAGACAGATTGTTTAAAAGACAGACATTAATAACTTTGACACCGAGAGTCAGATTTGCAAAGAATGCCAAAACCCCTTGATGCCAACTACATTTAATTACAGTTATTTTCTAATTTTCGATGATTATAATCAGACATTCAATTATTGTGATTAAATTGCAAACATCTGATTCTAAACTTCATAAAACGGTTACTCATTATTTCGAATATGAACTTAATTAATTACTTCTCAAGAACAATTACAGGCATAGGTTCCGAGTATTTGTGTTCTACTTATTTAGCTTTATTTAATAATAATCTAACTTGTCATTGTGCTCAGGTAAAATGTGGATATTCTTTCTAATTGATATCTATTTTTCATAATTTTAAACTTCATTTAGCCTGCACCTTAGGCACCGAGTTATATTCACAAAGGATGCCAAATGCCCCTCATGCCTACTTGAATTAAATACAGATAAATGTAATCTCTACAAAGATTTTGACTTTTTGATTTTGTTACCGTTATTTCCTAACTTTTGACGATGAATCAGACATTAATTGCAATCAATTATTTTCATTAAATAAGAGACAACCGAGTCTAAACATCATGAATCCTTATCACCTGTGTTTTCGCTCAGTAACTCTTATCCAGTGCATGTGAATTAAAGATTTAAGTTCTCTTAATTATTTTCATTTAATTAAATCAACACTTACAAGTTTAACCAGGGAGTTATATATTAAGACTTAATAACAACTACTAATCGTGCTCAGGTAGTGTGTGCGGATATTCTGTTCCAATTAATACCTATTTCCACCAAGTTCCCCTTCGTTTAGCCTACACCTAAACATTTCATGACATTCTTTTCGCTTACCAAGAACAAAATTTTGATTTTTCCTTGAGTATCATGAGATTATCATGTACCATGAAAATGTGCTCAATAAAATTTCTTTAAAAAAAATAACCATTTGAAAACACTTCTTAGATAAATGTGAATGAAACTATATCTAATCTAACGTAACATATTCCTTGCTCAGCCTATGTATTAGGAGAGGACAGAAGGTTGTGATAGGTTTGGAATAATAAAATAAAATGATACACCAGAGATTTCCAGGAGAGGCATGGCGGGAGGGAATAACCAGAACCTATAGAGAAGGGTGGGACCACATAGCCAGAGTTTACCCTTGGTAAGAAAACACTCGGGTAATGTACCATAATATGTTGTCCCTCCTGATAAAGCGGGAATTCACACGAGTAGACAATATGGCGGCCAGTGTAGTTCAACCAGAAAGCCATAGGGGGATACCCTAGCAAAGACATACATTGGCATTCCATAGGTAAACTCCCTCGTCTAATATCACATGCAATACAGGGTTTGAAAACATAATGCCAGGAATGCAGGGATTTCCCTGGCCTGGGGTTTGTATGAGAAAAGAAATGATTCGCACGTGACGAGAATCAGTGCAATTTTACAGTCCACAATGCGATTTTTCATTTTTACAATAGCAGATCACATTGAAAAGGTTTCGCATCCAAGTGTGCTGCTATATTTATCAAAATAGCGCGATGATATCGCAGTATCGCCCCCAAGAGAATAATATCCGTGGGAATAGTTACATGGCCTTATTCATAATATAAGGAATCTTTCTTTGCTTTGAGGAGAGTTACATCGAATAATAATAATAATAAGATGAGTATTACAATAACGATGGATGTGGAAAGTAAAGTGCAACAAATTCTAAACATAATTATGACAAATAATAATTCTAGTTTTAACCTGTTTATCTCTAAGAGTCTAGCAGAGCTATGCATACATTGTATGAATAGTTCTGATTCTAGAGATAATATCATCAAATTGATAATTAAACTTAAACAGTGAATACTGTAAACATTATGGAATTATGTACTAAATTAAATCTGTACTTTCATATACCAATAATAAGCTAAGTATATAGACCTACTCCTTACATAAATAGCTTATTCTGAATTTGACTGTCAACAATCTTCAAACAACATAAGTGCATATTAACACTATAATATCAAGTGTGTGGGTAATTTCAATGTAATTAAATGTGAAAAGGGCAGTTAACTCATTAATAACTAATTTAAAAAGAAAAGGATTAATAACTTATTTAAATATTTGTGTTGGCTTTCAAATAGCATAACAATAAACAAATAAAATGATAATAAACAAATAAAATAAATAAATAAAGTAATATAAACAAATAAAATAAATATAAACAAATAAAATAATAATAAAAAATAAAATGATAAAAAGAAATAAAATAAAATGAATAAATAAAATAATGACAAACAAATAAAATTATATAAACAAATACAATAACATAAACAAATAAGATAAATATAGACAATAACAATAATAAGGTGCTTAGTGGGGAGACGAACCATCATCATACTGTTCCGGGTTGGAGTAGCAGCCGTCTAACTTGAGGTAGTCGACGCCCCAGTCAGCAAACGTTTGGGCGTCCATCTGCAGGTGGTACTGGCTGCCTGGGTAGCCGCCACACGTGTGTGTGCCAAAGTCTTCATAAATACCAAACTTGAGACCCTTTCCATGGATCTATAGGAGAAGAAATATAGCATTACTTTCAGTGCAATCCTCACAGAAACCTTATAGCTGTTGCCCGGCTTCCACACTTGCTATTTAAGGGTCAGATTTTCAGAAAATGTACAATTGGCAGCTGTACACATTGAGTAAATTTTGCAAAATTAAGCTGCAATTTGGTCAATACTAGGTAAATTCGAGTATATTCGGCGTTGCATTGATTCTAGCAATCTGTTTGGTTAGGTTGAACTGTATTTTGAACTTGATTTTCGTCTGAAATTCGGTTTATTTGAGAGAATTGGTGAAGGTGAATTATACATTTTCTGAAAATCTGACCCTTAAATGGAAAGAAGGCAATCAAGCTGAGACGAATCCTGCAGCTTTCCAAGATGACAAATCCACATAAGTGCTCAGGTAGAACCAGCGCCGTGCTGCACTTGAGAAAATGTACCAGATTTGTGTATTAGCATCAAAATATATTATTTTAACGTTCCTTAAGACTCAATAGAAATTTTATTTTTCTATTATATTAGGTTCTATTGGGTGTTTTGCTGATGATCTTTTAACAGAAGAGCAGTTTTACCTGTAATTTCAAAATGAGATAGATCTTAATATTTATAGCTGGTTCATCACATTCTCTGGTTAAAAACTTATTACTCCATACAATTAACATCTGTACACATTTAGTAATTCTGCTAAATTAGGCTGAAAAATTATAAATGATAATGATGATGTAAAACTGATTGGCCGTAAAGGAAATAAAAGGTAAGAAACCAAAAGATATGAACGATGATAGTGACAGCCGGGTTCTGTGGTGTAGTGGTTATCACGTCTGCTTTACACGCAGAAGGTCGCGAGTTCGAACCTCGCCAGAACCTCGAGCTTTTTCAGCTTCTTACTAAATCCATAATTCAGTGAACCGTATAGGAAGGACTTAGCATCGTCTGGATGAACTCTTATTTGAGATGAAACCCCTTTGTCAACAACACCATCTATTATAAAGAAATAGCTTCTTACATTATTATAAATAAAACCTTTGTCACCACTACCATCTATTATAAATAAAGAAAGAAATATCTTATCTTACATTATTATAATTATAAATAAAACCTTTGTCACCAATACCATCTATTATAAATAACAAATAAAGAAATATCTTATCTTACATTATAATAATTATAAAGAACACCTTTGTCACTTTTGTTATATATAACAAAGAATTATCTTATCTTACATTATAATAATTATAGTATACTAACATAATCAGCCAGCTTTTTTATTCCACTGGGGAAGCGTTTGGGATCAGGTTGTAGTTTGCCGTCAGCAGATCTGTTCTTGTCCAACCAGCAGTCGTCGATTATAATATATTCATAGCCGACATCAGCGAACCCATCAGCCGCCATGTGGTCCGCCATCTGCATGAACAACTTCTCCCTTCATTGGCAAGAGAAATTATGAGATGGTGAAGGAGGAAAAGCTCGTCGGTTTCGATGCAATATTACGGGTTTTATTAACCTGAACCGGCACCGTTATTAACCCAGGCAACGTGTGAAAACATCCCTGAGGGATATTGCGTTTTTTCTACGAAAATTAAATATTGTATTGGCTTTAAACTGAATAATAATAATAATAATAATAATAATTAACAATAAATATTAATAATAATGAATAATAATAATATGAAAAAAACCTTTATCAGGTATACAGAGTATTCATCAGTATTTCTTTTTTCTTTTTTTCCATTCAGTATTTTTATACAGCACATCTTCTGTAATAACGACAGTTAAGTTATCAACAAACAAGTACATTGTACAATGAAGTTCTAATAATCAATTGAGGACATTAACATTGAAATATGGGCTCACAAATGATAATTCAATACAGAATAACCATGGTCTTCCGCCCACCACTGTGTCTATCTAGACCTAACTTTACTGAACAAAGTCCAAAGTCAGACCAAAGGACAAGATCAGAAATAAAATTAAATGAAATAAAATGATTAAAATGAAATAAAATTAAATTCAGATTTATATTCATTATGTATTTATTATTATAAGATAGAGGCTGACGCCCTGATTGGTGGAGCTACCAACCATGTTAAGTGCAAAATGCAACCTTTAGTTTGGTTTTTGGTAACCACAATATTCCAATCACTCTGTTATAATGAGCAATCACTGATCAAGTTATTCGGTAGATCAGTGATAAATTATTTTAAAGAGAGAAATCTCTTTTTTATTACTAAGGAAAAAGAAGTGGAAAAAGAAGTGAATGAATGACATTGAATTGTCATAGAGGCACCTAAAGATCTTCCAGCCATGCCCACAGGAAAGTTCTAAAAAGTAGTATTTTTGACAAAAGAAAAAGAAGTTGACTAAAACAGTAGATAGTTTTTTTTTCAAGAGCCATAGAAGCATTGTAGCCTCAGTCTAGGTCCAAACCCTCAGATCAGATAAGAATGGTATGTCAGTGATTGGACGCCTACTTCGCTAATCAGTTTTCCGGCCTAGGACTAGGCGTTTTAATGGGAATTATCCGAATATAATGACATTGTGCGGTCTTCATGGAATTATAACGGTACTTTGCGGTTTGAGGCGAGAGGCTTTCCCTCCGTTTGAAGGGACTCTCTCATCTTTGGGCCTAGACTGCATGCCTCTTCTGATGAAATTGTTGATAAATGAGAGGCTGAGAATCATGAGCGGTGTCCTGAGATTAATTACAGAACAAGTGTATAATGTATGGGCAGTTACGTAACATGTCCATCTAGAGATCTAACTCTTGGGTGACCAGAATAAGGCAAAACTCCAATAATTGTATTCCCAATTGGAACGTTGCATAACAAATGGCAGGAGCACCATTGAACACATACATACATACCACACTCAATATTCACTCTAAGTATTTTTGGCCTTGTGCTCCCTGATCGGTATTATGAGAAGTTAGTGAGTGGGAAATGGTCTAATAATGAATAACTGCCATTAGATCAAGCTGAATACCTAGCATTATACAGAACACAATAGCCAGATGTATAAGTTCTGATAGGATTGATATGACATTTAGCATTCAGTGCGCTACCATTGAGGTTTCCATAGAGACAGGGTCTAATCTGTCTCCATGGATACATTACATACGTCATGGGTGGATCTAGCAGTGTTCAAGGGTGTGGGGGTGGGACAGAGGTATATAACCAGTCAGACATATATGGGTCAGATTTTCAGAAAATGTACAATTCGCCTTCACCAATCCTCTCAAATAACCCACATTTAAGACAACAATGAGCTTCAAAATGCAGTTTAACATAACAGAACTGATGCTTTAAATCAATGCGATACCAAATATACTCAGATATACGCGGTATTCTTTATTTTTCAGCCTACTTTAAGACAATTTACTAAATGTGTAGAGCTGCCAATTGTACATTTTCTGAAAATCTGACCCGTATATCATGTTATTTTAAATGAAAATACTTTGGGTAGATATATATTTGATATAGATGTTGGGTGGGGAGCTGCTAACCGTTGGCAACTTTACCTTGAATCGATGTTGACTTTCAGTAGTTGGAGAAATAAAGACTTATGAGAATAATATTTCACTTTTTTTTTTATTTTGGGGGGATTATTATATTGCCAACATTTCATGACTCTGGTCACTTCATCAGGGCTTAATCCAGTCTCTTTAATTTAATATAAGTATATTTGGTTTAATTATTTTAAACAATGTTTTACGCATAAATTAAATTAAAGATATTGACTTACTGACCGTGGGGGGTGGGGGGCGGTGGATGAAATACCCTTTAGCTAACAGATCGGGGCCAGAACAAAGCCTAAACGTCTTGTGTAAAATTAATGTAATGTGTGGAAATGCTCTTACCCGATGCAATTATCTGGATCGTTGACACAGTCGGTATTGCATCTAAATCTCTCCCAGCTCAGCCAGCCCATGGGAGGAGTACGAGCAAGACCATTGTCCAGGCCTAGAGCTACAGCGGGCAGCACCAAGATAAGTACGAGCAACTTCATCCTATAGTCTGAAATAGTAATGATGGTCACATTTATAATTAATGGCTGATTTACTTACTCATGGTTCTCAACTTGGAAAGTATTTTCACTTGGAATTACACCTTCAATTGATATAGTATTTTGGTTGCAACCGCCTTTTATTTTACAACCACCTTTTTTCCTGTTTTGGGATTTGTTTTTTTGTTTTGTTTTGTTGTTTTTACATTTGTTATCAGGAATAATTCACCTAACGTTGGTCTTTAAATACAAAATCTTTTTTTTTTTTAACAGAAGTAATTTGTCTTCACTGTTTATGGAAGGTTCTTATTGCAATAATCATAACATAATTCCACATGCGGGAGAATGGTGGTGAAGGCAGGATAGCTGTAGGGAGCTCTATAGTTCACTACAGCAGTTAACCGATCACAACTTTGAGTCTTCAGATATTTTACTAGAAGGAAACTACAGCATTTTACAACAGTATCATATGTCACTCAAGTCTGGAATGAAGTACTGTAAACATATTAATGTATGCGCAGTATTTATTTTTGCTATTTTAGCGCACCCACCTTTGTGCGCGAAAATAAATCCTGTGCGAAAGGTATAATTATTACATAAACAAGGTGTGAGACTTCCTTGCTGCGTGAATTTAAATCTGCGCGAAAAGGCGTCAAAGTACTTAGTGGGAAAATTTATCTGCGCGAAAATAAATACGTAACTTACAGTAGTTCTATGACAAATGCTGGGTATCAATACACAGATAACACAGCGGCGCAATCCCATCATGGAAACATGGCTTCCTCACTTCGCTATCCAACTAATCCCATTGATCAAATTAGTATCATCCTAATTATTCATACTGACAGGCAGAAGCCAAGGGTGTAATGAGATAAGATGAGATAGGCGTTCAGGGACGTCACCTCTGGCCATCAATAGGATATACTGCACAGTCTAGGCTCATAGCCTCTCAGATAAGAACGGTATGTCAGTGATTGGACGTCTACTGCGCTAATGGCTTTCCCCGGCCCTGGTGTAGGCGTCCTAATGGGATTCTAGTGGCATTTTGCGGTTTGAAGCGAGAGGGTTTGCCTCAGGTTGGAGGGACTCTCTCAACTCTGAGCCTAGACTGTGAGAGGCTTTGCCTCAGGTTGGAGGGACTCTCTCAACTCTGAGCCTAGACTGTGAGAGGCTTTGCCTCAGGTTGGAGGGACTCTCTCAACTCTGAGCCTAGACTGTGAGAGGCTTTGCCTCAGGTTGGAGGGACTCTCTCAACTCTGAGCCTAGACTGTGAGAGGCTTTAATTGCCTCAGGTTGGAGGGACTCTCTCAACTCTGAGCCTAGACTGGATAAAGTTTTCTATAATCGGTGGCATACATGCGGTTTCTAATGCAAATACCAGTAATTTTACACACGTTTTGTATTTCTTTATTATATGTTCATACCGCATGTTGCAATCAAGGTGGTGTAATAAAAAATAATCATATCTTACCCGTATCATATGAGTTCCAATATGTTTTTCTTTTAATAATATATGCATTTTGTGTTCTGACAGAAATCTCAACATATCTGGGTCAGATTTTCAGAAAATGTACAATCAGCAGCTGTACACATTTAGTAAATACTGCTAAATTAGGCTGCAATTTGGTCAATACTAGGTAAATTCGAGTATATTCTGCATTGCATTGAGTCTAGCAATCTGTTTGGTTAGGTTGAACTGTATTTTGAACTTTATTTTTGTCTGAAATTTGGGTTATTTGAGAAGATTGGTGAAGACGAATCGTACATTTTCTGAAAATCTGACCCATGTATATGAATATCGATCAGGAGAAATGGACATGAAAGCATGTAATAATGAAAGCATGAATATATTTGATCATGATCTGTGATGAATAGCAATATTAATGGATCTGAGACAGACCCACAGCTGGTGTTACACAACTAGGCTGCCCTTCCCCAGTGGTTACTCCCCCCAAAACACATGGGTCTCTTTCCATAGCAGTGGGTATAGATGTACACCAGTGCCAATCACCTTTCTGTTTTTTAAACAGATTTTATTTCGAGATAATTTCACATTCGTGATACATTTCATGAAACGAAACTTTACCTGTTATAAAGTAAAGCAAGAATTAATTGAATCTGAGACCCAGCTTTACCTCTATGAATTAGATAGATATAATGTAACTTCTCAATGAGGGGACCTTCAACTATTATCTCAATTTTTTGTATTTTTTCGCTAATTAGAATAAATGAAGAAAACAAGGACAATGTACTACACAGATTAGACCAGATTTGGTGAAAAAGACAGATCACGTGCATTTATAAGTATTAGGTTTTTTTTCGGGAGAAATACCAGAAGTACAACATGATCAATATAATATCTTTATTGTGTAGATTTCGTGTAGCCAGCGACCAGAAATAACAAGGACTTTGTGAATTAATCTGAATCTCCGACAAGTCTCCAGGGGTTAATATAATCTTCAAGATAGAATATCGAATTTGACTATTTTGTGCGATTCATCTAATCCGAGTATTGTGACTACCTATAATAAATTAAGGGGAGAAAACAAGTAATTCCAGCTTAAATAAAGGATATGAAGGAAAATAAAGTCTGAAATATTACATAAAGATTCCCTGAACAATGTACACCCTCAGTACCGAAACGTTGGAATCTAAGATAAAAAAAACAACTTGATAATAAAAATCACTTTATAAAAATCGCTGACTCACTGGTTTTGGTGTCCAATCAACTTATAAAATTACTAAATGAAGAGTATGAAGGGAAATAGAGTGTAAAATCTGACTATACCTTATTCCAGGAGAGAGTTGAGAGGAATGAGTAGTTAGAGCCTGGGAAGCAGAACTAAAGCAGCTTACTTCCCTCACATGACCGTACCCACCCCCCAGTTACTATCTTTTTGAGATAAGATTACGAAAACTTGTGAAGAGTAGTTACTATAATGTCGTAATATGATGGAGTTACTGTTATTTATCGAAAAAATCAGATAAACCCGACACAGAGATATGAATTGAGGACTAACTCATACAACGGAGAAATCGATTGCATTCCCAGCTATAAATCGACCAAAATTATTTTTTCTCAATTGTTTGTTTGTTTCTTAGCGCGGTGGAATGAAAGGAAGATTTGAACATAAAAATCAAGAAAATTTCTTTTTCCGCTGCATTTTATGAATTCATGGATTTTTCTTGAAAATTCCGTTGTTTTTATATTTCGTGTTCTAGAGTGGTAATTTGGGGTAAAAACGGATAAATAGTGCAATTTGTAAGCTTCTTGATTGTGCCAAATTGCCATCTTAACATTTTCAACTTCATTGAGGATTCCTAAAGTTTAAGACATGTGAATACGACACGACACGACATATCAATAAAGGTAGGAGTTTGGAGGGTCACTCCGAAATGAATAATTTGAGATGATTTGGTTTTGTAACCGGAACAAGCCCTAATCCTTTAATATTTCATTTTGATTACTTTTGGAAATGTTGGAAAAGAGTAAACCACAAACAAGAAAATGTTCATGGGCCATGGAAGGAGTAATATAAGACCTTGCACACACACAGCCGATTTGCCTCCCGATTGTTCCCCGATTTAGGTCTTCTGCCAGTGAATCCTATGATTTCCAATTCTGGTTTATGCTATTTCAAAAACATAAAAAAGATTGGAAATGAAATCATAGGATTCATCAGGAGACCCAAATCGGGAGGCAAATCGGCTGTGTGTGTGCAGGGCTTTAGTAAATCAATGAATGTTATTGAGAGAATGTTCCACAGGTCACACCTTAGCGATGGTAGTAAAACTGCTATTTCCATCATACATTACTTCACCCATCATCTGCTATATTATCTTTCTGATCACCCATTTCTAATATACACTCTAGGTCCAAACCCTCAGATCAGATAAGAATGGTACGTAAGTCTACTTTGCTAATCGGTTTCCTGGCCTAGGACTCGGCGTTTTAAAGGGAATATAATGACATTTTGCGGTATCAATGGAATTATAATGGCACTTTGAGGCGAAAGGCGAGAGGCTTCCCCTTAATTTGAAGGGACTGTCTCAACTTTGGGCCTAGATTGTATGGAGTAGAACAGTAGCATATTATTATCAGGGTATAAATGCAATTGATCCATATCAGTTCTCTTTCTCCTATCATCCATTGTCCAATATGTAACAAGAGAATATTATGAATATGAATCTTCAGTCTAAAAAGAGGAGAAATTCCAGTGCTGTTGATAATTTGAATAAACAAAAATGACACACAAAAAAAGTAATGGACAAAAGGCAGATTCCTAAACTCAGAATGAAAATTGAACAAATGCTCAAAATGATCTTCCTCAGAACAGATTTGAAACAATCCGATTGCTGGGTGAGAATAGGGTAGAAAACACCACAGAACTATAAATAGACTAATAATTCTGCTTGTGAATTCATCCCAAGTCTAATTAAAATATAATGAGCCTCTACAATCAGGAAGTGACTCCTGGGGTAGTATACTACCATCTATTGCAGAGAGGAATCAAGCTAACTGCTGCTATATATATACCCAACTCTTTTCGATTATAATTCAAGGCACTTTATCTAAGGGCTTAAAACTGCCATCCAATTTAATGAAATAAAAGTTTGAATCATCCTTCCTCTGTCCCCTAAAGCTCCCTTAAATCCATTCCTGATCGGATCTCGCCCTACACTTCCCACCCACGCATTTGTCTCGTATTTAAGATTACACAATAATGTCCTAGGATATCGATATAATTAAGATAGACCCCCCGAGCGTTTAGCGTCTAGATTGGTGCTTGTATTCGCTCGGTAACTTGAGATTAATTGATAATAGTATAGAGGGAGAGATATTGTGTTATAGGAAAGGAAAGAGCGGCGTTCTAATGACACTATCGTATGGTATACAATTGATCATGTTTCTAAGTGGTCTGATCATATTCAGCCTTCTGAACACACAGTCTATTAGCATTACACATGTGTTCATTAGGTTAATCAAATTAGCGCGATTAATGTAATAAAAGAAGCCACAAATACCTCCTTAATCCACAGGTTAATCTCAGCAATAATTAGCATAATATAAGCACGTTGATCACAGGCAACTAACACTGTAAAGGGTATAACTACTCCTTGCTTGTAAATAAAGCCTGTGCTTGCTATTGAATAAAATTAGTTGAATATATGACTTTAAAATCATGACCATAGACATCTTTTGACTGCAATAAGGGCAACACTAGCGATTGAAGGATCGACTAATGTTGAAAGTTAATTGTATCCAAGGATGAGTGTATGAAGCATAGTCAAATCCGGGTGATCTCTTCAGACCAAATATTATAATTTTGTGCTATGAAAAGGAAGATCTCTTTTTAAAAGTCAAAGCTATATAGGAAGAGATGGTTATTAGCAATACATGACGTTACCTAACTCCTCAGATTGTATGTATGAGTGACAGATAATATTATGATGTATGTCGATATTCCAGGGTAGCCTATTATGCGTTGACTTGAGTTTTGTCAATCATGTGACTATGCATTGCTTCTTTATATAAACATTTCTAGCAAAGTACGATGGCCACTCATTTCCACGTGATGTATGTTTTTACCAGTCACCGCGTATAGCCGAGGACACAGATGACAAGAATCTGAGTCAGAAGCGTTTATAAGCCTGGAGATGAGGTCAACCATGCAGGCTGAATAGGCTATATATAGATTTTCAAACAATATATGATCTATATTTATTCTTTCACCCTTAGGGCTACTCGATCTCTGGTCTCTCAGAGAATCCGTGGGTAGGACAGACAAGAAGCTGTGCATTAAATCGACCACCATTTATTTATTTTACATTGTAAGTTTGAGACTACTTTTAGAGTTAATTCAATATAAGAATCTTAGCAGTGAACAGAACACAACCTCACTCTTAGCTGGCTTTCAAAAAGTATTTATTTTTCCATCCAGGTGATCTTTATTCACACAGGAGGGGTACATAGGCCCATGTAGGCCTACACTAGGCCTACATAGCCCCCTCATAGTTTTACACTTTAAAATACAATACCCCGAAAAAATCTTAGCTAATCTTCTAAATATGTCAGTTATACCTTAGTAGTAATATAAACAGTATAATAACCTTAGTAGTAATAAAACTTACTACTAAGGTTATACAACTTAATTGATTCCGGTCTGGACATTTTCTGTTAGGCTTGTGACAAGCACTCGTCCGAATCAATCTGTGGTTCCATTTAGACCTGATATTTAACCAATCATTTTCTAATTCTAATTCTAATTCTTTCTAATTCAAATATTTTCACAAGTATTTGGACAGCTGTGATCTATAGATAGGCCTACTTGTGAGTCATATAAGCAACCATTTGTCTCCTCATGTTTTCAATATATGGGGGGCGTATGGTATAATGACCTGAAAGTGAAAGGATCGAGTTCTGAGTTCTAACTTTCATGGCCATACTAGGGCCATAGCATAGGCATAGCTATGCATAGATTGAGCAAATTTAGTTCAAACAACGGGAAGCCCAATAATAGATCCTTAAATTGCACTGACCTATTAGAAGAAAATAGTATATGATATGATATACGGTTAACTGGTCATATTTACTGATACTGAGCAGTGTACACCTAAGTTTAGCTAAGTTTTTATATACTAATATAGGCTTTAAGTTTTTCTCGAGTTTGTTAATGTATCGCCCCCTCGGCTTCGAGTCCAAGGGAAATTATGTATCCTTTAAGAATTAGGGAAGGTGACTGAAGCAATTAAATACAACACTGAACCCATATCATACATTACTGCAATGTAAATGAATAAATGCAAACCTTACTTACAATTATACCCAGTGCCTAAATGAGACCAACTAAATAAGTATCACCAAAGAGCCACGCCAACCGGGAACTAGCTGTTGTTCGTATGGTCGAATGGAAATCATGTGACTCGATAAATTTAATCATGGCGCGCCGTTTACAACCAAAGCAATGTGGTACGGTACGGAATCGCATTTCGATCGATTCGCAGTTATGATGGCGGTGCAAAACCAATCGAGCTTTTGTTCGATTGTTGATTGAGTCGTGGGGTAGGTTGTTTTCTATCTTCACAGAAAGATACTGGAAAAATACGGCTGAAAAAAATGCACAATTAATGCCCCTCCTATCCCCTCCCCACCCCACCCCCTCTCTGTTTAATATGTAGGCTTATGTAGGCTAGGCCTATTCATTTCTTTTAAGACCGGGTACCATGAGAGGCTCATGATTTTCGTGGGTTTTTTAAAAAAAATGTTGATTTATATTTTGTTCATCCTTAACTTACCAATGACATCGCCATCTCTGCCCGTTCATAGTTTTTACTCATGAACAACAAATGAGTACCAGAGAGTACCATTGTGTACGTTACGCTCCACCAAATAATTCACAGTTTGGTAATATAGCTTTTATTCCATGATTAGCTATGATTTTCGTTTCATGTTTTCATCACATGTGTAAGTGTTGGAGCTACGTTGGATGCAATGACATTTGATAATCTCTATACTATTAGCTGATGTCCACTCACCACCTAATCAAGGAATAGAGACATAGTTTTCTAAGTTCTTGCTATAGTCCTGCCCAAACGAGAGCAAGAGTTCAGAATGATAGAAGATCATATAGGCTACATGTCATATATAATGATACAGGAAAGCACCAGCTATTACATCACTATTACTTAAGCCAGACAACTTCCCATCCAATTCCAGCAGCAGCTTAAAGCTAGCTAATTGGGCTAGATCCCAATTATATATCTGCATACCTGTAATAATTAGGCTTTAGGTGTTACATAGCCTTCTCAGCTGCACACCTAAAGTACTACATTTATTTAGGTCTGTAGAGGTTGCTAACAATAATAAAAGTATTATGCTATCTATTTTCATTTGTTCATGGCTAACGTACCACCTTTGGTGAATTATGAGTCAGAAGAATGTTTTATTGGCCATTAGCTGTGTGAAACGCTGAGATAAATCACTTTGGTAGGTCTAATGGTGCCGTCTATTCAATTTAGGAGAAAATAAAGTTTACAGTGATGGGTGGGTGGGTGGGCTGCCATGGAAGTTATGGGTAAGATTTTCAGAAAATGTACAATTCACTTTCACCAATCTTCTCAAATAATCAAAATTTCAGACGAAAATAAAGTCCAAAATACAGTTCAACCGACCCCAACAGATTGCTAGAATCAATGCAATGCCAAATATACTCGAATTTACCTAGTATTGACCAAATTGTAGCCTAATTTAGCAGAATTTATTAAATGTGTACAGCTGCCAATTGTACATTTTCTGAAAATCTGACCCTTATATGTGATGTGTTACAGGAAAATGAGCATAAGTGGCGAAACAATGATATTATTCAAATGTTTTTCCACAATTTTTCCACAATTTTCCTTGATCAGAATATTTTCATTTTTTTGGTGTGCATTGCTGTTAGTAGCATGAATACATAATTATGTCACATTCCAGGACTGTGTATTGTATGCATATCGTTGCAGATGTGAGGAGAGGAGTATATCTTACTACTTCACTTACTATAGTATATCTTACTACTTCACTATAGTATATCTAACTACTTCACTTACTATAGTATATCTAACTACTTTACTATAGTATATCTAACTACTTCACTTACTATAGTATATCTAACTACTTTACTATAGTATATCTAACTACTTCACTTACTATAGTATATCTTACTACTTTACTATAGTGAGTGAACATAAAGAAATATCAAGGCTAACATTGTATTTAATAATGGTTCTTTATTTTCCAGACATAGTGAAACTGGTACATATAGCACAAGAGGAAACCTAGAATAGATGTAGACTATATATGTTCTTAGACCCGGTTTGGTCAGATTCTGGGGTGTATTTTTGTCACAACAGACCATGGCAATCACTTCCAGCAACTTCCGGTAAGGAATAGGGGTTATAGACGTCGAAAAAACTAGTAAATAAAAGTCAAATCTGACCAAACCGCGTCTAAAAGCATTAATACCCGAGGTTTTTGATGGTCTAGGTGGTCTGTTGCCTGATTGAAATTTTTAGGGCTAACGCCCCTTGAATTGTCCACCAGGCAACAGACCACCTAGACCATCCAAAACCTCGGGTATTAATGCTATAAGAATCACATGTGAATGCATATTTTTCCAAATGTACCCAGGAATCAAGTTTTGTCCAAACAACAAAAACAAGCAAAATATCGCTAATATTTGCATAAAAAGCATAAAAAAATAAACATTTGCATAAAAAGAAATAGAAGAACGTGTGACTCATTTTCCTGTAACACATCACATTATGTTCTCTTGAAATGGGGCCAAGGCTGGAGAGCTAGGCTTTTTTTTTTTTTTTTTTTAATCTTTATTTTTATTATACCAACTCAATATTTTCGGTTATGTCCGCCTCCAGATATCTCCAGAGCTTGTTCTCCTCCTTGCTAACTTTTCTAAATTTATGCGAACTTATTACAACCCTACACCTTATTCTTAACTGATACAGTGCATTTTTAGCATTCACATTACCATCATCAAACAATTTCTGCCTGTGAATAAAGGCTTTAATTTGGAGGAATATCCAGTTTATAATTTTCGAATTGAGATTAGTTATTTCAATTCCTAATAATATATTCTGCAAATCGATCACAAAAACACCTCTTCTCTTGTGTATTATTGGTTCACCATTTGTATTTACATTCAGGTGTCCCGAATCATAAATCATGCGATAAACAATCTTCCACAGGCTAGTAGTTGCCTTACATGATACAAAAAAGTGGGCTAGATCATCTTCATCAGAGCAAAAGCTGCATTTCCTATTCCGGTTTGACCAAGATGGAGTACAGACATAGCTGAAAGAGAGAGCCACATTTTGCTTCTTTTTTCCAGGTTGTGAACATCAAGGCAGAAAGGTGAATCGTAGATAAGCTGAGGAGCTACTCAGAGCATATCTAGGAACAGTGAAAAATTACTTGAAACGAACAATACCATTTAAAAAGTTAGATTTCATGTACGAAGGATTAACCCGCCAAACTGAGAACCGTTACTAGCGTGGAGAGGGATTATCGCCCGCGGAGAGTCGACACAGATAATCCGAGGGATAATCCAAAAACCGTAATCAACGCAGGAAATACATCTTAAAAGCAAGTTAATCAGGAAAGAACTATATAAGTAGAGTTGTGAAAATAAGACAATAGCCGAAAAGCAAACGGACTTAGATGAAGTGGCTTTAGGATTAACCTAAATACGTGGGAGGAAGGCCTTGCCGCCACACCCGATTCTAACCACAGCGGATTTATAAAGCCAGGAAAGTGAGATAAGATTGAGGTATTTTCGCAAATGGACTTTTTAAAAAAAGAGATAATTCGATAAATACTAAAGTTTAAAGTATCGGAGTGGATTATCCAATAATCCTTCGGTATTCGTAGAATCAAAACAAAGCGGAGAACAGTGCTGCCACCTGGTGGAAATGAACAATACATAGGAGGTGGAGAACATCGAGCCCCCGACTAGGTAGGCAGAGGAAGCCTTCGGCGTAAGAAAGATAGCAAAAACAATTGCCTAAAGGAGAGCTAGATGCTAAATAGCCAGGAAAGTAAGAACATTGTGACAGATCTGCTATTAATGACAATAAGGGTCAGGTTATAAGGTGTATAAATAAGGAAAAACGTAGAATCATATTCACAAAGCGTGGTGTTTTATAAACCGGAAGTTTTGATCCGCCATTTTGGAAAAAGGCGTAAAAAGGCAAAAGCTCCATAAGATTTAACTGTATAAGGGCAGTACGTACCCGTTGCAACGCCCAGCTTGCCGCGTTGGACATGACAACGCCGGAAAAACAGAGTAAATCAGATTCGGGTAAAAGAAAGTTAGCTCAAATCGAACCGGAGGGAAAAAGCAAAGCACAGAGAATAGACAATATGCCACCCAAGGAGATGAAAGATAAAAAGGGTACAAAAACTGTAGCTAGATCGAGTAGAAGTAAGCCAACCGTACACGTAAATGGAGATAAAAATAGCGAGAGTGGTTATGAGGAGGAGAAAATGGAAGAAGATCGCCAAGAAACGGAACTGAATAAGGCCATAGAGGAATCGCCGAATAAAGCAGATAACCCTCTTGCTCAGTTCGTGAAACAAATGGTGAAGGATCAAAAAGTAGCCAACAAACTGGCAGCTGAAGCATCAGCAAGAGCAGAGAGAAACTTCGAAGAACTCTTCAGCAAGCTAGGGGAAATAGATGACATGCATGACATGCAAGATAAATCCGAAGTTAGAGTAGATGCAATCGATATCAAGGTTGATGATATTCTGGAGGAAAATGTGGCCAGAAACCTGGACATAGAACAAATCAAGAGAAAGCTGGAAGAACATGAAGAAAAATTAGCTGCCGCCGAGGCCGGGGCTAGACCAAGCATTACAGATACTGATCATTTAAAAATAAGAAGGCAGGAAATAACAAATGATCAAAACTTCATCGATAGTGAGACAAAAAAATTAGAAAAGAACTTGCTATTCATGGGAATAAAATCCTTCAAAGATGAGGTTGTGCTGGACATAGCACTTGCCTTTATAAGAGAGTCTCTCGACCTTGATGGTATTGGGGTGAAAAGAGCCTATAGAGTAAACAACAGGATTGGGGCTCCAATAAAGGTAGAATTTGAAACCTTGGAGGATGCGCAAACAGTCTGGGCAGAGAGAGGTTGTCTTGTGCCTGATGATGTTAAAAAAGAAGATTATAAGGGTCCATATCTTAAGAGAGATTTGCCCTGGATCGTGAGACAGAGACAGATAAAGCTTAACATGGTGGCGGATGCGGCCAAAGCAAAGAACTATGAGACCAGAGTGGTAAGGGGATGTATATTTATCGACAATGTCCCATATAGGCATGATCAACTGAACGGAGTCCCTACAGAATTGATGCCTTCACAATTGTCCAAGCAAGAAAACGACAATGCTTTTGTATTTTTCTCAGCCTCGAACCCGCTATCAAATCACTACAAGGCCCCTATCTCGATGGGAGGGCATGAGTTCCAGACGATTGAACAATATTTGCTATACCATAGAGCCATCATCGGAGAGGACACGGAAAAACCATCCTTAGCCCTGACTACAACCGACCCAGTACAGTGTAAAAGATATATGTCCCAGGTGACTGGGAAACTGGATGAATGGGACCAGCATAAGGAGGAGATTGTCATGAGGGCTCTTAGAGTCAAGGCGAAAATGCACAGAAATGTAAGGGATTATCTCCTCAGCACAGGAAAGAAAACCCTAGGTGAAGCAGCTCCCACAAATAAAATCTGGGGTATCGGTATGGGTCTCCAAGACCCTAACGTACTGAACACCTTCGCATGGCCACCAAATGGGAACCTGATGGGGAAGTGCTGGACAAGGGTAAGAAATGCTATTCAGAGATCGATAGAAGAAGAAAAGAAGAATGCCCCTGAAAGCAAAAAAGAGGATCAGAAGGATGAAGCCCCCTAGAATAATGAAGTGAAGAGAGAAGAAGCAAGGGGACGTCTAACCACTCCAATGGAGGACAATAACGAACTGTCGAAATCCGCGATAAAAATCATATCAATTAATATAAATGGGTTAGGAGAGGTTAAAAAGAGAAGGGCTGTTTTTGATGATTATAAGAATAGTTCAAGAACAATCATTGCTATGCAAGAAAGCCATTCTTCTATTAACAAAGAGGTGATTTGGAACTCTCAGTGGCCTGGCCAAATAGTATATTCGCACGGAACTACAGCGTCCAGAGGTGTTTTATTTCTTATTTCGAAAGACCTAAAAGGTATGGTGGTAAATCACGGAGGAAGTGAAAATGGTAGATGGTTATTTGTCAATATTAAATATAAAAATGTCAGAACATGTATTTTTAATGTGTATGCACCCAGTAGTGGTATTTTCCTTGAGCAAAAAGATTTTTTTGCTGAGGTTCAGAGTAACATTGAAGATCAAGAGTATGACCAATTGATGGTCGTTGGGGACATGAATATTGATACTTACTACAAACCCAATGTACAGCAAAGTGTTATGTTAGAGGATTTTATCCGAAACCTTGATTTGTGTGATGTTCATAAAGTTAAATATAATAGTGCTCCCCCTGTCACTTGGTACAGGGCCCAACAATCGTCGAGATTAGACTACGCCTTTGTGTCAGAAAATATAGTGAATAAAATAGAAAGGTGTGAGACAAAATCGAGTATCCATTCGGATCATATGGAAGTAATAACGTATATGAACACAGGTATAATCCCGAAGGGGAGAGGGTACTGGAAATTCAATACTCAATTATTGTACAATGAAATCTTTTGTGGAGGAGTTGAAGAGATATGTAATGATGTGCAGAAGCAGCCTCTAAGCCATAAGCTAAAATGGGAATTTTTTAAATTAAGAGTCAGGGACCTGGCTATAAAAGTATCATCTAGGATTGCAAAAGAAAAAAGAGATAAATATAATTCTCAAAAGCAAAAGTTAAAAATATTAGATTCGAGAAAAAGGCTAAATCCACAAGAGGTTCATGAGCGAAATACCATTATAACAGAACTAAGAGAGCTTGATTTAAAAAAAGCAGAAGGTGCCTTGATAAGATCAAGAGCGAAATGATCTGTGGATGGGGAGAAACCCACGAAATATTTTTGTGCGCTTGAAAAATATAGAGCGGAAAAGAAGGTAATTAACATGTTGAATATTAATGGAAAGAATTCTTGTAACCCAGGAGAAATATTGAAAGAAGGAGAAAGCTTCTACAGAAACTTATATAAAAGTGGAAGAGTAGACATAAATAAAATAAATGAATTTTCAGACCGAAAGGAATTCGTCCAAATTGATGACGTAGAGAATGATTTTTTAAGTAGAGATTTCTCAGAGGAAGAGACAAAAATTATAGTTATGGCCATAAAGAAAAATAAATCTCCGGGCTGTGATGGCTTTCAAATCGAATTCTATCAATATTTCTGGGAGTTGATCAAATATATGTTTATGTCAATGATGAAGCAATGTTTTGAAGAGGGTGAAATGACAGCGGATCAAAAAAGAGGTATTATAAGTGTAATCCCAAAAAATGGAAGCGACTTGTCCTTTATCAAAAACTGGAGACCCATAACACTACTAAACGTGGATTATAAGATCATGTCGAAGGTTTTAGCTACAAGATTAACGTAATTCCTGCCTCAACTAATAAGTAATGATCAATACGGCTTCGTAAAAGGAAGACATATTAGAACTGCTGTTAGAAAGTTAGATGATATTATTTCAGTACTAGAGAAGAAAAAAGAACAGGGTTTAATAGCATCGCTGGATTTTTCTAAAGCGTACGATTCCATTGAATGGCCCTTTATGAGGGCTGCTCTTGAAGCTCATAATATCAATGAGAAGTTTATTAGATGGATCGAGGCCTTATTTTTTTACTCGAAAGCAACTTTTATTAATAATGGAACGACATCGGATTGGATTGATATCCAAAGAGGAATGAAGCAGGGTGATCCTGTTTCATCAATTTTGTTTACAATAGTTATAGAGAAGCTAGCTGAGAGAATAAGAAAAGACGAGAATATTCTGGGTATTAAGTTAGCAAACACACAATCGAAGCTTGTCCAGTTCGCTGATGATATATCGATAACTGTATGTAATGAAGAATCTCTTGTGAGAACGATCGAGATAATTGATGATTTTTATTCAGCATCAGGATTAAAATTGAACACCACGAAATCCCAAGGTTTTAATATTGGTGGAATCAGAATAAGTAACCCTAGGTTGAAAGAAATCAAATGGGTGGATAGAATGAAAGTGCTGGGAATAACATTAATGTACCCGAGAAATGAAAAAACCCTGTATAAGATAAACAGTGAAGAGAGCATTATTCGTGTCAAATCGATTATAAGCCAATGGAATAATAGATTTTTAACCTTGAAAGGTAAGGTTCTTATCTGTAACGTGTTTCTTATGCCTATTTTTCAACATGCTTTGTCATGTATTGCCTTCGGTAAACCTCTCATAAAAGAGATAAATGGTATTATATTGAATTTTATATGGAAAGGTCCGCATTGTAAAATTAGTGCCCCATTTTTAACTCAATCTATAGAGAATGGTGGCCTAGGACTTAGACTCCTAGAGGAGATTTATGAAACCAATAGGTTAATGTGGATAAAAAAACTGATGCTCCAACATGATTCGTCAAGCTTTAAAGCCCTGGAAGAGTTCCATGGGAGAAGGGTGGGGAATATTATCATGTCGAGGTCTAGACCCAAAGAAGCGTTGAATGAATTCTATGCAGACTTATTCGAAATATGGAATAGATATTATTATCGTCACGAGCCTAAAGATGCTGATGAAATCTTGCGAGAAAGGTTATGGCATAATAGATTGATCAAGAATAAAGGTGAACAAATATATTGGGAAAAATGGGAAGCCAGAGGTATATCGGCTGTTGGTGACATTTTAAATGAACATAAAGATATTATGTCTATGAATGAGTTGATACAGAACTATGCTTTTTACCCTTCAAGGGCCCATTGGAAAATTTTAAAAGATGCGATTCCTGTGAAGTGGTTGAATGCCTTAAGACATCAGGGAGATAAACCCCAAAGGGGTACGGTGAATATTGAAATTGCTGGTACTCAAATCGATATTGTAACATGTTTTTCAAAGATACTGTATAATAACTTAGTCTTGAAAAGGAATGTTAAAAGGAAGAAGTTAAACAGCTGGCAGGAGATCTTAAGGTTAAATGACCAGCAGTTTCAGAGTTTAGATTGGAAGAAAATTTTTAAACTACCCTACGAGGTGTCAACTGAAACCAGGATACAGGCCTTCCAGTATAAGATACTGCATAAGATCATAACTTGAGAGCTAGGCTTTAACCTCTCTTTCTAAAAAAATTATTACATTGGCCGAAATAGTCCCTGTGAGGACATGGGAAATGTCCAAGTCACTCAAGATCATGAAGATGGAAACAGCCACAACTATGGGTCATTTATCTCTATCTTCCCTTCACCTTTCCATTGCAACCAAACATTAATAGGGCGTGTAGGCGAAATGTCATGGCGGCAGTGAGCAAATTAACGTAAATGAGATGCACACTTGTACCGATGTGCTGATCAGAAGTAAACAATCCCCATAGACTTAGCATTGTGGGCAATAGATATTCACTCTATATATATATACATCCCCCCATAGACTTAGCATTGTAGGCAATAGATATTCACTCTATATATATATATATATACATCCCCCAATAGACTTAGCATTGTAGGCAATAGATATTCACTCTATATATATATATACATCCCCCCATAGACTTAGCATTGTGGGCAATAGATATTCACTCTATACATCCCCCCATAGACTTAGCATTGTAGGTGATAAATACTCACTTCATACATCACCCCATAGACTTAGCATTGTGGGTGATAAATATTTACTCTATACATCGCCCCATAGACTTAGTATTGTAGGTGATGAATATATATATAGAACTGACCGCGGTGCTGTCTGTGGGCTCTTTCTTCACCGCGTTGAAGGCGTGAGGAATCCCGAGGTGCGGAGCGTAGCGTAGCACCGAGGGGTTCCTCACGCCGGAAACAAGGTGTATTCACCCTATACCCAATATTCACCCTATACATCACCCCATAGACTTAGCATTGTAGATGATAAATATTCACTCCACCCCACCCCTGCAGTGGTGGGCTGCACAAGATCTCTACTGTGGGCTATACGTATGCTCCATATTGAGATGTTCCTTCCCATCTTGTAGCCTTGTGAGATAACTTATGAGAAACGTCGTTGAACGACAAAATGCGTCTTTTTCTAACTATTGTACTTGTAAATTAATGACTTGGCCTTAAATGGAATAAAAAAAAATAAAATAAATAAAGTGTCCATCACCCCCTTTTCCCCTATACTACTCACACACTGTGGGTTAATTTTACTCCGATCACCCCCTACTCCCCTACTACTCACACACCACATGCGCTTTATTTAGACTAGCCCTCGTCTGCTAAGACTGCAGTTGTTTATAGAGCCCTAGTGCAAGTCTAGGCACTCCCCATTCATGGGCTGTCTCCTGAGTCAAGGGGGTAGTGACTCAATTTAAAGGTATATGCGGGTGTTCAATGGAAAAAAAATTGGTCGGTGACTTTTTTATGAAACGTTCAGGGATAATTCCTGACTACATAAGAAAGCAAGAAATGAAAAAAAAAGTACATCTCATCGACTTACTTTTTTTTCTACAGCCACTTAAAAATAACAGTGCTTTAGCATTGAAGTCTATGGAAAAATGTGTTTTTCTTCACATTTCATTATATACAAAAATAATGATCGGTGACTTTTCATTAATACTTTCTACACATACATTTGGTATATTATGCTACAGATTTACCAAAGAAAAACAGTATGTTGACGTGGTTAAAAAAAAGTTGTGGTCATTTGAAATTGACCACATCACCCAAATTTAGTAATCAAGCAGCACAATCAATGAAAATGAATCCTAAAAAACATGACCCAAAACTGCTGTAATAAAAATAAACCCTGTAGATATTGAAAATGGTGCACAAATACATCTCAACTTATGATTATAATGAAATATTTCAAAGAAAAATAGGAGCCGCTAGGTGGCGTGGGTGTTGACACCCGCATATATCTTGTTTATAAAAAAAACAAAAAGTATCAAAGACTAAGCAAGTCTAGGCTTTATTTTATTCTCATCAGGCCCTACTCCCAAACTAGTCACATACTGTGGGCTTTATTTTACCCTCAAAAACTTTGTACAACGGGTTTAAAGTGGCTCTTCTCATTCAAATCAGTAGTCATGAAATTTTGTGAAACTTTTTCCATGTAATCATATAGGATCGGTCTGACAATATCTGAAGGAGAAAGGACTAATTCCGTGTTTCATTCAATGTGTTTTCATTTATCTTTTCTATTCCTAAATAACCTTTTTTGGCATATTAATCTGTGACTTTTCCCTCTTTTTTTATTGGCCTGCTAAGAAGAAGTCAAAGAAACAGGTGAATTTTCTATTAGGCCTAGCATAAGCTCTCAGCCTTGTAAATCCATTGTGTTACATGTAGTCAACTCCAAACTTATTAGTACTAGCTAATTAGACTATCTGAATTCATGGAGGCGGATATTTTATTTCATCCCCTTTACAGCAGTGGATGGTCATCTACTATAGGCCCCCACTAGCCTATAGGTTCAATATTATTTTATTAGTTTTACATTATAAATATAATGGTATTTAATGATAGGCCTAGGCCTTATACACTCTTATATTTCTTTAACCATTCGATCTTTTTAAATTGTAAGTGTGATAAACTAGTGGTTTATTGTGAAGTAGTCATGGCAACTGATACTTTATGTACCAGATTTACTGCCGAAATTCAACAATATGCAGGGGACCTTAAAATATTTAGGCTACTATAGCTAAGCCTAAATAAAACTCCGATAAAACTATATAGGCCTATGTATATAGATCTATGTATATAGATCTATGTTTCCTTACTCTGACTAAATTCTTTTTTGTGTGTGTTTAATGTCCTATCACAAAAGTAACCAATATGTCACAAAACGCCGACCGATAGCCTACCGCCACCACTCACTTTCTTTTCATTTGGCTTTCCATAGTAAGAGGCAAATCTCTGCGGTGCGCGTGCGCCGATCAGATCATAACATCCGGTTAGTTCTGCTGTCACAGTTGACGTGGCCTTGAGATGCTTCTTTGCATATTTTGTCCTTGATCGTTTTAGAAACCCGGGATTTCAAATATTCACACAGGTTGGTGTCAAAGAGAATTTATACGACTACTTTGAGCGACAATATCAATGTTTTACCGACGAAATCGCCGAAAGAAAGCGTTGAATCTCGGCGGTTTCTCTCTAGCTCGTGATGAATGAGGGTCTCGCTGGCTACCGAGACGAGAAGGGAGTCTGAGAGTGAGAGGGTCTCATCTTCTCGGAATGAGACTAAGAAATCTCTCCAAATTACCTTCTTCATGGAGATCATTTGTATTAGATATTGCTACAGTTTATTCCTCGAATATAAAGCTCACTTGAGCCAGCTACTGTTCAGTATTTGGGCGGTTCTAACGTTGTGTGGCTGAAATTGAAAAGGTCTTTTTCTGAGTGAGGCCCCTCAAGGCTCAACTCATCGGGCAGGGTTTCTCCAGTTTCTCCTATAGGGAATTGACAGTAAAGTAGGCAGGTAGTCACCTTTAGGTTGAACCTTCATTAGACATGACATTAGGGGTCAGCTGTGACTCATGTAAGGTCCAGCCTGAAGACAATAGCTGACTCTTAAAGGCCGAACTTGTGTGTATTCGTCCATGTTTGTGATCATAACATAAACCCACCTCTGAATCTGAAGCCTATACAAGCTAGCATTGTATCAATCATGCCACTGTTCAGACCTAGACTTGAGCATGAGAAGCTAGTGGGGCCTAGTAGTGATAATTAAACTTACCTTACTGTGAAGTGAGTTAGCCAACCAGTGTTAATAACGTTATCGATTGCCCCAGTTTCATGTGAAAGCAAAGGAATAATTAATGGAATCTCTTTTGACTTGTTATTTTATGAGACATATACCCCACCAGTTACTAATTGCCATTTTGTAAATATTTATTCTATTTATGAATTACAGTATAATCTAGTCATTGTGCTATGCATGAGTTTATTTTTCATAACAAGATCTTAATGTCTTGTAATGAAAAATAAACTCAATATTTTAATATAATTATGGAGATTAAATGTGAATCACTGATCAACATTAAACTGCTAATCAATTAACACTTTGATGGGAAAATAATGATTTCCAAAAATAGAATCTAGGCCTACTGCATGGCTATATGTATGGGCATCTTAAAACGAAGTAAAGGAACTAAAGCCCAGAACGAATCTATGATACAAGAATTTTGGTGATTAAACATAACCCTAATTACTTCAACGTCTTACGGTATACTATTTTTCTTGGATATAATATGCGATGCCTATCATCATAATCATCGGTATTAACTATCATGAATTATTATCCTGGAAAATATTCTCTTTATATTGCCTTTGAGAGTAGGCCTACTGCATCACAGAAAAGATAGTAGTAAACAATGGGAGAAATATCTATAGAACCTTGGGAAAGAAACCGTTTGCTTGTAAATATTGGTAGAACATACATCCAGAAAATGAGTTACTGTATAATAGTCTGACTCTAATTGATCCCATAACAGTTGGACAATGCCCTTTGTCTCCTTGAACCGATATGAACTGGCTCATGGATAACTTACAGTGTGTATATGGGTCAGCTGGTCAGCAGAAAATGTACAATCGGCAGATCTACACATTTAGTAAATTCTGCTCAATTAAGGTGAAAAATGATAAATACTTTTATCTGGCGTTGCGTTGATTCAAATATTCTGTTCCGATTTGTTGAATATTTTTTATTTTAAAACATTTTAAAGCTTTTATTTTACCTAGGTATGATACCCGACAGTCTTTTGAGCTTAATTTCTGTCTTAAATCTTGTTTATTTGAGAGGAAAGTGACGGCAATTAAGTTCTACATCCCCAGGCCGCTTCACCTTCTCCCATATCAAAACCTATTGCCGCCACACACCAGCCCCCATTGTGCCCCCTTAATAGCATGTGGGTGGGATTTTCAGAAAATGTACAATTGGCAGCTATACACATTTAGTAAATTATGCTAAAATAGGCTGCAATTTGGACAATACTAGGTAAATTCAACTATATTTAGCATTGCATTGACTCTAGCAATCTGGTTGGTTATGTTAAACTGTATTTTGAAGTTTATTTTCGTCTGAAATTTGGGTTATTTGTGAAGATTTGCGAAGTTGAATTGTACATTTTCTGAAAATCTGACCCATGTACACAGCAGCAAGACAATTACACCAGGTTAGCTGGTCAGGTGTGGGGGACCTGGAGGAGCAAAGAGTTGATATTGGGTAGATACAGTCACTCCCGACTGATGGATATACTGTAGTTAGTGGTCAAGGGTGGCTATGTGGGCGGGTCTTGCTTCCTGGCTGCCCAGCTATAGTCAGTGATGGTCATACATTGTCCGAGGTGTGTTGTGAATACTAGTAGGTCTATATAGAATGGACCATGTTACTGGGGCCTTGTCTTCGATATCAATATGAGTTTGGTTTGACGGAGACTTCCTATTAGACTGCTGAGATTACAGGCCAATTTATCGCCTACTCAATGTACCGTATTTCCACGTTTATAAGCCCGGACTTATACACTCTAGGCCCAAACCCTCAGATCAGATAAGAATGGTATGTCAGCCTACTTCACTAATTGGTATCCCTGCCTAGGACTCGGCGTTTTAATGAGATTATAAGGACATTTTGCGGTTTTAATGGAATTATAATGGCACATTTGCGGTTTGAGGCGAGAGGCTTTCCCTTCGTTTGATAGGACTCCCTCAACTTTGGCCCTAGATTGTATATTAATTTCAAACTAGCAAATACCCGTGCTATGCACAGGATTTGCTAGTGGGACAGTGGGGCCCACATCCTCATCTCTCCTTGTTCCCTCTCCCACTATCTTTCTCTTTCAAGTTGTCTCTATAACTTAGTATCTTCATACCACAAATGAAACCCTGTTTAGATGCTTTTTTTGGTCACTGTTCAGTGTTGTTGTGTTGCCTGTCCCTGTCCCTGTCCCTGTCCCAATCCCTCTCCTGCTCCCTCTTGCGTTCCATCTTTCATTGTGAGGTAATTAGTGGGCATGTTCTCCCCCCCCCCCCCCCACGCTCGACTTAAAAACCATCACAAACAATAGTTTATGAACTGATTCAACTCTGACGATGCTCCTTTCGGTGGAAATATATCAACTCCCATCCGATAGTGAAGCAATGATGTGCCCGTCCATGACGTCATGCTTTAGGTGACCCAGAAACCTGGTGTAGGGGCACTGATAGGTTTGTTTTCAGGCAGTGCTGGGGCCCCTGGATGGGGGTGCTCGATGTAAACCCATTTCTAACCCGTTTCAAACCCTAATTTGTTAATGAAACATAGTGGAATGGTTCGGCACCATTTTTAGCAATGTGCATGTGAAATATAATGGAGATCTGGCCAGCAGTTTCAGAGAAATTAGCGGTTTAAGGCTCCAAACCCTTATTTTATTAATATAGAGATGATATTAGACCAGGCTTATATTCGGGACAGGATTAGATATAAGCTCTTTGGCTTATATTCGGGGCTGGCTTATATTCGGGGTAAGGATTATAGTGCTTATGTTAGGTCATAAGAAAATGTTTACTCCCCGGCTTATTAGCGGGGCAGGCTTATAAACGGGACCCGGCTTATAAATGGGGAAATACGGTAGTTCCCCCTCTCTCCCTATAGACCCTCGTTGGGTAGATGAAGAAGGAGTGATGCCTCCTAAGCTGTAAATACCAAACTAAAGGCAGTCGACGGTAAGAAAATGTCGATTTGTTGGCTGGAACTTGGTGTGCTTCTGTAAACGGCAAAAGTCTGAATATTTCGACTTGCACTCAGAGGTAAAGTGTATACATATCTGCAGCCTTGAAAAGTGCATAAGGTACAACCCCAGGTTTCAGTCTAGGCCCAAAGCTGAGAGAGTCCCTTCAAACGAAGGGAAAGCCTCTCGCCTCAAACCGCAAAGTGCCATTATAATTCCATTAAGACTGCAAAATGTCATTAATATTCCCATAAAAACGCCGAGTCATAAGCCAGGAAATCGATTAGGAAAGTAGGGGTCCAATAACTGTTATACCATTCTTATCCATAATGGTCCTGGGTAAGACCTTAAAATGCCTTTCTGTCTCTTTTTCTCTGTCTGTCTCTCCCTCTGTCTGTCTCTTCTCTTCTTTTCTATCTCTATTTCCTGGGTATGATCATAAACTGCCTCCCTCTCAGCTCTCCCGCCCTTGATATAACCATCTTAAATGTGTTGATAAGGGCGTAAAGCAACCAATATCACTCACTCTTATCTGATCTGAGGGTTTGGGCCTAGAGTGGTTAAACAGGTTTCTAAAATTAAAAGACCAATTACCTTCACTTACAAGTCTTTGTGTTACCTACCCTCAACAGACCTTTGCACTAAGTAAATTTATTATTTTCAAAAGAACCGTCCTTTGGGAATATTTGGAGTATTTGAGTCAATGTAAAGCGTTGTTAATCACCGTACAATTTAAACAGCCTGCTTAGCTGGCCTTGACTAATTGCCTGAACAGGCCTCAGGCCAAGGGCATGTTGTCAACAATTTAAGCAGAAAACGCTTTCATTTAGCGAGTCTTCAAAACCCAGTCGCCTAATGGTCGTGTCGATTTATGAACCACTTGAGTCCATCCTTATTTGGGAGGATGTTGAAGTGGAAATGAGGAACCCCATTAGCTACCATTGGACTTGCCGGGCATATTTAAATGCCAATATTACGTGCCACAGTCTAGTCTCTCCAGTTTTAAACTAATATTCAAAGGAAATTTCTCCTATTGTCATTGGAAATAGTTAATTTCACCCACTGTATTCCCCGATTGACAGGAGAAATACCGAACTTTATATCTAGTGTAGTCGTATTGCAATGATTCCAATTTCCGACATTGAATAATTGATCTCTCCCCGCCATACCTATGATGAAAGACAGACCCTTTGGGGCAGGCGTGAGTTCCTTCAATTTAGATAACGATTTGAATTATACAGTCCGCCTGGGAAATGTAATAATTTAACGCTATAGGTATGTTAGCTTGCTGAAGCGCCTTACCGTCGGCTTCAGATCGTAACAATACCTTCAGTGGTTCTTTCAAGTGTAGGTTGTACAGGTAGAACGGGTTATGTATTTATATATTTGCAAAATATTCTGTGGACAATGTATATGGGTCAGATTTTCAGAAAATATACAATTGGCAGCTGTACACATTAAGTAAGTTTTGCTAAATTAGGCTGCAGTTTAGTCAATACTAGGTAAATTCGAGTATATTTGGCATTGCATTGATTCTAGCGATCTGTTTGGTTAGGTTGAACTGTATTCTAAACTTTATTTTCGTCTCACATTTGGGTTATTTGGGAAGATTGGCGAAGTTGAATTGTACATTTTCTGAAAATCTGACCCATATACTCATATGTACTGTGGCTCTGCGATCGATACATGGATGACGTATTGCTATGTTGAAATAATCCAATCTCTGGTGTCGGTAATTAAATCAATGTTTGTTCTTATTAACCCTTCCCCTCCCCAAACCCCTCACAGGCACAGCTACTGTCACCCCCCTCCCCCCTCCCCCCCCCCCTCCCCCTCTCTCCCCCTCCCCCCGCTTGTTATTAATGTTGCTTGGCCTTGAGCTGTTTCTCCTCCATTCCCTGGTGGTATCTTCTCCCTCAAATATTTACCCATTTCTTATTACCTACCGGTGTTGTGGCCTTCCCCCAACCTCCCTCCCACACTTTTCTATCTGGCTCCCCCCCCCTCCTCCTACCCGCTTAGCCCGCTAACCCCGCCCCCTCTCTGTTTCATTCATCTCTCTGTCTCAGTCTCAGCATCAGTAATCAACCTTTCCTCTTTCCCTCAACCCCTACCCCTCCCATCCAATATAGATCTCTGTCTCTCTTTTTAATCTTTTTCTCTGTCCCTCCCTCCCTCCACCCTCCCCCTCTCCTCTCTCTCTCTTTCCTCTCGCTCTCTCGCTCCCTATCCTTCCCCCCCCCTCTCTCTCTCTCCTTCCTTTCCCTCTCTCTCTCTCCCTCTCTCTTTCCTCTCCCCCTCTCTCTCTTTCCTCTCTCTCCCTCTCCCATTTTCTGTCGCTCCCCCTCCCTCTTTCCCTATTTCTCTCTCTTCTGCCTCTCTTTTCCCTTTCTTTCTTTCTCTCTCTCTCTCTCTCTCTCTCTCTCTCTCTCTCTCTCTCTCTCTCTCTCTTTCCTATCGCTCTCTCTTCTCGCCCTCTCTCTTTTTCTCTTCTCACTTTCTACCCCTCCCACTATCCCTCTCTCTCTCTCTCCTCCCTCCTCCCTTCTCCCCTCTCTCACCCCCTCTCTGCCCCTCAAAATTATATGTTTCACTGCAGGTATTGTGTAAATCTTGAGCTATCGAGCAGCTATGGAATATCTAGGTCAACCATGAAAGTCTGAGTCATCAGAAATGTACTTTAACTGTGCGTCTGGCCAATTATTCATGCAGATCGATGCTTCTAACATAGCTAAATGAATATTTCATCTCGATTTGTCATTCTAGCTAGTTTTTCTGTGACAGCAGAACTATTTCTAGTGCTTATCTATCCCCATTGCGCTCTGTTGTTAACAAAGAACCACCTATTCCATTTCATACAAACATATTGTATGAAATACAGCTCGTTTCCCCTCGAGAATTCTGAAATCACTGCTAACCCTTCTACTCGGGAATAAGCATTAAATGCGAGGAGCGAGGCATGAGCCCTGTGGTTCATTGCATCACGAGCCCCGCGGTTCATTGCACATTTATGGCCGGGTTATATGCGGCTATGTCTGGGTGTTAAAGGAAGGCCTAGCCCTCGGGAGGATAGATCTATTGCTACGTATAACACTCTTTACAGCTTCTTTTATATTTCCCCAGGGTTGGTGGGTCTGACCAGTGGTCAAGGATTTGAACAGTGCCAATTTGCTCAGAGGGATTCTTATATTACACTCGGGTATATTCCTCTCCTTTGAAGATTTACTCCAGATAGTGGAAGCTCTTCCGCAGAATTACCCCTGCTATCGTATCCCCGGCTTTCATTCCATTGCTCTTCCCAGTCAGATAGCTTGAAGGGAGCATCACAGTTTTGGCATTTTATACTGGCCTGTCTTGAAAGGTCATATCAATAGACATTTTCCATGACCTTTTCCTTCGCCAGCACGTGTCTAGAATTTTAAGTGTTGACTTGGAAAGGTCCATAATGTCGCCATAATGACCTCCCACCCACCTAATCTCCTGTGTGACTATGTTGCAATTAATGTTTAATATCATGTTATGACATGTATTGAGGTATTAAATTCGCTCTGTCGCTTCCTCTCCAGTCTTGTCGCCTCTAACGTTTAATAACGCCTCTAACGTTTAATAACGCCTCTAATGTTTAATGTTTAATATCATGTTATGACATGTATTGTGGTTTTTATTCGCTCTGTCGCTTCCTCTCCAGTCTTGTCGCCTCTGAAGTAGAGAAGAAAAGATGTCTGAGACGGATGAAGACGGGGCCTTTCAAAGTGCTGATGAAGGTGAGGAAGAGAAGCGATCTTCTTCGTCATCGCAAGCACCTTCAAAGGATTCGCATTCAGCCAAGAAAGTTATCCACCCTGACCCCGTCCTCACAGACCCCAGGCAGTTCTCAAACTCCATCGACCTTGAGGGCGGCCCTCCGGGGGGCAATGGACACGCGGAGAACGCGGTGAATTCACCCAATGCTGAGGTCATTGAACGGGACGGTGCCAGTGGTGCCAGTGGTGGTGGTGGTGGTGGTGGTGCACCCCCCACCCCCCAGGAGAAGGTCGGCCCCACAAAGAGCCTCTTTGACAGGCTCTCTGGGGCCACCGAAAAGGCCAAGGTAGGTTGCATTTTCTGCTTCTTTTTCCTCCGCTATTTATGAAGCTATTTTTATTGTCTCTTTCATATCGGTGGCATCCCAGTGAGTGAGTGCTTGCTGACAGTCGGGTAATAAATATCAAAGGCTGGTTATGTGTGTATAAAGGCCGGCCGTGTGTATGGGTTGGTTGTGGCACTATGTGGGTAAGATTTTCAGAAAATGTACAATTAGCAGCTGTGCACATTTAGTAAATTCTGCTAAAGTAGGCTGAAATTTGGTCAATACTAGGTAAATACGAGAATATTCAGCATTGCATTGATTCTAGCAATCTGTTTGGTTAGGTTGAACTGTATTTTGAACTTTATTTTCGTCTGAAATTTGGGATACTTGAGAAGATTGGCGAAGATGAATTGTACATTTTCCGAAAATCTGACCCATGTAGGTGGAAGGTCTATTGCTAATATTGGCAAAGAGTGAGGTATAGCACCCGTTAATGTGTTACGTTTCAGTAATAGATGGTAGTATACTACTACCCCAGTATATGGGCTGAACTAAACATCCTGGTAAAACATAATACAGCAATAGATGGTAGTATACTACTACCCCAGTATAGGAGCTGAACTAAACATCCTGGTAAAACATCATACAACAATAGATGGCAGTATACTACCCCAGTATAGGGGCTGAACTAAACATCCTGGTAAAACATCATACAACAATAGATGGCAGTATACTACCCCAGTATAGGGGCTGAACTAAACATCCTGGTAAAACATCATACAACAATAGATGGTAGTATACTACTACCCCAGTATAGGGGCTGAACTAAACATCCTGGTAAACCATCATACAACAATAGATGGTAGTATACTACTGCCCCAGTATAGGGGCTGAACTAAACATCCTGGTAAACCATCATACAACAATAGATGGTAGTATACTACTACCCCAGTATAGGGGCTGAACTAAACATCCTGGTAAACCATCATACAACAATAGATGGTAGTATACTACTACCCCAGTATAGGGGCTGAACTAAACATCCTGGTAAACCATCATACAACAATAGATGGTAGTATACTACTGCCCCAGTATAGGGGCTGAACTAAACATCCTGGTAAAATATCATACAACAATAGATGGTAGTATACTACTGCCCCAGTATAGGGGCTGAACTAAACATCCTGGTAAAACATCATACAACAATAGATGGTAGTATACTACTACCCCAGTATAGGGGCTGAACTAAACATCCTGGTAATACATAATACAACAATAGATGGTAGTATACTACTACCCCAGTATAGGGGCTGAACTAAACAGCCTGGTAAAACATCATACAACAATAGATGGTAGTATACTACTACCCCAGTATAGGGGCTGAACTAAACATCCTGGTAAAACATAATACAACAATAGATGGTAGTATACTACTACCCCAGTATAGGGGCTGAACTAAACATCCTGGTAAAACATCATACAACAATAGATGGTAGTATACTACCCCTGTATAGGGGCTGAACTAAACATCCTGGTAAAACACAATACAAAAATAGATGGTAGTATACTACCCCAGGAGTTATATTAGGAGCTGAATTAAACATCCTGGTAAAACACAATACAACAATAGATGGTAGTATACTACCCCAGGAGTTAGTGGAAGATAGGGACTGAATTAAACATCCTGATAAAACATAATACACATTTTGAAACACTCATATATATAATATATATTATAGGCAGGGTTTTTGTGTCAGGTCTATAAATAATGAAGCAGTACGAAGCTGAATAAGTAATGTTATACATGGCAGTATTATACTATAGGTCAACCTCAGACCTTATGGCAATGTCTGGACGTTATCTACCAACGTCCAACATGGTATAACACTGACTGTATATGATGTAATGTAGAACTAGTATGATGCAACGACTCGCTACATGTGCGTCATGCAGTGGATAGACTAATATACCGTATATGGAAAAGAAATGAAATATAGCAATATATTATATTTCCATTCTTTACATTCGCATACAGTACATAACATGGAAATAGGGCACCTATGCACCTATGCAAATAAAGAATTCTTGAAATGAAATGAAATCCTAAATTCATCTTTTCATAAAACCTTTTCAACTTTATTTTCACTTACCATTTTATATAAACCTAGTAAGGATTAAATATTAAATAATTTCCTAAAAAATACCCATGTACCCATGTAGAATTTATTAAAAAAATTTCAGGACACAACGAAAAACACATGTACTTGTGAGCGTTGTTGCCAGAGTCGTTGTCTGTATGATATATGTAATATTAGAGACTTTTCCTCTTTTTTTGCACATATTACGCATAGCCAAAATACATTACTAAGACACCTTTTCCTATTACTGACCAGATATTCCTATTCCTGGAACAAATAGTTTCATGGCACAGACTATTTCTTCATTACTGAGATCTTTTCTCCCATTACAAGAAGTCTTTTTACTATTACCACTCCCCTATTACCTATGACCTGTGTCATCTGCTGCTATGATGCATTGCAGTTGGTCCTTTTACAATTTGACTGAGGATTTCTTCCTTTTTTGCTCCTTTCCTAAACGTCATGGATAGACTTGCACATCTTGACTATTTTTATATACAAATAAATGCAATTTATCCACACACAACCACTATTTCTTGGGCATTACCTACAAAACAATTATGAAACTAATTATTCTTTTTACAGAAATGAGACACCACATAGTAGTATATGAAAATAAGCAACTGACTCTGGCATAAGAAAGATGGCTATGTAGATATCTCTGTGAGAGAAAGAAAAGAAAGTATCTCTTCGGAAATTAGGATATCCATAAGTCATGTTGATTATATGTTGGAATATCTTAGAGAAGGAAAATGATATTTTAAAAAGAAAAATGTTGGATATTTACTATAACACATTTTTATCCCGACAGTTTGGGGACAAAACAAGCATACATGTATCTGCTTTATTTACCTGAATAAACATATTTTAACAAAAAAATATCAAATTATGGTTGCATAATTAATAATAAACTGTTCTTAAATAATATTTTTTTTGTTCAAATTCGTTTATTTCATATTACAAAGCACATCTCAATTGACACTGATTTTCATAAGCGCCCTGCAATCTCTTATGTACATTCTATAGTAGGGCATCATAATCTCCCAGCTTAAACATAGTAATTGTTTCCTAAGTGAATCATATTTATTGTAATATTCTATCTAGTCAGATTTCTATCGGCACACCTTCAATAATAATGAGTTGAGGTTGATGAGAAAAGGAAATAATGAGGAATGTAATGAATGATATTTCGACTATTAGGATCATGGTCTATTTGTCGTAGTGAGTAGCATGTGACATACAATCATGCTCATGTGATACTGACTGACAATTTAGTGTTTTCCTCGTGTATACATTCAATTTCAAAATTTTCATGAAGTCGGGGATTTGATAACATTACATATATTTACCTCATATTACGTAACAATATAACGCATGCGATAGTAAGTCATTGGGTATGAGAGCATGAGAGCGCTATGTGTGTGTGATCAATGGTTGGCCACTGTATGACGGATGTCTATGTACGTAAGCATAAGGCATTGTGTTTATTGATTTGTGCTTTAGCTGCTGGATGGCGTTGAGATTATGATTTGTGAGATACAATGCATGAACATGCAACCAACGACTGAAATATTGATGGCTTTTTGTTCATAATCGAAATTCTACGGAGAAGTTAAATTCTGCATGAGGTCTCTCTCTGTGTGTCCCCTCCCCCCGCCCCCCCTCTCTCTCTCTCCTTCTGTCCCTCTCCACTTTCTCTGTCTCTCTCTCTTTCTCTCTCTCTCTCTCTCTCTCTCTCTCTCTCTCTCTCTCTCTCTGTGTCTCTTTCTCACTCTCTGTCTCCCTCTCTTCCTCTTTCTCTCTCCCTCTCTCTCTCTGTCTCCACTCTCTCTATCACTCTCTCTCCTCTCTCTGTCTCTTTCTCCCTCTCTCTCTCTCTCTCTTCCTCTTTCTCTCTCTCTCTGTCTCTCTCCCCACACTCTCTCTGTCTCTTTCTCCCTCTCTCTCTCCCTCTCTTCCTCTTTCTCTCTCTCTCTGTCTCTCTCTCCCCACACTCTCTCTCTGTCTCTTTCTCCCTCTCTCTCTCCCTCTCTTCCTCTTTCTCTCTCCTCTCTCTCTCTCTCTCTCTCTCTCTCCCCACACTCTCTCTCTGTCTCCACTCTCTCTATCACTCTCTCTCTCTCTCTCTTTCTCTCTCTCCCTCTCTCTCTCTCTCTCTCTCCCTCTCTCTCTCTCTCTCCCTCTCTCTCTCTCTCTCCCTCTCTCTCTCTCTCTCTCTCTCTCTTTCTCTCTCTCCCTCTCTCTCTCTCTCTCCCTCTCTCTCTCTCTCTCTCTCCCTCCCCCTCTCTCTCTCTCTGACATACAATGCATATAATATATCCATGTATAATTATTTCCTTGGGGAAAAAATTACACACATTTGGGACTCTACTGACAATACGGTATACTATAGGTTAATGGAGCGTAAACAAACAAATCCCCCCCCCTCCCCTCCCCCCGCCCCCATAAACAAAAACATGAGACATGTTTTATAGCCACGATATGTTTTGCCTTTCCATAACCACTCCACTTCTCCTGACAATGATTGACATTGCTTGAACACAGAATAGAGCCAGCGTGTTTGAAACAGACATTCACGAGTGGAGACACTCCACCCCCGCAATAACATCGATATGTCGATATTCATGGATACACAATTCTACATTTATCTACAAAGTATTCTCTCTCTCTCTCTCTCTCTCTCTCTCTCTCTCTCTAAACGTGTGTAGGATCGGGTTGTCTGTAAAACTCTATGCTTAAAGACCAACGCTTAGGAAACTTGACGCTTTGAAGTTGTTGTCTCACTGACATTTCTCTTTTCACACTTTTCCCTCTGTCTCTCTCCCTTTCTCTTTCTTTCTTTCTTTCTTTCTTTCTTTCTTTCTTTCTTTCTTTCTTTCTTTCTTCTCTCTTTCTTCTCTCTTTCTTCTCTCTTTCTTTCTCTGTTTCTCTCTCCCCCTCTCTCTCTCCCTCTCTCTCTCTCCCCTCTCTCGTCTTTTCTTTCTTTCTTTCTCTCTCTTTCTCTCTCTCTCCCTCTCTCTCTCTCTGTTTCCCTCTGTCTCTCTCCCTTTCTCTTTCTTTCTTTCTTTCTTTCTCTCTTTCTCTTCTCTCTCTCTCTCTCCCTCTCACTCTGTTTCTCTCTCCCCCTCTCTCTCTCCCTCCCTCTCTCTCCCCTCTCTCGTCCTTTCTTTCTATCTTTCTTTCTTTCTCTTTCTCTCTGTTTCTCTCTCTCTCTCCCTCCCTCTCTCTCTGTTTCTCTTTCCCCCTCTCTCTCCCCCCTCTCTCTCCCTCCCTCTCTCTCCCCTCTCTCGCCCTTTCTCTCCTCTCTCTCCTCTCTCTCTCTCTCTCTCTCTCTCTCTCTCTCTCCGTCCCCCTCTCTGTTTTCCCCCGCTCTCCCCCTCGCTCTCCTCCCACCTCGCCTCTCATGTTACAGTGATCCTGTAAAACACCAGGGTATATTAAATGCCCATAATATCGCCCTATCTTTGCTGTCTTCACAGGAAATAAAATGCCTCGACTCATTATCTCAGCAGCACAAACGGCGACGCTGAGAGCTGGGTGCAGAGATGTGTGTTAGCCAGGGAGGCAGGCGAGGCGAGGGGAGGATATGGGAGTTGAGATTAGATCGGGTTGTTACATCGATGTACATAGTTCCCATCTTGACTGGCCAGTGCTGTAATTAATGCATTGCTTCTAGTTTGTGAATTGTCGCTTTGAGAATGTAATATTAAATATTCACTAACGAAGAATGTAATCAAATGTGATGTGTTTCAGGAAAATGAGTCACAAGTCGCATAATTGATATTTTTCAAGGTGTTTTTTTCACAAGATCTCTTTATTGAAATGTTATGATTTTTAGAGGGTTCAGTACTTATAGTCATATAAATCCATGAAACAAATTTCAGGACATTGTATGAAATATTTTCTAGTGTTTTGATGGCCTTTGTATGGAGTATATCTAGTTAATCTACTGGTAATTACCCACCCAGAAACATTGCAAACTTTTTTTTCCCAAAATAGAAATATCAAACATAAAATATGGAAATACTTATGAGGTTATTAGTGTTTACTATCATTGGAATCAGCTTGATCTCCTCTTTTCAAATATGGTGATATCTTAAAATCCATATTTTGCGACTTTTGACTCATTTTCCTAAAACACACCACAAATGATTATCCGAAACGTTGGAAACATTAGTAATTATCATTCAGTGACACACATCCAACCTTGTCCCATTTCCGGATTTGGTGTTTCATTCCTTTTCCACTTAATATTAAATATTGAAAATCAATAAAATGAAGTAAAACACACAGCAACCATCTTTATTTTCTTGTTACCGAAAGTAATTCATCACACTAAGACAGCATCGCCCCCTATAAGCAGTTGGTAGAAACACAGCCCCATCTATTAAATATTTCATTTCGAGCGGCAAAGTCAGGTCCATTTATTTTTACTAATAGGAAACATCAATTTGCCTCTTAAAACAAATTCTTAAAATCTATATATAAGAAGGGTGCCAATGTGCTATTCTATCTGTACTTTATTATGTTATCCAAATATATTAGATTTGGAAAAGATAATAATAATTCTTAAAATCATAATAATAATAATTCTTAAAATTTATATATAAGAAGGGTGCAAATGTGTTATTCTATCTGTACTTTATTATGTTATCCAAATATATTATATTTGGAAAAGATAGAATGAAGTCTAACATCTCGAGTTAATTAAGATTGTAGCTTAACTTAAACCATGGTTCTTTGTGTAAATAGCAGGCTTTCAATTGTTAAGGATCCACCTTATTCTAAATCCCCATCCCCCCATCCCCCCATCCCTCCCTAGAGCTCCTTCCATCCCCCTATCTCTCTCTCCCCCATCCCCCCATCCCTCCCTAGAGCTCCGTCCATCCCCCTATCTCTCTCTCCCTCATCCCACACTCCTCCCCCCATTCCCTACTTAAACTTTAATGTGTTTGTTGTAATAAAATTCTTTAAACAACATTTGCTGTGACATTTACTGCGGCATTATATTTTTTATTGAGATGAACTCAATCAATATGAGACTATTTTGACCAGCTGGTCTTCCCTTGCTGTCCCCGGTAGGGATGTTCCTAAGTACCCCTTGTGAAGACCTCAGAAACAAATATTAGTATTAAAGTCTGGGGAGACCCACTGATAGCACTTGATTCTGTTCAGACCAAATAACAATCCAATACAATACTCTGAGTATATGGGTAAGATTTTCAGATAATGTACAATTGGCAGCTGTACACATTTAGTAAATTCTGTTAAATTGAACTGCAATTTGGTCAGTACTAGGTAAATTCGAGTTACAGTATATTCGGCATTGCATTGATTCTAGCAATCTGTTTGGTAAGGTTGAACTGTATTTTGAACTTAATTTTCGTCTGAAATTTGTGGGTTAGTTGAGAAGATTGGCGAAGTTGAATTGTACATTTTCTGAAAATCTGACCCATATAAAACTAGGTTTTGTATTCTTGCATGTTAGACTGATACAGAGCTCCTCCCTTTCGTTTAATTCGTTTTACATGTATATATATGACTGATAAATAATATATTATGTGTGGGAAAACCAGGCACTTAGTCTGATCTACGATTTAAACAGGTTGGCAAATGCCATACTCATTTAGAATTACTTGGATAAATAAAGTATTAAAAGAAAAAAAATATCTGCCAAGTGGTAGACATTCTGAAGGAGTGGATAGGTAATTATCCAAAGGGCAACTCAGGTGGTTGCAATTTATCTTACTTTATTTCTTTAGAGTCTGTGCAAAGTGTCGGACCAGTCCGTCTTTAACTCTTCAGGGACTTCTAAGTTACAAGTCAAAAACAAATATTATATGGGTGAAGTCCCTTGCAGATGTACAATTCACCTTCACCAATTTTATCAAATAACTCACATTTAAGACAAAAATGAGGTTCAAATTCAGTTCAAGATAACCGAATAGATTTTTTAAATCGACGCAATATCAAATATACTCAGATATACCTAGTATTTATCATTTTCCAGCCTAATTTTGCAGTATTTACGCAATGTGTAGAGCTGACTATTGTACATCTTCTGCTGAATTAACCCATATGGGTCAGATTTTCAGAAAATATACAATTGGCAGATCTACATAATTATTTAGTAAATTCTTCTAAATTAGATTGAAACATGGTCAACACTATAGGTATATCTGAGTATATTTGGTATTGCCTTGATTCAAACAATCTCTTAGGTTGTGTTTAACTGAATTTTGAACATGATTTTTGTCTTAATAAGTGTTATTTGAGAGGAATGGTGAAGACAAATTGTACATTTTCTGAAAACTTAACCCACATACATTGAGTATGGGTGCGTGCGCAAGGTGCGCTATTTATAGCTCAGTAGCGTTCGTGTTCAATATGGGTTGAAAAAGGGACAATAAACGAGCGTGCAACTGTAGCACAGACTTGTACAAAGTGAACAAGAAATCTCAGCCAGGATCATATTCTGCAGCACCACAGCGTGTATATGTAACTTTATGCAAGTTATTCAGGCAGTAATATTGGCTATAAAGAACTTCAGGCAGTAATACTGGCTATAAAGAACTCACTCTCCTGCATAAACACAACATGTAGGCTGCAGGGGTTGTGTCCTCCTGCCTCCCAGTTCATTGAACTTTTGACCTTATAACTATAGCTGATACACGTATCAAACTGATATATCACGACTAGATCAAATAGTAATGTTCAATAGTTATACTAACAATAACACCCAATACAGTCCAGGATGCCTGCAGACCTAGAAGTCCTGCATTTGCAAATTAGAGAAATAGATCGCAGATGCAAGATATATTTTTATAATTAATTTTAATAAGTAAATCGCCTGCGGCTAACACAGAGACTTTGAAAACATGCAGTTATTGATGCAATTCCCTTTCGATCGGTGAACGAATTAGAGTCTAAGATCAAATTAAGGGAGAAAAGTCTGTTGGATGGGGTTTGGAGATACATATAGGTTCTCTGTTATAGAGGCATGGGTGGCGGTCATAAGCTTGTGTTTATTTTCGGCGAAACTGGTTTTTGCACGGGCCACGATACGTCTAGGCCCAAACCCTCAGATCAGATAAGAATGGTGTGTCAGTGATTAGACGCCTACTTCGCTAATCGGTTTTCTAGCCTAGGACTCGGCTTTTTTAAGAGAATATAATGACATTTTGCGGTCTTACTGGAATTATAATGACACTTTGCGGTTTGAGGCGAGAGGCTGTTTGAAGGGACCCTCACAACTTTGGGAATGAGTGAGTGAATGAGTGAGGGTTGCTCTACGCCCTTATCAACACATATAAAGGTTCTATCAAGGGCGGGAGAGCTGAGAGGGAGGCAGTTTATTATCATACCCAGGAAATAGAGATACAGAAGAAGGGAGAAAGAGACAGAGAAAAAGAGACAGAAAGGCACTTTATGGTCTTACCCAGGACCACAACTTTGGGCCTAGACTGGATAATAATGAAACAATGTCTGCATCACAATTTAACTGTAATATGCATAAATATACACTAAATGGAGTGAATTGAGCAGCTGTGGTTATGTACTATTGGTATAAGAGCCACTCAATGTCCAATACAAATATTAATACAATAATGTTTAAAATGTTAAAGTAAAAATAGTCAGACATCACTCATGTTTCTAGATTTTTTTACAATGTATGTTTTTGCAATGTATGTTTTTTAATTGGATACATGAAAATATTACTTTTGTGATAGTATATATATTCAAATATTTCTTTGTTTTTGAAAAAAATAACGTTATCTTACCTAAGCTACCTTAAAATGGCCTTTAGTCCTCTGAGGTTTGTCCAAACGATACAACCAACAACAACCCTATACATCACAACACAAAGAACAAGTACGTAGCTCATACCCCCCCCCCCCCTGCCCCATCCCTTCCAATCACTCTGTACACTCTGTTAAAGACCTATTAGAGTAAACATCAAAGCGATCCAAGGGTAACCCTACGACAAGCCGCTCCAAGTAGATCTCGAATAGAGTGTAGCATGAATGGCCTCCTCCTTCCCTCCCTCTCTCTCTCTCTCTTTCTCTCTCTCTCTCTGTGGATCCGCGCGAGCAGACAGATATCACAGACAGAGGAGGCAGCATGTGGGTCAGATTTTCAGAAATAGTACAATTGGCAGCTCTACACATTTAGTTAAATAGGCTAAATTAGGCTGAAAGATAATAAATACCGAGTATATCTGAGTATATTTTGTATCACATTGTTTTAAAATATCAATTCTGCTATATTAAACTGTATTTTGAAGCTCATTTCTGTCTAAAATTTGAGTTATTTCAGTGGATTGGTGAAGGTAAATTGTACATTTTCTGACGATCTGACCCATGTATTGACTGCTATCTTGTGTCTACCGTACGATCCCTACATTAGAAGCTATTGGGAGGTGCCTGGTGCCAGACCTTTATCTATGTGTGTAGGTTTATGTGGAGCCAGTAGACACGACTCCTCCTAACTACCATTTCCTTCACTATTTAACCAACAGTTCACTAGAGTTGAAATTCTACTACACCTAAAGACTTTAGTGTACATATATTGTACGGATATATGTTTAGTTAAATAGATTCTATATATCGAAATTAAACAAGTCCCCAAAAAGATTTGTTTGGATCTGTCTTGTACTATTCAATGCCTCACAAATACAGTCTTATGTTGAAGTTATATATACATCAAATGATTTTTTTCTCTTTGATCTGTAAAGGCTAATTTAATGCCAAACGTTTTTGTCCCATCAATTGTGTCCGTAAACCCATTCCCTGTGAAAGAATCAAAATATCAAGAATTTGATTAAGGAAATGATCAGACGGATGGGATACCAACCAGTCACACCAAATGCTGCCATGTTAGTGAAGTCTAGAATGTCCCTCAGACGTGGGTAACCAATAATACCTCACTGTTACCATAGAGATGTTATATGTGACATCATCCAAGGGTGCTCTTGTATTCAGGAGAATTCCCGAAATTACAATTAATGCAATTAATATCACTTAGAAGTTGTAGAGTGTAAATCCTATCCACATTTGGTTACTTGAAAATAAAAACTAGAATATTGGGTTTTGTGTCCCTACAGGGTTATGGTTGGCTACTAAACTATCTGCGGGATGGTGCAGTTGGTGCACTGGTGCAGGGGGATTCCCCATTCAGGGGGATTCCCCATTCAGGCTAGGGGGATTCTTGGTGCACTGGTGCAGGGGGATTCCCCATTCAGGCTAGGGGGAATCCCCATTCAGGCTAGGGGGATTCTTGGTGCACTGGTGCAGGGGGATTCCCCATTCAGGCTAGGGGGATTCCCCATTCAGGCTAGGGGGATTCTTGGTGCACTGGTGCAGGGGGATTCCCCATTCAGGCTAGGGGGATTCCCCATTCAGGCTAGGGGGATTCCCCATTCAGGCTAGGGGGATTCTTGGTGCACTGGTGCAGGGGGATTCCCCGTTCAGGCTAGGGGGATTCCCCATTCAGGCTAGGGGGATTCCCCATTCAGGCTAGGGGGATTCTTGGTGCACTGGTGCAGGGGAAATCCCCGTTCAGGCTAGGGGGATTCTTGGTGCACTGGTGCAGGGGAATCCCCTTTCGGGCTAGGGGGATTCTTGGTGCACTGGTGCAGGGGGAATCCCCGTTCAGGCTAGAGGGATTCTTGGTGCACTGGTGCAGAGGGATTCCCCATTCAGGCTAGGGGAATTCTTGGTGCACTGGTGCAGGGGGAATCCCCGTTCAGGCTAGAGGGATTCTTGGTGCACTGGTGCAGAGGGATTCCCCATTCAGGCTAGGGGAATTCTTGGTGCACTGGTGCAGGGGGAATCCCCGTTCAGGCTAGGGGAATTCTTGGTGCACTGGTGCAGGGGAAATCCCCATTCAGGCTAGGGGGATTCTTGGTGCACTGGTGCAGAGGGATTCCCCATTCAGGCTAGGGGAATTCTTGGTGCACTGGTGCAGAGGGATTCCCCATTCAGGCTAGGGGGATTCCATGGGGCTTTGGATTAGGCTCCAATAAAGAAAAGAATTTGATTAAAACTGTCGGTCCACAATAACTATTGGCATTTCTTATCTCAACAAGGTGTATCCAAACTAAACCAAATCTTTTTTTTTTAAAGATTTTATTTTGACTGGGGTAACATCTCCTAGGTATACCCAGGGTTTTCCAATGGTCCCAGTTTTTACAGAAAGTAACTTTTTAGTTAGGGACAAAGGTGGATTAAAGTAAGAAAGACAGGATATACTATACAAATAACAATTCAAACATTTCAGAGATTAATGTACCAAGGTTAACCACTATTGCAGAGTGTGACCATTCAGTACTAAGGTAACCAAAGCAGATAAACACAATTTCACACCATATAAATATGCAGAAAATGGAGGTGATTTATGGTCTGAGGTTAATATATTGAAGTATTGTGTACTGAAAACAACTTACTATGCATAATGATGTGATGAATAAAATATTAAAAACAAACTAACTTCCTTCAAGTTTAAGGAACTAAGTTTGATTCTTCTTAATGTATTTTCTATCTTCACTTTTAAAATCTTTTGATATCCTGTGCATTGAATAAACATCTTGAGAGAATTGGGGAAATATTATTTCCCGAAACAAGAATATCCCAAACCAAATTAAATACATTAAATAAACTATTTGGTATTAAGACACAGTCTAGATATCAGAGATATGTTTATCCTTTGGGTTAAAAGACTCAAATTGGTCCTTTATCGACCCCCACAACCACTTGTACATGGGTCAGATCGTCAAAAAATGTACAATGCAGCTCTACACATTTAGAAAATTCTGCTAAATGACCCTGGAAAATGTTCAATACTAGGTATATCTGAATATATATGGTATTGTGTTGTTTCAAATAATTTGTATATATTTTGAACCTCATTTTTGTCTTTAATTTGGGATATTTGAGAGGATTGGTGAAGGCGAATTGTATATTTTCTGACGACATGACCCACTGTATACAGATTCCTGTATAGGGCCAATCTGATGATTGTAATCTCTCTAATCTACACTTGACCTAATCTAACGTGTTTTATTGTTTTGTCTTGTAGCCGGCAGGAGGCTGGGGGAGCTGGGGAACGTGGGGAGCATCCATCATCAGCAACGCCACTACATCAGTCACACAGTTCACCACGCAAGTTGGTAAGTTTTCTTTTAAGATTTTAAGATTTTTATTCAGCCAGACATTATGCCAAAAATACACTATTCGCAGAACAAGCTGATTTAAATCGATAGAAAAAATAAACAGAAATTATATCACAAGGTAGTAAGTTATTCTAGACGGCCGGCATCCAATCGCCTATGTTTACATAGCGTAACTATTACATAGAACATTTCGAATAATGCCCGTAAATCGGGTCTCTCGTACAATACTAGGGCCCGTCAAGGGGATATGTGTTTTCCGATGTATTTTCCCTGTAAAACTACACTATTATCACTGTCTGTCTACATAAACGATATCGCTCTACAACTTGGACAGAATGAAATGTTTCATACAGCCTTATTTAAAAAAGAACCAAAAAGGTGTTTACCCGTACCTTCTTCTCATGGTGTATTCCGAATAGTACCGAATAACAACCTATCAACCCTCTACCACTACTAGTGGAGTTGGTCAGGCTCAACAGAGCATGACCAACGAATGTAAACATAACACTCATCAGTTTTGTGCGAGTGGGTGGGAGGAGCTGGGGAGGCTATAGATCCTGAGCACAATAACCTTACTAAACTAACCAGCCAAACAGTTACACAGTACACCACCTTGGCGATATACTTCTTGACAATCTATCAAGATTATAAACATTAAAAAAGGTATTAACCTTACAAATCGCGAGCAAATCGCAGATATTAAAGAAAAAACCACACACCCGGGGCAGTGTCCTATGCATGACAGTCCATGTTCGACACAGAAAAAGTTTTCTCAGAACATACAAGAAAGAATCATTGATAATCAACGATAATCAAAAATCAAAAAATCAACGATGAGCAAGGTATTAGTGTTACATTGGTGCGTTACAAACAAAAGTGTAAACTCTTGTCTCTGACTCTGTCTACCCGCCCCCCCCCCCCCCCACCTACTCTATCATCCATAGACCATTGTCTATACATATGAGCAGAGATTGATTACCCTCCATAATTAGATGGAATTCTGATAATAGTTTTTAATGAGATTTTTTTTTTTGACTATTTGCAAACAAAGACAAATCGTAGGGATTTGAATTAGTTTCTGACGAGAGCTGATAATAGCATTATACGCTCATTGGTATCAATATTTATTCATTTAGAAATGGTAGGAAAGAGACGCTAGTTTTTATCTTGGAGTTTGTTTTTTTATCTCAAAGCTGCTGCGCTCTCAGCTAACAACGATTAAAAACTAAAATTCTTTTTTTGTTCCGTTTCTTTCCAACCCATCTGAAAATCATTTGACCAAAATTTGGGAGGATTTGTTTCTGTCTTGAGACTTTATTTATTTTGATGAAGCCAAACAAAATGCGTAGGTCGCGAAATAAAATACTAAAATTGAATTGAAGCAAGTTGTTTTCAGTTGAGTTGCCTCGAATTACTACTTTATTCATAATATTACTCTTCTTAAGCTTCCTTCGTTTAATACAGCCTTAAATTGGTGGCTATTGTCAATGTTTCTAATTTCTGGAACAACGGCACCTATAGTCACAATTTCCTTCTTTTATTTATAAAGTTTTTATATCAGTTCTCACGTTTTTGGACACATTAGTACACAACTTATGAAATATATTTTCTTCTTTAAAACGTCCTTCACCAAAATATACACTCGATGGTGCCCTTTTCTACAATACCCAGTCTGCCCCCTACCGCATGTATTCTTCTCTCTTGGCACTTGGGGCCTGAAACATTAATTACATTCGTAGCGAGGGATTTATACATTTTGGTATGAAGAAATATTTCAGTGGTTTGGTAGGTGATGTTGGAGACAAGCCCAGGTGTGTTCCCATGTTTCTTTTATTATCCAATGTTTCATCCTTCATGATTCAACAGATTGCCCTCCCTCTGGGACTTGTGACGTCATTGTCCTCCATGTTGGTTTACCTATTCCCATTTGTCACCATGGAGTTAGCCCGTCGCTAAGCAACCAAGGCAGATAGAACATTTTCAATGACACCATTGAATTCCCAGGGGTCGATTTAGTGGGATAGGGATTATTAAATTAGATGTACATGTCTCTAAAACCTACTGGGATATATGCTGATTCCCTGAAGCCAATTTTCATGAATAGGGCCGAAAATAAAAAACGGTACCCTGTCTCAACTTTCTCTTTGTAATTGACATATTTTTCAAATATATATAAACATTGATATGTAAAGAAATAGGTTAAAAAACATTGGATTCCGGAAAATAATTCAATCAGATGATAAATGCACTTCAATGATTATATATCAATCCGTTCATATCCTTGCCCCGGGCTACTTATATTTATGCGCCCAAGAATTACCTGTGGAGATTTGCTTTCCACTCAAGCCTTCTTGCATATATGGATCAGATCTTCAGAAAATGTACAATTCGCCTTCACCAATCCTCTCAAATTACCCACATTTAAGACAAAAATGAGCTTCAAAATGCAGCTTAACACAACAGAACTGATACTATAAATCAATGCGATACCAAAAATACTCTGATATACCCGGTATTCATAATTGTTCTGCCTGATTTAGCAGAATTTCCTAAATGTGTAGAGCTGCCAATTGTACATTTTCTGAAAATCTGACCCATTATATGTAATATCACTATCCTATATTATACTGGCTTGATATGACTAACTTCTCACAAACATCTGTTAGATTAAGGCTTTTCCTAAAGGCAGCTATGTTGCGTTATGACATGCGACTGTTCTCTTGTGGAGCTAAATCCTTGTAGAAAGAGAAACGATCCTCAGTTCAAAGCAAATGCTATTTGTAGAAGGTGAAATACTAAACGTGTGTAGGATCGGGTTGTCTGTAAAAATCTATGCTTAAAGAACAACGCTTAGGAAACTTAAGGACCCTTTTAAGTTGTTGTCTCCATGACATTTATCTTTTCACACTTTCTTCTTTTTCCTTCCGTCTTTCCGTGTCTGCGTCTCTGTTTCTGCCTCTCTGTCTCTCTGTCTCTCTCATTCTCTGTCTCTCTCATCTTCTCTCTCTTTCTCTCTGTCTCTCCTCTGTCTCTCCCTTTCTCTCTTTCTCTTTTTCTCCCTCTCTTCTCTCTCTCCTCTCTCTTCCTTTCTGTATCTCTCTCTCTCCCTCCCTCCACCCCCCTCTCTATTTCTCTCTCCTCCCTCTCTCTCTCCCTCCCTCTCTACTCTCTACAATACAAACTATACTAATCCAATAAAACACGAATGATCCAATTCGAATATTTCCGTATAAATGACTAAATTGTTAGAGTGAATACTACACACGCCCTCCATATCCCCAATGTACAAACGCCCCCCCCCCCCTACCGCCCCCTATTCTCGCATTTGCAATCAACTCTTGTTGACCAATCCGCTGTCTGGGTCATTTTCCCATTTCCTCCCCAACCAATTCCCCTTTTTGCTCTGAAAATTGAATGAAATGTGCCAGAGTTATGGCCGGGCGGGGCGGGTAACTGAGCATTATGCCACGTTATTCATAGCCCCCTGCATGTCTGAATGAAAACCCAGCCCGCTCTAGTCTCATACTAAAACCAAGTTATGACTTTGATATTGATTTGCAATCAAGCCATATCAAACGATCTTACAACATCTAGCGTGTGATAGAGTAGAGAGGGAACTAATGTTGGGCTTATAAATCTCCGCTCTTCACGATCAATATAAAATAGCCGATATAAGGGTCGTCAAATTTTCAGAAAATGTACAATTCAACTTCGCCAATCTTTTCAAATAACCCACATTTTAGACGAAAATAAAGTTCAAAATACAGTTCAACCTAACCAAACAGATTGCTAGAATCAATGCAATGCCGAATATACTCGAATTTACCTATATTGACCAAATTGCAGCCTGATTTAGCAGAATTTACTAAATGTGTAGAGCTGCCAATTGTACATTTTCTGAAAATCTGACCCATAAAGGGTTGATGTAACATGGGGATCTAGTACCTGTGTATTGCTAATTTATTTTCACAGCCTGTGTGTGTCTATAATCGCCCGCCATCTGTTCCATGCACTCTCCCTGCTCTCCCTGCTGTAATGATTGCAGGATTAGTGTTGTCATATCCTGCTTGATATATAGGTCAAGAGCTGGAGGGGGTTTCCCAACCATTGCCAGGGGTATTAGGCTGGGTATGGAAGTATATATGTATATACACGTGGAGAAGGTGTTCTATAGGGTTATTCCCTGTCCTGTCAGTTGTTAACCACAATACATGGTTTTATACCTTAATGATTCTCTTATATTGATCTATCTTTCTTTTCATCTCTTCATCACTTTATCTATTCATTCATCTATATATTTATCTGTATATATCTATCTATCTATCTATATAGATATCTATATAGATATCTATATAGATATCTTTCTGTCTTTCTATTCATCTATCCATCCATCCATTCATTTATATATTTATCTTTTTATCTCTCTATATATCTATCTATATTGATCTATCAATCAATCTATCTATCTATCTATCTATCTATCTATCTATATATCTATCTATGTCAATCTTTCTTTGAAGTTCTTCTTTCCTTTTATTAATCTATCCCATCCTATATCTATCTATCTACATGTATCTACATATATAGTGAAAGGCTATAGACTTCAGTCTATGCCAAGTGGTAACAGTATCTAGACTCATACAATTCTGCACACAAGACTCTCTGTCCACAACAAGGCATATATATATATATATATGTGTGGACACGGCGGCATGGATACTCGATGCTTTGTCACAATATTGTATCTGGGCGGGTTGGCCAGGTCACGTGACCCTGGAGTTGATATCTCAGTGTGAAGGGAGCATTATGTCTCTAGCCTCGGGGAGTATTTATTGATTATCATGAATCAAAACATATCTATTGGCCTTGGTGCGGTCCTGTCTGTAATGTCATCAGTATATGGGTCAGATTTCCAGAAAATGTACAATTCAACTTCACCAATCTTCTCAATTAACCCACATTTAAGACAAAAATAAGCTTCAAAATACAGTTCAACCTAACCAAACAGATTGCTAGAATCAATGCAATGTCAAATATACTTGAGTTTTCCTAGTATTGATCAAATTGCGGCCTAATTTAGCAGAATTCACTAAATGTGCACAGCTGCCAATTGTACATTTTCTGAAAATCTGACCCATATTTATAATCCCTATTTATAGTCACGAAGGTCCCTCAGCCCTTTCATCAATGTTTCTCTTGAGATTATTGTACTAAAGTGGAAATGGTATAGACAAGAGGAGATTACAGTAGCATCTCCTTATCATTATTATTTCTTCCTTTTTTATTCATTCATTTTTTTTGGGTGGAGGGTGAGGATATGTGTTTTATGGATATTAATACATAGAAGCTTCATTATAAATCTTTTTTTTATTCTCTTTCATAATGCTCCTTTGTCAAGAGGGTAATGTTGGAATATAGTGAGAATAGAATCAGTACATTGTGAGCCAATATTGGGAATGAGTTGCCCGAGATCCAATAATCATTAGGCCTACCAGCTCCGAGTTCCCTCACTAGCTATTACATGGGTCAGATCTTCTGAAAATGTACAATTCGCCTTCACTAGTTCTCTCAAACAACCCACATTTAAGACAGAAATGAGCCTCAAAATGCATTTTAACATAGCAAAACACATACTATAAATCAACGCAACACCAAATATACTCAGATATACCCGTTTTTCATCATTTTTCTGCCTAATTTAGCGAAATCTCCGAAATGTGTAGAGCTGCCGATTGTACATTTTCTTCTTTTTCTCCCCCTCTCTTTTCTCCATCTGTCTCGCTCGCTCTTTCTCTCTCCCCATTTTTCGTTTCTTATAAATCTAATCTTTTTATCACTACGGCCACAGAATGAAACACTCCACAAGCGCGCCATATATATACTTCCGATACTATACCTTCAATACAATTGACATTTGACATACAGGTGACATTTGAAACACGCACTATGACTTATAGACTATATTAAGTGTATTAACCACTAAACACACACTATGACTTATAGACTATATTAAGTGTATTAAGCACTCATCTCTCTGCCCCCTACAGGTGATGGTTTCCAGACCGTGTTGGACTCCGTGGAGTCGTCGCTAGGAGCGCCTGCCCCGGAGGAGGTTGCTAAGGAGCAGCAGACGCTGGCAGACAACGCTAAGGAGCCCAACGAGACACCTGACGGTCACCCTCCCATACACAAAGGTACAAATGTCGTCTGCTACCAATTCTTTTATTTGTATCTATATAAAATAGTGGCAAATGTCGTCTGCTCATTCTTTTTTTGTATCTATTTGGGTCAGATTTTTTAAAAAATGTACAATTCAACTTCGCCAATCTTCTCAATAACCCAAATTTCAGACGAAAATCAAGTTCAAAATACAGTTCAAACAAACCAGATTCCTGGACAGATTGCTAGAATCAATGCAATGCCGAATATACTCGAATTTACCTAGTATTGACCAAATTGCAGCCTAATTTAGCAGAATTTATTCGATGTTTACAGCTGCCAATTGTACATTTGCTGAAAATCTGTTCCATAAGATAGATGACAAATGTCGTCTGCTCACAATTCTTTTTTCCTTTCTGATCTTTGTTAAAATAATATAACTCACAGAATGGTTTACTTAGGGAAATCTTACATACAAAGGAAATGCAGAAGAGAAAAGAGACAGTAAAGAAAGGTTAGAACGAAGAAGATGTATGTATACATATACATACAGAGACAGGTGTACAGTAATATTTGTAATGAACCCAGGTTTATGTTGAGGAGGAGAAGGGCAAAGAGAAATAACTCACCTGTTGCTAATCGTGTTTTATTAAGCTGACATAAGAAGTCTATGTAAGCTGATATGTCGATATACACAGGTGTGGTCAATAAAGAAGTCATAAAGTAGTAATATCATAGCTGCTGAACAAGGGCCCCCTCTGGTGGTAAAACATTCTAAACATACTGTGCATAAAGCACGTAAAGACATCCTAAATACATGAAGAGCTTCTACCTATGGGTCTGATTTTCAGAAAATGCACAATCTACAGTTCTACACATCTATCAAATTCTGTTAAATTAGAGTGAAAAATGATAAATACTAGGTATATCTGAGTATATTCTGTATTGTATTCATTCAATTAATCTGTCTGGTTATGTTGAACTGTATTTTGAACGTGATTTTCGTCTTAAATTTGGGTTATTTGAGAGGATTGGTGAAGCTGAATTGTACATTTTCTGTCGACTTGACTCTTATATGATACCGTGAGTAGTATAGGTAAAGTAGACATTGTGTAAGGTATCACATATCGAGAGAATTAAAATTAACATGTATTGTAAGGGTACGAGCAGTACATTCTTACATGACACAATACAGTATAATACAGCTAACATTAGCTGCATTGGTGGGAATGATGAGATAACGGTATTAAGTTCAACAGTGCATTTCTGACTTGATCATTCTATGCCAGGATTCTTACATGGCTCAACTTTGAGTCGTTAAATATTCATAATCTCCATAAGAGCATTAGCGTATCAAGGTCACATTACCCCCCTGGGAGTGGGTGGATGCTGCTTTATATGGGGCAGATTGCCTAGCAATGTACAATTGGCTGCTCTACAATTTCAGTAATTTCTGCCAAATTCGGCTAAAAAATGAAAACCACTAGGATTATTTGAGTATATCTGGCATGCCCTTGATTTAAAAATTCTATTTGGTTATGTTGCACTCTATTTTGATCCTAATTTTTTAGTTATTTGAGAGGAACGGTTAAGGCGAATTGTAAGTTTTCTGTCGATCTGACCCATATGCTTGTGGGAGTACATAAAAGATGTGTAGTGACCCAGTATCGAGTAGAGGAGGAGAGATAAATAATAAAAGACAGAAGCCTCAATATTATTACTCTGATTTTAATGAAGCATAAGGTGATGTGTAGGTTGATTCACAAAGTCATACATAAAGGTGTTTGACATAAGTATACAGTGGTAATTGTAATATCATACAGTAGATACACAGTATATACGGTGCTGTAAAACACAGGCCCACCTAGTGGGAAGCATAATGATTCGTATAGCTTTCGAATGTGGGTCAGATTTTCAGAAAATGTACAATTGGCCACTCTACATATTTAGTAAGTGTTGCTAAGTTCTGCTAAAAAAAAGATAAATTTTGGGTATATCCGAGTATATTTGGTATAGCATCGATTTAAAGTATCAGTTCTGTTATGTTAAACAGCATTTTTATGCTCATTTCTGTCTTAAATGTGAGTTATTTGAGAGGATTGGTGAAGGCGAATTGTACATTTTCTGAAAATCTGACCCATATAAGAGAGTAGTATATGGGAAGCGGTGTTTTATTATGGCAACACACTACACATGTATTATATATGAAGGCGTTGATTAAAGAAGGCATTGGATACTAAAAGTAGTTTATCAATCAGATCCTGGGTAAAGCGCTTCATTAGATTGCTGGATATTAATCCATTCCTATGATTAAATCCTGGTTATTTCTATCTATCAGTTCAATAATTAACTCAATATTTTCCATTTCGCTCAAGCCTTTTGAGCGTATAAATAGCTTTCTCCTATGTTGGCTTTGATATCAATAACTTCTCAAAAACATTTATTAGATTAAGGGATTTTTTAAATATCATAATCTTTTTTTAACAAATTTTATTGACTGACCATTTCACAAATATGATAAGTTTCACCCCGCCAAATAAAGAAAATCATATTGTAAACACAATCATCCTCGTTACCTAATAATAATTTATGCACTTTAAAACAAAATTTTAAACTTCAAGTAACTCTGACGCGGTCCTGTCAACTCGTTCTGATACATGTTGATCAGTTGTTCTTTACCTTACTATTATTAACATTACCTTATAAAAAACAACATGGGTGAATATTCACCATGGTCATATTTATTACTTTACCACATGTGTAGATAGTTAATATATACAATTTAAATGTGTGTATGAGATGGTCTTAGTATAGTAAGTTCCAAAATTATAATTTTTTTAATTTTTTTTGTCCGACAATAGTAGTCTAAGATACATAGATAACTCAAGAGTATGCATATAAAAACAATTGGTTACATAATTATACACCATAAAGTGCCTTTCTGTCTCTTTTTCTCTGTCTCTCTCTCTCCCTTCTTCTCTATCTCTATTTCCTGGGTAAGATCATAAACTGCCTCCCTCTCAGCTCTCCCGCCCTTGATATAACCTTCAATGTGTGGATAAGGGCGTAAAGCTCACTCACTCATCACCTTTCTTTACTTGTCACAAAGAATCACATCCATAGGAGTTTTAAGTCTACTTGACTCCAGCAGAAGTTATATTCTCCACTTTTAGTTGAGACGCCACTACTGCTCTTTGACGCATTTCATATTCAACAGTTGTCACTGCCCTTTAGAAACGTCTTTAGTTTGGGCCACGATTTGTTTTTCTCTAGTACTGGCAAATTAGTCCTACCATATGAAATATGGTTTTCATTCATTGCTAAGAGGTAATTACCATGGTAATTACCTATATATAATTACAACTCGCAGTCCTGAAATAATGCTCAAATTATTTCTTCTAGTCTTTGATTTCATTGTAATAATGAAAATAATTAATAATTAAAATCTGTCATGTTAGAGTCACTATTGTCTCCCATGGAGGATTCCCAGAAGGCATGATGTACCCACCACTGAGATAGGCTGAGGGACTTGTAAGGTCCTAGCTACCAACTGTAAGGCCTTAGCTGCCAACTGTAAGGCCCTAGCTGCCAACTGTAAGGCCCTAGCTGCCAACTGTAAGGCCCTAGCTGCCAACTGTAAGGCCCTAGCTGACACTGAGATAGGCTGAGGGACATGTAAGGCCCTAGCTGCCAACTGTAAGGCCCTAGCTGCCAACTGTCAGGCCCTAGCTACCAACTGTAAGGCCCTAGCTGACACTGAGATAGACTGAGGGACTTGTAAGGCCCTAGCTGCCAACTGTAAGGCCCTAGCTGCCAACTGTAAGGCCCTAGCTGCCAACTGTAAGGCCCTAGCTGACACTGAGATAGACTGAGGGACATGTAAGGCCATAGCTACCAACTGTAAGGCCCTAGCTGGCAACTGTAAGGCCCTAGCTACCAACTGTAAGGCCCTAGCTGACACTGAGATAGGCTGAGGGACATGTAAGGCCCTAGCTGCCAACTGTAAGGCCCTAGCTTACACTGAGATAGGCTGAGGGACATGTAAGGCCCTAGCTGCCAACTGTAAGGCCCTAGCTGACACTGAGATAGACTGAGGGACATGTAAGGCCCTAGCTGCCAACTGTAAGGCCCTAGCTGACACTGAGATAGACTGAGGGACATGTAAGGCCCTAGCTGCCAACTGTAAGGTCCTAGCTGACACTGAGATAGACTGAGGGACTTGTAAGGCCCTAGCTGCCAACTGTAAGGCCCTAGCTGCCAACTGTAAGGCCCTAGCTGACACTGAGATAGGCTGAGGGACTTGTAAGGCCCTAGCTGGCAACTGTAAGGCCCTAGCTGACACTGAGATAGACTGAGGGACATGTAAGGCCCTAGCTACCAACTGTAAGGCCCTAGCTGACACTGAGATAGACTGAGGGACATGTAAGGCCCTAGCTACCAACTGTAAGGCCCTAGCTGACACTGAGATAGACTGAGGGACATGTAAGGTCCTAGCTACCAACTGTAAGGCCCTAGCTTACACTGAGATAGGCTGAGGGACATGTAAGGTCCTAGCTACCAACTGTAAGGCCCTAGCTGACACTGAGATAGGCTGAAGAACATGTAAGGTCCTAGCTACCAACTGTAAGGCCCTAGCTTACACTGAGATAGGCTGAGGGACATGTAAGCCCCTAGCTACCAACTGTAAGGCCCTAGCTGACACTGAGATAGACTGAGGGACATGTAAGGCCCTAGCTACCAACTGTAAGCCCCTAGCTGTCACTGAGATAGGCTGAGGGACATGTAAGGCCATAGCTGCCAACTGTAAGGCCCTAGCTGCCAACTGTAAGGCCCTAGCTACCAACTGTAAGGCCCTAGCTACCAACTGTAAGGCCCTAGCTGACACTGAGATAGGCTGAGGGACATGTAAGGTCCTAGCTGGCAACTGTAAGGCCCTAGCTACCAACTGTAAGGCCCTAGCTACCAACTGTAAGGCCATAGCTGCCAACTGTAAGGCCCTAGCTGCCAACTGTAAGGCCATAGCTGCCAACTGTAAGGCCCTAGCTGCCAACTGTAAGGCCCTAGCTGACACTGAGATAGACTGAGGGACATGTAAGGCCCTAGCTACCAACTGTAAGGCCCTAGCTGACACTGAGATAGGCTGAGGGACATGTAAGGCCATAGCTGCCAACTGTAAGGCCCTAGCTGCCAACTGTAAGGCCCTAGCTGCCAACTGTAAGGCCCTAGCTGCCAACTGTAAGGCCCTAGCTGCCAACTGTAAGGCCCTAGCTGACACTGAGATAGACTGAGGGACATGTAAGGCCCTAGCTACCAACTGTAAGGCCCTAGCTGGCACTGAGATAGGCTGAGGGACATGTAAGGTCCTAGCTGGCAACTGTAAGGCCCTAGCTGGCACTGAGATAGGCTGAGGGACATGTAAGGTCCTAGCTGGCAACTGTCAGGCCCTAGCTGCCAACTGTAAGCCCCTAGCTGACACTGAGATAGACTGAAGAACATGTAAGCCCCTAGCTACCAACTGTAAGGCCCTAGCTGCCAACTGTAAGCCCCTAGCTGTCACTGAGATAGGCTGAAGAACATGTAAGCCCCTAGCTACCAACTGTAAGGCCCTAGCTACCAACTGTAAGGCCCTAGCTGTCACTGAGATAGGCTGAGGGACTTGTAAGGTCCTAGCTGCCAACTGTAAGGCCCTAGCTACCAACTGTAAGGTCCTAGCTACCAACTGTAAGGTCCTAGCTGCCAACTGTAAGGCCCTAGCTGCCAACTGTAAGGCCCTAGCTGCCAACTGTAAGGCCCTAGCTGACACTGAGATAGGCTGAGGGACATGTAAGGCCCTAGCTACCAACTGTAAGGCCCTAGCTACCAACTGTAAGGCCCTAGCTGTCACTGAGATAGGCTGAGGGACTTGTAAGGTCCTAGCTGCCAACTGTAAGGCCCTAGCTACCAACTGTAAGGCCCTAGCTGTCACTGAGATAGGCTGAGGGACATGTAAGGCCCTAGCTACCAACTGTAAGGCCCTAGCTGCCAACTGTAAGCCCCTAGCTGTCACTGAGATAGGCTGAGGGACATGTAAGGCCATAGCTGCCAACTGTAAGGCCCTAGCTGCCAACTGTAAGGCCCTAGCTGCCAACTGTAAGGCCCTAGCTACCAACTGTAAGGCCCTAGCTGACACTGAGATAGACTGAGGGACATGTAAGGCCCTAGCTACCAACTGTAAGGCCCTAGCTGGCACTGAGATAGGCTGAGGGACATGTAAGGTCCTAGCTGCCAACTGTAAGCCCCTAGCTGCCAACTGTAAGGCCCTAGCTGCCAACTGTAAGGCCCTAGCTGCCAACTGTAAGGCCCTAGCTGCCAACTGTAAGGCCCTAGCTACCAACTGTAAGGCCCTAGCTGACACTGAGATAGGCTGAGGGACATGTAAGGCCCTAGCTGCCAACTGTAAGGCCCTAGCTGACACTGAGATAGACTGAGGGACATGTAAGGCCCTAGCTACCAACTGTAAGGCCCTAGCTGGCACTGAGATAGGCTGAGGGACATGTAAGGTCCTAGCTGCCAACTGTAAGGCCCTAGCTGCCAACTGTAAGGCCCTAGCTGCCAACTGTAAGGCCCTAGCTGCCAACTGTAAGGCCCTAGCTGCCAACTGTAAGGCCCTAGCTACCAACTGTAAGGCCCTAGCTGACACTGAGATAGGCTGAGGGACATGTAAGGTCCTAGCTGCCAACTGTAAGCCCCTAGCTGCCAACTGTAAGGCCCTAGCTGACACTGAGATAGGCTGAGGGACATGTAAGGTCCTAGCTGCCAACTGTAAGCCCCTAGCTGCCAACTGTAAGGCCCTAGCTGACACTGAGATAGACTGAGGGACATGTAAGGCCCTAGCTACCAACTGTAAGGCCCTAGCTGCCAACTGTAAGGCCCTAGCTGACACTGAGATAGGCTGAAGAACATGTAAGGCCCTAGCTACCAACTGTAAGGCCCTAGCTGACACTGAGATAGACTGAGGGACATGTAAGGCCCTAGCTGCCAACTGTAAGGCCCTAGCTGACACTGAGATAGACTGAGGGACATGTAAGGCCCTAGCTGCCAACTGTAAGGCCCTAGCTACCAACTGTAAGGCCCTAGCTGACACTGAGATAGGCTGAGGGACATGTAAGGCCCTAGCTGCCAACTGTAAGGCCCTAGCTGCCAACTGTAAGGCCCTAGCTGACACTGAGATAGGCTGAAGAACATGTAAGGCCCTAGCTACCAACTGTAAGGCCCTAGCTGCCAACTGTAAGCCCCTAGCTGACACTGAGATAGGCTGAGGGACATGTAAGGTCCTAGCTGGCAACTGTAAGCCCCTAGCTGACACTGAGATAGACTGAGGGACATGTAAGGCCCTAGCTGCCAACTGTAAGGCCCTAGCTACCAACTGTAAGGCCCTAGCTACCAACTGTAAGGCCCTAGCTGACACTGAGATAGGCTGAGGGACATGTAAGGCCCTAGCTGCCAACTGTAAGGCCCTAGCTGCCAACTGTAAGGCCCTAGCTGCCAACTGTAAGGCCCTAGCTGCCAACTGTAAGGCCCTAGCTGACACTGAGATAGACTGAGGGACATGTAAGGCCCTAGCTGGCAACTGTAAGGCCCTAGCTGACACTGAGATAGGCTGAGGGACATGTAAGGTCCTAGCTGGCAACTGTAAGGCCCTAGCTGGCACTGAGATAGACTGAGGGACTTGTAAGGCCCTAGCTACCAACTGTAAGGCCCTAGCTGGCACTGAGATAGGCTGAGGGACATGTAAGGTCCTAGCTGGCAACTGTAAGGCCCTAGCTGGCACTGAGATAGGCTGAGGGACATGTAAGGTCCTAGCTGGCAACTGTCAGGCCCTAGCTGCCAACTGTAAGCCCCTAGCTGACACTGAGATAGACTGAGGGACATGTAAGGCCCTAGCTACCAACTGTCAGGCCCTAGCTACCAACTGTAAGGCCCTAGCTGACACTGAGATAGACTGAGGGACATGTAAGGTCCTAGCTACCAACTGTAAGGCCCTAGCTGACACTGAGATAGGCTGAAGAACATGTAAGGCCCTAGCTACCAACTGTAAGGTCCTAGCTACCAACTGTAAGGCCCTAGCTGACACTGAGATAGGCTGAAGAACATGTAAGCCCCTAGCTACCAACTGTAAGGCCCTAGCTACCAACTGTAAGCCCCTAGCTACCAACTGTAAGGTCCTAGCTACCAACTGTAAGGCCCTAGCTACCAACTGTAAGGCCCTAGCTGTCACTGAGATAGGCTGAGGGACTTGTAAGGTCCTAGCTACCAACTGTAAGGCCCTAGCTACCAACTGTAAGGCCCTAGCTGTCACTGAGATAGGCTGAGGGACTTGTAAGGTCCTAGCTGCCAACTGTAAGGCCCTAGCTGCCAACTGTAAGGCCCTAGCTGTCACTGAGATAGGCTGAGGGACATGTAAGGCCCTAGCTGCCAACTGTAAGGCCCTAGCTGCCAACTGTAAGGCCCTAGCTGACACTGAGATAGACTGAGGGACATGTAAGGCCCTAGCTACCAACTGTAAGGCCCTAGCTGACACTGAGATAGGCTGAGGGACATGTAAGGCCCTAGCTGCCAACTGTAAGGCCCTAGCTGACACTGAGATAGACTGAGGGACATGTAAGGCCCTAGCTGCCAACTGTAAGGCCCTAGCTACCAACTGTAAGGCCCTAGCTGCCAACTGTAAGCCCCTAGCTGCCAACTGTAAGGCCCTAGCTGACACTGAGATAGGCTGAGGGACATGTAAGGCCCTAGCTACCAACTGTAAGGCCCTAGCTTACACTGAGATAGGCTGAGGGACATGTAAGGCCCTAGCTGCCAACTGTAAGGCCCTAGCTGCCAACTGTAAGGCCCTAGCTGCCAACTGTAAGGCCCTAGCTGCCAACTGTAAGGCCCTAGCTGACACTGAGATAGGCTGAGGGACATGTAAGGCCCTAGCTACCAACTGTAAGGCCCTAGCTGACACTGAGATAGACTGAGGGACATGTAAGGCCCTAGCTGCCAACTGTAAGGCCCTAGCTACCAACTGTAAGGCCCTAGCTGCCAACTGTAAGCCCCTAGCTACCAACTGTAAGGCCCTAGCTGACACTGAGATAGGCTGAGGGACATGTAAGGCCCTAGCTGCCAACTGTAAGGCCCTAGCTGCCAACTGTAAGGCCCTAGCTGCCAACTGTAAGGCCCTAGCTGCCAACTGTAAGGCCCTAGCTGCCAACTGTAAGGCCCTAGCTGCCAACTGTAAGGCCCTAGCTGCCAACTGTAAGGCCCTAGCTGCCAACTGTAAGGCCCTAGCTGCCAACTGTAAGGCCCTAGCTGACACTGAGATAGGCTGAGGGACATGTAAGGCCCTAGCTACCAACTGTAAGGCCCTAGCTGCCAACTGTAAGGCCCTAGCTGCCAACTGTAAGGCCCTAGCTGCCAACTGTAAGGCCCTAGCTTACACTGAGAAAGGCTGAGGGACTTGTTGCAAGTCTATTTCGAGCCATTAATAACTGATAAGCACAGAGCGCCATTAAAAATATTGAAGGTGTTGATTAAGCTTATGGACAGGAGGGAATCCATCCTAATACCATGGCTCCTGTTTGAGACATTGCATCAAATTTCCATTCATTAATCATTCAGAATTAGAACTTCTGTTAAAATGCCCCCAAGGGCCTCGAGGCTGTTTTAAGAGTGGAAAAGTAGATTATATTACGACGCTCCTGCAATCTTCTAATACTTATTTCATCCATAGCTGTTCATGCTCACAAGATGAGCCCGACATGCTCAGTATCAGTAAAACCAATTTCCACCCCAGTCTCCCGAAGTGCTTTTTTTAATGAAAAAAATAAAATTATTTCACACTTGGGTCGAAAAATGATTTCTTTTGCATGTTCACCCGCGCATTTCTGACTTAATTTAATCATTCAATTGGATTCTAAACCCAGAGGTTCTTAGAGGCCAAGATTTGAATCTCATATAAAGCGATTTGAGAACTAATTAATTGTAGCGAAGTCAAGAAGTTCCGGACGGAATTGAAAGAAATACTTCATAAAAATATGAGAAACACACGTCATGTCAGAAACACACATTATATCCGGGACGGATGGCAATGGGAAGCTAATAAACCATATTCTAAATATAATATAAATGTTAACTTATCATAATCACAGCAAATAATGTCATCAACAGACAAATACTGCTTTTACTATAACGTGATTCTGATGGTCGCCTTCAGAATCAATCATAAATAATATAAGGGTTGGAAAAGAAGCAGATGTTTAATATAGGAAAAGATACAAAACATGGAATGTGTGTGGACATTCAAATTCAAAAATTCTTTTATTGTAATCGATGGTGTTGTTACAACTTGGTTAGTCAGGTCTGACTTTACAGCCAGGTCTTCCTGTGAATACCGTCTTACTTGCATTTAGTCGTTACAATAATAGATGAGTTTGTTACATAGAGAAAACGAAAAAATAAAAATCTTAAGACTAACAGTGTTGGGCATGGTTATGAGATGAGAGCTACTATGTAGCAACGAATGGAAACAATGGACTGATATGAGACAGTATGTGAAAAACTAGCTAGGAAATATTTCAACCGGTAAGATGGACACGATTAATGCCAGCATGTGATGAAGTTATCAATCTACACCGATCCATGCAGGCTGTCATGTAGAGGTAGATGTGTAGAGGGAGGGAGAGAGAGAGAGAGAGAGAGTGATAGGAATGAACAGAGGGAGAGAAGAGAGAGAAAGAGAGTGTCAAAGAGAGAGAGAAAGAGGGGGGGGGAGAGGCAGGGTGAGGAAATGATAGGAATGAAGAGAGAGAGAGAGAGAGAGAGAGTGATAGGAATGAACAGAGGGAGAGAAGAGAGAAAGAGAGTGTCAAAGAGAGAGAGAAAGAGGGGGGGGGAGGCAGGGTGAGGAAATGATAGGAATGAAGAGAGAGAGGAGAGAGAGAGAGAGAGTGATAGGAATGAACAGAGGGAGAGAAGAGAGAGAAAGAGAGTGTCAAAGAGAGAGAGAAAGAGGGGGGGAGAGGCAGGGTGAGGAAATGATAGGAATGAAGAGAGAGAGGAGAGAGAGAGAGAGAGAGAGAGTGATAGGAATGAACAGAGGGAGAGAAGAGAGAGAAAGAGAGTGTCAAAGAGAGAGAGAAAGAGGGGGGGAGAGAGGCAGGGTGAGGAAATGATAGGAATGAAGAGAGAGAGAGAGAGAGAGAGAGAGAGAGAGAGAGAGAGTGATAGGAATGAACAGAGGGAGAGAAGAGAGAAAGAGAGTGTCAAAGAGAGAGAGAAAGAGGGGGGGGGGGGAGGGTGAGGAAATGATAGGAATGAAGAGAGAGAGAGAGAGAGAGAGAGAGAGAGAGAGAGAGTGATAGGAATGAACAGAGGGAGAGAAGAGAGAGAAAGAGGGGGGGGGGGGAGGGTGAGGAAATGATAGTAATGAAGAGAGAGAGGAGAGAGAGAGAGAGAGAGAGAGAGAGAGGGTGATAGGAATGAACAGAGGGAGAGAAGAGAGAGAAAGAGGGGGGGGGGGGGAGGGTGAGGAAATGATAGTAATGAAGAGAGAGAGGAGAGAGAGAGAGAGAGAGAGAGAGAGAGGGTGATAGGAATGAACAGAGGGAGAGAAGAGAGAGAAAGAGAGTCAAAGAGAGAGAGAAAGAGGGGGGGAGAGAGGCAGGGTGAGGAAATGATAGGAATGAAGAGAGACAGGAGAGAGAGAGAGAGAGAGAGAGAGAGAGAGAGAGAGAGAGAGAGAGAGAGAGAGAGAAAGAGAGACAGAGAGACAGAGACAGAAAAGTCAGATCAACATTTAGGGAGAAGATGCCAGACCCAGAGAAAGAGAAGGGGAGTGACAAAATGCGGGAGAAAGGAAGGATTTAGTTTCAAAACTTTAATATGTCTTCTATCTAGCTTAAGTAACAAGGTATGTTCTATAACAAAAGCGACTTGCCACCCAGGGCACAACAACCGGGTCATGATCAATTTACATATAAGCTCCTGCTGTCCAGGCACCACCATATTACTCGCACAAGAGATATAAAGAGGATAGAAGACACACTAATGTTTAAACGGAAATTAAGGCAACTAGCTGATATAGACTTTAATAGAATGCATTGATGGCTGTAATACAGAGGTACTCTCCCACCCATCCCTCATCATTAGCACCATTCACATCATTGCATGTCATTATAACATCACTTAGATACTTAAATCACTTAAATACATTTATATATTCACTTAAAACTCCTATAAGTAATTAGACTGAAGGAATGTATGTGTAATGGACTGAGGGAAGACAGCAATTAAACAATTCCGATCCTGCTACAAAAGTCTAATGCCACTCAATTGAATAAAATGTTAAAAAATAAGGTTTAGGGCAATACAAGTAATAGTCATGTGAAACCTTGGTTATAGATGCGTTATCAGGAAAATATACCAGGAAGTATTCTCATCTTTTTCTTAATTTGATACTTAGCACTCTATAATCGTAAAGGGTTTTTCTCTGTTGAATTGATGGCTTTTTCTCGAAACTTTTATTTTCTTTCAATTTTGTTGGTCCACTGTGGCACATTGGCGTTAGAATGATTAATTGTGTCATGTGACATTTTCACATATCTATCAACTGACTATCTATAGGCAGGGATATCTTAATATTTCTAAGTTCACCAAGGATTCTCTGCAACTAAATGAAATACAACCAATATATTGAACATTGGGAGAGTCTGATGTACACCAAAATGAATAATGAATAATTTGGAACACGATTTGGTTTAATCTCACCTAAATCTTTTCAATATTCTATTTTAGCAGCTTTCTAATGGGTCGATAATCAATAGAAAACAGGAAAATTCATTTGTTTATTGCAATTAGCCGGAGCTGCTGGTGGGAGAAATATGGGTGAAATCGCCGGAAAATGTACAATTGGCCTTCACCAATCCTCTCAAATAACCCACATTTAAGAAGAAAATTAGGGTCAAAATATAGTTCAACATAACCAGACAGATTTATTGAATGAATACAATACAGAATATACACAGATATACCTAGTATTTATCATTGTTCACTCTAATTTAGCTAAATTTGATAGATGTGTAGAACTGTAGATTGTGCATTTTCTGAATATCTGACCCATATGGTCAGATTTTCAGAAAATGTACAATTGGCAGCTGTACATATTTGGTAAATTCTGCTAAATAGGCTGCAATTTAGTCAATACTAGGTAAATTCGAGTATATTCGGTATTGCATGTATACTAGCAATCTGTTTGGTTATGTTGAACTGTATTCTGAACTTTATTTTCGTCTGAAATTTGGATTGTTTGAGAGAATTGGTGAAGGTGAATTGTGCATTTTCTGAATATCTGACCCATATACACTGCCTCCATGTACATACTGCCTGGTCAATGTATGGTCGCTATTGCCAGGCAGGTGTGGATAATTCTATTGCTTACTTCTGGCCGCCGCGATATGAATAATCTAGTGTGGGGAGCCATTGCTCCAAATTTAATAATGTTCACAAAAAGTACTTCATCGCTTGGAGTATCTACAATATAAGCGCTGCGACTAGGATTATATACTTGTGATGTATTTATATCAGATTTATGCATTATTCAATGCTAGCGTGTATTGTATGATGTGGTAGGGATAGAGTGTAAATAATGGTGGATGAATCCACTCAGTCATCTCTATCCATATTTATGCATACATCTATACATCTATACATGCATGCATACATACATACATATATGGGTCAGATTTTCAGAAAATTTACAATTCAACTTGGCCAATCTTCTCAAATAACCCAAAGTTCAGACGAAAATACTTCAAAATACAGTTCAACCTAACCAAACAGATTGCTAGAATCAATACAATGCCAAATATACTTGAATTTACCTAGTATTGTCCAAATTGGAGCATAATTTAGCAGAACTTGTCATACAATGTGTACAGCTACAAAATGTACATTTTCAGAAGATCTGACCCATATATGCATACACATTCACTGATTTAATTAACCGATGTTTCATTCATTTTCTTTAATTTTTGAGTATATATAGTATACACAATGTACATATCATATATATAAAACTCAAGAAGGGTTTTTTTGTCATGTTATGGGAATCTATGATGTTAACAACCGTTTTTCTGGTCTGTACAGTTCCGTTGTCTCTGTCCGGAGGACAATATGTGTGGTTTGTGAAGTTATCTTGGGGGAAAATGGGATTTTGAGGCCCTTTTCAATCAGGACCTTTATATCCCACTGTCCTCGGCAACGTGGGATTCCCTAGCAACAGGAAGGAGAGGGAGAGAGATCAGAGTGGAAGGGGGAGAGCAAGGAATAAGAGAGGGGGAGGTGAGGGGAGAGAGATCAGAGGGGGGGGGAGCAAAGAAGCGGAGGAAGAGAGTGGGAGAAATCAGATAGAGAGAGAGAGGGAGAATAGGATAGAGAGAAGCGGGGGAGGGGGAAGAACAACAGGAAGGAGAGGGAGGGAGAGGGAAGGAGAGAATGAAAGAAGCGGAGGGACAGGGTGGGGGAAATCGGATAGGGTGAGGGACAAGAAGATAGAGTGAGAAGAGTGGGAGATTGAATAGGGCAGGGGGAGGAGAAGGCGGGTAGAGAGAGAGAGAGAGGGAGGGAGAGGCAGTGGTAGAGAAGGAGAGAGACAGTGAGAGGAAGAGGGTGACCGTCCAGAGGACGGGTATTTTGCTAGTAAGATATATGCGCGCATACATAATATTAAAGAACCCCCAAAACACTGAAGTATTATGAAAAGATCAAGTTATCTCCTTGTATTCAAATACAGCGTCCCCAGTAACGCTTTGCAAAGCTAATATTGAGAGGGTTTTACACATTTAGAGCGAGCCAAAGCTATGTCCATGGTCTAACGTCATGTACGTAATACGTCTGCTAGAAGGGGGAGGGGTGTGTACATTTCAGACGCCATAAAATGACGTCACACATGGGTTTCAGTGACCCATCGACGTTTTTACTTTTAGCCTCTGAGTCAGTGCCTTGGAGGGACATAAGTCAGTCATACATGGAGATAAAATATTGGGACATGGGTCCGGTCCTTATAAATCAATACCTTTTGTTATCCCCAAAGTCACCATTAAGTTGTTTACTTACACGTTAAAGTGGCTAAGATCAATATGTTGACTGTATATCATTTAGAAATGTACTTGTAAATTCCCACTACTTGCTCAATTACGGTCATTTGGGTTGAACATCAGAGCTATGTATTCATTAGACCCTCCTCTCTGATTAGATCATTTGATATTTGTTAATAAAGTTTGAGTGGAGTTGAATGACTGGGTTGATTCAAAACTGATAGGAAATAACTTTACAATAGAGTGCTGCCACCAGACCATGGTGGAGGGTGGGGGAGTAGGCAAGAGTTGGGACCCTAACCTAACCCTAAACCTAACCTTAAATGTGTGGTCCTAAGTCAGTGAAGGAAGTAGGTATACCCCACTAGCATCCTGACGCCTAGTATTCAGTCGATACCAGTTGGGAAAACCATATTCTAAATATAGCTGGGTTATGTATGCAAATAGACAGAGTCAATGACCTTTGCAGTAAGGTGAGCTGCTCCCAGGCCGTACCTTGTATTAATTCACTCAACTTGACTTCCTCGCATCGAACGACTCTTTTGTCTCAAACTGTCATGTCTACGTGTACAGCTGACATGGACAGTGCCAGAGAAACAACCACAATTATATATACTACTATTATATCATGTACACAACATATACATGTACGGTACCAGTACCACAATTATATATACTACTATTATATCATGTACCCTACCTATACATGTATGTACAGTACCAGTACCACAATTATATATACTACTATTATATCATGTACACAACATATACATGTATGTACAGTACCAGTGCCACAATTATATATACTACTATTATATCATGTACACAACATATACATGTATGTACAGTACCAGTGCCACAATTATATATACTACTATTATATCATGTACTACCCTACATATACATGTATGTACAGTACCAGTACCACAATTATATATACTACTATTATATCATGTACACAACATATACATGTATGTACAGTACCAGTGCCACAATTATATATACTACTATTATATCATGTACACAACATACATGTATGTACAGTACCAGTACCACAATTATATATACTACTATTATATCATGTACACAACATGGGTGTGTACCACACATGTCCCCTACATATACAATATACAATATACAACATATACATATGTATGTATGTACAGTACCACAGATGTATATGTATTACAAATGGCTAGATTAACAAATCTGAATGTGCTGAATATACATCCTCGTAATCTTTTTTTGTAATGGATCACACTTTAAAACAGTGGTTACTCCTCATTTTAAAGTGGCTATGATAGTTAAAATGAGTAGTCATGAAATCTTGTGAAACTTTGTCAGTGTAATCATATATGTATTGAGTAACAGCATTGTGTTTTCATTAAATGATTAGTGAATATGTGTAATGAATGTGTCACAAGCCTGTTCTCATTTAAAATCCCAGAGGAAATGGTCTAGCCACCATAAGGTGCCTTCCCCATGCCCCAATCGGACAGAAAGGGAACTAATTTTCATTTTATTGACCTAATTTCCCTTTTATTGACCAATCACCACCCTCTATCAGTGATCACATTCCAAATAAATAGATAATCCTGGGTAAGACCATAAAGTGCCTTTCTGTCTCTTTCTCTGTCTCGCTCTCCCTTCTTTTCTATCTCTATTTCCTGGGTATGATAATAAACTGCCTCCCTCTCAGCTCTCCCGCCCTTGATATAACCATATTAAATGTGTTGATAAGGGCGTAAAGCAACCACTCACTCACTCACTCTCAGCTCTCCCGCCCTTGATATAACCATCTTAAATGTGTTGATAAGGGCGTAAAGCAACCACTCACTCACTCACTCTCAGCTCTCCCGCCCTTGATATAACCATCTTAAATGTGTTGATAAGGGCGTAAAGCAACCACTCACTCACTCACTCTCAGCTCTCCCGCCCTTGATATAACCATCTTAAATGTGTTGATAAGGGCGTAAAGCAACCACTCACTCATTCCCTCTCAGCTCTCCCGCCCTTGATATAACCATCTTAAATGTGTTGATAAGGGCGTAAAGCAACCATTCACTCACTCACTCACTCCAAATAAATAGTGTGACATGGGCCCCGACCTCCTTGGTTACATTACTCCAGATTACTCCAGGATTACCCGGGAAACGATATCCCCAGTTGAAATAAAAGAAGGGGGTGTATCTGTGCCCTGGAGATCCAGGGTTACTGTCACTAGCTCTTGGTGTAGAGATTGTTCACAGTCTATGTATGAATACTTTTAGTGAAATATGTCAAACAATACATTTGGTCCTTTTTCCAGGTTTCAGAATGTTGACAGTATAGATGTTAATTCAAAGATAATACGTTTTCTTGATTTAAAAAAACAACAACTATATGAGAGCTCATTAAAACTACAGTTTATAATCTCCAAAGATAATTACCTGTTTCATCCCTATAGTGCTTGCATAGATGTTTGGTCATGCTGAAACTGGATCTGAAGATCATACTGTAATTGTTAAGAACGTTTTTAATAAACAGGAAAAAAAGGAGATTTTTGGACTCCACTGAAACTAATAATCTTCATAGATACTTGTCTCGATGTTGAGGTTCATATTAAAGGTATAAATATAATCCCACTGCCTCTTTAAACTGCATGACGTATATAATTATACCTGAAATTATCAAAGTTAATATTTATATATCATTTATTGACTATACACTTATGGCTTGTATATGTCACAGTTTATCCCAGCATTTAAATATTTTAAATCAACAGTTTAAACTGTATGTACTCACAAGCACAATCTACACACAAACACAAAATGTGGTACCTTTTCCACTGCAATCTAACAAATCAACAAGAAATTATTTTTTCCAATTTTCTTTGAAGTGTTTTTTTTTCCAAAAAAATGATTAATAATCATGATTTGCAATAGATTAAATTTCATTGATATTTTTATTTTGCAGAGGGTATTGAAGGAGACCGCGAATCTGAGACCACAGAGGAGGGCGGGGCGACACCGGACACGCCCAGTGAGAAGTCGGTGGCGAGCCACAAGTCGGACAAGGCGGCAAGTGTGGCCTCGGGCTCGCAGAAAGGTGACGGTGAGAAGAGTGGCGGTGCCGAGGGTGGAAACCAGTCCAGCTGGTATTCCTCAGTTTCCTGGGGTGGTATCTCAGGTATCACCAGCATGGTCAAAGACACGGTGAGCCTCAACAGTTTCTATTGATTATTGGTGGGTTTAATTCCTTCCCTCCGTCCAACCCAAGCCCTTTAAGCTCGGTTCAACCCAAGCCCTTTAAGTTGCTGCATACTCATCGATTAAATTCTGGGAGTTGTATGGCCGAGAAAAAAGCAGCAGAAAACAGTTTATGTTTGGCATGGGTTATACATCAATTGCTCCCTGTTAATAGCATTGTTTTATACATGATATGAAAACACAATTTGTAATGATTCCCATCATGCATTTGGATTTCTCATTTACACAAGCTACAAGTTTGGCAAAAATATTCGACCTATTTTTTTATTTTATTTTTCATGAAAACATAAAAATGTTGCTAAATATTTGTATCAGATTTGAACTGAATCCATCCCAGCATGCACTGTAACAGACATGCGCAGTGGAATATGTAAACCCTAAAAAGGATTGATGTCCATGGCTCATCCACGTTATGACACAAACACCGGTAGGGGGGGGGGGGACTGAATGTCTGTATTTAAACCTTATGTTAATGAGAATCTAGCTCTGTAGCATCTTATTTCACCCCAACGACACAACTGCATTGTTTGTTATGAATTGTAATGTTTTATTGAAGTTAAGAAACCACATTATCATTACCAAAATATTTTTGATAAACAACTCTGATATGGGAAGGTCATAATCACACATAACAAGCAAAGAGTAACTCATGAGAAATATTTAAACTACATTGAAAATATTTCATGATCTTTTATATCCATGTTACATTGCTACTTTGTTATAATATATTTTGTTCTTAGTTTGTAGTATAATAATTATTGTCCTGATCCCATTATTCTAACTGCATATGTCATCTTTCACTGTCGATCTATATGTGGGTCAGACTTTCAGAAAATGTACAATTGGCAGCTCTACACATTTGGGAAATTCTGCTAAATTAAGCTGAAAATGAAGAATACCGGGTATATCTGAGTATCTTTGGTATCACATTGATTTAAAGTATCAGTTCTGTTATGTTAAACTGCATTTTGAAGCTCATTTTTGTCTTAAATGTTGGTTATTGGAAAGGATTGGTGAAGGTGAATTGTACATTTTCTGAGAATCTGACCCATAAATGTAACCTATATTAGCCTGAGTGTTACAGTGTTAGTGATAGCCTCCCATACCTTAACCTGGTGTCGGGTCTTGTAACCTGGTGTCGGGTCTTGTTCTGGTCTCTACCTGCACACGGATGTAATGTGGACCTAATATGGCTATAGTAATTGGATGTTGACACCGACACTAAGTGGTGACTTCTGTGTGGTGTCAGATTCTCATATAAGCAGTGAATCTGGCCCTGACGATAATAGGGGAATTCTAATAATATAATGTTTTGAAAAGAAAACTACCAACTGTTCAGATACTCTTATAGTTGAATTCGTGGGTTGATTCGAGTGATGAACAAACATAGGAAAATTCAATTTTTTGTTTGCCTGAAAACAAACCTATCAGTGCCCCTACACCAGGTTTCTGGGTCACCCAAAGCATGACGTCATGGACGGGCACATCATTGCTTCACTATGGGACGGGAGTTGATATATTTCCACCGAAAGGATCATCGTCAGAGTTGAATCAGTTCATAAACTATTGTTTGTGATGGTTTTTGAAGTCGAACGGGGGGAACCCGCCCACTAATTACCTCACAATGAAAGATGGAACAGGAGAGGGAGCGGGAGAGGGATTGGGACAGGGACAGGGGCAGGGACAGGCAACACAACAACAGCACAACACTGAACAGTGACCAAAAAAAGCATCTAAACAGGGTTCCATTTGTGATATGCAGATACTAAGTTATAGAGACAACTTGAAAGAGAAAGATAGTGGGAGAGGGAACAAGGAGAGATGAGGATGTGGGCCCCACTGTCCCACTAGCAAATCCCGTGCATAGCACAGGTATTTGCTAGTATAATAATATTAAGATAGAACTAGACAAGAGCTGCATATGTGACAAGGTATCCACAAACACAAGTCGCTTTTGGTGAATGTCTTTTACATGAAACACATTTACCAAAAGCCATGAAATTCAAAATGAAAATGAAATTCCAAAGTAATGAAATGAGCGTCATTGATTAGCGCAACTTAATTTACGCAACCAGTCCAAATAGCTTAGTAAATTGGTTGCATTCGTAAGGCAGCCCCCACTAGTGAAATCTACACATACATATGCAATGAGCTAATCTGGCCATGTTTTTGTGGATACGCTCACCTATCATGGCATAAAATATAATATAATGTGATATGAGAGGACAATTCAAGTCTGTATCTATCCCATCATGCATTTGGAATCCATAAGTCATTGATAGAAGAAATTATCAAAAAGCATTTTTGAAATATTCTGGCTATTTTGGATAAGTGCTGCTAAAAATGTGTGTTGGATTCAATGAGAATCTATCCCAGTATGCACTGTAATAGGCATGCGCAGTGAGACATGCATATGTCCTATTGGAAAGCGGTATTTTTCAAATTGAAATTTTAACAGTAAAGACAGACAGGACTTGCATAGACCAAATGCATCAGTGCATGAAATAGTGACTCTGTGACTATAGACAATCGGTCTATGACCAATTGTCATTCTATATAGACTGGGCGTCGGTCTCTATAAGCTTCTATACGTCGCACACTCCATCAATGTGGCAATGATGACTGAATTTGTCACCATGGAATCTGCAATGGCGGATTTTCAATAATGGTGGCATTTGCCAATTTTTCACACTTGAGGGCGCCAAAAGCCGGTCTTATTGGACAAATCTGTGTGTAGCCATAAACCATGTAATGGAATCACACCTATAAATAGCAGGTGTACATTTCATCTGCTATGTGTCCATTTCAGATCCGGCATTGTGCATAATATGTACCTCCATCTAATCATAATCCATAAGAGTTTTCGTTGGATATTTGACTAGACTGGTAGCTTTCAAATGATGCTTTGTATTGATATTAGACCCCTATTATTCACATATCCATGATTACAATATTTGTGGAACATCGTAGACTATGGACCCACTCCATATCTGGTGTAGTGCCACCTGGTGTAGTGTCAGGAACTAGCCAATAAAGCCCCTCATAAAATATCTCTTAATAAGATTACAGTCTAGGCTCACAGTTGAGAGAGTCCCTGCGAACTGAGGGAATCCTCGCTCCAAAACGCAAAATCATATTAAAATCCCATTAGGACGCTATACTCCAGGGCCAGGAAAAGTCATTAGCGCAGTAGGCGTCCAATCACTGTTGTTGTTGAAACTTTTATTTATCTTTTTACAAATGGGATACTGTCGGTGGGTCTAAACTCCCACATAGGGAGGGTTTCAAGCCCTACCGGACACAGTGTATTATTAATAAGGGTAACAATACGCCTGGTGATATACCATTCTTATCTGGTCTGAGAGGCTCTGAGCCTAGACTGTATACACAAGTCAAACTCTATTAGATGACGAGTTCAATTATAAGTAATATAATTTCTCCCTATTTCCCATGATATGATACCCATACCTATCACGCACAAGACAATGATACAAAATGACGAATAAATGACATAAGGTCCCGGACACCATGTAATCCTCTCCCTGTCAGCTATTATAAATCGGATCTTCTTAGGATATAAATGACGTTATTTGCCCGACATTTGACAAGAGTCAATGGGTCTATTCCTGGTGTCTCGGTTCTTATGGCAGAAATTCTATCTATGTTTCACTGTTACTAATACGCACGATGTGGCGATGGTTACATGGTATAGCAGAAATACATGTGCAACAATATATGGCCAGTAATTAATATTGATCACGCCTTGGTCTGGAAGCTGCAATCCCTGAAAACAAATCAACTAAAGCTTCTTTTTCTCGGAATTTAATTCATCATACTACTTCAGATATTTGTTAGTGATAATTGCCAAGATTTCATATACATAAGCCAAAATATTTTCATTACTTTTTCTATTTTGAGTGTTCTCTTAATGCAATTTAAACAAATATATTCAAAAAACCTGTACAAAAACTATCGTTAGAGTGTAAACGGTCGCCAATCTACATCCGTTATTCTATTTCTCTGCCTCTTAACATATTTTTTCTATCACTATTATTCTAAATTATCTATAGGAAGTGATTACTTAATTTGATAATAAAAAAGAGATTATTTATACAATACCATGTAAAGTTTGTCTGTACTTCTGTACTGAAGATGTAAAGAGACTAGTTTTATACCAAGAAAACCTGGCTAAATTGCTGAATATTCTGCATAGGTGACTTTCTGCAAGTAGGGAAATCAGTCCAGGCCCAAACCCTCAGATCAGACAAGAATGATGTCAGTGAGTGGACGCCTACTGCGCTAATCGGTTTCCTGGCCTAGGACTAGGCGTTCTAATGGGATTATAATGACATTTTGAGGTCTTGGAATTATAATGGCACTTTGCAGTTTCCATCCGTCTCAACTTTGGGCCTAGACTGAAATAATGGGCCAAAATATAAAAATAATATTTTCCTCTGATTAAGCTGAAACTGCAGTAGTTAAACCACCCTACAATTCACCACCCAGCTATCAATAAGGGCTAAGGTAGCAAAACAATAATACCAATACTCACTCATATAACTTCTGGTGATGGTTTCTAAGATCTAAACTAATAAGAAAAATTCTAAATTAAAAAGAAAACAAATGTTGTCACCACAGAGCCTGCAAATAGTTAAAGGAGGCGAGCAGTTAGTCAACGAAGGAATAGATATGATCGAACACACGGTAATGTTTTGTTTTTATTTTTGGCCAAAATAACTTTCTAATGAGTGTCAGTGATGAAGTCTGCCATAATAAACTCTTATACTTCCAGAGTCCATCCAAACCCTAGTGTTGACACCTTTTGCGTTTTCTTGATTTTCTGTTTTTGTAAACCACCAATCCCATCCTTAGGTGTACATTAATTTATTATGCTCATCCCCAATTAGACTTAATTCCATTTTTTTATAATATTTTCATCTATGACCATAATGTTTGATAATTTGTTCAATCTTCGTTACATTTTATTTGCAATATGCATTAGTTTTCTTTTATTTCTAATCAAACGATATGAGTTCCAGCTATTGTCATGGTTTTACCTTCGTATGTGCTGCAAATGATTTTTTTTAGAGTCTATCCACCTGTATTTATTTCTTTCTGTCACACTAGCATTCTTCTGTTGATGTCTGTCTGTCCAAGGTTTCTTTTCTGAACATTTTCATTTACTTATATTTTATCATCCATATTTTGTATATTTCTGGTAATTGTAAAAAGATATTTTGAATAATAATCTTCTCGTTTTTCTCAGGGTAAAACGTTGGTTAGTGGAGGAGAGAAAGTTATCGGAGGTGGAATCAACGTCCTGGAGTCAATCGGAAAGAAAACGTATGACGCGATCGGTGACCATGGTCTGAAAGAAACACTGAGAAACAAGCCCAACCTGTCTCAGGTAAGACTTTATTACACGGGTCAGATCTTCAGAAAATGTACAATTGGCAGCTGTACACATTTAGTAAATTCTGCTAAATTAGACTGCAATGTGGCCAATACTAGGTAAATTCGAGTATATTTGGCATTGCATTGATTCTAGCAATCTGTTTGGTTAGGTTGAACTGTATTTTGAACTTTATTTTCGTCTGAAATTTGGGTTATTTGAGAAGATTAGTGAAGTTGAATTGTACATTTTCTGAAAATCTGACCCACACCTGTAAGCCCTACCTGCAATGTTGTATACATATTAATATGCTGCCTAGGGCTGAGCTTGATCTATATATGATATGGTAAATGTAATATCTCTCTCCTCGCGGCTGGCTCACTAGTATGAGCTTACATGAAAATGGAGATTAGTTCCTTGATTTGACTTATTATAGTATCTTGAGAGTCTGTTTCGTGCTTAATATCATATTTTATTCTAATTAAGACATTTCTTGGAAGAGGCTGTATTGGGTCAAAGACCTGATGTAGTATGTAAATGTATTTGTGTTTTCTAGTATAGGCGACGCTTGAAGACAAAATATTGTATATAATAGGCCTTCAATGAAATAAACAAAAAGCAATGCTGAGGTAGGGTGGTGCATAACATGAAGATTATGTCACCCTTAGCAGATAAGGAAAGTAGTCCCGGAAGTAAATTGTGTATTAATGCGCCTCCCTGTGAGAAGACGAACTTGGATCTTTTGGATTGATTTGGATTGTTGTGGTTTATGAGAACTAAAAATCGACTATAAAGGTACATTTTCCAATAACCATAACCATATGGGAGTGACAGCGTACGAAATCTCTCTATATATAGGCTGGTATCTAGCTTGAATAGTCAAGGGGCTACAACCATATGAGGGAAAGACTAAAAGTAATAATTAAGATATAGGCAGCTATAGGCAGTCCTAACAAGGGCACAGTAGAGCCCAGTCTTACACACTGAGATATAGGCAGACCTAACAAGAGCACAGTAGAGCCCAGTCTTACACACTGAGATATAGTCAGACCTAACAAGGGCACAGTAGAGCCCAGTCTTACACACTGAGATATAGTCAGACCTAACAAGGGCACAGTAGAGCCCAGTCTTACACACTGAGATATAGTCAGACCTAACAAGGGCACAGTAGAGCCCCATCTATTCCTCAGGCTACACCTCACTGTGTCCAGGCTCCCTGCCCGCCCTGGTGCGACCTGTATGTACTGAAATATTTACCTGTTCACCAGACTTATGAGCTGCTGTTATGCCATGTCACGACTCCTACACCCAACACCTCCTCTCTGCTAGATCATATATTCATGCTCATGGGCAGAAGCACAAAGATATTTTTGGAATACTTACCATGTATTTTCCTGAAATTATGATAAAATGGCAGACAGTAGTGAAAATATTGTAACTATGCAAATGGTATATTATTAAGGAGGGTAAGGATTAAACTGATAATCTTATGATATGATGCAATCCCTCCTTTCTGACAGTGCCACCACGTGGGTAGATATATTACTCCACGTTGATACATGTACCACTAAAAATAGGCCAAAAAAGTATTTTTTATGGATATCACCGTTACAACGCACGTTGTAACGGATAGCCCAACTCGTTTTTTTTCTGTTTTCTGAGTTGTAAGTCTTACGACTCGCTGAGTCCGAGTTGTAAGCATCACAACTGGCACTCACACTGTACGATTCGATTCAACATTTGAATCTTGAGTTTTGTCGTGAACAACAGCTCAAAAACGGACCTTACAACTGGAAAACTAGTTGTAAGGATTTGTAAGGCTTACAACTCGTCGGATGCGTACAGTGTGAGGGGGCATTAGGTGGTTATAGCCCCACGGCAGGGACTAGTGTGTTGTTCACGGCAGTGGTACTGTTACAGACCTACTTCTGCAGGAAGTTTGTAAAAGTCTATAAAGTCTGAAAATAAATTAAATCACAAAATTATGGGCGCATCTACATCAACAGAAAATTACTCAACCTCTATATTCTAACTGTTTTGTTAACCAAACTAGTCTGTAAAAATTATAACTTTTATAAGTCTGAATTGAAATACCAAGTTCAAAAACTTAATTCTAACTGGTTTTATAGTTTCTGAACTCGTGTATATGATGATTCATGTAATATTACTCTTTTCCTTTTGTTGATAAACTGTGTCAACTGGGCCAACTGGACAACCCTTCCGGGGATGTTGTAAACCCAGTATAAATAAAATATATAAAACAAGAAATATAAAAAAATGTATAATAATCTTGGAACTTTTGTCTTCTAGCTCCTGCGTGACGCCAAGAACGCGGCTGATTTCCGGGGGAAGAAAGAGACAGAATATGAAGAAGCCCGCAAAGCTAACTTTGGTGCCATGTTTGACGACTACAATGGTAATAATCCTAAAGTATTCATTCCTGCATAATGTAGCATGATTGCCCCATTCAGGTAGAGAAAGCCTAATGGTGTGGGAACTCTAATGGTAAATTACACTAATGGTAAATTACACTAATGGTAAATTACACTAATGGTAAATTACACTAATGGTATCATTGCTTCACATTTTTTTGTCTGTACAATGGGCAGAGGAATTAGAGCTTTGCACTGCCAGAATCAATGCCGATTTTCTCAGAAACTGGCAGGAATTACATGGAGAACTTTTAGTATATAGTATTAGCAATTGGAAACTGCTGTCAAAAAGTAGTGCCCAAGATCAGCAACGAAAATCATTTTCTAGCCATATTTTGAGTCTAAAATACTATTAAAATCGAGTTTTCTTGTTGATTTAGTATGTAATAAATACCTAGTAGCACTCTGTTCGGTTTGTAATCGATCTCGATGTTGGCTCAAATCGCACTCCACCCTTTGGGGTGTCGTGCGATTTGACCCAGCATCTCGATCAATTACAAACCTCCATCGTGTCATTAGGTATAAGTAATTACTGTGGATACAACTTCAGGCAGAACAACATCTAAACTGTTGATGAGTATATATAAATGTGTACTGCGTTCTAATAAACAACATGGCAATATTGTGCTCTAATAGTGTGTGTGTATAACTGTATGAATAAGCTGTAATTCCTCTGCCCACTGCAGGTTTGGTGCACCTGGAGGCACTAGAGACAGTGTATGGCTATATTGTGCTCTAATAGTGTGTGTGTGTATACTTGTATAGGTTTGGTGCACCTGGAAGCACTAGAGACAGTGTATGGCAATATTGTGCTCTAATAGTGTATGTATAACTGTATGAATAAGCTGTAATTCCTCTGCCCACTGCAGGTTTGGTGCACCTGGAGGCACTAGAGACAGTGTCCAACACGTGTGAGAGCCGCGTGCAGAATCTACTCATGGTGCTCAATGGAGACAAGCTGGACACGGCCAAGCACGAGCTCATCATCATGAAGGAGATCTTCCAGATTGATGAGCTGACGGATGATGAGAACGAGGAGCCACCGAGTAAGTACAACTTAATTCAATATATCATTTATTTGCACCTACAAGTGTACAAAAAGTGTACATACATCAAAGGTGACTGTATGTTCTTGGACTAGACTACTGAGCTACATTCAAAAAGCGAAATTTAAATGCAAAATCAAACCATCTTGTCCTCTTAGTAATATTAAATCAGCTAATGTCAGTAAAATATATTTGCTACTTTTTTTCCATTCTTTTCCAACCGATCTGAAATCATTTGACACAAATTTTGAAAGAATTTGTCGAGTTGTTTTTGCTACAGGGATAGATGAAAGTTCGCATTTCCGTTTTCTCTCGACCAATTCGACTTCAAATTCTTGTATAAATACAGAACAACAGCAAAATATTGATAAATTCAGTCCTATAAGTTACAATGGAAATACATTTGGTGAGATTTTTGTTGAAATAGCTGAGAATGCTGCTTTAACATCTGTAAGGAATTAAGGATGTGCATTTAACACAGTGCTTATAAATTCATGTCGGACGATGTATAATTGATTTGCTTTTGGAAATTTCAATGAATGAAGTCAAAGATCTCTTCCCCAACAAATAAAAACTATTCTATTAACAGATCCTGAAGAAGACCACGACCTAGAGGGCCAAGTTACAGAACAGTTCGCTAACTTGGGTCTAAATATGTCCCCAAGCAAACTGATCCAAGTAAGTGATAACTCGATACTACTACACCCAGCTCTAGATGCAGTAATGGTTTGCTCTAATAGGCGCATGGGGGCGTTAGAACCCGGCCCTAGAATACATGTAAATGGGTCAGATTGTCAGAAAATGTACAATTCACCTTCACCAATCCTGCCAAATAACCCAAATTTCAGACGAAAATAAAGTTCAAAATACAATTCAACCTAACCAATCGGATTGCTAGAATGCCAAATATACTTGGATTTACCTAGTATTGACCATTTTTCAGTCTAATTTAGCAGAATTTACTAAATGTGTAGGTCTGCCGATTGTACATTTTTTGAAAATCTGACCCAAATAGAAGTATAGACTCCGGAGAAACTTATACATTTCAAATTTCTTTGTAGCCAATGGAACCAGGGCCTTTATTGCCCCTAATTAACGTTACATATACAGGTTAACTAACAAGTTGGTTGAAGGAGCTTGAATATTGCACGAGTTACGTAGCAACAAGTGAAATATTCTGAGTGACTGAAACCAACGAGTTAGTTAACAGATTTATTATACATGCTTTTAATGATATAAATAGAAAACATTTTTTAGATTTAAAGTTGAATTTCGGGCCTTAAGTTAAACTTGGGGAAAATGCATTGCTTGCCATGCACGTAACTCACTAGTGAAATATGCACTGTGCATAAATAGGTTGTTCACAGAGCAATTGGTATATATATATATAATAGGATTTCATTTCCTCTAATTAACGTTACATATTCTACTTTACAATATTAATTAATATTGATACATGTATTATATTTATTTTCAGGTCCACCATAAATCGCGACTTTGGCTGAAGGATTGTTCTGATGAACAGGAACAAGGAGTCAGAATACAGGGCAAGGTACGGATCTACAACTTATAAATAAATACTCTTCCTTATATTCAGTATATATTCTCACATGTTTTTATTAAACTTAATCTTCAATCCAGTATTTTTATTATATAATTAATCAAACTTGTCCTCGATTTAAACTTGTAATTGTTGTTAATTCTATAATTCTTTGTAATCATAACTTTACAGCTTTATGACAATCCTCCCCTCTTCTATATCAATTTAATATTTTTGACTTAAATATTTTCTTGCTCAATTCATTGATTAATTATATTTTCATCTACAATTTTCTAACTTACACTTACACACATAATTGCAGGTTAGGCTTATGGTACGAACAATTAAAATTCTATAATGTAGTGGTACCAATTGTTGAACAAATATATTATAATTTCTTCCCGTTTGCCCTTAAATAGGTTGAGTTTAAGCCCCATGGGTCTCCTCCTTCTGTTCTCCCCAACTGGTCTATTGGATGTACATAGCTTACTTTAATGGAACAGAAATCTTTGGGTTCAAATTATTATTTTAACCTCACTATTTTATTGGAGTTTTTTTTTCTGATAGTTCATGTAAATCGTTATAGTCATGTATACATACGAATGCATGCTTTAGCAGTTTTCTGGACATAGTCTCAGAGATTGTTGTACACTTGGGATTTATTACTCATTTTAAGTTGGTATATGGACCATTTTTATTCCATTTTTTATTTTATTTTATCAAGAGATTTCTGTTCCCATTTCCCCCATGCGACAGTCAGTCATCGTCCCCTGCTGCCATACACACACCAAAACCTTATTATAATCATTATTATAGATTTAAAGAAAATGATTTTTCATTACCTATTATATTTCTCTCTCTTTAAACCCTTACAAGGCTTGTAAGAGCCTAGCTATGTATGATGGCATTAGAAAACGCAACATGTCCCAGGTAAGTATCTATAATAATCCAATCCACAAGGTTGCTTTTCAACACCTGATGTATTTGAATGTCTGTATAGTTTGGGCCACCCTGATGTGACTAGAGTTTGGGCCACCCTGATGTGACTTCAGTCCCCCTTTAAGATAACTGGGAGAGGATCACATTATAGTTGTATTCACATATTAAAACTTTTATTGGTAATTGAGTAGATTTGTTGTCAATGGTCCATCACTACAGCTACCCAGTAGGGGGATTTGCATGTCCGCCATATTGAATCTCGATTCGCAGTGAATGATGGGAGTTGTATGTCAGTGTAAAAGCTATAGAAATCATGCTGAGTTCAGCATGGAATATTTAACAGTGATCTCATGTAAATAGCCATGTGTATTACACGTTTCAATGAAATAAGACTCCAACTTTTCCATCCTGCATTTGATAATTATAAATAATTTACACAAGCGATGATATTGCAATTTTCGATAAAGATGGTGCTTAATATAGACCTGAACTGAATCTATCCCATCATGCACTGTAACAGACATGTGCAGTGGTACATGCAAATCCCCTATTCACTCTTTCCAGTAGCACTAAGAGTTACTCAGTGTTAATAGGTTAACAGAATATTCACATAAATATAATCATAATGTCACTCCCTCCAAGCTCTCTTAAAGGGCTCTATAGTCAACTCAGGGTGGCGCAGACTATACTCAAACTGTCCATGTAGGAAATAATTGTGTCTAAATATTATTCTATATTAAATGCTGTTATTACTGCTCCTCCGGACCGGCAATGTTCGAAAACAAGAGTTCATTTCACCTCACTCTATTTTAACCGCCGCCATTTTCAAAATTGTCCCTGGAATAGACCATCGTTGGGAAGAGTTGCTGATTAAAGGTTGACAGTTCATTAGTTATAATTTATGTTATATTTCATACTTGCATTTTGGCTCAACCTCCTCCAATTTTAGTAAAAACCTTATCTTATTCAATAAAATTTTATATTTTATATAATAAACCCTTTGCAACAATACCTATCAACTTGAGCCATTGTCTATCATTTCAAAAGGCGATTTAAATTAATTAGTATTTCCCCATACTGTAAATTGACACATCGCTTATGTAAACTTGGAGGTGAAATGTTCTATAGCTAAGGTGCAACTTTGTGCTGGAATTGCCCTGAACCTGTAGTTTAGATGATAGTTCTTGTCTCTAGGAAGTGTCCACTAATTTAGAAGAAAAAAACAAGTTGCCACTTTTACGAAAGCAAGGGAAGAAATTGGTGTTGTGTAGCAAGCACTACTAGAATGAATGGAGGTATATTAGGTATTATATCTAGACACCCACGCACCGTGACCATTAAGCTATGTAGGATGGGAGAAAAGGTGGAAGGTTATGGCTTAAACAGGAGAGAACGATCAGTATTGTGGTTGTAGAATAGAAAAGCAATGCTCTGTGTACATTCATGCAACGTATTACTAATGTAATTATGCTAGACTGAATATAGTTCAACTTTATCAGCTGCTGTGAATGTAAGAAAGCTTATATAAAGTAGAAAGTTGTAAAAGAATGAGAAGAATATATACCAGGTGCTGCCAGGTTTATCAATCACTGGTATGAAGCCTGAATAAAGCCTTGTAAGGTTTGATGGCTAAAGCTGGGGTTCCACTGGACTGTATGTGTGCTCATGGTTCGCTTCTTCATAGTGCGCTTTTCATTCGCTTTTCAACTGCTCAAATTAAACTTGTCAGATTTTGTCCTGAGCGCTCCCCCTTAAGGCTGGGTTCCACTGGCCGGCTACTACTCCCGCTACTCCTCCTGTTTCTTTGACAGCCTATTGCTCCCACTTCTAAAGAAGCGGGAGCAAGCAACTGAAGGTATACCGGAATAGGTGCTATTGCCCCGCTACTTCTTACGCTACTCAGAAATGTAAGCAGACAACATTTATTTTCACATAAAAATGAACACATCAAGTAGAGTGAGGAGTAGTGTAGAGTGGTGCTAGTAGCCCACTTCAGCCCCTGCTATTTCCCGCTACCTCCTGCTACAAAGTAGCCACCGCTTCAAATCAAACATGTTTGATAGAAGCAGGAGCACTCTACACTTCAAAAACACTCCAAAAGAAGTGGGAAGTAATGTGGCTTTGTAGCAGAGCCCAATAGCACCCATCCCCGTTACTCTCCCGCTACTGCTCCCGCTACTGCTCCTGCTTCTTTCATCAAGTAGCGGGAGAAGTAGCCGGCCAGTGGAACCCAGCTTTAAGGAAGCATAAACATCAAATTTTAAGAGTGTATGGAAAGCGCATTAACCAATTCCATTGGACTGCTCTGGCATCGCTGTTAGCATCGCTAGTAAAACAGCCAAGCCAACCACCAGCGCACCAAAAGAGCAGCCCAGTGGAGTTGCAGCTTTAGGTTGGTATATTTGTATACTTCTAAAGCTTTTAGGGAAATATTCCACAGAACGTGTTTTGTGTAGTTTATTGTAGGGTGGGGTTGTTTTTGAATAATTTATTTAACCAAGTTGAAATAAATGAGTGGCTTTTGCCCGCTCATTGTGGCGAGGGTCAGACACGAGTTGCCTGCTGCTCCGTGTCCCTGGACCAGGTCAACAAGGCTAGTGTTTGCTGGAACATAGACAGAGACAAACAATAAACAGGTCTAATGGGAGGAAATGGACGTCCAAGATTCGTATGAAATATATAGATGAGATAAGCTGATAGTACAGCAATAAAATAACCGCTCAGGACTTAAGCTCAGTTTTTATTCCAAAGGTATAGTCTGTTCGAAAAGTAGTTGACACGTGATTCCTTGGTCCTTTAAGAGGAGGGAAAAGTGGGGGATATTTTATTTCAAACCTTTGCCCCCTGAATCGCCGTTTGGGACCGACCATGGCCAAATATACAGCTGTATTGTGTTGCACTGCCTCTGTTCCATGTGCAGCAGCTGTTGTTTTGCTTAGAAGGAAGTAAGAGCTGGTTATACTGGCCCTGTTACTCCATGGTTGATTGCAAAGAGCGGCTCGCTGGGCAAAGGGTTGACAGGTCCTTGTCATAAATAGAAGTAAAAAACCACCCATTTTTCCCTCCCCTTAAAGGGACTAAAGGTCCATTCACATTACCACGACCAGCCGGCCGATCCTTACCGGCTGTAATACTTTAACATTGTGTATTTTGCCGTGTGGCAGCCGTACACACCAATCGGCCGTTGTAATGTGAATGGGCCTTAAGGAATCATGTGTCAACTACTTTTCGACAGACTATCGCATGCCACGTGTACCTCGTGAAGACTTTGACGTGTTTATACTGGAGTTTTTAAACCTTTCTATGCCACTGTGGGGTTTTGATGACTGACTGTCAACTTTTTCATACTCTTTCAATATTTTATTACTCGCTGGTAGCATGTCAAGTCCCATGTTTCTCATCACGTACGTAGCCTTGCTGGTTGGTGTCTGTTGTTGCCTCCAGATTTGAAGGGATTTTTTTTTTCAATTTTTCATTATTTATACATGATATTGCATGCCATTGTGGTTGTCATTTGATATAACATTAAGTTGTGTAGCAAACTTGTATCGACCTGTATATCGAAGGGGGCGAAAATAATTGTTTGAATATAATGAGATAATGAAATAAAACAAAACCACTTTCCAAAATTTACCCAGGTCTCGAAAGGGGGAAATTTCTATTTTACCCGTAAATATTTACTACAAGAGATTGTATGACATGACAACATGACTAAAATATCTGTATTCATGTCTCAACCATTCATACATTACTGTACTACCTTAAAAAGCCACGCTCTAAATGATGAGCGTATTGGTGGTGGTGGGGGAGGTGGGGTTTGCTTCTTAAAACTTGACAAAGGGTATTCAGTAATTAAACATTCCAAAGCATTATGAAGCTATAGAACCTCTTGTATTTGATTGCCATGTCTAACACACGAGGTATTGCATGGTGGAATGGGTTGGGGAGAGGGGGGGGGGGGGTCGATCCTTATTGAGAATAAGGTATTCTGTAACAGTAATTGAACAGTCGGAACGATTGATGGAAAAACTTGCTTTTTCTATCTAGTAGGTATGATGTACTATATCTACCTCCCTGCTAGATGTATATCTACCTCCAGTCCCTGCTAATATGCCTAAAGTATTCCCGAGTCCTGCTATCTTACGGTTTGCCTTCTTTAATTCGCAGGAAATTCACCAGATGTCAATTCAATCGCTTGCTGAATTGACGGCTGTTAGTGTGGAGCACTTCCATAAGGTGGCGCAGATGTTGCAGATGAAGCCTGAAGGGTCGTACAGTGTGTTCAAGTCCAAGGCAACCGTTCTGTTCAAGTAAGTAACGTTTGTTTATGGTTTGTTTGTTGCACTTTTATTAGCAAACGCCCTGTCAGCGAGTCTATGGGTCAAGTTTTCAGAAATTGTACAATTGGCCCTCACAAATCCCCTCAAATAACCCAAATGTAAGACGATTAATCAGGTTCAAAATACAGTTCAACATCACCAGACAGATCTATTGAATGAATACAATACAGAATACATTCAGATATACCTAGTATTTAACATTTTTCACTCTAATCTAGCAGAATTTGAGAGATGTGTAGAAGTTTAGATTGTACATTTTCTCAAAATCTGACCCCTATTCTCCCCAGTAGTGGGAGGTTTTCACACTCTGCTGGACACCGTCTGACATTCTCCAATTTTCATTTCTTCTCCACTCTACTCTGTATTCTTTTTATTTATTATAATAATAATGGATTTTTATTTCCATATTATAATTACAAAACATGTCGTACTGTTACGGATCAGTGAAGGTCAAAGTAAAGAACATACATCGGAGAAAAATGGAAAAAATTATACGAGAAATCAAATTAAGTGAAATAGAAATATATTTTAAATTCTCATTTTCATTCTCTACTAATCTTACATATTCTTTTGATTGTTATGTCTCCTATTAAAGATAACAACTTGTAGTTCAGATGTTGCAGGGAGGTGAAATGTCCTGAATTAAGTGAAAGCTATGTACATACGTCTATAATTGAGTTATCTATCTTTTATACTATTTCCCTATGTTTAATGTCTCGTGTATTTTATCATTACAGCCTTGTGCGAGTTCTTGCGAAAGAAGTTGATATAATGTCTGTCCAGTTCACTCACAGACTTAACAAGGCTGCGGTACGTCCCCCACTGATATTACTCATACATAGAGTTATTCTAAACCCTGGAATTAAAGCCAATCTATATCAATCTAGTCCCCCAATCCGTAGATTTTGGTTCTATAATTATTATATGAATTTAAATGTATTCGTTATGCTTATTTCGGTAATCTGGTTCAAATTGTTGCAAATTTAAGAAAAAAAGAAGGAAAAAAAAGCTGTCATTATAAATGTGTTAATGGTATAATGTATCCTTGATGCTGAATTTAAAGACCAGCTTTGGCATCTCCGGAGGCCCAAAGAACAATGATCACAATTCCCTTTCTAAATAAGAAATAACATTTTGAGTTATTGTAGTTCAATCAAATAATGAAATAGAGATAAAGTTTTATGTTTGATAGTTTTCACCGTACAAGAATATTTTCTATCTTGACACTTTCTTTTCCAAATAAAAAATAATTGTTTGTGAGTTATCCCAGCATATGTAATTAGTTTGTAAGTTGTTGTTATTAGCCCAGTTTGAAATAAACGATTAAATTGGTTCTTGATCCTTTTCAATAATATTTCCAGGATATTTTCTATAATTGTGCGGACGTCTGGGCAGGACTTAAACCCTGCCCACACACAGCCGATTTGCCTCCCGATTGTCCCCCGATTTGGGTCTCCCGATGAATCCTAGAATTTCATTTCAAATCCTGATTTATGTTATTTCAAAAACATAAAGCAGGATTTGAAATGAAATCCTAGGATTTATCGGGAGACCCAAATCGGGGGGGGAATCGGCTGTGTGTGGGCAGGGTCTTACATCGGCTGCCTCGTTATTAGGAGGCTAGCCATATTCTCTTTATAAGTTTTTTATGTTTGCTTCATACATTTTATTCTATGTTCCTACAGGAAGATGCCGAGGACCCGGATTCCGTCAACCCTTTCATCACCAACGTTTACCTAGAGGTGAGATAACCCTTCCCTGCAGAAGCACATTTAACTCTTCCTTGTCAAGTATTGCTTCATACATAGAGTTATTCTAAACCCTGGAGTTGAAGCCAATCTATATTTAGCTAGTCCCCCAATCTGTAGATTTTGGTTTTATAATTATTATATTAATTAAAATGTATTCTGTATGCTTTATTTCGGGTAATCTGGTTCAAATTGCTGCTTTATTAAAGCTGAAATTTGGATTTTCCTAATTTCCTTTTATCAGGAATATATTTATGTATTTATTTATCTCTATAATTATACATGTATTTATCTGTATAAATAGAGGTATAGCGTGGCTGTAAGTAAAGGTTTACTATTAGCTTGACCGTTCTCAAGCCGTAGGTCCACCACTCTAGGCCCTACCTCAGAATGACCTACTACTCTCATGCTTTCTTTGGGTTTATACTAATAACGTAAAGGGCCATGTCCACTAAGCTGATTCTCATGCGGTTTTCTCGTAATTTAGTGGAAAAGAGTCGTCTGCGGCACAAAAATCGCATGAGAATCGGCTAGGCCTTTAAGACATTTTTTGTGACAATGTTTGGATTTATTTCTTTGTGAGGATGTTATATTATCATTATATATAATTAATAAAACTTTCTTAGCGATTTTGAGATCTGGTCTGGAGTTGAGATCTGGAATTATGTATGAAGCAATGCATTGGTTAGAATCCCTCCAGAATTGATATTAAAGATATATTATAGGACGCTATTATTTCTCCTGACTGATTTATCAATAAACTTCTTTAATGATTAAGTGTGATTACTTAATGCTGAATGAGACAATCACGACCTGATACCTGCATGTAGTTGTCATGTCGTTGCTGCATGGCTGTGATATATGCAATGGTTGATTTGTCCCGATAATATTCATCTCCTTTGCTGCTAAGAACTGTTATACTTCCCAAAGTCTTTGATTTAAGAAAACTCCTAAAGATTAACTCCCACAATCACAGCCCTTCGACCTAGGGACAAGGGCTAGTCCAAGAACCTCTGATTTGATCTTTTATGAATACAAACTTCATGGGAATTGCTCACTTCTGCTAAGAACTCAACTCAATCTCTGAGGCCAAATTCTGTGAAAATTTAAAAACTATTCTATTGTCCACTAAGCTGATTCTCATGCGATGCTCATGGAATTTAGTGGGAAAGGGTCCTGTGCAGCGCAAAATCACATGAGAATCGGCTTAGTGGACCAGGGCCTTAAGACGTTCTGTAGGCCTACAGGTAATAGAGGCCCTAAATAATACAAATTCATCCGATCTTTTCTAGAACTTTTTTTTTTAAATGACCCAACCTGCACCATTTAAAAAACTTATAAATGACTGTTAAGCCCCTAGTCCATTCAGCGGTTTTTCCATTCAGTGACCGCAAAGACTCAGTCGGCAAACATTGGAAAAATCCACTGGTCGCCAACTGAGTGCAGGGGAGACTGGATGTATTGAATAGAATCTACACTCAAGCAGACGGTGGCCTCAGTCAGCCTCGTGGACATGAGGCTCCATGTTTATAATTGTTTAATTTCTCGCCTCACTCTCTGAATGAACATTTAAACTTTTATCTCGTTACATTTCAGGCAACCAACAGTAAAACATATATCCAGGATGCCTTCCAACTGCTCCTCCCCATCCTCCAACACTCGGCACTCGAGGCAAACGCCGAGTCATGATCACTTCACTGAAACAATGACTGAGAAGGGACGAATTGTACCCAAGCCTGCACAGGCTCTCCTTAATACACAGAGGGGCAACAGAGACAGAGAGATACCTTGGTGGATCTCATACTATCACTACTACTACTCCTACTACTACACTCAACGAGAAGGAACATTACAGAACCTATTACAAACTAACCAGACATTATTGTGTAACCACACAGTAGCGAACGAATCTCACTGAGTTATACTATTTCTGATCTTTCTTGGTTGTAAATTAATTAATAAGAATTGTGCGATCAGGGAAGTACATATTATATCTTGACCTCCCTGATGTAAGAAATAATGTACTCTATATATATTTTGTGCACAATCTTCTTAAAGAACCTCAGAATTATGAATACATGATGTTGTATTGTACAGGTCTTGTTAAGAAGTACATGGTAATTTTGAGGCATTTTGAATTAGGAAAAAGGCGAGTTTAATTAGATAATAATCCAGAAGAAGGCTGTATGATAATGGTGGTAGTCAGTACGTACCAATTGCTCATCCGTAGTGGGACCAGCTTTCAGGATGGCTGATGGCATAGATAATGTATATGTTATCACATATTTAATTCATTATCTTTACCCCCAAATCCAACCAGGACCAGATTGTGATAGCTGTGCATCCACAGCACCAAGGTTGTGATTATCCAGGTATGAAGACCAGCCTATATCAGCCTCCTCCCCAACAACAACATACTACTGCTACTGTTAAATATGGAGTGAGAATATCGGGGAAAGAATATAGAAAACATATAATTGCCTTGAATTATTATTGTGTGAACACGTTATGGCCTTCTGTGGTTTAGGATGCGTTGGCTTGTGCAGGTTATTTACTCGGTGTAGAAAGAAAAAACAATTAAATGTGATAATTCTATCTCTAGCGACTAAATGAAGGTGTAAAGAAAAGAAGAAAAATACTGAAATATTGTATCTCTACGCTATTATCAAACAAATAATGAGTAAAAAGAAAAGGAAAGATGATTGATTAATTAATTAAGAAGGGTGAGTTATAAAGACTGGAGGATGTTGATTCATTCATACGTTTAACATAATATATGAAGAGAATTATTGTTTCATAAGAATTGTGATTCTCGTGTCAGTTGGTATATGTGTAAAGAACATTACATGGTATACCCGGAAAGCAATGTTATTGGTCTCAGTGGGGGAGAAAAACGTGATCTTTATGCAATTTGGACCAGTCGAAGGAAAGTTGAATTCCTTGTAGTCATTAGTTTAGAACATATTAGAACTTAGGGCACCGGTTATGTGGACATCGTATATCAGATGTAGGTTTCGTCCTTGTGTCAAATGAAAACAAATATATATGAATATAAACTAGAATTGAAACGTTGAGTCACCATTCTTACCGGTAGAGAGTTTTAGATGAGATAATTTATTATTTTTATAGCAGTTATATTGTTCTGATTTTGTCCTTGCTAAAAGGGATAAGAAGTGCTTGATTCCTTGTTGTCTTCACTCACATATATAATGTATTTAAAGGTGCAACGATTCGTCCTTATAATGAAAAAGGAATTAATCGGTAAATACTATTGGGGCCTCCCCACAGAAATGAGTGTTGAATGCACTTCGTTTTATTGTCTGTTGGATTGATATGATAAGATGCGTAAAAAAATAATAAAAAATGTTGAGAAGTTTGGACAGACATGTTTGTTTCAGTTCCAGTGGTAGGGTTGGGTTGTTTTCCGCTTGGACTAGTTAATTAATATGATTGTAATTAGTGGATCTACTCCTCAAGAGAAATCTGTATATGTATACTTGTATAAATATATTTGCCGCTCACCAAGTAGGCCCAGATATAAATATATGATTGATAGATAACAAAAATATCACTCTTTTTGTCGAGCTCAATATATATATGACTAAGTACAGAGCTTGATACTGATACTAAAGAGTATATGATATATAATGGCTCATTTATATAGAGGAAAGTGTATTTATCAATAATAACATTGGTTGATACATTGCGTTGTAAATGATTGGTACCGTCATGTGCATATATAACCACCTCACAGGGGGTCTTGACTAGCTTCATATTATCTACCCACATTGTAGTAGTAGCAATACTTGGCAGGCGTTTGTAAAGAAGCAATCATACGGTCGTATATTATTATAGTGGTACATAACACCAATGCTATGTAATCTTATGAGGATAATCTAAAAACAGACAATCTGCTGAAACTGATAACAATTCTCACCTTCCACTTTTCGTTTCAAGGTCATTTTTATTGTGTTCACCCGCCAGATATTCTTTTGCGTACTGTACACTTTTGCGTTCTTTGATAACATTTCACAAAAGCGTACTACTACGAAAGCATCGTCGGTCAGTTAATGCATGTAATGCGTACTGCTGCTGCATTCCATTTGTAAATTATTTATTTGCTTATTTAATTATAAGGGTTAGTCATACTTTCCTTCACTTAGGGTTCATGGGCAACATGTGCCTTGTACGAACCTATCATCTGATGTTAATGACCCCCTTATCAAATTTATTTAATCAATTTGTCTTGAGGGGTTTGAACATTTTGAAGTTTCCCTAGCTTTCTCCCTGATGATAGTAACCGATATGTACATGCTTGAATATAAATATCTGAATACAAAAACCTTCATTATTTTGTGCTTTTAATTTAGATATTTAAATTGTCACATTCTTGTCATTGTCAATAGGTAAACTCCTCGATGTTACCACTGTCTATCCTCCCTATTATAGTTTGAGTGTGTACTCGGTAGAGAGAATATCCAGTGATTGTGTCTATGATGAATGATGAGATGTCTCCTGTAATACCCTGTGTAGATCTATGATGGTAGTATACTACACGAGTACAATACAGTGTAGCATATTGTACCCTTTATGCTGGTATTGTGTGCTTCCTCACCCCAGCAGCTGATAGCGTCAAATTGAAATAGATTTAATGTTTGGGACATATATACATGTTATATTCCTTTCATACATTCACACATGTATTTAGTGTAATACAGGCAGACACGTAAACAAACACACGCACTCTCTCTTACCTACAGACAGACATTCATGGAAGCCCACCTGGAAACTCCCTATATTAATCCCTGATATTTTCACCATGTGTAAGTACAATTACTATATTGTAGACACCAGGGATTCAATATCTAGTCTTACATCTATCTTTAGGATAACATATCCAATTCTAAAACTAATCCTCCAATGTTGATAGTCCTAATCAATAGTTAACGTATTAACATCAAAGAAAAACATTCCAGTATTGAAAAAATATATATACTCAGTCCTGTCCAGAAAGCCACATTCCTTGAGCATTGCAGTTCACCACATACAGTGATAAGCTTAACCACAAGGCTAAGACTAAGGTTAAAAGTGTTAATGAGAAACATGTGGCCCCTAAAAGTTAGGGAGTCATTAGGGCTTTCTGGACAGGACTGGACTGGCATGAATTGGTCTGTGAATACATGGGGGTGTGACTAAAAAACCATTTATTTTGGTCTATATATCCAGTATAATGGGTTGATAACAGAAATCATACAAATTGTTTACAATTAAGTGTGACCATCTATATATGTACAAGTTCTAATACACATATATATTATACAACTCAAGCAATCTCCCTCTGTAATAGGTACTATCCCAGGGTAGAGAAAGTTGTACTTTACCAAATTTCTCTAGAGTTTAATAATAGATAGTTAGATTAACTTAAGGGACACAAGTTACGTCTTTTCTGTGTTATATGTAATGTATAAACGCGATTACAATAATGACAATAACAGTGTAAAAATAGTCGATGAAAATCTAATAAAAATGAATGCTACAAAACCCATATTTTCTCTTGAATTGTATTTTTTCTCGTATATATTTGTTATATCCACAGGATCTCTGCGGGGCCAAAAAAGCTGAGAAATTCTTGAATTTATTTATCCAAATTTGTCTGGAAAATGTGGTTAAATTGCCTGGGAAATCATCATCTGGGCCTTGTGAAGTGATCGATACTATCCGGGAGGTATATACAAAGGGTGTGGAAGCCAAGGGGCTGATCCTACAGGACCATGATTGTCAGGGTTGTGTTATTGCTATTGTATACCAGGTGGCCCTGCAGTGCTGTTGAATTTAGACAAAGTATCCTGCTACCACTTTTAGCTATATCGTTTAATCATAAATCTGTAAACAAGTTCAGGGGTGGATGTAGGGGGAGGGCGTGCGCCCTCCCCTTTTCAAAATCAAGCTAGGGTATTTGTGGTTCAAAAGACAAGAAAAACAATCATATGAATCTATAACTATGAAATAGGATATACTTTAATGTACACTGTATCAACTGTGATCCAATAATGGGGCTTGAAAAAGCCTAGAATTTAGGCAAATAAATTCAAGGGTTGAAATATTAACCTATATATAGGTCGAAGGGCCTGAAAAAGCATCCCATGGCCTTGAATCCTGTTGGAATCTTTTAAATGGCCTTGGAATGTTCGGAGATTCTCAGTTTCTTACAGAAGGGTGTGTGAGAGGGGGTGTAAATAGGTTATGAAATAGTTTGATTATAGTTGATGACATTTATAAATGCACCTTCCAGTAGCAAAATATATACCTAGAACTGACTTTCTGATCTTTATTACCTTATACAACTTAAATAATTCTCAGAAGCAGGCCAATGTAAGTTCGGAGAGTTCCCCAGTGTTACTTTAATCTTTAGAAGTAAAATCAAAAATTGAAAATAAAATATTTAATGAAATTTGGCATTAAGGAAAATACTTGGATGCTCTTAAAATGAGTCCTTGAATGGTGGAGAGGCATAACTAATGCTGTATTTAAGAAAAGTTCAAAACCAAAACCCTTACATTTAACAAATAATTTCTAGTCATGCATTCCGCATAGAATGAAAATTCGTTCTGGGTGATTTTAAGATTATTTAGTACTTTCATCATGGTTGGTTTTAGGGTTGAAATAAATAAGAGGCATCTCTGAATATTTAAAGCATTGCAGAACAACAGCTTAGAATATAACATATAAATATGTTCTCTAAAATAAAGCTTGAAACCGCGCCCCCTCCTTTTGAAAATCCTGGATCCGCCCCTGACGTTGTTCCATTTAAGGAATAATTTCCGAGGTTTTTTCTGCTCGCGGTGTCTATAGCGTCAGGGAGTTCGAGGGCGAAGCCCGAGAATTCCCTGACGCTATAGACACCGCGAGCAGAAAAATCCGAGGAAATTATTGCTTTTAGAAGAGAATTGATGAGATTTCCTTAATGTTAGAGCAAAAAAGATAGACAAACCTTCTTTATTCCGTCCAAAAACATCCAAAAACATCCAAAATATCAGGCAAAAGCCATGCGAGTCGTGAGCCTTTCTATGAGACCGGAAGTGATTTCCCTATTTTACTGAAAACGATGCTTTGGATAGCAAGCAGCGGAACCTTGCGAAAACACGGCGGCTGGCTAAACGTAAAGATTAGCGAATACGCACCTCTGATTGGCTGTTTCTCCGCTAAGCCCCGCCCACTTCACATGGCCAGCCGTCGTGGTATCATGCAGTTTCCGACTAACGCGGCAAGCATCGGACACTTCCGGTTCTCGACTGCCGTGTTGCGTGTGTCTAGGGACTTAAAAAAGAAATAAATAAACGATTTGAATCGGTAGAAATGTTTTAAATGTTGTTTGAGCCTGATAGCGAAGATTTAGTCTACGGGAATCTAGTATTCAATGAATGGCGATTTCAGAACCCATACGTGCGACCAGAAGAGATGTGGAGACCCTTCGGCATAGCCACTCATGTGCACATTCACTTGGCGTTGCATTGTGTACGGTGGCCTATATAGCGCACGGAGGATTTCCTTCGAAAGTGACCCGCACGTCAACAAACGAAGCATCTACGAATGCCGTGTCCGTGTGTCTAGGGACTTAAAAAAGAAATAAATAAAAGATTTGAATCGGTAGAAATGTTTTAAATATTGTTTGAGCCCGATAGCGAAGTTTTCCTCTAGGGAAATCAAGTAATAAGTAAAAGCCATACGTGTGCTTACGTTACGTAGACCGGAAGAGATTTGAAGCAAAATTCAGCCTCACTGCCTCCACTAGCTTCATAGGGTAGTGGTTAGACTGCTCGACTTCGGGGGAGAACGTCGAGGGTTCGAGCCTCGTCAGGTCCCTTGGCTTTTTTTTCATTCTATAGGCCTACTTGACTGGGTTGGGTTGATCTATAGAGACGGAACTCTTGAGACTTGATCTATGAAACTCTTGAGACTTGATCTATGGAGACGGAAGTCTTGATCTATGGAGACGGAAGTCTTGAGTCTTGATCTATGGAGACGGAAGTCTTGATCTATGGAGACGGAAGTCTTGATACTGATCTATAGGGAGTCTTGAGACTGAACTATAGGCTTGATACTGATCTATAGGGACGGATCTATGGGGACGGAAGTGGTTTAGAGGGAATCTATAGAGAAAAAAAACCTCCCAGAATCTCATCAGATCGATTCTAACAGCATATAATCTTTGACACATTGGTGGCCCAGGTAAATTTGATTGTCTTTTCCCAGCAACTCTATAACAGTCACATAGTTATAAAGCTTTAAAATTGATTGGCTATTGAATGGGGGTGGGGGTGGGTGGACCTGATTCACAGCGCCACAAGCTGTTGTGGCATTATTCTTAACTATTGGAGTACCATGCATGGAACCTGGCTTCCACTCCCTCTGTATATACCGCCCTGATACTATAAATGAGATAAACCACTGTCATATGCACTGCTACAGGTGGGAGTTCAAGGAACAATGCATGAAAAATAACAATATTTTTTCCAAACTTTGACAGACACAGAGAGATACCTTGGTGGATCTCATACTATCACTACTACTACTACTACTCCTACTACTACTACACTCAACGAGAAGGAACATTACAGAACCTATTACAAACTAACCAGACATTATTGTGTAACCACACAGTAGCGAACGAATCTCACTGAGTTATACTATTTCTGATCTTTCTTGGTTGTTGTCAATTAATAAATTAATAAATAACAATTGTGCGATCAGGGAAGTACATATTATATCTTGACCTCCTTGATGTAAGAAATAATGTACTCTATATATATTTTGTGCACAATTTTCTTGAAGAACCTCAGAATTATGAATACATGATGTTGTATTGTACAGGTCTTGTTCAGAAGTACATGGTAATTTTGAGACATTTTGAATTAGGAAAAGGTGAGTTTAATTAAATAATATTTCAGAAAAAGGCTGTATGATAATGGTGGTAGTCAGTACGTACCAATTGCTCATCCGTAGTGGGACCAGCTTTCAGGATGGCTGATGGCATAGATAATGTATATGTTATCACATATTTAACTCATTATCTTTACCCCCAAATCCAACCAGGACCAGATTGTGATAGCTGTGTATCCACAGCACCAAGGTTGTGATTATCCAGGTATGAAGACCAGCCTCCATCAGCCTCCTCCCCAACAACAACATACTACTGCTACTGTTAAATATGGAGTGGGGAGAATATCAGAGAAAGAATATAGAAAACATATAATTGCCTTGAATTATTATTGTGTGAACACGTTATGGCCTTCTGTGGTTTAGGATGCGTTGGCTTGTGCAGGTTATTTACTCGGTGTAGAAAGAAAAAACAATTAAATGTGATAATTCTATCTCTAGCGACTAAATGAAGGTGTAAAGGAACAAAGAAAAATACTGAAATATTGTATCTCTATGCTATTATCAAATGAATAATGAGTAAAAAGAAAAGGAAAGATGATTGATTAATTAATTAATTAAGAAGGGTGAGTTATAAAGACTGGAGGATGTTGATTCATTCATACGTTTAACATAATATATAAAGAGAATTATTGTTTCATAAGAATTGTGATTCTCGTGTCAGTTGGTATATGTGTAAAGAACATTACATGGTATACCCGGAAAGCAATGTTATTGGTCTCAGTGGGGGAGAAAAACGTGATCTTTATGCAATTTGGACCAGTCGAAGGAAAGTTGAATTCCTTGTAGTCATTAGTTTAGAACATATTAGAACTTAGGGCACCGGTTATGTGGACATCGTATATCAGATGTAGGTTTCGTCCTTGTGTCAAATGAAAACAAATATATATGAATATAAACTAGAATTGAAACGTTGGGTCACCATTCTTACCGGTAGAGAGTTTTAGATGAGATAATTTATTATTTTTATAGCAGTTATATTGTTCTGATTTTGTCCTTGCTAAAAGGGATAAGAAGTGCTTGATTCCTCGTTGTCTTCACTCACATATATAATGTATTTAAAGGTGCAACGATTCGTCCTTATAATGAAAAAGGAATTAATCGGTAAATACTATTGGGGCCTCCCCACAGAAATGAGTGTTGAATGCACTTTGTTTTATTGTCTGTTGGATTGATATGATAAGATGCGTAAAAAAATAATAATAAAAAATGTTGAGAAGTTTGGACAGACATGTTTGTTTCAGTTCCAGTGGTAGGGTTGGGTTGTTTTCCGCTTGGACTAGTTAATTAATATGATTGTAATTAGTGGATTTACTCCTCCAGAGAAATCTGTATATGTATACTTGTATAAATATATTTGCCGCTCACCAAGTAGGCCCAGATATAAATATATGATTGATAGATAACAAAAATATCACTCTTTTTGTCGAGCTCAATATATATATATAACTCAGTACAGAGCTTGATACCGATACTAAGGAGTATATCATATATAATGGCTCATTTATATAGAGGAAAGTGTATTTATCAATAATAACATTGGTTGATACATTGCGTTGTAAATGATTGGTACCGTCATGTGCATATTTAACCACCTCACAGGGGGTCTAGACTAGCTTCATATTATCTACCCACATTGTAGTAGTAGCAATACTTGGCAGGCGTTTGTAAAGAAGCAATCATACGGTTGTATATTATTATAGTGGTACATAACACCAATGCTATGTAATCTTATGAGGATAATCTAAAAACAGACAATCTGCTGAAACTGATAACAATTCTCACCTTCCACTTTTCGTTTCAAGGTCATTTTTATTGTGTTCACCCGCCAGATATTCTTTTGCGTACTGTACACTTTTGCGTTCTTTGATAACATTTCACAAAAGCGTACTACTACGAAAGCATCATTGGTCAGTTAATGCATGTAATGCGTACTGCTGCTGCATTCCATTTGTAAATTATTTATTTGCTTATTTAATTATAAGGGTTAGTCATACTTTCCTTCACTTAGGGTTCATGGGCAATATGTGCCTTGTACGAACCTATCATCTGATGTTAATGACCCCCTTATCAAATTTATTTAATCAATTTGTCTTGAGGGGTTTGAACATTTTGAAGTTTCCCTAGCTTTCTCCCTGATGATAGTAACCGATATGTACATGCTTGAATATAAATATCTGAATACAAAAACCTTCATTATTTTGTGCTTTTAATTTAGATATTTAAATTGTCACATTCTTGTCATTGTCAATAGATAAACTCCTTGATCTTACCACTGTCTATCCTCCCTATTATAGTTTGAGTGTGTACTCGGTAGAGAGAATATCCAGTGATTGTGTCTATGATGAATGATGAGATGTCCCCTGTAATACCCTGTGTAGATCTATGATGGTAGTATACTACACGAGTACAATACAGTGTAGCATATCGTACCCTTTATGAGCTGGTATTGTATGCTTCCTCACCCCAGCAGCTGATAGCGTCAAATTGAAATAGATTTAATGTTTGGGACATATATATACATGTTACTTTCCTTTCATACATTCACACATGTATTTAGTGTAATACAGACAGACACATAAACAAACACACGCACTCTCTCTTACCTACAGACAGACATTCATGGAAACCCACCTGGAAACTCCCTTATTAATCCCTGATATTTTCACCATGTGTAAGTACAATTACTATATTGTAGACACCAGGGATTCAATATCTAGTCTTACATCTATCTTTAGGATAACATATCCAATTCTAAAACTAATCCTCCAATGTTGATCGTCCTAATCAATAGTTAACGTATTAACATCAAAGAAAAACATTCCAGTATTGAAAAAAATATATATACTCAGTCCTGTCCAGAAAGCCACATTCCTCAAGCATTGCAGTTCACCACATACAGCGATAAGCTTAACCACAAGGCTAAGACTAAGGTTAAAAGTGTTAATGAGAAACATGTGGCCCCTAAAAGTTAGGCAGTCATTAGGGCTTTCTGGACAGGACTGTACTGGCATGAATTGGTCTGTGAATATGTGGGGGTGTGACTAAAAACCATTTATTTTGGTCTATATATCCAGTATAATGGGTTGATAACAGAAATCATACAAATTGTTTACAATTAAGTGTGACCATCTATATATGTACAAGTTCTAATACACATATTATACAACTCAAGCAATCTCCCTCTGTAATAGGAACTATCCCAGGGTAGAGAAAGTTGTACTTTACCAAATTTCTCTAGAGTTTAATAATAGATAGTTAGATTAACTTAAGGGACACAAGTTACGTCTTTTCTGTGTTATATGTAATGTATAAACGCGATTACAATAATGACAATAACAGTGTAAAAATAGTCGATGAAAATCTAATAAAAATGAATGCTACAAAACCCATATTTTCTCTTGAATTGTATTTTTTCTCGTATATATTTGTTATATCCACAGGATCTCTGCAGGGCCTAAAAAAGCTGGAAAATTCTTTAATTTATTTATCCAAATTTGTCTGGAAAATGTGGTCAAATGGCCTGGAAAATCATCATCTGGGCCTTGTGAAGTGATCAATACAATCAAGGAGGTATATACAGAGGGATTGGAAGCCACAGGCTGATCCTACAGGACCATGCTTGTCAGGGTTGTGTTATTGCTATTGTATACCAGGTGGCGCTGCGGTGCTGTTGAATTTAGGCAAAGTATCCTGCTACCACTTTTAGCTATATCATTTAATCTTAAATCACTAAACAACAGCTAAATTGTTCCATCAGCATATAATCTTTGACACATTGGTGGCCCAGGTAGATTTGATTGCCTTTTCCCAGCAACACTATAACAGTCACATAGTTATGAAGCTTTAAAATTCATTGACTATTGGATGGGGGTGGTGGTGGGTGGACATGATTCACAGCGCCACAAGCTGTTGTGGCATTATTCTTAACTATTGCATGGAACCTGGCTTCCACTCCCTCTGTATACTGCCCTGATACTATTAAAGAGATAAACCACTGTCATATGCACTGCTGCAGGCGGGAGTTCAAGAAACTAATGCATGAAAAATAGGAAGTCACAATATCTTTTCCAATCTTTGTCTTGCTAAAGAAGGCAGTTGGGTCATAACAAAAAGCAAAAAGAAATGGATCTCACCATATTTTTTTTCATTTTAGGGACCACCAAAGTTTGGTATTGAAGTCTGTGTTTTTTCTCAGTTTTTCCAAGATTTTAGACAGAAGGATAACATTATATTAAATTCTTATTTTTTTCACGAGGTTTTAACGTTATTTTAAACGAGATATAATATGTATTTCATCCAATTCCCATATGGGTCAGATTTTCAGATAATGTACAATTCAACTTCTCAAATCTTCTCAAATAACAAAATTTGAGACGAAAATAATGTTCAAAATGCAGTTCAACCTAGCCAAACAGATTGCTAGAATCAAAGCAATACCAAATATTCTCGAATTTACCTAGTATTGACCAAATTGCAGCCTAATTTGACAGAATTCACTAAATGTGTACAGCTGCCAATTGTACCTTTTCTGAAAATCTGACCCATATGCCCTCTCAAATCTAGATATAATATCAATACACATCCATAGATTTAAGTGTTTCTATACTGAGTGTCGGTGATCTGCGAGATAAAATATTTGTTTACGCAGTAGAAGGGTCATATCATTAGAAAATTTACAATTGGTAGCTCTACACATTTAGAAATTCCTGGTAACCTAGGCTGAGAAATGATGAATACCGGGTATATCTAAGTATATTTGGTGTCATGTTGATTTATAGTATCTGTTCTGCTATGTTAAACTGCATTTTGAAGCTCATTTCTCTCTTAAATGTGGATTATTTGAGAGAATTAGTGAAGCCGAATTGTACATTTTTTCAAAATCTGACCCAGAAATAGCTACAGCTAGGGGAAGAGTTGACTAGTCAGGCTTTCATTCTGATGGACAATCTTGTGGACAATCTTGTGGTGAATATTTAACCCAATATATTCAGTGAAGTGGAACACGCCCAAGGTACACAGATCGTGTGACGTCATGGAGGGATTTCCCCCAGGGATTTCCATAGGTGGGTTCTTATCTTTGGGACGCTGTACTGGACACCAGTCAACAGGAATGTTACAGTACATGGGTCAGATTTCCAGAAGATGTACAATTGGCAGCTGTGCACATTTAGTAAATTCTGCTAAATTAGGCTGCAATTTGGTCAATACTAGGTAAATTCGAGTATATTTGGCATTGCATTGATCCCAGCAATCTGTTTGGTTAGGTTGAACTGTATTTTGAATTTTATTTTCGTCTAAAATTTGGGTTATTTGAGAAGATTGTCGAAGTTAAATTGTACATTTTCTTAAAATCTGACCCACATACCTTGTATTGATCCCACTCAGTCTAAAGTCACTGTGTGGGATGGGCCAGGTTTATGAGGCGGAAATAATTGGGAGTGGGAAGAGGAAGAAGGTCAACTGTATGTGGGTCAGATTTTCAGAAAATGTACAATTGGCAGCTCTACACATTTAGGAAATTCTCTTAAATCAGGCTGAAAAATGAAGAATACCGGGTATATCTGAGTATATTTGGTATTGCGTTGATTTAAAGTATCAGTTCTGTTATGTTAAACTGCATTTGGAAGCTCATTTTTGTCTTAAATGTGGGTTATTTGAGAGGATTCGTGAAATCTTCTGAAAATCTGACCTATGTACATACAATTTTAATTTATTGATCACTTCCCACTCAGTCACATGTTGGTGTGTTGGTATGCTATAGTCTGAGACGGCACATGATCAATCCAAAAAATAAGTTTTACTGATTTATGTTTCTGTGTGGGTTGGGGTATAAATTATGAGAGGGAAATCCTCGGTTTACACATGCAGTGCTCAATGCGATCCTAGTGGTCATTAAATAAACTAGAGTCGATAATAGAATCGAAATCACTGGAAGGTATGTTCTATTTTGTTCTGCCGCATTCACCATAAATATAGAATAAGATAGAAAACAATTTTAGAGTTCTTTCTGTGTGTTTAACTATATATAATAGGAGCTAGTATCAGTTCTGTTATGTTAAACTGCATTTTGAAGTAAATTCTTAGTAAATTCTGCTAAATTAGACTGGAAAATGGTCAATACTAGGTAAATCCGAGTACATTTGGCATTGTATTGATTCTAGCAATCCGTTTGGTTAGGTTGATTGTATTTTGAACTTTATTTTTGTCTTAAATATGGGTTATTTGAGAGGATTGGTGAAGGTGAATTGTACATTTTCTGAAAATCTGACCCATAGGTGAATCCAGCGAGAGAAAATATTTCAGTCTCGTTGGTGAACCTACAGATTTTCTGCTCCAGATATTTCGAGGTGCAATTTCTTGATTTGATGTGCACCATAGGAACCATATTCCCCAAAAGAGGGTGTTTGGTTGTCATAAAAACCATCCTAAAGCAACCAGTTTCTTTTTTTTTTAAATCTTTAACAACCATTAATTCCTTTTATCAGCATGAAAGTTATTGATAAAATGATGATGTTTCAAAAAATAAGATTTAGATGTATTGCCAAACATAGCTGGCCTTGATTTCCAGGCACTCAAGGCCAGGGGATGAATATATTCCAGTACCCTACTTATATCAGAATTATAATTAAATGGGTTAAAGAGGGTTCAAGGTCAGACCAGTGGGGAATTTTCATGCGATTTCCATAGATCGCATCACAGGGCAAAGTGTGTGGGTGACCTATAGATGGGTGTCTTCTTTATGGCCACCTATTGCCCTTTCCCGGACATACAACCATGGGATATCCCTTACGTAGACGTTTTTATGTTCCGCCCAAATGCCACCTACCGGTACAGTCTAGGCCCAAAGATGGGCGAGTCCCTTCAAATGAAGGGAAAGCCTCTCACCTCAAACCGCAAAGTGCCATTATAATTCCATTAAGACCACACAATGTCATTATATTCCCATTAAAACGCCGAGTCTTAGGCGAGGAGACCGATAAGCAAATTAGGCTGACATACCATTCTTATCTGATCTGAGGGTTTGGACCTAGAGTGTGTTTTTTAGTCATTTAAGTGCATTGAATGTGCCACTAAATTCCGCCATTACAGACCGACTACCACTGGACGTTTTTCTTAAAACCTTCCATTTTCCTTTAACCCCTTTCATGGAGTTCTTCAGAAATAATATAATTGAATAAATGAATAAAAAAAATTGTAATCTTTTTGTACATGTTAGGAAAATATAGTGATGGGCCTTATATATAATGGGAGCCATATACGTATAAAATAGATTCATTCAATGCTAAACCATCGCAACTGCAACACCAATGTATGATCCAGTCTAGGCCCAAAGATGAGAGAGTCCCTTCAAACAGAGGGAAAGCCTCCCGCCTCAAACCGCAAAATGCCATTATAATTCCATTAAGACCGCATCATATTCCAATTAGAACGCCTATAGTCCTAGGCCAGGAAACTGATTAGCGAAGTAGGGGTCCAATCATTGACATACCTTCTTATCTGATCTGAGGGTTCGGACCTAGAGCGTATCATTAATTATTGCATCAGCCGAGTACACCTATAATTATCACCAATTATCGCCTACATGTATAGCAAACATGCGAGTTTCCACACATTTTTTTAAATTTATACACTTTTAAACCTAATCCATGACAAATTTTTATTATCGATTTACATCTTCATTAGAGGCATAATATCACTCCTGACACACAGTATGACTACTTTATGTCCTGGTAATGGGACTTTTATGTTCCTCTAACTAGTTCCACATCATAGGTTAAACACTTAGTACTGGCGATACGGCACAAGTTCCCCTCTATTACATGCCCCCGTGCTCTATGAGACGGGCAATACATGGGGTGCAATAGAAATATGCATATCATGGTACCTTTTATGCCATGATAGGTGTGCGTATTCACAAAAACATGGCCAGATTACCCATGGCATAAACATGCCTGGATTGCACTAGTGGAATCCGTTTTTCGAATGCAACCAATCTACAACGTTACTCTTAAATAGGCTAACTCTTAAATCATGGCATAAAAAGACTTGTGGCACTTGGCACTTGGCACTTGTGAAAGACACTCACCAAAAGCCACTTGCGTTTTGTGAGTCCGTTGCCCCATATGCATCTCGCGTTTAGTTATATCTTAATATCTAAGAGTAAAACTTTTACTCTAAGCTTATATTAGCTTATTACATAAATGTCAAGGGAACGGCCGGAAGATCTAGGTATAAATCCTGAAAGGTACCTAGAGGCCTGTTGACCTATTCGTCAATATAATGTAAAACCCTTGATGAATAAAATATTTCTCTATTCTATTCTATTCTAATATTGCACACGTGACTTATGGGTTCCAAATTGTTGTTTTGTTCTCTGATATCACCTGGGGGTATGTATATCTCAGTCTAGGCTCAGAGTCTCTCAGATGAGATAAAATTGGTATTCAGTGATTGGACGCCTACTGCACTAATGGTTTCCTGGTCCTGGAGTAGGCATCATAATGGGATTATAATGGCATTTTGCGGTTTTGACCAAGAGGCTTTCCCTCAATTTGAAGGGACTCTTTCAACTTTGAGCTTAGACTGGATATGATTTCCTCGTGCTTCACATGTGTGCGCCCAAGACCTCCATATCAGAAACTTAGGCCAATAAGAGAAAAAAGTGTTTCTGCCCCCACCCCTTCCCTGAACAACCTTACCCCATGCACCTAAAGAAAAACTGACCTTGCCTAAGATATCTTTATTTTTTAAAACTAAAAATGGCTAATTAAATCAGAAACACAAGCCTTCCTAACCAGAAAACCCTTAAAAACTAAATTTCCCTTGTTTAAAATAACAACTTTACAGGAGTTTTTTTGGCAGTTGAATTTTCCTATTTTATAAACACTTTTTTGGCCTTAGTGGTAAGTAAGTACCTCTTTAATTAAAAAGACCGCCATATATGGGTCAGATTTTTAGAAAATGTACAATTGGCGGCTGTACACATTTAGTAAATTCTGCAAAATTAGGCTGCAATTTGGTCAATACTAGGTAAATTCGAGTATATTCAGCATTGCATTGATTCTAGCAATCTGTTTGGTTAGGTAGAACTGTATTTTGAACTGTATTTTTGTCTGAAATTTGGGTTATTTCAGAGACTTTGTGAAAGTGAATTGTACATTTCCTGAAAATCTGACCCATATATACCACGTCTAAATCTCTAGCGTCTGTGGATGATTTACTGGAATCTACAGACGGCTTGGGGCAAATAATTCCCCAACAAAACTGATTTTGTGATTTTGTGATATGGTCTAGATTCAAGTATCAATCACATTAGCGGTGGATGTCAACTGTTTCAAGAAGAAAAATATTTTGAATAATTTGATGTGTTTTTTCCTGCCAGCTTTTATCTGGCGTCAAACAAATCAGAGATCTCCAACCAGTCATTAGCAGAGATTTGACTACTGGCTCTGATCCTTGATTTAAAATCGTGGCCAACCGACTGAAAATTATTTCATGTGGGTCAGATTTTCAGAAAATGTACAATTGGCAGCTCTAGACATTTAGAAAATTCTTCTAAATTAGGCTGAAAAATGACGAATCCCGGGTATAACTGAGTATATTTGGTATGGCATTGATTTAAAGTATCAGTTCTGTTATGTTAAACTGAATTTTGAAGCTCATTTTTGTTTTAAATGTGGGTTATTTGAGAGCATTGGTGAAGGCAAATTGTACATTTTCTGAAAATCTTACCCATATAGTCCCTGCCCAGATTTATCGATATGGGTTAATAGGTGAAGGGAAACAATGAATTTAAAAATTTGTTTTTCGCAAGATTTAGCATTCATTGACACACTGTATAAACACAGCGTTCTACGATGAAATGATTACTGTAAACGAATTTATTTTCGCGCAGATACATTTTCGCGCACTCAGTACTTTGACACATTATCGCGCGGATTTAAATTCGCGCAGCAAGGAAGTCTTACACCTGGTATGCAATAAGTATACTTTTCGTGCAGGATTTATTTTCACGCACATAGGTGGGATCGAGTTGCGGGAAAATAGCGAAAGTTAATACTGCGCGAACATTAATAGGTTTACAGGGTCTGACTGTTTTGATTGTTAATTTTAAAGATCGCTATAAATATATCAAGAGCACTTTTCATTGTTTCTCCAGAAGGAAGTCTCCGAGCTTTTAATTGCCGGCATTTCGCAGTTAAGGAAATACAATCTATTGGAAAAGACCTTAATTTTGAAGATCGCTTATAAATGTACCAGGCGAAATTTTCATTCCTTCAGAAGGAAGTATGCGAGCTTTTGTTAAGGTTTCACAGTGTTTATCCCTCTCCCAAGTCCAGCAGGGCTAATATATCAGTCTATGTGTTGGGTCGGTACGAGACGACAGAGTGACGAAGGGTGCCAGAGATGAGAACCGTAAAATGGTGAATAAGGAGTATTCTGCCTTAAATAGTCGTGTGAGGATCAAGAGGTAAGAAGTCAAGGGACTTAAGTTGATGATTGTTCATGTTTATACAAGTAGAATATGATTTGACATCTACATGTACATGTATACACCCATTATGCATGCAGAAAATGTACAATTCACCTTCACCAATTCTCTCAAATAATCCAAATTTCAGACGAAAATCAAGTCCAAAATACAGTTATCAAATGTGTACAGCTGCCAATTGTACATTTTCTGAGAATCCGACCCAGGTAGTCTATAGGCACATGGCCTCTCAGATCAGATAAGAATCGTATGTTCGTGATTGGACGCCTACTGCGCTGATGATTTTTTCTCGCCCACGTGTACGCGCCCTAATGGGGTTATTATACTTTGCGGTCCTAATGGGATTCTAGTTGCATTTTGCGGTTTGGGGCGAGAGGCTTTCCCTTAATTTGAAGGGACTCTCTCAACGTTGAGCCTAGACTGGATAGATAGAAAGAGAGGACGAGGAGAGGAGATAAAATAGTGATGAAGGAAAAAATAAAGTTTTACATCAAAGAACCGTTTATTTGTCTTTATCTGTCTTATTTTTTATTATTTTTTTTTTATTTTTTTTTATTGGCAGTACAGATACATCCACAGGCTCACCGCAGGCCTATCTTATAATCATATGCAGAACGATTGCACAAATATTTCCACTAACTTCTTAACAGTTTTTAAAATGAAAATTGAAAATTCGAAACGTCGACGCACTCTAGGTCCAAACCCTCAGATCAGATAAGAATGGTATGTCAGCCTAATTTGCTTATCGGTCTCCTCGCCTAAGACTCGGCGTTTTAATGGGAATATAATGATATTGTGTGGTCTTAATGTAATTATAATGGCACTTTGCGGTTTGAGGCGACAGGCTTTTCCTTCGTTTGAAGGGACTCTCCCATCTTTGGGCCTAGACTGGACGATCTTGCTATGGGACGAATATATTATATAAATATAGGTCCTCGCTTATAAATGTTCACTTTGAAGGGGGAAGAAAGGGATGGAAATATTCATCCGTGAAACGCTACTTGTATGCGCACGCAGACAAGCGAATATCACTTCAAATGGCGGCCCAACGATCTCAAATCATATTCTGCAATCTTTTATGTAGAGAATAAAGGCCTGTACCTTGCTTATAATGGGTCAGATTTGTCAGAAAATGCACAATTGGCAGATCTACATATTTAGGCAATTCTACTAAATTAGACTGAAGAATGGTCAAAACTACGTACATCCGAGTATATTTGGTATTGCCTTGATTCAAATAATCTGTTTGCTTGTGTTAAACTGAATTTTGAACATCATTATTGTCTTAAATTTGTGTTATTTGAGAGGATTGCTGAAGACAAATTGTACAGTTTCTGACAATCTGACCCTTATAGAAGTGCATGAGATATGTAAGAGGAGTCAGTTTTTGTGGTAACCACTCAATCACATTTTTATTGGCTTTTTATTGTTGGTGAACACTGGGGCAGGGCTACATTGAGCGACGTGTCAGGGGCACTAGACCATTTTATGGTTATCTTCCATTGAATATTTAATAACATTACCAGAGCATTGTCAGCCGAAAAATTACCTTCGTTTCTTTCATCAATGAGTACATGGAATATAACAGTTGAGTCGGAATCTCGAGTCAGTCAGTGTCTATGCATATATAGTTATATATGTATAGTGTAATATAGTTGCGACTAGTTACATGGTTGGTCTATTTATTGGTTACTGTTGTTGCTATATTATATATTTCGCTGTCGCCTGATGAATTGCGTCAAAAGAACGTGGGTCAGATTTTCAGAGAATGTACAATTGGCAGATCTACACATTTAGGAAATTCTGCTAAATTTGGCTGATAAATTACGAATGCCGGGTATATTTGTGTATATTCGGTATCACACTGATTTAGAGTATCAGTTCTGTTATGTTAAACTGTAATTTGAAGCTCATTTCTGGCTTAAATGTGGGTTATTTGAGAGGATTGGTGAAAGCGAATTGTACATTTTCTGAAAATCTGACCCACGTGATGCGACCGTACATCAATAGGGGATTTGCATAGCCGCCATTTTGAATCTTGACCCGCATGGAATTATGGGACTAGTGGTACAGTGTAAAATCTTTAGAAATCATGTCATGTGCAGCATGGAATATTTATCAATGCTCTAATGTCAATATCCATGTGTCATTCATGTTTCCATAACACAAGTCTCCATCTTTCCCATCATGCATTTGGTATTCATAGATGGTTTATACAAGCTATGATATTGATGAAAACATTCTGGGAATTTTCAATAAAACTTTTTTGTCAAAATTATATTTGTAAGTCAGATTTCAACAGAATCCACCCCAGGATGCACTTTAAAAGACATGCGCGGTGTCACATGCAAATCCCCTATAGACATGCGCAGTAAGACATGCAAGTCCCCTATTGCGACCTTTATTCATAACGAGATGGAAATAATTATATACCGTCGCAATAAGTACATTCCAGGCTTAATACATTTCACTGTTGGTGGACAAATACTGATGGGTCAGATTTTCAGAAAATATACAATTCGCCTTCACCAATCCTCTCAAATAGCCCACAAATATCAGGTTCAAAATACAGTTCAACACAACCTAAAGGATTGTTTGAATCAAGGCAACACTGAATATACTCATATACCTAGTATTGACGATTTTTCTGTCTAATTTAGCAGAATTTACTAAATGTGTTGATCTGCCGATTGCACATTTTCTGAAAATCTGACCCTGATATCATTGTCAGAAGAGACATACTGCTATACTCGGCTATTGAACACCCCGCACCGGTTTCCTATAATAATGGGGTGCTATATATATATACACCTCTTGTCAAGAAATTATGTAAGCACACACAATTGATTACTTACCAGATGTTATTTTTGCGGATGCAGGGAGTGTAATAAAGGTGGGGGGCATGGTTCGATAATTTATGTGTATGGTACAGGGTTTATCTCTTATTTGAAAACAAATAACTTATCTTTTCTATAATATGTGACAGAGGATAGGCAATGAACACTATGGATTATGATATTCGATACATGACAATGATTGATCTAAACTATCAATTGAAAGCCCGTTTAAAACTCCATTGATCGTATACCACCCAAAGGACTGTGAATACAAGGGGGAGATAAATGACATATTATTCCAATAAAGTGTAAGATTCCTTTATGTAAACTTTTGTGCAAAGACATTTACATATTTATTTTCCATATAATGGATATCCTCCGTAATAAACATAGACGTTGAATAAGATTTCTATTATACAAATCCTATGAAATAAACTATGAGCAACGTCAATACAGTACGCGGCCCTAACAATAATCAGTCCTTAAATCTAATCAGGATCAAAATCACAATTCAGACTGTTTGTCCCATCCTAGTAAGGGATATCCATTTACCTTATTCTATAGGGTACTTGCATCGAAAACAATTCGAACTCTTATATGTGATGTGTTTCAGGAAAATGAGTCACAAGTCGCTAAATTGATATTTTTCAAAGTGATTTATTTATAAGTGCTATTAGTAGGAATGTTCTGATTATTAGAAAGTTTGGCACTTATAGTCATAAAATACCATGTACCAAATTTTGAGACATTATATTAAATATATCCTTGGGTTTTGATAGTAGTTATTTTACTGGTAATTACCCATCTAGAAACATTGCAAACTTCTTTTTTTTTCAAGAATAAAAATATCAAACAAATAAGGTGATATCTCAAAATCCAAATTTTGCGACTTATGACACATTTTCCTAAAACGGATCACATATGGCTCGCTTCTCTGGACTGGCATCCATGTTGAAAAGCTTTAATAATTGAGCAAAATCAAAAAGCAATTCTCTCCCCATTGTTTTAGCGAAAATATCTAGTTTTTACTTCCCCAAGATACCTTTAATTCCCCATATTATTATTTCATGGGAATGAATAAATATAGTCAATAATATGACGTGAAAACAGGGAATGTTTCTGAACATTTTCAAGAAGTTCTCAATCGTCAAGATCCTATCCCACAAATCACCATTCCAGATTTTGCGCAGTGGCTGATGCAAATCCACTATTGTTCACTTATAGCTAATTGCGCAATTCGAAGTCTTTAAATATATATAATAGATATATGTGTACATACACGTATATAAAAATTAAACTGTTAATATTCGGATAAAAAGTCTTTAAAGGATAGTACTTGAAATCGCAGGAGGAGGAAGACCTATAGTATATTCCTCTCTGGACTTTTATTATGTTCTTAACCAGATGAGGAGACATAAAACATCCTGTTTCAAGTGGGACTTTATCTTGTACGAAGAGTTGGTGTTTGTTGGAAGTAGTTTGAAACGACCTCGACCCTTAGAGTACTTATGGAGGCTTGGCGACAAATCGCTTTCTCAATATTGTATTATTTATACACATATAAAAGTGTTGAAGTAAGATGGGGACATATGGAATACAAATATAGGGACTGGAGGAGGAGAAGGAGGCAAGTGGGGGCATTTTAAGCACCAGATGATTGCACGTTAGACATATTTTGACAACATTGTGTGGATTCACCGAAAGTGTCTGTGCCTTTTCCTTATAGATGGGTCAGATTTGCAGAAAATGTACAATTCGCCTTCACCAATCCACTCAAATAACCCACATTTAACACATAAATACGCTTCAAAATGCAGTTTAGCATAACATTACGGATACTTTAAATCAATGGGATACCAAATATACTCAGATATACCTAGTATTGACCATTTTTCGGTCTAATTCAGCAGAATTTACTCAATGTGTAAAGCTGTCAATTGTACATTTCCTGAAAATCTTACCCAAATGTCAACGTAACCAATTACATACCTCTGCACTTACGTTCATCGTTATCATCACTTTTTAGTCTTATTGTTTTTATTTCGTTTTCCTCCATACCAAAACTACGTAATAATTAAATAATCCAAAGAGTTTCAACCTTGCATAACACCACAAAAGCCGCCATACAGACAAAACTAGATCCTTACATTATTGACAACGTCTAACTATCTGGTTAGAACACTGTTTGAAAGTTAATGTAATGAAATACCACTTATACATATTAAATATCCACTTGAACTATTACGTAATGTATAGCAATATCAATATAGGGGATAAATAAATAATTTAGAGCACCAATTTAGGTTATAACGTGACTACATATAATAGTAACACACAAAGTATAAACGGTTAATAATTATATCGTGAAAGACTCGGCTCTAACTGTCGTACATTATTACATGACATAACCTATCCTCTGGTCTCCTTTAATCACCATAGTCATAGACTCGCCCATCAAATAGTGCCTTAGTCCTGCCAAGGCCTATTCAAGCTTCTGTTAATCTTTGACCGAGTCCGAGAATTCCTTAAGAGGAGTGTTCCACTTGCCCCGATGAAGTTTACGATACCTTACGATTCAGAATGAAACCATGTTTCAGTACAATCGTTATCATGCAGGGCAAGAGAACCTCCTTCTCATGGCTTCCACTAAAATCTAAGACGAAGAATGCTTGAATCAAATCAGATGAACTTATATATTCCGAATCATACATTTCTAAACACAAACAGCCGGTCTAACCCTCATCGCTAAGGTTACAGATTAAATTTCCTAAAGTTCTAAGGTCGGCAGGTCAGCCTATAGTAGGGACTATATCTGCTTGTAGGACCTCAATGACGACAATACAACACATATTTATAATTAATAACATGCTTATTTCTCCGTACGTATTCCAGCTAACTTACAAGGAAATAAATAATTAATTTACATGCATATTATATAATGACCACAACATAAGTTGATATACATGTATATTATATATATTATAAGTACATATTTTCTGGTTTTCATCTTTATCAACTGGAGTCAGAGCGGGAGCGGGAGCGGGACAGTTCTAACGCTGACTCGTGATAGAGCCACGACCACTCACTCTTGTCAGAGTCCTCTAGTGGTACTATTTGGAACTGACACCAGGGGGCGATGGCGTTGTCTCGGATGCAGGTACAATTCTGCGATTTGCACCGCTGTTGCCCTTTCCGTCGCCGACGATCTGCGTTCTTTCGGCGATTTTCTTTCTTTTTGGATTTGGAGTGTCTGTGAGGGCGATCCTTTTTACCTTCTACTGGACTTGTTCTTTCTACGCGACGCAAACTTTGGTGATGACTTTTATCAACGGCAGACGACTTTTCTTCTTCTTCTTCAGTAAGAGGCGCTTTTCCCGCCAAAAGTTCAGATGCGGGTGGAAGCCCGCTTGAATGGAAATCACTGACTTCTACACCTTCTTGTCTCCTAGCCGCCATTTCCAGACGACTATCGATTACGACAGTTTCTAAATCACGTACATCTCTTTCCTTGCGGCTGGGTGATGATGCTTTTGTGTGGGGGGATTTGGAAGTGGCTTTCTCAGGTTTCTTCTTTTTGTTGGACCCACGTTTTTTCTTGTGTTTCCTTGACCTGGACTTGTGATAGGAGGTAAGGTTACCTGTGTCGGTTATACCCAGGTACCAGTAGTGTTTGGACCTGTATTTGGACAGGTACGTGTACTGGTTATCCAAGGTAGGGGTCACGATGAAATGGGTCCGCCTGTTGAGGCCTCTCTGAAAGACAAGAACATATATACTTTATGAATATGGATAGTCAGAGCAAACTCAGAGAATAGTTTCAGGAAATCACTTTGCCGATTCTTAAAAAATCTTCAGATTGTTTTATCAGACCTCTGATGAAGATCTCGACCGAGATAGAAACATGTAAGGTCCGATTAATAAAGCAACAACATAATAATAGCTAGTGTTTTATTGGGTATTTTGTCACTAACTTCAATGTCTTACATTACTGGAATGATTGTTCTAGCCCCAGATACTACACTACGGGCATATGCGCTGATTATCGCTCATTATATTAAAGATCATCCTACTTAAGGGGCAGAACGTATTTTAAACTAGGAATGATGGGTTTTTCCTAAGCCCCTCCACCCCAAAAAACTTTTGAAACTTTGGTGTTTAATATTTATTCATTTATTTAGCTCAAATCATTGCACTTCATTCGGGTTCGCTCCTGCATTATTATAATATGTATATCATGTGATCTATGACAGTATTATATCACATACATGTGTGATAATGTGATGGTCACATGTACATGTAATACGACTATAGTAGTATAGATGGTTAGCAGTAGAGGGACAAATTAACAAAATGCTTTTAAAATGTTTCTTTTAGATGATTGAAGGCATATATGGGTCAGATTTTCAGAAAATGTACAATTGGCAGTTGTACACATTTAGTAAATTCTTCAAAATTAGGCTGCAATTTGGTCAATACCAGGTAAATTTGAGTGCATCGGCGTTGCATTCATTCTAGCAATCTGTTTGGTTAGGTTGAACTGTATTTTGAACTGAATTTGTGTCTTAATTATGGGTTACTTGAGAAGATTGGTGAAGGTGAATTATACATTTTCTGACGACTCACCCATATATAAAACAGTTAACTAACTGGTTGCGACCACTCCTTAACTCTACAGTTAACCTCTATATGTATGCATGGGTGATATTAGGGAATGATGCCATAAAACATGCTCTACTGCATGAGCTAGGCAGGTTGACAAGAAAACGAGTTGATTGGCTGGCGATATTTGGGGTTGGGACATAAAAATCCAGCTGTACTTAGTCAACTTTCAGCTCACCTATGAAATTATGGGTTGGGGGATGGGCAGACCTGGGGAATTATGGTGAATCAGGTTAAACGGGAGCTAGAGGGATGTCAGTATATATGGGATAAAACCCTGCACACACACAGCCGATTTGCCTCCCGATTGTCGACCGATTTGGGTCTCCCGATAAATCCTATGATTTCATTTCCAATCCTGGTTTATGCTATTTCAAAAACATAAACAAGGATTGGAAATGAGATCATAGGATTCATCGGGAGACCCTAATCGGGGGGCAATCGGGAAGCAAATCGGCTGTGTGTGTGCAGGGCTTAAAACAGCAATATTCTATCATTGTCGTCATAAGTCACAATTATAGGGTAGATCTATATATGTTAGCAGTAGCCCACACTGTTAAAAGAAGAAGTGTAGGGTGTTAGAGGTTCCTTGAAGATTTATGTCGAACCCAAAGATATTTTTCAACGAAAGTCTGTTAGTTTGTTGCATCAGAACATTTCAAAATGTTTTATACTGTCGGTTTCAAATGCGATTCAAATGCGATTAACCTGATGACCAACCGATAAAAGAAATATCGGGTTTTGTGACACAAGGACTTAAGAATGGATACCCTGTCTTTCGCTATTTCAGAGATTCTTTGTGACTATGATTAGTGCCCTCACTACTATAGTATAGACTAAGATTAATGTTTTCTTAGTGGACATATAATATATATTTCACTAAAGAGTGACAAATGGAACCGTTAATGTGAATCGACACTTACTGTTGTGCTCAAACGACCCTTCTTGTCGAAACTGAGAAACTTTCTCGATATATTCGTCTTTAAAGCCACTAACTGGGCATCAACCGCTTGGCTTATGAAGATGGCTGTAAAATAAAAGGAAAAAACACATTAATATAGACAGCTGTCAAATAGATATACAAGCTATGATATAATAAGATACTAATATATTTATACAGGATCTGGAATAACAAGAGTTACCTTATCTAATATCATTAGATATCATCCAAAAAAACCTGATTGGATAATATAAAGACCACTTCAATTTCCCCTGATATATGTATAATTAAGCTTCAATCAAATGGTATGTTTACATTGACTTAGGTTAAAAAGTGAACGAGTAGAATCTGCTTTATAATAATGGTATCTGCGGAAATTTTCGGTCAAATTTCAGACGATCGCAGCTACATGCATGTGAGAAAATCTGTGCTTGAGTTTACACAGAGAAAATAACATCATGACATCTAAGAAGAAGAACGCTATTTAGCTTCTTTTTTTTCTTTATAGCAAGAATGTATAGGCGTCGCTCATCGCAAATCAACTAAAATTATCTGCCTCCATTTGACGTGTCATCAAATAGGGGATTTGCATAGCCGCCATTTTGAATCTTTATTCGCATGGAATTATGGGACTAATGGTACAGTGTAAAATCTATAGAAAACATGTCATGTTCAGCATGGACTATTTATCAATGTGCTATCGTCAATATCCATGTGTTATGCATGTTTCCATAACACATGCCTCCATCTTTCCCATCATGCATTTGGTTTTCATAGATCATTTATACAAGCTGTGATATTGGTGAAAAAGTTCTTGCAATTTTCGATAAAAATGTTGCCAAATATTGGTATGTCAGATTTCAACTGAATCCATCCCAGCATGCACTGCAATGACATGCGCAGTGAGACATGCAAACCCCCTATTACGTCGCATCGCAAGGAGGAGGAGGAGGAGGAGGAGGAGGAGGAGGAGGAGAGTATACTCCCTCCCTTGATCAGACAAAAAAAGTCAAGTTATTTCAAGGCAAAAGCAGTAGCATCAAGAAGAATACCAAGTATCTCGTTTGTCAATACTTCACAAAGAACGAATTGCTATTAGGCGACACCAGCAATGCTTTGATCTCAACAAACTCTTTATAATCCCCACAGCCTAGGAGGAAATTTAAGCCTACCAGACCCAGCAAAAAGGTCTGCATACCAGTCCCTGTCTTAGACACAAAACTCGAGGTTTGTAATGAATTGGTGTGTGTTCTCTGTGATGACATTATTTGTGAATAATAATAGACCGGGTGGTGGATACGAGCAGGCTGATCTGGCAGATGGGAATTAACTTGTGGTATTTAATTAGAGCCCTGTGTGTATGTGGCTTGTCAGGTGAGGTATTGTAGAGGCTCACCTGTGGCAGGTGTAACAATAGCTCAAACCTTAACCTGTCATTACCAGAGGCACTCGACCTGCACGTGGCTCATATGTCAGATTTTTAGAAAATGTACAATTGGCAGCTGTACACATTTGATAAATTCTTCAAAATTAGGCTGCAATTGGGAAAATACTAGGTAAATTCGACAATATTCGGCATTGCATTGATTCTAGTAATCTGTTTGGTTAGGTTGAACTATATTTTGAAGTTTATTTTCGTTTGAAATTTGGGTGATTTGAGAAGATTTGCGAAGTTGAATTGTACCTTCTCTGAAAATCTGACCCATATATGTATATCTATGGACCTTAAATTGAAGTTCGACTAAAAATTGTCAGGGTTCGTACAAGGGTTCTCGCACGTACACCCTGGCTATATGTATTATATATATATATCTATATATACATCTATATGGGTCAGATTTTCAGAAAATGTACAATTGGCAGCTGTACACATTTAAGAAATTCTCCTAAATTAGGCTGAACAATGGAGAATACCGGGTATATCTGAGTATATTTAGTATTGTGTTGATTTAAAGTATCAGTTCTGTTATGTTAAACTGCATTTTGAAGCTCATTTTTGTCTTAAATGTGGGCTATATTTAAGAGGATTAGTGAAGGTGAATTGTACATTTTCTGAAAATCTGACCCATATATGTATCACTACATTATATATAGATATTATGATTATATTCATAATGTACATCATACCAATTGAGGCATAGCCACTAAGGTGAACTATTAAGCATGGGATTAGAATTTGTTCTGTAGGTAACAAAAGCAAAGTAAAGCAAATATTGTTTTTTCCTGATGTTATTACAATGTGTAATTACATCAGTGAGAGCGCACAATACCGTTCATTCAGTACAGATCTTTGGTGTATATAGATATTAAGAGTGAGAATGACGCATGGTAGATATAAACTCAAGGATTTGGCGATTATATCATAATGTTACATAATAGTGTGCCAGCACATATACATGTAATGGTACTGCGTTAATTGCTGTTATACGGGGGTCGAAGAAGGTTTTGTGTAAATGTACAAAAAGCCTGTCTATCTGTCTCTAGTGTCACGTTCATATCACTAGGATGTCGTGTGCAGAAGGGACTAATTTGTTCCATTCTATATTTGGCATTTGTATGTGACCAGATTAAGGACTGAGAATTGTGGCTGGTTTATCTTCATTGTCATTAAGGCTGACTGACTCCCACCTTAAGGAGATGAAGTCTGGGGTCTGAGTGTGTGTGTGTGTGGGGGGGGGGGATATAATATATGGAAGTCGGGAATGGGGACATTTAGAGGTTGGCATCTAGGGATTGTTGGAAAATTCACATTTTCTCTCATACTATACCAGGTACACGAGTCATGAGTGCAATTAACAGAATAAACTTTGTCCCCGGACTTCTTTATTGAACCTCTTGTTACGACAACTTTGTTATTAGTTATTCAACTATTTGCTTTATGTTTCGGAATTCTTTGAAACTGTCAGGACTTCTTAGGAACACTGAGAAAAAAATCTGATGGTTCGATCGTGACAGAATCTTTTGTTAAATATAATCACTCACAAAAAATAGCATGATATGTTTTTCCATTTATTGGTGCGTATATGGATGAAGTACTTGGAAAAATAAATGTACATTTCCCCTTCACCAATCTACTCAAACTACACAATTTTAAAAATCAGGTATGGAATATATTTCGTACATCCTAATTTAGCAGCATTTCACTTAGCCTGCATTGCGATCCTCGATTTCTTGGGAATGTTATAGGGACGGAAAATTTGTCTACATTTGACTAAATCTGTAGAGCTGGCGATTGTACATTTTCTGGCGACTTCACCCAGATTACAGGTAACAACTGACCCACAAACCAGACACCCTTGATACCTTATAATAATGGTGTTCACTGACAGTGGAAATCTCAAGGTTACAACACAGTAGGTACACCCAGTTCACTATACCCTTGTCCAAATATCAGGCCATATACGGGCCATATACTATCCGTTCTCTTTGTATGACATTTATTGTTATGTGATTGTCAGTCTTCTATAACACTTGTACAAATCAAAATCTGTTATCACATTTGTGATGTGTTCCAGTAAAATGAGTCACAAGTCGCAAAATTGATATTTTTCAAAGTGTTTTTTAGTTTTAAAAAAAAGAATTTAATTAACATTTTTATTAGGAAGATTTCCACAGTGTGGTAGGTCTCATCTCCTACAAAGGTAGGCCTATATACAATTTTAATTTAACAACTGAGACATTGATGTCATGAAAGAAACTCTCTACTCGTTTACATTGAATTACTAATAGATCTCTTGATTGAAATGTTCCAATTTTTATAGGGTTTAGCACTTATGGTCATATGAATCTATGTAACAAATCTCGGGACATTGTTTTAAATATATCCTTGCATTTTGAAGGCCTTCGTATGGAGTATATTTAGTTACTTTACTGGTAACTTACCCATCTAGTCATATTGCAAACTTTGTTTTCAAAAATAAAAATATCAAACTTCATATATAGAATTACTTATTAGGTGTCCTAGTGTTTACTATCATTGGGATCAGCTTGATCTGCTCTTTTCAAATAATTATGGTGATATCTCAAAATCCATATTTTGCGACTTATGACACCATTTACTAAAACGGATCACATTTTGTGGCAATTGAATTAATACAAGAACACGTAGAATTCTGCTTCCACACCTTAACACTGCAAACTCGTACATTCCTGTCAGTGACAGCTAACATAAATAAGTCTGATTTATATTTTATTTTTGTTGGGGAAACATGATACGTAAACAATCCCTCTTTTGTTGGCATTTTTTTGTTGCAAATGACAAACTTGTTTATGAAACTTGTTCATAAGCAAGATTTAGGGACACAAAATCAACGAAATGCCTGGTATATTTTATCGAGGTATTCCCCTTTGATTGGATCCAGCGCTGCATGACTATTATACTATATTATTTATTGAGAAAACAAATCTAATACATGCCGGTTGTCGGATTATATTACATTGAAATCCGATCTTTAATTTGAGTCAAAAGGTTAGATATGTGTTCATCCTTGGGAGGTTTGCGAAAAAGCATTTATAAAAGAAATGCGGTTAGGTATTAAAAGAACTCAAGTTTAGGTAGTGTGTGTGTGGGGGGGGGGGGGGGGGTTGGGGGGGGGGGGGGGCGGAGGGGGAGTACCCGAGTCCTTAAATTGTACCAGTTTGTGTTAACTGCATGGCTAATTTGGGGTGAAATTAATTACTAATCATCTAATATAGGACAATTATGATTTAATATATTTTATTCGAGTCGTTTGAATTGATTTGATATAATATCACCGCGATTATTCCGCATGTTTTTACAATTCTTGATTACATAACATTGTGTAACATTTATGAATATGATTCTGAATATGAATACTAATGTAGTTTAATGTAAAATATGTTCCTTTTACTTGTTCCGATTGTTCCAAATTAATGGATTAGACCTTGACATTACTTGGACACTAAAGAAGAAAATAACAGGTTCATATGTGAGTCAGATTTTCAGAAAATGTACAATTTGCCTTCACTAATCCTCTCAAATAACCCCCTTTTAAAACAAAAATGAGCTTCAAAATTCAGTTTAACATAAAAGAACTGATACTTTAAATCAATGTGATACCAAATATATTCAGATATACCCGATATTCATCATTTTTCAACCCAATTTAGGAGAATTTCCTAAATGTGTAGAGCTGCCAATTGTACATTTTCTGAAAATCTGACCCATGTATAAAATAATGTTACAGACAATTGCTTCATAGAGCAGCTTTGACTTTCGTGAACCTTTTTTGACAATTGTTTTGACATAATGTCGTACAGAAGTCCAGAATATTTCCTCCTGAAACTTTGCTGGTGTATATGTGAAGTATATAATGTATTCACTAAGTGCATAGAGGTTATTCCTATATTGAAGACATTTGATATCAGCAGTCTTCTTAGACAAACGCTATAGCAAACCAAGGGCGCTTCTACCTAAGGCCAAACAAAATAATAGGTGTGTTTCCGATTTATCTGGCTGAAAACGAGATAGGTGGGGGGAATGGTATTTTTTTTAATTTTTGGGTTTTTTTCTAGGAAACCACCTCCCAGGAAGTGAAAAAAATGTCTATTTCATAACAATAGTTGTTTTAAACATGGGAGATGTGCTTTTTGACAGCTCCGGGTCAGGAAAACCTGTTTTCCTGCTTTTATAAGCTTTTTTTGTCAAAAAATCCAAAAAAAGTAAGATATGGTAAAAAGAAAATCAGGTATGGTCAAACAAATTTTAGGTAGGAGAAGGTTTTTCTAGGTAGGCGTGTGTGTGTGTGTGGGGGGGGGGGGGGTTAAATCGGAAACACACCTTTTTTTGTTGGCCTAAGGAAAGAAATCAGTTGAAGCCAGCCACGCCGCATTGAACAATTATTTCCATTTATCTTCTCATATAGGACGCTGACCTTCCATACAAAGGTATCTATTTCTCTGAGACTGACCCAATAAGCTCTGAACCCCAAACTTAAAAGGGTTCCCCTGCTTCTGCCTCTAGTGTGCTTTTTGTCCCTTCCATCTCATGAATTTCTATTATGCCTTTCTGCGAAAGGTTTTGTTCGCTTCTTGTGTTGCTTGCGAAAACTTCCAAAACTGCTGCAGGGGTTCTCTTTGAAAGACTTGTTTTTCCGGACTCGGTTATATAGTGTGTAATCCACAACTTTTGAATAATTTATTTCAATATAAATTAGATGTTTACATTGCCTACCAGTTATTAGGGTTAATGCTTAATGAAACGATTAAGGTTGATTTTACTTCGCGACCATGGGACAATTTTGTTTAAGATTCTACCATATTTTAAAGCGATTAGAATGAAGTTCAACTAAATAAATGCGGGGCAACCTATGGTAATACGGCTTACAATAAGAAAACCCCTTCGGTATATAAAAATCATAGATAGATAGTGTATAACATAGTGTGTCATATACGAAGGACTATCAAACCGAATGTGATATCAACGCAGATGATATTGCAGAGGGAACTCAATATATATTTAGATTATCAACCATTTTAAACACTAGCTAAACAGTCGTTACTTCCTTCCCTCTGAGACAAGAATTACTGTATTCAATTGAAATACCCAATTAGTACGTTAATTGAATGTCAAACGACCTCGACAAAGAAAAGAAATAAAAGCTAGATTCTTTGTGATTTTTCATGGAATACCCTTGAAAAATCACAAAGACAGATAACTAAAACCTCCTGTTGCAAAGAGAAGAGGCCATAGTCACTTAATGTTAAGCTGAGAAATTCTCACACTGATCAAGAACGAAGGTTAACGCGCTTGTTTCCGTTGTGATCAGTCTCTCGGAGAGGCGCTGAGAGCATGTATAACACAATAATTGATGGTAATATGCCCGTTATCAATGTGTTTATCCCAATAAAATCCCAGATAACTAATGTGCCAACAGTGATTTATGTAGATTTAAGGGGCTCACTGAAATACACACATATATTTGCACATAAAGACCATTGGCCCTGCTTTGTAGTGCTCAATGTATCAATTACCTGGCTACATTGTAGATGCCACACGTATAATTATGCATTTTTCACTAACCACAAATGGTTATGAATAATCATTGCCTATATTCTGTGCCAACCCATTATACGAGGTTTCAAAGGCGAGAAGACTGGCGGTGGCAAAAAACACTATACCTAAAGTTGCGTTCTGTTTGAGACCGATAGGCGTGTTTTCAGCTGCTAAGATTGTTCCTAATTGGTCGATTAAGTTATAAATTGTGAGGGGATAACAATGTATACCACGTCTATCTACCAATATATTATTATTATATATGATATAATATATAATGACCATCTTTGGTCATACTTGAGGGACGTAATTGAAAGGCGGAAAATAACTTACTTTTAGTTTTAAGGAAATTAAACTATTGGGAGATATTCCAACGACAGCATTACTCGTTTCATTAGTAGGACTGTTATAGCCCTAATCCACTAATAGGCCGATTCTCATGCGATTCTCACACGATTTAGTGCAAAAGAGTCCCAGCTGCGGCGCAAATCGCATGAGATTGAGAATCGGTCTGGTAGACTAGGGCCTTTTCTTCCTGAATTTCAGCCTAGTTTCTCATACCAATGTATATATACCGAGACTGGTATTTCGTGGGAATAGTTAATAATTAAATGTGGAAAAGGGGGTATATTATCTATTGATCCTGATGGTCTTTGTTCAAAAACATAGCCGTAGCTTTCATGGGCATAGTGATCAAATTCATAGAAAGCAGAACATACACAAAGTATATGATATACTCGGGGATCAAATCTCCAGGAAAAAATCAACTAATTTTACCCGGGGGAACTTTCCTAGGGAGATGATCAGACCAAGGTGCTGAATACAGTCTAGGCTCAGAGCCTCTCTGATCAGATAAGAATGGTATGTCAATGATTCGACGCCTACTGCGCTAATGGCTTTCCCGACCCTGGACTAGGCATTCTAATGGGATTATAGTGGCATTTTGCGGCTTGGAACGAGAGGGGTTTCCCCAGTTTGAAGGGACTCTGAGCGAAAAACTGTCAAAGACAGAATGTTGACGTATTTCCACGTTGAAAAACTTATTGTTGTTTTCTTGCGAACAAAGAAATGGAAATAAAGTTTCTTATTTATAAAATGATGTAAATATCTCATTAGGCCTACCATATTTAGTTTGAGGGCTACCTGGTAGATCTCCAGTGGAGAAGGAGCTTGTCCTCTTCTTGATTTATCATTATGTATGTTTACTGAATAAAAGTTGTATAATAATACTACTGTGGGGATGTATGGGGAAATATACAACACGGCGTGGATCGTGTATACTGTCAACGTTAACATTCTAAACTCATGTTCTCAGGATTTATATGGGAGTTTATGAGTGTTCACTTGCCTCGGGCAAAGTCTTGTCCTTAAGAAGTCAGACAAATGGTCATTAAATCAAATCTAACTTCTCCCTATGCTATTACACTGACAGGTATCATGTCTTTAGCCTTGCCCGCCCTACAGGGTTCAAATATCACAAGTTATTTAACCTTCTCCTGCCCAGGGCTAGACACCAAGGCACATATTGAACCAACCACAAAACGTGTAATAATATGGTGGGCGATAAAACGGGTAATAACATGGTGGGCGATAATAGAGAGACTTGGCCACACGCTCTGGGACAGTCTGAGAAACGGGATGAGTGAATGTCTACCTCAGTTTCTTTTTTTCCCCTTTTTTTCTTACATTTGGTACAAAAAGAATTCTCGCCCGTTTATTAAATACATACTTTTCATAAAATAAATTTATACAGATTTACTTAGTAGCAAAAATACATAATCACTTTCAAAGGTTTTTGGTTCACTATAGTATACATATTGCTGATTTTGTACGTGAATCACGTGTAGTCCTTTTTCCGGATCCTTTTTTGACATAATGACATTTTGTGGTCCTAATGGAATTATAATGACACTTTGCAGTTTGAGGCGAGAGGTTTTCCCTCCGTTTGAAGGGACTCTCTCAAAGTTGGCCTATACTGCATAACATATTAACTCTTACCCCATGCAGTTTTATTTTAAACAGATCCAACTACATCCCACAGTTTTAAAACAAAGTGAAGAGATACTGAAGATCATCAAGTTGATTTCAGAACTACTCAGTCCAGGTTCAAAGCCTCTCAGATCAGACAAGAATGGTATATAAGTGATTGGACGCCTACTGCGCTAAAGGGTTTCCTGGTCTGCCTAATGGGATTATAATGACATTTTGCGACCCTAAAATAACTATAACGGCATTTTGCTGTTTGGACGAGAAGCTCTCCCTCAGTTTGAAGGGACTCTGTCAACTTTGAGCCTAGACTGGAGAGGCTTTCCCTCAGTTTGAAGGGACTCTCTCAACTTTGAGCCTAGACTGGAGAGACTTTCCCTCAGTTTGAAGGGACTCTCTCAACTTTGAGCCTAGACTGGAGAGACTTTCCCTCAGTTTGAAGGGACTCTCTCAACTTTGAGCCTAGACTGGAGAGACTTTCCCTCAGTTTGAAGGGACTCTCTCAACACTGAGCCTAGACTGTACTATATTATATAACTCTAAAGCCAGTCTGCTCCCCGGACAAAAGTTTCTTGGAAGTGTTTTCCACTTCTGGATCAGCCTGTCTCGATGCTCACCCTTGAATATGGGTATGACCCTTATTCCCCGCTGCGGGCCCTTTCTCTACAGATAATTATGTTTGATCCCTGCCGTAGAATTCTTCCGCTTCAGTGCCAGGGCTGTATTTGTACCTGTACGCTTGGGCGGTCATCATCAGGCTTATTAGCTTGCACTATTCCGCCGCTAAAGAATAGGAAGATTAGGGTCAGATTTCCAGAAAATGCACAATTCAACTTCGCCAATCTTCTCAAAGAACCCAAATTTTAGACGAAAATAAAGTTCAAAATACAGTTCAACCTAACCAAACAGATTGCTGGAATCAACGCAATGCCAAATATACTCGAATTTACCTAGTATTGGCCAAATTGCAGCCTAATTTAGCAGAATTTACTAAATGTGTACAGCTGCCAATTGTACATTTCCTGAAAATCTGACCCATTAGTCCCAGAAGAGCGGCGACTTCTGTCATATATACAACGTCCCATGTATTGCTACAGCTCAATGGGGGAGAGAATGGGCAAACAACTCCTCAATCGCACATTAAACTTTTGATGTTTCTATTAAAAAAACCAAGTGGATCTATATTTAAAGCGCACTCGGGGGAAAACGAAAAAAGATTCTCTTTACATCTGATATTCAAGGGATTCAGGCTATGGAGATGATGGTAAACATATCGGTTATAAGGGTCAGATTTCCAGAAAATGTACAATTCAACTTCGCCAATCTTCTCAAATAACCCAAATTTCAGACGAAAATAAAGTTCAAAATACAGTTCAACCTAGCCAAACAGATTGCTAGCATCAATGCAATGCCGAATATACTCGAATTCACCTAGTAATGACCAAATTGCAGCCTAATTTAGCAGAATCTACTAAATGTGTACAGCTGCCAATTGTACATTTTCTGAAAATCTGACCCATGTGCATGACATTCCGTTCATAAACGGACAAAAATACACCTCTAGGCTGATGGATAGGGCGATAAATTGATCTGTTTTTGTCCCTTATAATCTTACTTATATGATTGAACACATCAGGCGGAGGGAGAAGGAGGAGTATCTTCCAGATTTCAAACACCATTTGTACTTTTCACAGCCCAGTTGTCTGGAGCACAATACCCTGGACATTTATCAAGGGAATAAAATATATATTCACTCTTGTACTTTGTCATATTTGGGGAGGCGGTTTGAATGTAATTCTAAATAATATCCATAGATGTAATACCAGGGTCCTAGCTTAATTATTGTGGGCTTCCCTCGATGGTATTAGGCGATGAATGGCCCACCAACTCTGGGGCAATAATTCGATATCCTAGCCGAAACCATATAAGATGTATTGATGATAAAATGAATAAGGGGCTTTGAAAAGATAAAAGGATTGCGCAACGTAGAAGAATACCACCAATAAAATTGAAATTAGTTGACAACTAGGCCTATCACTCATTTAAGCCACCTTGCACTTTGAATTTGATAGCAATTTACGAAGTCTTTTCATTTAACAGTATTTGATTGGGCAAATAGATTAATAAATCAGTATTTTTCATCAATTCATATCGCAGCATTTATAAAGATAAATGCCTTGAAGTACCAACATATGCCAAAATAAATGCAAAGACTGAAGTTTGAGGTTGTGGTGTTATTATTTATTTAATATTTATAAAGACTATTTTTGTCTTGCAGGGTCATAGAAATAACTTACAGATAGGTTCTTAAGTGTAACATTACAAACGAATGATATTATAAATATTCTCCCGGATACAAATTGAGCCCAATAAAGTATACATGAGATTACTATGTCTGCTTAGACGTTAATCATTATTGACCTTAGACATGAGAGGCATTAGCTGAGGAAGGGACCCAGCAGGGGGGGGGGGGGGGGGGCTCAAGAAGCAGGAGATCTAAGCAGTGATGATATATAGATAAGGGTCAGATTTTCAGAAAAATGTACAATTGACAGCTGTACACATTTAGAAAATTCTGCAAGATTAGGCTGAAATTTAGTCAATACTAGGTAAAGTCGAGTATATTCGGTACTGCATGTATACTAGCAATCTGTTTGGTTATGTTGAACTGTATTTCGAACTTTATTTTCGTCTGAAATTTGGGTTATTTTAGAGAATTGGTGAAGGTGAATTGTACATCTTCTGAAAATGTGACCCATATCTAAGCAGTGATGATGTATAGATATATTGCCTATGATACGCTGGTAGCAGTTTTTAGCTGCAATGAATGTGAACTGCGCATATTTGCCTTCACCTATTGCCATTGAGAGTACAAGTCCTCGCAGGAGGGACTACTTGACTTGAAGCAATCACGCCAAGCGGCACGTACCGTTCTAGAGGAGAAAAGGTAGAGGTCCATATACCCCAGTCTAGGCCCAAAGATGAGAGAGTCCCTTCAAACGAAGGGAAAGCCTCTCAAAAGGCAAAGTGCCATTATAATTCCATTAAGACCGCAAAATGTCATTATATTCCCATTAAAACGGCCAGGAAACCGATTAGCGAGTAGGCTGACATACCATTCTTATCTGATCTGAGGGTTTGGACCTAGAGTGTACTCTTAGATTAGTACAGGGCAAAAATATATCTTTTTAATTTTCATTTTTTAAAAAATTCTGTCCTCAATATAATGAAGAGTGACAGTGGATACTTATATCCTTGACTGATATCCGATGATTATAACACATATTTTCCCCATTTTATAATGTGCTTTCAGTGTTCATTAGAACTTTTAGAAGTTCTATGCCATAATAATAATGACAGGATTCTCCCTCCAAGTTGAGGTTAATAGTACACTATCGACTTGAGGGAAGCCTTTACCAAGAGCAAATGATAAGCTCAATCTAACCTCTAGCTGTAGAAATTCCTGAATCCGGCTACGAACGTATCTGCTAAACACTATATATTTCTTCTTTCATTTTTTCTCATGGCGAATTTCAACACCTGAGGATATGAGCTGTAATTTTATTGCTACTAAAATGAGAAGCTAACGAGCTTTTTCTCACAAGACCAGGACTAAAGGTTAACTTGTTAACAGCATTATTTGTGAGTGGTATGTCCACACACATCTTATTCACCACATATATGTGGGTGAAATCGCCAGAAAGTGTACAATTCGCCTTCTCCAATCATCGCAAAATACTCAAATTTAAGACAAGAGTAATGTTCAACATTTGGTTCAACCTATCCCAACAGATTGTTTGAATCAAGGCAATATCAAATATAGTCAGATATACCGAGTATTGACCATTTTCCAGTCTAATCTAGCAGAATTTACTAAATGTGTAGACCTGCCGATTGTACATTTTTAAAAGATCTGACCCTTATATATTAGCTGTAAATATGCATTTGTTGAATGGAGAACTTGTGGCATCACAAATACCTCATTGGTTTTATTCTTCTATACGACATGGGAGAAAACAATTAATTCCAAGGACAAACCACTTGCGGTGGAACATGTCAAATTTTCAATTGCTATAACTATGTAATAAACTTTATTTCTAGATCAAATAAGTCCATGTTTAGATTGGTGAGTGAGTGAGATTGATTGCTTTTAATACGCCCTTATCAACACTTTGAAGTGTTATATCAAGGGCGGGAGAGCTAAGAGGGAGGCAGTTTATGATCATACCCAGGAAATAGAGATAGAGAAGAAGGGAGAGAGAGACAGAGAAAAGAGACAGAAAGGCACTTTAACGTCTTACCCAGGACCAGGCACTTTAAGGTCTTACCCAGGACGTCATGTTTAGATTCGTGCACACCAAACTATGGTACTTCAGCCAACGAGCCCAGATTACATTTTGACTGCAATTACCGCTAGAGCTCTAGGGTTGAACAAGGCAATCGAGTCTGACTTAAAATAGGCAACATATTGGCTGTAAACCCTCTCATGTTCAAATTACCACAATGTGTGCTTAAGTAATTGCACCCCATGTGAATAGCTAAATTGGGTATATATATATGTATACCCACAAGGCCAAATACCCAAGTAAATGACTTTATTATACCTTCCTGTGGGGTGTGCATGGAGGACCAAATATCGTTTCCTTATTAAAACATTCCTGGGACGCTCCAGACAAAACATACCATGGAAATTAGTTTCTTCGACCACATTGTAACTGTACACATAACGGGTTTCCTTAAACACTCTAGGTCCAAACCCTCAGATCAGATAAGCACTCTAGGTCCAAACCCTCAGATCAGATAAGCACTCTAGGTCCAAACCCTCAGATCAGATAAGAATGGTATGTCAGCCTAATTTGCTTATTGGTCTCCTCGCCTAAGACTCGGCGTTTTAATGGGAATATAATGTAATTGTGCGGTCTTAATGTAATTATGATGGCACTTTGCGGTTTGAGGCGACAGGCTTTCCCTTCATTTGAAGGGACTCTCCCATCTTTGGGCCTAGACTGTAAAGCTACAGAAAGGATACTTGTGGAAGGCAAACAAGTACCCATACAATATTTCACATGGTAATGTATGCTGTGTGGCTGATTTATCAAACCAAGGATCAGAATGAATAATCATAAGTTGCCTTTATTGCCCATCGCCAGCATTAAGTCCCTGGGAATTGTGTGCTGCATCAACAAACAAAACATATACAGGATATATGTCAATTCCTCCAGGGTTCTCTGTATTAAAGTGGCATTGCATTATTTCATATATTGTGGAAGATGTTTAGGATAGTGTCGGCCATTGTTGTACTTTCTATAATGTAAAGTAAAGTAAATTGTACAGCACTGCTAACAAAATATTATATTTGAGAATGTAACCCTGGAAAGTAAAGTTACACTATGTAATATTACGAGAAATGTGCCTTAAAACCTCTCAGACTTTACTAGGTTCTGTAAATACCTACCCTTAGTACAAAGGGTCATATACACATATTGTCATACCGGTACGTTAATTTTTCCGATGTGTTATATCTTTTATTAGTAGATTAGAAACTCCCTATAAATAGATTAGAAATCTATCACTTTCTAAAAGGGTAACTGTTGGAAGAACTGGGATTTAACAAACCTGGACATACATATTATACCCAATTTGATCATCTCTACATATTCATGTAACTGTTTATGACAAATAAAAGTATTTCTCAATTCAATTCAATTCAAAGATGGCTCCTAGCGGCTCAGAATTAGCAAGTGAAAACCCACGCTCTTGAAATGTTTCACACTCATGCAGTCTCTCAATCCAATTAAGGGACTGTCCAGAGATCGAGGCTTATGTCTGAATACAAAGCTTGTAAAGCAAGACCAATCACCTTAAGAATGGCTGGGAAAACCTTGGTTGAGTTGGGTCTATAGAAATAATATCCCTCACAATCCAATCCCAAGAATCGCGACTATTATGATGACACCTTCAATCTATTCAGAACAATCGGTAGGAAAAATACCAAAGAGTGAGTGAGTGAGATTGGTTGCTTTACGCCCTTATAAATCAAAGAGTTTCGATTTGTTTTTTAAAGAGTGTTGAAAAAGTATTGGGGGGTTACTTGAAGGATCAGCAGGTACTTTGTGAATGAGACCTCGCCTCCTCTCATATCATGCGGAAGAAACTGATTGCCGTAGGAAGCGGAACTGGCAGTTAGTAAGAATGGATGAAATATGAACCTGTTGGACTAATATCAGGCACTATATAAAAAGAGATGAAAATAAAATAATATAACTTATCATACCCAGTCCTTCAAACTTCGCTATACTTGAATGTAGTAGGCGGTGCAAAGGGAATCCGATACGTTGTTTTTATTTCAAAATTAATTAATGATTAAATGTCACTTGAAAGTATATATATTGCAGGAGAGACCTTCCACGGAGACCTTGAAGAGCGCGAATCAGGGGAAGATTGAAGAAAGGGAGAGAGAGAGAGAGAGAGAGAGAGAGAGAGAGGGAGAGAGAGAGAGAGAGAGAGGAGAGAGAGGAGAGAGAGACACTCAGGAAGAGAGCTAAAGATAGGGGCAAAGGAGAGAGAGAAAGAGACGCAGAGAGAGATAGACAGAGAAAGAGAGAGAGAGAGAGAGGGGGGTGGGGGGGGGGGGAGAAAGGGGGGGTGGGGAGAGATACAGTTTGTCTTGCGATATCAGGGTTGCGATACGTTTCATATCGCACCCTGTCTGATGGTGGGGGTGTCTGGGGGGTGTCTGGGGGTGAGGGTGCGATTTTATACCCAGGCACAAATTGGGCATATCGCACGTACATCCCCCTGTCTCCTCCTGTGTTGCCTAGTCAACCTACCAATAGACTACACGTGGTACACGTGCTAGACGATCCCACTTCAACCACCAAGGTCAACAACCAAGGTCAGACTCAGTGTGTCAAGATTAATAGTTATGACCCACCGCTGGTTCTCACTGACCCTTCTCCCGCCCTTCTCCCTACAGACACATTCAAGGAATTATGTTCTTATGAATACATATAGGCGTAGTGTAACGTCATAAGTCTTTTTCACCCTGCTTTGTGGGAATATCAATACACATTGTTGCTAATGTCGACGATATCACTTACACTCCACACATGTCGCGAGTGGACGGGGGAACGACGTTTTTGCATGGAATTCATTACGCAACGTCAGTTTCAACGACGTAAAGTCGTTTATCACAGGGTTGTTGCGTGACGCGCGTCAGATACGTTCTTGCATTCCCCGCCGAAGGAGCTTTACGTCACCCTGCGTGTCATTGTTTTGTCTTTCCTGCTTTCTTCTTCAACTTCTTCTTATCTTTTAACATATCGTCGACTTTTAACAGCAGTGTATAGGCTACCGTATATCTTGCTGCATGTACTTCAACCCTCTCAACACTCGATTGCTCTTTATGTGCGCAGTGATAGGACGCATTGGTCAGTAAGGTCATATAAATCAGCCGATCCCTTTAGGCCTTTCACAATAATCGATTTAAATAGATTAATGATGACTCACACCTTTGCTTTTGCAGATTTCAGTGCGAAGTAGAGCAATGGTCTGAAAGACATATATTATGAGATGGTTTAGGCAAACCAGACCTATTTGAATACATAAATTCCCAAACACTCTAGGTCCATACCCTCAGATCAGATACGAATGGTGTGTCAGCCTACTTCGCTAATCGGTATCCCTGCCTAGAGCTCGGCGTTTTAATGGGAATATAATGACATTTTGCGGTCTTAATGGAATTATAATGGCACTTTGCGGTTTGAGGCGAGAGGCTTTCCCTTCGCTGGAAGGGACTTTCTCAACTTTGGGCCTAGACTGCAAACTAGGGATCGCCATTTCCATTCATTGAGTCTCATTGTAAACACACAAATTATTTCTTATCAAATATCAGTTCACAGGATAAAATCTACTTGATGGATGCTTTAATTGTTCAGGCCATCAAGTATACATTTTTGTTTTTTGTTTTTTTGTCGCCTTTCCCTCCTCTTTTTACACCTTCTAAATAGTTTCCTAACGAAATATAAGGCCTATCTCCTTACGCCCTTCAATCCAAACTTCGTGCTCTCGTTTACGGTCAATCCCTCCTGAAATTAGTCCATTGAGTACACTCTAAACCGACATGAAATGAAGAGTCAAATACGATGGTGTACTCTGTCAACACATTGGCAAAAACATCCATTTTGATCCACTTAGCTATAAGTCATAGCTAAATGACCCCTTCATGATTCAGCACCCTAGCTTCAGCACAATGTATTCTCTCCGCCCCGATGATAAAAACGTAGTGTTTTTAACGTATGTGGTTCAAGACGTACAGATACGAAAACCATCGTCAACTCTGTTAAAGTAACAATTCCCACATATTTCATAAGCGCGGTGTTAAAGCTGAGTTCTCAGTTAACATCGATAGAAGTGAGTGAGTGAGTGAGATTGGTTGCTTTACGCCCTTATCAACACATTTAATAAGGTTATATCAAGGGCGGGAGAGCTGAGAGGAAGGCAGTTTATTATCATACCCAGGAAATAGAGATAGAGAAGAAGGGAGAGAAAGACAGAGAAAAAGAGACAGGAAGGCACTTTATCGAAGGCACTTTATAGAAACAATCTAAAGATTTTCTACTTTCTGTTAAGCTTTTTCCCAGCCCATCTAAAAGTCATTTGAGCAAAGTTGTGGACGATTTTACCCTGTTGTTCATGTTTCAAAAACGTTCACATTCATATTTCTGTCACACCAAGTTAATTATTTTACTGCGGTGATTCCCTTATTATCGCTCAATGGCGCTCGTTTTCCCTCGGCCAATTAGACTTCAAGCTCTTTTATACACATATAACAACATGTTGATTGATAACTTCCTAAAGGTCAAACAATGAAGGAGTAAACTTGGTAGGACCTTTCTGTCATAACAACCGAGAACACCTCTTTAAGATCTGGATGGTTTGTGAGCCCAATGTGCAAGTCATGCCACCGCCTACAAGAAAGGAATTTCTCCACCACGAGTGGCTCTCTTTAACTCGCCACCTGCTCGCGAGGCCTACGTGTTGGCTCACACATATACTCCATGATTCCAACTTCTCCCAAGTTTTCCCGGAATACTTAGCCATACTTATGATTCAAGTGCATTCCAGTCCACCCACCTACAATCTAAATAATGTACATTTTGGATCTAACTAATCTAACCCGCAAAACCAAACATTGAGTTTTGAATTGAGATGCGAAGATATTTTGAAATGATGGACTGTGTTCCATACTTCCTTGCACATGATAAAGTATGTTTTAAAGATGACGAAATTAAATTTTAAAATTAATTTGTGAAAAACCTAATCAAAGGTACGTTGAGGTTCTGACTCATATATGGGTCAGATTTTCAGAAAATGTACAATTCAGCTTTGCCAATCTTCTCAAATAACCCACATTTTAGACGAAAATAAAATTCAAAATACAGTTCAGCCTAACCAAAGAGATTGCTAGAATGAATGCAATGCCGAATGCACTCAAATTTACCTGGCATTGACCAAATTGCAGCCTAATTTGGCAGAATTTACTAGCTGCCAATTGTACATTTTCTGAAAATCTGACCCACATATAGATCAAGTGTGACCATGTGTATAATATTAGAGGGCAAACGGGAACACCAAAGTGTTCAAGGCCTAGATGTAGCCAAAGAGTTATCATTTAACTCTAAGATATATCATACTAACAATAGTAGGTGCTGTCAATATAAACAATTATACATATTCATGTCCGTATAAGGTCACCAAGATATACAGTCAGGGATGTTCTCAATACCAATGTCAAGGTTTATTTAATTATATTATACATGTATTGCATATGGGCTAGGGTAGCTGGAGAGATGTCCTCTTATAGCGATCAAAAATCTACAATAAACGTTTCTAAATCTAAATCTATTCTCTTGAAAATTATTATGTAATATACTACGTCTTATTACATAATGCATTAATCCATGGCATGACAGCATACATATGAATTATATGAAATATAAATGTGAATCAAGTACATTAAGTTCTCCCCTTATCGCCTTGGCCCACATATAGCAGCAGGAGCAGCTGGGGAAGGTCATCATCTAGTTACTATAAGTACGTATGTGTTCAGCGTTTAGTGCGTTGATACATATATAAGTCTTTTTTTATTAACCTCCCAAATAAATAATAAAAAGAATCGTCAGAGTATAGACATGTTTCCATGCACTTAGCACATGCTATGTAGAGAGAAAAGGACCAACGATTCTCAATGGTTCAAGGGAAATCAAGATTGTAAAAAAGCCCTACCAATGGCACTGACCTGAAAGTGTCATTTATGCTTAGTTTTCGCATGAATCTGTAATACAGAAAGTTATCTTATCAATCATCGCAGTGGAATCACGCCCTTATAAGTTATACCACGATCGTGGGTTGTACACGCTGTAAATGAGTGGATACATGCCATCGTATATTGTAGCTGAGATACCACGCGGGAAAATTATGACACTTTTTTTAGCCTAAGTCTAAGAAGCCTCTTTATTGGTTGACGTTACGGCCGCTGATGACGTCACGGTTATTCGTGACGCCATATGCAGTCAAAAAATATTTGTCAAATTTGACATATAAATTTGTCAAGTTCTGCTAAATTAGAAGAGTAGTTGGTATTGCGTTGATTTAAAAAATCTGTTTGGTTATGTTGAACATTATTTTGAACCTAATTTTTGTTTTGAATTTGGGTTATTTGAAAGGATTGGTGAAGGTCAATTGTTCATATTCTGGCGACTTCACCCACATACATAGCGTATATTAGAGGTAGATGCGGCGCGCATTTATATATAGTTGACCTTCAGACTTCAGCTTAACGTCCTCTACCAGATTTCCTTGTGTGACGTTGCGTGACGTCGAAACGTCATGACCTTACAATGGGCATTGTGGGATAGATACAATACGTTCCCTTGCGCGCACGAACACCACCCCTAACAAAATGTAATAATATGTCAAATGGAATGACAATAAATGTCACGATTGCCCTCATAATGACATGTTTTTCATACGGGCGGCGGATAGGTGCATCAAAGTGTCGCAACACTTCCCTAAATTCCTCTGGCGTCGTTGAAATGAGCAAGCAAAACATTTAGACCTACTTCGATCAAGGTTGTGTGGTAAAAATCACCCTTTCATAATAGTCAATCCTTGCTATATCTCATTGCTCCAGATTTTTATTTCTCATTTTTATCTTCTATCTAAACTTTAATTTGACAGCTATATTATAGGCTGTCACTTGCAGTCGAATTAGCAATCTTTCTGACGACTAATAAAGGTGCATACTTTTATTGTCGCCTAAACAAAATGACTAATTCTAGACACGCAAATGCAGTTTTTACACGTTCACTTCTCACAAGTTTCTGCATGGTTTTATGCTCCTAATGCAAACAACGTTTACATACCAGCAACTCACGCTGTTGAGACAAATACCTTACTGTCATAATCCCCGCTTCGCTTCTTCTTTTTACTCCCCCCTCTTCCTCATTTTCTACTCTCCCCCTCCCCCCCCCCCCCCACACACACACACTCCTTCCTGCCCATCTCACAGTCCCCTTTCAATACCCCCAACACTCATTGTCTACTCCTCCTCTCTCTTTCTCTTTCAGTCTCCTTCTCTTTCTCTCTCTGCCTCTCCCATAACCCTGCCCCACCCAACTTCCCCCCTCTCACTGGCTCTCTCTTTCCAAAACAGCCATACCCCAGAATTAAACAGAAATGGTCCAAACCTCTCTTGAAATGAACCTTGAAGTACTCCCGAACCATTTCTGATGTGATGAAATACAACCAACCATTGGAGGGGGTAAACATATAAGAAACATAATCTAATAGATCTAATCAAACAAGTTAAGATTTGGTGGAGTTTTTTTAATGAGTAACTTGCGAGTGTGGGGCAAATCTATGTGTAAAAAAGCATTGCGATTCGAGTATTAGCACATACAGCAATCGCCAGATCTAGGTCTGATCTTGGCTGATCAGATGTTATCATTTAAAATAAACTAGTGTAGGTCTGATTCGTTAGTATGATTAATACAACAGGTGTTGTCCCAGAATATTTGCTACACTGGTAGATGGCAAACTCCAAGTGCAGAAATAAGAGGTTTTGTACTGCATAAATGCCTCTCAATTAATCTTATCAGATACTGTAAGGTTACCGATAGGAGGTCAATGAGGATTAAATCCAATTGCTATCTTATTTTCAATCTTATCATTTTAACATCTCTTAAATAATGGAAATAGGCCTTGTTCCAGATCCATTTTTTTTTTTTTTTTTTTTTACAAATTTGGGGTTCAGTGGCCTTTGATGGCAGAGTGTACATAGTTTTTATTTTTCACTCATTATTTTGTAATATTATACTATTCAGATAGTGATGAAATACGGAGCGAATGGACAACCAAATATACATTATAAACATCCTCCTATTTATCTGAACTGTTGCTAACATATAAATCATTAAATGCCCACTCATTATAGTTCTTGATTAATACTAGTTTTAAGCAGTTGTTAAAATAAGTGTCACAACTCATTAGAATGCTAAATGTGTCCAATTCATTAGCGAAATATGTACATCAATCCATTTTCACTTTTCTCCCATTCAACTGAAACGCATTACAGGAATGAAAAACGAAATCAGTAATAAATTCGGCTTGTTTAAGTGAATGTTTACATAAGCCCGAGTGACAGCTCAAATTATGGTGTCTCTTCACAACGCTTGGGAAAAATATAATAAATGGGAACAGGTGTGAGAGAGAGAGTTTTCATACTACGTGCCTACCCCACCATTAGCATGGTTTATTCCATATGGGTCCGATCGTCAGAAAAAGCACAGTTGGCAGCGCTACACATTTAGTTAATTCTGCTAAATTAGCCTAAAACATGATCATTACGAGGTATATTTGAGTATATTTAATATTGCATTGTTTTATTATGTCTGTTCGGTTATGTTGAACTGTATTTTTAAACCTAAGTTGTGTCTTAAATTGGGGTTATTAATATTTGAAAAGATTGGCGAAGGCGAATTGTACATTGTCTGACGTCTCTATTCTCTGAATACTTTTACATGTATGCCATCTGGATTCTACCCGCAACAATAAATGCTGAGCAGGTTGGCCTTGGGTGAAAGTGAGGGGAAGTTTTGAAAAGTGAGTAGTTCTGGGAAAGTGGACTTTCAGACAGGATGCACCAAAAACACAGAAAGTGAAAGTTGTGTCAAGGTCAGACATCGCAATGCACTCTTTGTAATTCCTTGGTGTAGTTTATAAACAATCAATAAATCTTCTTTGCTTTACTAGCATGATTTATATTGAAGGATTAATGATTAACATTGGCCCACATGGAGGTAGGTTATTATACCTTTTAGTCTCCCTAATGAGGTGGTTCTAGCCACAGGACCGTTCAAGGTATGACTAAATCCATTAACTCACAAGACAACTGTGTAAATGATGTCTTTAATATATAGCGTATGCTTGAGGTTGTTTACCCGAATGATAAGATAAACTAGAACCAGTGTAAGTCAGTAGTTAGACACAGCAGTGGACAGAAAACCATGGAATTCAGCAATGAATATATATACCCGCGAGCCCATGTCTAGGTTAAAACTGATTTGCGAAATGACTATGTATCTTCATTGTACTTGAATATGGGTACTCGTGAAATGATTTGATTTATTGACTTGCTATATAAACATTTTGAATAATAAAAAAAAGACAATAGTTCATGACAAAGTTGTTGCTGGTAATAATGAAGAATCACTCGAATACAAGAACATATAACTGGGACTCATTACGAACAGGCCCTTGAGGGCTAGAGGCATCATTGAGAGCCCGCCCTTCTGTCTGTGCTTTCTATTCACTACTATACAACCTGGTAATTAACCCAAATAATTTAGTAATTAACCCAATTGTTGTACCCGAACGATCGTTAACCCATGCAGGAAGAACGTATAGTTATTCGTATTGGCAAATTGGGAAAATAATAATTACGTCCCTAAATAGTGTCAAAGACGATGCCAATCCCCAAAAGTTGGTTTGATTAAATACCTCTAATGCTAATTAAGGCAACATTGAATGAAAGCATGTTATTATTCTACAATTAAACCTGTGCTTATAGACAATCTCGGAGGGTGCGACCGAGCACATGTTTTAGAGAGTTCTAAGTAATGTAAGTTAAATAGAATATACAAGTGTCGAGTCAGAATAGCACCTACTCAGAAGTGACAAAAGTGGGATTGACTGTTTGTCCTAAAGTGATTTCTCGGTAGTGTTATGTTGTAAAATCATCGGACCGTTTTATGGTTTTGTGGTTTCTTAGGAACAGCCAGAAAATAACAAGAGGGAATGTGGTGTTGACTAAACGAAATAGATCCCTCACTCCGTACAACTCTCCGCTGTATCAGATAAGATACGATTATATCGGTTTGCTAATGGCTTTCTCAGCCCTGGAGAAAGTAATTCTAAAATAATGTCAAGTAATTATCAGTAGTGTGATTTTCCCTGAGTTTGAAGGGAGTTGATAGGCTCTGAGCCTAGACTGATCACACAACTGCCTACAGTCGTACAATATATCTCCATTAATTAGACACCATACATTGTTTCTGTAAAAACTAGCAACAGTCTAGGCTCACAGCCTCTGAGATCAGATAGGAATGGTATGTCAGTGAATGGACGCCTACTGCGCCAATACCTGTTCTATAATGGGATCCTAATGGCATTTTGCGGTTTGGAGAGAGATACTTTCCCTCAGTTTGAAGGGATTCCCTCAACTCTGAGCCTAGACTGGTAAATGCTACTTTCCCTCAGTTTGAAGGGATTCCCCCAACTCTGAGCTTAGACTGGTAAATGCTACTTTCCCTCAGTTTGAAGGGATTCCCTCAGCTCTAAGCCTAGACTGGTACATGCTACTTTCCCTCAGTTTGAAGGGATTCCCTCAGCTCTGAGCCTAGACTGGTAAATGCTACTTTTCCTCAGTTTGAAGGGATTCCCTCAACTCTGAGCCTAGACTGGTAAATGTTACTTTCCCTCAGTTTGAAGGGATTCCCCCAACTCTGAGCCTAGACTGGTAAATGCTAATTTCCCTCAGTTTGAAGGGATTCCCTCAGCTCTGAGCCTAGACTGGTACATGCTACTTACCCTCAGTTTGAAGGGATTCCCCCAACTCTGAGCCTAGACTGGTAAATGTTACTTTCCCTCAGTTTGAAGGGATTCCCCCAACTCTGAGCCTAGACTGGTAAATGCTACTTTCCCTCAGTTTGAAGGGATTCCCTCAGCTCTGAGCCTAGACTGGTACATGCTACTTACCCTCAGTTTGAAGGGATTCCCTCAACTCTGAGCCTAGACTGGTAAATGTTACTTTCCCTCAGTTTGAAGGGATTCCCCCAACTCTGAGCCTAGACTGGTAAATGCTACTTTCCCTCAGTTTGAAGGGATTCCCTCAGCTCTGAGCCTAGACTGGTAAATGCTACTTTCCCTCAGTTTGAAGGGATTCCCCCAACTCTGAGCCTAGACTGGTAAATGCTACTTTCCCTCAGTTTGAAGGGATTCCCTCAGCTCTGAGCCTAGACTGGTAAATGTTAATATAACTCCAACTTACTGTGAGGATCGTGTAGTTCTTTGGTGGCGTAGACTGAGCCGTTTGGTGAGACGGCTAAGAGCCAAGGTCCTCGCACCAAGCGCACCATCAGCCTTTCTTTCAGTTTCCGCCATCTTCTTTGACTGCGAATTTTGGGAATTCGCTTGGAACGCGATTTTGATCGCGAATGTCTGTGTTGGTGACTTTTTGGTAGAACTGCGCTCCTCCGAAGTCGGCGGACAACATCATATTTAATCCGAGAAGAAATTTGATAACTATTTTGCGATTTTGAAGTGTCCAATAAACTTTTTTTCATGGAACGCAAATCAATGTCAAATTCATTTTTGTTTGGATGTGTTGGCGCTGTGGAATTATCATAATTGTCAGAGTTAAATAAACTTATTTGACTAGATTTTCTCCCTTGTTGTGGGGAGGATCTTTCTGCATTGTTTTTGGATACCAATATTTGCAGTAGGGATTTTATATATACATGTAGTCTTTCAACTTGACTGCTTACATTATGTGCTGTTTTTGACCGGTTGCTCCGCTCTGTATCCCATTCTTTGTGTGATAGCTGAAAAAGAAGAAAGATCTCGATTGAATTTCTTATGCATCTTCGTCATCGGTGGAAATCAATACGAAAGCAAATAAGTGCCTTAAATCTCAGGTTTTCACTCGGAAATGAAAATTTCACACCTATGCGTAATATGAGCTAAACTATTAACACTTAACCAATTAGATGTAGTTAGTATACTGAAATGTCTATTACCGTACTTATTACTATTACTATTACCGTAATTTATAAATAGACATGCAAGACATTTGTCAATATTACAGCAAATTTCTTTATTTTAAATGTTAATGCCCCCAACTTCAGGACATATAACGTTTGATATTTCCATTACACATCTAGCCTAAGAAAACCTTCGTTTCAAATTTTACCTAAATGTATATTCAGTTAGTCTTAGCTGTATCTGGATGCCATTGGCACCCCATGGGTGTAAGCCATGATCTTTCCCTTTCCCATGAGTGACGGGAGTGTGGAAGGTGTATAGGCTCGGATCTGGTGATCTTTACATTTTACCTTTGCTGTGATTTGTGAGCCTTTTCTACCTACTCCAATATCAGCTTAAAAACCACGGTATGTGCTCCCTATACGACAGTCGCATAATTCTCCCCACCCAACTGCCTAGAAGCACTAATCCTGGGGTAAAGTAATTACGATTCAATTGCGATAGTAATCTTCAACTGCCTGATTAAATCAAGGTATATATAAATTAATGATACAAATGATGTCTGACTGTAAAGAACGTTCATTGGTATTCAATTCATTGTGCAAAATCAAAGTTTAAGTAATAAGTTTTCTTTGATTCCCCCACATGGGTGAATCATTGAAGATCGTCGCGATAACCTAAAGTCAAAGGTCTTAATTATAGTTAATTATAGTTAGAGTTATAGACAATTATACATATTTCAGGGCGTTGAACTCGTCAGGAAGAAATGGCTCTTACCAGAGGATGTATTTAAAGTTCCTATATACTCTCCAATGTAATCATAATATCAGTACAATTCAAAGAAATCCGTTGGTGTACTAGATATATTTCGACAAATTAAGAGCATAAAACTCCCACCCCAGGAAGTACCATACAAGATTACGAAGTTACATATCTAACGCTCATGATAAAACCATGCTGAAATTAATACCCAACAGTTTTTCTATACGGCAGGATTCATCTATATACAAAGACAGATGGGAATATATTACCACGCGCAGAAAATCTTCCGAACTAAAGGCTAACATTTCCACAATCTTAAAATGTTGTGTAACATGTAATCAGGCCAGGCCCAAACCATTAGATCAGATAATAATGGTATGTCAGTGATTAGACGCCTACTTCGTAACTTGTACTATTTTTCTCTATTTGTTTAAATCAGGCTGTCCTGAAAATATTCATACTCATACGTGTGGAAATGATGTAGACCTGAATAAAATATTTTCTAAATCTAAAAAGAATCCTCGCTAATCGGTTTCCTGGCCTAGGACTAGGCGTTCTAATGGGAATATAATGCCATTTTGCAGTCTTCACGGAATTATAATGGCATTTTGCGGTTTGAGGAGAGAGGCTTTCCCTCCGTTTGAAGGGACTCTTTCATCTTTGGGCCTAGACTGAACATGCAATATTAATCGTAGATGGGTCAAATTTTCAGAAAATGGCAGAATTGGCAGCTGTACACATTGAGTAAATTCTGCTAAATTAGGCTGCAATTTCATGATTTGGTCAATACTAGGTAAATTCGAGTATATTCGGCATTGCATTGATTCTAGCAATCCGTTTGGTTAGGTTGAACTGTATTTTGAACCTTATTTTTGACTGAAATGTGGGTTATTTGAGAGGATTGATGAAGTTAATTGTACATTTTCTGACAATCTGACCCATATATATTCCGGTTGTCTGACTCATGGTGGTAACCATGAGGTGAGTCCAGCAGGAATAACGTTTGGGTATTATACTTTCAATGTTTCTCCCTGCAGATCGCTATGATACGGATTATCACCGTAAACAAACTTGTACGAAGCAATCGCCTGGCAATTCTCCACCACCTCATGTGGTTTATTTGAGGATCTGTTACTGGATAATTCTCGATCTTGAAAAGCTACACCCGGCAGCAAAGCCTGGCCGGAATTGACAGCTAAATGAAATGGATCTTATAGGGATCCGCCACCGCCATGCAAATTTCACACGCGTCTATCTCGAGTATTTATCGGGGATTACAGTTCTGTCATAACTCATGCATGAAATTATTCTATTTGTGGAACATACTATATGAACATATTACCTAATACTGGGGTCTCCCATCAAATCTATACAGTCTAGGCCCAAAGATGGGAGAGTCCCTTCAAACGGAGGGAAAGCCTCTCGCCTCAAACCGCAAAGTGCCATTATATTTCCATTAAGACTGCAAAATGGCATTATATTCCCATTAAACGCCGAGTCCTAGGCCAGGAAACCGATTAGCGAAGTAGGCGTCTAATCACTGAGATACCATTCTTATCTGATCTGAGGGTTTGGACCTAGATTGTATAGACCCGACCTCCGGTAATTAATCCAATAGGTCACTGGGTTGAGTCATACATGTATATATGACTTAGGTATCATATGTATGTATTTTTCTAATCAACTATTAAAATCAGCTGGAGCGATTCTGATAGACCGATTTCCTCATGAAAATGTATTTTCTTCAAATATTTCCAGTGCCAATATCCAATAAAACTAGACTATAAGGAAGTAATATGTATATAATGTCACCGGGCTTTGTCATATATGAATTAGATATCATAATCAGAAACTGAAACAACTAAAATCAGCTGGAGCAATCCTGATCGGACCATTTCCTCATGAAAATATAGTTTCTGTGAACATTTTCATTGCACAATGATGTACTGTATAATATATATATGCTTATGAAGCACTTCGTTCATTCATTCTCCTCTCGTTTTGTCCTATATTGCCCCTCTACAACCCATTTCAGACATAGCTGCATAAGTCAGTGACCCTTCCCCCATCCCAGCTGACAGTTACGATCTAATGCCGGTTACCTGTAGGGCTATACTCACAGGGGGTAAATACCTGTCTACCAATAACACAAGATAAAAGGCCTTACCTGTGAAGTTTGGAGATGTAGTATCTTTCCATGTTCATTATTGCCACTTAATAAATGTGTTGGGTTAGTATCATCTGTGCTTTCTTTGGTAGCTCTCATTTTCTTTACAACTCCAGGGAGTAACTGGAGCAGCGTCTTCCTCGGTAGTTCCTGTGAGTAGGTGGTAGGTGGTTTTCCTCCAGGGTTTTCCTCCAGGGCCTTGATCAACGAGGATAAGTGCTTCTTCTCTATTTGGTGTCGGTTCTCTCGGCGGTAGTAGGGATAACTACTCGAGGTAATATTATTATTATTAAAGAGGCTGGCTTGTATAGTGGTAGCGGCGGTGGTGGTTTCTGTGGTGGCTTTTTCGGCAGAAGTTGGTATTGGTAGGTTCTCTCTCCTGTATCGGCCTTCTCCTCCTCCTCCTGCTTCCTTGTGTAACATGTGAGGATCTTCTCCTTCCTTGTGTAACATGTGAGGATCATACACAGACAAACCTTGGACCATGGATGACCAACTACTACACACAGCTGACAGTGCTAGCAGGTAGGTTAGCAGCACTGTACTGTCCAGGCCCCGTACTTTCTGTCCTCTTCTACCAGGTCCAGGTCCTAACAGCTTCCCGGGCATCACTCACACACCCACCTGGCAGGTAGATCTAGCCTCCTCCTCCACATCCAGTCTCCTCCAGTAGCGTCTGCTGATGGGAGACCTTGTAATATTGCAGGTAGAGAGTCAATCAAGAACTAGGAACTAGAAACAATCGCTGCAGTTCTTAATACAAGTTAAGTTACAGCAATGGTATACTAACACCCGAGCAATGGTAGTTTCTCCTTTTAGAAGAACTTTCAGGAGCTATGATATATATAATATGTAGGTCCTTGTGCTGTCCTTCCTATCATTGGACTGTGCACTTTTAAAAAGGCTGGACGACTACACACACCTATAGGGTGGATGATGAAATGAATGTGAATCGGCGGGTGTTGTAGGCTAATCAACCCGTCCGTCGTGTGAAAATTCCCAAGGTAGGGTTAGTTAGTTTCTACATTACAATAGCTTCGTCGACCGGCCAGCAGTTGCCGAGGGATGAGGTCCTTGATGTGGCCGTCGCAAACTCCACAAAGCTTTAATACAAAACGGGAAGAGACACTCTTCTCGGTCCAATGATTGTAAAAGCCTACTCCTACTACTCCTCCTATATGGCTGTTGGTAGATATGATATGGGTGAGCAGGGGGGTTAGAAGACTGTGTGGGGTACGATTTGCACCCGGTGTCAAGTCCATGAACGAGCCGGTCTCGGATCTCTTCCTCTGGATTGATATCAAACGTATGTAATTCCCGAGGGGCATGCATGAGTCTGCAATGCTTGCTAAGTTCACAACTGACGGAAGGGTCTGCGGCCATCTCATTTTTGTTAGCCGCTTGCACGTGGGCTGTCGGCCCACGTGCTGCAACTCATGCTCAGCGCCATATAAGGTAAAAAGGGCGGGGCTTCCGGACGTCTGTCAAATTTGATCTGCAGGGGGCGCGCGCTGCCAAGTCCCGCCCCCCGCTGGGTGAGCGATTACTACTGTTTGTACGTTGGTGTCCGTAGTGAGTTTTGATGTTGTATAGGGAAGTGTCGTCTATACAAACACCGCGTGAGTCAGTTACAAATGCCATGGAGCTGATTCTGTTTAACGTTACTAATTACTCCTGTAAAGTTTTGGCAAATGACGTCACCTGAGCCACCACCGATACACAACTCTCAGTCCATGACCGGATCACATAAGCCCCATTCATCACTTGGTAAATCGGATTCTGAATCTCTTTTAGATTTCCAGGTCCGTTGGTTAGGAATGAATTGTGGATTCTTGGTGGTATTGCATTGTGTAATGAGGTATTAAAATATTAAAGGAATGTCTTGGCGACCATCTAAGAGATTTTCATGAATAGTTCTAATGTATATATACCCGGATATCCTTGGTGATTTGTGCGTATTGATATCCGCTGATTGCGCCGATCCACATAGAAATTGTCTCATATATAGAAAACTATCGTGACTTGTTCCTAACTTGCATCGAGGAATCAAAGAGAGGCATATCCCAAGTTCTCTATGTTGTGGTCGGGCGTTGTATGGACGGAATGGAACTGCATTCTATTATAAATAGATACATTTTGGGTGCGTTGACATTGCGATACATGTGGTCTTGTGGTTGCCCAACGATCGAGTGTTGATGGATTTGGCGCTAGTTTTTTTTATGTATAACAGTTAGCCTAATAACTATCCTTGAGGACTAGAATTACACTTTAACCACAACAGGAGTGTGTCAACCTTGCAATATACGCAAATATATTTCAAGCTATTTCAATCTATACTTAGTGGGTATATACCAATAAATCAATTCATCAAGGAAGTACTCCGTTTCCATATCTAGTATGTTGGAACAAGTCCCCGGTCGCGTGGACTCCCCCAAACCGCAACACACATAATATTTTGATTTGAAAATACTTTATTTGCCAAGTTATTACATTTTTTTTTACATTTATTTACATTAACAAGTTATTACATTTATATTCATCTGCCACTGCTTTGATTTAATAGGTTAGAATCTATAATTTCGAGGATCGTTTTAAAGTATTCGGTTTCAGTTTCAGTGGAGTCCCAACAACTCATTTTATTAAACGTTTTAAACAATTACAGTTCGTTTTAAAAATATTCCTCCAAATGCGCCAAGCACCAAATGGCAATCTGTACACTTGACCCTCACAGGGAGCCGCGATGAATGTTCATGGTTGAGATTTTGTTTCATTCTAGTTTCCCACATCAATTGATCTAATTGCACTAGGCAATTGTCTTCATGAGTTATATCAGAGGTAAACATGGGCATCCTTTAATGTAGATCCCCAACTGTATTTCCGGCAAATGAAATCTTTCGGGGATTATTATTTTCTTGATAAATCTGCATCCAATTAAAATGAGTCAAAAATCAAAGTTATTCCATTTTCTGACTATATATTATGCATGAATTAATGCTACCAAGCCCTGAGGCGTTGTAGCTTCTATTTATACAATAATTCATTTCTACTCCCATCTAAGTTCCTTTTCCGAATATATGACCATATATATCTAGCATAAAATCAAATATGGTTTATCACATGCCTGCATGCCTGTATTACATCAGAGACGTTGTAATGTCATTTGCAACGCTGAAGCAAAGTATAAAAAGCGAATTCTATATGCTGGCAGTTTGCAACACTTTTGTGACATTTATGTACTTTCCCCATTTCTATTTCATGAATTAATATCGATTCGATTAAATGTGTACATGTTAAATATGGACAGCTGTTAGAAACACTTTATTATTATTGAATTGTTTATCCAGCTATAACTATAAGAGTCAGAAGTATTGTAGCATACCTCAGACAAGGAAAAAGTGAAAAGAAACTGTAGGTTTATCTCAAGTTTTTAACAATTTAGAAAAAAAAACTAAATCTAAAAAGTGCATAAAAAGCATTCCACACACAGCTTTTCAGATAAGGTCCCTAACACTAATTCCCACCATACAGATGTATAACACATCTCAGTGGATATACAACATAATTAATCCAAAATCATTGTTCTAAGAATTTTTTTGCATGAAAACACCAAAACGCAAATCAGACGATTTTTGAAAAATAGTCAGATTTAATACCTATCTAAAATTTCTTTTCTAAAATTAAACACCGTAAAAATAAATTTAACTTAAAAAAGTCAATATAATATATGTTTCGTCTCACTTCTCCCGAAATTCACAGATGATTACATCGCTTATTCAAAGCGTTTATCATGCGTGCCTGCTAGGCTATATGCGCATATCAACAGTGGAAAACAGTATAATCTCAAGGCCAAAGATTTCCTGTACACAATTGCAAGTTTACTTATATATTATACATCCCATATGCGTCATAGTTATACGTCAGGGATTGTGTCAAATTGCCGAGTTTATGTAACAAAATCTGAATCATTTACACCTAAACTTTCTTAACGATTCCATATACCACCAGCCTCATCCCTAAAACGTAAAAAGGGGGTGACGTCAGGGTTAGTTTAGAACTGGTAGTGGCCGGCTGCCCAGTAGCGCGAAGGAATCAAATTTAAGCTGATCAAATGTGAAGAGAGAGAACACAAGAAGATCAATGTCTAATCACTTGAGTCTTGGCGTGTGCAGCACGGTGTCACACTGTGAAGCAGGTGTCTATGGCAGTGATTAACACATTGCTCACATTCTAACCTGGAAGTACAGTCTATACTATAGTCTGTCACAATTGCTACCAATGTTGCAGGATATTTATAAGAAAAAAAACCCACTTTTGGTCATTGATTTCTGGAATCTTTAGCCAATATAGGGATAGTGCATGCATGGTGGGAAGACCACCAACTAACCGAAACACTGCCAAATAGGAAAGCCTCCAACTAGGAAAACCACCAACTGGAGAATTGTTAATTCAATGTGCATATCAATTATTCGCCAAGGTTAAAGTCGTGCACATCTTTTTTGAGTCAAATAAATGCAAAATGCAATAGACTTGAAACAAAAAAACAAGAACATTTTTTAAAATCAATTTCTATTTTCATCTGCAGAAGTGTCAAAGTTAATTTCTAGGTGTGTAGTCTAGAAAAACATTGTTTGCTTTTTTTCATTGGACGTGCGTCGATGTAATTTGGGTTTGTATTTTTTGCCCATACACATTAGCTGAACCTATCAGGAGATTCTATTATAGGACTGAATGCACACACATTTCTGTGTCATTTGCAATCTGCAGTCTGCAGTCTGCAGTCAACTCGATATTTTGCTTGAATAACTATAACCTAAACTAAAAGTTTGCCCGCAAAAGACCTAACGAAGCAGTTGAGAGCGTTGAGAGCTTTCCAAAGCCTCGACATCCAGGGAAACGCCGGGTTCAACATTGATTGAGACAGACAATAGACCATGTCACAACTACATGGCCATGATTTCAAGGAACTGGAAACCCGCGATATTGAGAGGGGGAAGGGGGTGGGGCGCAGAGTGTGTGGGGTTGGGGTGGTGCTCTAATAATGTTAACATGATATCAAACATGATAATATTGCAATGATGAATTAATCGTGTAGCCATGTACGGTAAGTGAGAAAAGTGTCAAGTCTATCTACAGCTACCACTATTTCTCAAACGTGCTTTCATTCTTTCCAAACCTTCTCCACCTGCCCCCACTGCCAGCCCCCTCCGCCTCCCCCGCCCCCCTCCCACCATGCATGTACCCACCTTGCTACCTTACACATTGTATGTGGGTCAGATTTTCAGAAAATGTACAATTCGACTTCGCCAATCTTCTCAAATAACCCTAATTTTAGACGAAAATAAAGTTCAAAATACAGTTCAACCTAGCCAAACAGATTGCTAGAATCTATGCAATGCCTAATATTCTCGAATTTACCTAGTATTGACCAAATTGCAGCTTAATTCTGAAGAACTTACTAAATTAATACAGCTGCCAATTGTACATTTTCTGAAAATCTGACCCATGTGCGACCACGGCTATGTCACACACTCACAGAATGTTCATTCGTCCAGATTAGACCAGCCACCACCAGCCTGGATCTTACGCAATAACCGCATTCTCAGACATGGGCAGCAAATGGTATTTCATCACAGGCTTCAGTTCCTCAAGGTGAAAAGTCCATTGGATTTAGGACCTGGGAAAGTTTGACTTATTAAATAAATGTTTGTTTAAATGCTTCTATTCAATGTCGCTATATGCATGGGAATCAAGTATATTCTTTTCTTAGACGATCCTGACATCTATACTAATATTATAACTACCATAAATACCAAGTGTTTATATAAATATTTATCGTTTGCAGTTTGATAAATTCTACCTTTTATTCCGACATTACATGATTGGTAGAATTAGCCACATATGAACATCGATATGAACATTGCCTTCATTTAATATGAAGGCAATGTTAGGACGTGCTAGGACGTGCTATGCCGCTCCGTAGATAATTTTCTCCAATTTTTGGGGCTATCTAACTTTCACTGCCTACCAAATGGTATGAAACTATTCAGCTATTGCTATGGATTACAACTATCTACATCTCACGTATAGACTCACTCAGGGCACCGAATAATCTCCTCATCAAGCCACCGCGCAAGACAGACGTCGCGCAAAACTCGCTGGCATCCTCGAGGCATCGCCCTTGATATATTATCGCCCATCAACGACCACGGTATTTTTCTAATATTGACTTTATCGAATACAAACTCACAGGTGATTTGAACTATATGCATTCAACATGGCTCAAAGGTCCTCTATGACGGAGTTATTTACTAGTCTATTAGGGTTTGACAAAAGTGAGGACGAAAACTTTACGACCTCCACACCAGTGTTAGGGAGCGGAGGCTCAAAGGAAATATTGAGCCCTTCGCCCACCTCACTCTCCTCTAAAACAGACCAGATCTCGTGTGAACGGATGAAATCCACAATGTCATCACCTCATAATATTGATCACCTACCTCAAGTCCACTCAAAAGTGGCATTTTCCAATGATGTATATTTGTCTGTGAACGAATCTCTAGGCTTGGTTGATGAAAAGGCGAACACTCTCCCTTTGGTTATGTCTCAGCCGCTGTCAACGTCCCTGCACGATCCTAACACTGAAATTAGTGACCTGGTTCGTCAGAGATCTATGCTTCACAAATCATTTGCAGACATCTCAACAAATACTGATGATACTAAATCATTTGCAAACATCTCAACAAATACCGATGATACTATGATTAGGGCATCCCCGTTATCAAAAGCCACTGACACTAATGATTTATTAGTTATATCAACGCCGACAGACACTGAAACGCTAGTGTCAACTTCGCTGTCAAGTATCATTCCTGACAACTTATCTCACGCGAAAAGTGTTACAGATTCCTCTACTAATACTGTTGATCATAGGACGGACTCCTCAACAAATACTGATAATCATAGGGTTGATGGAATCTCGCATGATAAAACTGTTGATACCTCAGACTTAAACTCTGTCTCACAAACCCCTGACGACAACCGAGTTGCCCCGACTAGCTTGACTGACAGCATGATCGCTATGTTAGTCCAGCAGCTGTCACCGGTGATCGAAGCGGCTGTCACAGCAGGGACTGTTTCTAAAGATTCCAGTGTAATTAAATCTATCGAAGCTGATATGTCTAGCATCAGTTCTGACTTATTTGCTTTTTCACAACACATTGATGAGAGGTTCACAAAAATAGAAAACACACTAGCCAAGATGAGTTCAACGCAAGATGTCACCTCGAACGACACAATAACAGCTGAGGTCAGATCTATCGTTGACGAAGGTAAAGGCGAGGCAAAGAAGATAACTGAGTCTATCGATGAGCTAAGAGCAGCAACAATATCTAAACTTGAAAATCTAGCAGTAAATACTCACGATTTTCCAATGATGCCAATGCAACGTCAAGATAACCACTGGTTTCCTCAGCACACACAACATCCCGATGGTCCGCCTAGAGGCTGGGGCCACCGACCTCACCGTTCATTTCCTCCGTCAACAAGTGCACCTCCTCGTAGTGCTGTGCCTCCACGTGGAAACAGAGGAAATGGTGGTAAACGAAGGTTCCTCGTGCTGAATGATATTAATGAGCTTGGTGAAGACAACATCCGCCAAACAATTGGAGATCTCTTCCTGACACTTGATAAAACCTATGACGTAAATGACATAGAAGAAGTCTATAGGATTGGAGTCTACGATGTAAGAATAAATAGGTCAGTCTTCATTCGCACCAAGTCCAGCGAAATCTTGTTGAAACTAGAAAAGGCCATCACCACGATTCGCCGTGACCCACGCTTCTCACAATGTGAAGTGAAAGCAGATGGACTAATTGTCCCCTCCTACGAGTACAATCTATTGCGTGATTGTCACCATCTATTGAAGCTAAATGGTCATCAATCCGAGCTTCGTGGTAGTCACATAATAGTCCATGGTAACACGACAGAGTGCTTCTCTCGCAAAGATCTTGATCTTCTTCCTGATGGATGTCGCCCGGAAGATGCCAGGATAGTTGAGGTCAAAGGTGGAGAGGAAAGGGGTCTCGGCTTTAAAAGCGAGCACTCCTTTCTGTCTAACTTTCACCCGGCCAATATTCATTATGACGGCCATGACTACACGTCCGTGGAACACGCTTTCCAAGCTGCAAAGGCCAAACAGCTGGGGCGTACGGAGTTGGCCGAAGTGATACGGAAAACTCCGAACCCATACGAAGTGAAAAGAATTGCGAAAGAAGAGCTTACGACCACACCTGATTGGAGAAAGAAGGAGCGAGGGCTACTGGAAGAATTAATTCAGATCAAATTCGACCAGAACAATGCCCTGAGGGAAAAGTTCCTGAAACTTCCGCACACGGAATTCTACGAAATGACGGCCGACCGGAAGTGGGCTGCAGGTCACAATCTACCGAGGGTCATTGGGGAAGACGGTCTCCGGTCATCAATACAACTGGAGATGCTTAAAGGCACAAATCATTGCGGTAACATATTAACTAAACTCAAGAAAGACCTTTCTCAGCAGGGCTATAACTGACCATCTCATTTGATAACTTTATCCGCTTAGAGACAGGATCCAGAGCTGCCATTGAACACTATCTCCTATTATCGCTCATCATGTTTACATTATTGATCATCGGTGACTCCCGTGCGGGCTCCTTATCCCAATCGCTTCGACATCACATACGTGCTGGAACTAATGTTACCATCTCCTCCTGCCCTGGAGCTAACCTATTACAGTCAGTCAAAAGATCAACTAGCAAGCTTCACAGAGTAGATCCTGAACACATAATAGTTGTGTCAGGCCTCTGCTCGCTAACTACAAAGAATCCTATATCGAAGGAAGTCACTCTAGTCACCACATCAGACGAGGATGCAATGATCTCGCTGAGATCAGAGCTCCTTCAGTCTTACCAATATGTCCTACATCATACGACGGGTTCGCCAAAAATCAGTTTTGCTCCTATTACTGGTATGAATCTAGCTTTGTATAATAATAGGAAGGAGGTCGCCAGTGGTACACTACAGGTAGACGACCTACCTCCACATCCTCTACAGGACACTTTAGACCACCAAGTTGAACTTGCTTTAAAAATAATCTTGGACTTTAATATTTCTCACCAAGTCAGCACTCCATGGACGCAGCGATTGATCCATAGATTCCATTCAAACACACAATCATATACTCATAATTACGATCATATGTCGCCCGATGGTTGTCACCTTTCACCCCATCTCCAGAACTATTGGGCTAAAGCCATTGCCAAGACCTACTCCTCCAATCTTAACCTTTCCTGACATTCACAAATTAATCTTAGGCCAGTCGCCTAATATATTTGATACTTCATCATAAAGATTACTGTGTTGAATTCTCAAGGGATGTCAGACAGTACTAGGTGTAACTTGCTTAGTGCCCTAGTGCTCTCTTCTAATACATCCACTGAGGATCTCAGACTAGTCTATATAATAATGCAAGATTTCTAGTGAACAAACTCAAATGATCCTGTATGAATATTCTTCAAATTCTATGCGTCAGTTATTTAGGTGCTAAATATTATTAGCCAATACTGACTACTCTGTTAATTACTATACCGATATACTGTGTCTCTCCCCATTGTCTTTCAGAAATGAGGTCACTTGCTTAGTTCCTCATCTCGACACACTCTGTGGTGGGACTCAGATATCTTTTACATCTTTCTTTGTAACATGTTATCAAAGATGCTGCTTCAGTGTTTCCAGTAACATCTCTCTAGCTTGGTTATACCATATTAGTGCCATGTCACATACCTATATTTGAAGGTATCCTAATGATGGTGCCTAGTGGTCATTGACCTTAATAGTATAGGGGTCTTCAAACTCGAATCTCCTGTTCACTTAGGAAGAAAAATAAGAAAAATATGTGAAGAAAAATATATGTGGATGCAAGTATCTTATTTTGTTTTAATTATTAATTTATTTTATGATATTATATAATATTATCTTATAATATTATATAATATTATCTCGCTCGTGGTGTACTTGTCTATATGTATACGAATATATATTATATGTATGCTTTCTTTCTCTGTCTTCTCACCTGACCGTAGTAGATTGATGTGTCTAATTTGCACGATGTTAACTATCATCTATTCAACCCAAGGACTTGTAATAAGGTTGAACATTTCTACTGCTGTCGCTAACCACCAATGAAATGTGTGGAAGTGTGCTTCCGATATCACAGTGTTTATTACTTAACTGTGTGTATATATATCTGCATACTAAACTCAATGGTAATATTCAGGTAATCTAATCTAATCTAATTACTCTGTCCAAAGCTGATTGCCTGGATTAATTATTAATTCAAAATATTTCAAAGTCTCACTGTTTATTATCACTGATGATTATCTCTTTGCACCACAATTTAAGTTTATATTTATATTTATATTTGTACGCGTCTCATGGATTATGGTCTGAAATAATGGTCTCAAATATAATGGTCTATTCGATAATCAACAATTGCCCTTGATAAGAACAACCTGGTGTTTCTATTTGGCAAATGATCTGGTTCTGGTTCTCTTATAGCCGATTCTGTACCCAAGCTACTGCAGTCAAATGTCGCTGCTCACTCTTGTACTCTTGCACGATCTAATTACTGTTAGTAACGCTATCAGCTAAATACAAGAGAAATGTTAATCATATTATCATTATTGTACATCCATGTCTACGCATTCATTGCATTTAATAATATAAGTCCCCTTTTATTCTCACTCACGTTCCCCCCTTACTGTTACGCGTAGAAGGAAGTTTGCATTATCATGATGTCAGACATTGGCAGCACGACGCTGCACTCCTTCGCAGAGTTAAGTAACCTTGGGAGTATCAAAATGGTCTCATGGAACATTCGAAGCCTAGCTAAACATTTTGACCAAGTAGAGCTCTTAACATCTGGTCTTGATCTGGACCTAATTCGTTTTTCTGAGACATGGCTCAACTCAAACACGCATGATAACTCTCTAAGGCTTCACGGTTATTCTTTGTACAGATCTGACAGAGCTGTCAAGAAAAGAGGGGGTGGCCTCTGTACGTATTTTAATAATAATTTGGTAGTGGACACGGAGAAGTATAAACATCTTAATACGTCTGATACAAATCTTGAAATACAGATAGCACAGATAAAGAAAGGTTTCAACAAGACATGCACGATTCTCAATGTCTATAGGCCACCTAGTGGCTGTACCAAAGTTCTCATCGAGAAACTTCATTTTATACTCTCTAAAATTAATAGTTCTCATGACACCTACATCATGGGTGACTTTAATTTGGATTATCAAAATATTAAAGAATCCAAGTCCAGTATCTCTACTGAGCTTCGGAATTTATTGGATGATTTCTCTTTAATCCAATACATTAAGCAAACTACCCGTTCCACTCTAAAATCGAACACAACCATCGACCACCTTTACACAAACTCTCAACATGTCAGTTCTGCAGGTATAATTGATATTTCGGTTTCGGATCATTTTCCTATTTTTATGGTACGAAAGAAGCCAAGGACCAAATATGTCACTGGGACCTTCTGGGCTCGGAATACAAAGTGCTTAGACCAGAAAATACTTAATAACACCCTAAAAAATTTAGACTGGGGGGCCTTCTTTAATAACCCAGACCCAGAGAAATGCTGGGAGACTTTACTTGAGAGAATTGTCTTTTATTTGGACATAATGTGTCCATTAAAGGAATTCAGAAACGTCTGAGTCAAACCAAAATGGATGACAGAGGACCTAGTTTTAATGATGAATGAGAGGGATCGATTGTTTCGGGTCGCAAAGAATACCAATAATACGGATATGTTACAGCAGGCTAGACTCCTGCGAGCTCAAGCTAATAATGCCTGTCGTGCGGCTAAGTCTAATTTTATCAAGTCAAATCTAGAGTTTCACGACAAGAACCCGAAAAAATATTGGGAGTTTTTGCGACCGTTAATCAGCCCATCCAAAATCAAATCTAATAATAATATCAATATTGAGGTAGATGGACAAATTTTAGATCAAAAAGATGTACCAGATACATTTAACGAATTTTTCCTGAATGTGGGTCCAAACCTTGCGAATAAAATCCCTTCCCAAAGCACTTCTACTCCCATCCCAGAAGACAAAGAATGTTTCCCGGATACGGTTCCTAACTTCAAATTCTCACAACTTACTTCTGATGAAGTGAGGAAGATAATTTCGAAGGTTGATATAGCAAAAAATTCTGGTATAGAATTTTTGCCTTCTAGTATATTGAAATCATGTTTATTAGTTCTTGTACATCAGTTCACTCACATCATAAACACCTCACTGTTGTTGGGCAAAATTCCAAAAGCGTTTAAGGAGGCAAAGGTTACGCCTCTATATAAGGCGGGTAATAGGACAGCAACTACAAACTATAGGCCAATTTCGTGTATTACGTTGCCTGCCAAAGTTCTTGAAAAGGCAGTGCAGCAGCAGCTTTCGCAACATTTTGAAATGAATGACTTATTTAATAATAACCAGTATGGATTTCGGCCGGAACACTCTATTCAGCAAGCGCAAACAGACTTTTTGAACAAAATATATACAAATCTTAATAGTAAACTTTTGAATAAAACGGTTTTTCTTGATTTTAGTAAAGCGTTTGATACCGTTCATCATCAAACTTTATTGCGAAAGCTGGAATCGTATGGTATCCGAGATATGGAACTCCTTTGGTTTTCTAACTATTTAAGAGAAAGGCAACAATTTGTAACTGTAAATGGACGAAAGTCCAAAGGGGGAGTGGTCACGTATGGGGTTCCCCAGGGTACGATCTTAGGTCCTATTTTATTTACTATTTATATAAATGACCTTCACACGGTCATCAAACATGCCAATATACAGCATTACGCTGACGATACCGTGCTCTCTTATCACAACTCAAATGTCAATGTACTCTTTGATAATTTGCAGCAAGATTTAAATAGTGTATTCTCCTGGTGCGCTATCAACAAACTATCCCTTAATGTATCTAAATGTAAATCTATTTCATTCGGAATAAGTCATCAATCTAAAACAAAAATCCAAAACTCAGGTCGTCAGTTAAAAATAGGCTCCACTACCCTTGATGAAGTCAGTGAATATAAGTATCTAGGATTTATTCTAGATGAATTTCTTACCTTCAAACCTCATGTACTAAATACCTTGAAGTCAGTTTCCTCTAAAATTAGGCTTCTTTACAAAGCAAAGAAATCCCTCACTTTTCAAGCAAAACGGGACCTATACAAAATGGCCATTCTCCCCAACTTTGATTTTTGTGATTTTGTTTACGACTCCGCACCCCAGTCTCTGTTGAAAAAGCTTCAGTCGCAGCAAAATCTGGCACTTCGTATAATTTTTAACAAATGCAAATTTGATAACATGGATAACGAACATAAGCTTTTAAATTTATGGCCTCTACAAGTTAGACGCAATAAACACCTTCTAGATATGGCATACTATATGACACAAAATCCCCTTAACCTTGACACTCGTGCTCTCCCAACAAGGAGTCACGCCAAGGGGAGGAGGAATCTTAAAATCGTCAACACCAAATCTACAAAAATCATGGATTCTCTTACCTATAAATGCCAGATTCGCTGGAACGACCTCCCTCAAGAAGCACATTTAATTGACGATGCGGTAGTTTTCAAGAAATTCACAGAAAAATTGCTATCCCCATTCTAATCTTAATTTTAATTTTGAAGCTTATTTTAAGCTAATGTATATTTATGTCTACCATATAACTGTAACCGCCTAGAAACGCTGTATATATTGTAACTCTGATTATATATCCCTCAATGCATTTGTAAGGGATACTGCCTTATGGTACTGTCCCACCTTTTGTCCAACACCCATGTTTATGATACCATCTCATCTCATCTATCATCACATAAGCACTGTAACTAAAATTGTTGATTGTATACTATATAACTCTAAACTTGTATGATTACAAAGTACTTTGTTCTTTAATCGTGACTCTTATGTAACAATATGTCGCGATGTCTCTACGATGATTAGATACCACGGCTGCCCCTTGATATGATCTTCAGTAATATAATCAATCTCTATTATAATAATATACCTTGTCGGGCTAGACCGTTACTATTATACTTCTTCTAGTTGGATACTGCTATTGTACCCCCTAGTTATGGCTATACCTAGCCTTATGTTACTGTTCTTGTTATTGTCTTTCTCAGGCTATACTTAGCCTCACGCTACTGTTGTTGTTACTGCCAGCACTCTTGTAAATGCTGAAACTATAATTTATTTATAGCCGTTGTTTTCGGCCTCCTTCATACCTTATGTTTAAAAAATTTTGTAAATTTACGAAACTTTGTACCCGCACCATAAATTACTTGAATTCGATAGAGGCACTCGTTGGAGGAAATGATATTCTTATCATGATAGACGTAGCTACCTGTTATTGTATGTACCATCATTACAAAATAAAGAATTCTTGAAATGAAATGAAATTCAATAAGATCAGATAAGAATGGTATGTCAGCCTAATTTGCTTATTGGTCTCCTCGCCTAAGACTCGGCGTTTTAATGGGAATATAATGACATTGTGTGGTCTTAATGTAATTATAATGGCACTTTGCGGTTTGAGGTGAGAGGCTTTCCCTTCATTTGAAGGGACTCTCTCAACTTTGGGCCTTGACTGGATTGGAAGAATGTATTGTCAACAAACGTTCAATAAAGGGAGTTGTTGCGGCACCACTGAAATGAACAAATATTTAGATTTCTTAGATTAGAATACTTTTATTGGCATTCGAAAATGCTTTTAATGAAGGGGAGATCTCTCATTCAGCTCTAATATAAATAGGAATTTCAGTCAAAGATGATGTCAAAGCAGATATCCTCCTCTCATATATGGGTCAGATTTCCAGAAAATGTACAATTCACCTTCACCTCTCAAATAACCCAAATTTCAGACGTCGATAACGTTCAAAATACAGTTCAACCTAGCCAAACAGATTGCTAAAATGAATGCAATGCCAAATATACTGGAATTTACCTTGTATTGACCAAATTGCAGCCTAATTTAGCAGAATTTACTAAATGTGTACAGCTGCCAATTGTACATTTTCTGAAAATCTGACCCATATATGCAAGCTATAGAAAGCTTCACCTTATATCAGCAAAATTAGCCGGGACAACAACAACATCGATATAAATCAGGATGAGCATAGAATCAGATTCATATATAACTCAAATGTCATAACCCTGAATTATACTCAAGGGGGATGAGGGGCACATTCAGACCATGACTATTTCACATTGATAACCAAGTTGCATTCAAAATGTGGGAAATAGGCTGGTATGGACACGGAGTAATGTATGGCTGACAATGTTACTGCCCTTTTCGCTTCTCAACCAATGACCCTAAAATCATCATAAGTAGCCATTTCCATCTACAAGTGTTGCACGTTCTAGCTCTTGCAGTGGCGAATAGGGGAGTTGTATAGCCGCCATTTTGAATCTTGATTCGCATGGAATAGGGGAGTTGCATGTCTCAATGCGCATGTCTGTCACAGTGCATGCTGGGATGGATTCAGTTCAAGTCTGACATACAAATATTTGGCAACATCTTTATCAAAAATTGCAAAATTGTTTTCACCAATACCACAGCTTGTATAGATGATTCATGAAAACCAAATGCAGGATGGGAAAGATGAAGTCAAGGGTTATGTAAACATGTATAACACATGGATATTGATATTAGAGCACTGATAAATATTCCATGATGAAGATAATGAAGATAAGTTTTCTTAAGATTTTATACTGTACCATTACTCCCATAATTCCATGCGAATCAAGATTCAAAATGGCGTCTATGCAACTCCCCTATTATGGGACTAATGGTACAGTGTAGAATCTATAGAAAACATGCCATGTTCAGCATGGACTATTTATCAATGCTTTAATGTCAATATTCATGTGTTATACATGTTTCCATGACACACGTCCCCATCTTTCCCAGCATGCATTTGGTTTTCATAGATCATTTATCACAAGCTTTGATATTGGTGAAAACATTCTTGCATTTTTCGATCAAAATATTGCCAAGTATTTGCATGTTAGATTTCAACAGAATCCATCCCATGATGCACTGTAAGAGACATGCGCAGTGGCACATGCAAGTCCCCTATTGTATTTCTTAACAATGTACGTATGAACTTAATTATCTAAAGTCGGCGTGTTGCATAAAAAGACTAAGAAAAACCTTGTGCAATAGTAGTCTAATATTAAATAGTGTTTTTGTAGACTTGGTCATGGGAGTGGTTTCAATAGTAAGTACAATATGTAATATTATAATAATTGTCTACCACAGATCTGCTAGCAAGCATTGTCTATTATATAATTATATACTCTAGAAACAGAAGTATCGTTTTCTTCTCATTCGCTCTGTCGTTTGATCAGTCCGGTTCCCCTAAAGGAAAGGGATGTTGTGTGCTATGGGTGTGCTATGGGTTGTATGACTGAAAAGTTCTCCAGTGACCTGTTGCACAAGCTAAGGAAAGGATTTCTTTGTGGGAATGCCTTCACCTGCAATTAATTTGATTTGAGTTTTTATTTCCAAACACATCACAGTGAAGGGTACTGGTATGTTCTTCCAAGTAAAATTAAATGCGGCAAGTTTACTTGAAAACTGTACAACATCGTTACATAGCTATTCAACTGCCTTCGCTGTGTTCTTAATTTTGGACTTTATAATAGCACTACATATCTCTCTTTTAATATATTGTAATATGTTGTCAGGTCATATTCAATATTTGGAATATATTATACAATTTTGGCTTAAAATTCATAATTATTTTACACAATAAGGTCGATCTCTTTGCTCTTAGCTGAACGAGTGATTAATCTGGTAACCAACTTGTTGGACCTTTTGACTAACTATTTGCAAGAATTAGACTCAGAAACGTTCAATATAATACTAAGGTGGATCAACATGTCCAATATTCAACTACACTATTGGGTGTGGAAATATCTACTTTAAGGGATGTAATGCAACAATTGAAGCCGTTTGTCACAGCTGTGACATCATCTTGCCTCAAACCGCAAAGTGTCATTATAATTCCATTAAGACCGCAAAATGTCGTTATATTCCCATTAAAACGCCGACTCCTAGCCCATGAAACCGATTAGCGAAGTAGGCTAACATGGCATTCCTACCTGATCTGAGGGTTTGGACCTAAACTGTATGTATGTGATCCGTTTTAGGAAAATGTGTCATAAGTCGCAAAATATGGATTTTGAGATATCACCATATTTGAAAAGTGCAGATCAATCTGATTCCAATGATAGTAAACAGTAGGACACCTAATAAGCATTTCTATAAAAAAAATAGTTTGCAATGTTTCTGGATAGGCAATTACCAATAAAGTAACTAAATATACTCCATACCAAGGCCTTCAAAACGCAAGGATATATTCAATACAATGTCCCGAAATTTGTTTCATGAATTCATATGACTATAAGTGCTAAACCCCCTAGAAATCAGAGTATTTCAATAAAGAGATCCTGTGGAAAAACACTTTGAAAAATATCAATTTTGCGACTTGTGACTCATTTTACTGGAACACATCATATATTTGGTCACATACACGAATCCCAGATTTCTGGGGAACTCCACGCACAGGTGGACATATTTGTGGCAGATCAGTAACGTCTAGCTGCGAATTGACAGGTCCTGGGGGTGTCAGACACCCGTCATCCAGGATTTGAATGAGAGGATATATCAAATATATTTATCCTAGTTGACCACCAACGTCGGTCAAGGATTAAGCGTTTTTCGGATTAAGAAGCAGCACTCAATTGGGGTGGGGGTAAAGGGGACATTGTCGACCCTATACTCACCCACTCTACTATACTTCTGTCTTCAATGTATTTCATTTCTGTCTATTTATTCATTTGTTCCAAATGTATGTGCCATATAGGCTTTTAATGTTATTCAGATAAATTCACGACGAATTCTGTTGTTTGCATGAATACACTTGTAAAACAATCTTGCCAATTCTGTTGATACACACATGTTATGCTTTAAAAATATATATATATACTCCATACGAAGTATTTAAGGTAACTGCCGGAAGAGATGCTACCTCGTTGTACCATAGGCATTTATACTCCCATTTATACTCATTTGTACCTCACTGTACTTGTGATCTATTGACAAATAAAAAACATCTTATCTTATCTTATCTTATCTTATAAACAAAAGTGTTGGCTTAACCCCAAATATCATACCCCATATCATACCCCTCAACCCCTTACAAGGACCGCCCCTTTCCTGTTCACTAGTGGACTACGTCTTGTAAGACATAAGCCATTGCACTCCAGCAACCTTCTCAACTCTGGGTTTATATCCATACATATTACTCGGCTTATTTTCCCTGAATCTTGAGACTATTGCCGGCCAGTGATCATCGTGTTATTGCTCTGCTCACTCACTCATGGTTACATATATCTTCTCTTCCTATTCAGCTTACACATAATCTGCAATTATGATTATTTATGCAATAAGCAACCACTCATGCAGCAAAATTTCTGCTGTAAAATTATCCACTTTTAGAAAGGGGTTTACAACTGGTCTCATATCTACTGTGAATCACCTTGTTGATACATCAGGCTAAGTTTACACAGATATACATTCACATGTATGTATGTGTACTTAAACAATGCAAATGCGTTAAAAAGCCTGTAAGTTCTAATTTAGTTCCATGGGCTCATATAAAAATCTTTATGAATTTCGAGCGTTGCCCTCCCCCCCCCCCACAACACAAATAAACAAGTGTTGAGTAAACAGTTATTTATTAACTATTGATCTATTTAGCTTTAATGTGAACTTAATGTAACTACATGGCGTTTCCAAGGGAAACATTTTCTTGTCGGCGGTTACTTGTGTCCAATGTCAAGTTATAGTTACTGCGATGTAGTCATGCTCTGACTGAAAATGTTAAATATTTACCTAAAAAAACCTTACACTTGAACTTAGATTACAGCATAATAAAGGGCTGAATCACAGATGGATTTTTTTATATCGGTTCACTAGCTACGTCGTGTATTTTGGCATGGTCTATTGTAACCTCTCAGTATCATTCATATTGTACGGATAACCATTTGTGAGAACTTGTCCACAAGTAAGAGTATTTAGAGGGGAGAGGAGAGAGAAGATAGTGGTGAAAGAGAGAAAAGGGAAGAGAGAGGGGAATGAGGGAAAAAGGAATGAGGGGTTGAGATTAATGAAGGCAGATCATGTGAAGAGCATAGGGGAGGTGTGTTGAAATTAGGTTAATTCTAGTTTTAATTTCCCTTTGAATGAAGGGATATATGGGGTTTGGGCCTGTAGAGATTTAAGGTTGATTAGTTTAAGTTTTTAGTTTCCCTTGGAATGAAGGGATATGTGGAGTTTGGACCTGGAATGGTATGTCTTAGTTAGATTAGTTTGATTTTTCCCTTCATTTGAAGCGGTTGTAAAGTATTTGAGCCTGAAGTAATATGGTTGATTATGCGAGGATAAAGGTTTCAAGTAGATGGGTTAATCCCGGGGCATAGTGTGGTGGATGATGCAATACTGTAGCATAGGCTGGCCATGGATTTGCAAGATGAAATAATTTCCCTTGGAATGAAGGGATATATGGGGTTTGAGCCTGTAGAGATTTAAGGTTGATTAGTTTAAGTTTTTAGTTTCCCTTGCAATGAAGGGATATGTGGAGTTTGGACTTGGAATGGTATGTCTTGGTTAGATTAGTTTAATTTTTCCCTTCATTTGAAGGGGTTGTATAGCTACTATTTCTGAGCTTCCATAGCCCTCCATAGCCTTAAAAACTGTATATTACCACATTGGGACTCACGCATGTTAGGATTGACCCGTCCAACTGTAATGGACTGTCCCAAATTATGTAAGAGGTAAGAAAAGGGTGTTATATGGGTGGGGAAGGGTGGAGCAGGTGGAGATGCGATCTGATAGCGTCTGATTTCACATCTGATATCATACAAACATGCAATCTGATATCATCTGATTCAACATCTGATATAACACTGAATTTTTGCATATCTGATCGAGATCTAATCAATGATTGGCATTCGTTAGGTAGAATCAGTTATTTTTGACTACTCAAAAATAAAAACGAAAACATGCAAACTCTGGGTTTATATCCATACATATTACTCGGCTTATTTTCCCTGAATCTTGGGGCTATTGCCGGCCAGTGACCCATCATCGTGTTATTGCTCTGCTCACTCACTCATGGTTACATATATCTTCTCTTCCTATTCAGCTTACACATAATCTGCAATTATGATTATTTATGCAATAAGCGACCACTCATGCAGCAAAATTTCTGCTGTAAAATATTCCATTTTTAAAAAGGGGTTTGCAACTGGTCTCATATCTAATATGAATCACCTTGTTTTGTGCATGGCGGTTTTATTTTCCCAAACAGCACATTTTAAATTTTCCATTGGATTTTTAAATCAATATTTATTTAGGAAACCAAATTTTAATCCCTTTTTAATGTGCGGTGAAAAGGTTTAACAATGACGTCATCAGTTACAACTGAAGTGAGGTAATTTACATTGTGTAGTCCCATAAGTTACCCAGATGTTATCAAGCCCCATTTCAACCAGAGCCCTCAAGCTATGATTGAGATTTATGGGAATATTTATAACTGTTAAGTATATACCAATCAAAATAAACTATAAGATTCAGGAAAGACTTGATACATTGGGACAAGTTTACACAGATATACATTCACATGTATGTATGTGTACTTAACCAATGCAAATGCGTCAAAAAGCCTTTAAATTCTAATTTAGTACCATGGCCTCATACAAAAATCTTTATGATTTTCTAGTGTTGCCCTCCCCCAGCCCCCTCCACTTCCCACACACACATAAAAAGAAAACATGAAGACGTTCTCCCATGTTGTATGGAGACAGGACTGAACCCACTGATAGGATCTGTGATGCGATGACGTCATTATGCGACATATATGCAAATGATAAGTATAATGTTGTATGATTTGACCATCAGTCTCGATCGACCCCTGTTTTGCCCTTGGTTATTGGTATATAAGATACTTAAGCGCCTTTTTAAGCGAAGAACTTTTCCTTTGCATGGTTAAAATAAGATAAGATTATGTTACGTAATATTGTGTAACTTTGCCTGGCCTCCCCTACCAGACAACGTGCAGGACGGCTGGTTATGCAAATGAGGTAGGCCCCTGACGCGGGTGTCAGGTTTGGGGAATAAACACTTACCTTTGATCGATGACCTGATCAAGTCGGGATCCATATAGCTCCGTGTTATTTCAGTTATTAATTAGCACAGAAGTGATAATTGCCTCTCAATTATCACTTACATAATAGAGAACATTTCCTATCATAATATTGAAGTCATTAATTAAAGAGTAGATGCTAATTGGAGATCAATTAGCATACATTAGGACGAAGAACGGTACCTCACAATAAGGATAATATTCAGGATAATCAATATCTATCAATTAGATGGTTCTTTATTTCCCATAATAGGTGTAAAGTTGACAAAAAAAGGTGAGAACTTCTCAAATTGGAGCTTGAGTTATAGGTATGTCTCTCAACATTGCTACTCTAAACACTGAAGTTTGACTACCAACGCATGTACATTGTAATACTTTCCGTATATATAATAAGATACTGATTGAGTTCTATGCAGTAATGGATTCCTACAATGTTTTCTAAGTGCAACGTTTCATGAAAGGATGTGTTCTAAGAAGGGTTTGTGATTAGGGCCTGTGTACTACATGGTTAAAAGAAGTGGAACGGCAAAATAAAATAAAACCAATAAAAGTTAACAGACTATAACTAGTCAAAAGAAGTGGAAAGGAGAACTAGGCTTTTCTTCTTATACAATAAAATAAAACCATTGAGACTTAACAGGCTATGACTATTGCAAGGCGGAGTGTGTAAAATACTGATTTTTCATTTTTCCAAATATCACCGTATCAATGTATTTGATGAATGTGTGTCGGTCTTTAATTCAGTGTGCCTCAGTCCTTAGCTTGTGCCATCTTACTTGACATTTATAAATGATTGAGTTTTGAATTTTTGTAGGTCTAATAATGAGTAATTATAGTCATTAGAGTTCATTAATTTCGAATATTAATAACAATGTGGTTACTGATAGTGTAATATGCATCCTTCATTGTGACTTGTGGTTGTCAGTTTTCTTTCCTCTACATTTTCATGATTCTGTGCTTGGTGGTGGGCAACCGCAATTATATCTTTTTCTCTTTTTTTTTTACTCAGGGGTAGAATGTTTAGAATTTTGTATTGTCCACATTTTCAAGTTTACTTATGTCAAAAATTATACGTATTGCTGAATTTTGGAATGATTGCAATCTTTGTAATAGGTGTTTTGGTTCAGAATCATAGATGAAGTCACCAAGGTATTTGTACTCATTTACCTGTATGAGGGTAGAGGCACCAAGTTTTAAGGATAAGAGCACACATACTTTGGTACTTTGGTGTGATAGAGAAATTCATCACACTGCACCTACCTGCATTGAAGGAAATTTTGTTAGCTTGTTAGCTCGGTTAGCTTGGTGTTAGCACCAAATTCCCATATTTTTTAGGTCCTCCTCGATCAATTGGTTTAATGTGCCTTCATTTTTATGGTTTAGTGCATAGTGTCGTAACAGTAAACGATTTTACTACTGTGTGCAAGTCATTGATATAAATAGAGAAAAGGATTAGGCAAAGGATGGTACCTTGTGGAACTCTGAATGTAATTAATCCTGTTTTTGATGCCAACCTATTTGAAAAGACTGCTGTCTGTCAAAAAAATAACTTGTGAACCAATCAAACTCTGTCTATCTGATGCCATATGTCACTAGTTTATTAAGAAGTGTTTGATGGTGTACAGTATCAAAATCTTTTCTAAAGTCTAAGATAACTGTAGTATTGAGATGTTTATAATTTAATCCCTGATAGATGTCATTAAGAAAGTCTATCTATGGTCGATTCTCATGAAACGGTTCCAAAAGGGTATTTTTTGGAAAGGTCATTGAAATAAAATGAAATGTCTAGTATAGGCGCCCAATACCATACTCTTCTAGACCCTGAAACTATGCCTCTTATGTATGAAAATTGTTGGAAATATGCCCTTACATACATTGCATCATGGACGGTGATGATCACAAAAATATTCGTAGTCATTTGATTCAATAATAGAACAATAAAAGAATAAAGGAATCGCATCATCCTAAAGAAGGATAATAGCCCTTTTGATATGGGAAACGACCTAGTCCCATAGGACCATTATGAAAATCAGTGAAGAAAAATCGTCACAGACGGTGATGGGGGCTGTCATGGACGGTGACGGACAAAAACTTCCCCATTTGTAAACCTTAGATCTCAAGATCAATTGGGAATATTGATAATTTTTTTTCTTTCTGATTCAAATCATTCATGTGTCCATCTTTTATCAAGCATGCAGAAATAATTTTTTGCATCATTTTTTATTAAATCACATCATATTATCAGCATCACAGACGATGACGGCGAACATAGGTTTAAATTTTGTTATGGATTATGCTCCATGAGATTTTTTTACTATATCATTCAGTATTTGCTTGTCCAATAGAAGAATCGCAGTTTTAACACAAAAACAACTCTGAGCATGTAATGTAACACATCTGGCATAACTTTCCAATTCAGAACTATTTATCACATTATAATTATAACATTTAGTTGTGTCAGAAGGAGGATATACAAGATAATCCATGTCATTACAGAAACATATCATGCAGTCTCACATGATGTTGTTTATCAGGGCGATAGATCTACGGCGACCTTGAAATTTAAAGTTGTATTACAAGTTAGATTCACGAGAAAATTAATTTTATTTTGGTGTATACCAAAATCACACAATGGCCCCCTGATGGTATGGAAAATCTTCGGTTAGCACTACCTAGATAAGTATATAATATGCGGCAGCGAAGTAACTGACTAGGTTGGGCCAACATTTTGTATCTATTCCTCCCTATTAAAAACAGTTACATTGAGAAATGAATTGAGGAAGTGGGTGTGCACCCCCTCCACCTGCATCCTGCGTCCAGTTTAACTGAGGGGGTGAGTCCTGCGTCCAGCTTTTCACAAGAAAAACCAAACAAGTACAATCGGGAAAATAGGTTTTCCTAGCCTGGAAATAGGTTGTTTACCAGCCTGCATCTGCGTCCACAAAAAAACCATTGCATCCTGCGTCCATTTCAAGGGGTGCACACCCACGAAGAATACGATTAAATTTCTTCTGCAAGGCACAGAGATTCTACAGCTATGAAATTCTGCCACCATATTCCATGCCTACTAGCATGAAATATTGCTAGAACGTATGAAATATAGCAGCCTTGATATTAAGTAACAATGTGCTGCCTAATTTCATGTGTAAAAAGCTTGAAATATGCATTGGGGAGGGGGGGGGGTCAAATTTAAGAATCAAAAACAACAAAGCTTTGATTGATTCAGCCGGGAATGCGGCTTTAACAGCTGAGTCATGAATTAAGAAGGTTTGGCCGCTCCCATCATGAAGCATAGACCATCAGCTTACCATTCACATACTGGAGACACTTGTTTACCCCCGACAACTCCCTCTGTGCCTTGATGGAATGTCCATTCTCCCAGCACCATGCCTACAATTATCATGGAGTCTGCTAGAGCCCGGTCAGATTATTCCGGATAGAAGAGATAAGCTATAGGCTCATCTACATAGGAAGATAACGATTACAGGTGCCTGGGAATCCTGCTGGTGTTTACTTGCGGCTAGTCGGTACATATATAGGGGCTAATGTCCTGGATGGTAGATGTCCTAGTGAGGTAATGTCCTGGATGGTAGATGTCCTAGTGGGGTAATGTCCAGGATGGAAGATGTCCTAGTGAGGTAATGTCCTGGATAGTAGATGTCCTGGCGGGGTAATGTCCTGGATGGTAGATGTCCTAGCAGGGTAGATGTCCTAGCAGGGTAATGTCCTGGATGGTAGATGTCCTAGCGGGGTAATGTCCTGGATGGTAGATGTCCTAGTGAGGTAATGTCCAGGACGGTAGATGTCCTAGTGGGGTAATGTCCTGGACGGTAAATGTCCTAGTGGGGTAATGTCCTGGATGGTAGATGTCCTAGTGAGGTAATGTCCTGGATGGTAGATGTCCTAGCGGGGTAATGTCCTGGATGGTAGATGTCCTAGTGAGGTAATGTCCAGGATGGTAGATGTCCTAGCAGGGTAATGTCCTGGATGGTAGATGTCCTAGCGGGGTTATGTCCTGGATGGTAGATGTCCTAGTGAGGTAATGTCCAGGATGGTAGATGTCCTAGCGGGGTAATGTCCTGGATGGTAGATGTCCTAGCAGGGTAATGTCCTGGATGGTAGATGTCTTAGCGGGGTAATGTCCTGGATGGTAGATGTCCTAGCGGGGTAATGTCTCTCTTTCTCTCTCTCTTTCTCCCCCTCTAGCTCTCTCCTTTCTCTCCTCCCTCTCCTATCTTCCTCCCTCTCTTTTCCCTCCCTCTCCCTCCTTCCCTCTCTCTCTCACCTTCCTTTATTCCATTCTTTACTTTTGCTTTTCCTTTCTCCAATCCCTCATCTCCCCTCACTCAGCGTTTTCAGCATCTGCCATTCATGCTCATGCTCATGCCATACAGACATACATGCATTATCAATCAAGAGCTTTACATAGGTTTATACAAGTCTAGCCACTGTATAATATCTTTAAAGAATGGATGTTCAAACGACTAAAATTATATTCTCAACAACTTCAATAAGCAGAAATGTTATATTAGATTGTGATTCACAGTCGCCGGGGGTGTTTTTTAAAGTAAGAGAATCACAACAATATGCTAGACATTTGGATATGGAAAACCTTCTTAAATTAAATCTTTTTAATTCATATATGTTTTTAGATAAACTTGATCCCATCAATAATAAGGATTTACAAATGCAGAATTGATATTACTGGCGTTAATAGCTGCGCCTCCAAACGGCATGTACAATAGGGGACTTGCATAGCCGCCATTTTGAATCTCGATTCGCATGGAATTATGGGACTAATGGTACAGTGTAAAATCTATGGAAAACATGCCCTGTTCAGCATGGACCATTTAGCAATGCTCTAATAGTAATATCCATGTGTTATACATGTTTCCATAACACAATTCCCCATCTTTCCCATCATGCATTTGGCTAATACAAACTATGATATTGGTGAAAACATTCTTGCAATTTTAGATAAAAATGTTACCAAATATTTGTATGTCAGATTTGAACTCAATTCATCCCAGGATGCACTGTAACAGACATGCGCAGTGGCACATGCTGATGCAACTCCCCTATTTGGTACATTTTAAATTGCCCAACATTAGAGAAAAAATAAGTTTATCGGGAAAAAGTATTTTGTTTACCTTCCAAAGCAAGCAGACCGAAACTATGTCAATATATGTACCGTCTCAAAGGCGGTATCAAATATATTTCATAAGTGACTTTTTGATGCCAATATGATAAATAGGTGAGCGTAATCTAGCTTTCAGATGTCTATAGGGTCATGAATAGGTGACATAAAAGAAGAAAAATACCATACAAATATACCATTTAAGTGGTTCTTGTATGCTCATCAGTCAACATATACTTCTTGCGTAGAAAACGCATATAAGTCACAACAGATACACAATTGAATAAAAGTAATAATTTAAAATATGGATATGAATAAATTCCCCATTTATTCCTTATTTTGAACATGCAATTCATCGGAAAGTAGAGAAAAAAATCGTAGCCAGTCTAAGGCGCATAAGATTTCTCGAACTCGGCGGTATGGTGACCCTTTTTTTTTTTTTTTTTTTTTTTTATAGATATTTATACAGCCCTGAAGAAGACCTGATGAAGGGCAATCTTAGCCCGAAAGCTAGTGTAATAAAGAATTGAAACCATAAATTAGGGATTTTTTCCTACCCAAAATAACATCACCACTAATACAACCGGGATACTCGATATAAAAGCGACTATCTACCTACCTCGATACATATTTATACAGCCATCAGTGATGAGAATATACAAGGCTCACGGGGGCTATTATTTAGCATTGTCCATGATTTTCCGCCAGGGGCTGTTAGGTGCAGTGCTACTTCTATGGAAGGAAAGGAGCGGTGCATAGTAATAGTACTTAGTCTAAGAGGAAAGATAGAGGTTCATTATTGGTTGTCTAGGGGAAGGAGACCGGTAAAGTACAAACGATGAGCGGCAATGTCTGACAGATATGCGGTTAAGCCTATCTACAAATCCCCGTCTCAGAGATTTACCATCCCCCCAACAGGCTGTTAATTCCTTACTTACTACTAGTATTATTCTTGACGTTAGAGTTTTTTCCAGCTAATAGAAACATTCATCATGTTTTCTTAAAGTGGGGATTAATCCAACTAATTACATCATATGAGAAAGTAATAACATGCTTTTTGTTGAGTTGAGTTGTGACAGAACCATTACAGTTTACTGCTCCATAATATTTTATGGATAGAAAGGTAAGAGAATTCGTGTAATATTTATTTTAAAATGATTGGTTTAATTTTCCTCAATGAAGAGCATAATTTCCAAATATGTTTCTTAATACTATGCATATTAATGTCACTAAATGTGTCTCTAAATCTTGCTCATAAAAACGTTTGTCATTTGGAGAAAAATGCCAGTACAAGGGGATTGTGTTTTGTACCATGTTTCCCAAATACCAAAATATCCGTCAAATGACTTTTAGACTTTTAGAACGGAACAAAAAGTAGAAAATATTTATTAGATGTTGACCGATATGTTAACTGAGAGTGCAGTTTTAATCCCTGGTGAAAAGGGTTAAAATTTGATCCTTGATGAAAGGTTTAAAGATGGAGGAAAGGTGACAAAGCTAGAGGTGGCAGCATCTAATGAGTGCAGTATAGAGGTAGGTGGTCACATAGCCCACCCACTGATTGATCGACCCCATGTCTCCCGCCTAGACGCCAATTGTGACCAATGCAATCGGAACGGAACATCACTACGGTATTTTTCTCTCCTGAATCAACCGTTTATGCAGACGTGGGCATTTCTTTGATTGGGGACTTGTTTGTTTCACTTTCAGTGGAGTCAATGAACTCTATTTATTTCTTCATATCCAAGATACAACTATCAATTCTATTTCAACACTATTTTAATTCGATACCAACTTTAAAAAAAAAAAAGAGATTGGACCTTTTTAATACTGAAATATAAAAATAATGTTCGGTGATTAAGAGATCATAAATTAAGAATATATACATGTACAACTATTTAATATATAGCTTTACATAATCAATGTATAACATACAATGGACCTATATAAAACTATAACATAAATAGATTGCAGATTTTATCTTTTTTATTCATAAAATATGTTATAACAATAGAAAATGACACAATTTGTTTAGGATATGGGAGGATGGGAAGGTATCTCTCCTCAGTATAGGACCAAAGTATAATTTACATATTTGGTAGAATAAGAACAAAAAATAATATCAAAACCCAAGTATAGACAACAGCTAGTTGAGGTCGTGTTTAATGTTTAAAGAGGGGATTTCCCTGCTCGTTGTAGGGAAATGCAAATGTATAAGATAAGTACACTGCCAAGTGATAATGGGTATCTTTTTATTGCCGTGCGGATGAATAAATTTCCATTGCAATCATGACGAGGTGATAACTACACAGCTTACAATCTCATATAGTCCTGGCAAAATGGCGCTGGATTTGATGAATTTGCTCCATGTTTTAACAATAAAACATAAATGTGATGTGTTTCAGGAAAATGAGTCATAAGTCGGAAAAATTAGATTTTGTGATACCATCATATTTGAAAAGGTGAGACCAAGCCGATTCCAATGAATATAAACACTAAGGGCATCTAATAAGTATTTCTATATCTTAAGTTTGATATTTTTATTTTAAAAAAAAAAGTTTCAATATTTTTGGGTGGACAATTACTATTAAAGTCGCCAAATATACCCTATGGGATGACCCTATAGTTGCATGGCAATATTTGATACACTGTCTTGCATTTTGGTACATGTATTCATACTTCATCCAGCGTTAGTCATACCAAAAATGAGAACATTCCTACTAAGAGATTTTGGGAATATATCACTTTGAAAAATATCAATTTTGCGACTTATGACTCATCTTCTTGAAACACATCACATATATGTAATTCAATCCATTTGACCAGTGACATCTGCTACTGTTTTTAAGGCATATATGCAAATATATAGATCTATAGGATAAGTAGATACTAAGGGAAAGTTTGTCAAACTCTATATTGCCTATAGATGTGTACACGAATAGGCATAAAATTACCGTGACTGTGTCATTGCCCGTCCCAATACCAAGCACTTTCCAATTTTAAATAGGTTTTACCAGGGAATTAGTGCGTTGAAATAAATATCAGTGTTTATCTGAATGATTCACAGTGGATTAATCTGCTGGGCAATGTATTATCAGCATCCTAATCAAGTGCTATATGTTGTATATATGAGATATAGTGTTTACGTTGGTGGCGGTTGTAATCATAACCTACTCTGTAAGCTATAACGCGGGAATTGGCTTCACGTGTAAGTAGTATATGGAAAGTGGGATTTTCCACGGGGACTATTCCCTAATTATAAATTCTCATGGAGTGACTTTTTGAACGATCAACTGAAGGATAGCTGCTGGCATAGTGAAGGATAGAATCTCTGCTGCGAGGTTTCGCTGCTGAGACCGGTGGGGATTCACCAGTAGTCGCGCGATGGGCGATTATTAGCATTCTGCAATTAAAAAAACTGCTCTCGATTGCCCGAGCCATCAATGACTTCTATCTAGACACATTGTCAAGTTAGCGAAGCACTTCTTTTCTGTCTACTGAGGATGACCATTGCTAATTGGACACGGCACACTAGGAGGCGCCACGAGCAACTGCCCAGACGACATTTGTTAGGGTGACGTCACATCCGGTATATTTCCGACCAAGCCGCCGCCCATTGGATTTTGTCGGAGAAGAGGAGGTCCTGACATTGTAAAGTGACTTCTGTCTGTATTTATTCTATAGCAGGAGTACACCTTCCCAGTCACGTACGCCCTCATTAAACATAGCAACTTTGAGATGTAAATGTAGAAATCGGCACGGAGCAATGGCGCATTTGAATTGAGATTTTGGCGATATTTTGCTTTAAGTCGTTACTCAAAATGGGAGACCGATCCAATCTGATCCTGTTGTTTGCTATAGGGGCAATCATTCGCAATAGACTCGGTTTTTACGTCTTAGTTTAATGTGTCCGACGGATTTGATAAGAGGCCATAAACTTTAAGCATGCATTAGAAAGGCCACTATATATCGACTCCTTCTAATTATTTTTCTATCTGGGTATCTCTTCCGTATGGGTCAGATCTTCAGAAAATGTACAATTCGTCTTCACTAATTTTCTTAAATAACCCAAATTTAGCATCAAAATGAGCATCAAAATGCAGTTTAACATAGCAAAATAGACACTACAAATCAACGCGACGCTAGATATACTCAGATATACCCGGTGTTCATCATTTTTCAGCCTAATTTAGCAGAATTTCCTAAATGTGTAGAACTACCAATTGTAAATTTTCTGACGATCTGACCCATATAGGGGTTTATAATGGGGTACTGGCGCTTCCATAGGGACTACAAATTTGCACTGATCATATCATAACGGGACCATATCAAAACCCATCGTTCTCAGATAATGGGTCTCGTTCAATTGGTGTAAACCCATAACACAAAGCATAGGCTTAACTGTTATATATTGGATTGTACTGACAGACAAATCCATTGCAAGGCATTCATATGTATCCTAAGTATATATATTTCTATATATTATGATTCCAATCTCTATATATTATGATTCCAATCTCAATGAGGATGTACTTTGATAGAGCAAAAGTTACCGTATTATTTTTGTATGGATTTTATAAATATTATATTGGCATAATGAATAAAAAAACAAACAAAAACACCCCTAACTTATAGGCCCTATTAGCGAGACAGATTATCTATTTAGATGTTTTGAAGAGGCATTTATGCAATGTTACCTCCATCTGATAGTCCTATATACAGGACGGATATGCATAGCCCCTAGTTTTATCGGTTTGAAATGTCCCCGACAGATATACCATTTGTATATCTCACCCACACGATTTCATCGTCTTTATGATCTTGTTTTCACTGGTAAATCGCATAAGTCGGTCATAAAATTTCGAATCTCTGAGTGCATTTCGCTTTATAACGTGGGGGCCTGGAAACAGATAAATTGTAGTTGGATCAAGCAAGCAATGGTCCTCGATCGTGGACAATGAGAACTCTTGGTCAGAGGAGGGGCAAACTTCCGTCTCTCTTTATATCAAGCAGTTCGGGGAAATCCAGTAGGGTCCGCACAAGGTGAACAAGTCAGGGGGAATCTTAATTAATATAAGGCCAACAAAAAATAGGTGTGTTTCCGATTTATCTGGCAGAAAACTAGGTAGGGGGGTGGTAATTTTTTTTTGTTAATTTTGTTTGTTTGGAAACCACCTCCCAGGAACTGAAAAAAATGACTTTTTCATAACAATAGTTGTTTTGAACATGGGAAATGTGCTTTTTGACAGTTTAGGGCTAGGAAAACCCGTTTTCCTGCTTTTATAAGCTTTTTTTGTCAAAAAATAAAAAAAAACCTAAGATATGATGGGGAAAATATCAGGTTTGGTAAAAAATTGTTTAGGTAGGGTAAGGTTTTTCTAGGTAGGGGGGGGGGGGGGGGGGTAAATCGGAAACACACATATTTTTTTTTGCCTAATCCGAGCGGTATAGGTGATGTTTGATGTGGGGATTATACGCAGCAGTTAAAGGATTGAGATACGCTTAAAGACTTCAAGGACGAATAAAGTTGATAGTTATAGTCTGAATTGGCTATTTTTAACACATGAATCTCATATATAACCCTGATAACCATCAGCACCCTGCACTAGCCTCAATTTCAGATATATCCCTTACTATTTATACAAAAGGGAGGGGGTGTCTATGTGCGTGTGTGTGAGAGAGAGAGAGAGAGTGTGTGTGTGTGGGGGGGGGGGGGGGGTAATTCCCAGCCACCAAAAGTCGTTTAAATGCATGATAATCCTAGGGATGTGCCACATAGACCGAGATAAAAGCTGCATTCTCATACAGCTATTACAACAACAAAGATCTGACAAATCTACTCATAATTATCATGATTTATGGACTGAATTTATCAATATTTGATGCCATTTAAGTGTATAATGATCTGAAGTCGAATCGGTCAAGAGAAAACGGTCGTCGATAATATGTGCGATATTAAGTGAAGCCACCATAGGATATCATTTCGGCGGGTCACCGAAATAGATGTGGACTTTTATAGAGCGAAGCACTGTAGCACAAACAACCGGACAAAATCCTCCAACATTTTGGTCAATTGAGTTTGAGATGGATTTAAAAAAGAAAATGGAACAAAAAGTTGAAAATCCTTAGTTTCTGACTGATGTAAACTGATTGATTTTTGGAATTGAAAAGTATTTTACTCAAGATTGAACAGAGTGCTGTTGATATGGTAACTTATACGGGGGTAGATAATCATAGGTATAATTATATTCATGTAGTTACATAATCATATTCATAAGGTTTCCCAATGTTATGCATTATTACGTCATCAAACGTGGGGTTATGACGAGGAAATGACGGTATGACACTGTTCTCATTACAACCATTAATTAAATTATAATGTTAAATAGCGATATTACAATGACATAATAGTGACTAAGGCTTGTATTGATATAATACGAATTACAACAACAACATTATCATTATTTTTGGTGTTTTTGAATCGCTAATAAAATACAATAACCAATGACTTCCGTCATATATGGGTCAAATTTTCAGAAAATGTACAATTCAACTTCACCAATCTTCTCAAATAACCCAAATTTCAGACAAAAATATATTTCAAAATACAGTTCAAGCTAACCAAACAGATTGCTAGAATCAATGCAATGCCGATTATACTCGAATTTAACTAGTTTTGACCAAATTGCAGCCTAATTTAGCAGAATTTACTAAATGTGTACAGCTGCCATTTGTACATTTTCTGAAAATCTGACCCATATATCAGTGCCTAAAACCCTCCACCTGGCGCGGCGTGATTTGATTTTTAAACAATTCTACTTACGGGTCAGATTTTCAGAAAATGCACAATTTACAGTTCTACACATCTCTCGCATTCTGCTAAATTAGAGTGAGATATGATAAAACTGAGTATATCTGAGTGTATACTATATTGTATTCATTCAATACATCTGTCTGGTAAGGTTGAACTGTATTTTTAACCTCATTTTTGCCTTAAATCAGTTTTTTAAGGGATTGGTGAAGGCCAATTGTACAATTTCAGAAAATCTGACCCTTATAGTCAATCATTATATATATAAAGTTGAGAGTGCAACTTTAATAACTGGAAGTGGGAGTTGGAGGAGGGTGTATACATGTTGCCCTCATTGATTCCTATATTATATATGAATCTAAAGCTCAGCTGTAGAGAGAAGAGTAGGCGGGTAATTGCAGCTTAGAAGGAGCTTCAAAAGCTGGGGGGTTCCCCGGATGTATCGTTGTCGGGGATCAGGAAGGTCTCCTGGCGGATTATTTCTATATTATAGAGGTCCGCAAAGGGTCAGCATGGACCTAGGTGAACTAATAACTCGCCCATGGCCTATGGTAAATGTACCATGAATATATAATGATGACCTACGAACTCTTCCTCCCACGCCGATTTCATTATATTAACGATATAACAATATTGCGTCTAAATATAGCATATGTCAGAAATGTGGTGTTATATATCAGCAATGAAAAGTACCATTTATGTGGAATTTGTGGCGAAATAAACACGTTAAAAAAATAAAATATATACAGTCATATAGACTGCGATTTCAATCCGTAGATTAATACTATTGGCTTTATGCCGTTTTGAAACATAACTTATTAATTGTATTTCAGTTACTTATTTCTAAGTTATTTAGTATCAGAAGTTTAAATCCGTGATATGTTATAGGAAAATGAGTCATAAGTCGCAAAATGGATATTTTTCAAAGTGATTTATTTATAAGATATCTTTGTTGGAGTACACTCATTTTGGAGTGTTTAGCGCTGGTAGTAGCATGAATACATTTGTCAAATTTCAAGACAGTGTATTAATTATATCTATGCAATTTCTATGATCATCTTATAAAGTATATTTAGCTAATTTACTAGTAATTATCCACTCAAAAATATTGCAAACTTTTTTTTCAAAAATAAAAATATCAAACTTAAAATATAGATGTACTTATTAGATGCCCTACTGTTTACTATCATTGGAATCCGCTAGATTTCATCTTTTCAAATATGATGAATAACTGAAAATCTAGTTTTTGCGACTTGTGACTCATTTTTCTAAAACAGATCACATATAGCAATCCGTTCTATCATGTTACATATATATACACCCTGAGGTGATTAACAACCTTGACCCTTGTTTTAACCTTATAATTGTTTTTCTAATAAAACACTTCCAAGTAGAGTGAGCTCGTATATAATAACTATTCCATGCCTACGATTTTTGTAGCATATTGATCGGGCGTTCTCCTCACCTAAATATATAAACATACTCTTGATAAATGGCGAGTGAAGCGATCGTGATATTTGCGATAAGGATGTCGGATGGTATAGGACATGTTATCATTATGGAATATATCATACATCACTCAGCTGAATATAGCAATGGTATTACAATGAGTGTATCTCTTCTAGCTCGGATTGCTAGGCTCTTTGATTAGATATTTGCATAAAAAAATTATGCATATTATCAAATCTCTCTCTGTGTCTGTTTGTGTTTCTCTTTGTCTCTCTCTCTCTGTATGTCTCTCTCCCTCTGTCTGTCTCTCTCCCTCTGTCTCTCTCTCTCCCTCTGTCTGTCTGTCTCCCTCTCTTTGTCTCTCTCCCTCTCTGCCTCTCGGATCTGTGTATCTCTCTCTCTCTCTCTCTCTCTCTCTCTCTCTGAGTTTCCCTCTAGATATTTTATAATATATAATAAGTATATTGATTTGAACCATAACCATGGTCCATGCGTCTTATTTTGTAGATGGTTGAGGGTGTTCGCTTCTCACCTTGGTGATCAGCACCTGATATGATCATTGAAATTGGAGTCGGGTCCTAGGTCGCTAGCGGGCATTTTTTATTTTTATTTTTATTCTTAATATTTTTCATTTTTTTCATTTTTTAGAGTGTTTATACAGCAAGTCAAACAATACAAGGAAACATAATTGTGACGTATAGGCTCACGGTTTTAATTCAGATACAAATTGCCATGGTTTTCTGCCCACCGCTGTGCCATATAACGTGCTATAAGAAGAATAGATGAATAGAAGAATACTGTCGCTATAAGGGTGGTCTCCACTGGCTGCGGTAGGCTCTGCAGTAAGCCTTGCGATGGTGTTGCGATCCGTTGCGATGGTTCTATAGGTGGAGAGGACTGACGAGTTGGGAGGATCTCGTCACTCCTCTCCACCTACAGAACCAATTTAACACCATCGCAAGGCTTACCGCAGCCAGTGGAGACCACCCTAAAGTGTTGGGCATCTTAACTTTAGCAATTTGGTTACATTAAATCATTCATGGAGTTCATCGTCATTGTCCCCCCGACTGCAGACCGCTTCTCTCCGTGAGACAGAGTTGGTGGGTCTCGGCCTGCCTTGGGAGGATGCGTCTCAGTCCTGAGCTGTTCCCAACAATGTTTGTTCATCTTGCACCCAAACACCCTGCCCCCTCCTCCCAACCAAACACCCCGCCCCCTCCTCCCACCCAAACACCCCGCCCCCTCCTCCCACCCAAACACCCCGCCCCCTCCTCCCACCCAAACACCCTGCCCCCTCCTCCCAACCAAACACCCCGCCCCCTCCACCTCCCTCCCAAACACCCCACCCCCCTCCACCTCCCACACATCCACCCATCCCAGGAACTTTTGGTGTAACGGTCAGCATGGTTGCCTTCCAAGCAGTCGATCCCGCGCCGATTTAATTCCATTTCAATCAGACACAAGCGGTGTGTCGTAATACCCCATTGTGCATGCCCCCCGCCCCGCCCCCCCCCCCTCCCCCAAGGCAAAAAAAATAGGTGTGTTTCGGATTTACCGCCCCCCCCCCCTCCCTACCTAGAGAAACTTACCCTACCTAAACATTTTTTTGACCATACCTGAATTTTGTTTTACCATACCTTACCCTTTTTTTATCTTTTGACAAAAGAAGCTAATAAAAGCAGGAAAACAGATGTTTACTATTATCTCCTCTTATAAAATTATAATTTATTTCATGTTCACGTTATTGAAACTCTGTAACATAATGAATGGTCAAGGCAAGAATTAGGCACTTGACGGAAGAACCATTTGAGCAGTTAAACTGAATGTTGAATCACTTTGTTGAGTCACCTTATTGTAAAACAGTGACAAAAAGAATTCTTGAATTGAATATATTGGGCAAGTATCCAACATTGTCTGTGTGATTCAATGACACCACATCATCATCATCATGTGGATTGTCCAAATGCATGGGTTTAGCAGAACACAGACACAATGATCCTGCGCAACTCACTATAAACCCCTGGGGAAACCAATGCGATGTATTTAAGTGAATACCCTGCTTGACAAAAGGCCCGAAATATCGGAACCCCAATAAAACAAAGCCAACCACAATACCCAGTCACAAGCCATGTTATGTTCGGAGCCACATTCCCAACCAATCGATTATATTAAAATGTTAAGAATAATATTGGGTATATCTCATACAGAACGACAACAATTGGAAGTGACTGTAAGGTATACAGGATTCATTTGGTAAGGCAAAGGCCTTACGCCCGCCTACACGATATAAGGGTCAGATTTTCAGAAAATGTACAATTCGCCTTCACCAATCCTCTCAAATAATTCACATTTAAGACAGAAATGAGCATCAAAATACAGTTTAACATTACAGAACTGATACTTTAAATCGATGCAGTACCAAATATACTCAGATATACCCAAAATTTATCATTTTTTTTTAGCAGAACTTAGCAACAATTACTACATATGTAGAGTGGCCAATTGTACATTTCCTGAAAATCTGACCCATAATCTGCACAGTTAGACAATAATCGTCCAAAATTGTATTTTAATCGTGGTTCAACAGTGCGACTGCAGACTCGGGTGACCTACTTGTGACGATACTGTCCCAATAAACACATCAAGTGTACATTGGTCTAGTTTACTGAACATCGGATATTTATACTTGTATTATATACAGCGGCTGCAGTCAGGTGTATTCTACCCCGCCCCCACTCCTCTCCCCAACCCCTTGTCCCGCAACTCCAGGATATAGCCCGGCCTATGGTCTCGCCCCTAGTCTTATGCCCTTGTTTGTTATAATACTACTTTATTCAAATATAGTCATAGTCGGGTATAATTATGTATAATTATTAACGCCAAGAGTCTGATTTATTTTGTGGCAGCTGATCTTTGATATACAATGTATGAGGTCTTATTATACACAGATTGCTCTGAAAACAACGTATCTAGAGTGATTTACCCATAGTGCGTATTTCACTAGTGATTTACTTGGGGTTGTCATGGCAATCAATCTCGTTTTTTTACTAAGATTACCGGTAAAATTCAAATTTATGACTCGATTTCTTTCCTATTTTCATGATTGACAGCAAGGACCCACCCTTTGGAACAGCATACCAACCAATCCAAAACTCTATAACTTAAAGGAATTCAAAACTTATCTTAAGGACTATATGCTGAAGGAATAATAGTGGGCAAGGGGGAAGGTACTTCCTGGGTCGCCTCCCACTCCTGGCTGCAGGAGTTTGTTGTTTTAATCTGTAAATTGTATAATCATGATTTGTTATTCCAATCATGAGGTGGCATGTAAATTGCCGTCACAACATTTGTAAGCTTGTAAGACTTACACCCTCTTTAAAATTGTTTAAAACCTACTGCAAGGCTACATAGCCCCCACAATAGATGTGGTAAGATGTTAATTTAGATTTATTTTATATGTATTTCTCTTGTATGTATTATAGAAACACTTATGTTCTTGTAGTGAATTAGAGGGTTCTATCGGAAGAACTGTCAAGGCAGAGATATGTGACCCATTTTTCCGAGTAGTCCATATGTAAAAAAAGAATTTGGAAAAATAAAGTTTCAATAATAATGTATAATAAATCTGTTGGTTTCAGTCGCATAAACCAGTAGTTGGTTTCAGTCGCTTAGAATATTGCACTTGTTGCTATGCAACTCGTGCAATATTCACGCTCCTTCAACCAACTCGTTAGTTAACCTGTATTCATATATCCAGAAGTAAACCGATTTTACACAGTTTAGATGTTCCGATTGTTTTAAATCAAGAGAGGTTTACCAATAGGGGATTTGCATGTGCCCCTGCACATGTTTGTCACAGTGCATCCTGGGATGGATTCTGATGAAATCTGACACACAAATATTTGGCAACATATTTACCGAAAATTGCAAGAATGAATTCACCATTACCATAGCTTGTATAAATGATCTATAACAACCAAATGCTTGATGGGAAAGATGGGGACTTGTGTCATGGATACATGCATAACACATAGATTTTGATATGAGATCATCGTTAAATATTCCATGCTAAACTGAATGTTTTCTATACATGTTATACTGTACCATTAGTCCCATAATTCCATGCAAATCAAGTTTCAAGATGGCGGCTATGCAACTCCCCTATTGTGTACCTCTGTTAGATCCAGGTGTCTGTTGCCATGGTGGCATTGACAGGTTGCACCCGACATTTTGTAGAAACTGCCCAAGGAAAATTAGCAAAGAACATTAAGTATAAGGAATCCTTCAGGCTTCATTTGTCTGCGTCAAAGAGACCAATACTTATGTAGGCCTATACTAGACTATGGTACCTCGCTTATATTGTGTAATTGTAATGTAAACCAGAATTATTATTCCTGTGTAATGGACCGTCTTATTAGGAACTCAAAAATTACCAGATTAGTATGTTACTAAGTGGAATATGTGTAAGATGCACGGCGGTTTCACATCTTGTATGTCACCACTAGGTATCAGTGTATCATCTTTTATTCTCACTGATAAATACTAAATATATTTTATAGATTAATATTATCTAAAACATTAGCCCGATGGAATAGTAGTCTAATGTTGATGTTAATATTTGCTAACTTGATCTTGTAGATCTCTGGTAATTTCTATTATTTTCCATGTAACTTATAATTATAAGCTGAGAATAGCAATGTAAATTGTGAGCTTACTGAAATAAAAGATAAACAAACAAACAAACAAACTAACAAACAAGGCTCCAGTTCTCTGTAGTTTTGAATCCGTTCTTTTCTAATGTTTCTGAGAATCAGGGAAATTCCGTTCTCTCTCTTGTGAGGAACACAGGTTCTCTGGATGTGAGAAACAACAGAAAGACTCATGCTGGGCATTTTCTATGGTGATTTCATAAATTGGTATAAAATGCGCAGCTTGTCCCGAATTCGTATAATCAGACAAAGAAGAAAGAATCTCCCTCCCTCCCTCGATCCTACCTAACCCGTCTTATCGTACCTGTCGTAGCAGATTCACAACAGGTTGATGTATCACCCCTATTTCACGACAGGTGCCCTGGCACAATTTCAACATTTCTTCCTGGTATTTGGGAAGTTCTAAAAGAAGCGTGACTTTTCTAAAGGACCGACGGTCTATGATCTTTGTTCGATATTGTCATGGATCATTCAAAGGGGGTTGGAATATATGGGTCAGATTTTCAGAGAATGTACAATTCACCTTCACCAATCCTTTCAAATAACCCACATTTAAGACAAAAATGAGCTTCAAAATGCAGTTTAACATAACAGAACTGATACTTTAAATCAATGCGATACCAAATATACTCAGATATACCTGGTATTCTTCATTTTAAGCCTATTTTAGGAGAATTTCCTAAATGTGTAGAGCTACCAATTGTACATTTTCTGAAAATCTGACCCATATCAAACGAGTGCCACTCTTACGGATGTTTTTGTCCACTTTGTCTCATGTTATCAGATCAGGATGGTCTTTTGGATCTTTGCGACAAATGCCTCGGAAACCACATTGAGGATTGACGTTTGGTTGTTGCGCAGTAAATAAATGCGGATTCATACTATATTAAAGTTTTTAACAAAGAGTTTCAAATGGTTTGTGGTGATGGTGGATGTGCTTTTAGAGAATGAGTTTCAGCAAGAATATTTCAAATAAAGGTTACATAAACACGAGTAGAAATAAGATGGAACTTGTATATAGATTTGACCAGAACATAATATGAATACAAAATCGTTAATTCGACACGATTGCCTGCTATTGTTAATATTTATATATTAAAACTTTATTTCCATTTGTTAACCCCTTCGACCCTGGCCTCCCCAGGGGAATTTGGGGGTAAATTTCCTACAATTAATATGCATATATCTGAATAAAAACTACAATTTAACACTTTTACATGAGGTCAATAAGGAATAGGACTCTCATCTCTCTTCCATTTCTTCCGACGGGACCTTCTACTTTTTCCCCAACGTTTTTATTCAAGTGAATCAACAGATACACCCTCACAAATCAATTGTGGTTTTATTTGTGTCCTTTGTGACATTTATATACCAATGAGTTAGTGACTTTGGATTATATTGAATTTAAGACTATTATAGGCGACTGTAGGTAAAAAACGGCGCCGACAGGCAAAATTCGTCGCCGACATGACTAAAAATTCGGCGCACACAAATCACTAGTGGAAGAGGGGTAAAATAGGTTGTCGGCAACACATTTATTTGTTGCCAACAATTGCAAAATATCTAACTTGATTAGATATTTCGTCACAAAAAATTCGTCGCAGCCGTTTTGTGCCGTTTTTCCCATAGTGGAGTCCCTGCATTAGATTCGTTTCCCCTTATATATTAGATAAGAAGAGATAGGTGCAGAAAAGCCAGACCTTGGCTTCCACACTCAAACAAGCGCCAGCCACCACGTTTAGCCTGTGCTGGGTATATGGAACCATAAAACTATGCTAATTAATGTAAATATGACAAATTGCTGTGTCTGATGAGACGAAAGCACAGTCAATCTATCCTATCAAAATTCCAATCACAAATAGCATCAACAAGACACTAATGAATCTCCAATAATCCAAGGCCATAGATTTGATCATTGATTCAAATATCCTTCATTATTCTTTCATTAAAACTTTACAATCTCCCGATGTCTGGTATGTTAATTAGCACAGACATGTTCATCTTAGGAACGATAATGTTTATTGTTAGAATTAATGTTTATTGTTAAAATTAATGTTTATTGTTACAGTTCTGACACACTCAGTATTAAAAACTTTATTATTTATGTTCAACGTCTTTGAGATTTCGTATTAGCTCTGTCAGCCCCCGTTACAGTCTAGGCTCAGAGTTGAGAGAGTCCCTTCAAACTAAGGGAAAGCCTCTCACTCCAAATGTCATTAGAATTCCATTATAGGGCGCCTACTTCCCTGCGAAAGCGCAGTAGGCGTCCAATCGCTGACATACCGTTCTTATCTGATTTAAAAGGCTCTGAGCCGAGTCTGTACTCATAAATATATGGGTCAGATTTTCGGAAAATGTACAGTTCATTTTAAAATATTCTCTGAAATAACCCCAATTTCAGCGGAAAATAAAGTTAAAAAGACAGTTCAACCTAACCGAACAGATTGCTAGAATCAATGCAATGTCGAATATATTCCAATTTACCTAGCATTGACCAAATCCAGCCCAATTTTTCAGAATTTACTTAATGTGTGCAGCTGCCAATTGTACATTTTCTGATAATCTGACCCATATGCATTATCGTTACACATTATGAAGTTAAGTGAATGAAGTGTTATCAATCGGCCAGCCAGGAAAACCTGCAATTGAGCAGAGGGCTAATACCTATTCAGATAATGCTCCAATACTATGTAAATTGTAATAACTTGATATTGAATAAAAGTTATATATATATATATTATTCCTATATAAACCACGTTCATTGGTAGCTATTGGTGTGGCCTATTTAGTTGTCTGTCTCTCTAAGTACATGGATGGGGAATATTTGATTGTCTGGTTGGTTTGAGTGTGGACGTGATTCTTGGCAGGTACCTTCTGCACGCAAAGCATCATAATTCTCAGTGGATATCGCTAATGTAATCAACAACTTACAGCTATTTTCTAGATAAGCACTTTATTTCATCATTTCCATTGTATTTAAATTGGTACATTCAAATTGTCCATTATGAACGCGACGTAGCAGTTGTAGATAGTTGATTTATCTTGCCTTAGTGTGGGGATAATTAAAGTAAGAGATTGTAGATAAATTGGAAGAGTCTGAAGGTGATATTAATGAATATTAGAGTCAGGAAGGTAGAAACAATACTAAAGAGTGGAGAAAATTGATTGACGAGATGGAAAGTATTGTGTAAAAATAGGTCAACCCTTCGCTCCTATGTCTCCTAATATTGCTACATTGCTGATTTGTTTTTTATAACTTAAATCTAACAAGACGGTGTGTCACTAAACAGGTGACTAACACCTTAAGCCCATTAGATATTCTGGGCTTCTCCGTACTGTTTTCGTAACATTGAACTAATGTATAAACTCTTGACAGAACTGTATAAAATCCCAATATCGAATGATTATGAATGTAAATAGACATGACTCTCCTGTATCACAGGATCCATGATATATCAAGGACACTCGCTTTAATAGACAATGTATATATTATTAGACAGTAATCATCACCCCATCTCTCATTATTTTTTCTAAAAATTATATAAAACTTTTCAATAAACTACTTAAGGTTAAATATTTAAATCAAAATCGACTGGATTAGAAAGAAACTCCCGAGTATTGTATAAAAGTCAATATAGGTCAGGACATGATGAAAATCACAATTATTTCATTATTTTTGTGAAGATTGTAACTGTCTGTTTACCTGAATAAATTTGTCCAAAAAAAAAAAAAAAAATAGTCCTTATTTAAGGAAAAGTATTATTAAGTTGACGTCAAGGTGGTGAATAATTATTGAAAAACTAAAAAAATAGAAAGAAATAAAATAAATAAATAAATAAATAGTCTTCCTATAATCGGTACACTGACAGGTGCCATACTGAAATTTGGCATACTCAGTCTCGGCCCAATGTTGAGAGAGTCCCTTCAAACCAAGGGAAAGCCTCTCACCTCAAACCGCAAAGTGCCATTATAATTCCAATAAGACTGCAAAATCTCATTATATTCCCATTATAACGCATAGTCTTAAGCCAGCAAACCGATTAGCAAAGTAGGCGTCCAATCACTGACATACCATTCTTATCTGATCTGAGGGTTTGGACCTCGACTGTACTTATACTTATTCCCATTTGTATGTACGGGATAACATATGTATACACATTTTAGTTTCATTATAGCAGATTAAGCTCAGAACCTCCAAGATCAAATAAGAATGGTATGTCAGTGATTGGACACCTACTGCGCTGATGGCTTTTCTGGCCCTGGAGTAGGCGTCCTAATGAGATTTTAATGGCATTTTGGGGGGGTTTGGAGTGAGAGGCTTTTCCTCGGTTTGGAGGGACTCTCTCAGCTTTGAGCCTAGACTGATGATGTTGTTAATAGTAATATATATTCGATAATTCTATAACAAGTGATAATAAATTCACTTTGATTTTCTTAATGTTGTCATCTTGGATTAGCAACACTAGTACATGTGTATGAGATCTAGCTAAACTCTGTGTTGATACAATCACATACTAGTCGCCCTTGCATTTCTTTTTAACCACGACACTTTTCTCGAAAACGAAGTGATAAAGAACTATCACTTTTACACTGTCACTTTCCAACTCTTATCAGATTGGCGCCATTGGCAGCTAAGGGTAGATGGTGGTGGAGATGAAGTTTAATATTATAAAGGGAAAGTCGTCCCCTGTCTGTTACCTACACTCTCCATATCGATCACAACAGCTGTAGTGTTACTATCGTCTCGTCAATCTCTCGTTACTGAAAGGGAAATCGTTGCCCACCAACCCATGTATATGGGTCAGATTTTCAGAAAATGCACAACTATCAGCTGTACACATTTAGCAAAGTATGCTAAATTAGGCTGCAATTTGGTCAATACTAGGTAAATTTGAGTATATTTGGCATTGCATTGCTTCTAGCAATTTGTTTGGTTAGGTCGAACTGTATTTTGAACACGATTTCCGTCTGAAATTTGGGTTATTTTAGAGAATTGGTGAAGGTGAATTGTACATTTTCTGAAAACCTGACCCATATTCACACTGTACATAAGATCTCAGATGATTGACATTAAAGTGCTGAAATGTTCATGGATACATCTCTATTGGGTGGAGCAATTGTAACCCACTTTTTCTCAATGTCCTTCTCCCCAAATAACTTTATTCAATAGTCGACAAGTGCATATGGGTCAGATGGGCAGAAAATGTACAATTGGCAGTCCTACACATTTAGGAAATTCTGCTAAATTAGGCTGGAAAATAATGAATACCGGGTATATCTGAGTATTATTGGTGTCGCGTTGATTTATAGTATCTGTTTTGCTATGTTAAACAGCATTTTGAAGCTCATTTCTGTCTTAAATATGGGTTGTTTGAGAGAATTGGTGAAGGGGAATTGTACATTTTCTGAACATCTGACCCATATACATGTATACCAAAGTCTCGGAATAAAGATTGACGTGCAATCGACAACATTATTGATGAAATTTGTAAACAACAACTTACTGAAAGTAAAATAGCAATTGTAATTAGGCCATTTAAACACTATCAACTGATTGCCTGGGCCAGGGACGCAATTGAGTCTAAACTATTTCCAGACCAATCTCTAGCTATGTCTCATATTGACGCTTCCAGTCAAAGGGCATAGCAATAATCGCCCACGAAACTCTTTGGATAACATCGGCGACGTACCAATGGCCATGAGTTGGCGACCATTTCAAGGATTATGACCACCATCATGGTAAAGACAAGATAACTTTCTCTATTTATCTAACCAACTGCTTTATGATATTATGATATTACAATCCCCATGTCTTGTAGATTCTAGTGTAGATGGACTATGCAGTGGGTGGAAGACCATGGTTTTTCTTCATTAAATTGCTGCCGTGAGCCTATAATCTTCTCATGCTAATGAATCTCTTTGTTTATTATAGCCAGTGTACTTTGTGCCAGTCTGCATATACATTCCAATTGTCATTTTCAAGGATGTTTGCTTTATACAAATTCTAAATAAAAAAATAAATAAATGTTCCTTCATGTAATTATACATGTATACTTGTCAATTATGTATAAAGAAGATGGAAGACGTCAGAAAAATTACAATCGGTAGTGCTACACATTTCTCTGATTTAAAAACTAGGCACATCTAACTGAAAACATTTGGTGTTGACTCAAAAGGTCTGTTTGGTTATGTTGAATTGTATTTAATTGCATTTTTGTCCTGAATTTGGATTTTTTAGAGGTGAGTTGTACATTTTCTGGCAGTTTCATCCATGTGTACTGGTTCTTCTACGTCTCTGCATATAATCCTTACACCTTGAAATATTCCCAAACATTTTTGGTCCTGAATGGTTTCCTAATTGTATACAACATATGAAACATAACTCTCCCACAATAACTGGTAACTAAAGGCACTCCCTAGAAATTAACATTCAAGCAGAGACTGCTAGGACACCAGATAGGCAATAACTAATGTTTTATTGCTTTTAAAGTTTTTTTCAAACTTTTAACACAATCACATGTACTTGAAATATAATATCTGCACTCTGTCGTCGCTCCGAGCATGGGTCAATGCGATAAAACTCAGATCTAAGCTTATAAACTATTGGAGAAAGAAAAAGAGCTTTTTAAGGGGAGGTTGTGTGAGTGTAGTATAAGAAAATGTAATCTACAGCTCTACACATTCAGTACATTTGGCTAAATCAGGCTGAAACATGATAAATACGAGGTGTTTCTGAGTATATTTGGCATTGCATTGACTTATTATGACTGTTCGGTTATGTTGAACTGTTATGTTGTATTTTCAACCTTATTTCTGTCTGAAATTTGAATTATTGGAGAGGATTGGTGAGGACGAAATGTACATTTTCTGGCGACGTCAGCCTAATATAAAGACAAGCAATGGGCCTCTGAAAATCCAATGGCCACCTTCAATGTAGATTTCATAAGTCGTCTGAAGATGTACATTCTGCCTTCACCATTCAGTATAGGGCTCAGATTTTCAGAAAATGTACAATGCGCCTTCACCAATCCTCTCCAAACCCCATATTTAAGACATAAATGAGCTTCAAAATGCTGTTTAACATAGCAGAACTGATACTTTAAATCAATGTGATACCAAATATACTCAGATATACCCAAAATTTATCATATTTTTAGCAGAAATTACCAAATATGTAGAGTTGCCAATTGTACATTTTCTGAAAATCTGTCCCATAGACTCTAAACCCTCTCAAATAATTCAACTCGCGCGTAAGACAACAAATGATGTTCAAAATACGACTTGACCATAAACGAACAGGTTCTCGGAATCGACACAATACCAAAAGTCATCAGATATACTCAGTACATATCATACTTAACTGAGCAGAACCTACTACATGTGTACAGCTGCCGATTATATTATTATTTTCTAACGTCGTCCTGATCCTATACACAAGAGTGCACAATTGAGATCGTCCCTAGTGCTCCTCTCGGTCTGTTTAGTCACCCTTACTGTAGAGGGCAACCACCTTTATGGATGAAAAATTATTCAAACTGGTGAATTATTATTGATTACCTGTGCTATCTATCAATGACAAGTCTCCCAACAAGAATTTGTCAAATAGTCGATGTGATCAATACATTTCCCCTTATTTCGAAGGTTCTCTGTGATCCAAATGAAATGAATAAAATGCAAATCTCCAAAACAAAATACCTCTAGCGCTTTGAATACTTCGGTAAATGGGCCAGATTTTCAGAAAATATACAATTCACTTTCACAAATCCTCTCAAATAATCCAAATTTCAGACGAAAATAAAGTTCAAAATACAGTTCAACCTAATCAAACAGATTGGTAGAATCAATGCAATGCCAAATATACTCGAATTTACCTAGTATTGAACAAATTGCAGCCTAATTTAGCAGAATTTACTCAACGTGTACAGCTGCCAATTGTACATTTTCAGAAAATCTGACCCAAATATTTAGGCTATATTTCTCTTTCATAGAAGACGATAGGATCTGATGTGCTGTTTATGTTAACATTCGTCAAGTCTTTGTTAAGTACAGTATCGTCCACGGCATCAGGTAAAAATATTTAGTGATTTGTTTGCACATTTTTTTATCAAAGCTTTTAGATTGGCCCAGGGTCACCAGTTCCTTTGGTTTCTCAAATGTTTGCGTAGTTTTCCCCAAGTCAATCCCATTCATTGGATACAAAATAGGATAGGATCTGTTGTGCCAATCTGAATCTATTAGAAGACGTTTGAGAGTTGTACGTTCCCTCTTCTTCGATAGCAATCTTTGATCTCTATCAATTCAAATTCAAATTCAATCATGATCAGGCATACAGATATTATACAGATTACATACACATTTATGAATGTTTCTGTGAAAGTAAAATGACTATAAACTATATCATATTCTTCTGTTGTTGTCTTCGCCTCATGTATTATTTATTCAATGTTGATAAATCTATCGAAGCTCACGATACAAAGATTTGTTCAGATAGTTTCACCTTGTGAAGAAGGGCGCTTACAACATAATTCATCGTCCAAAATAAATAACTTTTATACTAATTCTCATTGCGCTGATTGATTTGATTAATTCATTTTGCAAACCAGTTTCCCATATATTTGGGGTATATATATAGGACACAATATTTTTATGAGAGAGTCTCTAAAATTTGGATGTATAAAAATGAATACCTTTTCTGGCATAAGTCATCTGGGAAGGGCTTAGGGGGCTATCATTATTTACCTCATGGGGGGGGTATAAGAATTTTGGCTGACAATCATACACATTTTTGTGACCCCCCCCCCCCCATCCAAGGAAGGGTCCCATGATTTTGTGACCCCCCCCCCATCCAAGGGTCACATGATTTTGTGACCCCCCCCCATCAGAGGGTGCCATGTTTTAGTGACCCCCCCCCCCCATAATTCTTATACCCCCCCCCCCCATGAGGTAAATAATGATAGCCCCCTTACTGGTGCAATGTTTCATTTTATTTCTATTGCAGTTAACTTTGGTCATGCCATTCAACCCGGCATTATCATCGAAACAGGCCCAGTCATTCTAATTCATCGCGATATCATATTACCGGCGGGAAATGTAACTGCTTTCCATGCATTTTTCGGCCAAACAGAAGATTTACATTTTTATTTCCAGGTAAATCAAATCATCACTCGTTGTATTCATGGGTCATGGGTGTGTGAATAGAGACAGTAGAAACAGTTTTAATTTGGCTTGGCCTAATAGTTTCATAACCTTTAGTGTTGTAATAGATCTTCACTGACAGCTATATATATGTCACTCACAACTCTGATCCTAGATTATTACAATATCATGAGGTATTTTCATATGTATTTATTTCGATTTTCTCATGATCCATTGCAACCAGATTATATTAATATTATTATCATGTCAGCAATTACACTGTATCGTGTGATTATCACAGCATGCTGTACGGTTTATGCTGACGCTATACTCTCATTTATGTATTGAAGAAGCCGTTAATTAGTTAATTAATTAATGAATTAATTAATTAATTAACAATTTTATTTCTATTCTATTCTCATCAATTGTGTTGACGCCATGTACACTTATTAGCTTCTCCCCTAGTTAACCTCTACTCTAAGGGGTACGGCGGGAAGAACTGGGAATCTCCCACAAGTCTGTCGACCTGCTTGTCTTTCTATATGTAACTGTAATGTTTGACAAATAAAAGATTGTTCCACCTCTCTACCCCCAGATATGGCGGCCAGTCCAGAGACATCTGTCTTCCTCGCGCTTTACCCTCCTTCACCAGCGGCTCGTGCAATCCCCCACTATTGGTAATTACACGGTAAGAATAGTTCTTTTTTTTTTCTTTTTTCTTTTTTTTTTTAAAAAAGAAGAATAAATACTTTTCGGTGGGAGACCACCGTGAGGTGAATTAATGTGACGAATGAGACATACCACATTGTGAAACTTCGGTCAATAAAATTTATAAAAAAAATGTAAAACAAAAATGTAAAAAATGATAAAGTATTAATGACCAACATTGAGGGCCTGTTGTTGCACCAACAATACACTGGCATGGCCGAGGTTCCTAATCTGTTTAGTCTGCTGCTGTTATAGCGGTTATAACCAGCGGTTAAGGCCGCTCCAGGCAGTGACTAAAGTGGTGAAGATACTTCCTTATTCTCTGTTCTGTTCTGCACTTGGTAGTAAGCCCCTAAACACCCTCAAAATTGAATGTAAAACTGGAAAATGTTATTGTGTATGTTTGTTAAAGATGGTTTTGTAAGTATTATGAATTGCAAAATGCAACTACATTCTATTCTGTTCTTATGTGTAAATCACATTTTAAAGCTCTTGTATTAGTTTTTAGAATTGTAGTGAACCCTGTTTTATTGTTTTCTTATTGTATTGTAAACCACAGGTTTAAAGCTTGTTCTACTCTTTTATACCTACTGGCATACGCCGGGAGACCTGATAAGTCAGAATTTTACCAATAATGCACTTTAGAAGCAATAATTTAAAGAATTTATCCATCTCTCTATCTATTTCTCTGTCTGTCTATCTATTGCTAAAACTTATATTCTTATTGTATTCAGAGGAAAACTGCGTTCTTTTTATGAAAACGTTTCGTTATCACTATTCTTTGACTTTATTTGCCATATCTTAATATTATTGGTTCTACAGGTCAGTATTGGGACAGAAGAGGGTCTAGAAATACATCAAGGAGATCGTTTAGGCTTCCTGACCACCGGCACCAAGACACCCCTGGTGGCACAATTCCAGAAGAATGGCACTAGTCCTATGTACTTCCGGTCGTATTCTGACACGAGCAATCTGCCTATACTGGGAGACATCATTGAGTTTGATAGTCTGCATTATCCATACACTTTCTCCATCAGTGTTGACGTGAATACTGGTAAGTACATTTGCCCAACGTTCAGAATGGGCATGTGAATCCGGCTGTTATATATTTCTAACCATTTTTTATTCGGGAAATGTATGTACATAAATGAATCTACATGCCCAGTTTCATGAAAAGTTTTTCGTTGTGATCCAAGCTTCAAAATACATTGTTTCCTAAAAAGTGGTGATATTTTTAAACAGTAAGAGATATTCTGTTGTATTTTACAATCGCATTAAAGTTGATTGATAGACATGAGGTTGACAAGATATTGAGATGGAATGCACCAAGTGGTTGTTTGGAATTAGCGTATCAGACACACAAAGAATGAAAATGTAGTACGTCATCATTGAGACATCGCCATGAGTTTGTATTCCATATTTATATCACAATTTACCTTGTTCTTTCATCCCTCCCAACATTGTTTACATGCATCTAGGAGATTAACAAATGCCTTTGTGTCCCTGTGAAGCATATCACATTGCAGAAAACACATGCATTATTTTGTCCCCAATCGGTAAGGATATCATTGTGTAATAGTAAATATCCAACATATCCAACGCTTTTCTTTTTTGCATATCACATTCCTTTTCTAAGATATTCCAACACATAATCAACATGACATATGGGATATTCTTTCCGACACAAAGATATCTCAAATATGCCTGAGAGACTACCTTATTTGTATATACTACTATGTGATATTGGACTATTAGCTAGTAGACTAGCACTAAGTCCCTTAGGCTATTCTCATAGACCAGAAATCAGACCAAAGTGATGTTGGTTATTATATGATACATTTCATTTCTGTTAAGAAATAGTTAGTTTAACAATTGTATTGTAGGTAATACCCAAGAAATAGTGGTTGTGTGTGGATAAATTGCATTTCTTTGTATATATTGAAATTTTTTAAATTATAAAAATAAACAAGGTGTGCAAGTCTATCCATAACGATTAGGAAAGAGGCGAAAAAGGAATGAATGCTAATGGTAATAGTTGAAAAGGAGCAGCTGAGATCTGAGATGCCACAGAACATAGGTAATAGGGGAGTGGTAATAGTAAAAAGGCTCCTTGTAATCGCTTTGTGGTGGTTGGTAATGGGAGAAAAAGATCTCCATAATGAAGAAATAGTCGGTGCCATGAAACTATTTGTTCCAGAAATGGGAATATCTGGTCAGTAATAGGAAAAGGTGTCTTAGTAATGTATTTTGGGTATATGTAATATGTGAAAAAAAAAGAAAAAGTCTGTAATATTACATGTATCGTACAGATTGCGACTATTGGACGCAACAGAGCACATCGCTTTGCAAAAAACATATGCGTTTTCTTTGCAAACAAAATGCAATGAGCAGATCTATGGGTAGCAGACGTAGGAAACCTAAGTTGTGACATAAAAGGTGCTTATTTAATCATTAGGGGAAGGTGCTGTTGAAAAGCCAATAGTATTTCTCGGACCACCAGGTTCAACTGGAGCCCAGGGCAGTACCGGGGCATCAGGAGCAACTGGGCTTACTGTAAGTTATGTTCACATTCTGCTATAATCTTATTTTGCTGGTACAATATCCCCATTTGTTGCATAGATATTATTATATTTGTATGAATCAATTAAACCTGTATTCTCAGCTATTACAATGGGAGATTGTTCAACAGATTTACCTCTAAGCCTGAATTTATCAATATTCTGAAGTAGGCTGTTATATATTTATAGAAATGCTATGATCATTTATATTTTCAGGTCAATTTTGAAATTTATTCGAAAACTTAAATATTTTTTTGACAACACCTCTTTCATCCCTTACTTTATAATAACGATATTATTGGAAAACCGGTAAGAATATAATTATACATTATGACTTAAAATCAATGTTATATTGATGCACGTTCATGAATAACTGATAAATTTTAGGGTAAAAAAGGAGATGCAGGTGCACCAGGGACCCCAGGTGCTACAGGTGCAACTGGTGCAGTTGGTGCCACTGGATATACAGGACTGGATGGTGCACCTGGATCTACAGGTGCCACAGGTGCAGTGGGAAGTACTGGATCGATTGGTTTCCCTGGACCAAAAGGGCAGGAAGGACGAATTGGCGTGAGAGGAGCAACAGGATTTATTGGCCCAATCGGTATATAATAAATTCACATTAATTTATCTTCTACCACACTAGGTTCAGTGCTCTTGAAGGATTTAGAGGCAAAATTGTGGACTCCCTAAAAAGTAAATTAACCACTGTACTATCCATTGTTTTACGACATGAGCTCATTATAAACAAAGCCACTAATACAAAGCAGATAATTTATCTTTTTTATTGCATTTCAGGCCAACAATTATTTCACATCATTACAAAAAAACGCATCTTGACACAGTCAATGTTCTCATGCGTTGCCTATATATAATTACTATCCTTAGTCCATATTTTCTTTCATCTTGGTATGATATACTATTTACTCACAGGGTTATTTGCCAGTAAGAAAAATAGCATTAAGTAGTAACCTTGATCCGTAATAAGAAAAAAAAATTAATCAAATTTTCTTTCAGGTGCGACTGGAGTGACGGGAGAAGGAGGATTGAGAGGGGAGGAAGGTGCAACAGGTCTCCGCGGACAGTTTGGTGCCACTGGGAGCACAGGACCGCCTGGATTCTTTGGTGCAACAGGTGCAACAGGTGCCACAGGTGCTACTGGAGCACCTGGAACTGAACTTGGTGCCACTGGATATACAGGATCGACTGGTCCAATAGGAATGGCGGGTCATACGGGACCACAAGGTCCTCCAGGCCCAATATATATTGGTAGGTATTTTTATTTTTTTTTTTTTTTTTTTAAAAAAAGAAGCTTTTATTCACTGTGTCATGCCATCTTAAGCCATGTATTATTGGAAGGTCAATTGATTAAAACATTTAAATAAACATTGAAATGAAATATTGGCAGGTTCATGGAAATACTTATTATGCAAAAATTATAATATGAGTGATAGAGATCTATATTGAATAGAAAGCTCGATGAGTATTTGTAATGTATTTATTTCCCCTCTTCGCTATCTCCCAGAATCTCTCCAGATGATTGACAGATATATAATTACACTTGAACCCTGCCTTCACATTAGTTTCATGCTGTTTGTGCCACATACTTATTATCCTGTCTTATACTTGGACTGTTTTTGGAGGTTATGTGGCGAGACTAGGCAGAAAGCACCGATATAACCTTACAAAAAGTCAATTTTGAGGGATAACCACCAATCAGGAGATTCCAAAGAAAAATACAAAACTACATTCGGAAATTAAAATAAATTAACTTTGTCTCTCATTAGATAATTAGAAATAGACTGTTAAGTAAAGTTAACGAGTTAATAACTGCTGGAACCAGTGCAGTCTAGCATCAACAGTTGATAAAATAAAATGGATTTGCTATGTACATGATGTTTTGATGCTCATATAGTCATTGTTAGTATATTTAACATGTACTCTGAGGTAGATAATGGGGCTACAATATGCCATAGGTAGCCTGGTAAGAGCTTTTAGTTGACAGTGCTCATGTAGTTACAATTTGCCATATGTAGATATGTTACGTAATGTCTCTTAACACTGGGAAGTGCAACTTTTATTTGACAGTGTTCAGCATTTCGCCCACCACTTGATGTATGCTTATTGGGAAATAAAGTTACGTAGTTCCAACCTTGCGTACAGTTCTATCTAATTAAGGGTCAGATCTTCAAAAAATCAGCAGATCTATACATTTAGTAAATTCTGCTAAATTAGACTGAAAAATAGGCAAAACTCGGTATATCTGGATATTTGATATTGCCTTGATTTAAACGGTCTCTGGTTATGTTGAACCAAATTTTGAACATTATTTTTGTCTTAAATTTGAGATATTTGCGACGATTGGAGAAGGCACATTGTACATTTTCTGTCGATTTCACCCATATATATAATTACTAACCCTCCTGCTCATTAAGTGAAGCAATAATATAAATATCATAGGTTGATTAAATTGAAGGCAACTCAACTGAAACAAACCAAGTTGTTAAATTTCGGTGGGACTTTTCATTTGGCCCTTTTTAATATTGTATATAATACATATTTCAGATATCGATGACTGTGATGCTGGATTGCACCACTGCGATCATGTGTGCACCAATGTGTTGGGATCGTATAAATGTTCGTGTCGCCCGGGCTTTATACTCCACCACGATCTACACTCCTGCCAAGGTACAGTCTAGGCTCAGATAAGAATTGGTGTGTCAGTGATTGGACGCCTACTGCGCTAATTAATGACTTTCCTGTCCTTGGAGTAGGCGTCTTAATGAGATTCTAATAACATTTTGAGGCTTTCCCTCAGTTTGGAGGGACTCTCTCAACTCTGAGCCAAGACTTCTATTTATATAGAAAGTATTCCATGTTTGTTTCACGCTAAGTATGAAAAAACCTGTCAAAGTTTTCGGTAAAACAATTGGTAATATTTTGCTGTTTGAGTGAGCTAATTTTGTATGATGAAATGTTTATATTGGGCGGAGTCGCCTATGCAAATTTATACTATGCTATGCAATGATATGCATTTGTGATAAGTATGTATCCGGTAGGGCTTGCATGAGATCCTCTCTATGTAGGGAGTTTAGACCCACCGACTGTATCAAATCGATAGATAAAAGTAACAACAACAACAACAAATATATTTGGCCATATTTTCCTCTATAAACAGATGAGGACGAGTGTAGGGTGAATAATGGTGGATGTCAGTTCAAGTGCGTTAACACTGAGGGAGGCTATGTGTGTGACTGTCCGCCGGGCCTCATGCTCTCCGCCAACCAACATACATGTGAAGGTGAGTGAGTGAGATTGGTTGCTTTACGCCCTTATCAACACATTTAATATGGTTATATCAAGGGTGGGAGAGCTGAGAGTGAGTGAGTGAGTGAGATTGGTTGCTTTACGCCCTTATCAACACATTTAATATGGTTATATCAAGGGTGGGAGAGCTGAGAGTGAGTGAGTGAGTGAGATTGGTTGCTTTACGCCCTTATCAACACATTTAATATGGTTATATCAAGGGCGGGAGAGCTGAAGGGAGTGAGTGAGTGAGATTGGTTGCTTTACGCCCTTATCAACACATTTAATATGGTTATATCAAGGGCGGGAGAGCTGAGAGGGAGGCAGTTTATGTTCATACCCAGGAAGTAGAGATAGAGAAGAAGGGAGACAGAGAAAGAGAAAGAGACAGAAAAGCACTTTATGGTCTTACCCAGGACCCCTACATGTGAAGGTGATGGCTCATAATGTCTTACAGGAAAACCAGTCACAATTAAGTCGCAAAAAAATATTATTTTCACTTTTTTCCCCACAGGAACCCGCTGAGTTAGAATGTTTTCAAAATTAAATCGCAAAAAGATTACATTTTTCAAATTCTTTTTTTTTTCACAAGAAGCCTTGGTCGGAATGTTTTCATTTTTGGGGGTGATTAGTGCTGATAGTAGCATGAATACAATTAGTATCCAATTTAAAGGATGTATATTGAATGTATTTATGCATAATCTGAAGTTATCTTAAGGAGTAGCCTATATTTAACTACTTTGCTAGCGATTGACCATCAAGGAATATTGCTAACACTTTTTTTCAAGTATAACAAAATTATAGAAGAACTTAGATGTCCTAATGTTTACCATCATTGGAATCGGCTTGATCTCATCTTTTCAAATATGACGATATCTCAAAATCACTTTTTTACGACTTGTGACTCATTTTTCTGTGACACATCACATGTATTTTACAGACTGGGCGATAATAAAAGCAACTGTAGACGTGTTAGCCTCTCTACCTAACTGCCACAGGGATAATTTGCATGGACATTTTGAGTTAGCAAAATAAAAGAATATAGGTGGTATTCCGGTTCAACCTCTCCCCCACCCGCCTACTTATACAAATCTTCCCCTACCTGGTCTCATTTTTGAATATTGCCCAAGCACATTTTTAAAATCTGCCCCCCAAAACGTTAATTAAGGCAGGAACACAAAATAACCAAAATAACCTACATTCGACCCTCTTCTTTCAAACTATGTTTTATCTTCTAATGTCAATAGTATTGAGTGTTATTCCGTAGTAACCCATCACCCGTCACGTTATTGCTTCTTAGAACGTGTTATTGTTAATTGAAATGTACATAGGAATGACACCGACATATTAAAGAAATATCAGTTAATGACACATAATTATAGGTACATGTTCTATACAACCTGTATGAAATATATCATTAACCATGCAGACTGTATCTACTTCTAGATATCAGAGAGTGTGACGTCAATAAGGGCGGTTGTCATGACGACCATAAATGTGTGAACACGTGGGGTAGTCACGTGTGCTTGCTGAATGACGCCACTATAACCGCCAACCTGTGGTTGGGACCCGCTGCCATGGGTTTGTATCCCTGTCCTCCCTTTTCTACAGCATGCATTTTATATAATATAGTTTAATCACTGCCTTGAACGAAGCACATTCCCAAGACACTGAAAGGATTAATAAACTCCATTTGGGCCTGCTGGTGGTACACTGTTTGGTCAAAACCCCTATATTTTTTTATTTTTTTTTAATAAAATTTTATTTCGTAGATATTGCACAATCTGTGATACGTTTCTTATATAATATTATATAATCTTTGCTGGTGCATCTAGTTCCGATAGGCTTCGCCTCGGAATTATACACTAAACCGTACAAGTCAGTTCCCAGCGGATAAGAGAATATTTATAATATACATGTATAAAATGCAAGCAGGGTTGTATTTGTACATGGGTCAAATTTTCAGAAAATGTACAATTGGCAGCTGTATACATTTAGTAAATTCTGCTACATTAGGCTGCAATTTGGTCAATACTAGGTAATTAAATTCGAGTATATTCGGCATTGCATGTATACTAGCAATCGGTTTGGATAGGTTGAACTGTATTTTGAACTTCATTTTCGTCTGAAATTTGGGTTATTTCAGAGAGTTTGTGAAAGTGAATTGTACATTTTCTGAAAATCTGACCCACATAGTCAACGATTGGGTCGTTGCCACGCCTTTTGCAGGCATATTACAGCCTTGTAGACAGACCAGAAAAGCTATAGTGGACTGCCTGAGGAAAATGGTCAGACTTAGCTAAGAAACGTGAATCATTTTACATGATTCCCTTATAGATTAACATAATATCTTGTTGACTAAATGAAATAGACCCCTCGCTCCTTCCAGCCCTCAGCCGTTGGGTAATATAACCTGCCTAGTGCTCAGGGAGGCACTAAGCAGGCTTCTTCATTTCTAGCTCAGGATCTATTTCCTTATTATAGTTTCCCGGTGAAACAATATGTAAAGATTAATGATCAACATTTCTGGCCTTCTGGTGGACCATCGCCATCGGAACAGTGTGTTATTAATGCTTTTCGACTCCACCTAAAGTGGTTATATGCCCCAAGCCCCACCTAGCCTGTTGAAGGTAGCGACTAAACCCATGTCCCTCTGTTGGACACAACACCAGGAGTAGCTCTGTCAAGAAGAGCTGCTCCACAGAGGGATTTGCCAAATGTCCTGTATTTATGAATTGGAAATAAAATTACTATATATAAAGAAAGGGAAAGAAGTACTTATTACCACCCACACGATATCCTCTCCTAAATACTGGTCAATATTATGTATGTTATGTATGTCCATGACCTCCCCTGTGTCCTTTTGTGTGAACTACACGGTAAGCTGCCTTTCATGCATCTTTTCCCTCATTTAAGTTGATACATGAGAAATTCCCCACTCTTTCCAAATATTCTCCACACTTTCCAATTAATGAGTGCCCAGATAATCTCGTTTCTGTTTCACTATATGGGTCAGATTTTCAGAAAATGTACAACTGGCAGCTGTACATATTCAGTAAATTCTGGAAGATTAGGCTGAAATTTGGTCAATACTAGGTAAATTCGAGTATATTCAGCATTGCATTGATTCTAGCAATACTATTTGGTGAGGTTGAACTGTGTTTTGATCTTTATTATGGTCTTAAATTTGGGTTATTTGAGAGGAATGTTTAAGTTGAATTGTACATTTTCTGAAAATCTGACCCATATAGGCATGGTTGCAACCTACTCACTAGCAGTAGCAGAAGGTCGTATTCTTGCAATGAACAGAACTGTTTCAATTCGGAAGATTTTCAGTATTTTTAGTTTTAGATTTTAGTTAAATAGGGTTTACATGGTTCCTGGAATGAGGTTTTTCACATGGATGTTAAAACCATTTGACTGAGTTTCGGTAATATCATTAATTATCGCTCTTATAAATCGTGCTCTTCGTTTCAGGCATGTCTGTTAAACTGAAGGAGGACGAACTTCTAAACCGACAGGTGTTGATAGGCCTGATCACCTGGCTCTGCCTGCTCTCCCTTGTAGTCCTTGTCTTGTTGGCCTGCATGTGTGCTCGACGGATCAAAGAAAACAAATTAAAACAAAAATACCTCAAAGCTGAATCTCTTCGTCACTCAGGACGCAGTGACAAGTATTACTGATCCCCTTGAATGAATTTATGTAATATAAACTATTAATACACATCATTTATAAAGTGTCGTTATATATATTATTCTGTTTGAAGTCGATATGCGGTAAATGTGTGTTTCTTTTTTCACGTGTTAAATCATATTTTGGCAGAATTACAGAACATGTCTCAAGAGTTTATATGCCTTTGTTTTCGAGTCTGTCTCGCCCTACTGCAAGAAATGACTTTGCTGTGATTTATTCGATTGTTCTCTAGGATGTATGATGCCAAATTGTTATCGTTAAAGTTGAATAAATTGCAGTGTACTGTACAAGTATTTATAAATCAGTATCTGATTCACGGAAACCATGGCCATATAGTGTTTGTGCGGGTCGATGAACTTGGGAAGTGGACGTTTTATGGTGTTTTTTAATGTCTTAAAGAGGAGCTTCCAGAAAGTTCACTGACCGAATCCTTTTCAGTAAATCAATACTACATTGTTATATCTGTAGTTCAGATTGTATACGTTGCAATTAATGCTTAATCAAACCTATTCTCTCTCTTTTCTCTCAATTTCATCCACTCTAGTATTAGACATTCTTACCCCAAAATTCCATATCAGTACTTATCAATTATCTGTGATAACTGTAGGTATGGCTCACTATTTAAGCTTAAAGGGAGGAAACCAAAAGGAATTTATACTTAATGATACCAGTAATGCATGAGTTTCGTGTCTGATTTTACATTTAGAACTCGTGGGATAATTTAGGCTTTATAATTCACATATTATATAAATAACCGTGCAGTTTCGACTCGTGTATATAAAAGATATTTTTTTAAGATATGCTTTGGTTTTAAGTAAAGGGTTTAAATGTTTATGGAATGATTATGCTCCTTTCCACCAAAATGATTTATTTAGACAACCGACAACAAATAGGCTAATAAATAACGGTGTTACTCATAATATGGAAAAGTATTTTCCCGTTGCGATGCTCCACTTGAATATATATATGGGTGAAGTCGACTGAAATGTACAATTGGTCGTCACAATTCTTCACAAATAACCCAAATCTAAAACAAAATTGAGGTTCAAACTACAGTAAAACATAACCGGGCAGATCTCTCTGATCAATTAACACCAACAATATTCAGATATACCCAGAATGTATCCCTTTATTTAGCCTAATTTAGCAGGATTTAATAAATGTATCATATAGCTGCCGATTGTACATTTTCTGGCAACGTTACCACTTCTCATTTGGCTCAGATATAGGAGGAAATATGAGTCAGACACAATAGTGGGTGAGATTTTCAGAAAATGTACAATTGGCAGCTGTACACATTCAATAAATTCTGCTAAATTAGGCTGCAATTTGGCCAATACTAGGTAAATTCGAGTATATTCGGCATTGCATTGATTCTAGCAATCTGTTTGGTTAGGTAGAACTGTATTTTGAACTTTATTTTCGTCTGAAATCTGGGTTATTTGAGAAGATTGGCGAAGTTGAATTGTACATTTTCTGAAAATCTCACCCTAGTATTGATTGTTGATGAGCGCTTAAAACCATTGGAGTATAACCACTGCGAGACAGCCAGAGGTTCTGCCAGCTGTATACATATAGTAGCAACGGATGGTCGTCTCCCGGGACGGTCTCCACGTGTACAGGGTCTGCATGTTTGCCTTGACAAGAGATACAGACAAATATAGAGCTAACCTTGGAACCCTAGTAACTATTCACCATCACTAGTGGATACAGCATGCATGGATATTACACTGTGGCCACTGAGAACAGAATGATAGAAACCAAACAATTTATAGACGAACACGTACATGGATCTGTATCTAATGGTTCAAATGAGCCGATCGACGTCATATATGTGATGTGTTTCAGGAAGATGAGTCACAAGTCGCAAAAATGATATTGTCCAAAGTAATTCATTCACGAGATCACTTTGTTAGAATTTTCTGATTTTTGGGCATTAAGTTAGATGAATACATATGTACCAAATCTCAAGGCATAATCAAATACGTCTTTGGGTTTTGCAGGTCATCATATGGAGTATATTTAGTTACTTTACTGGTAATTACCAACCTCCCAAAGCAGGGCCGATTCTACTAATCTGAGAAAACGAAAGGAGTAAAGCTCTGCTGGGAGGATGGTAATTACCCACCAAGAAAAATTGAAAACTCTTTTTCAAACATAAAAATATCAGACATAACATATAAAAGTACTTATTAGATGTCCTTAATGTTTACTTTATTGGAATCGACTTGATCTCATCAGGATCAGCTAAAGAAAAGACGTATCAAAGAACAATGTACTAGTGATCGAACGATTTTCGCCTAGTTAGTGAAGATTTATTCGTCTATACAAAGGCAAACTATCTGCGGTTAGGAAAAATAAACACACAAAATTGATCACAATGACTTTAGTTTATTGAAGTTTATTGAAGAGATATTTTCTCGACCTGGCAGGGACATAACAAGATTAAGAAATCAAATTGGCACAAATTGATACAATATAGCATTGGCAGGTCGTAAACTGTATCATGTTTTGTGTTATTGTTAGCAAAGCTATATAGTACGTACACCATTGCCAATGCCAGTGTGATATACATATTAACATATCATACTCACCATTGATTAAATCGTGTGCCTTCGAGTGCAGATAAGTAACTCCAAACCCTTGCCACTCATCGCTTATACTCCAAAGCAGTTTAGCCAGTCGTTTTAGGGTAGGACACTAATTTTTATTTGTAAATTATAACGGCGTTTCTTCCATTGCGCAAATACACAGAAAAAGATCGAATCGGAATAAGCTGCATTACTTAATTGGATTGAGCATCTTAAAATCCCTTTAGAACATGAAAAAATGGCAGAAATACAGCTAGCACCCACTCATATGTCTTGCTATAACCATAGGAGTGCGACACTTAACATCTGGAAGGTTTACAAATAACTCTATATGGTTCAGTTAACTGAGGAGAATAAACCAATGTATGCCATGTAAGCATGAATGTGCTATATATCTAAATCCCTTAAGTATACATAAATGAAGATATTAGCAATATTATATATGGATATAACAAAGATGCGAGATATTTTTTGTATTTATTACACTCTACCACACCACCAACACATCTCATCCCCATCTCAGCTTCATGTTTGTCACCATCCTGTCGCCAGCGCACAAAGTTAGAAAGTTCTACACTTTATAGTTTAGACATATTTTACATATTTAGTTTATGTTATCCATTATGTTGATCTAAAAAGAGGCTGATTTTCCTAGTGCTGGCAGAATGTCCTTGATAATTGAAAAGAACACCCCAAAGAGTCCATCAGGCGTATCTCTTCAGTCTAGGCCCAAACCCTCAGATCAGATAAGAATTGTATGTTAGTAATTGGACGCCTACTGCTCTAATCTGTTTCCTGGCCTAGAACTAGGCGTCCTAATGGGATTATAATGACATGTTGCGGTGCTAATGGAATTATAATGACACTTTGCGGTTTGGAGTGAGAGATTTTCCCTCAGTTTGAAGGGACACTCTCATCTTTGAGCCTAGACTGTCTTTGGGTTGTATATTATATGGTGAAGTCGACAGAAAATGTACAATTCACCTTCTCCAATCCTCTCAAATAACCCAAATTTAAAAATGATGATCAAACTACAGTTCAACCTAACCGAACAGATTTTTAAAAATCAATCCAATCTCATATCAGATAATATTATACCCTTTCTAGTATTTATCATAAATTTATGTGTACAGCACAGCGCAGCACCACATCGGTCCACAACGTCCTGCGGCCACTGTGAACGATGTCTGGACTTCTGGAGTGCTTCTAGCTTTTGAGTAACCAAACCGAACAATATTTTTCCAATCAATCCACACTCAGATCTATAGATAGCGGTTATCACCGACAACAGAAATTAAATATACCCCAAACCTGAATAAAGCATATTATATATATAAACTTTTATTTTCCATATTACATACTTATGGCCTTGAGAATGGGTCTCCTGTCTCAGTCAGTTTTCAGAAGACAGTTCTTCCGACAGGACCCTCTACTTATTAAGATAACATATGCTTATCATATAACAGATAAGTTTTTAAACAGTGTAAAATAGAATAACAATAAAACAAAGCACATAATACAATTTTGTACAGTGTTTTCACTTTCTGTGGGGGCTGCGTAGCTTGCAGTAGATACAAATATAGTGTGGGGGTGTGGGGTAATTCTTACATGCTTACAAATGCTTTGGTTTTTTTAGGATGTTTCTCCCCAGTTATAATCATAAAATATTCACAATATATTTTAATAGTGATGAGGAAGGAGGCAACAAGATTATTATATGGGTCAGATCTTCAGATAATATACAATTCACCTTCACCAACCCTCTCAAATAACAAAAAGAGCTTCAAAATTCAGTTTAACATAACAGAATAGATACTTTAAATTATTGCGATACCAAATATACTCATATATACCAGGTATTCTTTATTTTTCAGCCTAAATTAACAGAATTTTCTAAATGTGTAGAGCTGCCAATTGTGCATTTTCAGAAAATCTGACCCATATAGCATGCATATTGTACATTTCCCGACGATCTTACCCTGGCGATCTAATCCTCTCAATAATGATATGTGATATTATACACACATACAAACAAGAGAATGTCTTGATTGAGTGGGAACAAGTTTTAAAATGAGTAGCTTATAATTCAATCTATAATCTGGCCCGATATGCAGACGCTGGTTGACGTCCAGTATCAGGAGCAATCGGCTGATGATCATTCCACGAGGTTATTAATTGGTCTATGTCCGATCGGCATTCGATTCATTTCAGACTTCACTAGAAAATGATGTAGTGTGTCGTCCGGGAGCTACTATTTCTGTAAAAAAAGGAATTATGAGTAGACGTATGGTTTAAAACTACTGGGATCTCTTTGGCACTTAATTATTATCCGATGTATGGGTCAGATTTTCCGAAAATGTATAATTCACCTTCACCAATCCTCTCAAATAATCCCCATTTAAGAAAAGAAATGAGTTCAAAATGCAGTTTGACATAACAGAACAGATACTTTAAATTATTGCGATACCAAATATACTCATATATACCAGGTATTCTTTATTTTTCAGCCTGATTTAACAGAATTTCCTAAATGTGTAGAGCTGCCAATTGTGCATTTTCAGAAAATCTGACCCATATATTGGACCGGGTCCGCAATTCAAGTGATGGAGTTCTATTTAGTTTCAGAAGACACTTAAGGGTGGTCTCCATTGGCTGCGGTAGGCTCTGTGGTAAGCTCTGCGGTAAGCCTTGCGATGTTGTTGTGATAGTTCTGTAGGTGGACTCCTCTCCACCTATAGAACCATTGCAACACCATCGCAAGGCTTACCGCAGCCAGTGGAGACCACCCTTTAATGAAGCATCTCATCCAAATGCCCAACACCTTCATCTAATATGGGTCCACCAGCATTTTGAATAACTTGAAAGTATAGCTTCATCGAAATATCATGTATGTACTAAGCAAGTGGAGGAATAAATAAGGTTTTATTCTAAAAAAAAAATCAAAATATAGGAAAATATGCCAAAATATAGGATCTTTTAAAAATATAGGAAAATATAGGAAATAATAGGAACGTTATGAGGCCTGCGACTTTACTCAGGTCTTTGTAACGTGTTGTAAACACTCTAGATTCAGACATCATTATAAGTGGATATTTCGATAAAAAAACGAATAGGAATTATTCATCATTTTTGTTCAGTGGATGAGACAAATAGATAAAAGACACGACGATTGCTTTGACTAGACAGGCGTAGCCAAGCAACATCACAAAGAGCAGATGGGTCAGATTTTCAGAAAATGCACAATTGGCAGCTCTACTCATTTAGTAAATTTTGCAAAGTTAGGCTGCAATTTGGTCAATACTAGGTACATTCGCGTATATTCAGCATTGCATTGATTCTAGCAATCTGGTTGGTTAGGTTGAACTGTATTTTGACATTTATTTTCGTCTGAAATTTGGCTTATTTGGGAAGATTGGTGAAGTTGAATTGTACATTTTCTGAAAATCTGACCCAGAGACATTGGTGTACATTGTACAAAATAATCAGCTTCTTCATAACTATGAACAAGATATATATCACAATGCGACGTTGCATGGTATCTATTAAGAGTGATATATCTTCCAATGTTTCAGCAATAAAGGTGTTTTATAACAAAAATATAGATCAAACAGAAAATAAGCAATTCATGCAAAAGTACAACCCAAACATATTTGAAGAATGGAATGGAAGTGAAGGTGATATTTTCTTATTAATTTCTTTGAATAAATAAAGGCTCACCAGACTTTTGAAGGACATGGGTCAGATCTTCAGAGAATATACAATCGGCAGATCTACACATTTAGTAAATTCTGCTGTAAATTAGACTGAAACATGGTCAATACTAGGTATATTTGAGTATATTTGACATTGCCTTGATTTAAGCAATCTGTTTAATATGAGGAGATGGAAAAAGAGCATTTTCAGTAATGTGTACTGGTCTTCCAAGTACCCCTGAATTTGGTATATGATCTAGACTAGATAATATACATGAACTGAACTGAATTTTTAACCTAATTTCTGTCTTAAATTTGGGTTATTTGAGAGGATTGGCGAATTGTACATTTTCTGACGATTTCACCCATAATTATGTTGTTGTTGTAACGTTTCTATTCTTACATTCAGATGAGTAACCTATAATACCTGGAGATCACAAGGTGTATAATATATTCAAGTCTGGCAAATGTTTTCGAACTTAGAACTTCCTTGCCAGGGCGAATTTAATCTATTAAGTAGACTGCGATTATCAATTCTCGGTGTCAGTAGAAAAGCCACACGCAGACTACGCCTCCCTCACAGGGATAGAATCACAAGTGTATCTTAGATCATACATTCTCAATGTCGGATCGGATCTCTTCCCTGTCAATATGGGACCGACAAGAGCAGATAAATCCTTTCAAACCATGATCATCTTCCAACTTGTATCGATATCAAGGGAAAAGAGTCTCACGTCATATAAATCATTAATTTTTCAGACTTCGCCGATAGTTATTTCAACAAACATTATCGAATGATAGATAGTTTCATCGCCTATTCAGAATACTAAGTATAAGCGATAAAATCGTCTGGGTATTTGAGACGTATACTTTGATGTGGCATGGTCAAAGAAACCCTAATGTTAGATTGATTTTCGAATGTTTGATTACCAGTAGATAAAGGCTGTTTAGAAGTCAATATTGTCCGGAACCATTCACCCCAGAATGGACAAAGACAAATTATGTTACGTATTTGCTCATAAACACACCATATAAAGACATTCTACCCTTAAATTCCATGTTGGAAATGTAGATTTAAACGAATGTTATTTTAAGATAAAATTCAAACCAATACAAAGCAACCAATCTCACTCACTCACCAATATTATGTTATTTCACCGTAGATTTATGAACATCATCGTGCGTCATCACTTTGCTAGATTAAATCAACACTATATATATATACATGTTTGTCTTTTCCAATCTGATCACTCTAACTATTCACCTCTCGGGCTCAGCCCCTTCCTTGGAATCAGTCATGCATTAGGATAGTTTAGAAAACCGTACGTGAAACTTGAATTCATAGCATTCAAAATCTCAATTTTAAAAATAGAGTTACGTATAATTAACTCAATCAATAATACGAATCAATACAATCACGTAGACATTTCGGTCAATTGATATTATGGTTTATTTCTACATATTTGTCTTGGACAACAAGCTGATACTCTTTCAAATTTGTCTTTTTTTTATCCTTGGCGCTGCAACATGGAAGATTTATTGGATACTGAAAATGGAGAAAGATAAGTATTTCCTCTGGGTTTTTAAATGAATTCGTGACTTTTTCTTGAAATGTTCATTATTTTTAATTTGAGCTTGATTGACAATGCAATTTGTTAGCCTCTTGATATAGGTCCATCTCGGCAGTATACATTACAATCTGTTCATTTGTAATTTCATTGAGGATTCGATCCCTAAGCTTAAATACGAAGAGGAAAGAGACATATTTGAAAGAAGTGTGGGATTCGGAATTCTGGTATAAATTATAATTTACAAGATTTTTTGATTTTACATAAGGAAGTATTGACACAAACCTTATAGTATTTAATCTTGGTGACCTTGGGATGTGTCGGAAAAAACCCACAAAAATCATTTCGTTTTTTAGAATATAGAAACTCACTTTTATATTAATACAGCTTTAAAGTTAAAAATGGTGTATTTTTGTGTTGTTCTGATTTAAAGTGTCTTTGGTATTCCTTTTGTTCCTGGTGTGAAGATACATATTGGTATTTGATGTACAGAAGTGTATTGTAAGGAAGACATATCGATACTAAATATACTGTAAACACATTTATTTTCGCGCAGATACATTTTCGCGCACTAAGTAGATTGACGCATTTTGGATTTGAATTCACGCAGCAAGGAAGTCTCACACCTTGTTTATGCAATAATTATACCTTTCGTGCAGGATTTATTTTCACACGCATAGGTGGGTGCGCGAAAATAGCGAAAATAAATACTGCGCAAACATTAATACGTTTACAGTAAGCAGACGGTAAACTATGCAACGTTGTAACGGGTATATTGAATCCGTAGAAATAGTGTACTTTGGTGCGCTTTTCATGTACATGGGTCAGATTATCAGAAAATATACAATTGGCAGCTGTACACATTTAGGAAATTTTGCTAAATTAGACTGAAAAATGATAAATACCGGGTATATCTGAGTATATTTGGTATCACATTGATTTAAAGTATCAGTTCTGTTATGTTAAACTGTAATTTGAAGCTCATTTTTGGCTTAAATGTGGGTTATTTGTGAGGATTGGTGAAGGCGAATTGTACATTTTCTGAAAATCTGACCCAAATAGGCTTTGTATATTTGTCCATTTGTGTGGCGACGCATGAAGTCTTTTTAATTGATTAAGCGTATTTTCAATATAATGTTAGATGTATCAGGCCAATAAAGAAACTTTTTAAAAAGTTGATGAATACGACCTCAGTCTAGGCCCTAACCCTCAGATCAGATAAGAATGGTATGTCAGTGATTAGACGCCTACTTCGCTAATCAGTTTCCTGGTCTAGAACCAGGCGTTCTAATGGGAATATAATAACATTTTGCCGTCTTAATGGAATTATAATGGCACTTGAGGCGGTTGAGGGTTTGAGGCGGGAGGCTTTCCCTCCGTCTGAAGGGACTCTCTCAACTTTGGGCCTAGACTGACCCTGCTGTGTGGACTAGATGGCCCACACCCTTCACATGGGAATCACTCGATCTGGCCATGACTAATATATCGGTCAGATATTAAGAAAGTGTACAAGTCACCTTCACTAATTCTCTCAAATAACCCACATTTAAGACAGAAATGAGCTTCAAAATGCAGTTTAATATAGCAAAACAGATACTATAAATCAACGCGACACCAAATATACTCACATATACCCGATATTCATAATTTTTCAGCATAACTTAGCAAAATTTACTAAATGTGTTGATCTGCCAATTGTACATTTTCCCAAAACCTGACCCATAGTCCTTCACAATGTATGTCAAATGTTTCCTATATGTATTATTTCCCCATGCCTCAATGAATTCATGATAATAGCTGCATGGAGATTTATTGAATTGCAACCCATTGTGGCTCAAACACTTTTCCATTATTGCCTACAAATGGTGGCGGACCACCCTGCGTCCCACCAGCGTATCCTTGTTTGCTTTAATACTGTCTTTCCCATGTCTTGACTTCAAGCCTTAATTCCCCTGCAAACCTTGTGCAAACACTGCACTCATATATATACAGCGGTGGATATGGCTTCTTGGAAATGGATTAAAATCAGTGTTTGTACATTAAAATCGACGAAGTACGTACAATGGTACTTTTACCGATTGAATAACGAGAATTTGAATCGGTAATTGCCCCCTTCAGAGTTGCACGGTCTGTGTAGTTCCGAGAATAGTTTGAACAAGGCAATATGTTACACAGGTACGTATTAGGGAGACGATTGGTGAAGTTGTATTAGAAGACGACGATATTGTTAAATAAAGGGGGCGGGGAGGGGGTGGGGGTGGGGGCTAAAGTCAGCTGACAAGTCTACACATTTCACACAATTCGCCTTTTGATCTTGATGTCATAAAACTGGCATTGGAACCGACACATTATGCACGTGTTGTCCTACTTAAACATCTTTATATTGAATTGGATTACAATATATGTATATATGGGTGGAATTTCCAGAAAATGCACAATTCACATTAAGAAACCCTCCCAAATAACCCTAATTTAATGCAGAAATGAGATTCAAAACACAATTTAACATAACCAAACAAATCCTTTGAATCAACTCGATACCAAATATACTCAGATATACCTGGTATTTATCATTGTTCAGTCGAATTTAGCAGAATTTCCTAAATGTGTAGAGCTGCCAATTGTATATTTTCTGAAAATCGGACCCATATAATCCCGACTCAAGAACTCACGAGGCTGCGAATTTAATATAATCTTCCATTGGCGACAAAATGAATGTCCACGAAAAGAGTTTCCTCCTTGCATCCCGCGAGATGCCGTGAAATGCGAGGTTTAAGGGACATGAGGCGTGGAAACTAGAACTCCATTATATATTATTTAAAAAAATCCATTCTATATTACATGACTTTTTTCAACAATTCGAAAATATCTTTGGCTATACCTTAGAGTCTAATATTAATTACTCCTTAGAATAATAGGAGGCTATATGGGTCAGATTTTCAGAAAATGTATAATTCACCTTCACCAATCGTCTCATATAACGCCAATTTAATACAGAAATGAGCTTCAAAATACATGCAGTTTAGCATAACAGAACTAATACTTTAAATCAATGCGATACTAAATATATTCAGATATACCCTGTATTCTTCATTTTTCAGCCTAATTTATGAGAAGCTCTTAAATGTGTAGAGCTGCCAATTGTACATTTTCTGAAAATCTGACCCATATACAGTATTCCCGCGAGTTGTGAAATGGGCAAGAGGGGTTTAAGGGAAATGGGGCGTGGAAACTACAACCCATTCTATGGACAATGGAGTCGAACCCCTGTGACAACCCTCTCATTACCTGACCGTGTCTGGGTATATTGGGTACATATTGGGTACCCACATTCTTGGAAGCGCTGTCAGTGTTGTTATAAATGTGTATTCAGTTATTGATCATGGGACACATCTCTATAGCCACCCTTGGGAAGACATATTCATCAGAAGCCTTCAATCTAAGGTTTAAACTTCTTTAGGGTTTAGATAAAGTATGTTATCATGTGGTCCAAATCGTCAGAAAATGTTCACTCGGTAGCTCTACACATTAACAATCGGCAGCTCTACACATCAGCTCAATTATAGACTGAACAAATGGTGAATATATAATATATAATAGGTACATCTGGGTATATTTGGTACTGCCTTGATTCAAACAGTCTGTTCGGTTATGTTGTGCTGGATTTTGAACCTCATTTTTGTCTTGAATTTTGGCGGATCGGTGGATGGAAATTGGTGACTTGATCCGTGCGGGGGATGTACATGATAATTTATGTGGGCCTGTGGCGGCGGGGGGTTGGGGGTAGGGGTAAGTATATAAGTGGTACGTAAAGGGTTCAAGGTTATAAGGTCAAGGTCCCAACTATATATTAATATAAGGTTTCCATAATATATTGCTTATTTCCGGATTGAATACAACAGTATAATATGACGATAAGATTACAAATTTCCAGGAAAAGGTGGCTCTGTCCTAGGTTACCTATAGCCCTTCCAGAGGTCCCTGATAAAATATGTGAGTAGATAACATAAACTAGACTATAATGAGATAAACTAAATATATACTTGGTCATCATGTAGACTTATTAGCCTCTTCCCTAGTTAACCTCTACTCTAAGGGAAGCGGCTGGAAGAACTGGGAATCTCCAAGAAGTCTGTCGACCTGCTTGTCTTTCTATAATTATGTAACCGTAATTTTGAAAAATAAAAGATTGTACAAAGGAATCAAATCCAAATAATCCCGCTGATATCTAAAAATGAGTCACAGGTCGCAAAAATGGATTATGAGATATCATCATATTTGAAAAAGATGAGATCAAGCCGGTTCCAATGATATTACATTATATAGTAAGCCTACAATATATTTTAAGTTTGATATTTTTATTTTTGAAAAACAAGTTTGTAATATTTCTGGGTGGACATTTGCTAGTAAGGTAGCTAGATATACTCTATAAGAGGACATCATTAGAAATGCATGGATATATTTGATACACTGTCCTGAAATTTGGTACATGCATTCATGCTACGAATAGCGTTAAGCACCCCAAAACATTCCAACAAATCCATCTTGTGAATAAAACACTTTGAAAAATAACAATTTTGCGACTTGTGACTTATTTTGCTGTAACACATCTCATATAGTGTAGTATAATACATTGTGGCATACTGTAGATCGATTGTGGCTACTACATCTTCAGGAGCTCTCCATATTGTCGCCAGAATCCCTATAATATATGTTCAGATCAGTCCCCACTGCGACATCGCACATCGTTAATTCGTGACGAGTGAAATAAGAACAGTTTAAACGACGAATTAATATTATCTAGATCAAGAGTAAACGCTGTTCAGTTCGGCAGCTGATTTTATTCTCTAAGCAGTGTGCTAAATACATGACGTCACGTATTCGCAGACGACAATTTACAATACAATCTGTACATCGATCACAGCGTTCCATGAATGATAGTGTTGCGAACAAATTGTCCTTTGTTGGACTAACAGAGCAAAATACGCAACCATAAGGTAATAGGTTCGTGATTACAAGCCCTTGCATGTATGATTATCGCTTTCCATAGGCCAATTATGGCACAGATATCATAATTACAAGCCGTAACACATAACGCGTATATATATTACAGTAAACATACACTTTCCACACTAAAACATTTGTTAAACACGACCAGGTTCTTGATTACCGTTATCATGACGATGTTTCACATGCAGATAACATCAAAAACGACACGCGGCGATGCGTTCACATGATACATTCCCAAGAGAATCACAAGGTTCTTACGCGAGCATACGTAATGAATATATTTGAAATAAATCGCCGCACCATCAAAGGGATCAGGCCTTTATTAGCGAAGTTTCGGCTTCATATTAGAAAAAAAGCCCAGCACTTGAGACACCGACAAATGATTTGTTTGAAACCTGGAAGGGACAAATGACTTGGCCCCAGGGAATTGAAAAGAAATATTTTACATCCATTCTGGGACCAAGTAAGTAAATATTTCATTGTAATTTCTCGTTCATTTAAGCCTCTTGACATGCTGATTGCACGGTATATTGACATAAGGCAATTCCACAGCCATCTTCCCAAGGGGTATCATAAATCAAGGAATGTTAACAAGGCATGGGTACCGGTGGTACCCCTAATCCATTCAAATCTAATTCCAGGGCCTATATATATATATATATATATATATGGGTCAGATCGTCAGTAATGTACAGTCGGCTGTTCTATACATTTAGCACAACTTGCTGAATAAGATTGAACAAAAGCTACTAGATGTATCTGAATATATTTGGTATCAAAATTGCATTGATTCGGAGAACTTGTTCGTCAATGTTGCACTGTATTTTAAACCTATTTTTTTTTGTCTTAAATTTGGGAGAGGATTGGTGAAGGTGAATTGTACATTTTCTGGCGAGTTGACTCATGTAGAATGGGCTTTTACATACGGGTACTCATGCCAGACAAATTAAAAGTGGGAACCCACTGTTAGATCTCAGACAGTAAAGCCAACGAATATTTGCAGCTCTTTGTGAAGAAATAATTTGTAAACTCAGTCCGTAATATATTGTTATACCATATGAGTGGGCCTTCGTATACATGAGGTATGGTAGCTTCTAGAAGAAATCCTATTCACGAACTCGTTTGTGTGGGATTATAGATACATTTTTAAACTCTAGCTGTTTGGTATCAGAGAAGTTGGCTTTCACGCCTTCGTGTCTGTCGCCAAACCCACGCGATTCATCACGCGGGGAAACGAACGGAAAAACCCACGATGGACTGAGTACATGGGCGATATGGTGGTGAATATTCATAATAGGTACAGGAGGGGTGTCTTGGAATTTCCCGTTAAAACTGCAGTCTCAGCTAAATACTGTAGCAAATAGTTCCTAAATCAGTCAATATTTGATTTTATCCATGAAATCATGATGTGTTATGTTTTTAAAGCTGTATTTCCTCAGTTTACATCGATCAAACAATAAAAATGTTCTGCTTTTTGTTCCGTTCTTTGTCTACCCATCTCAAAGTAGTTTGACCTAAACTGTGCCGGGCTTAAAAAATCTCCATACAGTGGAACCTTTCTATTGAGGCCACCCTTGGGACTGAACGATTTGAACGGTCTCATAGCGAGTGTCTAATCTAATAAGAGGAAAACATTTCGGGACTGGTCTCATAGCGAGGTGGTCATCATTGGAGGGGCTAATCTAAAGAGAAGAAAGTAATTCGGGACTGAGAGAAACTGGTCTTAATAGAGGGGTGGTCTCTATAGAGAGGGGGTATTTATGTGAGGTCCCACTGTATCTATATTTCAGTGGCCCGCCGAAATCATTTATTGTATTGCAGTAGTTTCACTTAAATTAGTGTCGCTCACCGGCGCTCGTTTTCCTACGGCCGATTCGACTTATGTGTATATCAAACGAGCTCAGCAGAATATTGATAACTTCAGTCCTATAGGTCAAATAATGAGTAAATTTGGTAAAATTGCCTTTGTCATAATAGCCGTGAATGCAACTTTAACGGAATTTTAAGGCGACTCAGCGGACAAAAGATAAGATAAATTACCGCATTGAGGAATTCTGGCTACACAGAAAAGCAAAATCTGAATGAATATTTGCTTCTTCTTTATCGAGACACGATGGGACATGGATTTATTTAACGTTGAATTATAAAGAAGTTTGTTTCAAGTAAGGAAAGAATGGGCCGATACAATTTTTTATTCGATCTTCCGTAAGTGGCTGGGAATGCATCTTTAATCATATTTCTGCATATTTTCATTAATAATTATATATATCGACTATTACATATGTACATATTCTATATCATAACATCTGGATATGGTGGTTAACATTCCAACAGTACCCATGTACAATTGGAAAGGGCCAATTGACAATGACATTGACAAAGAAGAATCATAAAGGCTTTAGACATACTGGTGGTCACGATCTATAGGTGCAATGCAACCCTAATACACATAACTCTTCGTTGCATATAACCACGTGCGAAGCAACACACCCTTTCCTAACGTGAGATAATCTTTGAATAAGATTTGAGACTAGTAAAGCCATCACATGACAATTTTTATCTTTGGACTTGAAGAAATTACCAAAGACATGCGTACAATTCCATATATAATATCTATTGAAATAAAGAATATATATATGGGTCAGATTTTCGGAAAATGTACAATTCGCCTTCACCAATCCTCTTAAATAACCCACATTTAAGACATAAATGACCTTCAAAACGCAGTTTAACATAACAAAACAGATACTTTATATCAATGTGATACCAAATATACCCAGATATACCCGGTATTCTTCATTTTTCAGCCAAATTTAGCAGAATTTACTAAATGTGTAGATCTGCCAATTGTACATTTTCTGAAAATCTGACCCATATATACCCAATGCCTCATTTTACATATGACCGATTTCATTGCTGGTGTAATAATCAAAAACTGGGTCATGATTTCTTACTTGACAGGAAATATGATCGATGTGAATACCTCCAAGCATAAGCTGCCATCGGTGGAGGCATTGGTTCCATTTGTCGGCAACTTCAAGCAATTGCGGGGTGACACTGTTCCACATATATGATAGAACATCGGCCATATTGCATTCAGAGGTTAAAGTTAATAATGCACTGAAATGGTTATGACCTAGCTTCCTCCGATTCGCTACCAACTTTCGTTTCCGAGGAGGTGACATCCTCACTTTCCTTTTTCTTACTTTCCGAGGAGGTGACATCCTCACTTTCCTTTTTCTTATTTTCCGGGGAGGTGACAACCTCAGTTTCTTTCTTCTCAGCTTTGGATGCGCTTTCTGTACGTTGTTCTGTCTTCTCACTACCTTCTTCATGCGGTTGCTTCCCAGTTTCTTTAGGGGAAGAACTGCTCTCATCATCATTTGTTTTAGTCTCGGCCGTTTTCTCCTCAGTTGGTTCAAACCCGCTGCCCTCCTGGTTGGGCCCTTGTTGGTCGTAGTCGTAGATGATATCTTCAGGATTAGGCGCCTTGGGGAGGAACTCCTCTCCTGGGCACAGCTTCTCAAATATAGCACGAGCCTGCAATATACAGCAAACACCATTATATATAATTTATTTTTAAATTTAGGATATTTATACAGCGTATATAACAAATACAATCATGCTTGCAATTAGTCATGTAACAGGTACAATGTCTGGTTTTCCAAACAGGTCTGTTATAGTGATATAGGCTCACGGGTGATATATTCAGTTAAGACTTCCGTTTCTAACTACCATTAGTGCTACGGGGTGTAGTCTATCATTGATCTAGGTGCTAGGCTATGTTGCTGAGCCGATCACAGAGGGGCGGGGTGGGGGTGAGAGGAGGGGGCGGGGTTATTATATGGTGTAGTTGGATAGATTATGACAAAAAAGACCAAACATGGAACAAGTATACATCGCAATTATACAATATACAACATAATTCCCAAGCACAGTATCATACCGTAACAAAATACCCTCTGGCCATATTTTGCAAAGTGTTACTTAACATGAATTACAAGGTATGGGGACAATATGGCGATTCTTGTTTATGGACCCAAATTCGCTCATTAATATACCCAAAGGTTTCCTTCATTTGCATTCCTTTAGGATGTTAAACTTTATAACCCATTTCCGATGAATGCATAGAGCGTGTAACTGATGGGTAAAATCACGCAAATTTGATTTAATGATTTTGAAATATTTATGAATTTAAGCAAATAGTGATTTGAGATTGCTCATTCAAAGGCTCATTCCGAGGATACCCTTAAATGCTATTTTTCTTTATTTATATTTTCCTCTGGTGAAGCATTCGGACAAAGCCACACATCGGAATCGAACCCAGAACCCTTTGGAGCCACTAGAGAATATTTTACCTGAGAGATAGCGAGGTCGAAGTCGAGACCAATATCCGGGGACGCTACGAGATGTAATCCGCCGATCTCATGCGACTCAAGCGCCACCTGGTTGGTGTCCTCTTGACTAAAGTATAGGGACCAGAGCACTTTAGGTCGAACCTCCTCACTGTCGCCACCTGCCGCGTCTGAAAGGAAATGAATATGTTTTTCTAAATATCTCAATATATCTCCACCCCCGTCAACACTTTCAGAAGTCATAGTATGATATAGCTCTTAAAAGAGGTAGATCTGAAAGCGTGAAATGTACTACTAAAAAGATTAACAATCCTTCCATTGTCTCTGACATCCTTAACAATCCTTCCATTGTCTCCAGAGGATGTCAGATTTAATAAAGTTCATATATTTAGTGATATTTAGTGATAAGGCTAATCTTTAGCTACAGAGATATCCAAGAACTATTTGTATAGCAAGTCATTAAATTGGAACGACATACTACGGCCAAAGATCCTTGATAGAACTAAGTTAAGACATTTAATACACGAACACTTCCCAGTTTACCCTCAAATTAAGAATAAAACTCTCACCCTGATGTGACAAACTATACATAGATTTATGGGGTGTATAGCAACAAGATCACTACTAAGTAGAGATGCGTCGGTGATGGTTTTAAATTATATATTGTTCTTAACAAATGCTTCTTCTGTATATTGTAATCGATACTTAGTGCATTACGATTGTTATGATTATCCAGTAAATTAAGCCATACATAGAAGGATTATAATCTTTCATTGATGTAAACTAAATTATTGTTATGATTATCCTAGTAAATCAGCGACGGCTGAGATATAGTGTACCAGTTGCATAATGTTTTTCGCTGAATAAAATAATTTAAATACAAAATACCACCCCCCCCCCCCCCCCCCAACACACACACCTACACATCTATAGATGGATTTGGCACTACTAACTGTATTTAGAAAACCGTTGTTGACTGGTGTTGCTTTTGTTGAAGAACAATCGATTCGTGGATTTGGAATTTCTTGTTTTTATTGATTAACCCAACGTTTCGGTGCTCTTTGCACCTTCATCAGGGGTGGCGTGAACAATCACCTATAGTTTTATCATAATCAAAGTATAAATGTTACCTTCTGACTCAGATTGGAAAAGACTATTGGTAGCAGGAGCTAAATCTTCTTCAGGTCCACGAACACCTTCACAAGTCATATGGACGAGATCTGTAAAATAATAGTGAATTATTTATAATATAATAACATTATACACGATAAGTATGAAGTAAAAACATTATAGGTTACATGGAACATATTACCATTAGTAGTATATAAGAATCATCACCTAAGGTTTTTTTTAAAAAGAAGTCTGAGAGTGACTAGACTTGCTTAAGTTGTTGGTATTCTTGTTTTTTTCTATAAATAAAAGTTCAGAAAATTAAAATCAAAATTAAATTAGAACTACTACTTATTACGAGTCAGTACCCCCTTGATTGTGGAATACACTAAGGCAGTCCATGAATGGGGAGTGCTAGACTTGCACTAGGGCTCTATACACAACTGCAGTCTATAGGAGACGAGGGTAAGTCTACAGTCCATGAATGGGGAGTGCTAGACTTGCACTTGGGCTCTATACACAACTGCAGCCTTAGGAGACGAGGGCTAGTCTAGTCTAGAGAGTGACTTACATGTTTAAACAAGTCTAGAGAGTGACTTACATGTTTCTTTAGGGCAGGCGTGAGAAGAAGGACACAGCTCCAGGACTTTAAGTAAATCCTTCTCACCAGATGGCACCATAAGCAAGCTTATCTAAACATGCAAAATGCACAAGTTATAAATTAATCGAGCCTTTTAGTCTGATACGGAGGCATTGAGTCAAGACGAGAAATGGGAAACAAGCAGATTGAATGCAGCACTGTTCGTGGCAGCCTTTATTATTTCAGCCCAGTGTTATTTGTTGCCTGTAACCCTTGTCTACATTGTTTGTAATAAGAATACAATTATCAATTATACAATACAATATAAAGTTCTATCAATCAATTAATTCTTTGTCACTTAGTTAAAAGATTAGAGATTTTTATATTTCAACTTAGAATGTAATTTAGCCTATAAGAGTTACTAAGAGTTTTTCATATGCTCTCAAAAAAGGGTAAATTTCTAGCAACTGCGTCAATTACGAAGCAGAGAATTAAACTCATGAACGATAAAAGAACAATGTACTTACATGCTCTGAGTCTGACCCTTTTATACTTTTATCTGTAACAAATATTCCCCTGGAGATTGTCCTAAAATAAAAAATAAGGGAAGATATATTTGTTAGAAATATGAGGCAGTAATATCTATGCATATTTAATGCTTCAATAAAGGGCAAGAATAAAAATCAAGATTTATTATCGACACACATTTGATCTAAAAAAGCGTATCTAAGATGAGTTACGTCGCAAGTGTATACCACTGCGTGCGATACGGCAAACAAGTGCGCTCTGCGCGACCAAGCAGATAATGTCTAAGTCAAAAAAGGTCGCCATGTCTTCCAGATATTGTTTGACTTCATATAAAGCATATTTGATAAATCAGTGAACCAACTTATGGGCCTAAGTCGCGTGCCTCTGACCCACTTATTAGTTAACCTGCATATATACGCACATGAGCTTTTGTTCTAGCGGCAATTAGACTTACTACAACTTGAATAAATAACTTCTGTTCAACACCAAGAAGCTTATAATAAAGAAGACTTCAAGCTCTTTGTCATTACTTACGTTTTACTGGAACGGTCGATGACTTCATCTGTGATGTAACTCGATTCGCCAATAACGTACCTAGGCGAAAGTCGAAGGAATAATAAGTATCTGCATATTGGCGCAGTAAGTCTATGGGAAGCTTGTATTCATACTCTTATGTGTGTATACTTAATATAAGTAAATACCATTACATTTTGAATATTATTATATAAAAATACCGGTACAAATGTTTTTAAAAAACAGCAAAACTGTCGACAAACGGGTCATCGTTTAGACTTCAACGCACCTGAGTGATTAAACCATTGGTTGTTATTGCACCCAAACTTTATCATATAAAAGTGAATACTGAAGTACCTACTTGGCATTTAGTCGCACTCCTTCTGTGTCTATAACCCCAGTGCAACTAGAAATAAGACAAAATATTGTAAAATTATATTATATAAAATATTATATCGATTCTTGTGGGAAACCCTGGCCTCTTCAACGGGCGCTGCAAATATAGATTATCAATGAATATGTGATTCAGCATTGAGTTATAATATAATTAAATGTATAGTATAAGACAATGGTGAACCCTATTCCTATGTATCTACACTCTCTCACATTGATCAGGCCGATTGTATTGGCAACTATGTCACTTTCGCGCTCACCGAAATATATCTCCGTAGAAAAATAAAAGGACAACTTCTCCCAGGATTGAGGACACCATAACTAATGAGGCATTCGCCCTTGTTGATGATCATTCATTGGTCATATTTTATAATTTTGGAGACTTACTTGATGAGCAGTAAGATGAACTATAAATAGGATTTCATTTAGGTCTAATTATGACATTATATAGAACAGGGAAAAAGATGGTCAACCCATTCGCCTGATCAATCTCCATAGCTACCCGAGGAACGTATGAAAGGGTAAAATAGTTCACACCATTGAGGCCAGTGTAACTTGGAATACTATATATAGTTAGGCTGAGTTAAGGGTTTCTTACTTTCGATCCTTGTCAACTATTAGAGATGCACCGGTCCTACGTAAGCAGTACACGCCTCCAAACACAGCACACATTCTACAACACAAGTTATAGTATGAACAAATACTGACAGCATACAGTTGAAGTTACCAATCCATCTCAAATCTACAATTCGCTTTCTCCAATCCTCTCAAATAACCAATATTTAAGACGAAGATATTCAATTAGTTTACCATAAACGAACAGATTTGTGTAGCATCCAATTGATACTAAATATATGCATGTACACGCATACATAACTATTTGTAATTTTCCATATAATTTAGTAGAATTTACTTAATGTGTAAGGCAGTCAGATGATGTAAATTTAGAAGGTTTTCGCTGTTTGAAGGCATTATTAACGAACAAGCTGAGAATAAATCTAATTCATTGAGAATTACCTGCAGAAACACTGGGGGAGTTCACCACTGCCATACAACGGCCAGAGGAAAGCTGTATTCCCGTAACGCCCCAAGGAACGTAAGAATTTACTAGTTGATTTGAGACCCTGCAAGAAATAAACCAGATATTAAACACCTGAAAATATATAATGAATTCAGCAGGTTATTGATTGGATTGATTCCATAAAGTATCACACAAAACGTAGCCTACTGCCTTAAGGATACTCACTTCAATCGTGGAAGTTGTGTTCGTTGCCATGGCGATTGCATTTTTTATATAATGGGTGACATTAGCCGATAACTTCCGAGATTTCAAGAATTCCTCGAATGGTTTGTTTTCGAACTCTGCAGGCGGGAAAAGGAGAGAAGAGAAATTGAGTCACACGTAGAGAAAATAAGGATATTACACCGCAACAGAATTAAGAAGTACATGATATATGACTTTGAGCAAGTCCATTTTCTGAAAGTACTAATGGTTCGAAATATATCCAATTCTAGCATGCACATTTTTCTGAAACTATAAATATAGATTACCCGATGGTAATAGTTCGAATTGTATGTTGGAGGTCAACAAAGTTTTATGGGTTGTGATTTAATATTAGATAATTAATTAAGGCTCTAAATTTTTTAATGTAATTTGCATCGTTGTTAAACCGTGTTTATGGAGGATGTGTACCGTGTGTGTCTAGTATAATCACTAGGGGTAAATTCTGGTTGAAATATTAAAACTTGGAAGAACTGAAGTATATCATCCTGTTTTCGCGTTGTACTTTTATGGTAAATAAGATGAAATAAAAGAATAATAAATAACAAAAACTCCAGAACTTTTACCTTGGTATTCCTCGGGATGCTTCTCGTATTCGACACTGAAGGTCAAGAATTTCATCAACATTCGCTTCTCAATCATAGAGAGCAGTCGGGAACTAAATACATCAGATCTTGAGCAGGGAACCTAGCCATGAAACATATTTCTCGGTCAGAATACAATTGTACGGGAGAATAAATAAATATGTAAAGAAGGCTTCCTTACTGAGGCAGGAATGTAGGAAGGTATCAATTGTTTCAAAATGGGGACGGACTTAATTAGGAGAAAAGATAATAATTCAACATTCCATGAAATACATATTGATAAGAACAATAATACCAGGTAATGAAAAATAATCTTTTCAATAATTTGGAATTTAACTAATTATGTCCCGCTCAACTTTTCCTATCATTAGTCAAATGTTAACATAGAAAGGAAGCCACATTCATCTTTATTATTCATTTTTATTGATTGCTTGTGTACTTTCAAACATGTATCATTATAATATATACGCACAGCTTGGAACATCACCCCATATACTATAGCGCTAGAACTAAGTAAATTATACATATATTATATAAGCTGTGCAACGAAACACACTATACCATGTGAGCGTGTATCTGATGAATAATTATCCCAGTAAAAATTTGTTAAAAAAATAAGAAGGTTGGAGTGGGCTTGGTTCTACAACATTGTTCCATTAAAATCTATGAGAATTGCTCCCAGTACCACCTACCTGCTGCAAGCAACCATTAAGCAAGGTTAGAATCCGTGTAATTGATTTAAACTCGCAGTATTTGGCGATGTCGGATGATATGAGCAGCTCAACCATGGGCCCGGAGCAATAAAGCACCTGTGTTGAAATAAAACATTAAGGCAGACATGAGTTAAACCTATCAACACACTACTAGTTTATGACTTATCCATGCCACATGTGAACATAGATAAGGGACCACCATGATTCCTATGTCATTAAAATGACATATAGCAGCCATTATGTTCACAATATTCGTGATGTGGCTTATAATATCTGAAAGCAGACAAGGAATTGTCTATGCTTGTTTCACTATTATAATTTACTTCTTGTCCTATATGTGCCTGATGAAGAGCTACTGAGTAGTTCGAAACGTTGGAATTTGTAGGCAATAAAGAAAGTCAAAACAAAATCAATTGATGTACTCTATTCGTCAAATTACCAAGAAGAGCTCATTCGAAAATAGTGAAATCCATCAGTAGTTGGTAGATATCAATCCAACACATTATAATTTAAATGTTTATGACCAATAAATTTTGTTTTTTGTTTAAAATGTTCTGATAAAAAGGACACACAGACCGTCCATAATGAAGGTAAATCTAAGGTATGGTGGCGCGTATTTATAAGGTAACATAGGGGCTACTCCAATCATGTAAAACCAAGTTAATGGTACCGTAGACAGATGTGAATCCAATTTTAGTACTACGAGGGATGTTGGTAAAGGTGGTATTAAATCAGAGTTGCTTAGTAATACTGGTCAATGTTCTATCAACAACAAAGAGGTATATTAAAATGAATGTTCAGATACCCTTGATGCATATTTGCATTCATGTTAAATGAATAAGAACTCTGCAAAAGAACAATTTGCTGGGTACTATAAACTAAATAAAAACCAGACTTACCTTAGGTTGGAGATCAACATTGAAGTCCCGCCAGCGTTTTCTCATATCGTTGAAGCACCAAACCTTCTTTTTCGTCTCAGGAACCTTGGGAGGCTCTTCATCCGTTTCTTTCTTTTCGCTTTCCTCCATTTTCTTTTCCTCGTCAGGTGAAGTCTCGGGTGTGGGGAGACCCACAGATTCCTTATCAGTTGTAGATGGGGCATCATCGGTTCCTCCTTCTTCAGCATTTTTTGCTTCTGATGTTTCGGGCTGCTCCTCTGACTTCACCACGGACTCCCCAGTGTCTGTTCGGGATTGTTCTTGCTCTTTCAATTCGGCCGCAGGTTCAGGCAGTTCGTCACTGAAATGTTTAGATTCATGTTTAAAAAGATTCCAGGATAGTGTAGCACTCCCAGACTGCATCGCCAGAGTAGCAATTATAACAGCTTGCCCATTTTTTTTACTCAATACTTTTCGGCTCGACCACCTGATCATCTCATTAAAAATATGATAATAATAATCGTTTTTGCCACACAAATATAGTCACATTTTTCAATTTTATGTTGGAAAAAGGATCAACCTTCTGCACACAGTACAGGTCTTCCGGGAGGGTATCTACAATATAACAGGGGGAAAGATAATCAACACTGGGGAGAAGAACCAGTGTGTACGATTTGTAGGTAATGTGCTTAATAAGCTGGTGCAGTCTAGGCTCACAGCCTCTCAGATCAGATAAGAAATGTACATCAATGATTGGACGTCAACTACGCTAATGACTTTCCTGGCCCGGGAGTATGCGTTCTAATGGGATAATAATGGCATTTAGCAGTTTGAAGCGAGAAGCTTTCCCTCAGTTAGGAGGGACTCTCTCAACTCCGAGCCTAGACTCGGTGCCTGAAATAGCATAACTGATGGAAAATAGAAAGTAAAATAGCGTCCGATAAGATGTGATATTGATAAAGAACAAAATCATGTATCATAATTATGTTCATAATAGTTCAAAATAAAACATACGGGATGTGTACTTGATCCTTTACATTAGAAACGGCTTCGGAGTTGATACGAAGGGGAATGAGGTTTTCTCCTTCCTTCAGAAGATCCTTTTGCTTCTGCGAATCAACCTGCGGGAGAGGTTTTTTCTTTCCATCGACCTGTCAATGATAAAAAATAATGTTATTAAGAATTCACAAAACAATTTAATCAAAATCAAGAAAAACTAATACTAATAGAATACCAAATCGAGCACAAACAGAGTGTTTTCTTTCCATCGACCGGTCAAGGATAAAAAATAATGTTACTATTATTATCTAAAAATCCACAGAACAATTTAATCAAAATCACAGCAAGAAAAACTAATAAAATACCAAATCGAGGACAAACAGATTACTCACGCTATGCTCTGCAATCCAAGTTTGAAGAGCTTCAAAATGAAATGTGCCCCAGTCGCCACTATAATAATCATTTCTGTGGAAAAAAACCCAATAATGATTTAGTTGTATCTGGGCTCCTCTGCTAAGTGAAAAAAAATATCAAAAAGACGTTTGGCAAACGTTAGAACCTTGATGCAAACACATACTATTGTGAACCTTAATAGGACTTTAAGTAAGTTGAACACTAAATGGACATTTGTTAAGTGGAGAAACGTACCTGTCAAGATGAAGCACTTTTTGTCCGATACGTGATAATGCTGCGGCTACAATACATTCTGTCATTCCTGAAATGATAGAGAGGCAAACATTTGTCACATTCAACTGCTGCCTTGGTTCCTAAATCTACAAATTTACCAGCAGAAAAATAGTCACCTACTTTTTGATCTCAGACCTCTTTAAGAGGTCTGAGATCAAATGAGTCACTACGAAATGTGCCAATCATTCTTCATCTGATAACATTTGTAGCTGTATGTAAGGTGTTAGAGCTTAGATATGACATCAGGGGAGCATGCCATATCTAACTCACTGATCAGTGATACATTTCGCACTGTTATGCCAACACTTTACCGAATCCGTCCGTACATTTCTGAAGCACGTCCCCATGTTGTTTGTTTACAGCAAGCTACATCATAGGCTTATGTAATCCCAGGCGCGCGGCTATCCCTCCCTCCCTCCCGCCGCTTTCTCTCTCTCTCTCCCACCCTCCCACCCTCCGGAATGGTAGAAGGAAGAAGGAAGGGGATCGAGGTGGAGGAGGAAGAAGAGGAGAGGTGAAGGAGCCGTTTCGCCATAATTTTAAGAAATAAAGAGATGATTCTGTTTGAGGGTTGTATAGAAATACAATGGATATTTGAACAAAAACGCAGTCAAACTATTGCTGACATCAGGGCACTTTTATGCATGCCAATATCAATTCTCTAGGTCTGACTTTTCATTTAATTTTGCTAGACATATTAGTGAGTAATATATCCCATTTCTACTGTAAATCATTTGATTAATCAGGTTTAATGAGGCCGAAATAAGGCAAAATAATAGGAAAAATATTGATTTCTGAATCATAGGTGTGGGAATCGAAATATTGGCCCCAGCCTTCCCAAAATTCACCTGCATTATGCTCATATTCCCTGCGATATGTACACCAAAGATTGGAGAGATTCAACGAATTTCATTTTTTCTTGAAAAAAAAATGGCCTTCTGAAATCAAATGCTGCCCGATTGGGAGAATTAGGGCCTACTCATATCTGTCGTGGGGGGTCCTCCTTCAAATCTGCTATGAATGCACATTAATAATGTCTAACTAAATTCAAATGACCTCACGCTCTCCGCCTGGACAAGTTAATAAATTGACATCGGACACAAGTAATTCGGTCTGAGAATCGTTTCCATTGGAAACGCCAGGTATATAAATTAAGTTGACACTAATTGTAAAGTTAAATAGATAAACCAAACTTAACTTGATAATTTCTTAACTTAGTACTTGTTAACAATTGTTTTTACTTCTATTTATTCTTCATACATTATACAAATAATCTATATATGTATTTTTACCATTCTAACTTTTATTCTCTCTAGCAGCTTGCTGGTAAGAGCGCTATACACATTTTAAAAATGATAAATAATAATAACAATATTTCTTTTATTAAGTCATATATAGTTGATGGGAAACCTCGTGTAATGACCAGGAGGTATAAACAACCGTATTACCCCCCTGTGGTTGTGTATACTTAAGGATTTGAATTGATATTTGCATTCAACATGAGAGGCCTATATTACTAGAATATCCATATAACAGAAACATCATATTTGTATTTACCCAACAACTTAAATTAATTAAATGTTCAGGCTAAATCAGCCCTATAAATTATTTATAATAATATATCATATACGTAGGCCTGCCTCCTTCAAATTAGATTCATGGCCTTGCTCTATCCATCGACATGACATGAGTCATGACCAAAATGGCAAAGATCCTTCTGCTATAGATTATATATCCTATATAGTATGTAAAATATAGACCACCCCACCTCGTGACAGTTTCTGATTCGGCTTTTATTTCATAAAACATCTGTATCTACTAATAGTAGTAGGTGCACTGTGCCGTTCAGCGGGCGTGATGTCGTTCTTCTTTAAATGTTAGACTAGTTTTAGTCGATTTTAGTCATACCGTTCACACAATCCACACTGTCACTGACCACTGAAGGCGACCAAGGCGGGGAGGAGGTGCGAGGATGACTCACCGTTGGGAGATACCTCAAATCAACACTAAAAGATCAATACTTGAAAGGCTAAACTACCTCGGAAATAGCTTTACATATGTATCTGTGCTAAACATGCATTAATTCGATATCTAAACCAATAATAAACTCACCAGTGCCCAAAACTATGGCATCATAATCGGTGGGGAAGTCGTCGTCCGCCATGATTGCATGCGAGTAGAGCTAATCTTTGTTGTTAGATATTTTCGTACTTCTTTGAACACAATCTCATTTGTAAAGAGTAGATATTTTGACCTATGGTAGTGAATTCTAATGTATCACTCAATTTAATATCGATATATAATTATATATTTTAATAATTTAACGATTTTAGCATAAATACTAAACTAAAGCAACCACTCGATGGCGCATGCGCGCTAACGATGGAAAAGCAGACCAACAAAACATGAGCGGAACAGAGTGAAATCCTGTGAATGTCTTCGTGGCAAAGTTCATCAATATTCTCATTGATTGTCCCGCATCATGTGATTCAACGGGGCCGAATAGAAATGGGTTCAATCCCATGCTACAATCGAATAGAGTTGACTCTATTATTAATCAACTATTCCTCTAATGCAGTCGACAAAATCTTTGAATTAGGCAGTTCCTGAGATTAGTCACAACAGAGACAGAGTAGAGTATGTTTTAGTTACTGTTATCAAAACTAAGTAAAACTAAAAAGACTAAACAAAAGACTTCACGGTAGGCTGCATTCCTACGACAACTTTTCCCAGCGGAAGTTTTAAGTTCATCGAGTTCCTTTTTAAAGTTTCGATTGGTGTCTCGTGACGAAAAGAGTCACTTTTTTCTGCAGTTCCCACCACCGCCTCTCAACTTCAAGTTCAGTCCATTGAATCGAGCCATTCGAGGGGGTCATGCAGGGTGAACGGACAGCGATACATTAACTTGACACAGATTGGAATAAAATTGGAAAGGAAATAGAGGTACGGTGATATTATATTTTATGTTCTTCACCCTTTTCGTAATGTACCATCTTTGCTATACAAACTGATCCCCAATTCCTGAATACGCTTAAGTTAAATGTAAATCCCTATATAACATTTTTTTTTACGTTGATAATTATTGCCTTCGGGTCCAGAGTCCATTTTCAGTCTCTAAAACTTAATTCATAATCGACGTTTGCTATATATTTTCTTAATTAATAGTAGCATGTATACATTTACCGGGTGTAGAACTATATATATGAATATCCCTAGGCTATAGGCCTAGTATTATACATGTATATAATTATAAATTGAAATTAGTAAAAGTGTCAGATAAATAACGATAATCGACGTTTGCTATATTCTTTAATAAATGGTTGCATGTATACATTTACCAGGTGTAGAACTATATAGGCCTATCCCTATAGTATTATACATGTAATTATATCTATTGAAATTTCATTTTCCATTTTTCATATATATACCGGTATGATATATGTCTGTGTGAGAAAAAAACATCTCACCGTAGGCCTACAAGTGTTGGAATTTTACCCTTTTTATTTGTTCTGTCATATTATGAAGTTAAGATTCAGTCGTGCTTGAACTCCGCACACTATCAGGGAGCTTTAAAAATAATAATTAGACCCACTGGCGCCCGTCACCCACTGAATTGAAATGTTTAAACTTTATGAGAACAATTACCAGCCCTTCGATCCTTCCTACCCGGGATGCTGGGACAGTAGATATGGTATACTCTGTTTAATGAAGCCATAAATTGGCATAAGTGAAGAAAGGAGATTTTAGGAGAAATTCAAAGAAGTTCAGGTAACAAAATGTAGGACTAGAGGAAATCACCTTTTAATTAAAGGTCAATTTTGATTTTATATTACCGACCTCACCTAGCATCCACGCCCTCTTCATAATCATAAGAGTTATAGTCAAATATTAATATTATATAAAAAAATGTTTTAGTCAATTATAAATTTCTCAATTTAAAAAAAAACAAAAACATTTTGACTAGGCATCGGCCAGTTTCTTTATATGAACCTTTTCGTTTATTAGATGTTTTAAATTTACCATGACTTGAACATTTGCCAACGAATAAATGGGCCATTGGACTGTGTTTATTTAGACCAGTTTTCTAAGGGTGCCATAGCATACATTTACATGTATTATTTACATGCAGTATGTACCTCCCTCACTGACCTTTAGACGTTAAACATTCACTTTTAGTTTTTGGGTGACAGAGTTCAGTGGGTAACTATGCTATCTCTGATGTTCAACTGTCTACATTAATTGCATGGTTCAAGAGGCGAAACACGCTAGACGTTTAATATTTAGGTGTTGACAAAATCACTAAAAGAGATTTAGTATCTTTGTTTCGAGCGGTAACACTGTCCCCTGAGTTATTACCTCATATTTTGGAAATTTATAATATAAGGGTTTGATGTGAAGGAGGAGTATATTTCATTGATAACACAGGTTCCTAATATAGATTGGTCCAGTCCTTGATAAGAGCAAGGCTGTTAGTAGCTCTGCTAGTACTGTGCTAGGACGTAAAGGAATAACGGTAGATAATCACCCAACCGCGATCCTTAGCTTAGGTGTGAGTTTAGACGCATTCCCTGCACCTTTCTCATCTGGAGAACATGTTCCCCTTGCTTTGTATTGTTATTAACATGTGTTACATGTGTGAGGCTCCCGATCCACCTCTATGCCCACATGCATGTGTTCATCCCCTATAGCGCATGTACAATATAGCACGTTGCTGCCTCTAAAATGTTATTGAGTGGACTTTGTAATTATATCAAAGGTCTCTTTTCATCAAAGTTTCTGGTTAAAGAAATGTTTTTATTGTATTATCACTCTCATGAGATTTAAACAAAGTTCAAAGCAAAACCTGAGCTTTCACATTAGCTATTACTCATTACTCATAACTATTTATTATTGTATCGAGATATTATATGTTTTAATGTGTGAACTTTTTTCTGCTTTCTTTGTGTTATGTTTTTGCTCTAGCGATCAAACGTTCATGAAAATATATAGCCAGCCAGAAATGTGTATTTTTGAGTTTTGTATCATTTAAAATTAAAACCCATAATCCTGAATAAAGTTTTCAATAACATTACGACATCATACACAGAATTGAAAATGGGAAACAATTGTGAACTAGGAGGTGGAATTGATTAAACGTAATTATATGGGCGGACTTGTGGTGACCTGGTGAACCTCATGTCCTATAGTCACTCATGTTATAGGACTAAATACATGAAATACGGTAATATGTCTGGACTGACGTATGATAATCCAAAGTGGGACACTTTCTTCAACCCTTCAACCTAGTCTGTGATTACTTTGACTACCATGTACAATACAGCTTCACCCCAGGCCAAACATATTTTTTTCCCGTTTAGACCAGCTGAAAACTATGCAGTGGAGTGTATGTGTGTGTGGTGGGGGGGGGGGGCGGGGGGAGGTAACTTTTAAAAAAAGGTCATTGCCTTTCAGGAACTGAAAAAAAATGATTATGCCATGATAATAATTGCGATATAATATATGTGCTTTATAAAGGGTTTTGTGGTTCAGTGGCTTGTGTTCTTGTATTTATTTGTTTTGTTTGTGATAGGGGGCGGGTGTGTGTGTGTGGGGGGGGGGGGCGGGGATGGTAAAGGCACCTATTTTGTTTTTGCCGTATCAGAAATTTGATTTGCGGTGAACATTATTTTATTTTGCTGTATTTTGTTTTTGTATACTGTGTATTCACCCGTCTCGCTTTATGTTTGCATTTGGCAACTCATGCAGCTATGTTTGATTAATGGACCGAAAACTAGTAACTAAAACTTTCTCTGAAAACAAAACCAAAAGGGTAGATTTATACGCTCTTTGCACAATATGCCATCATCCTATCGTTTCACAGGCTGTATTGCCAGTGCCTGCTATGAGAGTTCTTTTCTCTCATGAAACGCTTGAACAATTGATACGTTTGATTGAGGGAGCCATTCCCATTAGTCGATACAGGCAGATTTTCAGAAAATGTATAATAAAGAAGACGCATGTAACAGGAATCGATGCAAGTTTTCTCATAATTTAGAACAGATATTTAGGTGAAATTGTCTGATCAGTTACTCTTAAAAAAATAGTCAACAATTGTTCCGTTTTGAATTTGTTTGAAATCTTGGTAATCATTATAGAGGATCTCAAGATGGACTCAAAATGTGCATAAATCTTTTATCAAATAAAACTAGGAGTTTGAAATATTAGTGTCCTTCTTAATACAAACATTTATTTTTGACATAGTAAAGATCGGTAATCGTGGAGCCATTAGTCCTAAAATTTTCTACCATTAAGAAATTACAATTCAGTGGACGATGGGTTGAAATATTAGGACATGTCCTAATATTTCAACCACATTTTGATTCAATTCACTGTCAACATGTTTTAGAAGGCACTGGTACATGTGACTATTTCTTTTGATAACATCCACTACCCCTGAAGAAGGGAGCAAAGCTCCCGAAACGTTGGAAATAATAAAAGTGACATTCAACAATTCAAATCGTCGTCTCTCTGAAGATTCCAAAACATCCAATCGGTCCTCTACCCCACCAGTTAGTAGTGAAAACTCCCCATCTTTTTTTGATATTGTACCTGTATATGTTGAATGGCATGTGCCCTTCAAAGCAATCCGACAATTTGTGCAACTCGCATGTTAATTGATATACTAATTGGAATTTTTTTTTATACGAGCTGGTTTAAAATTTCACTCACAAACCACGCATATACTCGACTTTGAGCAACCGACCCGCCCTCTAGAGGGCGGAATTAGCCCACCTCTAAAAGTCCTTATGTTGCCCAAACAATCAGTGTCATTTCCCTCTTATACAAGACCCGTACGTATGGCCCTGTTTTCGATGTATTCCCATGTAAATGGGCACCATTACATTGTCTGAAAGGCAAGTCGTGTTCCACCTGATGCCTTTTTATGGGACGACTTATGTATAATATGGTAAAGGAAACTAGCAATTTTCAATATAAAAAGTGGCGCCCAATTTGTTTTGAGTCCCACCCCTCTCGGACCTCCTCCCCTCTAGTACACGCTTGTCTCTCTGCCTGCACACAGTACCGGCTGACGGCGGTAGGCCTACTGTGTGCAGCAGGTATTACACACTAACACTAACAAGGAAGAGACAGTGGTGGAAGGAGGGCAGGGTGGAGGGCAGGGTGGTGGGCAGTCATTAAAAGTGAGACAACTATAAGAACAAAACAGAAATAAAATAATACCTCTAGAGGGATAATTTCTGGATCTGCTTTGTTCCTCTAACCTTAATACTATACTTTCTGTTTATACCGTTTATACTTCTCCTAATAAAAAATAGTGGAGTAATTGGCAAAGTGACTCCTAAGTCATTTAGATGTAGCCTCCCAAACACAAGAGGAAAAATGTTTAGTAATTTTGAAACTGGATCATGTAATTTATAAGAGTTGTTGGGGATCCACTGAAACTGAACTGAAGACCTTTTAAAAGACGAAATATAACTTTATTGATTCTCTAATGATCGCCTCCACTTGGATGTCGTCATGGCATTAAGCGACCATCACTCACTCAGTCACTCTAATCATCGCCCAGAGACCATCACTCACTCAGTCACTCTAATCATCGCCCAGAGACCATCACTCACTCAGTCACTCTAATCATCGCCCAGAGACCATCACTCCCTCAGTCACTCTAATCATCACCCAGAGACATACCTGTAGCACTATCTACACAACTTGCAAGCTAAATGATAGACATATACAGTGATAAATTGCTACTTATCACCAGATGTTCCCGCGTGGAATCAATAAACCTAGTTACATTCTGGGGGTGTTTCCCTTGAAACTTCACTTCATTGTTAAGGTGTTAGTCAAACCGGGATCCTAACAGTGGATCTGTAAAACGATCCTTCTTTGCTAGGGTATCTTTCCTTCTGGAAACAACCTAAAAGCCAAGATGAAATTTCTACGAAAAAGGCAAGTTTAAGCTCTGTGCCCGTGAGGTTTTTGTTTAAATACTAATGCTATATCATATTTGAGCTACATTGTATGTGTAACACATCATTGATCGCATTACACGACATATGTATGGCAATCATATATTTAGGCAGGCAATGGAATCGAATCATATGTGGTGTTGGTATCCATAATTCATGGTTTATAATTCGCACAACAAATCAATTGCGATTACAGATGGAGGCAGATATAGATTCTACCTTAGTGCCGTTGATCGGCAAGGAAGAGGAAGAGGAGGAGGGGGAGGAGTAAGTGATATAATAATATATCAAGGTTTTTCTTGACTCTCGTGACAGTTGCTGTGGTACGACCTGCATGTGTATAATACATCTGTACACCCTTAATAACCTTCTCCAATCTTTTAGCTATATTGAAATTTATGTTGGGTCATATCCCATGGTAGTGGTGAATGGTGGGTCTCAAATATTCAATCTTATACAAATGGAAAGTGTTTATAATGCGACGAAAATTCACCTATTTCATGTTGAGCATTGATCCAGAAAGTCTACTGGTCAACAAACATTTGAAACGTTTACTGCCAATAATTCAAAGGTTATATAAAGAAATATTTTCTGTAGATGGAAGAGATTTATCACCTTTCGATGGTTTCAACCTTGTGTTTTAAGTGAAAAACGTTTCTCATGTATTGATTCTATACATTATTAGAGTAGCATTTGGGACATGATATCTATAGGTGACCTGAAGAAAACGTATTATTTTGAATATTTTAATCCAAATGTCTCATTTTGTTCACCACTGCCATGAAACGACCCCGTTTTCAAATTTCAGAAAAATGCAAACTTGTATTTTGTGTTTTTCGATGACAATATTTGTTTATTCTAAAAATACTTGGTGTTTTAAATGTCTTTTGTTTTCATTCTTTTCATATAGAATAGCTTATTAGCATTTCCTCATTGTCCACTCTATATTTGGCACAATTCATTAGTTTAGCTGTGGATGTACATACTTCATCTTCGCTAAATAGTGGGAAAGCATGGGACTTCAGACATATAATAAGAACTATTACTATTACCCTGGTTGTATGTGTATTTCCAGCATGATTTATTCCCAAACATTTTGACAATCAAAGGTGTAAAACATGTTTATTATTGCTTTTAATTGCTCTCTGTGGTATTGCACCCAGTAGCTTTTGTTCAGCAGTCGTATACCTCCCTCATTGGGAATCATGGCAGCTATACCTCCCTGGAATCGGTTTGATCGTTTTACATCTGTTGCGTTTGTGTGGTTTTTGCTTATATACATATCTTCACTAGTGTATCCCATCCACTTTCACTTTACTACCGGTACTCGTATGTATATATAGTTCCGATATTTGGTATCAATATCAAACTAATGCATCCAATATCGATATCAATAATTAATCAACATCAATCGCCACAAGTTACTCCAATAATCCTGACATCATGTACTCGGCACTAGCTGGTACCACTCATATTACGTCATAAGTTACTACTAATATTAAGATTTCAGTTAATTCTCAAAACTAATTTCTATATTTTCATGTATTTTTCTTTCAGCAACTCCTTGACTAGCTACTAGCTCTACTGATTAAAAAAACTACTGCTAGAACCCAAAACTAGTATATATATGTAAATCTATTTGACCCAATATGTTATTTCTTTTCTTTGATATATCCAATAAGCTAAAATGGGTATTATTTCTATTATATCTAGTAATCCGTTGGTAGACATGGAGCCCCGTGAGGACACCCCGATATTGAGCCAGGAGCAGGACGGCCACAATAGCTCTGGTTCCATCAACCATAGCGCACACAGTGATGGGGAAGAAGACCCGGCCGAAAAACTCTACAATGCTCGCAGCAATATGCCCAACTCCACAACGTACGTCTTTCTCTGCTCTTGTTGTTATATACTTGGATGGTGCATTTTAATTGGGGATTTGCATGTGCCACTGCACATGTCTGTTACAGTGCATACTGGGATGGATTCTCATTGAATTTGACATACAAATTTATATTTAGTAGGGGGAAGGTAGATCGCTTTATATCGGGGGAACCGAGGGTGGAATGGATGATGAAATAGAGAAGCTCTTTAAATAAAGTTGATGTTGTTTATTATTGAACTCAAGGCTTTCGGGCTTACTTGCCCTTCATCAGGAGTAGTAAAGAGTAAATTTATATTTAGCAGCACCAAAATAACCAGAATATTTTCAACAATTCTATTTCTTCTATCCATGATCTATGGATTCCAAATGCATGATGGGAAAGATAATTACTTGTCCTATTATATAGTGTTTAATACATGGCAACCAAACCCATATCAATATATGACACAATTAACATTGGAGGACTAATGTATAAAATACCTATTCATCTCAAATTGTCCATATATCGTACCTTTGATCGTTATGCTATCGATCTTCCAGCAGTTCTTGGTTCCCTCAGTCAGTCAACTGTAAACAACCAACCATATGGCTTTAAAAAACCGCCAGAAAATAAACAATGGATTGAACCCATTGTTTATATTCTGGCGGCTTTTAAAGCCATATGCTCCGACCACTGTTTATTTAGACAGCGTATGTCATATCTGAAACTTCTACTTGATTCTCTCATATCCTTCTAACGTTAACATGTAAACATGTGTAGTGTCAAAACCTAAACAACCTAAGCTAAAGGTTGTACTATACTATCGAAACCGGGATGCCTATTTCGGCGATAATTCGGTTATATGCATCCCGGTTTCGATACATATCATCTCTATACTTGTTGTTATATCTGTTGCTGCCATTGTTTACTCCACTCTGCAATGCCCACGACCATACTAATTATGGTCGTGGACATTATAACACATTATGCACTATACAACCAGTATCTAGCACAGGTTAATAACCTACACTACTCTCTACTACTAGGCACTTGGTTTACCTGGACATATTAAATATATTCATAAACTAAAAGTGTGTGACATTTAATATGTCATACAATTGCTACAGTGTATCTATTAATTGTTTATATACAAGTGCTGGGCTTTGTATTGTATCTAAAGATTTTTATTCAGCACGAACATTATGCACGAACATTTTGCTTATTGAATGATAAAGAAACAAACTCACCGGGAACATTGTTACTCCAGTGGAAATACATTTTCGGCGAACGGAATTTCTTTATTTCTAGAAAGAATAAACTGAATATAAAATTGTTTTACAATAGTTTATGCCCAATGTACGACTCTATTGCCCTACTAGATTAGAATTTCACTATTGAGTATTAATTCAATATTTGCAAAAATCAGTCAAACAAGCCACCTGCATAGTTGGAGGTCACAGACATATACTGATAGTGAATTCCTGCCTTTATCCATTCATTGCCCTGCCTAGGCACGATTCTAAACAACTGCAACATGTCTATAGAAGCCCCATCCCCCTAATTGTCATTTGATTTCCATGATTATACACACTATGTAACATTTGTAGATGGAGCAGGTTTAGGGCACTGCACCTTAATTGTCATTTAATTGTCATGATTATACTGTTCTTACGTTTTACTGTGAACGTAGAATAGAGTAGATGGAGGTAGAACTGTAACAAGGGGAAGATAACACTAAAGGCATTGTCGGGAAGAACTCTCTTTGAAGTGACTACATCCTTTTTGTCAACACATTCCTATGGCAAATAAAGAATTATCTTATCTTATCTTACCCCCAACGCCCATATTTTTCCAAATTGAATTCGGGAAGACCTCTAGTAGAAACCGCAGGTGGATTTTTGATACTTTAGTAGAATTTTGTCTAAATGCATCGCAGTTGCACAGCCTCCGTTGATTGATAGCTAACAACCTTTTCATCGGCCAAAACCTCTAATAAACGCCGGCTCCCACATAGGGCCTTCTCCTCGGTGCCTGTGCAACCCATATCTCTAATAGAAGCCGCAACTTCTAATGGACTTTACGGTATATATACAGGATAGTCTTCTACTCTCATTTACCTCCTGTATAATAGTTAGTTACATCTTATTATTTTAATCTATTGTAGGTGATTGTGGCACGCAAAGTTAATGAAGCCCCCCCCCCCCCACACACACACACACACCACACACCTACACACCTCCTGCGTACCTGAACTTTGTGCAGAAATGTGGCAATATCCGTTACGAAATTCGAGAGAGAAATTGGAAAAGTAACTAAATACCAATCATTTACACAAACATATAGCGAAATGATTCGCTGCTGTAATATATTTCCTCATTTTACTGTCAGGTTAAAGTTGATATTGTTTATTTTGTACAGGAACACCCAAACAATGATGCATCTGCTGAAGGCCAATGTTGGTACAGGGATCCTGGCTCTACCTATTGCCATGTCTAACGCAGGCGTGTGGGTTAGTATAACTCATAGCAACTCATAGTCCCTGTAGTCATCAGTCACAATGGCACTTTTAATATCCTCAACTCATATTTATTTTTTGAGAAAGGAGATACATTGAAAAATGGTCTTTTGTATTTGTTTGAAACGCACCTGACTAATCACTGATGTGCGGTTTTGGAAATGTTTTTTTCTGATCGTCTAAACGTAACGTAAACGTATTTATTTTCGCGTAGATACATTTTCGTGCACTTAGTAATTTGACACGTTTTCGCGCTGATTTAAATTCGCGCATCAAGGAAGCCTTGTTTATGCAATAATTATACTTTTACCTTGCGCGAACATTACTACGTTTACAGTAACATGCAACAGCAGGTTGCTTAATTTTAATCCCATTAATTATTTGTATTATTGTTGTTCTTGTTATATTTATAAAATCACGTGTAAGCCATGGCAGAATAAACGACCATAAGGCCCTCATTCACTGAGCCGATTATTGTGAGCCACAGTGAGGAGGGGGTGGGGGCTGGAACAGTGGGGTGGTTCCCACCAGACCAACTGTTCCTCACCACCCCCCACCCCCCCCCCCCCCCCGTGCAGCAAATAATCGTCACAGTGGACACGGGAGTTAAATCGCAGGAGGCCTTTTCTTTTCTTCCTTCTTTTTTAAAAATGTAAATTATAGTGTGTGCGTGAGTCCGGAAAATATGACCCACAAAAAGCCAATTTTCTTAATTAGACCAGTTATACCAGTTCTGTGTTTAATTATATGTACTGTAAGCCAATTATATCAGCGACTTATTGGTTGGACTCTTTTAGATCAAGCTATTTAAGATTCACGCGATGTATTTGGTTGAAATAAGAACTATTTATTATTAAAGTGAACAACTACCTACCTACCTACCTACCAAACACGTCTCCTTAAACTCACCATTTCATTACATTTTTTTCTACATTTTTCTTAATATTCAAGAGTCTTTAAAGATAAAATATCATTAAATTTTGTAAAAAAAAAAAAACAATACTAAAGAGTTGTTGATTTTGCATGTGAAATTTGGAAACTAATCCGGCATTTTATCTGGACTAATTGCAGCAATATTTTTATATGATAATTGCAGTAATTGAAGTAATAGTTCAATTGAAGAACATTTTTGATAATTGCAATAATTGGTTCACTAATAACTGTAGCAGCATTTTATATAAACATGTTATAATGTATTTTCTCATGGGGTCGTCATCACTGAGTTAAGGCTGATATCCACCATACCACTAACTTAAGCCTTGTATCCACCATACCACGTCAAGCCTCACGTCAACACTTCCATGGGGAAGAAGAGGCTTTTGGGTGAAGTCACCTGAAAATGTACAATTGGCCTTCACAAATCCTCTCAAATAACCCAAATTTAAGAACAAATAAGGGTCAAATAGAGTTGAACTTAACCGAATCAATTCTCGGAATCAATGCAATGCCAAATATACTCAGATATAGCCAATATTTATCATTTTTAAGCCTAATTTAGAAGAGTTTACTAAATGTGTAGAGCTCCCGATTGTACATTTTCTGACGTTTTGCACTCGTACTTTAGCTCAAGCTGGTAGTGGATCCAGACTTTAGTTTGCTGTTTTGCTTCATCCCCATTTATTCGCTTTAAACTTCCTTTAGTTCAAAAACTCAAGATTTTCTTTTTTTGTTCTGTTCTTTTCTTACCCTTCTTAAAGACTTTGGGTACAAATTGTGGAGGATTTCACCCTCTTCTTTTTTCTACAGGGCTTTATAAATCTTCACATCTATATATAAAACACTTAATGAAAATTTGATTTACCTTTTTTTTTCTCGAAACTTCCAAAGATTTGAATTACCACTTTTCAATTACCCCCACCCGAACCCCGCTTTTCCCCTTGCCAGAAATATTCCAGTATTTATGCCATGTGGCCACACTTCCACCCTGTCATTAAACCAACTGTTACTGTTATTTGCTGTGCTTTCCCACTGTACGTGTGTGTGTGCTGGTGTGTTTCAGGTTGGCCTGGTAGGAATCATCATCATGGGCATTATCTGTACGCATTGCATGCACCTGCTCGTCAAATCTGCCCATGCCCTTTGCCGCAGGTATGACTTGAAAACCCTCAAGCTTATTTTCTATTTTTGGGTCTGGGTGTCAGAAAATATTCAATCGGCCTTTGTACATCAATTCCTCTCAAATAACTCCAAATTTGAAGCAAGAAAATAAGCTTAAAAATACAGTTCAGTTGGCATAACTAAATAGAATCTTTTAATCAACGCAATACCAAATGTATCCCATAGATATATACCTTTAGTTTTGACTTCTTTCAGCCTAATTTAGCCTAATTGACTAAATGTGTAGAGCTGCCGATTGTACATTTTCTGATGCCTTCACCATATTATACTTCAAGTGGTTTTTTCTTTCCACGTTTCATAGACGATAGTATACTACCACATTTCTCTATCAGTAAAACTTCTGCTCTATTAGAACAGAGATTTCAAAGATATTTGATTGAAAAATAATCTGAAAAATGTGGAAGTATCTGGCTGTGGCTCGTGGAGTGGTGTCACTCTAGGACATTCTATCTGGTGCTTGTTTAATTAACCTGGTTAATTAATCTGGTGCTTGTTTAATTAACTTGGTTAATTAATCTGGTGCTAACCTATCTATAGAAAATGCGGTGCTAGTAACTATCTGGAGGTATCGAGGCCAATAAGTAGTCAATTATTAGCTCCGAGTCCCATTCACTCTTTATCATACCATTGGCATGTTTATATTTATGTACTTGTTTTATGATAATATATGTTATTTTGTGTTTTATTTTATTTTATTTTTGACTACATGAAATGTATAAGTAAGAAACAACTCAAATTTAATAGTCTCTTCTGTTTTTGGCCAGGGTAACGGCTGGGAGATCTGGATCTAATCTAGAAGTCTGTCTACCCATTTTCCACAGTATCAAAAAGTTAAAAGTAAATTTGAATTGTTATTGTACACGTGCAATAATACAATATTTTGTTGCATGCTTTATACAGCACATTATAAACCCCCTGTCGACATTGACTCAGGTCTCATGATGGTCTTAGTTCAAGTGTTTCTCTGGGTGTTTGGGAACAGTATCTAGAAAATCGATTATAACCTGGAGAACCTCGGGTCAATGTGTGTCCTTACCAAGAGTACAATGATGCCATGACCTCTCTTTATTACAAATATATAGTATAAATCCTTTTGTTTGATATGAATCAAATCAACTTTTTAAACATCTAATCACAATGATGATTAATCATAATCTATATTTTACCAAATGCAGATCCCAATTTTGATTCTAGTGGTTCATTGACCACTAATGTATTCTATGATTTTTGCAAGAACATTTTCTAACTATTTTATTTACATAAATATATGTTAGGTTCATGTCTACCCTCTTCTTTGCTTTGTATTGTTATTTTCTAAGTCTTGATTTACTATGGCTTTGAACTTTTAATCTATATTTCTGACGCACCGAAAATACTGTTTAGTGATCTAGAAAGGTTCCTTCATATACATTTTTTTTTCATATACATTTTCCTTTTATGTTTTACGGTACCTTGATTTATTCTTAATATTGCAATTGATTCCGGAGATCATATGTAATGCCCTTATCTTGCTCCGTATTGATAACAAATAGTAACTCTTCAAAACAACTATTGATGTGCATGCCACATAGACATATATTATATGGGTCAGATTTTTAGAAAATGTACAATTGGCAGCTGTACACATTTAGCAAATTAGGCTAAATTAGGCTGCAATTTGGTCAATACTAGGTAAATTCGAGTATATTTGACATTACATTGATTCTAGCAATCTGTTTGGTTGGGTTGAACTGTATTTTGAACTTTTATTTTCGTCTGAAATTTGGGTCATTTGAGAGGATTGGCAAAGTTTTATTGTACATTTTCTGAAAATCTGACCCATATGGTAAAGGTTTATCCTATGGCTCTATTCATTTATACAATTCACAAGTTGTCCGACTCCTTAAACTCTTTTACAGGCTCTTAGTAAATTTGTATTATTGTATTTAAAGATTTTTATTAAAGACATGATGAGTAGTGCATTTTTCCTAGTCCAGGCTGCCGACAAGATTATGAAAGTTAAAGAAAGTTTATACAAATATTCTAGTATCACAATTTGGAATTACTACAGAAACCAGATGCAAAGTATACAAAAGGTATCTAATAAATATCCTCATCACAGTGTCTATCAGTTGGCAGGTTTCTTCCAATATATTTCAAACTTTAATTATTAGAGTGTTGTGTATTATTCATGTTTATATTAAAGTGTTTTGAAAAGCTCCAGTGTTTCCTCCTTTTTTAAGACGTGATCTCAAACGGTATTGTTAAATTTGGTTAATCCTTCCTCACTAAACGCCCATTTTCTATTGATTCTGATTCATAAAGTGGAATTCCGACAAATTTCTCCTGTGAGGAACAGCAGCTTAAAGCGGTGACTGAACCCAGCCAACACAATCATAGAAATATTCTAGAAAAAAATCATGAAATTCTTGGAAAAACTTAGGAAATTCGACGAAATATAAATTGTTCTTTATTTAAGTCATCCATTCTATGGTACACAGGATAAAGGAAAGAAAAAAACTGAGAAAAATATTTTTGAGACGCTTTAGCTGGGAATGCAACTTCAAAATGTAAAAAAAAAATACAAATAGAACATCCCTTCCATTATAATAGATATATCCATAGTATCTCTAGGCTTGTATTCTGCCATATTGAATTGATATTTCTTCCTCATTACATTTAAGCATTTTCACTTTTTTGCAGACTTGGGGAGAGCAGCCTCACCTATGGACAGGTTGTAGAGAAAGCCTTTGCTACTGGACCTTTGCGGGTGAGAAAACTCACCAACGCTGCTAAGTGAGTCTCTACTATACATAATACAGTCTTTGAGACAAGATAGCATTTGTGCCAAGTCTATATTTAATATAATTACCCCTAAAAGCACACAACCACACGTAATGTACATATGTATAATGAGTGCATGGCTATATATATATGATGTGTAGTGACCCTGAGCGACCTGTGGTTGTTATGACCATTTCATTCTTTTTCTCATTCATCATTACAATAATGCATAAATAAACGGTGAAAAATGCACTTTCTGCCTTCAGCAAGTCTCCAGTTAGTGCCACATGAAACATAAAACTTTAAAACTTGATTTTTGTTGTTGCTGAATGATGTTTTACCAGATTGTTTAGTGCAGCTCTTACAGCTGGTCTTCTACTAACTCCTGGGGTAGAATATAATATCATCTATTGTTGTATGATGTTTTACCAGACTTGAACTAAGGCTTCTATAGTCTTCCACTAACTCCTGGTGTACTATACTGCTGCCATCTATTGTTGTACTATGTTTTACGAGGATGTTTAGTTCAGCTCCACAGTTTGTCTTCCACTAACTCCTGGGGTATTATACTACCATCTATTGTTGTATGATGTTTTACGAGGATGTTTACTTCAGCTCCTATAGCTGGTCTTCCACTAACTCCTGGGATAGTATACTTCCATCTATTGTTGTATGATGGTTTACCAGACTGTTTAGTTCAGCTCCTATAGCTGGTCTTCTACTAACTCCTGGGATACTATACTACCATCTATTGATGTATGATGTTTTACCAGTATGTTTAGTTCAGCTCCTATAGCTGGTCTTCCAACAACTCCTAGGGTAGTATACTACCATCTATTGTTGTATGATGTTTTACCAGGCTGATTAGTTCAGCTCCATAGCTAGTCTTCCTAACAATACCCCAATCTATTGTTGATAGTGAACATGCTAACAGATGTGACACGCCCAGTCAGCAAGCACTGTCATGAAGCAGTAATGTTGCCTAACCCCAATAGTACATACTCAGCCACTGTTAACCATCTATGTTTATATTCACATGGCTTCATTTTGTTTTCTTACAGAGTAATGCTCAACATATTTGTCTGTATGACCCAGTATGGGTTTTGCTGCGTATATATCACGTTTGTGGGCAACAGCGTGCAAATTGTAAGTTGAATCATTTTACAAAGAGTTTATTCCGCATGAATGTTTTTGCTCATATGATTATAAAGACATTTGTGAATAGCTAAAGGCAGTGGCTATCATTGCTTAAATCCAAGATGGCGGCACACATATGTGTGAGATCTCGTCCCGTTTAAGTCTCGTTCATACACTTCTTTCTTGTTCACATTCATTTTTTATAAAATTTTTTTTATTAAAAATATATTTTCCAATTTTGTCTTCTTTTATTTCGTTTTAAAATTAAGTGAACATTCTGTGCATCTGTAGATGAGTAATACTGCCCCTAACCAATACCTTAACTTGTCTTATTGTAGGTTGTAGAGAGTCAATGGCCTGACTTTACACTGCCAGTGCAGGTGTATCAGCTGATTGCCATGTTCCTGATTCTACCCTTTGTCTACATACGTACCCTCAAGCATCTCTCCTGGGTCTCTATGATCTCCAACATTATCTCCGTTATTGGACTTGTTATAATCCTACAGTACTGCATTAGGTTCCTCAGACCTATCAACTCTCTCCCAGCCTTCAGCTCGTGGGCCAAACTGCCACTCTACTTTGGAACAGCAGTCTATGCATTTGAAGGCATTGGTGTGGTTAGTATAATTGATGACTTCAAGCTAGTATAGATTTGAATATAAGAGAATGATTCAACCATGCATTTTTCGTCCGTTTCTATTCAAATTATTTTTGTTATTATGATTCATGTTCATGGGGAGGTATTGCGGTTCTTTTAGATTATGATATATGTAAATGGATATATATTTCTCAAGATTTACCTATCAATAGATAAGCATCGATTGACTGAGAATTAATATTCTTGGCAACAAGAGCACCCCTTTATGATGTCATTAGCGATATCACTAAGGGAACAGTAGGTATTGGATACCGACTGCGGAGAAACTTTCCTAAACCTCCCAGTAGCATGGTAGTACTCAATCGGTGAAGTCCACCACCATCAAGTCTGAATTCACCCAGGGATTGTATTTGTCTCAAACTTAATTTATATATTTTTTTTTATTCAACATTTTTATACAGCAAGACATGACTATTTATCAAGACCAAAGCTCACAGCATCTGTAATGATATTCTGCCTGGCGCTGTGTCTAGTGTGGTTTTAACTATCTAGGTACATGACTATATAATGTAACTAAAAATAGGAACAAATAACATCGAAATGATAGTATCTATCAACATATATACATACGGTACACCAGCTGTCTGGTTTATGTTTTCTTGTTTGGTGTGCTGTTGTTGTTGTTGTGTGTGTGTGGTGTGTTTTGTGGATCTGAATGTTTTGTGAGTTCTATTGGCCCAGTGTGTTACAGCCCTGGGTATAATTCATTATATAATATATAATGAATCTCACTCTATATAATAATTATACCCTTCTTACTATTCTCTTCTTATGCCCTCAGGTCTTGCCTCTGGAGAACAGGATGAAATACCCTAGAGATTTCCCGGGCCTTACTGGTGTGCTCAACACTGGCATGGTAACCGTCACTTGTTTGTATACAGCCGTGGGTTTCTATGGTTACCTCATGGCTGGGCCCAACGTTAAAGGCAGCATAACTCTTAATCTTCCAACTGACAATTGGTACGTCAACGCTTTTCTTGTATGGTATAAGCATAACGAAGAATATGTGGTTAAATGAAGTTTGTAGAAATGTAGATTTGCTGAATAAACCACTGTTTTGAAGTTGGTTTATTTTGCAATAAAAACTTCTCAAAGATTATATTTAATGACTTAGGATTTGAAATTATGTTTATTTATCCTCACATTATTCAGATTACGTATTCAAATATTCAAATTATAAATCTATTTGATATTACTACATCGATTAATCAACAGGAATCATGTGATTATTGAGACAAACTAAAAAGCCCCATGTCCAAATTAATTAATCATTTCATACATGTATCAAGGTTTTCTCAGAAGAATCAACCCAACATTTTAGTGATTACTTTAATTAGTTTCCTTTTATAGGATTATGTATCTCAACAAATCAGATGTTAAACCTAGTATCTCGGTAGATAACAATTGACTAATTTCTTTAATATACAATATATATCAATTTAAATATACAATATATTCCAAACATCATATTCCAAACAACCTCTGCATAGCAGGTCTTCCTGAGCGTACTTAAATAAAATTAATTAAAAAAAGCTACATTATTTGAATTGCTCATCTAGATACTTAGGTTTTATATCCGTAGGTTTTATATCTGTTCTGGTTTCCTCACAGTACAAATGTTCAGTTATAATTCTTCTTACCATACCTTACCTTACAGCTAGTTCTACACATTTGTTCTTTCCTCTTCACATTTTGTCTTAACAGTATTTTTAATAATATCGTTTCCCGTAACTAATTAACAAAAAATCAAGATTCAGGCACCCAACGGAAGAACTACTTAGGCAGCTGCCTATCTAGAATGTTGTATAACCTCATTGTAATACGACCAAAATACAATAAAGAATACTTGAATTTAATTGAATTGCAGGTTTTACCTGAGTGTGATTCTACTGTTCGCCCTGGCCATCATGCTGACGTTTCCCATCCAATTCTTCGTGGCGCACAATATAACATGGACCGTCCTCTCTAAATACGTTCCCACTTCACGACAATGTTTATTTGAAAATCTCTACAAACTTGGTGCTGTCATCATAATCTGTAAGTTACTCAATACATTTCTATTCCCTTTTTACTCACAATGGGCGTTAAGCACTTGTGAGTGTCTATAGGGTAATGTGCGTTTGTTTCGTCTGCAGTGATCTTTGACTCTTCAGTAACTGTGTGAGCTGTATACATTGCACTGTGCCATGATTGTTACTAGTGGGTTTTATAACTGTGTGATTGGAAGCCTGATCAGTTGTTATGGATGCTATTGAAAGTCTGCCCAGTTGTCAGTGTGTGTTTATTATAGTTTGTATGAATGTGATTGGCAATAGTGGGCAATGTTGCAGGCCTGAACATTTCAACCCAGTGTGATTTGAATGGACGAGATTGAAAATGTGACACTTTTGAGTATTGTATGTAGATGGTCCTGGTCATGTATAGATATATAGATAGATTTTAGCATTAGTTGGTAGCTTTCTTGGTTTGATTTCTTGATTCACCTGTAGATCGGATATGGTGACTCTTTTTCTTTTTTTCTCTCTTTACATTTTTTACCAGGACTAGATCACCTCACTGGTGGTCTTCCCCTAGTACAAGAGTGAATATTTATATTGATATTATTAAACATTTTAACAGGACTAGTTCACATCAAGTATAGTAATATAAAACTTTATATGTGTTAATAAATAATAAATGTTATCAATACAGATCATCCAGAATTCGCTGTCTTTAATGCCAGTGTTTATATTCATTATTGCAGTTATACTGGCTGCTGTCATACCACACTTGGACCTGATGATTTCCCTCATTGGTGCCCTCGCCAGTACTGCTATTGCCCTCATCTTCCCCTCACTCCTAGAAATCCTCGTCTTCTGGCCCACGGGGGAAATCCACTGTATTGTAGTCGTCAAAGATGTTCTAATCCTGATATTTGCCTTCATAGGCTTCATCGCTGGAACCGCAACTGCCATTTACAACATCATTCAAACTTTCTGAGCCTGTCTAGACTTTGTTATTGCAGGGTGGAGCCTTGCAAGCGTTAAAAAGCCTGAAATTTGGCCAAATATTTTTTTTTTAAGTCAAAGCCTTGAATAGGCTTAGTAATGGTTAGATAGTTTGAGGGCATTGAAACATAGATCATATGGGTCTTGAAAATGGTGAAATCAAACTTGAATTGTCAGAAGTTTCTAGACTTGCCAGTGTAAGTGTAACAAGCCCTCTATAGTTCCCCTGTCCCTACCCAGATGGTGCAATGCACCCAAATGTATTAATTGAGAAGCAGATTGTTCCCTCCAGTTGTCATATCTAGGAAGGAGTTTGTACTCCTGCCAATAAATATTCTGGTATATTGCTCCAGATTTATCATATCAATGCTCCAGCTTATAATGCCCTGGAGACAAGACAAGGCTAACATACAGTTCAGGTATATAGATATAGCAGTCCTGAAAGGCTGAATGGTCGATGGAAGCTCAAGGGAAGTACAACAAGTATTGTAGGATAAGAGCATATATAAGTATAATAATATTGTCTCAATGGGTTATGCGTCATGGTGTAAGTAGAAGGAACGCCGGCCGGGCAGTGTAGCCCCAGTTTCTTCTGCAATTATCAAGATACATTATTATTACACCCAAAAATAAATATAATATAAGAAGAATATATGAGTAACTAAAAGAATACTAGACATACGTGTTGTATGTGCCAATGGTGGTATAATTGTCATGCTATGCACCACCTTCGCTGATTAGTGCATTGTTTACAAGGTATAGGCACAGTACAGGGATGTAATAATATAGAAATGTGAAATGTGGTATCTGACATCTATGTGTGAAACTTGGATTAGATACTTATGTTAATCTGCCAGATATATATGATGGTCGATATAAGTAAAATCTTCACAGAAGGCTATTTTTATACAATACCTATACAGATAATGTAGATACCAATAGATATCTAGATATAGATCTAGATATTAGTGTAGTAATTATTACTTGTGTAGTTAATACACAATGCTGTACAACTTGTTAAAGTATTCTGTTAACTTGGTTAGTGAACTAAGAATCTATTGAATGCATTTGTGATATGCAGGTTTTAATGTGTTTTAGTGAAAAGATCGCATTGCGATACTTTTTAAATCCTTTTAAATTGATTACTTATACAGTCATTGTTTGAATCATGTTAGTGTAATTTTATATCTTTCTGTCAGGATGTTGATTTTGGTCGGTGGTTGTAGTATTTTCGCTATCATATTTCTTTGTTGAAGACATACATTTATGAAGGTATGGATTAGTTTTGGCGTCTGACTTAATGCATACTGACGTGCTAATTTTATATATGTTTACACCCGTTGAAATGTTATCAATTTTATCAACGAAAATTATTTATCAATCTAGGCCCAAAGATGAGAGAGTTCCTTCAAACAGAGGGAGTCTAGTAAGATAGTATAGTAACATTATAATTCCTTTAAGACCGATGTCATGATAATCCCATTAGGACGCCACAGGAAACCTTCTTGCGAAGTAGGCGTCCAATCACTAACATACCATTCTTATCTGATCTGAGGGTTTGGGCCTAGACTGTTATCATTTGGATGGGAACTATCTAAAAAAAAATCGTTGCAAAACAGTTTTTCTACTATGCAGTTTTGAGGATATACGGATGGTGCAATATTTATCATAATAGTTCAGGCCTTGTGCCTATCAATGTATAATCTAGAATATTGAGACTCAAGCAGTATATAACTTGGCAAGCATCCAATGAGTTTAAGAACACTTTCAGCTGAAATAGAATCACATTGGGGCGTTTTGTCTCCATGATACTTTATGAAAACCTTATTGATGCCTTCTGACGAGAAACAAAAAAGTTTTAAGATAGTTTTACACTGAAGATGTACCGCTGAAACCAGAGTGCCTTGGTCTGTACCTTTAGAAAATGTACAATTGGCAGCTCTACACATTTGATAAATTCTATTAAATTAGGCTGAAAATGATAGACACTATGTATATCTGAGTATATATGTGGTATTGAGTTGATTCGAAAATTCTATTCGATTATGTTGAACTGTATTTTGAACTTCATTTTTGTCCTAAATTTAGGTTATTTTAGATGATTGGTGGAGACCAATTGTACACTTTTCTTATGCACCGACCCATATCCTAGGCGATGTATAGTTATGAAGAAACATTCCTATTGTTAATATATATATATAGGTACTAATATGAGATTGTTTTAAATAGCTTCGTCACACACCCTTATGGTATAGGGAAATCTTTCTCGCGGTTCATTATATATTATAAACAATTGTTTCCATTCATCAAAATATATCCAATCATGGGAGTAATCCAACTGATATATTTTTATAAAAACTTGCACAAGATTATTGAAGCGATTGGAGCATAACATGAATGGATGGCTTTAGATCCGAGTAAGATTTGCACTTTATTTTAACCCCAAATTGATCTATATTTTTCGTTGTTTTCTTTTAAATATATATAATTCAGATTGTTTAAATCGGAGGTCTGTATATATACCTACCTGGTTCGATCTTGCATCGGAAACAATGTAGCCTCACAAATTATTCTTTAACAGAGTGATTGGTTTAGATCAGAGAAAATACTTTTGGTTCAATTAATGTTGCATTATCAGCCCTGCAGCAAAAGGAAAAGGGAAAAATCCTCCAAATGTGTTGTCCAATGTTTTTTTGATGGGTAGGAAAAAAAACGGAACAAATTTAGAAAATATTTAGTTTTTAATCGATGTTAAGTGACAGTGGAGATTTAATTTAGAACCTTCACCTTTCCTTTGTTCCCTAAAGAAATGATTTTTTTTAAAAAACGTGTTTATTGACACAGAAAATTTCGCTGCTGCGATACCTTTCATTTAGTGGCTTTTAATATGCATAGAAACCCAGTAATGTGGGTAGCAGGTTAACACAATGTATACTGAAGGCTTATTGTTTAGAAAAATGTTTTTTATTTATAAAAGAATTGTTTTAAACATATACATTCAATTCCACATTGTAAATCCCTTATTAGAACTAGGGGCCATAGAGGCCAACCATGAGGGACATTTAGATTTTAAAACTTCATATTATACATATTTAATATGAATTTGATAGCATGGACTAATTCTACCAGGATATGGTGCTGTCTGTTTTGTTTCAGCAATAATATTTTGTGGTTTTAAATCGCTGCCTTTTTGGTGGTTTTTATTTATGATTTCTTTTTTAAATTAAGTCAGGATTGTCTTTATTGGCTGATTTGAATTAAATCATATGAGTCATTTTTTAAGTCAGGAACATATGAGGGTCCTTATCAATTATTGATATTGCCTGATTTGATTCATGTTTGAAGAAGCATATTAAAGAGTTTGTCTATTGGAGTAAATGAACATTTCTCTTTGTACATTCCGGTGTACACATTCTCTAGTCGCTGAAGTTCTCCCCAGTCTTACCCATTAGAAAATGAAAGCATTGTTTTGCATTAACCCTTCATTATGAATAATTTCCTATTATCAGTTACTCGAGAATAATTAATTATATTTTTATTACTCCACTCAAGTGTTTTCATAGCACTCGTTTCCTCATACCTTTGTTGGTATCAGATAAAGTAGGAACCGTTCTCCAAATTTAGGCCAATACTTGGTATCTAGGTTAACAATCTCTTTTTAGAGTGACTTATCTTGAGGTTAAATGCCCTTATTGTTTGACAGCGTGTCAACGATCATAGTTGTACATTGTTTACGCATTGTGACTCCTTTAATATGCTGACAACAGCATTTCTTTTGTGAATAAGAAATGTGAGAATATCAAATTTGTCCTAATTTATCTATTAAAATTGTTTTTATATTCCTTTTATTATTGACCATGGGTTATTTAAATTACATGCCTTAACCAACACAGATGTTACGCACACTTAGTTTTAGTAGACATATCGTGAGGAAAGTTGGTAATATGTCAACAAAAAATGTTGGGATTATTGTTCTTGGTAGAGTGTGTCATTCCAGTTACTTTTCTGAGCTAAATGTACCTCTGTGATACCGAGATGCAGAGCTAAGTCAGAACTATTAAATTTATACTCATAAATGATAGAATTTCATAGCGTAGTGATAAGGAAATTGATACCTGTAATTGATACCATAAATATGATTATTCTGTGGAAATCAGAGGGTATGTTCTCTCATTCGTAGAATAAATGATTTTATAGTGGAGTTCTAAATGTCCATGTCCAATATTACTGTTTGTATTCACTAAAAATCCATTCAGTACAAAATTCCAATGATCTTGAGCTATATGTTGATTATTTTTGTTTTGGTTGATTTATTGCAAGATATTTAATGTGTCTGGTTGCATAATGTACTGTATCAAAGGTAAACTGTGTGAAAAGTGTGTTTGTCAAGTAATGAAATTTTGTTACTGTCTGTTAACTTTTGTCTGTTTAGATATGGCGATAATTGTTTTTATTCTGATCAAATCATGGGAGTATTATTAGTGTGTATTCAGAGGTCAGTAACTGGTGATATGTGGACTTTATGTAAATCCTCCACTAAATTGCATGACCTTAATTGCAACCAGCGATTTGATGCCAGAAATATAATTTGATATTGTTGGTATCAAATCGCTAGGCACATATGATCTCTATTGGGGTCATCTACGTGCTTTCAAGTACTGGCGATCGATCAGCAAGCAATGATCGCTAGTCCTTGCGACTGGATCGCTTGCTTCTTTCACTTTAGTGGAGGAGTGCCTTTAGTGGTAGTTTTGTCACACAATCTCCTGTATGCACAATACTCAGTTGCTCAGTAACAGTTGAACATGAACGTTACCATTAACATCAAAGTTGAATGTTAACATTTGAAGTGGTACTCAGAACATTCATGGAGAGAAGACTCCAACTCTGTTGTCAGGATCTTTTCCCTTTCATTGTATGTTTGCACTGAAAGATCACTTGCTCATGGGCAATTATTTTATGCCAAGATCCATATAAAATATATATTTGTACTTCAATAAACCACACATCATTCTGATTGAAATAAAGTATGTTATGAACCAATCTCGCACTTTGAGTAATTCTGTCAATGTTTTGGAATATCTTGTATGCTTCTACCTCTTAGTTTGCTTATTTTCAACATGAACCAGGGAACTAATACTAAATAGAGAATAGAATTATAATTTGAAGAAACTATCATGTATCTATTGAAAATATAACACTTCCTATGTACATGTTGATTTTACCAATATGGAGTTAATTGAAGGGAGAGGAGAGAACGATGCAAAATAACATTTAAATTCTGGTTACAAAATGTTGAGAACATAGTTTAAACAAGGATTGGGGCATACAAAGAAATATAATAGTCTAAATGATAGATCAATATGTTAATTGATTCGAATATATTCAATTCTAGAATTTTCAATGAGTTCTAAATGGCTGTGAAGAAAACATGATATAAATGGTAGTTTGGAAGTTCTCCAACCTTACAAGCTAGCAGCAGGAAAGGCAGTGGGCATACCTGTCAATGCTTCCCAGGCTAAAATCAATAATTCCAATACGGAAGCAAGCATGGCGCTTCAATGGGTGACAGGAATCGATTATAGGTGACCCTACTTTATATCCAGGCATGCACTGATATTAGGTCATTTACTGTCATTAACATTCACTTTTCCAACTTCTATGGACATTCATCATCCCACGTTCATTTCTCACAGGCAATTTGGTTAGTATACCCTTTTCTCGAGGTTAGAAATTAGACCCACCCTCCCAGACTATAAGAGATTCCCAAAGGTTTATATTTTGAAAGAAATTCCATAGGGTACATTCTTATTTCTCCTTAACAATAATCTACTCTTCAATCAAGCATACACATGTCTTACCACAGGTCCATAAGATTGTTTTTTATAGCTATCTACTCATAGAGATAAGACACTTCCATGAGTATAACAACTACACTATACCAGACGCCAGTGTAATACCACTATAGTAAAGTCTATACCCGTCACTGTGTGTCAATCAGTGCTAGTGCTGCTGCTGTGGTGAGAGGCCAGCAGCTTAGATCCTCTACTACTACTGGTACTGCTGCTGCTGTTGCTGCGTCTTCAGTTGGTGTCAATGTACAAAGAGTACAAGCGTAAACTACTCCAGGTAAGAAGCATCCTTCTCTGTCTTCAACTCTGCTTCATCTTACGTCTTTTTACACTTCCACATGCTGCTGTGCTAGATAGAGTATTCATGTATAAGGTCAGCTCCGTGCTGAGGTGTAATCTTTGTCTCCAAGTGTTATGCATTGGTGTCTACTGTCATGCAAGAGTGAGGTTTAACCATAGAAATATCAGATATAGATACTGGATAACTAGATGTAAATATAGAGTTACTTTGCTTGGTTTTGGTGACATAAAATGAAGATATTCTGTGAGTGTTTTTATACTGAATATCTTCACACAATTGGACAACAAATCATTCACACAAAAGCGATCAGAAAAGATGTTTCCTGTTATGTTATGATAGATATTTTACCACCGACCCCTGTTTATAGATACTTCTATGTCATGGAAGGAAGATCATATCTAGAGGGGTCCTTTGATGCTTTCACCTTAGTGGCAATGAGAAAGATACATATTTTTTATTAATTCTTTCTTTTAAAATTCAGGATAGCAGTACATTACGATATGGTGCATTCTTTTTCTTTTGTGACAAGCATCTACTGTCTAGTGATAGAATCTTATACTAACCATATGAATTTTGTATGCATATATATTTGACTGAATGAACTTTGGTACCTCCTACTTTGCCCAACAATCTTATCTTATGAATCTTGTATGGCAAAATATATACTGTGTAGTAGAATATATCTGCATTGATAATAAATAATTCGGAGTTAAATAGTTCTATTAATTCAGTCTTAGCATAACATGTATGCATACACATGATGCCATGCTCAACAGTGATTCCTTCTCTTTGCTGTGGGTACAGGAGGAATGTGAAAATCCCTTTTTTAATCTTTAAAAACACATTTTAACAGATGAAATATATTTTAGATCATACAATTAGAATTAAGGAAACCGTTTTTTACAAAGGTTCATACTCTATATATATTTCATATGATTTTATTGCACAAGATTACATATTTCTAGTTTAGCCAAGTCACTCTATAATTATGATTACCACATTGCATGGATAACAGTTATATCAGACCTGTGTAGACATTTATATGCTTCACATCATGAAGTCACTTTATGCCACAAATCCATTCATCAGTATTTGTTGTTATTTTCAATATCATATGGTAAAACATCTTTCTGGGAGAATATATGCAATGTACATTCAGTTGGACGCACATATCCTGATAACAAGCTATTCATACTAATGTTACATACCAACAAACCATGAGGAGCATAGTTATAAAGTTCATACATCCATACAGTTCACAAAATTTGCATTTTTTTTGCATTTGCATAGTTATGTAAATTCGTTAGTTCAGCCAATATCAGCCAACACATAACAACATTGTACATGTAAACTGAATTATAATTGAATATAGGGGTCAGATTTTCAGAAAATGTACAATTGGCAGCTGTACACATTTAGTAAATTCTGCAAAATTAGGCTGCAATTTGGTCAATACTAGGTAAATTCGAGAATATTTGGCCTCGCATTGATTCTAGCAATCTGTTTGGTTAGGTTGAACTGTATTTTGAAGCTCATTTTTGTCTTAAATGCGGGTTATTTGAGAGGATTGGTGAAGGTCAATTGAACATTTTCTGAAAATCTGACCCATATATCTGTTGATGTAATTTGTTGGTACAGTGGGGTCCCAGTCAGATTTCTGATGATGAGCAATATTAGTCGCGAAAATTGTAAAATGAACATCCAAATAACATTTCTTAATTCCTCGATTATATATGGCTTCTTTTCTTATCATATATTACTTCATTCTATTTTAATGGCTATGGTAAAACAGCTAATAACCATTTGTTATGTGTGAATATTATAACGACTGACTTTCCAAATGATAATGGGCAATATTCCAACCCACAATTCCTTGTACCTTTTACCCCAGTTTTTCATCATTTAAGTCAGGCAAGTGCATTTAGTACTAGACCCGTGTTTTCCAACTTTAAACTCATAAGAAACTAGGACCATAATTATACATTTTACCATGATGGAGAGTAGGGGTAGAATATGGCATGCAGAACAGAACCCTTACCTGGCTAATCGACCTTCCAGGAAGGACAAGGACAGGTAACACACCTGTGCATACATATATTTATGTAAAGGTAGTGATTTCTTCCATGTTTCCCTCTACTTGGCAGAATTCCCATAGGTCGTGGATTTAAAGGTGTGTGGAGTAATGCATGGTGCAAGCCAAAAATAGTTGCAGTAACCATTAGAATTAAATGAAAACATATACAAAATATGATTGATTTGGTGAAAATGATCTTAAATTTAAGCCATATTATATATCTGTAATCCGTATAAAATATACAATACATATACCCTGAAGCAACCATGTAATAATAGTATAATATGCACTTAACTGCTCAGAATTAATTTAGCCATAATCATATAATATAGTCATTTGATAATAAGGAAGATGAGGTATGTGTTTCTTAGCGCTTGTTAGGGACTATTGGTGGGGGATAGACGGCCTCCCAACAGGGCCAAACTGTGTGAACAACACCTATGATAACATCAAGGGTATAGAGTGTTCAGGGCTGAAGACCTGGAGGACACTGATGAAGAGGATATCATTGATGATCCAGAGGATTACTTTAACAGGGAAAAGGGTTTGGAAATGGGTGAGAACTTCTTTTCTCCACAGCAGTCTTTGGGGACATTATGGAGCAGGATTATTTACTGAATGAGTTGGAAGATAGAGCTAAATAAAATAAAATAAAAGTAGAATAAAGTAGAAATGTAACTTCTATGCACCTAAGTATGATGCAGACAAGGCATGAAAAGGCTCATTTTGGGTAATAAAAGTTGATGTTGATGATGACAAATAATATTCAGGATTGGACTTTTTACACCATAAAGTGTGCAAAAGTCTCAAACTAGTTCTAAAGGGATTAAAGTCAGGCATGAAAATGGAGGAGTATGTGGGTTATTAGGACTGGGGCACTGAATAAATCACAAGCCTCCCATAATTAACATTATGAACATTCCCATTAGACCCACGCCTGACTCAACTCATCTCATGAAAGGTTGATACTGGGATTGGTACTGGGAGAATATCACTATCAAAATATATCACTATCAAAACATCCTAAATCATTATGTAAATGATATTGACTGATACATTTGTATCTAGTATAAAACATTACATCAGTATTAGAATGCTGTTCTTACCTTAGTCTGCTAAAATGCACAGTTAATTGCACCAAATAGAGAAAAAATAGTAGAAAAGTACCACATGTTTCACATCGATTTACCGATCGTAAAAATGTCACATAATGATATGAGAAATCAAGAGTATACAGTGTGTTTGTGGTACTGTTAAATATTCATGAGTTAAAACGAATATCTAGAACATGTGGTTCTTATATAGTTTAACATTTAATCAAGGAAATGGACAGGTTCCTTCGATTACATCATTCGGATGAAGGAGGGAGACTGTGAATAAGAGGGACTGGTATACGCTGTACCATACACTTATGTTATGCTAATAGTTACATCTAGAATAATATTATATGTATCTAAAGACAAACTGAATAATCTCATAAGTTATGGAAATTACCTGGATGACTGTATATTTAAGTCTAGTTAGATTATATACCTGACAGAAATCATCAAAGAAAAATTGGTTAGTGCGGAAATATAAATGATTTGACATTTCCACGTGGTCCAAGCGTTACGCTGAGGCAATTGTCCGTGTCTTATATGAGTCACTTCTATACATAGATTTCACTGACGTCACGGCCCTCGCCATGTCTGGGGTCTCGTTAGAATGCCTATGTATGCTGCGATACTTGAAAATACCGTTTTCTGGCTGTTTTAAACTTTACCAGTTTTAATCTGCCTCAACAATACCTTCATGATAGGTTAGATAATCTGCCTTTAGTGTAGTATTACCCAAATATCCACTCTTGTGAGGTTTATCAACTTTGTTTTGATAACCGCGCCATAGACGGCAATGGTAGCGCTGACCCGGGACATGGCGGGCAGTAGGATTCCCCAGTCACCCGGGTGACGTCATGTGAAATCTATGTATATATAATAGTGGGTGTAGGCCTTCTTTGAGGGCATTTTGTGTGAGATGTTCCACAAAAGTCATTTAATTATATTTACACCCGTATTGCTATATTGTATCGCTTTGGAATGCAACTTTTCTTGAACTATGACTTTATAGACACGAACATCCATGGCTTCAATCCATAAAATAACAGATATTTTTAAAACCTGACAAAATACATTATGGCAAAATATTAGGCCTTACACGGAAAAGACAAGACTCTGGCTAGTACATGTATATCATAAACCAACAAGACAAGCAGAAACCATCAAACGAAACAAATCACTTCTTCAAGTCTCCCGCAATATAGCTCTCAAAGTCAAGAGCGAGTTTGATTTGTGCTTTTCTATTTAATGTGCGCAGGTAATGGAAGGCCACCTTATGCTTCTCCTGGGTAATGTTTAAACTGGTATACAGGTGTTTCAGCCCTGCTGCACGCGCACTCTCCACCATCACCTTGGCCTCGGCTGTGGCAATCTTCCTGGTCAATGTTGCATTGGCTTCAGCTGCTCTCTGCAGCCTGTTGGCTAGATTGGTGATTTCTCGTACCTGCAGGGTTAAGGTTAAGATACTTTATTCTCCAGCTCATGGGATCCCTGATTTAAACAATATTCTAATCAATAACAATAAATATATTGTATTAATCTTGATGTCCACAGTCTTACATCATAATGATAAATTTTGCTATGTATTAGTGGATAAAGGAGCCTCTTTTGTCTAATAAAATATATAGTTCGATCAAATCTATTCAAAAACAACCACTTCACCGAACTTAAAGGCATACCAATAAGTAGGCGAATTCCAGAAAATGTTTTGACCTTTTAGGATGGCCTATATGATTAGTAATTTAGGTAAACAAATAGGTGTTTCCTATTTACCCTCCTTGAGATGATTGATAAAAGCTAATTGTACATTTTCTTGCGTTATCACCCATAAGTACTGAAGCTTAAATACCTGTTGATCAGTTTGTTTACGAAGAACAGCACCTTCCTGCAGAAGTTTAGCTTCGTCGTTTTTCTCATGCAAGAGCAGAGCATTTTGAAACCTCTCAGTAAGTTTCTTGGGAATCTGTACTCTTGTCAATTGAAACAGTGGCATATCGACGAAGAGACCGTAGTCTTCTTTACCACAGTTGTCATAAGGTATGCAGTTCGGTAGACACTTGTCTGGAAGTTTATGATAACCACAAAACTGATGATAAAACACTTTTATGTAAAATAAACCCAATCAGCTGAACCATTTTAAGCCAAAATTCATTATCATCTTTGTTATTGATAATAATTGACATTCTTCATGAATAATAGTAGGGATCAACTTGTCCTAAATAACAACAAAAATGATAATTCAATTGTGATATTGATCTGCGATACTATTGATATTCATGAACAGTACAGGGAAGATTCAACACCTGAATTAACTATACACTCTCATATATTTTCATATACTTCAATCGAAAGGAATATTTGAAGAAATGATATACTGTCTATGCATTATGTGTATATGTAATACACTATGTTCCGCTTAACCTGCACTAGATTTACCTGAATTTTCAGTTAACCTGAACCTATTGCAATTTCCCCCCCATACTTCCAGCTTGATGTATCTGTTCTCTTTAGCTGAAATTCCGGTTCATCTTGTTTCATCTCAGAGTCGTATTAATCTGAACGATATATGTAATGTTACAGACTTTTCCTCTCTTTTTGCATATTCCATACATATCACACATATTACGCATAGCCAAAATACATTACTAAGACCTTTTCCTATTACCGTCCAGATATTCCTATTCCTGGAACAAATGGTTTCATGGCACCGACTATTTCTTCATTACTGAGATCTTTTCTCCCATTACAAGGAGTCTTTTTACTATTACCATGACCTGTGGCATCTGCTGTTATTACACATCGCAGTTGCTTCTTTTCAAATATTACAGTTAGGATTGCTTCCTTTTTCGTTTCTTTTCTAATCGTCATGGATAGACTTGCACACCTTGATTATTTTTATAATCTAAAATATATAAATATGTACAAAGAAATGCAATTTATTTACACACAACCACTATTTCTTGGGCATTACCTACAAAAAGTTGTTAAACTAATTATTCTTTAACAGAAATGAAATGTATCATATAATAACCAACTTCACTTTGGTCGGATTTCTGGTCTATAAGTATAGGGACTTAGTGCTAGTCTACTGGCTACTACTCAAACACTACGTAGTAGTATATGAAAATGAGCAAGTGACTCAGGCACCAAATAGAAGAACATTTGAGATATCTTTGTCAAAAAGAACATCCAAAATCCAAGATAGTTTGTGTACTGATGATAAAATATCCATTAGTTCCACTGAAAATGTGTAGAAATATCTTGGAAAAAGAAATAGATATCTTAAAAAAAATATGTGGATATTTTCTATTACATATAGATATTCTGACCTATTTGGGACAAAACACACCTGAACTTCTTTTTTTTCACCTGAACTTTTTCTGATTTCCCCTTGAGTTGAAATTTTTCTGATTTCCCCTTGAGTTCAGGTTACGTGTAACATACAATCTACCTGCTATATTGATGTTCTCAATGTGGGCAATGTATGTCTAGGAGGGAACATTATACACAGACGCCCGTAGGCATACATATAGTCGGGTTTTCTTGTTATCAATCAATATAATATCAGAATATCAGAAGTTGAACTTTCAACAACTTCCTATACTCACACTTTGGATTCGATTGACACCCTTTTGCGCAACATTTCCCCGTCAACCTTTCTCTGACGGCCTCCTCCAGAGCATTTTCCACTGTCTCTCGTTCTCTTATATATTCTCTGGTTGAGTAATACACCGCAGCATTCTTTATAATTAGAAGAACATATTTTGGGGGATTCGTTAACTTATAAGGATCAGAGCGACAGGGAATTTACAGTTGGCAGCTTCACACATTCAGGCAATTCTGCTAAATGCGGCTGGAAACCATATGATGATATCTAAGTACGGTACATGAATTTCGTATTGCATTGATTTAAAAAAAAATCTGATTATCGATTACAAATGTATTATGTTGAATAGTATTTTGAGCCTCAATCTTGATTTGGGTTATTTGAGAGGATATGAGATCAACTCTACACTTTATGGTAACACTATAACAGCTGGAGTAATTATTCCAGAACTGTCTAGGCCTAAAGTTGCGAGAGTCTGTTCAAACAAAGGGAAAGCCTCTCGCCTCAAACAGCAAAGTGCCATTATATTCTCATTAAAACGCCGAGTCCTAGGCCAGGAAACAATAGCTAACAATTAGCGAAGTAGGCTGACATACCATTCTTATCTGATCTGAGGGTATCTAAAAAAAAAGATCAACTTGAATTTTCGTATCTAGAATATCAAATTGACTTATTTTTTTATTTCATTTATCGGCCAAATATTTTGATATTGTAGACCTTAGTACATATCCAAACAAGTGTAAAGTACCTTCAGAGCATCTAGGGCGTTCCTCCTATAAATTGGTCTATAATAGCGGTCAAACTTTTCATGAAGAATTGCTAATTGATGTGGCCTTAGAAAGTATTGAAAATGCGTAGTCAGGCCAATCTGAAATCAAAAGAAATAATGTTAATTTTAATTACAACTATACATATAGAACTCAATCCTTATACTTGATTTGATTTGTTTTTTTTTATTTTCCATAAGCATGCCATTTGACAATGAATGCTATTTACTGATGTTAAGAGAGTGTCGCTTTAAAAGGCCTAGTAAAAACAGGGTCTCCACGGGGCCTGGAAAAGCTGAAAAAAATAAATTCAAGGCCTGGAAAAGCCTGAAAAATGGGCATTTTGGTCGAAGGGCCTGGAAAATCATTATTAGGGCCTTGAATCCTGTTGGAATCCATTTAATGGCCTTGAAATTTTCGGAAATTCTGTTTCTTACTGTACACTTTCCCCTGATTTGCCCCTGTCACACACCTTCCACAGAGTGACTCATAAAGTAAAAGTTGAAAAACGGTGATTGATATAAAATAGAAATATAAAACTTGTTAAATACATCATGGACCTATGAAAAACAATAATTACTACCGCCGGGTCCCGTCATCTAGGTTCTGAAAAATCATTGATTTCGGCCTTGAAAATCACTAATATGGGTCTGGAAAAGACTGGAAATTCTTAAGTCCAAAGGCCCGGTGACCCTGAAAGTCTTTTACCCGCACTGTATGTGTACATGCATAAGAAATAGGAATCTTTTTAGAAAAACACATAAGTATTATTTAATTATAATTAGTTATGAATTATTACCAGTTTTTCTTCATTTCTTATATTAAAGTTCACATTGTTTCTATGAATCCAATGAGCCACAGTATCCGGGTGTTTCAGTTTTAGATTCAGGAATGTTATCACTAACCTCCAGTCTGTCTGAGGTGGACACTTTTGCAAGGCTAAACTCTTCGTCATGTATTGATTTGAGAAACGTCTTGAATGTTTTATCCGGACCTATAGCATGTCTGCCGCTTTCGTAGACTCTATTTACTTCCACAACTCCAGTTGTTCGACTCATCACGAAGCCCATCTGAAATATACCAAACAATGGAAAATATGGCTTTATAGAAGCCCCTAGTCAAAAATAGGTTCCTGATTTCAGGAGTATAATTTCCGATTAACAATTAATACCAACGGAAGCCACTGGACCATGCAGAGAGGTTGGATGGTTTCTACCTCTAAAAATCAGATGTATTATATATATAATATATAATATACTGTAGTGTAAGTGGTCCTGGTGGTTGAACTTGTGGATTGTGACCTGCTGAGGTTGTGCTTGCTGCGATAGCTCAGTGGTAGAGCATTGGAGCGTCAATCCAAAGGTGGTTGATCAATGAGGGCAGCACTGTATACCCCAAGTTGGACAAAACCATATGAGATGAGTTTCGTCAATTGTTGGAGGGGGGCAGTGTAGTGGTCCTGGTGGTTGAACTTGGGATTGTGACCTGCTGAGGTTGTGCTTGCTGCGATAGCTCAGTGGTAGAGCATTGGAGCGTCAATCCAAAGGTCCGGGGTTCGGTTCCCCGTCAAGGCAATGGCATTTTTCAGCAGGTTCACTACAATACTATATATAGTACAGTAGAGAACTATCGCTAAATGCTAGCATTACATAATATATGAGAACAGTGATTCAGGACATGTTGATCTTTAAAGATTTATTTCAACTGGGTTTACACTTCCCAGATTCCTGAGATTTCCAAATGCGCCCAGCATATAAAGAATAAGCATATGTTATTATAATCTAGTATGTTTAACCATCGTTTGACACCATGTGCTCACACCATATGTAATTATACCTATTATACGGTATACGTACCGTCTGAAACAACTTATCACACACCCTATAGTCATAATATAAAGCCACAAATCAATTCTTTACAAAGCATCAAAATAGGTACCGTACATTCATGGGTGTTTATCAGTACTTCCTGATACTTATAGGGATAGTTGCTGATATGTTAGTAGTATTATTAGGAAACCTGGAAGACCAACAATGGATTGACAGGTCAAACCCTTTTTCTCTATGAATTTTAATGTATCAAAAGATAAATAAAAATTCCTTATATATATAGTAGCCTACCTTGGGCTTGGGGAATAAGAATTATTAATTCAATCATTTTTTAATTTTTGAAAACTGAAAGTTTAGAGGGATTTAAAGATACTCACCTGGTAATATTCCACGCTAGGAAAGCTGGTTCCTATAAGAATGCTTGCAACACTCAAGAAAATGAGTATTCCACTCGTAACGAGACATATCCCTGGTCGGGATTTCATGCATGCCATGGTGAAGTGAGGGATATTCAGGCACACGTACAGTTGCTATTAGGGAAGTAGGCCTACCAAAAAGAATTATTTCTATCTCAGTATCTGTAATGAAAAATAAATTCATGTGTTTTCACCTCAAGCATAATTATGTACATGTTCTCATATTTCATGGTGGGATTAGCCTTCCAGACCCTCCCGCTTGTGTATAACTATAAGGGTCAGATTTTCTGAAAATGTATACAATTGGCAGCTGTACACATTTAGTAAATTCTTCTAAATTATTTAGGCTGTAATTTGGTCAATACTAAGTAAATTCGAGTAGGCGTATATTCGATATTGCATTCATTCTAGCAATCTGTTCGGTTAGGTTGAACTGTATTTTGAACTTTGGGTTTTTTAAGGGGATTGGTGAAAGTGAATTGTGTATTTTCTGGTGACTTCACCCATAATGATAAGGGCAATAAGGCACATGTAGGCTAGGCCTTTATTCCATGATTTGGCCGTGAGCGTACAATATAATCGATATACTTGCCGCTCACAAGGTGGACAATATAAACTCCCTGTATTGTACAGTGACGTCACGACCGTTCGAAACTATGCAGACAACTCAGTTTGATGAAATTAAGGCAAATAAAGTTGTTTTAAGTTAAGAATCATGGAATAAAAACAAGAATAGCACAGTATCGCATCTTCGGAGGCCTATATTCTCCTCGTATGGCCGAAAAACAACTCGGCCTACGGCCTCGTTGTTTTCGGCCATACTCGGAGAATATAGCCCCCCTCATACGCGATACTATGCTGTTCTTGCTATAATACAGAATGGATTCCAACTAACCTATCCATCATTTATGAATATTTTCATGACCACGAATTATCATATAAACAAATATCAGAACATTTTAATTCTAAAGTGGACTCTTCAAGTTTTCTCTTCAGTAGTACACACGTACGTCTGTGGTCACACTAATCTCCTTAAATATCCATTTAGACCACGTAGGCCTAAGTTCTAACGTTACTTGTGCAAGTTGTTGTTGTCTTAAAGTCAAAGTATCCGTCCCCTTGCCCCCAGAGGCAGGGCAATTTGGGACTATTGGGGGGATCAGGGAATCAAGACCAGCTAAGCGGGCGGGCTATGGTCGTCCATGCTCTTGTAGGGCTGACTCGGGGCTGACTTCAATGATTAAGTTAAATTAAGCATTAATTATTAACAATCCGTCCATCATGGCATCAATGCATGCTACCATATCTCAGCTATCATTGATCAAAAACTAGGCCTAAAGATTGTCTACATTTCCCCCGTGTTTTCCGCTACCTATCTGAACCGTCATTTGTTCAATGTTGTGTTTATAAAAAAATATATTAACTATAATAATTATATTCCATCGGAATAACGTTAGAATGGTTTTAATAACTTAATTAGTCAGACATAGCTTGAAATTCTTCGCAGTCTGGCCACGTCAAGGTGACTACCGTACGGTATGTAAAAGCATAAGCCGAGCATGAGCCATGACTGTTTTTAGTAGTCTATAAGATAGTGAAAATGGGAAAACAAAACATTTTATTTTATATTCACTAATTCTAATATATTTCCTGGCAGTTGTGGTGCCCGCCTTTAGTCCCCGGTCTCCTTTTCTATCCATCTTCTAGTTCTACTTAGCCGGGAATAACTTCTAGGCCTAGATTACTGGTGGTGCAGTATTTTTTAATAAGATTTCCCTGATCGAAAAAAACGTTAAGTCAGATACCAACCGAGTCGCACCCTATTTTTATACCACGATCTCATATTTTAGAATAAAATGCATTTTAATAAACCGTACCTCGTTCGCTCAAAGGACCCGCCATATTGATTTGTGGTACCGAAGCGCTAGACAAGCGAATAACTGATTGGCTAATAAATGACGACACGGACTGCCTATGACGTCACGCATAGACGTAACGTCATCGAATAGACGTGACGTCATCAGTAGCTATCAGTTGACCAATAAGGAGGCTTCTTACACTTAGGCTGAAAAAATGTTACTTTTTCGCGCCTGTATTCTTGCGACGACAACCCAAGCCAGGTATCCACTCATTAGCAGCATTTACAACCCGGCCCGATCGTGGTATAAACTGGCACATGTGAGCAAATATCGTTTTCTATTTCATCGTTATGAACATATCTGTCCTGTGAGCATTTGTTTTGTGAGCACCTGTGTTGTCGTCGCCCCTAGCCCTAGGCTAGGGCCGAGGCTACTTGGGCAGCCCGCTTACCTGGCCTCGCCCCCCCCCCCCCCCTCCAATGCTCTGCCTCTGCAAGTTCTGGGGCAAGGGGACGGATACTTTGTCTACCCTAGGCCAGTGCATGCGGACACTAGGCAGTGTATAATGGACTGGAGGTATATTATAAAGTGTGTATTATTTATTTCTTTATAATAAATATTTATAATAAGTAGGCCTATTGATAATTATGATTTATTATATAGGCCTATAGGCGTCTCATATACATGCGCCTATACACATTGAAAATATTAATGCATGTAGGCCTATACATGACTTCTTCCCATTTGAAAAACGACCCCTATTCTATGAGAATTACTTCTACATAATATTATGTAATAAATGTAAAATAAATGAAAGAGAAGGACTAATTGAAGGCCAGAGAAATTTAAAACTTAAGGCGTGTTTGAAAACCTTAAGATCTTAAAAAAACAAGACATTCCTCAGCAAGCAGGTAGGCCTATATGGGACCTAGGCTATATGGGTAAGAGTTTCAGAAAATGTACAATTCAACTTCACCAATCCTCTCAAATAACCCCCCATTTCAGACAAAAATAAAGTTCAAAGTACAGTTCAACCTAACCAAACAGATTGCTAGAATCAATGCAATGTCAAATATACTCGAATCTATACTAGTATTGACCAAATTGCAGCCTAATTCAGCAGAATTTACTAAAATGTGCACAGCTGCCAATTGTAAACTTTCTGAAAATCTGACCCATATTATATATATGTTAGTGATACTTTCCTGTCCTCACTAATCACTGGGCCGTGAAATGTTATGCTGGGAACGCCAGGGAAAATCCCCGCATCATTTTGTAGGATAGTTTATATAATGTATATTGCCTCAACTCTCATGCTTTGATTCGTATATAATATCCTAAAATATATACTTATAGGACTATCATAGTTAAATAAAAAAATATGGGAGGTGCATATGTCACAAAAATACAGTGTATTAAAATGCTTTAGTACTTTATACAAATGGTTAAATGAAAGAGGGGTTATACAGAATCAGAATACCATATGATGTAAACGTTATAATTAATAAAATACGTATAGATGTGTGTGCTTGCAAAAATCATTAATGTGAGGCATATAAATATAAGAGATATTTTGTATATCAACACTTACCTTCTGTATTTGCTAATAGCCTGAAATACCACCGTCCCTACTCTCGAGTGTCTATGTGACGAATGCTAGTGTGTTGTGACCTATGATGTTATTCTTGAAGAAACTGCTTCGATAAGGAAGCTTAGACCAAGCGTGACTAAATAGCGTACATGTCATTATAGCAATCGGGCCAACATGCTCTCTACAACTAGCCGTGTACCCATTTTCAAAGAAATTGGGAAAATTTGGCGAATTTAGATGGTTGGGCTTGACCTAGACAAAGTATCCGTCCCCTTGCCCCCAAAAGCAGATCGGGGAATCAAGGCCAGCAACGTGGGCTAGGCTTGACCACAATAAGCGATTTATTATGAACATAAGTAAATATATATTTTAATTATTTATAAATATTCAATTTGCCGGTGTATCGAGTCATCACAAATTACACAGTTTTACATAAGGTTTTATAAGATAACATCTTGTATTTTGTGAAATTGTTTTGAGCCAATTTGCTTCTTTCTTTGTTCAAACTCATTTGGGGACAACGAGCAACAGTAGACCATCAGGTATAGCCCTGTCGTTTCGAATGTCAATCTAATTTAGAAATGTTTTATTCATTTCAATCATTGATATTTGAAAAAAAAGCCAAATAGTTTTCCAAAGAAATTGTTTACGATGGTCAAGAATCTTGAAGGCAGAAGACTTAGTGATAATGTATTATGTGTATTTACAATGGGTTACGTATGAGAATAATTTAAAACCCGTTACCTCATGCACACACGTATGAGTCATCTGTGTTTCCAACTATACGTGTACATTCCTGAAATGCACGTTCCACCTCTGTACATATATAGGCTACCAAGTTCTCCTGCAATTTCTTCTTCTTCGCCTTAAATTTCTTCTATAAAAAAGTCACTCATTTTATTAAAGATATTAGATAGGCCTATCATGTTTCCTCACCCCCTTCCCAGTTCTCTACTGCTCCCCTTTCCCTCTCTTCTATACATTTGATTTAAAGAATGTAGTTTGGACAAATTCATTGAATTGAAGAACCAAATATACCAATAATCTCGTGTTCAAAATACTATTACGGTTTCGCCTTTCGCCAAATCGCTGGTCTAACGTTAGTACCGTAGTTGTATAGGGTCTTCCCCTGCAAGTTCATCGTCCCAGAGACGACTGAGAGAGGGTGATGTCGAATACGCCATTTCTGTTGTACTTTTGTCTTAATTTATTTCTAAAAATCAACATGTTTATACAACCATCAGTGATAAGCATATATACACGGCTATTCTTAATCTACTACTTGTTATCAGCTGGAGGAACTTCATCGACTACTTGGTTTCAGCTTAACATACCCAAGTAGCAAAAGTAGTTGGGTCCCAAAAGGGCCCCACTTAGGCTTGAAACTGGGCCCCATTTGGGCTGCCCAACTAGGGCCCGGCTAGATGTGTCCCTCGGCTCCACCCTGGGCCAAGTTGGGCTGCCCAACCTGGGCTCCAGTTGGGACCTGGTTGGGCCCCATTTGGGCATAAAATCAGGTATTGATAGGTGCAGGGTGGGTTCCAGTCTGGCCCTAGTTGGGCCCCATTTGGGCATAAATTTGGGATGAATGGGTGCTGGATGGGCCCCATTTGGGCTTATATTAGGTATGAATGGGTGCAGGGTGGGCTTTTAGAATAGGCCCCTACTGGGCTAAGGTTCATAAAATATTGGTACATCTTTTATTAATCTATCTTTATTTCATTGGATGTTTGTTGACATTTTTTTCTCCTTTCCTGGTAATTCTTATCCAAGTGTGATGCAGGCACATATCAAAATCCCCTAGGGTTAAACCTGAAATAAGAAAATACAATAATTATAGATTATTACTTCAACATATTTAAGGACTGAAAGGTTAATGCATTCCTATCATTTTGATACATATTCTAGATAGATTTGGAACATTATCTTGCTTTAACATTTCATTCTGTCATTGATTGAAACCTTTCTCCATAACATAAGCACACATACAAATGAATAATTTGAGTAATAGTAGTACATTGCATACTAAAACGAATGGATAAGTTTGGCTAAATGTCATATAATTACCACTTACTAAATGGTGTTTGTACTTCCTATAAGGGCTTCCATTTCTGAGGTGATGAATTTGCATTGATTTTTCTTCTCCTGTCACAAAACCATCCAGCAAAATTCTGAAACACAAAGAATATTTCAAGTTTAAGAATGGAGATAAATGATAACATACAGCATACTTCCCTGCCTATTAGTTGTCCTGTGGTTTTAATATCTTCTTGAATGAACAAAAGGTTAATGTATGTAATAAGCAATGGCTAGACAGAATATTCAGTATGTCTGTATATGTTCCCAGCTCAGAGTAAAATGAAAGATGAAGACACCAAAGATACTGGATGCACTGACCCAGACAGTTGCCATATGGCTGTTCCATGTGGGCACATAGGGTTGTCATGGTAACTGGTCCCTGGGGTGCAGTGGTGGGGAGGGAGAGGGCCACTGCAGGGATGTCCTGCCAGATATACAATTACTAAGTCAATGAGTGCAAGCATAAACTAGCTAAGAAGGACAGTCTGGGAATGTTCCACCTTAACTTGTTGAGATATTAATGTAATTCATGGGAACCTTTTCTTGTCCCAAACAATTCTATTTCATGAACATAGCCAATTTAAATTTTAGATAATTTTACAGAATTGCTACCTTAGTGAATGTAGGAAATATTTCTTCCTAGTTTTTTAAGTAGTCATCAAAAGAAATAAAGCACCTGTATTGGGTTTATTCAAAAAGGAAATAAATATAATTGTGTACTTACATTGTTGTTGGCTGTGTGCTGGGCCTCTGCCTTTCATTGGTTGTTGAATACATGGAGATTGCATCCAAGAATGAGAGTTTTGTACACAGATATTGGACAATAATAAAAGGGTCATTCCTGAACATCTGAATACATTAAGGTCTGTTAGTTTGTGCCGAGATTATGGGGCCTTTTTTAGTTTTTGCATTAAAAAAATAGGAGTAAGCCCTAGCTCCCTACGGACACACAGCGCCTAATAAGCGTTGCTGGACGCTTAATTACCCCTGCCAGCGCTGCCGACGTTCAAAAGTTACTCAATAAACGCTGGTGACCATCACACTGAAGGGCTGCATTTGCAGCGTAAGTTATCCACTTTTGAAGCGTTGCTCACCACTGCTTGATGCAGCGTTCACCTAACACTCAGTTGGGTATAGGCCTACATATGTTAATGTAGGCCTAAGTTCATATTTCGACTGTAATAGCTTGTAAACAATATGGGGCATTGATTTTTTTTTAGTTTTGTCCCTCAAAACTTAAAACTCACAGACGTTTTTGGCAGATAGGCCTACAGTTTTGAATCCTACATCAATTCAATATGGTATCTACACTTTTCTATTTGGATGCAAGTACACCATTTATTCAGCCATCATTCAAATGTGGACAGCTAGTGAGCAACAATGTAAGTATAACTTAAAATGTTTCAAGTGACCCTAATCATGTAAGCTAATGTAGATGCATATAGGGATGTATAGCTGTCATTTTCTTTTAAATTCTTATAGGCCTAATGTTTCCCTTAAATTCCATCATAGGGCTATGTTCTATCAGCTAAATAAGTGGGAAGAATTATTTTATTCATTCAGATACCTACTTGCATGTGTAATAACGCTAAGCTAGGTGAAGAACATAAATATATATGTGAAAGTACATGGATGGTCACTGAGTACATGCCTGCCCCAGGTCCCTCCCCAGTGTAGCCCCATGCACACTGCATCCATAGCAACAGTGCTGCTGCACGTCCCCCTGGTGGTTCATGGTCACTGCGGTGACCACTGACCACCCTCTCAGTGCATGCACATTCTCCTCCACGCAGCACATAGGGACGGACGCACATACTCCTCAGATAATCAGACACACTGTAGATATTGGTCTGTGCTGATACTAAGACAGGATGATCAAATATTATAAGCTATTATAGGCAGGGAAACATATGAACTGTATTGTATATATTGTGTTATATATATTTTACTGTTATCTGTTTTCTTTTATTGTTTGTCTGTATTCTTAACTTTCAGTATTTCGTTGGAGGTTACTGAAGCATGGTCTTTAGAATTTCATCACGGCCAGTTGTTACTCTAATGCATAGTAAGTATACTCTAATCCACAGTAAGTAATCTCTTCTTTCAATGGTGAACTAATCGATGATGAACTAATTGCTATGCTTATGATTGTTTCTTCCAGATGATTCTAGAAGGAAGCTGAGACAAGACAACCAGTTAGTATGACTACCGATGGATAATCCCAAAATGATGACTGAATGAAATAAAGTCTATGTTTCATGTCTACAAATGTAGGCCCTTATTTACAATATTTCATCCTTCAAGCCACTTGATAAACAATGCAAAAAAGCCCTTATTATCTAAAGAAACGTTGGCAAATGCAGCGTTTATTAAAAGATTTTAATGCAGCGATTAATAAACGTTTATTAAGCCCTATGAAGTGCTTAATAAACGTTACCAATGCAGTGCTTAATAAACGTTTCCAATGCAGCGATTAATAAACGTTTATTAAGCCCTATGAAGTGCTTAATAAACGTTCCCTATGAAGTGCTTAATAAACGTTCCCAATGCAGTGCTTAATAAACGTTTCCAATGCAGTGATTAATAAGCGTTGCATATGCAGTACTTAATAAGCGTTGCAAATGCAGTGCTTAATAAGCGTTGCAAATGCAGCCCTTAATAACTGTATCATTTTCGATGGTCAAAAAACGCTTATTAAGCACTGGCTGCAGTGCTTAATAAGCGTTGATTAAGCGTTGCTGTGTCCGTAGGTATGACTGAAATTTTACAGTTCCCTTCCCTACAGTCAGCCTAACTCAAAACTGCTTAGGCCCCAGTGCAGGAAACAGACCTCAACCCATTCCCAGTCAGCCCAACTAGCCCAACTCAGAACTGCTTGGGCACCAGCACTGGAACCCAACTCCAGCCCAAGCCCAGTCAGCCCAACTCTTAACTGCTTGGGCCCCATTGCTGGAGCCCAATCACAACCCAAGCCCATCCAGCCCAACCCAGCCCAGCTCAAAACCAGTTGGGCCCCAGTCGGCCATGCTACTAGGGTAAGTGATCAGATAGAAATGCAACAAGCTTTTAGTTCAGCTGCTAGTTTTATTCTGTCTCAACATTAGAACAAGGGTCTCTTTTATAGAGTAAACACGGACCTAAAGCAGGCCTATCATCTTTGTACAATCATCAGATAATCGTCCTTCGTTTTAGGCGTAAGTAGTATAGAGAAAGAGCGAATCGTCAGGCGAATCATTACATGCAGCCGGAAGTTACTGTTAAGTGGTAAAAACATATTACCAGACCAATAGTCACAGTAGCACCATAACAATACATTGAAAAACACTTCCCCAGAGTAAGACAAATCTCTCTCCCATTTCCTGTCCCGCTCCCAGCTCCTTGTCTCTCGCTTCCTTTATTTGGTTTGCAATCGTGTGAAAGGGTAATGTGATTATTAAATATGGTTCATTATTGTTTTGCATGGTAACGTAAAAATAGGCTAACTTTTGAAATAACAGTCTGATCTGAAATAATTGGAACCTTGCATTAACCTTGAGACAAGACCATATTAGTATTTTTTTTATGTTTGTAGAATGATTATATTTATAGAGAACAGTCTGTTTGATGGATAAAATTAAAATAAAGATGTCCAAACACCAGAGGCAGAGAATTTTATTATGGAGATAGGCCTACATGAATCTTCTTTTATGACAAAAAAACCGGTAGGCCTACATTGCATAAATTGTCTTTGCTAAAATAAAAACCTTTAAATACAGAAAAAATATAGGGTCTATAGGCCTAGGCCCTATAGTCTATCACACATTATAACACTAGTGCGGTATCTAATGCCTGTGACACAAAAATACCCCAGAAAAATAAGTAATTTATTTTGTTACCACGTGGCAGTGTATCTGTGTGAGGGCTATGAATTATCAGGAGAATCGAGACAGAATTGGAAGTGTTGTTTTCTTTAATCTCTAGGTGGCGCTTCAGTATACGTCCATCAATCATGGCGGTGGTGCAGGCGCCGCCGTCCCTTTACGTGTTAATGTTTGCTGTGTTATCACTATGCCTTACTGTTTGTGGGCAAGATACGTGTCAGGCAGGATGTTCTTCTAACGACAAGGTACGGACAATAGAAGCAATTTATTAAATTTAGAGATCTTAGGGATGAAACCACTAAAAACAGAGATTGGGGAGCCGAGAGCTTCATTTGAGGTCAACCAAGTTGGACCATCTTTGGGTCAACTTAGCTTGCTGGGACTCTGTATGTGTTGATGTTGTGGTATCAATCCACTAGATGGCAGCTCAGAGTAAGAACTTGCTTGGATTGCAAGCGTTTCCCGCGCTCGATTTTGATTTAGACCGATTTAGACCTGCCTTTGGTTCAAACAAACCGCGTATGTATAGACTTATCAGGAATCTGGTATTAGACCCAAAACTAATTGTAGGTGTGTTTCCGATTATCTGGCTGAAAACTAGGTAGGCGTAGGCGGGGTGGCGGGGGGGGGGGGGGGGTAACTTTTTTTAAAAAATCTTTTTTTAGGAAACCACCTCCCAGGAACTGATAAAAATGTCTTATTTTATAACAATAGTTGTTTTAAACAAGGGAAATGTGCTTTGTGACAGTTCCGGGTTAGGAAAACCTGTACGTGTAACTAAGGTATGGTAAAAAAAAAAGAGTAACACTTTTTAGGTTTTTCTAGGTAAGGGTGGGGGAGTAAATCGGAAACACACCTTACTGTCCACATTCAACAATGCTGAATTAATATATTGGGACGATGTGTGTTCCCTGATTGCGCTACCACAACTGAATCTGCGCGGATTCAGATCGAACATTCCACCTGTCCTCCCCTGGCAACAACCAGGGTAACGTGCGGCAACATTAGCAACAGTATCCATGTACTTGCTACCCTCCAATCTATGTGTTTATTTATGTCTCTGGGACTAATTATTTCAACACAAGAGGGACAAAGATTAAAATAAAGTCTTAAATTATGAGATTTACCCATTTGCTTTATTATTCTCTGTAGTTTGGCTAATGTTATTGTGGTTTCGGCCCTAAGGGCCTCATCAGGCGCTAGCTTGGTCACTTTGGTCACATACAGAGAGTGACACTGGACCCACAAAAATTAGGGTTATCCCCAGTAAGAACATTTTGTATTTGAAACTATTTTAGGGTTAAATACTGAATTAATATATATTATACAGGTAGGCCTACAGTATATATATTGCCTATTACACGTATGTAGGCTAATAAAGTAATATTCGAATCATTTTATACATCAGATTCGTGAATTTGACAATGGATGAGAAAAAAATCGAAATCTAACATCTTTTCTTTTTCTAAATATTTTTATTGGCCATATAATACATTGGCCATTATATTATAGCTAAACGAATGTAAAACATGATCTGGATATTTATGTATGTTCTAACTGTTTTGATAAAGGTAAGTGCATGGTAAACAACTACTGTAGGAAATCTTACTACAGGCTATAGGTGGTTCTTAGTATGCGGTTGTCAATTCTGTATGTCTAGATAGCTAGATGGTGCCGCCGCCTCGTGGCGAGCATCTGACCGAACTACCGTGAGTAGAGAATAAAGGCAGTGGAGCTCGAGACATGAAAGACAACGGATGTGTTATTGAGTTATTGATACATGGTGCCAGGAATAGAACCACTAACCCACGATGGAAGGAATTAGACCACCAGATAAAATGGATTTCGTGGAGGGCAACGTTGCAGAGCGTTGGTTGCTGTTCAAGGAGGACTTTATGTGGTACGCAGATACCATGGGGATCGACACGCCAAAAAGGTTGACCTCGATGCTCCTCCATGTTGCGGGTCCGGAGGCCAAGCGCATATACAGAAACTTTAGATGGGCTCCGTTAATACCAGCTCGCGCAGCAATAGTAGGGCCACCACTTGTACCAGAGGTCCTAGAAGTACCGGCTGAGGATAAAACTGACTATCCAACGGTAATCATAAAGTTTGATGCCTATTGCCTTCCTAAAAGAAACAGATTTTTCGAGCGATTCAAATTTAACACGAGGTGCCAGGAGGAAGGGGAGTCCACTGATGCCTATGTAACGGACCTCCGCCTCAAGGCGGCCACGTGTGAATGGGGTGACAATGAAGATGAGTTCGTGTTGGAGAGGATGGTAGTAGGCATGAGGGATTTACATCTCAGGGAGAAACTAGTGAAGAAAGAGGACTTGACACTGGAAGATGCATTATCCTACTGCAAAAGGCATGCTCAGAGGGAACGGGAACTGAGACAAATGAATCCGGGTGCCAGTGTGACAGTGAATCAAGTAAGTCGCACACGTGCTAATAACGTGCCAAGCGGTGCCAAGGGTGCTAACAACGGGCAGCAGTGGTCGGCTCCTCCAGCGAGGGGGCCTGGAGTAGTGACAAAGGGTGACTCTCGGCCTCAAGAAGCCCAGGCTCAACAGATGATTGACTGTAGGAAGTGCGGCACGAAACACGTCTATAGGGATTGCCCTGCCTATCATCACAAATGTACTCGCTGTAAAAAGAAAGGACATATAGAGAGCAAGTGCTGGAGCAGGGTGGACGAAGTAGTTCAGGTGGATGATTACACGGATAATGTGGAGACATTATTTGTAGGGACAGTTACTAAACAAGAGGATGAACAAGTGCTAACAGTATCGATAAGCCAGCACCACAAATGGGCCGCTCATGTAAAAGCGGGCAAGGACATTCTCACCTGTAAGATTGATACAGGAGCGGGTGCTGACTTACTAAATGTGGCAGATTACGAGGGGATGATTGACAAGCCTGCACTTCGCCGGATTAGAGTCAAGCTCACTGATTATAATGGTCATCCTATTCCAGTGAGGGGCTACATAATGAAGCAGATACAGGTCAATGGAAAATTATTCCCAGTAAGATTTGTGGTATGTGAGGGTATCACATTATTGGGAGGAGACACATCAGAAAGAGTGGGACTCATCACAAGGAACATAACACAGGAGGAGATGGCGGTAGGTGTCAATACTGTTGATAATGTAAAGCCTAATGAAATCTTAATCGAAATGAAGGATTGTGTTTTGCCAGAAGTTAAGGTCCTATCATCCATCCCATATGTACATCGGATTAAGCTGAAAGAGGGGGCTGAGCCGGTGATAATCCCTCCCAGGAGAGTGCCAATTGCAATGAGGGACAAATTGAGATCAGAGCTTCAGAGAATGGAGGGACTGGGCGTAATTCATAAGGTAGTAGAGCCGACCGAGTGGGTGAACGCGATGGTCATGGTCAACAAGCCAGATGGCTCGTTACGGTTGTGTTTAGATCCCAGGGACCTTAATAAGTCTATAGCTCGTGAACACTTTCAGTTACCTACTCGTGACGAAATGTTCGCAGAAATCAGGAATGCTAAATACTTCAGTAAATTGGACGCCTCTCAAGCCTTTTGGCAAGTTAAATTGAACAATGATAGCAAGAATCTAACAACGTTTGCAACGCCCTTCGGCAGATATGCATATGACAGATTGCCGTATGGCCTATGCTCTGCCCCTGAGGTCTTCCATCGGTCTATGGAGCAGATTTTTGAGAATATTGCAGGGGTTAAAGTATATGTAGATGATATCCTAGTCTGGGGTCATACAAAGGAGGAACATGACGAGAGGCTACAAGTTGTAAAAGAGAGGATAGAGAAAAATCATCTGATCATGAACTGGAAAAAGTGTGTGATAGGTGTTGACAAGATAATATTCCTAGGGGAAGAGCTAACCCGGGAGGGGATAAAACCAGACAAGGAAAAGGTGTCAGCGATAGTAAACATGGAGAAGCCTACTAACAGAGAGGAAGTGCAACGCATCATGGGCTGTGTTAATTTCGTCGGCCGATATATCCCCAATCTCTCGAGTGCGTGTGCTAACATCCGTTCATTACTTAAGAAGAAGTCGGAATGGGTATGGGATCAAGTTCATGAGCAAGAGTGGCAAGGGATTAAACATGTACTCAGCTCTGAACCGGTCCTAGCATACTTTGATGTAAACAGGCAGACGAAAATTAGCAGTGATGCATCTCAAAAAGGGCTAGGAGCAGTATTACTACAGCGTCACGGGGAGGCATGGAAACCTGTGGCTTATGCCGCTCGTTCATTAACTGAATGCGAAAAAAACTATGCTCAGATTGAAAAGGAGCTGTTGGGCATAGTTTTTGCATGCGAGCGCTTTCACAATTACGTTTATGGGCTACAAGAAGTCCTCATTGAGACAGATCATAAACCACTAGTACCCTTGTCAAGGAAGCCCTTGCAAGATATGACGCCAAGAATACAGCGTATGATGTTGCGCTTGCAAAGGTATAGTGGCAACATGCATTGGGTACCTGGTAAGATGCTATACATTTCGGACACTCTGTCACGGGCAACGATAAAAGAAGTCAAAGTGACAGAGGTGAAGGAAAACATGGTGGCGGAGTTAGAGGCTCAGGTGAATTTGGTCTATGATAGCTTGCCGGCCTCAGAGATGATGCTGATGAAAATAGCGGAGGAGACATCCAGGGATGAAGTGTTGTGTGCGGTAAAGAGGGCCATTATGGAGGGTTGGAACAAAGGGGAATGTCCGGCTTATGCTGCGTATAAAGATGAACTATGTGTGGTCAAGGGGGTCCTACTGAAAGGTAATCGAATAGTAATACCAGTCAGCTTGAGGAAGGAGATGTTAGAAAAACTCCATGCAGGACACCTTGGCATTGAAAAGCAGCGACGTCTGGCAAGGCAATCAATCTACTGGCCAAAAATGAATGCTGACATCGAATACCAGGCAAAGATGTGTGGCGTGTGCTTGAAGTATTTGCCAGACCAACAAAAAGAACCAATGTTGAGGGATAAGGAATGCTGGGGCCCATGGGAGAAGGTTGGGATGGACCTATTCTTCTGGCAGAACAATGACTATTTAATGATAGTAGACTATTATTCGTCGTATCCAGAAATAGTAAAGTTAACTGCAAAAACCTCAGCTCAAGTGATACTTCATACAAAAAGTATATTCGCACGTTATGGTATCCCACAATTGGTAATTTCTGATAATGGGACTCAATTCTCATCTCAACATTTCAGGGAATTCGCCGAACAATACAGCTTCAACCACAGGACGTCAAGCCCCACATATGCCCAGTCGAACGGGAAGGCAGAGAGGGCGATCGGAGTAATCAAGGGCATACTCTCCAAGACGGCCGAGCAGGGCCAAGACCCCTACTTGGCTCTGCTAGCATATCGAGCAGCGCCGATGGAGAATGGGTTATCCCCGGCAGAAGCGCTACATGGTAGGCGCATTAGAGTGCCACTCCCATCACTCAGGCAGCGAGGTCCTGGGAAAGTGGTTAGTGACACAGATAACAGTGACATCAGTGATCATCATGATGGAAACAGAATCACAACAAGATCTAGTGAGTATTATGATACGGGATCCAAAATCCTGCGTCCCTTACAGTCTGAGGACACAGTACTGGTAAGGGACAAAAAGTGGGATCATGCAGGAAGAATAGTGAATAAATTAGGTGACAGATCCTACTCAGTGGCCATGGAGAATGGCAATATCATTAGACGAAATAGAAGACATCTTCTAAAAGTATCAGAAAATGTGGTAAAAGATAGGCTAGACATAGCAAAAAGGGTACTTGAGGAGGAAGAAGAAGAAGGTGAACTAGTAAAAGACACTGAGTTCAATCCAAGATCAGAAAGGTACAAAGACAATGTAAATACGAGCAGAATAGACACTCAGGAACAAATAGTAATGTTACCAGCTGAAACGAAAATAGTAGCTCGAAATCCAGTAACTACTGAGTTAAGACGTTCCACCAGAGACAAGAGACCTGTTCAGAGACTAATAGAAGAAAAATGACTGGGTTATATAAAAGGACTCGTTCTCTAAAAAACTAACTTCTTCATAAAATGTCATATCATGTTATTTCCAATACTAACTCCCTATTTCAATCTAAGCCTGTATAGCATTGATCTCGATGTATCGCTTTTCCCTTATAAACAGAAGGAGGGAGATGTCTAGATAGCTAGATGGTGCCGCCGCCTCGTGGCGAGCATCTGACCGAACTACCGTGAGTAGAGAATAAAGGCAGTGGAGCTCGAGACATGAAAGACAACGGATGTGTTATTGAGTTATTGATACACTGTAGAATCCATCTCAATTATGTTTACAAATGTCCATTCATTGCTAGTATAGATTTAGCTAAAGTATACTGAAATCTCTGACAGTCTAACACTATTTTTATTAGCCTGTTGGTACTGCCAAGTGCAAATTGCTGAATAACATTTCATGTGAACAGTCCTACGTATTACCGCGTTTGAGCAACCAAATTTGGGGGTTAAATTGGTATGCGGTAAGAAGGGACCATATAGGGGCCGGTGCCTCGTCGGCTCTTAACCACTAACACATGTTTGGAGTGTGAGGCCCTCTATGAGTAGGGTGTTTAGGTCAAAATTAGATATAACTGAATATAATTAAGTTTAAACAGTAATACAATAATGCAAACTAGACGCACAGTGGATTCGAATGCAAAAATCCGAATTAAAATATCTTTATTCAAAATAAAGTTATGGCATGTCAAACGTCAGAAATTTGGGAGAAAATTACCCTCCTTAACTTCAAGAGCCCCAGTCTCAGTAACCCTACACCTTGTGGTGACAGCCTAAGAGATGTTATTGGTAAAGGGCGATCAAGCGCGCAGGGGGTAAGGGAGATAATATCTGGGCCCTCCGGTAATACGTAGGACTGTGAATGACTTTAAACATGTTTATTCAGACATTCTATCGCTATTATGACCATGCCCCGAATGCTTTAACATAAAGAGCATGGACAACATAAGAAACCACTAAGCAAATTGTTTTTGTACCCCTCCATTTGATGCGTTATTTGGTTAGCCTGTATTTCTACCTGGGCCCATCCCAGAAGCAGATTCTTCTTATTGTGGTTTTTGATCTTGAAGTGTTTTTAATACATGGCGATACTTCAGTTTTAAAGGATGGATCCAACAGGATTGTCAAAGAGGAAGTTTGGGAGTGTGTGTGTGTGGGGGGGGGGGGGGGGGGGTTGTATGTGTGTGCGTGTGCGTGTGTGGCGGTGGTATAACTCGTCTCAAACCAGAAGAAAATGATTATAAAATAATAGAATTGAATATCATGTGAAAAAATACAATATAAGTTTAATGTTCCCAGGTTCCCAGGTTCTTGAGTACAATTGTTGTTGTTTAATTTTTAGCGGATAAAAAAAGATGGCGGGAAGTTAGCTTCATTCTTTGCTAACTTCGATCAAAAGACAACATTTTCTACATTATGTTCTTTCCCTTTATTACCCATCTGAAAATCGTCTTACTAAATCACTTTAGAGAGTTGTATGTGACCCAGTCCTTTAGATCATGACCATAGATTGTCCATGTCTGCCTACACCGACATTTCACTGGCGCCATATATTTTTATTCATTGGTTGTATTACCAACAATACTAGATTTGCTCCTTTTTCAGGTTATTGAGTTGCAAGTTAATTGACTCTTGAATATTCTAAATGAATAAATATCTGGCCAGCAACTACGGGCAATTGTGCAATAATTGTACAATAATGTGCTAATGACTGATTTAGCAATGTTAGATAGGATACTATAAAGTCAGGGACCTGCTACAATATCAGAATAGAGCCACTACTATGGCATGAGTTATAGATGTATACTCTTATATATATAAGAAACTTTATTTCCATTTTGTTATACAGACAGTGATAAAAGCTTTCTACATGGAAATCGGTTTTTGTTCTCTGTCCCAGACAGCTCTTCCAAACAAACCTTCTGTAACTACATCTCTAACTACACTTTTATATAAAAATAGAACAAAATATAATATTACGACTCTTGTACAGTGTACAAAATTTCACTCCACTTTTTGGAGAGCTAAGTGCATTTTTTTTACAGTTTTTGGACCAGGACCAGGACTATATATTATAAATATAAGCCCTTGGTCAGTATGAAAGTATGAAAGAATTGAGGAAACAATTTTGTGATCGATTTATCTGAGAATGCAACTTTATACCAAGTGTAAGACAAGCTGCGACAGCTTACACCAATGTGTAATGATGGAGCATATTTTACATACCACCTGTAGCCCCAGCAGCTGCCATCCCTCCTGCTGCATGCTCCCTTACTGATGTGTTGTCTTACACACATTGACATCGTCTCACACACTCACTTGACACACCTTCTGCCTATAATACCTACCAGCAAACTGGCAGACACACCGTGGGTCCATCGGTGAACCTGTGAATGTCTTTTTAGTCTCACGCTGTGTCCTGTACATACAAAATTCATTCGTATGGATCCACTTGCTTAATAACTTGATCGTTACACAAGTCTGTAGTCTCCCTTTTCTGAAAAGAAAACATCTCTCAGGTTTCCCACGTTCGCTCGTATGGATGGACTTCTAAATCCCGAGGATTACATATATACTGTTACCCAGACCCAATTGCTGTGATTATTATCATATCCAGGAGGAATGACTTCAATGCTTGTATTCTATTCTGGATAATCCGCTATTATCATTAAAAGGAGCATGTATAGAGTGGTTCCTGATGCAGTGCTTATCTTGTTGTTATCTTAAATTGACCAAACAGGCTCACAAAAGCACGACGAGTGGAGAGAACTTAGTTCAGCCCCCAGCAGCAGCTGTAGCCATGGAAAGGACGTTTCTCATGATCAAGCCTGATGGTGTCCACCGAGGCCTCATGTCACCCATAATTGGTCGTTTTGAGAAGAAAGGCTACAAACTAGTCGCCATGAAATTTGTGCAGGTAGGTTGGGGTTTTTTTTATAAAAAAAAGACTAATTTGTATTTAGCTCGCCACTGAATATATTTTATACTCTCTCGATACTTTAACAGTTAATCCTATTGTATCATTTTGATCTCGCTTAAATTTATTGTACCTATGTATATATCTTTGCATTCCTTAAAGAGCGCTATCCTGATCTTATAAATCTTATTGTTTGTTTGAGACCAGACTTAGTAAGGGCCACCTTGTGTATCGTCGACGCCAAGGTGTATTGTTTCCCTTACATAATAAAATAATTGTAATGTCCGGCAGGACTTGAAATCCTCCCTACGAAGGGAGATTAGATCCGCCGACATGGTCACTTAATTTTGACTAATAAATGTCTCAACAACAAAAAAACAACAAAGCTCACACTTTATGAGTGTTTTTCACTAAGTGAGTGAGTGATCATTGTTAGATGCTACGTGAAGTTTACAAAAAGTAAAAGTACCTTGTATACCAAAGTTGATGATGATATTATCATCACTGATTATTTGCGCTCATAGATGACATCTTTTTTTTCTCTCTCTATCTATGCCATCTGGACTTTATACTGCACGGTATCTCATGGAATAGCATTTATAATCATACAAGCCAAGCGACTTAAGAAAGTATTCGCATTATGTGTTTTTTCTATATTAATTGACCTGTAATGTACTAACCCTATTAATTCCCGATAAAGCCTTAATGAAAACAAATTCAAACACGCAAACTGCTGTAGCATGATCTTGAACCAATTGATCAGGGATCCATTCGAGTGGCTAGACCAAGGTGTATGATCATCTAAAAATACATTGATAATGTAGAGATCAGTTGGTTAAGTTATTAAATAGAATTATGTCTCGTCCTATCACGTTAGTGGTACGAGACTCCATGAGATCACGCATGCGCAGCCAACTCGTCAGTCAACGCGCGCTCCTAAGTCGCGTCAACGTCGTTGTTTCACAGGTTGAGTAAGTATTCTTTATTTTATCGTATTTTAGGACTATTTAGTCCTTTAATTTGAGTTTGGGACGTGGTCTGGATCGTTGATCGCCACTTTCTCCCATTTTTATCCACAAACAGTTACCTTCGGGTCGTGATTCAACTGTTTTAAAAATTTTCTCGATCTTTCCAGACCCGATGTCGGGCAGGAGGACAAGAAATAGTCGAAAAGCAGCTTTGGCTAAACAAGAGGGCTTATATCGAGATTTGTTGCCCCGGGAGCCCCCTCCAACTAATTTGGTGATAGGGAAAGTTTCTACGCCCACCATGGCATCGAATGTAGAGAAAAGCTCAGTTTCGAAAGATTCGAAAAGTCCGGCCAGTCACGTGACAAGGCGCCCAAGTCTGCGGGCTCGGAAGATGAATTCCCCGAGTTCAGTGCGGCGGATCTGTTTAGATCGATCAAGGATCTTAGAGAAGAAATGATTGAGATTAAACGCATGAAATGGGACAATTTCGGACCTCCGCCTCATCTTTCAGCTCAGGCGGGCCCTAGTTATACTCAGGCGGGCCCTAGTTACGCCCAAGCGGGCCTTGGTTACGGCTCAAACTACGCCGCGCTCGGTGCGCATGCCCAGCAATGGCGGCAGGAAGATTGTTATTATGATGAGTCATACGAGGAAGATGATCAAGAGTACGAGCCGATTCCTCCTAAACGGGCTAGACAAGCGACCCATGTGATGTCGGATAATTCTGATGATGAGCCTAAAGCTTCAGAGAAAGATAATTTGGATGCGTTGTTGCAGCTAGGAAGCGATCTAGCCAGCGGCAGTAAGTCGAAGAAAGAACCGGCGATCTCAGCCCTTGAGCGAGAGTCTCTCAGAGTTCTCGAACAGCAGGAAGGAGAGAAGGTAGGCCCGCCCTTGTCAGAAACTATTGTGAAAGTTGTAGAGATTTATTTGCCGACTCCTATTCGCTCTGTAATCCAAGAAATTCTAGTTGAGTATCCTCGTCCGGAAAACGCGGACTTGTTGAAGATCCCGAGGATCGATGACTCGGTTTACGGCATCGCCTCCCAGCCCACGAGGGATCGTGATAAGAGTTTTAAGTACATGCAGAAGGCGGTTCACTCACTTATTGCTTTGACCGCAGGTATCTACTCAGAGATAGGAAAACATGATGAACTGTTGAAAGTAGGTTTAGAAGCTCACAAAGCGATCAGGGTATTGTGCTTCCTCTCTCAAGAGCTGAACACGAGGCGCAAGGAGTCGTTAAAGTACTCAGTGGATCAGAAATATACCCCGATATTCTCGCACAAGACGCCGTCAACTCCAGACTGGCTCTTGGGAGGTAATCTTCGGGAGAAGTTAGATGATAGTGATGTGGCCTACAAGGTCAAGAAACGCCTGGAGAGGGGCCAACCTAGGGGTCGTAGCTCCAAAGGTAGAGGCCAAGGAAGAGGCCAGCATATGAGAGGCCAGGGACAGAGATTCCCTCAACAACAGCATCAATACTTCGGCCAGCAACAGAATCAGAACTTTGCGCCAAACCAGTGGCAAGTGCCAGTGATGCCTTACCAATATCAACAGCCTCAGCAGCAGCAACAGCAGCAACAGGCATATCGCCCTCGTGCCCAAGCCACCCAAGGCTATCAACCCCGCAATCAGAATTTTCAGCGGGGGGGGGGGGCCACCAAGAAGTAGTTCTGGTAAGTCCCCCCGATTTCTGTTTCTTACCTTTTAGAGCTGGTAACATTGAGAATTTTCTACCTGAGTGGGCTCAAATTACTTCTGATCCGTGGGTCCTAGATTTAGTGCTAGGGGCCTCTATCCCGTTCGATTGGGTGCCTTGGCAGTCTATCCCGCCTCCCCCTTTTAATGCTTCGGGGAAGAATATCCAATTATTGGGAGCTGAAGTTGCTAAACTAGTGAACAAAGGGGTAGTGGAATTAGCTACAGATTCACCCGACCAATTCCTGTCGAATATTTTTCTGAGACCCAAGCCTAATGGCAAGTTTAGAATGATTTTAGACCTGTCAGTGTTGAACAAGGCCGTGCATTATGAACACTTCAAAATGTTTAGTCTTCAAGCAGCGATAGACCTTATGACCCCGGGGGCTTTCCTGGCGAGTATAGATCTTAGTGATGCTTATTTTACGGTGGCAATGAAGAGTGAGTTTAGGAAATTCCTGCGGTTTAGGTGGGGAGAGACCACTTACCAGTTTACCTGTATGCCTATGGGATTAGCGTGTGCCCCCTTATATTTTACCAAGCTTCTTCATCCGGCTTATGCTTTCCTTAGACAGAGTGGGTGTAATTGTTTCCCGTATATCGATGACTCCATCATTATGGAACTGTCTTTTGAGAAATGTTTGAATAGTACGTTAGCTTTAGCAGAGCTGTTGGCGAGATTGGGTTTTTTCATTCAGCCAGAGAAATCAGTGTTCACGCCCTCCACTAGATTAGTGTTTTGGGGGTTTATACTAGACACAACAGATATGACAGTCTCCCTGACAGAGGGGAAGAGAGAGAAAATGTTGAGAGCTTGTGAGGATATTTTAGCTAAACGTTGTGTGTCCATCAAGGAAATAGCGGGTGCGATAGGGCTGATGATAGCCTTCTCAGTAGCTTCAGATTATGGGGCAAACCATGTCAAAGAATTGGAATGTGACAAGATCGACGCTCTTAAATTAGCGAGAGGAAACTTTTCAGCTTTCATGACTCCCTCACAGGAAGGTTGGGAAAATATCTTTTGGTGGAAAGAGAACGTGAGTTCAACTTTTAGAATCGTTAGGGATATCGACCCAGAGATAGTGTTGTATACAGATGCTTCTAATCTTGGATGGGGAGCAGTTTGGAAGGAACAAAGAGCAAATGGAAGGTGGAAGGAAGAGGAGCTCGAGTGGCATATTAATGTTAAGGAGTTAGCAGCAGTGCTGTTAGGGTTGCTGAGTTTATGCAAAGTATCGGATACTTGCATCAAAGTAATGACAGATAATTCGGTCACGGTCTCCTACATCAACAAGTTGGGAGGAGTCAAATCTAGAGCTTGCCAAGTGGTGGCAAAGAAAATTTGGAATTGGGCAGAGTGTCATAGGAACTGGATAGTGGCAGCACACATCCCAGGGAGGTTGAATGACCAAGCTGACTTTGAGTCGAGAAACTTTTCGGATAACATGGAGTGGGAATTGAACCCGGATTTATTTAAGGAAATTTCAGATCGACTAGGGGTCCCGTCCTTTGACCTGTTCGCCTCAAGGCAAAATAATAAACTTGACAGATACTGTAGTTGGCGCCCCGACCCAGGGGCAGAATGGATTGATGCTTTCTCGTTTAAATGGTGTGATGAATTCTTTTATATTTTTCCTCCTTTTAGTCTGGTAGCGAGGACCTGGCAAAAGGTGACTCGGGAGAACACCCACGCCATCATAGTTGCTCCGAATTGGCCAGGTCAAAGTTGGTTTGCTTTGCTAACAACATCGGCAAAAGAAGTTCTACTGTTGAAAGGAAAAGAAAGGAACCTGATTCACAGAGAGGAGGGAAAGGAACAAGACCCGATTACAAGAGTATCCCTCATTGCTTGCCTCTTCTGAAACGAAATTTAATGAAACTAGGGTACTCCAGTAAAACAGCGGACCTAATTCAGCTTGGCCGCAGGGAAGGTACCCGTAAGACTTATACTGTTTACGTAAATAGATGGATGGAATACTGTGTCTTCCATGGGTTTGATATGTATGATCCGTCACCCAGGAACTATTCGGATTTTTTAAGGCTGTTATCAGAAGAGGGAATTTCTGCAAGTACTTTAAATATTGCGAGGTGTGCAATATCAGGCGTAGCCCCTAAAGCAAGGGGAGAAGACACTATAGGAGAGGACAGAAACATTTGTTTGTTGGTAAAGGCTGTTCATAACCTTAGACCCCCGTTACCCAAGTACAATTCTATGTGGGACGTTAATCTGGTGTTGGATTTATTCCGCCGTTGGGGATGCAATTCTAAGCTCTCCCTAAAACATTTATCGTTAAAAGTTACCGTGTTATTTCTACTTACCTCGGCACAAAGAGGTCAAACGGCTTGGAGGTTGCCCGTGTCGGGCCTGGAGTTTGATTCAGAGTTTGTTAAAATTCATATGAAACATTTACTTAAGCACAATAGAGTGGGGGAACCCCTTGATATTATCAGCATTCCTCGGTTCCCTGAAGATGAACTAGTATGTCCAGTTGAGTGCATTATAGAATATTTAGATAGAACGGATGGGATCTGTGACGGTCAAGATCAACTGTTGTTGAGTTATGTGTGGCCGCACAAGGAGATTTCTCGAGACACAGTGTCGAATTGGACTAAGAGAACCCTGGCCTTAGCAGGTATTAGTACAAACAAGTATAAAGCGCATAGTACCAGAGGGGCTGCGACTTCAAAAGCTTTACAAATGGGAGTAAATATGAACATACTCATCAAGCAAGCGTGTTGGAAGAACACAAGAACTTTTGCCCGTTTCTACAAGAAACGTATAGAGGATCCAAAAGAGACAGTGGGTCACTCCATCTTGAAAGATAGAAGGACGAAAAAGAAGGTGTTGCGTCAGAAGAAGAATTAAGGTGTGTCCTGGTTCTTTAATTATTTTTGAAAAGATTATGGTTATGTTCAATGTTTGGAGAAACATTTCCATTGTATTGTTGATTATATTTATTATTATTGATTGGTTACTGTAAAATTATGATTACAGGCCTTTCAGTCCTGTTAGGACAACCAGTGAAAAGTAACTTCCCTCTTTATTATTACTTTCCAAGTTAAAGAGGGTTTCCTTTTACTTCGGGCTTCCTAGTGAAGCTACGAAATCTCATGGAGTCTCGTACCACTAACGTGATAGGACGAGACATAATTTTACAGTTAACTGAGACTTACTTGGAAGTTGAGGTTTAATCTGTAATTATGTCGAGGACATCACGGTGTGGTACGACTACATGCCCTCCCTCCGGCCCCTCTGGAGCTTAAGGCTCAGAGCAGGTGCTTGGAGACATGGGCAGTTAACTTAGTTGTTTCTGAGTTTGGTTGTCATACTTGAATTATGCCTCGTCCTAATACAGGATGTAGGTTTGTTGAAGTTATTTTTCACTAGGAAACCCTTGTATTGCTTTAAAACCTGACGAGTTGGCTGCGCATGCGTGATCTCATGTAGTCGTACCACACCGTGATGTCCTCGACATAATTACAGATTAAACCTCAACTTGCAAGTAAGTCTCAGTTAACTGTAAAATTAATTAGAAAATAATTAACTGTCTTTTATTGTAGGCGAACCAGGAACTACTAGCTGCCCACTATGCTGAGCACGAAGGCAAGCCTTTCTATGAAGGGCTGCTGAATTATATCATGTCAGGACCTGTCCTAGCTATGGTAAGATGCTTTCTTTTGTTTTAATTAGGTATTGCAATATCCCTGGGTGCGCTTTTTCAATTGCGTCAGTTTTTCTTAAACAAGACAGTAAAAGTTAGAGGAAACAAGAAAAGCAGAAGAAATAATAAATACAGGATAAGTCGCTGGTGGGTCTGAAGGAGCGGGAATATTGCACAATTTGCAACACTGCAACATACAAAGCCACTGGCTGAGTGTGTTGCAAGGTTGCAGTGAGTGCGATATTCCAAGCGATGAAGGCCAACACGTGGTTTATCTGATTTATTATATATGCTTTATAAGAGGTACAACAATATATATTTTGCAGGACAAAAATCATTTCAATAACAGCAGAACAATTTATTTGATCTGTCTTATCCTAGGTTATACGTACGTGAGGTTTCACTCTCAAAATTCTCTTTTATTCTGAAAATATCAATGTTCTTGAAGTAGTAGCGTTAATGTGACCAACAATACTGAGAATGTGTTTGAAGTATACTTGCAACAAGTGCCTCAGCCTTGCAACAAGTCGCTCAGACTTGCAACAAGTCTCCCAGACTTGCAACAATCCCTCAGCCTATCTCAGTGAGCATATCAGCCTGGGGCCTGCCTAGGCTTTCATTCCTCCAGTAAAGGCAACCATGACTCTAATATGGTTTAAATTCGTTTTAAGATTTCGTTTTTAAACAAAGACTTGCACAAGTCTACTTTCAACATTACAGCCGGTTGTATTTTAGCATGTTTCTTTAATCCGTTATCTATTTTTAAGTGGAATATGTTTTTGTTATCAATTGAAATTGCTGTCGGCTAACATGTAATATATGTTATCAAAGATTCCTTTAATATTTATTGTAGAGAGGACAGAAGGAGAGTGTTATTTCTGTAATGGCACACAACGAGTTACATTCACTTTTTTATTATGCCCTGAACAAAGAAAAACATTTTAAATTATACGTTTTTAAAAATTCTGATTCCCTATAAATTATCTAAAAAAAAAAATAAAAAAAAATGGACGTGTCGATGTCGTCTCCTTCTCCCCTTAAATGCTAAAAAAAACCAAAAAAACCCTATAAATTATCTACATTTATTGCACCCCTCATACAGCACGGACGTATAATAAACAAAATGAATTTATTCACTAGGTGTGGGAGGGCAAGGAAGTAATCCCGACGTGTCGAACCATCATTGGTGCTACTAATCCTCTCAAAGCTTCTCCCGGCACCATCCGTGGAGACTTTGGCCTTATATCTGGCAGGTAGGCGCCATCTTTACATATAACTCTGAGTGGAATCGCCAGAAAATGTACAATTCGCCTTTGTAAATTCTCTCAAATAACCCCAAATTAAAACAGAAATGAGGTTTAAAATTAACTTCAACATAACCGATCAGATTGTTTTGAATCAACGCAATTCCAAATGATTCAGTTGTACCTTGCGTTTATCATTGTTCAACCTAATTTAGCAGAATTTACTACATATGTAGAGCTGCCTACTATACATTTTTTGACGTCACAACCAGTGCATATATATTTAACCCCCTTGGATGACTATCATAATCAGTAAAGTGTATACCATACACAATTAGACTTGACTGATGTGCCAGGTATCGGACTTGTAGACAATAAAGTAAAAGTAAAGTTTGAACCATTTGGTGAAATCTTGAACATGGAATAATTTACCGGAATGTACATCGCTCAATGACCTCTCACATAGTTGTATATGGGTCAAGTTGTCATATTCCCCTTATATGATTACATAACAAGGCATAACCTTAATTAATATGATTTATGAATATGAATAATTAATTATTATAATGATAAAGGTAACGGTTTTAATCCATTCTTTAAATATAGATATCATGTCAACAGTATATAAAGTTCACATGTACCTATGTTCATTACCTCATCCATCAACAAACTACAGAATCAACAACTACGACTTCTCTAGTCTTCATACATATCAAAGTCGCCTAAAGATGTAGTATTTGCCTTCCTTATGACTCCTCTCAAATAACCCATCTCTCTCTAAGGCGAATATGGTGTTCAAAATACGGTTCAACATAACTGAACAGATGTCTCCTATATACCCAATAATCTCAAGTTATACCGAGTATCTATCAGATTTTCAGCCTAATTTAAGACAATATACTAAATGTGTAGAGCTTCCGATTGTACATTGTTTTGACTCCCTGCTCCTTATCACTGATATTTTCAGGAATATCATACATGGAAGCGATTCACCCGAAAGTGCCACCCGTGAGATCGGTCTCTGGTTCGGAGAAGAAGATTTAGTTTCGTGGACGCCCCATCAGGAGACGTGGATATATGAATAAAACCATTCCTTCACAAGAGTCCATCTCGAGCCAGTCACCATGCAAAACGTCTGCAAGCAATATATCATATATTGTAGGCAATCTTCCCATTTCTTTGGCCTTACACCCTGCCCACACTCAGCCGATTTTCCTCCCGATTGCCTCACGATTTGGGTCTCCTGGTGAATCCTATGATCTCATTTCAAATCCTGGTTTATGTTTTTGAAATAACATAAACCAGTATTGGAAATGAAATCCTAGGATTCATCGGAAGACCCAAATCGGGAGGCAATCGGGGGGAAAATCGGCTATGTGTGGGCAGGGCCTTATTATGAAGAAACATCTGGTGTCGTTATTGTTGACCCGTTGCCCACTCAATATATAATTACCTTTTGTATGGGACCAAGATCGCACCATGTGATGCTTTACTGGCTAATAAAACTAATACTAAATAGTTTATTGTCTTATGTTCATTGTTTATTGTCGGAATAACATACCTGTTTGGAACTGGCAAACAGCTTGCCATTAAACCTTTTTCTTCTTCTGGGTTCGAGGCTAAGTCATATTAAATGTTGAATTAGATTTACGTTCTGAACTGAACATTCCCACCCTGTTGGTTTCTGGAGATGATTTACGACTTCTGTTATTATAGAAAATGATTCTAGTCAATTGAATAGAATATTATTATTATTATCCTGGGAGACTGGGATTACATTTCAGGACATCTTCCTGTCTAACTTATGGACCAAACGAATGATAAAGTTACTAGACAGAAAGGTTTCCCAGCATATCAAGTTCGAAATTCGTAAAATATTTCCTACGTTTTATTTTTAATTATTTGACAATATCAGTACATATTAGTTATGAACCGCCCCCTTAATTCCAAAATTGTTCGTTGCAATTTAATTGAGAACATGATATCATGGACATTTAAAAACGTGACCATTTAATTTCATGACATTTCTTAGAAGCTCTACTAAATACCCATCGCCCAGCTGCAGCTATTGATCTTCCCCTAGTAGAAACAGTCTAGGCTCAGAGTCAATAAGATTAGCATGTTAGTGAGGCACTAATGGCTTTCCCGGACCTGCAGTAGGCCACCAAATGGAATTCTAAGGAATATAGTGGTCAGGAGTATTTCCCTGAGTTTGAAGGGACCCTGTGCACTCTAGGTCCAAACCCTCAGATCAGATAAGTATGGTATGTCAGCCTACTGCGCTAATCGGTTTCCTCGCCTATGACTCGGCGTTTTAATGGGAATATAATGACGTTTTGCGGTCTTGATGGACTTATAATGGCACTTTGCGTTTGAGGTGAGAGGCTTTACCTTCGTTTGAAGGGACTCTCTCACCTTTGGACCTAGACTGTGTGGACTCTGGGCCTAGACTGGAAAGACAAAGAAGGAGCCAGGCTGTTTGTCACGTGTTTTATTACCAATACATAATTCTGTACAAAAATCATGCCACCTGTCAAGTTACTATAGCAACATAGTCACACCAAATGAGAAGCAGAAATAAACTTCATGTAGCATGCGTACAAAAGGGCACTACAAATCATACATTACATTTCTCTGGTAGCAGAAAGTATGGTAAAGTTTGAAGTTTAAATGGATGACAACCATTGCGAAAGGAGTTCTTCGATTTGTAATTATTCCCATGTATGTAACTGATAATGCAATCATAATACTCTGGCATTTTGCCCATCGGCGTATTTTGCAGGGTTAAAAAGATATTAAGTTTTCAAGTTTATCTTTGACAACTTTCGAACAAATATGACTCGTTTGCATATGTTCCTCATCGAGAGAGAGGAGGGACTGTGGTTTGGAGCGAACTCCTCTGTTTGGATGACTTGTATAATATATATATATGTAAATGCCTTGTGGTGATCGACCGTGTGTCAGAGAGACTAGATGTACAAGGAGAACGAAAACCTCCGATGATGATTTTCAAAGCCTTAGTCTCCATGCATTGATGCTGCCTTGTTGATGATGAATAGAATAGGTAAATTAGACGGATGAGAAATACAAAAACAATACTGGTAGATGTTCAACGTGTCTCCAACATAGCCGCCACCAATAGGGGACTTACATCGACGCCATTTTGTAACCTGGTTTGCCATGAATTATGGGAACGCAGCTTCTCCTTATAGTTATATATCGACGGTTAGACAACAAAGCTTAGAACAAATAAAAAGCAAATTCTTTTCTGTACATACATAAATTCGGACGGTGGGTTTTTTCTCCACCCCTTTCCCCCCACATAATTTCAATTGACTGGAATCGTATATGATTCCAGTATATAATGTTGTTGATAAAAACCTGGAGAAGGGTGTTTTATTATTTTTAAGCTGATAATGGACTAATTTATATCCCACAATTCTTCATGTCAGGCTTACATCGTGGTGTATGCAAGTCCCTTATTAAGATCTTACCTTGTTCTCTGTGTATAATACATATAATATACTCGTAATAGTATACTCACCAACAGAATACCTTTTTGAATGGTTCAGCGTACGTACGAATCTAAGACGTCCAAATAGAAATAAAAAGTACCTCGTATCCCACACTATATACCACATGTACACATAATGTCTCATATACACCCCTCTGCTGTGGCGAAATAAATTAATTATTTAATTAATAAACTGGTGCTGTTAAAAATTCTCAGATTAAGAGATTCTTTTTGTAATTTGGTAGAACCTGAGCTTGAAAAAGTGGAAAGATTTCGTGCGAAATAGAAGCGGGTGGTTGTGAAAGCATTGCAAGTAGCGTTTGGTGTCGGTTTTCCTATGTACAAATACATACATCAGCTTTTAACAAATGCCTCATTGCGGAGTCTTCGTAAAACACCCGAGCAAACATCGCAGATTAGGAAATTCATTATTTTGAATATCAAATTGTAAATAACATCCACCACCAAAAAGGTTAACAATTTGTACAATATGCTTTGTGCGATACAAGATTTAAATCTATTTTGACTGTCTTTACCTAGTTTTTTTTATATCAAAAAACTTTATTTTACATGAAGGATTTATAATTTAAATTTTTAGACAAAGTACCACTAGATATTCATGTCCACTTGTGTTTACATGTCTTAGACACTTTTGCTATAAGTTCTCCACAGTTAGAAAAGATATGTAACAAATATGTAACAATTAGGTTTCTTTTTACAAAGTGGGGTTTTTCATTTTATCCAACATGTTCTAAGTAGTGTAACATTATTTAAAATGCCAATAACAGCACTGTAAAGTAGTATGTTTTAAACTCCATTTACATTACCGCTAAAACGTTTTCCAATTACAACCTAGACAATTTGAATAACTGTAAACTCGAGAGTGGGATCTGGGGTCTAAGTTTAGAAAGAGGGGGATGGTCGTCGTCAAGGCAGGTGGAAGAAGGGGTTTGGTGGGTGGGAGGGGGGGAGGGAGGGGGTGAAGTAACCAATAGAACCTTTCCATTAGATGAGACTGGGGAGGAGTATAAAGGGTGGAGGAGGGGGAGGAGGGGGTGCATTCCAAATGGAAGCACACCACATAATTTAAATGCAATACACAAGCCTCAAAAAACTTTCATTTTGAGAGACAAGGTATTTTAAACTGGAGATACAACATGTTATCCATACCGTTGCTATACAAGCCAATCTTTCATGTCAGATGTACAACCGACTTCTGTTAATTACACACTTTCCCTGATAAGATAAGATAACATGTTGCTATCACTCGAAAATTATCAAGACCTGTTCATCTCCTAATATCGAAATACCATCATGGCGATATGTTAATTTTTCAACAATGTGTGCACAGACTAGGTATGCATAATTATAATATACTATTAATGAATAACTATTGTAGAAACCATCAGGGTATTATTTTGATATCAAGCATCTGATTAACAATACCTTTGTAGAATCATGATTTAGTCTAAATCTGATCAAATGGCTGGGATACATATTGACAAGTCATTCCAAATGTTTCACTGAAAACGATTGAATGTTCAGACTCCTCTTGGACTAGATACATTCACTCTTGTGTTCATCAGAAGCATACAGTCATTTTAACTTTGTTTTTATCTAGGGAAGTTTCATTATGAAAAAAGCCGAGTGCAAGTCATACACAATAACATGTCACAATTTCCATTTACCTCGTCTAAAGTTATAACAATACATCTCTCCTATAATTATGAATGGTACATTGATTCCCCCACCCTTTACATTGCGCATATTGTTTGGTGTACTATTAGGAAGGGTTGGATTTAGGGGTAGTTAGTGGTAGTATAGTAGTAGTAATGTTTAAAACCTTTGCTCAAGATTTCCAACTTCAAATTTTAATTACATGAGAAATTGTAACGACAAACAAATGACAATCAGACAAAATAATTGGCTGATTTTGATTACAGTGACATTCCAACCTAGCTCAACATACTATCTATCTACCTGATTCAATCCTATGCTCGTTATTTTACACACGCCATACTTCATCATTAGGAAAATATACTTCATTACACCTCACCATTGTAACATGATGTAACAAAATTTGATCTGTTACCGACGGTCGCAACAAGTGGCAACCTTTTCTCTCTTTTATTTATTGTGTTTACGATGGGCGAGGTTTTATTGGTTTGCACATGGGTCAGATTTTCAGAAAATGTACAATTCAACTTCGCCAATCTTCTCAAATAACCCAAATTTCAGACGAAAATAAAGTTCAAAATATAGTTCAACCTAACCAGACAGATTGCTAGAATCAATGCAATGCCAAATATACTTGAATTTATCTAGTATTGACCAAATTGCAGCCTAATTTAGCAGAATTTACTAAATGTGTACAGCTGGCAATTGTACATTTTCTTAAAATCTGACCCACATGAGAAATGCACAACCTACAAACCTATGTGCATCAATAAGTCATAGTCCCGAAGGACGTTTTTGTCCTAATGACTACAGTATCCCAAAGACTTACTGAGAGATTCACTTCAATGGCAATGGTGATTCAAATGTACATACAAGAGCCATGAAAGCATTACATCATAAATGTTTCATTCATAATACATCAGCTTTACATAGTTCAATAATGAAAGATTCAATTTGCAGTTTCAGAGGAAGGGAGATTTGATCTCCTCCGTCGTCATAATGACTAATAGTGGAGTATAATATATCGTAGAAAAAGTTAACATTGATTAAGATTCAAACATAGAGCGTTTGGCTGTAAATGCATTGTTTTGAAACCTGCATGATACAATGCTTAAAATGGCCGTGTACACGATGAATCTGTGCTGGAGATGTGTGGCGTACAATTATATTTCTATAAATTAATGCTGCCTTGAGCTTAAACCAAATACGCTAGAATGCTCAGTCACTCCCTCATTCATTCATTCACTGACATTTATGGCCTGTTATAACGATCTAGGGAATATCCCTAGTCAAGGTGTAGAGTAACAAATGTTGAAATTCATCTCTACCTTTTATGCTAATTTTCTATACGAATACCATCACTTGCCCTGAAGGTTTTTCCCACGTGGGATAGATTCATGAAGATGTAGGAATCATGTAATGTTAAGGAATGTTATAAGCATGATTATCCAATCATGTGAAGTGACAATATTATGTTCTTTATAAATAAACACAGTGCAGCTCCAAGAATGAATCGAATGTTAAATTCAATAAAGAAAGTTAGTGTAGAACAGTAGGGATGATAAACAATGACTAGATAAAACATGTCATCATGTTGAAAACAACAATAAGACAGTTAAAATATTCTAATAGATTGGATCCAGATCTTGATAGACGGATCCTAAAAACGCAAACAGAAAACCCTACCATTCTTAATAATGGATTTATACATACTTATACATGTATACCTAAAGACATCAAAAGAAGAAGCCACGAACTTAGCAAAAGAATTCCCCAGGATTGGTCCAAAAAGAAAAGATGATTGATTCCTTGATAAATTGATTTGAACGTCGAGTGATGATGCAATGAAGGGATGATGTCTCACGAGCAAAGTTAGAGCAATGGACTTGTGCGTGTCTTACAGCGTGTAATAGTTGTTCACAATAAACCATCTTCCTATTTTTGATATCAGAACGATGATGACGATGATATTTTATGGGAAGAACAGAGTGGTATTCCTTGGTCGTTCAACCTCCATCCAATACTCCTCAGGTGGTATCATTGATGTGCTATTGTGTGAGGATATAGTTTGGGTATGTACATGTATCTCTCTAGGTATGCTGTATCTACCGGAGGCCATCATCATATATTATATACATACTGGCATGTAATAATGTATAAAAATTCGATGGAACTTGCTTATCAAATGATGTGTTCTTACACATAGAATAATCTCGGCACTTGAATGGTGGTAAGAGATGATACATTCCACTTCGTATAGCAATGGTATATGCGGAGATATTTGTTCGTTTGTAATGGGCTGTTACTTGTTTTATCATACTAGTTGTTGCCGAGCAGTTACCGAAAGCAGAATTGTAAAAAAGTAAGAAATTGTAAGAGAAATGGGCATACTTATGATGCTTTGAAACAAGCAACATCTCGCGAGGGAATTTAGCTGATTGCAATTAATACTACATTGACTAGGAAGACAACGATACGAATAATGGATCGCAAACATATTTAGGATAACAGATTGAAATTTCGATTGTTTCATATTTTTCATTTTTCTACTATTTTGACAATTTGACTATTTTGACCGTTGACATAGGTAGGTTTGTATTTCCAAACAAGGTGTTTTTGATGAGAAAGAAGGTAATCAAACTGTCGAATATCAGCAATAATTATAGAGAAATTCGATGGGAAGGGATAGCCATAGTTATATGCACAATACCGAATCACTGCAACCAAATATTAACTATATCTGCTGCAGCATTGTAAACCCAAGTATGCCACCACCAGTATGGAAAGCGCAATGCAGTGAAATGGCCGGCTTTCTGGGTATCAAGTATTTTGACGGAATCTCCCCTGGCCTTGAGTGCTACTGTGTATCAAATATAATGAATTTGACGACCTGATACATCCAATAATTACACGATCTCCTGAGATAAGATGTATGAATTTCATGTTGACAGCACCTTTGACGGATGTTCATGATGGTAATGTTTTTGGTACTATAACATTTGGACACAAATCGCCCCCCATATATATATAGTATGTATAGAGATGTATAAATAAATGCAAGTGTATAATAATTATGTAAGATGAACTTGAACTAACACGATGCTTCGTATGGTATATGTATATATACAATTAAGTAGTATATAAAACTACCTGTTGTATATTTCCCTGGATGTCCTATAATATCAGCTGTTGATAGATCACGTGGTATAAAGTGGTCCACGTGATGGTCACGTGACGTACATGCACGACGTTCAGACGTCAGTACAAGAGGAACACACTTCAACTTTGTCCATGCTCTGTATTGCCTGTGAGACTTGCTTGAAAGTGATGAAAGCTATGGAAAATGAAAACCTGCTTAACATTGGGATGTCATTTTGACGCCATTTTGACGTCAAACTCAGCAGCAGTAGCAATGTTTGAAATGACACAAATGACTAAATATGGATGTGTTTGATGTCAGGGCTAATAATGTCATAAGTATGTGTCTAAATGGTAGCAAAATATACGATCATATTGTACATACTCTACTCCTATTGAGGATCGGGTATAGCCAACGTGTGCACTATAAGTACTTGCTCTTACAAAAATGGCATAATATATATATATGTAATAATCATAATGTGAACGAATGACCACACTGCGTTCATAAAATGATGATATTCGGTGGCTACAACTTACAAGACAAATTATGTCCCATCTTTAGTTGGTAGTAGCGACGCTAGGGGGCGCCACCAGTGTCCGTCTATATCAGGAGGTGACCATTCATACATAATGATAGAGTTTACATTACAAATGATAATATTTTACACAGCATGGTTTACACATTTACACGCACGAACCCAACTATGATATATATATCATAAATAAATTAAAAAGCTGTACAAATAATCATTATCATTTTTCATGATTCTTCGCCCAATATTGTCCATGTCAAAACATGGCCTTCACCCTAATGATATTTGATTGTTCATCATTAAATAAATACACATAAATGCAACTACCAGTAGTCACAAATACAATAGCAGTATGAAGAACCAAGGACTACATTAAACATAGAATTATTTACTACAGTAATATTTGACAATATTCTGGGCCCCCCAAAAAGAGAAACAGAATTCAATGTGTAGCAAACAATGACTTCTGTATATAAAAATTAATCTTGGCTTTCGAAAGGATGCACTTACATACATACATGCATGCGACCCTTCAGTTCATACATAATTATATAAAGGACTGCCACAAATTTTGCTTGAGGTATCCTTCCAGGACCTATATCTGATTCTGATTCATACTACTTCGCACACAAAGCACCAGAGGGCTATTCAATAGGTACATCAAGCTGTATAATGTTGGCTGATTTGAAAACGAATCCCTCGATTGGAACAATCCCATACACTGGCACCGCATCTGGTGCATAAGGGTCTACAACAAATTTAATGGTGGTCTGGAGGTTTTGTGTGTTGAAATCGGTGGCAATCAGAACCGCACCAAACAAATCAGTTACCTGTTCACCATGGCAACTGCTGTTGAATGCGAAAATAGTGTTTTCCATTTTGCACATGGCCAGAGTTGTGTTTCCAATGGTGACGAGAACACCTTTGGTGAAGGGACCGTATAGTTCTCTATTGATATTATCGACCACCGCATCGATGGTGTTTCCTGTGTTGAAGGGGGAAACCAGTGGTTGGACATCCCGGGGGAAGAGTCGGATCGACTCCACAGGGACTCCGTTTATGGAGGAAGCCGTTGCACTTCCCTCCAAAATACAATTTTCGACTAGAAGGCACCACTGTCTCAGGACATTCTCGTCCTCTAAGTCCGGAGAATAGGCGCGGGTTACAAGCTTGCTAAGGAAAGAAGCCGCTGCCAATTTATTTGCAAGAGCCAGAATAAAGCTCTCGTGTGACTGTGTCTGTTGATCGGCTGACACGATCCAGGGGAACTTCCACAACCGGAGAGACCGTGCCATGACCATGCGTGGAACATCCATCTCAAGCAGGCCCACTGGTCGGACATCATATGTTGTCAGCTCCTCCTCAGTCTCATCCAGACACTGAGTACGATCCACTCTGATGTGCCTGTCTAGAATATCAGGCATAACCTTGGCCCAGATAGCACGGTGGTCCTTCCTCGTGCTACGATTGTTCTTGTAGATGTCCCAGAGCTTTGGGAGGCAGCTAGCCAACACAGCAGCCACAGTCACCAGCACCCCTGATCCCGTGAAGGCACCCAAGGCAGACAGGGTCAAGAATGTAAAGAGTACAAACAAGACAACAACACTGAGGCGTACAAATATACGACGAATAGACCTACTCCATCCGCACTTGAGGTCAGTACACACATTATAGTAGAGCTCTTTTGAGACGTATTCCGTGTTGTCACCATCTATGAACTTGACAGCACCTAGGTTGTGAGTTTTGAGTATTTGAATGGTACCATCACGGAACACCTCATCAGTATCCTCTACGGCTGATATCCTCGGTGAGTTCTCGTCAATGAGCTTCAGGATCTCCCGGTGTTCTTGGTTGATGATGGCCAGGGTGTCGTTGAAGTAGTATATGATAACGAGGATGAATGCAATGACAGGGAGTGCAGTGGAGGCATGGAGGACTGACCCCAAGATGGTGAAGAAGACCACGTTGAGTGTGAACTCGGTCATGATGAAGACAGCGGTGCAGTAGCCACCCAAGATGGCCACAAAGCCAAGCCAGATGAAGGTGGAACAGAACCACTTGCACACTACACCTGGGGTCAGGCATTCACAGTCAACTTCTCCCTTTGTTTCATCCTGATCTCGGGATTCCTCCTCTTTTCTGAGTTTGAACATTTTGTTATCAATTAAAGTGAGTCCAAAGCAGATGTTGATGATGGGGATCTGCATGAGGAGACGTCGTATGAAGTGAAAAATCCTTCTTATGCCCCATGGAACCCAGCGGATCCTGAAGAAATGTCTCTTGGTAGTGAAATCACCATATGCTAATTTTCTGAGGATTTGTTTGTAGCCATGTGTCATGCGTTCATACAAGAGGTGAGGGTGTTCGTACGGCCTCCTGCTGTCCATATGCATGAGGCATCGCTCCAGCGGATTGTTGGGCCAAGACAGCAGTAAAACAGTGTAAACAAAAGCTACAAAGGAGAAGAGCATCCAGATGGCCAGGCCTGGGTTGTACATGGGCAGCAGGGCTGCACCAACAAAGTTCATATTGAGGTATATCGGATTATAGTTCTCCAACTCACTTGCAAAATTTACAACGGACGCATACAATTGAAGGCGAGGGGCATATAGAGCAGCAGCAACATAAAAAATAATGGGGTACACAATAGCTATAGCAAAGAATCTCCAGAAGAAAGGCCAACACCTGCGACATTCTGAGTCTCGTCGACAAACATTCGGTTGGTGCCTCCAGTCGGACCAGTAGTGAATGCAACATCTCCCTTCCCCATAGCAATGAAATATCATCCGGAATAAAAATCTAGGTAGGGAAAATGGTTTAGGATCACTGAGGTTGATCAGTTGTCTTGAGCAAATTCGTATGACATAGTTTCGCTGCCCAGTTATACCATGTTTCAATGAAGCTCGGAAGAATTTTGTGACATTGTCGTACTTCAGAATCATTTTGATCTTCATGATGACTATGGGACTGAAGAGGGTGAATATGGCTGAGATAATGTTGATGACAGTTATAACCCCAGTCACCTCTCTTCTGTATGATGTGTAGATTCGGCAGAAGTGATCTCCGCTCCGAAACTCGGCAGTGTCACAACACCGGTGAACAAAGTGTGAATTGGCATCATTCCTTTTGGTTGGGTTTGTACTATTGATGACACGGTGGCATATAAAATCTCTGGTATGTTTTCGCCTCTCCACATGAGTGGCATTAAGAATGAGCATCTTTCGCACTGCATAGATGCGGCAACCTGGCGACTGCCGAATGAGGCAGTTGGAAGGCATCGTTGATAGGTAAACATTGATATGCTTCCTGTGGCCATCAAGTATATACAGTGACAATACATCAGCATCGAGAGGCAGGCCAAGGAGCTTACGGCCCAACTTCTCAGATGCCCAAACCCATTCAGATGCCCTGAAATTATTTCCCATATAGGGGAACTCATCCAGCATAGATTCATTGTGACCTTGAAAGATAAGCTTGAAGGAGACAAGTGCAGTGTCAAGTTCCTCAATAAAGTCCTGGAAGGTGGCTCTGACCTCGTGTATGTTTAGCACCTTAAGTAAACACCCTGAGGGACAATCGGGAACGAAATGTTTAGTCCTAAAGTTTTCATCTTCCGTATGAGAAGCTCTGGCTCCGGTGTGGCCATGGCGATGTCGCCGGAGCTGCTCGGTCCATTGCACGTGCTCATACGCGACCCCGCCTCTGATCACAAGACCTAGGACCAAGAAGAAGAGGGGGAGAAGCGCCGCCCGTGCCCACATGCTCCTGCTTCTAAGACATCAACAGCAATCAAGGAGCACCTGTAGGAGCAGTGCGTTACATCATCGGCGTCAACCTACGTCAGACATCCCCGCAAGCAGTTGATAGTACAAGGTTGCATGGGTAATCCATTGATATAACGGACTTGAGGAGCCATCTGTAAATGAAAAACAAACATATTAGCATGTAATTAACATGTAATTTTAACATTAATTACAAAAATCAACCACTGAATTCTATTAGTATAATTTGTATTTTTTAGTTTGTATTCTATCAGTATGCATCAAAGAAAATGAAGAATTAAAACTTCTCTCAGTTGCCATTTTAAGAAGTAGGCTCAGCAACTGTACATTTCTAGGCCACCTGACCCATGTGTAGTTTACATGGTTAGCTAATGATTGAGACAAATTAACGTGATTTTGACTGTACATGTAATATATCTTAACAAGGCGTAAATAAGATTACCTTAGATAAAGAATAAAATGAAAAAGGAACGTTCCATGTTATCCACCATGGGTTATCATATTTATATGAACAAAAAAATGTGTATGATTTGCATGAAGCGTACGGTAACATTTCCACTGAGTAAAGTGGATTATACATAATTTGAAAATAATAACTAACAAATGTTTATACTTCATACCCTGTTCCATGCTCGAAATCATTTTCAGATACTGATAGATATTTTCCTCGGGAAATAACCCAAATTCTAGCCTGTAATACCTAATATCAAATATTCCCAGCACACCAGAGTTAATTACAGGTCATATACAATCTCCAATGTATTTATTACAGGTTTTGTTTTAAATAATTATCATCAAGCTAACATTTTCCCGATGATCCGCATTCTAAATGCTTTCCCATTAAGTTTAATGGATAAAAGTTGTCATACATTTGAAAACAGTTATTATAGCCTCTTCATGAGCATCAAAATGCCCTTTTCCAGTTAATGCTCTATAAGCAATAATACTCTGAGTGCAGTCACCATTAATGATATCCTCATATTCGTATATGGGTGAAATCGGCAGTAAATGTACAATTCGCCTTCACCAATCCTCTCAAATAACCTAAATCTAAGCCAAAAATGAGGTTCAAAATACAGTTCAACATAACCAAACAGATTCCTTGAATCAACCCAATACCAAATATATTCAGATATATCTAGTATTGACCATTTTACAGCTTAATTTAGCAGAATTTACTAAATGTGTAGTGCTGCCGATTGTACATTTTCTGAAAATCTGACCCATATGCCAGGAAGATGATGAATGGAATTATAAAGCTATCAGGGTCAATAACGGTCGACTGCATATTGGCGCCAGTATAATGTATTCAAATAGTCCGCAGCCAGTAACGACTAATGATAATTACTGGCAACATTAAGTTATACCTTGATTCATTTTTAATCCAGCAGAATACAATAAAAATTTCTTTTGAGTATTAACATAAGAAACTTAATGTGCAAGTAGGTTTTATTCTTGAGGAAATGATTCAATAAGGATGGTTTAGATAGTAATAATTCTAATTAAGACGATCATTATGATAGTGATCAATGCCTCAAACGATTGCATAATGTACAAGAGAATTACTATAGCTTAGTATGGATGTAAGAATTGTCGATTGAGACCTGATCCTAGTAGCCAAACCATAATGTATTAAACTGACCGCCTTTTAGATCCTAATGACGTTTCTATTGGATCTCCCTTTAGGATGCGAGGTTAGGATCTAAAACAATCTACCACTAACATGATATCCACCTGGAATTAACTCGTCCCATATCGATTTCCATAGCAACACAGTGGTGGTGGAGCGGTCAGGGCAGTCCAGCATTATTCCCCCATCAGCTCAACATCACAGCCCTCAGTGGTGGCAAATGGGGGTCAGGGGTGGGGGTGGGGGGGTGGGGTAAGGGGTGGGGGGTCCTAAACCTAAATGTTCTTCAATAACCCTTAGTAAACACTAGCTAAAGTATATGGGTGAAGTTACCAATCTTATAAAATAACCCGAATTTAATACAAAAGTGAGTTTCAAAATACAGGTCAAGATAACCGAAACATTTAAGAAATATGAGTCTAGAGTAGGAGAATTTACTATATCTGTAGACTTAACTGTATTATTTCTATTGTAGGGAACTTTCAAATCTGAATTCATACATCGGACATTTCCATAACTAAGTCTAAGAAGTATTGTTGTTGGAGGTTGGTGTTCCCTTGCAGTTAGTTTTACATACAATATTGGCGTAAGTCTTACATGCTTATGGGTGATATTTTCAGAAAATGTACAATTGGCAGCTGTACACATTTAGTAAATCCTGCTAAATTAGGCTCCAATTTGGTCAATACTAGGTAAATTCGAGTATATTCGGCATTATAGCAGTCTGTTTGGTTAGGGTGAATTGTAATTTGAACTTTATTTTCGTCTGAAATTTGGGTTGTTTGTGAGAATTGGTGAAGGCGAATTGTACATTTTCTGGTGATTTTACCCTTATAAAATACTTGTTCAAAAGTACTGGATGTACTGTTACACATGTGGTAGCACGACCTTAGCCTCCCCAGCCTCACACAGCCTTCCCCAATGTTAAATCCCTCGCTTGGCCCATGGCCTGGGAGTAGGTAGGGCGATGGTCATCTGACTAGCAAATGAAGCCACATGGCTTCTCCCCACCTCCTCTTCCTCCTCCTCCTCCCCTTGTCTCTCTTAAGTCTGTTTTACTCGGGTTTTAGGAAAGAGATTACGTCCAATAACACGGACACTTTACCACAGGGGCATAATGTCCATTCCGAAGGTGCTAGCATAAATACCACTCCTCTTCCAACGACCATATACAGCCACACATGACCGCCTGATTTTCTGATGTGGCCGATTGATGTATCCATTACAGTAATAGTTGTGGTTTGGCTGGCCAGTGCCCCGTGTTTTATGTATGAGTAGCACGAGGCTGGGTGGTGCGGGGAAGGGGTGTGCGGGCCCGCTAGTTTATGAGCCCGGCTATAGTAGGTAATACTGACGGTACCTAATCACCTCAGGCACTTTAATGTGGCTCACTCACACACTCACATGTCTGTCTGGGGCCCGAGTGGGCGGAGGGTTAATCGGTCTGGGCGCAGGCGGCAGGTAGTGCCCTAATACAGGTGGTTACTCTACTGCTATAATTATTATGATGCCATGAGGTGGGGTGGGTTCCTTAAAGCTCCAGTCACGACTAAATCCACCCCAAACTACTTTTATCAACTCTTTTTCTTCGTATTTAGTGGAATATAATTCAGAGGCGGGTGGGATAGAAAAAGGGGGCGGGGTTGGAGGTTGAGTGACCAAAGCAGAAAGCACTACTTCATACTTGTTTATATTCTTTTATAAGTCTCATTTTTGTTGAAAAGTTAATAGGAAACTATTAATTATTCAGTCTTTCTTGGCGCGATGATGGATCCGGGAATAGATTTATTTAAATTATAAGGGTGTGGGATGTGAGATGTATGTGGATGTAGACAGCTGATAAAGGGAGAAGTGAAATATCGGAATATCTCTGACACAAAATACAAGTATTTTTCATACTTGCTATGAACACATCAAAGGATTTCCAACAAATCCAACAGATCCAAATCTTGAACGGAGCAAGGGTATCTCCCCCTCCTGCCCTCCTCCTCCTCCTCCTCCTCCTCCTCCTCCTCCTCCCCCTCCTCCCCCTCCTCCCCCTCCTCCCCCTCCTCCCCCTCCTCCCCCTCCTCCCCCTCCTCCCCCTCCTCCCCCTCCTCCCCCTCCTCCCCCTCCTCCCCCTCCTCCCCCTCCTCCCCCTCCTCCCCCTCCTCCCCCTCCTCCCCCTCCTCCCCCTCCTCCCCCTCCTCCCCCTCCTCCCCCTCCTCCCCCTCCTCCCCCTCCTCCCCCTCCTCCCCCTCCTCCCCCTCCTCCCCCTCCTCCACCTCCTCCACCTCCCGCCCTCCTCCCCCCCTCGTCCTCCCCCTCCTCCTCCTCCTTCCCTTCTCCTACCCCCTCCTCCTCCTCCCCCCACCACACCTTTATTGCGATGGAATCACCAGCCACTGTAGTTAGCAATGGATCCAGTCATATGGGAAAAAACAGCAAGTAGTATAGAAAAAAGGGGATTGGCTCAGTTACAGGTCACTGGGTCAGTAGGAGCAATTCCATTACCCAGTTTAAGTAAATTCTATGGAGATGAAAGGGAAGGTTTTACAGCGAACATAGTTGTAAAATTACATTAATTATAGAATAGTTAACACCTGCTAATTGGGAGTTAACAGCGTAATCAATCAATTGATTGATTAATCAGGCAAAAGTGGTAATAAAGTTAATTAAGGTGATTAAAATTTATTTCACATGCACTGACACATTTCACGGACGGATTAATTGGCTGAAATATCATGCATGTAAGGTTAGGTCACAGAGTTGTGGTATTGAATGTGATGAAGGCATGGAGTGCATAGACTCACCCACCACCACCCTAATATAGGGACGCTAACTCTGAAGCTAAACTGCCTTTCCTAGACTATTTGTGCTGGTCCTACAATTTATACAAATCCTATGTTAGATGGGGTTCAGCCCAAGAACGGAGGGGACAGGAGTGGGATATAAGTTTTTGGTTCAGTTTTATTAGGGTCCGACGTTTCGGGCACATTTGCCCCTTTTCAAGGATCAAGGAATTTATACAAATCAAGGAATTTATACCAATTTCTGGCATATTGTCCTGTGAATGAATAAATTTGATGAGAAATATACTCGATGTGTTCCTTCTGTGAAAGGGTTTATGGCACTGAGTGTAAATAATATTGCATCGAACCAAGAAGGCAGGAAACTGAATAAAAACGTTTAGCAAAAACAAAAAAAATATTGCATCGAATACGAGTCCCTTAATTACCACATCAATGTTTAATGGATAGTTAATGGATAGTTAAAGTGGCTTTTCTCACTCAATTCTATAGTGGCGAAGTTTTTTCAGCTAAATCATATATGATAGATACATTATTACAAGTTTACATTGTTAACAAGTTATGTATAGGTTTGAAATCGTCCCAAAATAGACTAAATAGATTAATGACCTCCATTTTAACCAGGAATCGCAAACTTATAATGTAGATAAAATTCTGGCCTTCGCCTTGGGGGTTATCAAGAACCAGGGCCCTTTTCCTGTCCTCAATGTCGGTCATTGAACCCATAGCTAGTGCACCCCATTGCAATAGTGTAGACTAGTCATTTTGTATCATCTCATTAACTGTATTTAATTCTAGTTCAAGGGACCCTCTGGAAGAGCTATGGGTGCCATACAAGAGGGCCGTTCCCTTGTCCGGCATAAACTATTTTTGATATCTATTCTATATTAAAAATGTCATACATTAATACTATATTAGTCTCTATCGTGAATGGTTCAGGGCTTATAACCACATGAGATATAGACTAAAAGTATTAATAACCTCCATTTGGGGCCTGCTGGTGCACTAATGGTGTATAATCCCGAGGCGACTGGTGGTCACTAATGCTTACATAATGACTTATGCAGCTCCTTAGGACGCGCTTAATCAGTTCAGCAGAAATATACATACAGGAGGCGCTGACACATGTTCCTGGCCCCTGATTACCATTGTGCAACCATAGAGGTCAGTGCAAGTGGGCTATATTGCCTGAATATCACATTCCCTCTCTATCATCAAACATATGCATTCTAGTGTCATTAATTCTGTATGTTTACATGATTGTTAGATGTGTGATGTAGGCTTCAAACATATGATATTCTGTATACAATATACCAAAGGGTACCTGGGAACAACAGCTGTGAGCTGAGAGGTAGCATCCCATTTCTCACCGATTGATTGATTTTGTAAATAATGAAGAGAAATAAAAATGCATACATTCCTGTTACAATTCCATGTATACTTGTACTAGACTGATTCCATTATTTAGTGATGTGAAATGCACAAAACTCTTTTCTGCATCATTTTTCAATAAAAAAATGCCAAGGAAGTAAATATGTTTTACAGCCTGACATTGTTCAAGCAAGTGTAGTGCAAGTCTTCTATGCCGTCAATAATGTCATGATTCCATGTAATGTGACGTTGGATATATGGTCGATCGTTCGTAGAAGAATTAACATGTTTTGACACTACAAAAAGCCCCCAGATCACCAGGGAAAGCATTAACTAGTTCCCACATTCCTCAATGGGGGCGCATAGAGCAGGGGACAGCTGGAGGGAGGAACGCCACTGCAGACCACTCTAGCCTGCCCCTCCAGCTGAGTCAAAAACTAAAAAGCCTTATTTACATATATGTTAATTCATAACTGATGTATAACCATAATAACAATCCTATATTTTCTCTATACATTCTCGCCTGTATACATGTGTAACCGCAACATCAGCTAAAAAACCTGTACTCCAAACAGATGTGTTAGTCCAAAGTGAAAAAAATAAGATCTACATATTTAAGGTAGTTTATAGTAGAAACATTGCAACATATGTTCCTAGGCAATTAATATGGGTTAAATCTAACTGTGGCGGGTGGCAGAATGTATCTAGAATAATCTCAAAATGGCTGCTAGTTTTAAGTTGTGTTACCTGTTTATTATTCGTTATAGTTAACACAATATTTGAGCTGGACCCTTCCCATTTTGTGTACTGGTGGGACGAGTTATAGTTACATTATCTGATTAAAAACTCCCTGGTGACCTTTATCAAGGTCAATGTCATTTTTAGTTAAGTCAAAGGTCAGATATTATCACATGTCGTGTGCTCAATAGACTATCAATGTCCACACATTGATTGTATTGCTTTCCTAAAATGAAATGAAAACAAACAATTCGACAATCACCATTCACTCAGTCATTTGATTCCATTCACGCACTCAAACATTTAACAATTCAATCATTGAATTCCTGTCATTATACTCGGTTATTTATTCCTTTACACAATCATTCCCCTCCATTCCTCTCTCACTACTCACCCTTTCATCCTTGTGCTGCCAAAAGGTACAACTGAGAAGATCAATATATTAACTTCTAATGAAAAGTTTAACTCAACATTTTCTCTTACGATATTTAGTTAGAATATTTTGTAAATGTTTAACATGTTATTATGAGTGACTATAAGTCAACGATGTACTGTTAAATTAGAGAGTAAATAACACTTCTAGTGCCTAATTCGGGAAGCCTGAGAAAACCAACATGGCGTTGGCAGCTCATAAGATCTCCCTTGTCTATAAATTTAGCGATGATATTAATGTATGTAATAGATTGCTTGTATTTGTATATGAAACACTGAGAAATAAAAATGTTCTAATCTAATCTAACTCATTCCATTCCCTCATTCTCTCCCTGAATTCCTCTCCTCCCTCATTCCCTCATTGTCTTACTGACCCCATTCCCTTCCTATTAATTCACTTGTTCTCCCGCCTCCCAATAAACACTTATTAATTCTCTGGCAGCCAAGCTGACCAAGGTATAAAGAGAATGAAGAGGCAATACGCTCCTGTTCTGACCCTTGGCACTACAGCGAGTCGCTCAGTGAGGCTGAGTTGGAGGGCCTGGTATTGCTCGTGCCTGCCACTCACAGCAAAAATCTATACGCCACATTGAACCACGCCCCGGCACCCTGTCTCTAGACACCTAATGCATAGACTGCTCCATTTGGGCGAATAGAGAGGAGGAGGAGGAGGAGGAGGAGTGGAGGAGGAGGAGGAGGAGTGGGAGATAGCGCTTCCTCTGCCTCTACGTAACCGTGTATCTACCGCCTGTAGATCTTACAGCTGGGGTTTAGTAGGAGGAGGAGGAGGACAAGATGTCGGATTATGTTGTCATGTGTGGCTTTCTTTTCTTTATTAGTATGGGTATAATTAGCTACGATTATTTATGTGATGAATTAGGGTCCAATCGTAAAGAAACCCTTATGGAACTGAGTGTGCCACCTGAATGATAATAATGAAATTGGTGAAGAGCAAGATAGCTCGAAAGCTAGTATTAATCAAATAACCCACAAAAACCAACACTTTGGGATTATTCCTCAACTATACACACAACTAAGAAGATATTAACCGGGATCCCCGCTATACAACGACGACCAACTTCTCTCGTTATATGATAATAATGGTAAAAATCATGTTTCTAGTATCTTCCTTCCAGGGTAAGCAACCTTGGAAATCTTATTATGAATAATTGGAGAGCATGCTTTAATATAGTGCTCAGAATATAAGCTGTAGAATTGAACTACATGTGAACCTTATCAATATAATAAATTACCAACACCATTCATTCCAAGCACCAGTCTATATATAGTGAATGTTTTGGGTCAGAGCACGAACATTTGCCATCGTTACCATTAGCTTTCTTCCACCTTTCAATAACTTGCTTTTAGGGTTATACTTGGCCTCGACGGAGGCTAATGGCTTTTCACATATCATTACGTTGATATCAGGCCTCAATTTATCAAAATAAGCCCAGGAAGCGAAGCCCATTGATCGGGCCCGCAGCACAAGTAGAGTATGGTATACAGCAGGCCTTATAGCCATCTCTTCAACCTATACGTTAAGTTAGGGGCCTGTTGCGTAAGCTAAGGAAATAATTATTTTTTGTTTATTCCTTCACCTGTAGGAACTGTAGGAAGGAGACATTTCCAGGTGGTAGGAATAGCCTAGATACGCACACTGTATTAAAGGCCTACCCAGCTATTATATACCAATTTATTAGCAATGTTTTGAAGAGAGTAGAATATAATTTTGAGGAAAAAGGCTAATGTTCCTACTCGAACCCAAAGATAACAAGTTCCTATTGTAAATATTTAAGTATCAGACTCACAGTACCTAAACATACTTGCACTTGGGAGTCTACACTTGGGAATCAACAGAGATTGGGGCCTGTTGTATAAGCTCCTTTCCTGAAAGAACTTTTTTCCCCTTCACCTGAAGGAAGGGAAAGATGCCTTCCTATATATCATTCCCTGCTGGTAGGAATAGCCTGTACACACAATGCATTACATTCCTGCCCACCCATTAAGGGGAAACGTGTTGGAATTCTCCGACACAATTCTTTCTTTCCTTAGCTTATACAACAAGGTCCAGATTGTTGGTATAAATGATGCCGATAATAATACTTTAACTCCTAGCCTAACCTTAGTCAGAAACCTTGCATACACGGTTACTGCTTTAAGAGTATTGTATTCATGTGTCGTTATATATCGTTATTATTCTCAGTAAATAATCACACAACACACACATATAGCGCATTTTCTATAGAGCTAAACACATATCTTAAAAATAACTGATATAGATTGGCCTGGATATAGATTGGGGAAAGTATTATGCAATAGCTTCACGAATGGATGTAGATTCGTGGTCAAAGTGAATGGACATTATGCAATTGAAATTGTAATGACGACTGGGACAGATTTAGAAGTTGACAGTGATTATAACTGACTTTATTCCACGTTGGTGTATGTACCACATGCTATTTGTATGGGCGGGAGTAGTGTGGTAATTGTCACCAGTTCAACGCGTGTGGTATGACATTGCCATTTCCTCTTCCTCCCCCCAGTACACAGCTATATACTTATACATAGCAATGTGGGAGTAAATATAGAACTTAAATTCGAATGTGGTACTCGTCCCTCGTACTACATTCTCATCAGGTTCTATCTATGACTATTGTATAGAACTCTATTCATTTGCAACACGTGCAGTTGAGAATGGTCGTATCGGCGAGACCTTCCTGGCCCAGATTGCAGACACGGAGGAGTTCCGCACTGAATGCCTTAACCCTTATCCACCGCTAGCTAGGTTTGGGGAAAGCTTGCCTGCCCGTTTATTTCTCAATCATATCAGTCCAACGTTTCCTCAAACAAACAGGCTTTGCACTATACTTAAACAGGATATTTTGTTCTAGTAAACTTGTGTTATTCTGTGTTAACGTAATCTTTAAAACAGAAAATAAATATAGAGGGCAGGAAAATCCTAAAATATCTGCTGCCTTCATTCAGGATCGAATTGTAAAGGTATATGACCACCATTATACTCGAATAATAACATAACAAATAGGAATAAAGTAGAAATATGGAATGTAAATCTATAGTATCTTAGCAGGAGTGAAAGGGTTGGGACACAAGAACCCGAATAGCACTGCCTTATTTGTGTGTGGACGTTATGCCTGCTGGTATAGGGTCAGATTTTCAGAAAATGTACAATTGGCAGCTAGGAAATTCTCCTAAATTAGTCTTAAAAATGAAGAATACCAGGTATATCTGGGTATATTTGGTATTGCATTGATTTAAAGTATCAGTTCTGTTATGTTGTGTCTGTATTTGTGTCTTAAATGTGGGTTATTTGAGAGGATTGGTGAAGGTGAATTGTACATTTTCTGACAATCTGACCCTATAGCATCTATGGGACATTCAAATACCAGAGGAAAGGTCATGTAAATGCCACCTCTACCCATTTCCTCCTCATTCACCTCCACTCCAATGCACATGGCTCGATAGTCCACATGGGGGTGCATAATTGAAACAAGCATCCGTGAATCAAAAACAAAACGGTGTGTGGTGGATCGATCAGCCAAGCAAATAAACAAATCGTATGGGTAACGAACTGACATGACAGAAAGGCTCTGTGGAAAGCGATGGGGGAACAATCCTGTTGATTTCTGATTAAAATGATAACCAGAATGTTATTGTTTTGTTTGTCGCGTAATCGAATCATACAACCAATATTCAACAGGGGGACAAACGATAAGATTATAATACGACAGGATTGAATGGCAACACAAGTATGGACATGTCGCATTAGTCGTCCAGTGCTGTATAATTTATGCACATGGGTCCGGTTTCTCAAAATATGGACAACTGCCCTTCACAAACATAACAAAATTATACAAGTTATAGATGAAGCAGAGGTCCAAAACTATTTTTCTGGTTTGTACTTTCAAGTTGCCCTGACTCTTATGGCCTGAGTTTCTGGGAGAATATGAATGAATAACGTGAAGCAATTCTCTAGCGAAATGAGCCTAATTTCATGCAGTAGGCGGTGTTGATGTTGACTGTCGGGTTTGTACATGCGTCTGTATATGGGTCAGATTTTCAGAAAATGTACAATTCACATTCACCAATCCTCTCAAATAACCCAAATTTCAGACGAAAATAAAGTTCAAAATACAGTTCAACCTAACCAAACACATTGCTAGAATCACTGCAATGCCGAATATACTCGAATTTACCAAGCATTGGCCAAATTGCAGCCTAATTTAGCAGAATTTACTAAATGTATGCAGCTGCCAATTGTGCATTTTCTGAAAATATGACCCATACGCACATGTGTAATTCATACATGTATACGTATACAATACATAGACAGCTCCATGTATATAACATATATAATGCATGTATGAATACATGTATGAATGCATATTAGTAGTCTACTTAACAGCCAATCTTCTTTGCTCAGATTTCAATGTTTGACGAACAATCTTGTTGATATTTGATTAAAATGATGATCAGAATGTAATTGATCACATGCTTCATGTGTAGATTGATAAAGAATACAACACAGGCCAAGTAGATATAGAATTGCTGAGTGCAATCTATAAAACCAGTGGCATGTGTGCATGTATAAAGGTATAGATGCATGATTGTATTCATGTATGTGTTTATGTATATATATGTATGCTAATGTATAAACATGTGTGAGTGAATGTACATGTATGTATGAATGTGAAATAAAGGTATAACAACACATGCACATTACAATAAAATAGTAGAGATCTTTAAGTTGCCCTTACCCTTGAGGAAGGGCCTTATGGTCTGGGGTTCCCATAAATAGCTTCTAGCAATTCCCTAACAAATTAAGCCTAATTTCGTGCAGTAGGCGCTGTGAATGGGTGTTTATATATGAACACAATCATAGTGTGTGTATGTATGTACATGTATACAGTACGTCTGTGAATGTATACACGTACATGTATACTATGTGTATGAATGTATGTGTATGGTTTTCTGGATGTATTAATGTCTGTATATAATGTATACATGAATGTATACATTAGTTATATATTCTAAATTTTGGTAACAATCGGAAGAAATGAACTCTTGTTAGTCTCATAATGGTATGTCGACCAATTTGTCTTCCTATTACAAATCACAATTATTGCTGTATTAAAGACAAATAAAAAAACCTATTATCTTATCTTATCTTATCTCATTATATGTATACATATAATAGAAATTTAGTAATGAAAATAACAGTGGACCGCTTTCGTCAATGACGACTGAGGAATTATACACTGTTAATATGATCATGTAAAAGAACAGGAAGCTTGTAAACCTCCCTATGCTGGAGCTATGTTTCCTGAAAGCGACAAGTCGAAAATAAATGTATCTTAATCTTAATCTTAATGTATTTGTATATATGTATTCTTTATACATGTATATGATATATACTTATGTGAATGGATGACTAAATGTATCAATGTCTGTCTCTATATGTATACTTGCCTGTATGTATGTATACACACATGTAATGTCTGTATGTATGTATGTCTGTACATATGTATGTATGTATGTATGTGAGTAAGTAAGAATGTATGGCACTAAACACTTGCCACTGTGCTATGTATGTATGTATACACACATGTATGTATGTATACACACATGTATGTATGTAGGAATGTATGGCACTATACACTTGCCACTGTGCTATGTATGTATGTATGTATGTATGTATACACACATGTATGTATGTATACACACATGTATGTATGTAGGAATGTATGGCACTATACACTTGCCACTGTGCTATGTATGTATGTATACACACATGTATATATGTATGTATACACACATGTATGTATACACACATGTATGTATACACACATGTATGTATACACACATGTATGTATACACACATGTATATATGTATGTATGTGTGTATGTAAGAATGGATAGCAATATACACTTGCCACTGGGCTATGTATGTATATATGTAGGAATGTATGGTACTATATACTTGCCACTGTGCTATGTATGTAATGTGTGTATGTATATGTCTGTATATATGTATGTATAGCAACATACACTACCCACTGTGCTATGTATGTAATGTGTGTGTGTATATGTCTGTATGTATATAGGCATGTATAGCAACATACACTACCCACTGTGCTACTACAGTGCTGGCCTGTGTGAGCTAGTACAGCTCCTGCCTGAATATGCTGCCTTTGCCATGTGCTACTCACTCACATGCTTTACATGATTTATTACCACCACCTCCACCACCTCGCCCCCCATGTGTCACCCACCCATACATACACCATTACATCAATGTCTATCAGCTATATATCGCTCACTCCTGTCTCCATGATGCCTCCTCTATCAATGTCTAGTTGTATTAAGCCTATATACAGTGGGTGTGATGTATATCCCCCACATCTTTCTCTGACATGATGGGGACACATGTGGAATGGTGGTGGTGGTGGTGGTGGCAGTGGTGGTGGTGGTGGGAAAGGGTTTGAGGCTTTCTCAGTATGGCGGGCTGAGCGAGCATCTCCGAGCACGACACGAGCAATACATATATATGTATGTATTCTATAATCATATACTACTCACGGTGGTGGAGTCACTGCTTCTATACTCACCTCCCATGTAATACAGTCCATGTTTATCCCCTGCCATAGCTCCGTTATATATATATACGTGCACAGTTACATCATTGGGTAAATCCTCCAGTGTATTTGATGTGGAGTGGCATACAATGTGTGGAAAAGCGTTGCTTTGATCCCACTATCAGCCATGGCAACAGGGAATAATGTCACCTCAATTGCTCCCCTTACATGTGAGGAGGTGCCTTTGCATCTGCTGTCACCATGTATAAAATGCAGTGGTCTGGATCCTTGGGCTGGATGGAGGAGATTGTGTGAGATAACAGTGAGATTGTGCGATTATATATGTCTCCTCCAGTGTCCCCATTCCCGCCATATGGTAATATTACACCATCTCCCGCCTGATGCTGAGAAGGAGGAGGAGGATAGGGGGTGTGTACATGGTACAGTGGTGGTGGTAGTGGCACTGGATGAAGCCTCCGGGAAGCTGCCTCTTCTCCTCCTCCCTCCTCCAGTCTGTAGCTCCCTCCAGGAGCTGGTGGTTGTGGTGGAGCAGCTGAGAGCACCTCACCATGGAGGAGGAGGCGCTATTGCTGCTGCTCTTGTTGATAGAGGTTCCAACCCATAGGAGGAGGTGGTGCAGGAGTAGGGGTGGGGACATGGGGGGGAATAGGGGAGGAATAGGGGGAGGTGGGGGAGGATAGAGAGGTAGTGCAGGAGTAGGGGTGGGGACAAGGGGAGAGGTGTGGATGGGGTGGAATAGGGGGAGGTGGGGGAGGATAGAGGGAGGAATAGGGGGAGGTGGGGGAGGATAGAGAGGTAGTGCAGGAGTAGTGGGGAGGAATAAGGGGAGGTGGGGGAGGATAGAGAGGTAGTGCAGGAGTAGTGGGGAGGAATAGGGGGAGGTGGGGGAGAATAGAGAGGTAGTGCAGGAGTAGTGGGGAGGAATAGGGGGAGGTGGGGGAGAATAGAGAGGTAGTGCAGGAGTAGTGGGGAGGAATAGGGGGAGGTGGGGGAGAATAGAGAGGTAGTGCAGGAGTAGTGGGGAGGAATAGGGGGAGGTGGGGGAGAATAGAGAGGTAGTGCAGGAGTAGTGGGGAGGAATAGGGGGAGGTGGGGGAGGATAGAGGGAGGAATAGGGGGGAGGTGGGGGAGAATAGAGAGGTAGTGCAGGAGTAGTGGGGAGGAATAGGGGGAGGTGGGGGAGAATAGAGAGGTAGTGCAGGAGTAGTGGGGAGGAATAAGGGGAGGTGGGGGAGGATAGAGAGGTAGTGCAGGAGTAGTGGGGAGGAATAGGGGGAGGTGGGGGAGGATAGAGAGGTAGTGCAGGAGTAGTGGGGAGGAATAGGGGGAGGTGGGGGAGGATAGAGAGGTAGTGCAGGAGTAGTGGGGAGGAATAGGGGGAGGTGGGGGAGAATAGAGAGGTAGTGCAGGAGTAGTGGGGAGGAATAGGGGGAGGTGGGGGAGAATAGAGAGGTAGTGCAGGAGTAGTGGGGAGGAATAAGGGGAGGTGGGGGAGGATAGAGAGGTAGTGCAGGAGTAGTGGGGAGGAATAGGGGGAGGTGGGGGAGGATAGAGAGGTAGTGCAGGAGTAGTGGGGGAGGAATAGGGGGAGGTGGGGGAGGATAGAGAGGTAGTGCAGGAGTAGTGGGGAGGAATAGGGGAGGTGGGGGAGGATAGAGGGAAGAATAGGGGGAGGTGGGGGGAGGAGTAGGGGTGGGGACACGGGGAGAGGGGAAAATGAATAAGATAAGAGGGGGGGATGGGGAGGAAGAGGGAGGATAGAGGGAGGATAGAGGGAGTAATAAGGAAGGTGGGGGAGAATAGAGGGGTGGTGTAGCGTGGACTTGTAGATGGATGGGGAGGAAAAGGTAGAGATTAGGAATGTGGAGATGGTGAAAGGATGTATTCAGGAGGAGATGGAGGGAGGGTGCGTGAATAGAAGGTAAGAACAACAGAAGACAGGTAGAGGAGAATATGGATCAGATTTTCAGAAAATGTACAATTGGCATATCAACTCATTTAGTAAATTCTACTAAATCAGACCGAAAAATGGTCAACACTAGGTATATCTGAGTATATTTAGTATTGCTTTGATTCAAACAATCTGTTTGGTTGAACTGAATTTTGAACCTGATTTCTGTCTGAAATTTGGGTTATTCTAGAGGATTGCTGAATTGTACATTTTCTGGCGATTTCACCCATATACATAGCCATTCATTACTCCATGCGGGAGGTGGACGATAATGAGGAGGGGGTGGAGGAGGAGGAGGGGTGAAATACATGATTGGGGTTGAGAAGGACAAGGAGGAGGAGGAGAAGGAGGAGGGTGAGAGAAGAGGAACCATTCATTCCCTCAATGTGGAAAAGAAGGTAGAGGAGAATAAGGAGGACGATGAGGAGGAGGAGGTGAGGAGGAGAAGAAACCATTTCTCAATGGCAGTAATATCGACCAACCAGGCAGGGCAGCGCCACCATCACACAACAGGAGGAACTGAAGCAGGGACAGACACATTGCTCTCTCCCTCCCATACACTCTCCTTCCCCCTCCCCCTTTCTCTCCCCCATACACTCTCCTTCCCCTCCCCCTATCTCTCTCCCTCCCCATACAGTCTCTTCCCCCTGCCCTCCCCCTCTCTCCCTCCCCATACACTCTCCTCCTCTCTCTCTCCCTCCCCATACACTCTCCTCCTCTCTCTCTCCCTCCCCATACACTCTCCTTCCCCTCCCCCTATCTCTCTCCCTCCCCATACAGTCTCTTCCCCCTGCCCTCCCCCTATCTCTCTCCCCATACACTCTCCTCCTTCTCCTTCCCCACCCCTCTCTCCCTCCCCATACACTCTCCTCCTCCTTCCCCACCTCTCTCTCCCTCCCATACACTCTCCCCCTCTCTCCCTTCCATACACTCTCCCCCTCTCTCTCCCTCCGATACACTCTCCTCCTTCTCCTCCCCCACCCCTCTCTCCCTCCCCATACACTCTCCTCCTCCTTCCCCCCCTCTCTCCCTCCCATACACTCTCCTCCTTCTCCTTCCCCCTCTCTCCCTCCCCATACGTCCTCCTCCCCCTCCCCCTCTCTCCCTCCCATACACTCTCCTCCTTCTCCTTCCCCACCCCTCTCTCCCTCCCCATACACTCTCCTCCTTACCCCTCCCCCTATCTCTCTCCCTCCCCATACGTCCTCCTCCCCCTCCCCCTCTCTCCCTCCCATACACTCTCCTCCTTCTCCTTCCCCACCCCTCTCTCCCTCCCCATACACTCTCCTCCTCCTTCCCCACCTCTCTCTCCCTCCCATACACTCTCCCCCTCTCTCCCTTCCATACACTCTCCCCCTCTCTCTCCCTCCGATACACTCTCCTCCTTCTCCTCCCCCACCCCTCTCTCCCTCCCCATACACTCTCCTCCTCCCCCTCCCCCTCTCTCCCTCCCATACACTCTCCTCCTTCTCCTTCCCCCTCTCTCCCTCCCATACACTCTCCTCCTTCTCCTTCCCCCTCTCTCCCTCCCCATACACTCTCCTCCCCCTCCCCCTCTCTCTCCCTCCTCTTACACTCTCCTCCTTCTCCTTTCCCACCCCTCTCCTCATACACTCTCCTCCTTCTCCTTCCTCACCCCTCTCCCCCTCTCTCCCTCCTGCATCGGGAGGAGTAGGAGAAGGAGGACAGTAGGAGCATGTAGAAGAAGGAATAAGGGCGATGGAACTGCCAACAATATCGCTGGCTGGTTGATAATACTCCTTGCCTCCTCCCCCTCCGTTGCCATATCATATAGTAAACATAGCAAGGAGGAGGTATGCAATATGTATGGGGCGAGGGCACACTAAAGGTGTATCATAAAGGCGCTATTATCAATGGAGATTTACCCGATCAATATGACCCACCACCCGGACTATAGAGGCGGCCGCAGTAGTCACTAGTGGGCTGAGCAATGAAAACGTGAATAAAAAGATGATAATTGAATGTTTGATTCCGAAGGTGAGGGAGGCAGTGAATCTTACGAGGGGAAGGCGTGGGAGGATGCATAGCACTGTCTGATAGAGAGGTTTGAAGAATGCTCTCAAAGTAACAGCAACAGTTATTAGGGAGGTTCAGCAAGTCTAACCTATAGATACGTAAACATAAACGTATCCGTATCTCTGATGATACAAACATAAGTTAAAGGAAGAAAGAGATTCAGCAAAATATTGCGGGAAAAACGTAACATATATTATATCAACAAATGTTTTATCTCACAATTTATTTTTCATATATAAAAATGCAATGTAATTCACAAAAAAGATACGGATACGGTTACGTAATTGAGATACGTTTGCTTGCAAAACCTCCCTATTACAGGAAAAACGTAACGCAACGTATCAAGCAAAATGTTTCATCTCATAAACTTGCAACGTAATTCACAAAGAAATATACGGATACTGTTACGTAATTGAGATTCTGGAGGAGATTCTACGTAAGGCAATGTGGGGCAAGGTTTTGTCACTACATGGGAACCCATGTTTTACAAAACGAGGTGTTGGGGACATTTAGCTACTCCCTTATCATTACAGTACAGCATCCAGCCATTGCACTACACTCTATACTCGTCCTGCTGGCAGTAGCACCTCATAGGGTTAACCATAGAGAGCTTTGATGTTTACTGCCAACAGGTCGAGTATAGAGTGTAGCATATCTATCGATATACAGTCGGTATATGTGAACAACAGAGAAACTATCCTTCCTTCAAATCGTTATCCCCTTATTATGTAATACAACATGGATTATTGAAGCCACGTCAATACTATAATATTATAGCTAGTATAGCCTCACAATGTCTCTATCAAGGCCGAGATATATAGGTTCGCTGGATCTTAAATAGCTCCTTAGGTTACCAGCTTGGATCATTACTGTATTGTCATCTAGTTCCTTGGTCTATAAACTCAATTGAGTGATATAGGTCTTACAGGACCAGCTGGGTAGCTTCCCAGTGGTGCCCCTTTGTACCTCCTTCTACCATTGCAGCTACTTAAGAACTTGCTAGGAGGAGGGTTAACAGAAGGGCCTTTCCTTAGTCATATGAAGGAGTGGTCTATAAATGGGGGAGAATTAAAGCAAGCTGGTGGGACTGGGAGGGGCTGGCGGGGGCTGAAAGGGGCTGAAAGGGGCTGGTGGGGGCTGAAAGGGGGCTGAAAGGAGTTGATGGGGGCTGATGGTAATATAGACTTAGCTTTAGGTCAAATAATCTTTACATTAATTTTATGGTACAGAATTTCAATTTTAAAACTTGGTTTTCGGCCCATCTAAAGTCATCTGACTAAGATTTCAAATGTTTGGCACCACTGAAGTCCAGACTTTACAAATCTGTGCACAACAACAATCTGTACACAGTCATGGTTCATTTATATGTACCTCATTTCTCTCTCTCTCCACCTTCCTCTGTCTGTCTTTCCTCTCTCTCTTTCTCTCTCTCCTCTCTCTTTTCCTCTCTCTCTATCTCTCTCTCTCTCTCTCCTCTCTCTCAATCTCACCCCCTCCTTTCTCTCTCTCTTGCTTACTTTTCCATACGTGTTTACATTGTCTACTTCTGTCTACCACAACAATTATCAATATGTATTATGTAATATTCATGGAATCATCTAAGAAATCGATTTAGCTGTGAATGTAGTTATTAAGGGGATCCAGAACTCTCTTCGTGTCCCTCTAAAACAAGCACCAAACTAAGGCCCAGTTTCAGCACCAAGTCTAAAAGGGCTCAGGCCTCCCTCATAATGTCCCTGCTAGCAAAACAGGCTTACGGAACAGAATCTTTTTAAGCGAACCTCGATCACGCATGGCCAAAATGGGCACTGCTTTAAATTGGTTCAGAGGCCGTCCCTGAGATTCATAGGATGGGACAACAAGGAGAGCCTCATTGTGAGTAAGTAACCTGCCGCTAGGTGGCAGGCCAGTAGACATGTCCACTGCCGACAGACCTGTGACATCCACTGGTCAGGATCGAAGTCTAGATCAATAGCCATTCTGTTTACAACCCTGGGAATTCCACCATAGGACACATGTAGAAGGCTAGGTAGTAGCCTAAGACTGGTAACATAGGTGCCTGCCTATATAAACTTTATATAAGTATCCAGGGGTGTCTGGAGATTATGTGTGAGCCCGGCAGAAAGTCGATACTATACTGGAGGAGGCTTGTAGGTCATGCCTGGTTGGACGTTAAAGCTGCACTCTCAGTTAACGTCGGTCAAAATGAAAGATTTTCTATGTGCTCTATGTTCCATTCTTTTTCAATCCTTCTAACAATCATTTGACCAACATTCTGGGGGATTCTGTCCAGTTGTGTTTGCTACAGAGCTTCTAAAACATCCTTATTTGTATTTGGAGGACCCGAACCCTTTCTTAACTTATTATCGCTCACCGTCGGCAGATTTACCTTCAAATCCTTGTGTATCAAAAGAATATTATACAACAGCAGAATATTGATAGATCTAGTCCAATAAGTCATAATAGGAGTAAATGTGTTACGATTTGTTTTGTCATAATCATTTCAACTTAGGGATAAAGTGTTCTCAATGATAGCGAATAAGTACTAATATAGTTTTATATATGTATTGCCATTAGAATAATAACTAGTATAGTTCTATATGTGTATTTCCTTAAAATTATAATAAATGTTGGGTGACAAGATAATACAAATTAGTATCGATATTTCTTTTAAACTCTTCTTTTTAAATATTTCTGCATGAAATAATTTAGCTAAATACAAGGTGCGGGTGGGTTGGCTATTTTGCAGCAATCTATACGCATGTGAAAGATGAATATAGAAAACGTGACTGCCACATCAAAAGACGCATTATTGATGTCTGTGAGGATATTTTCCTTTGGTCATTACTACTTTGTGAGCAGAGCAATCTGACCATTATCCACAGAATCTATGGATGGCCAGCACCACAGGCGATGTTGGAGAGTCTGGCCGTGCAATAACGTGCATGGCGTGTGCTTTATGTTATAGGTATGGGGCTGGGCGTCAGCAATTGTACAACCTCCTTCACCAATCCTCTCAAATAATATGCTATTTGTGGTCCTGGGTATGACCATAAAGTGCCTTTCTGTCTCTTTTTCTCTGTCTCTCTCTCTCCCTTCTTCTCTATCTCTACTTCCTGGGTATGACCATAAAGTGCCTTTCTGTCTTTTTTCTCTGTCTCTCTCTCCCTTCTTCTCTATCTCTATTTCCTGGGTATGATCATAAACTGCCTCCCTCTCAGCTCTCCCGCCCTTGATAGAACCTTCATATGTGTTGATAAGGGCGTGAAGCAACCAATCTCACTCACTCACTAATACGCTATTTTGAAATCTGAGTGAAGCCTTGGAAGTCTGTATGTGTAGAACGCTTTGTTAAGCCAGACTCAGGTATTGAAGTATTGATAATAGTGAGAAGTTTTATCTGTGTCAAGTTATGTAGAGATAGATTTGATTGCAGATGGTTGTAAGTAGAAGATTTTTATAATTGAAGGAGATTTGTTTAGTAGTAGAGTGTATGTTTATAAATATAGGCCAAGCATGATCACATCCATGTTGGATATAGTGTTTTTTTTCTTTTGCACTGGCTATTAAATATTATTTTGGCATCTAATGAATAAAAAACCATCCAAATTTAGAACAAATGTGAGGTTCAAAACGCTGTTCTCTATAACTGAACAGATTTTTTTAATCAACTCAAAACAAAATATACCCATATGTATATAACTAGTATTTGTCATATTTTCAGGCTAATTTCGCAGAATTTACTTACTAAATGGGTAGAGCAGGCGAGTGTACATTTTCTGCCCATGCACTGGCGAGCATGATTTATTTGCTGAGCTTGATTGGGTATGCGCGAGATGGAAGCATGGCCCACAATGCAATGTATGCTCTCCCCAAGCATTACAACACATGTCCCTGCCATGCTATCCCTGCAACAAGGCCCTACACTCCCAAACATATCGGTTCCTTCTCACAGTCTTATATGAAACTATTATTATTAATGGTTTATTTCCAATATTTATGTGGTTCTGGGTATGACCATAAAGTGCCTTTCTGTCTCTTTTTCTCTGTCTCTCTCCCTTCTTCTCTATTTCCTGGGTAAGATCATAAACTGCCTCCCTCTCAGCTCTCCCGCCCTTGATATAATCGTCAATGTGTTGATAAGGGCGTAAAGCAATCAATCTCACTCACTCACTCCAATATTTATGATTGGTCAGGGTATCTTGGGGAGTGGAGGCGGGGGGGGGGGGCGAGTGGGGGGGGGGGGGGGGGGGGGCGAGTACTCAAAAGCACTGGGTCGGGTCGGGTCGAGTTTTTCAAACCTTCTAAATATTTATCCAGTTTGAATATTTACATTCGGAACGCAAGGATATATTTAATACACTGTCGTGAAATTTGCTACACCTCGCAAATACGATTTGTGACTCATTTTTCTGTAACACATCACAAATACCGCGTACTATAGTAAAGTAAGGGGATCCTTCACATGTAGGGTTTAGTGTTGCTAGCTCCGCAATCTAGTTCTCGAACTATACTTCTAATTTTCTAGTTACTACTTTAAAACCAGTTTTAAATGCTTTTTAATCCCGGAGACCGCAGTATATCATAGTTATTCCCTGGTTTGGTCAGACCTATCTGTTTTAAGAGTGTACATCTTGTAGCCCCCAATCTAGGTTCCCATTTCCCACCGCCTTCTTACCAAGCATAAACCAAGGAAGATAATTTATGAGATGCAATATCTTTCAAGCCTTTATTCCTTGGTATAATACCAGGCATCGTTTACTTAAGGCTACTATCCACTACAACGTCAAACCTTATGTCAAAACTTCCATTCAATTCAATTCAATTCAATTCAGAAATTCTTTATTGGATGGTTTTGTTCACAATAGGTCGGTCAATTCTGGCACAAAGACATGCCAGTTCTTCCGATGACTGCCGACGTCTCTTTCTTGAATTTTTCGTTACAACAATAACATGAAAATCACTTTATAGGGCTTCATAACAACTTAATAATAATAACATGTCAGCTTTGAATGAGATGAATATTTACATCTGAAAACAGTAGATGAGGGTCCATGGTGAAGAAGAGGCTTTTTTATTCGTACTGTAACTCATTTTTCGAGTATTCCTTATCTAGATCCATGTGGACATATTCGTGAATGACAATAGGGGATTTGCATAGCCGCCATTTTGAATCTTGATTCGCATGGAATTATGGGACTAGTGATACAGTCTAAAATCTATAGAAAACATGTCATGTTCAGCATGGATTATTTATCCATGCTCTAATGTCAATATCCATATGTTTTATATATTTCCACCCCACAATTGGCCATCCTTCCCATCATACATTTGGTTTTCATAGATCATTTATACAAGCTCTTATATTGGTTACAACAATCTTGCAATTTTCGTTAAAAATGTTGTCAAAGTTTGTATGTCATATTTCAACAGAATCCATCCCATGGTGCAATGTTACAGATATGTGCAGTGACACATGCAAATCCCCTTTTAGCTTTGGTTTGGAAGCAAGAGCTACTCTGTCCCCTTGGAAGTTCTGAAGTGGGTTTGACGGGATGGTGGATACCGGGTGTTAGTGGGAGTGGTAATGAATGTATGTGTCCTGGTGTGCCATGCTTCCTAGGTAAGATTACAGACACTATTATTATAGCTGCCTTTCCATGTAGACGCCATTCCATGTCAGATATTAACGGGAGTTTGGTACAACATCCACTATACTATATAGACTTGTGGATGTGGGGTGGTTGAGTGGTTTAAAGTGTTGGGTTGGCTTGAGTGGTAAGTTGTGGGTTCGAACCCACATGTAGTTGTAAATGAATCCTGTTAGCGGACAAGCAAGTAGCAAATGATATAAGATCAGGATGCATAGGATTGTATTGAAAAACATATTCTTGGCCTTGTAGAGTCATTTGCCTTTTTGGACCAATAGAGTCTAAACAACGTGTGATTATTGCTACTGTATTTTCTTACAACAATGGTGTATGTGTGAGAGCACGGCGCTGGTGGAAGGGTATTTCTAGAATATATCTGTATCGTGTGTGTACTTATAACATATTCCAGCCGTATCTTACTTGAAACTTATATTACATGTATATGTTAAAATCAGGCTAATATATATTATACTAAGAACATTCGTGCTATATGTATGGAAATGTATTAGATCCTGAATAAAATATTTTCAAATTCAAATTTGTATTCAGAACCCGGGCACAGAGCTGCAGTTTCACCTCCTCCCACCAGGGGCCACCGTAAGTTGAATGTACTTTAATATGTGACAATGTCAGGGAAGGGAGGAAGACCGGAAGTAACACTCCGATCCTGCTACATAAGGCCAATGCCATTGTAGCACCCCTGCTTAAATAAAATATTTAAAAGAAGAAAACTAGTCCTGGCAAAAAAAACCGTTCTTACTCCCATCGTTAGAAGTTTTTTTTAAAAAAATGTTGCAATGGACTTTATCGTGCAGTTGTTAACCCCCTCAGCATAATAAAATAAAGACAATATCTTAGGGTCTTTGAAATAAGTGACAAGTATTCCTTTGATATTTCATCGCTTTGTGAGAGTTGATACATCATTTCAATATTTCCCGTAGGACCCGCCCTCGCGCCTATTGGAATGCAATGGAATAGATATGATAGAAGTGTCATGGAATAGATATGATGGAAGTGCAATGGAATAGATATGATGGAAGTGCAATGGAATAGATATGATGGAAGTGCAATGGAATAGATATGATGGAAGTGGCTGGGGGTCCAGTGTCAACAAACGCATCCATCAAAGGTTACACGTATTATGCGCCCAGTCCTACGCCTGTAGTGTAAGAACACTGGTAAAGGGTGAAATAAGTTGTGGGTCAGATTTTCAGAAAATGCACAATCTACAGCTCTACACATCTATCAAATTGTGACAAATTAGAGTGAAAATTGATAAATACTAGGTATATCTGAGTGTATTCTGTATTGTATCCATTCAATATATCTGTCTGGTTATGTTGAACTGTATTTGGACCTGATTGTGGTCCTAAATTTGGGTTATTTGAGAGGATTGGGGAAGGCCAATTGTACATTTTTCTGAAGACCTGACCCTTGTACGTTTAGAAAGTACACGTGCGTAATTGTATGGGATTAGAGTACACATGCGTAATTATGTGAGATTAGAGTACACATTGGTGTCGAGATTGTTAAATTTTATATTCTGTTGTGAGTTGCAAACTACACACACGCATTAACCCATTAAAATACACTAATGACTATTTTAGGGGTTTGTATTGCCAATTATTTAGTGCCAATTATTTGAATAAACTAGCTTAAATACAAACATAGGGGCACAGAGTAGCACAGTTTTGGTTAAGTGTGAAATTCATGAAATTGTATAACGCACCTAACGCACCTAATATGTACACTATATAAGGTTCATATTTTCAGAAAATGTACAAATTGCCTCACAAATCCACGAAAAAACCCCTCACATTTAAGACCAATATAAGGTTCTAAATACAGTTCGACATAACATCCCAGATCTCTCAAATTACGGCAATACACAATATACCTACAAGCACTTACCATGTATTCGCATAATTAACCAACTTTCATACATATATAGAGCTGGCGATTGTACACTTCAGACGCCCTGAGCCATAAGTGGCTTGACCCATATATAGAGCACACATAGAGAGAGCTGCTCTCACCCGCTCCCTGACACTCACCTCACCCCAGGTGAACCCGCACCATTGAGAGGTGGTAACACACTGTGTGCCGCAATGCACATTGACGCAGGGGTGCTTTTCATGCAGTGAGCCTTTAAGGCATTGTATGGGCCTATATAGGAAGCATTACACTGAAATGATGGGTGCTTCAGAGGACACTGAAGCCCTTTGTTGTTGAGAGCAGTAATCTAACACTTGATATCAGTTGCAACTACATTATATTATGTGTGATGTGTTTCAGGAAAATGAGTCACAAGTCGCAAAATTGATGTTTTCCAAAGTGTTTTATTTGTAAGATGTCTTGTGGGAATGTTTTCATTTTTGGGGCTTAACGCTGGTAGTAGCATGAATACAGTATCTAATTTCAAGATAGTGCATCTTATAGAGGATATTTAGCTACTTTACTAGTTAATGTCCACCCAGAAATATTGCAAATTTTTGTTTTCAAAAATAGAAATATCAAACTTAAAATATAGAAATACTTATTAGATGTCCTAAATTTACCACCATTGGAATCGGCTTGATCTCATCTTTTCGAATATGATGATATCTCAAAATTCATTTTTTGCGACTTGTGACTCATTTTCCAGAAACACATCACATATAATATACGGCTATGAGAACAATTAAATATATAATATATAGTCTCTAAATATATGTAATTGGCCTTAGATGAATAAACAACTTTTTTAAGATTACATATTCGCTATTATCAATAAGAAAATAATGGGTTAGTTAAATATATTACACCACGCTTTGATGATGCCTGGTGAATTATGGGTATCAAGAATATCCACAATTAATTTGGTGGTATCAAAAATGGAATATTCTTGATATGCAAAATCTGATTTAATCTAAATTCCTGGAATTGGGAAGGCGCTCAAAATTGAAGAATTAGGATATTATAATACATCGTGTCACCCACCCACAGAACCAGCATTGTAGTCGTAACTAGCGACCCTACCTGTTTAATTCAACTTTAATTCAAATTCCCGGAATTGATGTGCAAAATATAATCTAATTTAAATTCCTGGAACCGGGAATTCGCTCAAAATTGACAAATTAAGGTTATAATACATGATGCCATACACGCACACAGCCAACATTACAACTGCTACTAGAGCTCTGTTGCGTCTTAATAACATAATTCTAATTAAAATTCCTGGAAAATGACAGATTAAGGTAAAAACATGGTGTCACAGGCCCATATTGCCAGCATTGCCATTGCTACTAACTGCAGGAAGGCCAGCTACGTGCCAGCCGCTACCAGCCTGCCATGATGACAATGATGCAACCCCATCACTGACCCCAATCCAACACTAGTCGTCAGTTTCATTTATTCTGTTTGTTTTATACATTAATAATAGCCCTGGGAAGCGCGCGCCAAATGTGAGTTGAGGGGTGGAGGGAAGAGGGGTGTAAAAGTGGGATTGCTTGTGTGTACATAGGGGATGAGGCATTGTGGATTGGGAGTATGGCAAGGGTATATTGTGTTAGCCTTGCAGATGGGTTTAGGGAAATAGATATAGATCTCTCCACTGAATTGTGGTCAAAACAGTTTGTGTTTCCAAACAGGAGGTATGGGAATCTCTCTCCTCTCTCCCTCTCTCTCCCTCCCCTCTGTTTCTCTGTCCGTGTCTCTCTCCCCCCTGTCCTACCTCTCTCTCTCTCCTCTCGCACTCCTCTCTGTATCTTTGTCCCTGTCTCTCTCTCTCCCTGTCTCTCTCCCTCTCTCTCCCCCTCTCTTCTATCTCTCCCCTCTCTCTCTCTCTCCCTCTCGCACTCCTCTCTTTATCGCTGTCTCTGTTTTTCTCTCTGTCCCTCTCTCTCTTCTCTCTCTCCTCTGTGTCTCTGTCCGTCTCTTTCTCTCTTTCTTCTCCCTCTCTTTGTCTCCCCCTGTCTCTCCATCTCTCTTCCTGTCTCTCTCTCTCTAACCATTCACCAATCTTGCTCCACCTCTAATACTATTACCACTGCTCTAATATTACCCACTAATCCTACCCCATTCTACGGTGTGCTTCTATAGCGATATCGCTGCTGCAGTATTAGAGGCTTGGTGACGGCGATGTATTGGATTGCTGCACCACACTCATATTGTCACAGCTAAAAGTCACCATGTCGTGGATTAACGCACCATGTGTTAGTGCATGTGCACCAGCACGTGTATGCACCAGTGGTGCACCACCGGGGTGCATAAATACACATCCAAACACCCACGTGTCGGTAACATCAGCCTTGTAGTCTCACTCATATCAGTGGAGTCCCCATATAGTTGCCTTTAGGAAGAATGGGGTAGGTTTAGTGGGATAATGTTATATGGGTCAGATTTTCAGAAAATGTACAATTGGCAGCTCTACACATTTGGTAAATTCTGCTAAAATAGGCTGCAATTTGGCCAATACTATTTGGTAAATTCAAGTATATTCGGCATCGCATTGACTCTAGCAATCTGGTTGGTTAGGTTGAACTGTATTTTGAAGTTTTTTTCGTCTGAAATTTGGGTTATTTGAGAACATTGGCGAAGTTAAATTGTACATTTTCTGAAAATCAGACCCATATGGGTATTCCACTTGAGAGGTGTAATAAGTGGCATGCAATAAAAATAGTTTTATCGTTCGTGTACGATATAAATTCTAATTGGGTTTACTTTTAGCTTTTAGGTACTTTATGTCGATTCAAAACCAAAATCAAAGGTTCATATTTCAGTACGTGTTACGCTAGAGGCATATAAAAATAGAACTTATCGCACAAATGTAATACCAACAATAAATCTTGTAACTTTAATAACGTGTTATGTGGGTTTCAACTAGTCCAAATCTATCAAATGTGAGTTCTATGGTGAAACGTCTTTGCCTTGAGGAGAGTTCAATCAGAGTGTAATAATGTATACATAATAAGAGACCTCCATGAACACCATCCAACAATTCACAAACTTGTATCAAAAACATATATACAAATACATCTCCTGAGTGTCATCCCTGTCCTCTACCGCCCATATATAGATATGGCAAGGAAAATACAACTTGTAAAGAAATTGTAAAAATATATGATGCACACATCTATTAACAATAAACTTTGCGTTTGGGTTAAAAAATGATCAGACTTGAGCTGATGCTAAAAGGCTGAAACAACAGAGAACCTGAACTGCTTTTTGACTTATGCCATCCGTTCATTGCCATAAAATACAATAGAATCATGTCTCTGTAATACGACTAATATTAGTGCAATGAAACGCTGACAGGCAATGTATTATTTTTTACATATTAGGTGTAATGCATTGATGGTATCAGTATTTATTATACACCCATTGCTCTGGCAACGTATCTAGAGTGAGATACGCATAGTGTGTATTTCACTTGTAAGTTGTGGGGGGTTGTCATGGCAACCACTCTGGTTTTATTTTACTAAGATTACCACTGAAATTCAAATTCAATTCAATTCAATTCAAAGCATATATCATAATAAATCCAACTCGTTAGTTAACCTGCATATAAGCGTCTATTATATATATCGCTTATATGTTAGTCAGTAATGGGTACCACATATTGCCATGTTATTATTGGACAATGGATGGGATTAAAGCTCCATCAGGCAATAGGGGACTTGTATGTCTCACATACAAATCTGACATACGAATATTTGGCAACATGTTTATCTAAAATTGCAAGAAAGTTTTCACCAATACCACAGTTTGTGCAAATGATCTATGAAAAACAAATGCATGATGGGGAAGATGAAGTCTTGTGTTATGGAAACATGCATAACACATAGATATTGACATTAGTGCTTTAATGGATATCTCATGCTGAACATAACATATTATGTTTTCTATAGCTTTTATACTGTACCATTAGTCCCATAAGTCCATGCGAATCTAGATTCAAAATGGCGGCTATGCAACTCCCCTATTACTATAAGTGAATGATCATGGAATTAACATTAATCCAATTATGTCTAGACAGCAAACACAGACACATGGAATAAGAGATTAGTTGTCGATTATTCACACAGACACCACACCCACTATCCTACCAAAAAGCTTTAACACTGCCACAAAACCAACTGCACAATGCTCGCTTGATGCCCTTTTAGTTCTGTCCCATCGCCCCGACATTGCAGTCATTGTCCCAAAGTCTGAAGCCATTATTTTTTATCGCAGACATAAAATGTCCTCTGGTGGCTCCGTCCTGGGTGCCAGATGGCTAATGGTAGCGTCACCAAGGGAATGAAGTTCCCATGGTGACTGACCCCATAACACACACACCTTAGCCTCGTAACCCCCGGGGTTGCACCGTCTCTCATGCACCCCGTCTGCTGCTGCCATTCCACCGTCCCATCCCACTTCCACACTACTACCCACTTCTACCCCTCCCCCTCCTCTCTCCTCCTCTCTCCTCCCACTCCTCCGCATCCATTCTGTCCCACGTCCAAGATCGCTCTTAGCCTACTTTAGACTTGTTCTCTACTGGAATAATGCATTGGCTCGGCTTAAAGCTGTATCTTCTGCTAAAACATTGGTCAGAAAATAACGATTGTCTAATGTGTGTTACGTTGAATGTCATTATTATAGATTATAACCATCAGGATTGGCTGAAAATAATATCTAAGATGTAATGCTGTGTCTGAATGAAAAATATCTTAACTCTTTAAAAACCTTTTCTTTTTGCCAACCCATCTAAACGTCATTTGAGCAAAGTTTTGGTGGGGCTGCTGGAAGCTTATTATCTTGTTGCTTGTGTTACAGGGCTCAAAAGTCAACATTTATATTTTGACAAAATCCTTTCTTGTGGTGGCTCCACTTATCATTGCTCACCGGCGGCCGATTCGACATCAAATTCTTGTATAAACATGTAGGAGCAGCAGATTATTGATAAATTCAGACATATAGGCCATAATAGGAGTAGATTTGGTATGATTTTGTTTGACGTAATAACTTTAGATGCAACTTTAACTCTACCCAGCATTTTATTAGGTGAATCTGATATTCTCAGTGGATGAGTTATAAATACATTGTATTATATGTTATTAGGTTATACATAATATGTATTTATATTATAAACCAATGCATTGTTATATGCAAGGATGTTAATAAATATGTCCACATGTAATCAAATTATCACATTATGTCATCACAAGTCAATTATGTCAAATAACGATTGATCATGATTTCTTACCATGTTTTCATATTTTTATTTCAGTCGAAATGCACTTCTGCACTCCAATAAGCTGTTATTATTCAGAATACATGAATAATATCCATTCTCACCGTCTGCTTATCCTCTTGACCCATTATCCAATACCCACAGACATTGAATTCAAAACATCCAAAACGATGTGTCATTATCATATAAATTAAAGTACACGATGCATTAGCATCGATAAGGCACTACGCAATTATCCGAATCATATCTTAAAATTATGACATCATTCGAATAACAAACTTGATTAAACATGCAGGGCTATGAATGACAGGGGCTGGTAATCTGCTCAATGGTTACTTGACACATGACATAATACAATTGGCGGCTGAAGTGTGGTTATGTTAATTGAGCAAATAGCTTTGTAGAGTCATGCACCCCTTGCCCCCTCATGTATCCCCCTGCGCCCTTGCCCCACTGCTGGACTGCTGGTCAGGCTTAGGGATGACCATCTGTCCCATGTTAATGTCACTTCATGAGGTCTTTCCCATTTGGGTCAGATTTCCAGAAAATGTACAATTCAACTTCACCAATCTTCTCAAATAACGCAGATTTCAGACGAATATAAAGTTCAAAATACAGTTCAACCTAACCAAATAGATTGCTAGAATCAATGCAATGCCGAATATACTTGAATTTACCTAGTATTGACCAAATTGCAGCCTAACTTAGCAGAATTTACTTAATGTGTACAGCTGCTAATTGTACATTTTCTGAACATCTGACCCATTTACCCCTCCTCCTCCTTCTGCTCTTATTTCTTTCTCTGAGTTGCTCCACCCCCCCTTTTCCTGCTCGTTCTGCTCCAGATTCGCTTACTCTCCTATTCACTCCATCTCATCTGCCTCTTCCTTTCCTTTGTGTGCCTCCCCTCCCCGTCCTCCCCGTCCTGTTCCCCCTTCCTTACTTACTCCTCCTCTTCCTCTTCTCCTCCCTCCTCTTCCCCTTCCTCCCTTCTCTTCCCTCCTCCTCCTCCTTCTCCTCCCTCCTCTTCTCCCTCCTCTTCCCCTTCCTCCCTCCTCCTCCCTCCTCCTCCTCCCTCCTCCTCCCTCCTCCTCCCTCCTCCTCCCTCCTCCTCCCTCCCTCTCCCTCCTCCTCCCTCCTCCTCCCTCCTCCTCCCTCCTCCTCCCTTCTCCTCCCTCCTCCTCCCTCCTCCTCCTCTTCCCCTCCCTAATATTCCAACCATGGTTGAATCAGACTAGGGACTACGAAGGCTACGAACCACTAAAATTCCTCAAATCCATTATTCTCCCATGATATGATCTCAAGCAAATCTCCTTCACTGTCCCATCAACCACCACCTCCCAGACCCATTTTCCCAATAGGAAGCTGCTAAATCTGGCCCTGCTCTTTCCCCACTAGAGGAGCCCACCCAGTCCCTTCCTACTACCACCACTGCTGCAGCTGGTAGCCTACTATATTCCCAGCGTAAAATGTTTTCCCACGATTGGAGGGCTTTCCCACCCAGCGCCATCATTTCCCCCTCATCATTACCATCGTCCGCCATCACAGCATACCCTAATCCACTGTCCCCACCACCACCACACCACCACCACCACCACCACCACCACACCCATTCTTACTCTACCAACTCGTGGTCGCAGCAGGAAGCTTTTTTTCGCGGTCCATGGGATACATTTTGAATGAATGGATGTAGTAGGCGGACCTTCACTGTGGGTATTGGAATCTAACCATGTGAACACGATGGCTGGACAGTCGTCAGAGCCACAATCCACCCGTTCTATTGTGGGGAGTGGTTCAGGCATGGATGGGGCTATAAGAGATAACCAGACACATGAGAGGTTGTGTATGTGTGACAATTATGAATAATCCAATTCTTTTTAAAAATAAATAGATATCCTTGTTATTTTGATTAGTTATCATTATGGTATTACATCGCATTGGGTATACAACATTTAGCCCCGATTGTCCGTTGCTACTGAAATGAACGACTGAGCATGGGTGGAATGGGTGGGGGGTGGGGTGAGAAGAGTTTGAGGGCAGGGGTGGGGGTTGGGGGTGGATTGGGGGGTTGTCCCAGTGGGACACTCTGAGAACAATGGACTCATGATGTATGCAGTCAGACCAATTTGTCATCATAGAGGAGGTGACAGCCCTGCCTATTCCCGCTTGGACAAAATGAGCAGAGCAAATTATGTAATACTCCAATGGGCCACTGAAAGTGAATTAAGAAAGACCAGACCTCGGGTGAAATATTGCTATCTTTATCAATGAAGATGTCCCCAAATGTTCTCTGATGATTTACAAATGGTCTTTATTTGGAAAAGGAATTCTCCCTATCTTGTTTTCACCCAAGCGTTATGACATTTATTATCAGGATTCCATGGAACATATGGCATTTGGGGAGACATTACTGGTCATAATTCTATTGAAATGAAATTTCGGTTTCCTCTAACTATCGTTTATACTTTGGCAAAACAAGAAGTATTTGATCACGAGTAGTCAAGAGTGGAAGATCTAACCGTCAATGATCCTGGGTATGACCATAAAGTGCCTTTCTGTCTCTTTTGTCTCTGTCTCTCTCTCCCTTCTTCTCTATCTCTATTTCCTGGGTATGATCATAAACTGCCTCCCTCTCAGCTCTCCCGCCCTTGATATAAACATTTAAATGTGTTGATAAGGGCGTAAAGCAACCAATCTCACTCACTCACTCTAACCGTCAATTAAAATCAACTAAAGCCTTTCGTTTAACCGTCAACCGTCAATTAAAGCCTTTCGTTTCAAGGAAAAAAACTGTTTAGGTAGACATTCTACAAGTAATTGATCCAAAGAACCGTTAATTCCAAACTGGGTAATCTCTGACGTCTATAAATAGATCTGTTCTATAGGTGGGTGCCCTATATTGCTCTATGGATCAGATTGTCAGACAATGTACACTTGGCATCTCTACACATTTGGGAAATTCTGCTAAATTAGGCTGAAAAATGATGGATACAAGGTATATCTGAGTATATTTGGTTTTGTGTTTGTTTAATATACCTATTCTGCTATGTTAAACCCTATTTTGAACCTTATTTTTGTCTTAACTATGGGTTATTTGAGAGGGATGGTGAAAGCGAATTGTACATTTTCTGACGATCTGACTCCTATAGTGTTCCGTATTTAGCACCAGGAGGAGCTGACCAACCCACACGCCCCCATCCACCTTAATACAATGAATGAGACGCTATACTTAGACCAACCTGTGATCCTTCTCCTCCAGGAATAGCAGCAGCAGGCAGTTCCATGCAACAACAATTGCTGTCGTTGATTGCGGTCCGTGCGTGGGAGGAGAGAACCTGGGTTTTGCACACTAATAGCCCCGCCTTTCTCAGGCCTGAATGGATGGAGAGACAGGCGAGCAGACACTACTCTTTTACAAAAAGCATTTGCTGAAATGACATAGAATTATATAACGCCCACACTGTGTTACTGTACTATGTGAGGTAGTGGATATTATAGGTTAAAGTGGCTGATATCACTATGTTGATTATATTATATGTCATTTGGAAATGTAATTGGAGATTTCCATGACTTCCATAGGTAAGATAATTTGGGTGGGTTATCACAGCTTTTATTTGATATTTGTCACTAAAGTGTGAGTGGAGACAATTTAAATCTGACATAAAATGGTAGCTTTACAATAGATTGCTGCCAACTGACCATGGTGGAGGACTGGGTGCTAGGAGAGAGTCAGGAGGTGCATGTATTTAGATATACCCAAGTCAGATATACCCCCGTCCCCTCCAGGTGGTATGTTATCAGCAACTATTTATAGATACACAATTAGCATAGGTCAGCATCTTTCTCTTGTAACTGTCCTGTCTGGGAGAGGTTACAGTCCATGTCGAATCAAATCAGGGTTTTCAATCCTTAAATACTTCTAATTATACACTTTTTTCTAACATTAATGCTTCAGGATAAGGATTGCTGACAGAATGATCTAGCACATTGACATTGAAGCAAACGATTTTCTATACTTTAAATGTATTGCATACGTTCAATGACTTCGAATTCAAACTTTAGCGTATTTGATACAGATGTGAATAAATGGCCTTAAAACTAAATAAAAACCAAATGCATGATTGGAAAGATGGAGGCTTGTGTTACGGGAACATGTAAAACACATGGCTATTTACATGAGATCGCTGTTAAATATTCCATGCTGAACATAACATGTTTTCTATAGCTTTTACACTGACCTACAACTCCCATAATTCCACGCGAATTAAGATTCAATATGGCGGACATGCAAATCCCCTATTGTATATCGCCCATGTTGGGATGGATCTACTATATTTAGAATGACCTATATGTGCGAGGCTGGACTTGAATATATCCAGAAGTATATCGCCAAGGTGGTTTACTGTGTAACTGTTTGGCTGGTTAGTTTAGTAAGATTATTGTGCTCAGGATCTATAGCCTCCCCACCCCCCACCCACCCTCCCACACAAAACTGTTGATTGTTATGTTGACAAGCGTTGTTCAGGCTCTGCTGAGCCTGACCAACTACACGAGTAGTTATTCGGTGCTATTCGGAATACACCATGAGACAGTACGGGTAAACACCTTTTTGGTTCTTTTTTAAATAAGGCCGTATGAGACATTTCCTTCTGTCCAAGTTGTAGAGTGATATCGTTTATGTAGATAGACAATGATAATAGCGTAGTTTTACGGGGAAAATACATAGGAAAACACATATCCCCTTGACGGGCCCTAGTATTATACGAGAGACCCGATTTACGGGCATCATTCGAAATGTTCTATGTAATAGCTACGCTATGTAAACATAGGCGATTGGATGCCGGCCGTCAAGGCTATAATAACTGTACATGTGCATCCCTTTGCCCAACATACGGCTCTAGGGTCAAAGAAAGAAAGAGATAATTTTGTTTCAACTAAACTGGAATTATAACGTTAAGATATTCAGATAACGTTAAATATTTCAACTTTTAGGTTCTTTGTATTGCATTCAAGGTCCCCCGACGATGTTCCCCCAAATCTTATAAGATTTCTATGAAAGCAAAGATTTCCCCTGAAAGGCCCACCAAATTGCACTACTAGCAAGATGCACACCCAGTCCTATACTTCTTCCAGGGTGAATAACAATAATTGGAAGCAACCATTGAATATGATATTGAATTATATCTATCAACGTCTGTTTGGTTAGTTTGTACTCCCATCATTTTTTTATGCGGGATCAATGGGAGTATGGTCAACCACCTGGCATTAATCAATTTACCAATATTTGACGTGTGGCATATTCCATAGGGAACTATAGAATAGGTGGCAATGCTTGTTCAACGCTGTCATACGTTAGAACTGTTACTGTATCTTTTGCGCTATTTTCTCATCCTTTGTTATCATCTCATCACAATGAAGTTTTGTCGAATAAACAGATTTTTTAAAAAAAGAAAAATCTCATTGCACCCCGCCCCCATACACCCACATTGTCCTGTTTGTTTTAGAAACAGGGTGAAACGCAGGCAAATCGTAATTAATAAGTAATACAGAAGGAATGTGTGAGTAGAGAGAGTGTCTGTAATTGGCCGAGGAAAATGTTCATTTTTCTTATTCTTACTTTTACTCACTGACAAAACGTCATCAAAAATTGTTTAGAAATTTACAAATCAGTCGAATTTTAGGCTTTTGTACCTTTGTACCTCAGTATAGAGATTCTGTATAACAAACATAAGTATACTCAGCCTGAGACATACATTTAAGTATTCAGAAACGACTTTGATAGACAGTAAAAGAGCATCATGACCTGTTATGTAGTAGTGATTAGATCGATATAATATCATATCTAGTACTTATATAATTGTCCTAATGATGTTCTAAGTTAGGCCTAGATGAAAGACATATCCTCGTGTAGAAGCATAGTCCAGTTCTATGTATCTATGATGGAAATACAACATCTTATAATGATAATAATAATGATAATATTAACCACTGTGTAGTTATCTCACCTATTTAGAAATAACAATTGTAGATGTAACAGTCTCCCAGTAGGGGTACTCGTTTCTGTGAATAATTAAGTAGAGCTAAGCCTTGTATGTACAATATCTCTGTTACTATTGCTACTATGTGTATCTTGCTATAGTACTATATAGAGAGAATGGGACGAGCCGGCAATAATCGAAAAATTATAGGACGAGATTCGTCCACATAAGCACGATGCCGTAGGCAGAGTGCTTATGTGGACGAATCAAGTCCTATAAATTTTCGATTATTGCCGGCGAGTTCCATTCTATATTTATTATATGTGCATAAAATTTGATCATATGTCATCAGATATTACTGACAAAATATTAAAGAAGTCTCAGAGAGCCCCACTGACAGCCCCACTGACAGCCCCACTGACAGCCCCACAGCATTACCACATCATTGAGTGAATTTTTTGCCGCACGTAACTGATCGTCGCTCATTTAAGAATGCAAATATCAAAATACCATTTACACCATAAGCAAGCTGAGAAAAATAGCTTGCAAACTATGTAAATCTTTTTTTTGTGAAGCGATTTTAACTATCAATTTGAGTGAGTTGAAGTGACCATAAAAGATTCGCGCAAAGTGACGGGAGTAGCGTAGGCGTGACGGGAGTAGGCGTACTAATATTGATGAATTAAAATGTTTATGTCGCGGCCATTTCTTGAGCTATATTAATAAACTTATATCATTCAATAGAGAATTTAATGCTCTATTTAATTATGTGGTTTTATTATGTATTACTCTTATTATAGTACCAAAATCACGGTTTGGATTACCGATCGCGGGGGTTTGTTTACATGCTCCGCGGAGAGCCAAAGCTCCGCGAAGCATATCAACAGAGTTATTTTTAGACAACTACATTTTTATAGGACGCGTCCTATATGAATATTTTTATAGCACCCCACTTATAGCACTCCTCATATAGCATGCGCGTATAATAAATCTTGCTATTGTACGTTTCAATTTCAAAGGAGGCGATTGTATTGGAAGACCTGAGGCCTGTTCAGATGTTTATTTCCCATTTGTTTTCTGATTATTTTTAACAAATAGAAATACTTTAATATTATTACTTTAAAGGAATAGTGAGGTGTCAATGCTTTCTCTCATTCACTGATATAGCAGCCTTCATTAGATCAAATGTTAAAGCAATATAGAATAGCAAGGTCAACACCATATGCTATTCGTCCAATACTTAACACACATAGCATCATTGTAATACCTTTCTAATTAGATACTACATATACCGGCAGGTATAGTCTGTCCAAAAAGTAGTTGACACGTGATTCCTTCGTTCCTTTAAGGGGAGGGAAAAGTGGGGGATTTTTGACTTCAAACCCTTGCCCTCTTAATCGCCGTTTGCGACTGACCATGGCCAAATATACAGCTGTATTGTATTGCGGTGCCTCTGTTCCATGTGCAGCAGCTGTTGTTTTGATTAGATGGAAGGAGGAACTGATTATACTGGCCCTGTTTCTCCATGGTGGATTGCAATGTGCCACTCGCTTGGTAAAGGGTTGACAGGTCCTTGTCATAAATAGAATTAAAAAATCTCCCACTTCCCCCCCCCCCCATTAAAGGGACTAAGGAATCACGTGTCAACTACTTTTTGGACAGACTATACCATGCACTAATTTATGAATAGCATGTTGTAGCTACCATATCAGCAGACTCCATGGGAAGATATAGAGAAGGACAAAAACACATGTTCCTCTACCTGTTCACTGGGTTATATAGCATCCCTCGCCTGGTGCGTGGTCTATACTATGTAGGTAGCGTGCTCGTAGCTCAGTGATGGAAAACCCACCCACCTCAAATAATCTTCCACAAATTTCCGGCCTCGTTTATGACAGAGATGATATTGACAAGTCCAACACCCGCAAATTACACTTTCCAAATTTTACGACCGCTGGTCATAATATTGAAGGAGAAGGCCCATATTAGGGCGGCCATTGGCGGGCACTAACCTCCAATTGGATATCGTTTCCAGGGCGGATTTCATGGTGGAATATCATGTAGCCAAATCCATAGCAACTTCTGATGGAGTCTGAGAGAGGAGGGTGAGGAGGGAGGAGATATGAGATATTCCTATAATATTGGTGGGTGAGAGTGGAATAGCTGGGATATTCAGATCTCTCTCTCTCCCTCTAGATGTATACGTATATATGGGTCATGTCGGAAAAAAATGTGCAATCGGCTGCTCTACGCATTTGAGTAAATTCTGCTGTTCAAATGGGCTCGAAAATGATAGAAATATCTGAATACACCTTTTATTGCGTTGATTCAAACGATCTCTTATCTTATATATATGTTGTATTTTGAACCATAACTTTGCCTTAAATGTGGGTTCTGTATTTGAGAGGATTGGCGAAGAAAGCGAATTGTACATTGTCTAACACCTCCACCCATATATGCATCAGATAGTCTGTTTATGACAATTGTATCTCCATGAGGTTGACCAGTGGCTATGGGCAGTGTTTATGGACTAATAACCGGCCTTATTGCCGTGTAATTGCTGCTTCTATCTGCCTTATGGTAGGGTGGCAGTGGGGCTAGAGTGCTGGGGGTCGTTATCCCATCATCTCCCAGGTCTAAAGGGCGGAACATGCGGGCACATGGGGCAGATTGTCAGAAAATATACAATTGGCAGCTCTACACATTTAGTAAATTCTGCTAAATTAGGCTGCAATTTGGCCAATACTAGGTAAATTCGAGTATATTTGGCATTGCATTGATTCTAGCAATCGGTTTGGTTAGGTTGAACTGTATTTTAAACTTTATTTTCGTCTGAAATTTGGGTTATTTGAGAAGATTGGCGAAATTGAATTGTACATTTTCTGAAAATCTGACCCACATAATGGCCGAGACCAGCAACACTGGTAGGCTCTTTTAGGTCAATGTCATCTGTCGAGGTCTTCCACTAAGACATAAAGCCCTTTTATATCATTTCATTAATCTCAGTGTCCTTTATTGTCATCCGATAGAATCATTGCACCCCGTATGGAGATATGTGGAATAATTCATTATTGTCCACCCAGTGTGGACGATGCCAGGTTATATTTAGTTCGTGGTTTAAGCTGTATTTATTCTGTGAAAAGCTTAAAGGGGAACACTGGACTGTGTATAAAGCGTTCTCAGACATTGAGAAAGACTATAATATGATGTTCACTGGGTTGTGATATGTAATTCAATCATTTATAAATCATTGGAGGGTCATTTCTAGTACCTAAACTTGCTATTATCTGGAATGCAGGGCTACCATGCTCCCACAATACATGAGTGATGTCAGACTAGCAGGGCAAACTGCTGTCACCCTGTAGGTAGTGTTATTGACGGTAGTTAACCTCATCTCATCTCATAATTGAGTAACACATAAAAACTCAAACAAACCTCACCATGTAAATCATTAAATTCAGATAAATTGTTTTGTTATATTGTATAAGCTAATTTAATTTGGTAAGGAAATAATGCTATTTAAATACTTCCCTGCAACGATGATGTGTTATAGAATTGCATCCTCAGGACATTGTGACAGGAAATCACAATTGATTTGTAAGAGTGTAACTGTTGTTTTTGCCTGAATAAAAAAAACAAACGTTGGGGGGGGGGGGGGGCGGACCCTGCTCAGTGTTATACATGTACCAATATGGTAGCGCCCAATGTAGGCTTTGGGAGAGTGGGAAAGAATTTACTTGATTGATTCTGGCAATATCATTACCCCAAAACAGTTATTATAATGTGGGTTCCCACTTATTAACCATAATAATTATTGAGCTGTATGACCTGCAATTGTCCCAGCCCAGTGTTTTATTTTAGCAACATTGGTTGCTGTTCTCAGTTAGTCCTGATCCACATTAGGCTTATAAAGTATATCATAGAAAGATACAATAATCATATCAAGGTAAAGAATCTCTATCATTAATCTATACATACTGTTACCATAGATATCATCTATCAGAATAATAATGATGTATGTCTGGGCCACCTTCCCAGATTAGATCATTCCACCGTGATTAGTTTCTTTGTTTATGTACTATTTAGTTGATGCGAAGAACAATACAAAATAACAGTAAATCATACTAGGATAAACGATCGTTGCTACACAATAACCCAGATAATATATAGACCCACGTGCTCTTATAATCAATGCGCACTTTTCATTCAATATAATACAAATGTATGTTACACCCACGTGGCAATCATAGAATGTATGACATTTCCACAACATCGATATAATATGTTATTAAATGGACCAACTTGAATTCTGATCATTTTCTGCTAAAATACGACACCAAAACCCAGCCGTTATGATAAATATATTATTTAATATGTGTATATCAGACGGTACATTGTTCTTCCTATTCGCCGACCCTTCTGTTTACTTATGTGTACATTTGTATTCTAGTTGCCATGCCAACCACGGAAACCATTGTCTTCCTGAATGTTGCTACAGTTGTACGTGAGGGCCTTGAAAGGTCTCTCCGAGACTGGGGAAAGGTCTTTAAGGTCAAAGCAAATTCATATCCAGCCCCGTGTCCTTTCCTTATCTGAACCAGACAATGCACTATTTCCCCTCTCTGGTTCTAATTATGGGTAACATATTGATAAATATGTGAATTCTCGATGACTTATTCGTTGTAAATCCAATTTCTAGTCAGATTTCCTCTTGTATGCACAAGAAAATATCTTACTCATAATTACGTTCAAAAAGAGAGGTCCACTGATTGAAAGATTGTGAATTCATAGAGAGAGCCTGTAGTTTTAAGAATGTTACAAGTTGATAGGGAAAATTGAAAGCCGTTTGACCAACGTTTACTATTCCGCCCAGAGGGAATTATCTTGTCAGGGTCACTGTGTCATGTTTAGACCGACATTTGTGGCAATTTGGACTGTCGGCCGTGACAGACACGTGTCAGACAATACCTGACGACATTTGACCGCTTGGCGCCAAAACCAGGAGAAGGAAATGGGCGGGGCTCTAATGATGTAACCATGGCAACGGCCGAATTACCAAGGAAGTAAGAAGAAAGTCGAATAGCAGGGAATTCTGGCAAATTATGGTTTTTATATCTTCTGGCAATTCAGCTTGTAAATCTATGGGTATTTATAAACGGTGGCAGAACCGTTATGTGTTAAACATAAATTTTTATACTTCAATTAAAGAGGTAATCAGAAATATCAATAGTGAACATGAAGAGACAGGGTTTCGATATTTTGGGGATAGGGGGAAGGCCAATAAAATTCCAAGGAATAATTAAGGATCAGTCTCTTGTTAAATCAATACAAAATAATCTCCCTACTTTTCGAGTCGCATGCCCTTCTATGCTGTAAATTACATGCCATGATTTATAATCTTAATAATAAAGGGCTAAATGATAAAGGGCTAAATGAGCCCGAAACGTCGGACCCCTCAATAAACAAACCTACAACTTACTCCCCCGTCCCTGTCCTTATTCTCTTCTGGGTTAAATCCATACCTTGAGATTTATCATTTTAATTGCATTTAACATTTGTCTATTTCCAACCATGACAAACTGAGGAAACATCTGTCAAAAGCAGCTTCAAACAGTTCCCACTTGTTACCCGGGTTGTTACCACTTGTTACCACTTGTTACGCGGTAACATAACATCACCCAAGTACAACAACCACCCGGCAACAACCATCGCCTCCTCCTCGTCCCTAATGTCAGACCATCGCTGATTGTCAACTATTTAACCTGACTACAGCAAACACACACAACACAACGAATACTCTAAATGTATTAATGTTTGCGCAGTATTTATTTCCGCTATTTTAGCGCACCCACATTTGTGCACGAAAATAAATCCCGTGGGAAAGTATAATCATTGCATAAACAAAGTGTGACACTTCCTTGCTGCGCGAATTTAAATCGGCGCAAAAAGGTGATATCAAAGTACTTAGTGCGCGAAAATATATCTGCGCAAAAATAAATGGGTCAGATTTCAGAAAATGTACAATTCAACTTCGCCAATCCTCTCAAATAACCCAAATTTCAGACGAAAATAAAGTTCAAAATATAGTTCAACCTAACCAAAGAGATTGCTAGAATCAATGCAATGCCGAATATACATGAATACCTAGTATTGTCGACCAAATTGCAGCCAAATTTTGCAGAATTTACTAAATGTGTACAGCTGATAATTGTACATTTTCTGAAAATCTTACCCAAGTACGTTTACAGTAAGTGTTATGCAATATGGGGACTATGTTTTTCTTGCTGGCGTAGCTGCCGCCTCACAAGCTCCAGCTACTACATACACCCGGGCCTGTTGACAGAGGCAAGCAGGGTAGGATCACATCAATATTGGTCTTGTTAGGGGAAAGACAGGTTAGCAGTAGTGAGGCCTTGCTTGTGTACACATGGTTAGTACTGGTAGGTACGAGTGAGATGTGAGTGGGGCCATACACAGGGGAGTCAGCTACTGGTCCTGTGATAGAGTGGTTGAGGCCCCCTACTGGGGGGCTGGCACATCACTCTCCCTCCCCGTGCCCTTTAGCCAAACCTTTCAAGACTTCCTACTCTAGCCAATAAAGGATAGCACCCGACCGCTTTCTTAAACAAAACTATCTGGAATATTTTGGAATGACGATGCATTATCACGATACAATCTCTGCACTTACGGCAAACAGAATCTCACCAAATTTACTCATATTGTGATTTATAGGACTGAATTTGTCAATATTCTGCTGCTGTTTCATGTTTATATATGAATTTAAAGTCGAATCGACCGAGAGGAAATGACCGCCCATGAGCGATAATAGGTGAAGCCACCGCAGGAAAGGATTTCAAACAAAAAGTAGCAAATCTTTAGATTTTGGGCTGAGAATCCAGCTTTAACTAGTTGTACAGTTCGTATGTAAATAGGCAAATTAGTATTTCATGTTTAAGAAGGACGTACACACATATTCCATCTATAATCCTTTCTAATCTATATCGTATTTCACTTTTAATCATTCCAACAGTCACCTAATATAAGATGTGAAGGTTTAAGAGATTCATTGTTGAATATTATAAAGGATAGCCGTACACAACCAATTACCCGATTTAATGATGTTCATGAAAAATTGTCATTCACTTCGAAAATACTTTCATTTTCATTTCCATTATCGAGCGTCCATTATTCCATTATTCAGAAGAGAAGAGATGAGAAGAAGTTATCTAAGGAATAAGTAGGAGAAGATCTGAGACCAGCAGCTTTCCATCAATCTTTCTAGACACTTTCCTTCCCCGCGCCCAGCCCCTTCTCTCCCGCGTACAACACTTCTTTCCCTACACTACTCACACGCCTCCTGGGTAAAGGCTAAATGGGTCGGATTTTCAGAAAAAGGACAATAGGCAGCTCTACACATTTAGGAAATGTTGCTAAATTAGGCTGAAAAATGATGAGTACCAGGTATATGTGGGTATATTTGGCATCGTGTTGATTTAAAGTATCTATTTGTTATGTTAAACTATGTTTTGAAGCTCATTTTAATCTTAAATGTGGGTTATTTGAGAGGATTCGTAAAGGTGAATTGTACATTTTCTAAAAATCTGACCCAAATCTGCATATAAGGCTGCAGAGTCGTATTGTGGTTGGGAGATGGTCTATTGGAGCGATCTAGGTATATCTCCAAGCAATCCTCATGAGTCATATATACCCAAGGGAAAAGCTGCCCTGTGAGTAGTGCTTATAGGTGGGAATCGTATTAATAACCTCCATTTTGTAGCACTGTTGATCTCTTTTTTTTCTTTTCTTTTGATATTATTTATACAGGGTAGACATTTCCCACCATAGTGGGGTTTTCAAATGGGCCCAGTTTATACAGAAGGTGGTCCACCAATGACTACAGGAAAGGCTAGATTATGCTAGGGATAATCACTTACAGTAGTATGCTTGTGAGATAGTGTAATAGGGTATCAGTTAACATGATTATGATCAATGGTAAGGTGGAAAACAAAATGATCAAGATAGTAATTGAGATAGGTTTGCTTGCGGAACCTCCCTATCTATCCTGTCTAACGTAACCAAATAAAAGAAGTTATTTCTCGTCAGTACGAACTTCACAAAAGCATCACGATCTGATGCAATGTTGCTACCGAATACCATTATTCAAATCAAATGAGAAACCAGGGCCGCCGGAGCTCACCTATTATTGCCGATCTAAGTTTAGATAAAGCGTTCTGTAGTTATTTCAGTAACATCCTAGTACATTGCGTGAGGAGATGGGATCTTGCCATGCTCAACAGATTCTCTCCATCTCAAAGTTTTATTTTTACTACAAAGCCTTGGTTAGGCTACATGATACAGCGGCCTTAAGGGTGGTCTCCACTGGTTGCGGTAAGCTCTGCGGTAAGCCTTGCGATGGTTTGTGCTGGTTCTGTAGGTGGAGAGGAATGACGAGGTCCTTGCCTGCATGGTCAGTGAACGATGTAGGCAGGACCTCGCCACTCCACAACAACACAGCACCATCGCAAGGCTTACCGCAGAGCTTACCGCAGAGCTTACCGCAGAGCTTACCGCAGCCAGTGGAGACCACACTTTATCTATCTATATTTCTGTCACTACAAACTACGACCAGAGCCTGCACCTCCGCAAATCAAGATTTAGCTGCAAGCTTTCTGAAGTAGTAAGTTTAGTAGTATTTGTAGTTAATAAATAATCTTCCACGAGGGCTCCCCAAGTTAGCTAGTTAACATTTAATAGCATGCGATCCTCTATTATGCTGATATAATTATAATGTCAATCTCAAAATGTTATTTTTCGGTACCTTGGCTTGGTAGAATGCATGCCACAGAGGCATTATTAATTAAAATAATAATATAATTTATTATTTATTTTATTGAGAGTATTTTGTCAATCGATACTGGAACCAAAAGTATACAAGTAGAGACATAAAAAACAAAGAAGATATACACAAAATTTGCCTGTATACAAAAGGTAGGAAAACGGCCTCAGTCCTAGTAGAACTAGGTCTGGTATGAGTGGCCATTACCTGATGGTCTGATCATAACTGTGACATGTAGCATACACATAGCAGATTTAGGGCTAACTAGAAGACTAAAAGAAAACTACGGTGATAGGGTGATGAATGAAGTATAGGAGTATTAAAGTGACATTATAAGTACACTGGTAACAAGCTTTCAGCCTTGGTTAAGGCTTTGAAATTATTGTAAGAGTCAATGTTTCTCGATTCAGCATCAAGATTGTTCCATAAAATTGCTGTTTTTCTCTGAACACAATTTGAATCATAAGCAGTTCTAATATAATAGGCTGTCTAGAGCAAGCAGTCCTCCTATGCCAAACGTAGGTGATCCAAAATAGCTGCCAAAGCCAAACTACTGACCTTTTTTTCATGTAGATTTGCGAGCCCAAATCATGTTTATCCGTGCACAGCTTCTATAGCTCTACTTGCAGCTGGAAATACTCTTCAAGCAAACACAAATGTGGCTTATTGTTTGCGAACATTATATATTACACAAACGGCTTTTGCAGACGACATTTAACGTCTTTTTGACGATGCCATAATCAGCATAAATTATAGCTGAGTAGATTAGTGGTCTAAGGGTTAGCATTCTTTACTAATCGGTGCTCGTAATAGTCTGAAGGTGACGGTAATTAAACATAATCGTTGCTTATCAATTATGTAACATGTTCGAGTGACGAACGCGTGCATTGTCGTTATATCGTCATGACCTAGATCCAGTCCTAAGGCTTCGGGAGGCATGCGCACTGAAGTACTTCCGGTATGGAGTCGGTGGTGACACTGAAGCCTTGTAAGTTTAGAAGGTGCCTTGCTGGAGATATACATCTGACAGCAGTGACCTGCCAGAGTCAAAATCCTATAGGCGTATGTCCCGACACCGCCTAACCATTCACCAGGCCGCGATTCAATTACAGAAAGCAACTGTGCTGTGTGTATTCGTCGTCCAACCAAGGCTTCATATCACCATCAGATATTTGCGTTCTAACCCAGTAACTACTGCGTGTTTATATAAGGATTGAGGCAATATTATAGGATGTTTTTGTGATCTATGCATTGGGAAATGAATGTCAAGAGTTTGGAGAGCAACATCCTTTACGTTGAAGCCCTTGAAGGGAAAATGTGTCACTGTGGCCTAACTTTACGTAAGCCTGTGTTTATGATAACAGAAGGTAGCAATGCGTACTAATTTGACCCCTTATTTCTTAACTGGGCATAAATAATCCATGTATTCATACGACTGAAATTGCCAACCCCCAAAAAGGGAACATGTCTAGAAAGGGATCTTTGGAGAAAACCTTAGGAGAAAGCCTTTGAAAAATAGCAATTTTGGATTTTTTCTTTGACACATCACATAATTATATATGATCTCTAGTCCTTATCCTATAGGCAATTGCTGTTTCAACATGCCCCACGACATTATTGTCTTCAGAGAAGATTCAGAATAGTCCTGTCCGATATATGACCTTGTATTATAATTGAAATTAATACAGGTATCCCATATTTATGACAGTCTAAAGAGGCATATTTGGACCGAAAAATGCGGTGAAAATATGCTGTCATCGTTATCATTAAAACATTTTCTTCGTTGCTGGATTTAATAACATGCAGCTACAGAACAATCTCTGCAGTAAAAATTGTTTTCTTCTTTCAACCGAGACTCGTTTTCGAGGTTTTAAGGGCATCAGCGTTGGCATTGCATGTCATGAGATTTTGTATGACCTTGCCCTTGGGTGTAGCTTGCCCTGGGGGGTCACCTGACCCCTGCGATCATGTGACTGTCATTGTTGGACTCGGGGAATGTGCTGCTGGCCATTGACTCACACAAGTGCAGAGGCTAAAGGCTCCAAGTTAGAAAATCCCCAAATCAAAGGTCGCAGGACTTTGGGGGGATTTAAACGTAAACATGCTTGCAGACAGGCAGCGAGTCCCCATCAATAACACGAGGGATGAGGATAAAACAAGGAGAAATGGGCTCAAAATACCAGTTGGAAATGGGTTCAAAATACGAGTGAGATGAGCAGCTCAGGGTATGAATGTGTGAGCTTTACATCACCAGCTCGTGAGCTCACATGTGCTCACGTGCTGCGAATAATTTTACATGTTAGCCTTGATCACGTGAAAACATGTTATCTGTAAGGATCAAGATACGCTAATTGACCTGGTTCCAGCTCAGTGTAACTCGGTGTAATTTGGTGTAACTTGCGAGTATGCATTGCCATTCTGGAGCTCATTGCATTTGGTGGTGGTCAGGGGGTCGTAGTAGAATTAACAAATATCACAATAGGGGAGTTACATGTGCCACTGCGTATGTCTGTCACAGTGCATTCTGGGATGGATTCTGTTGAAATCTGACATACAAATATTTGACAACATTCAAATATTGCAAGAATATTGTCACCAATATCAGAGCTTGTATAAATGGTCTACGAAAACCAAATGCATGCTGGGAAAGATGGATGCTTTTGTTATGGAAATATGTAACACGTGGATATTAACATAAGAACATTGATCAATAGATATTCCATGCTGAACGTGGCATGTTTTCTACAGATTTTATACTGTACCATTAGTCCCATAATTCCATGCGAATTAGGATTCAAAATTGCGGCTATGAAATTCCCCTATTGGTGCCATTTCAGGGTTTAGAAAATGATTTTGAGCAAGGGCGAAAACCTGACTTTTTGTTAAGAGTGAATCAGGAAATTGCCTGAATGTATCCTATTTGATCCAGCAGCACGGTATAGATAAAGAAGTACTGTGAATAATGGCCTCACAGACACATGCTACTCCAGTGCAGAACAACATGAAGCGCTTCTATCTAATTTTGCTACATAATTTATTGCCAATTCAGAGGATGGGAGGCTGTACATCTATAGAACACTTGTAACTGCCAACACTTTCCATCTATAGCTTGAATCAGTAACATTCCACTCAGCAAATATAATTCATACAATTACATATATCTCACCTATATACTTATAGAAATCCCACCTATATATTTATGGAAATCCCACCTATATACTTATAGATATCCCACCTATATATTTATAGAAATCCCACCTATATATTTATAGAAATCCCCCATATTTATAGAAATCCCACCTCGAAGAATCATGGCCTGTGCGAAAACCATTTTCGCCGAAAATAAACTAAAGCTTATGACTGCCACCCATACCTCTATAACAGAGAACCTATATATCTCCAAACCCTATCCAACAGACTTTTCTCCCTTAATTCAATCTTAGACTGTCTAATTCTTTCACCAATTGAAAGAGAATTGCCTCAATAACTATATGTGTCAGTTTAAAAGAAATCCGAGTCCCAGAGTTGAAGATATAAGTGAAATAAAAAAATAAAATGACTGGACAATCAAACAAATGTAAAATGGCTGGCTGCTCTGGGACACGACCTCACAATGTCCAGTTTGAAAGTCACACGGTTTAGCCACTTGGCTATAGGGGAAAATAGTAGGGCACATGCATATAAACACCTTTATTGATTTACACAGTTTAGGTTTACTTTAGTCCTCCATTGTCCTCATGAGGATTGAGGAGAATGGGGGAAATGCATTATCTTTGAAGGTCCCTGTGTTCGCCGCAGGCGATTTAATAACTCAAACTTATCATAAACATATAACTTGCAACTGCATTTTATTTCTATAAGATGCGAATGCAGGACTAGTTCTGCACGCTTCCTGGATCAAATTAAGTCCTGTTAATCGCCTTCGTAGTGTAGCCTATCTACAACTAGCGAACATTTAGAGTACAATTCCTGTATCCTGACATTTTGGCTCATTATTCTTACAATATGTATTCACTAGTGAACCCCACGGTATCTGTTTCTCACCAGCCTACAGAGCGAAATGACACTATTTAGTAGATTGATTGAGGTCAAAGTTCTAATTAACTTTGCGAACGAAAATAAAATTCTACTTACTTTTTTAGGCGTGTTGCAACGTGGACATAGCGGCAGTCGGGGATGTGAGTCCAAGTTCAAAATTCCTCTCTGGAAAAACAAATTAATTTAATGTAATTCAATTGTTTCAAACTTGCACAAAACCAACTAGATTAAAGTACACGCCAATGACAATGTGTAATCACATCAACCATGACTCGTTATAAAAGACGCGTTTATGTCATTTTGAATGTGCATTAGATCAGGACAAATAGGACAAATAGGACTGTTTGGGTTCAAATAGGACTGTTTGGGTTCAAACTGATCGAGACCCCTCAGAAAACGGGACGAACCCCGAAGGGGTGAGTCCCGTTTTCTGAGGGGTCTCGATCAGTTTGAACCCTCCATCGTGCCATTTGCTATAAAAATGTCATTTTTAATGTGGTTTTTAATTTGTACTGTGTTTCAGGAAAATGAGTCACAAGTCGCAAAATTGATATTTTTCAACGTGTTTTTATCACAAGATCTCTGTATTTAAATGTTTTGATTTTTAGAGGGCTTAGTACTCATAGTCATATAAATCCGTGTAACAAATTTCAGAACATTGTATTAAATAGATCCATGCGTTTTGAAGGCCTTCGGTTTAGTTACTTTCCTGGTAATTACCCATCCAGAAACATTGCAAACTTGTTTTTTTTTCAAAAATAAAAATATCAAACTTAAAGCATAGAAATACATATTAGGTGTCCTAGTGTTTACTATCATTGGAATCGGCTTGATCTCCTCTTTTCAAATATGGTGATATCTCAAAATCAATATTTTGCGACTTATGACTCATTTTCCTAAAAACGAATCACGTAAAACAAAGATAATAGTACTAGAAAATGCCTCCCCACCACGCCCCTCTCTATGCACCACTCAAGACGTTTGCACCCACAGCACCCTATTCCCTGCAAACCCTGCATACCTCCACCCTTACCTCATTCTAAAGCTGATTCTCATAGTTAAATCATGCAATTATTTCCAGCAGTTTGTGTTATAAAAACAAGACTTTAAAGTATTTAAAACATAATGTACCCCAACAGGGGGAAACTTTGCACATTTAGGGGCTGAGATTGGAAGATATTGATTAGTAATTGGATCATTATGAATGCTATCCATCAATGTATTTGTCACAATGTCCATTGTGATATTATGGCTTTGTTATCGAGTCAGTTTTCTGAATAATTAATCATTGATCGGGATCATTAATCATTGTCTTATCTTCTACTAGACTAATCACACCCAATACAGGGGGTCCATTGTCACGGCCGATCCTAAACAAACTCCCTGCCCCGGCCGGCTCGGCCTGCCTCCGGTTCATGCAGTTCACTCATGCAGAACGTGTCCCCCCAAACACATTCCATTCTTATCAAGGTCGGCCATTGTTTAGGCCATCCCGACCCCCCTCTCTCTCGCTTTTAGTTTTACCCTTTCCACAAAATGTGGTCCCTTATGGATCAGGTAAAGAGCAAATAGGTCTAGACCCCCACCCTCCCTCCCCCCAAGCACCCACCCGCCTCCCAAACAGACACAGGTCTACACTTCCTCCCCCCTCTTCCATAGCACAGACCACGCCACCACGCGCCCTCCCATGCAACTACTCTCTCGACCTTAGGTTCCATCAACCCCCGCCAGACAACTCATCGGAAACATTGAACAGTTCTGCCCTTGCCCCTGCCCCCCTCACCCCCTCAGCCCTGCCCCCTACCCCCACCCACCCCACTCGATCTCCTCCACTCCAGCCCCTCCTCCCATGGCCCTCAGCGACTCAACTTTTCCCCAAGGTCAAGGTCAAAGTCCCCTACTAGAGGTCACTTGACGTCGAGGTCACATGACGTAGCAGGTCACATGGGTGTGTTCTAATTGGTTACATTTTGGTGAGGGTGAATCACAGCGTCCCCGCTGTGGAACATTTCTCCACTGGTTATCGCATGAATATGCTGGAGGACTCCAACTGATTAGCTTTAATTAAACAGTTTAATACCCTGCAGAAGTCGCCTGACCTAGTTGGCGAATTCCCCTTCGCGCATGTTGTGTACAATGTATAAGGGAAAGTAGTTTTTGCAGTGTAAACTATAACGGATAATAGATTCTGGAGACAATGATATTGACACAACTTCATATTTCCTTTATCAGTCACAGCATGTTTGTACTTTTCATTTTTCGACCCATATCTCATGGAATGATCTACATCGTCAATTACTTCCCAATTGTGTGTCTATGTATCTCTCCCCAGAATCATGACAGCATTAGATTCTTTTCACAGAAGGACGAGTTAATTTTCTTTATTAAATGTATTCATAGCTACATTATAAGAACCTAATTATTCAAGGAACATCCTTGCAGCTTTAGCCGTCAAGGCCATGAACAGTTATTCTGACCAGTTGTTCCACTCAACTGAATATGGTATAGGATATAACTAGGCTAATAGTGATTAACTAATAGTGAACCTCCTCTCCCGCCCCTTCCTCCCAACGAACATAAAATAATTATATTCATCCTTCAATTCTCATTCTCTCTACCTGAAGAAATATCTGTGTACTATTTTGGGAACACATTTTATGAACAATCTCCTTTTTTGCCCTTACCCATATTAACAGGAATTCAATGGGACACGGGGAAGATAGAAATAGGTTAGGGAAGGGTAGTAGAGGGGGTGAGACTGTAGGGACAGGGGATAAAAGACAGGCAGAGGCAGAGGAGGATAGATAGAGAGGCGTGTTAGAGAGAAGAGGGGAGAGGGGAGGGAAGGACAGAAAAAGAGAAAGGGACAGGGAATGAGAGGTGAAGCTTAATAGAGAGATGAGAGACGGACAGAGAGGGAGAGAGAAAGGGAGAAAAAGAGGGATCGGGAGAGAGCGACACAGAGAGAGAAAGGGAGAGAGACCGAGAGAGGAAAGAGAGAGGAAGAGGGATAGGGAGAGAGACACCCAGAGAGAAAAAGGGAGAGAGACAGAGAGAGGGGGAGACAGACATACACTGATACAGACAGAGAGACAGGGAGGCAGAGAGAGAGATGTTGTGAGCGAGATAAGTAGAGCGATAGATGCAAGGAGAGAGATACAGAGAGAGATGGAGAGAGAGAGAGGGAGAGAGAGAGATGGAGAGAGAGAGGAAAGAGAGAGAAAGAGAGATATTGAGTTACACATAGAGAGAAAGAGAGAGACGGAGAGAGGGAGAGAGAGAGGAGACAGACATACAGCCAAAGAGACAGGTAGACAGGAAGACAGTAGGGAGGGAGACGTAGAGAGAGAGATAAGTAGAGAGATAGATACAACCAGGGCTAGGTAGACAGCTCTAGAGCAAGGAGTGAAAGAGGGAGGACAGGCAGCGAAGGCAGAGAGAGAGATGGAAGACACAGGCTGCTGTGGGAAAAGACTAGGATCAATGGAACATCATGGGAAACTGGCAGGTCGGTAATAGAGTGTACGTACACTGGCAGGTCGGTAATAGAGTGTAGGTACACTCCCAACTCTATTACATGACATGGGGAGACGACAGGCCAGCGGTATCAGGCACAGCAAAAGTTTACCAAGAGAAAGCTTCTAATATTGAGGGCATCAGTAGTGGAGGGATTTCTAATATATCTATCATGTTAGCCATTGATTGATTGATTAAGTTGTACATTAAATCAATAGAGGATGCTGCTTCCAGGCCTGTCTGGCAAATATCTCGGTAATACAGAATATTTTAATTTTAATTAATATTAAATGATAGTTTATACAGAAATAAATATACATTTATATCACACTTGGGAATTAACTTATATGCTCTGATATACTATATAATGTACAGCATAATGAAATCCTGACCTATTTTGTATATTATACAAAATAGGTTAGGATTATGCCCTTAATTGTACGACGTAAATTGTTTAATTTGTGCGAGTGTATTAAATCTGTAATGCTAAACTCTAAAATCAATATATATCAAGCACCCTTCGGAGATTCTTCAAGTTGAGAACATATAAAACGGAAACGTAATTCTAGAAAAACCAAATAGATTATAAGGAGAGGCAATATTGGATGCTAGCTATATGTTCTGAAGGAAATATGAGGTTGTATGAGAACTTTGAGGTCTATCTATTACCCTTGAAGGACCTCAGGATCCTAGAGTACATATATATCAAATCAAATCGGGAAACGAGATTAAAGGAAAAATTCGGTGGTCAGACATAACTGAATTCCCCTCGTGAACCTATGCATAATCTATTGTAGTAGCGTAAAGCACAAACGAGATTATTCCCCTGTTAGTTTCCCTAACTTATATGAGTCTGATTTTCAGAAAATGTACAATTGGAAGCTCTACACATTTAGGAAATTCTCCTAAATTAGGCTGAAAAATGAAGAATACCGGGCATATCTGTGTATATTTGGTATCGCATTGATTTATGGTATCAGTTCTGTTATGTTAAACTGCATTTTGAAGCTCATTTTTGTCTTAAAATTGGGTTAATTGAGAGAAGTGGTGAAGGCGCATTGTACATTTTTTGAAAATCCGACCCGTATAGGTTCTATTCCCCTGATAGTTTGCCTAACTTATATGAGTAACCTTTATCTGAAAGACTCATACTTTCAACATATATAAAAGAATCCCCGTCGACTACAACTAGGACCAAATGGCGCCATATTCTCTGCCCACGGAAGTAAAAAAGTCGAATAAAAGCAGACAAGTTCTCATACTGCAGTAAATTTGTTATCGCTATGTGGGGTAATAGTTGTATCGTCCTGTGTCTGCTTCCCAAAGTTCTGTAAATACACTTCAATAGGGGGGTTTTATGAACGTCATTATGGTCATATAACGGTATAGCACTATTGTTTTTCATGGTTGCTTAGTGTCGAATTCCAAGAAGCACATTAAAGTGAATATAAAGATGAACTATCTGCATACACAGGGGAAACCATAGGGTTATGGTCATATAGCTGCGTAGCATTAATGTGTTTCATAGTTACTCAGTGTACAAGATTCCAAGATATAACATCTTTATGGAGAAAATATCTGGAAACACTGGCGATCCACATTATGGGAGGGTTTCCTACTAACACATGTGGAAATGTCAACATTTACTCTAATGTAGATATAGTGGGGAGTGGGGCTTAGCATTTCCGCTATCTGCTGTATTTTTTAATGTTATGTTCTCCTCTCCTAGACTCCTGTATCCTAACCTATCCTGAAATATTCTAACAGCCGAAATACCTGGATTTTATCCAAAGGCCAGTCTAACATTTTTGCCTACCTCTTATGTAAAACAAGGACAAAATAAAGCATTCATCAATCACTCAATCAGTAGAAAATCACAAGAAAAACGATGACAAAGAATGATTTTGATTTGTTATCAATGCAGCTTGATTATCTCCTTTAAGCTTATCCATGAGTTGTAAGAATAACAGCGAGAATAATGGTCATTATTTTGTTCACTGAATGAGGCTGAGAGGGATGAGTGAAAGTGTGCTATTGGTGCGGCCGGACACTGTCTATCTCTCTATATGTAAGCACAGTGCTGATGGGAGACATTTATATCCTCTCTATATGTAAGCACAGTGCTGATGGGGGACATTTATATCCTCTCTATATGTAAGCACAGTGCTGATGGGGGACATTTATATCCTCTCTATATGTAAGCACAGTGCTGATGGGGGACATTTATATCCTCTCTATATGTAAGCACAGTGCTGATGGGGGACATTTATACCCTCTCTATATGTAAGCACAGTGCTGATGGGGGACATTTATATCCTCTCTATATATACTGGCAGCATCTCTCTATATGTAAGCACAGTGCTGATGGGGGACATTTATATCCTCTCTATATGTAAGCACAGTGCTGATGGGGTACATTTATATCCTCTCTATATGTAAGCACAGTGCTGATGGGGGACATTTATACCCTCTCTATATGTAAGCACAGTGCTGATGGGGGACATTTATATCCTCTCTATATATAAGCACAGTGCTGATGGGGGACATTTATATCCTCTCTATATGTAAGCACAGTGCTGATGGGGGACATTTATATCCTCTCTATATGTAAGCACAGTGCTGATGGGGGACATTTATACCCTCTCTATATGTAAGCACAGTGCTGATGGGGGACATTTATATCCTCTCTATATATAAGCACAGTGCTGATGGGGGACATTTATATCTACTCTATATATACTGGCAGCAGGAGTAGAGGCAGTAACGTACACATAGATCTACCAGAGGTCATCTGTCCACTGGAGACCACCAGCTACACCAGCCCTGACCACTGGTCACTTCTATATAACACCGCCATGCAGCACTGACCACTAGCTGTGTATATATTGGGAAAGGGCGATGGGGGATGGAATAGGGATTAGGACCTGGTGGTGGTGGTTGGAAGGGGAAAGGGGGAAGGGGAGGTAGGGAGGGGGTAAGGGGGCAAAGGGGCTGGTATGGGAGAGGGAGAGGGAAGTGGGAGTTGGGTGAATTGGGGAAGAGGGGGAGAGGGATATAGAGAAAGAGGTGATGTGGAAGATAGGGAGGGGTATATCGAGGAGAGGGGGAAAGGTGATAGGGGAGGTAATGGTGGAGGAAGGGGGTGGTTGGGGAAGGATATGAGGGAGGGGCAAGGGGAGTTAGGGAAGGAGGGAAGGGGTGATTGGGAAAGAGGAGGGATATGGGGGAGAGAGAAAGGGGGCAGAGGTGAAAGCGGAGGTAGGGAAGAAGGAGTCGGGGTTAATTGGGGAAGAGGAGGGATATTGGGGGAGGGGGTGATGGGTAAGTGGTGAGGAAGGTAGAGAACGATGAGGGGAGGGGAGAGAAAGGGGTTATGGGGGAGGAGGTGTAGAAGCATGCAGGGTAACAGAAGCAGGGGTAGGCGGAGGAGGAGTATAGAGAGGGGTAGGTGGTGGAGCAGGAGCAATTGGACGAAGAGAGGCAGGAGGGAGGAACAAGAGCAGGAGGTAGGAGGTGGGGAAGCAATAGGAGGAGGAGGAAGGGTAGAAGGGGATGGGCAGGAGGAAGAGAAGGATAAAGAACAGGAGGAAAAGGAAGGGGAGAAGGGAAGGCGCAGGAGGAAGAGGAGAAGGTTAAAGAACTGAAGGAAAAGGAAGGATAGAAGGGGAGGAGCAGGAGGAGCAGGAGGAACAGGAGAAGGTAAAGAACAAGAGGAAAAGGAAGGGGAGAAGGGGGAGGATCACAACATGGGGGAGCAGGAGCAGGAGCGGGAGCAGGAGCGGGAGCAGGAGCAGGAGCAGGAACAGGAGCAGGAGCAGGAGCAGGAGCAGGGGCAGGAGCAGGAGCAGGAGAACGGTAGAAATGCACATGTAGAAAGAGCTCTAGATCTAGGACGTGGGAAGGCGTCAAGGAAGAGAGACACGGGGCCCATCCCATCAAGCGCTGTGTCCGTGCACGTGGGTTTTATGGCGCATTTATGCGGGTTTTTATGGGGGCTGTATTATTGGATCCAAATGGGCAACATTTCCATTTACATCTGGCCGATGAAGGTAATCAGAGGAACATGATTGGTCCGCTTGCCTCCCTCCACCAGGGTGCGTGAGAGACGCCGTCACGTGGGTCGTCACGTGGTGTCGGGGAGAAGGGTGTATATGTGTGAGTGTGTGCGTGTAGGAGAGACAGGGTGAAAACCCAGGCCAGTAAAGGGATTAGTATCATAGCATGCATATTCACCACATCCATTGGAGAAGGGCTCATGCGGTAATTGTACATTCCATCGCACAAGGTTCGCTTTTAGACTATCTTGTGTCGCTCTGTGTCTGATTGTATTTTGCAGGCATATCAGCCAGAGGCAACCCAATGAATCCATAACACACAATAACTTGATTATGTACAAATATACCTTTCTATATTTTTATTATAAGATAAGATAAGTTTTTTTTTATTTGTCATTAAATTGTGAGTACAGAGGAGTACAAACGAGTATATATGGAAGATGACAAATAGGTCTACATGCCTATGAGACATCGAGGTACCATCTCTTCCGGCGGTTACCAGAATAATAATGATAAAATAGACAATAGACAATAAATAAAATAGACAAAGTTTTCTCAGATATCCAGGCCCAAATAACGTACCATTTAAGAGTGATTAAACAACAAGTGTTAGCTAATAAGTCCAGACACCTTTAACAGTTAATGCAGGCCAAATTGACCAGACTAAAGAGGAGAGGGCCTCTCCCGTGAATGACCAATGATGTGGTGCGACCTGGTGCACTAGTAGAGACCCCGAACAAGCCCTTTCAGAAAAGGTCCGCACCTTGTAATCCTAAAGTGGCCAACAACAGCCATAGGATCTCCATATCAAATACCATTAGAGCCAACCCAAAAGGGACCCGATCTTGGGAGTAGGCTTTAACCCAAGAAGTATTGGAGCGACTCCCAAGGCAAATAAACGAGCGACTCTCTGAGCAGCTGACCCCCGGTCTCATATATAATTAATGCAGAGCAATAACGGAGCCTTGTAAGAGATCTCTGATGGGACTGGGCATGAAGTAACCAATAGATCCTAATGGCAGATGAGCCAACGAGCTGCTCTTGAGTGTGTACATGGGTCAGATTTTCAGAAAATGTACAATTCACTTTCACAAAATCTCTCAAATAAGCCACATTTCAGATGAAAATAAAGTTCAAAATGCAGTTCAACCTAATTGTACAGATTGCTAGAATCAATGCAATGCCAAATATACTCGCATTTACCTAGTTTTGACCAAATTGCAGCCTAATTTAGCAGAATTTACTAAATGTGTACAGCTGCCAATTGTACATTTTTTGAAGATTTTATCCATATATGTGATGTGTTACAGGAAAAGGAGTCACAAAATTTCAGAATCTAATAACCACAAAATATAAGATTGCTAGGATAATCAAGCATTGTATTGGTTAGATTGGGAAACAACAAATGAATTGTTAAATATTAAGTATCTTATTGATAGAATGATATTGTATTTCATTTAGTCAACGGGCGGTCGAGGAAGACCTGCAAATGAGCAGAGGACTGAAACCTATATTTTGTTTCTGTATCAATGTAACTGTAATGAATTAATCTGGAATAAAAGTATATAGGATATATATAAGGAGTCACAAGCCGCAAAAAATGATATTGATAGGCCTTTATGATATATGATGGTTTGCGCCGATGGAAGCAACTATATATACTTGTGCCAAATTTGAAGCCTGTGTATTCAATATATCTATTTATGTGTATCTGAGGTGATCATAAGGTGTATAGTCAACCACTTTACTAAGGAATTATCTTATCTTATGATGGTAAAACCAATCGGTGAAACAGCCTTACACCCTGGGCAGGATGTTATGCACAATTTACATTACAGTTCGGAACAGTTTCATGCAGTAGTAAATCCCATATATGGCGTTCCCACCTAATTAGGCGACATGCTGCCTGCACATGTTAGCCATGGATGTGTTGATGGTTGGTGTATCAATGGATACTACACAAGTCCAACTCGCACCACTCAGTCATTGTGTAATTAGTATTATATTTCAATCTATTGTCATTGTAATCGTTCTCTATCATTTTAATTTAATATCAGAAAGATCAAAATATCTTTTTGTGTAATTCGTATCCTGAATAAAATACTTTTCAGATAAAGATGAAATAAAAATTTATACCAAACATAATGTCTGTAACGTTCTATTGTGTTTCCTCACAGTATTACATGCTCAAATCATGTTTGATAGCATCTTTACATCGGAGAAATGGAAACAATTACAAGCGCTCGACTCGCTTTAAATGGAAATCTTTATCAAAAACCATCCAACAACATAATATTGTTTTCTATTCTTTAATCTCAGCAGATGTTTAACCAGTCACTGTAAAGACCATTACAACTATCAGCCTTTGTTCAATCTATGTCTTCATACCTTTATTTGGGTCAGATTTTCAGAAAATGTACAATTGGCAGCTCTACACATTTAGGAAATTCTGCAAAACTAGGCTAAAAAATTATGAATACTGTGTATATCTGAGTCTATCTAGTATCACATTGATTTAAAGTATCAGTTCTGTTTTGTTAAACTGCATTTTGAAGCTCATTTTTGTTTTAAATGTGGGTTATTTGAAAGGATTGGTGAAGGCGAATTGTACATTTTCTGAAAATCTGACTCATTTATACCCATGAGCAATCAGCTATAATCAATCAATAACATTGTTTGTCTGTCTTTACAAGAGAAAAAACTCCATTGATCTTTTCAGATCTTCTTCAATCGTCAATCGGTTTCAAGCCTTGGTACCTTTACCAGTCCTGAATAAGAACTAGAGCGCTTATCGCCTGTTATCATTCGGCGACAATAAAACCATCGCACTTCCTCCTCGCAGCGACTTTTTCATGTCCGTCGCAGTCTGATTGGCCTAAAGGAGTCAGGGTGTGCCGTGAATATTGGTCCGAGGAGGAGGGGGAGAAGGAGGAGGGGGGGACTCCTCTGTTTTCTTTGAGTCTGAGTGATCCTTTCCCTGGACAGAATCCTCAATATTTTCTGTGGTTATGGATCAGATGTTCAGAAAATGTACAATTGGTAGCTCTACACATTTAGAAAATTCTCCTAAATTAGGCTGAAAAGTGGTGAATGCCAGGTATATCTGAGTACATTTGGTATCGCATTGATTTAAAGTATCAGTTCTGTTATGTTAAACTGTATTTTTTAGCTCATTTTTTGTCTTAAATGGGGGTTATTTGAGAGGATTGGTGAAGGCGAATTGTACATTTTCTGACGATCTGACCCGGTTATGCATGCATGCAGCAATAGCTCTCCCTCTCTGTGAGTCTGTCTCACTGGGGATGTGGTTGTGGGTTTATAGAGCACTCTACCATAACTGCCTCATTGCTTTTTGTAGGTTTATGGGATAGGATCCAACTGGCTTCTGTGCTTTCACAAGGAGGCGGCAGAGGCTGTTATCTCACCCACTCGCCGCCTTGTTGGCTTGCAGATCCCGCCGATATACCAGGCTCAGATTGTCAGAAAATGTACAATTGGCAGCTCTACTCATTTAGTAAAGTCTGCTAAATTAGGCTGCAATTTGGCCAACACTAGGTAAATTCCAGTATATTCGGCATTGCATTGATTCTAGCAATCTGTTTGGTCAGGTTGAACTGTATTTTGAACTTTATTCATGTCTGAAATTTGGATTATTTGAGAGGACTGGGGAAGGTGAATTGTACATTTTCTGAAAATCTGACCCACCAACCTCATTCCTCCCCCGTCCACCCACTGGTAGGCATGCGAGACCACCAGTCTCTTAAATTCCACACAGGAACCCCCAAAACAATAAAAAGAAATCCACCCACAACTGCTCGCCCCGTGCCATGGCTATATATAACAATGCAATTTATTTTCACGATTCCCTCGCCTCGGCTGAGAGGGCAGTGGTGGTGGAAGAGGACAGGGCGCATTTGGGGAATCGTAATCTCTCATATGCCTGGTCGGATCATCCGCCAACCGATGTTTTAACATATATCTCCCTCTAATGCTTCACTGGATTTGAATGTCTGATGCTTTTGTTGGTGCATAAACCACGACCTATGATGATGTCTCTTCATTTTTAAATCACACACACAAAAAAGGCTTTATACACACGATAGTCTTATATCACTTGCGTCGTCTTTATAAGAAAATGACGTGGGGAAAAAAAGAAGAAATAAAGAGTGTTTTTCTGATATAGGAGCAAAAATAAAACCACAGCGAACAATAAATGATCATTCCTTCCCCTCTCTAGATAGCATATCGCATTATAACGCGTCCTTTGGTTGCTATGGTAATTGATTTTTCATTTTATTGTGTGTTTTTATGATTGGGCGACTGGTGGTGTAGTGGGGGGAGACATATACATCCCGTGCGCCCGAGCGTCCCTGACGTTTAGTAGCAGGTTAATTCCCCAGGGAATGATACATTCCCGCTGTCAGGCTGAATCATCTCCAAATACACCCAATATCACCCATAATGTGTACACATATGGGTCAGATTTTCCAGAAAATGTACAATTCACCTTCACCAATCCTCTCAAATAAGCCACATTTAAGACAGAAATGAGCTTCGAAATGCAGTTTAACATAACAGAACTGATACTTTAAATCAATGCGATACCAAATATATTTAGATATACCCAAAAATTATCATATTTTTAGTACAATTTAGCAGAAATTACTAGATATGTAGAGCTGCCAATTGTACATTTTCAGAAAATGTGACCCACATATCTGACAATTAAAGCTTGCCAACTCCGCCATCAAAACTCTAAGTCCACCTCTGGTCCATACCGCAGGTCGAGTTCGGTATTCTCTGAGGATTGATAAATAGTAATGAATTGGACAATAAAGTCCAGCTCTTCCATCTGGATTTAGTTCAAACCGTTAGACAGAGACAATCGCTTGCCAGTCAAGCTATAATCATCGATAGTCCCCAGTATTTGGCCAATGATTGTCAATCCAGTAAAGAACCTATTGATTTATATCACGCAATTATATTTTTATCGATCTGGCTATTTATTCCACGAGTACCAAGGGAGCCATTGGTTATAAATCTTCAAAAATATGATTGAAGCTTAGGGAGATGGAGGTGTTTCTGGAGACCCGAATATAAGGGTGAGGTCGCCAGAAAATGTACAACTCGCTTCCACCAATTCTTCCCAAATAACTCAAATTCCAGACGAAAATAAAGGTGAAAATGCAGTTCAACATAACCAAACAGATTGCTAGAATCAACGCAATGCCGAATATACTCGAATTTACCTAGTATTGACCAAATTGCAGCCTTATTTAGCAGAGTTTACTAATGTGTGCAGCTGCCAATTGTACATTTTCTGAAAATCTGACCCATAAGCCTTTCTAGTGAGTGTCTCCTGATCTCCTGCGAGCAAGTGGTCGTATCTCTAGGTTTGATAACACTGACTTATATAAGACGACAACCTAGAGATATCTGACTTATATGGGTCAGATTTTCAGAAAATGTACAATTCGTCTTCACCAATCCTCTCGAAAAACCCACATTTAAGGCAAAAATGAGCCTCAAAATGCAGTTTAACATAACAGAACTGATACTTTAAATCAATGCGATACAAAATATACTCAGATATACCTGGTATTCTTCATTTTTCAGCCTTATTTTGGAGAATTTCTTAAATGTGTAGAGCTACCAATTGTACATTTTCTGAACATCTGACCCATAAGATGACACCCTAGAGAGATGCAAAGCCAGAATAGCTGTAATCTTTGGGGTCATTCTCCTTCGCATTACAGTCAATGCAAGAAGGTTTACTATTGTATGTCCCAGTAGTAGGGCTGATAAATAACCCTCATATATTAACCATCGCTGGGCTGAGGGGAGCATTGCATCATTGTTAGGTCCAGTTTTCTGGGGAGCAATCGTTTTTTGAGCCTGGAACGGGCCCATGACGTGACAAGAGGCCTCTTGGGGAATCTGGCCAGTCCTACTTTTGTGTTTCCCTCATGGGCAAAGTGATGTAATACTCAATCCTCCATAGATATATTTCACTTTTTAACATTGGTCATTAGTAAGTAACTAATTTAAGTATAGTTTAGGTGATGCCTTTAAATGAGATATGAACATAAGAAAACACATGTCATAATATCAATGTATTGTAAACATGTAAAGGTATTTCTATATTATATAAACCTCTACCTAAGGTGGTATATTCAATGGCGAGGATTCTGAGAGGGTTCCATAACGGAAACATACACTATGGGTTTTATGTTCTAACGGGAAGAAGGAAGGTTTAACTGAGAGCGATAATATAAAAACTTCCGGACTACAAGACCTCAACTTAAGACCACTTCCATACCTTCTAGCGGACGGGAAACAAATTGAACTGTTACACAATGAGACAAAAAAGATAAGGGATTCGCCACATAATGGAAGTTAAGTGATCCCCAAGAAAGCAAGGAAGCAGAACAATATGAGGCCAATATGCTGTAGTATTTAGAGTTTAAATCCAGTTAGTATAAGCATGAATAAACTGGAGACAGAGATCTTCTTGTCTCAGCAACTGGACGTGTGACTTCTCTTTCTACCAACCTATTGGAGCTCTGGTCAAATGACCACCTCTAATCTACGATGCATTACCCCCGTAGTCTTATTAAAAATATCATTAATAAAAGGTTATAGAGGGTTTTAAGAAATGACGGGTTTCTACATCATACCTTAACAAAAAGACCCATGACTTAAATAGAAATATGGGAAATGTAGAGGGGTCGATACCACAATCAAAACATTCTATAAAAGTAATACAATAGATTGTATAGAGAGTGTATTGGGAAATTCAGATTCATTGTATATCAGTGTTTTGAAATCACATTCCGAATCGAATGATGTTCTACTACTTGGTAACATTTTCTGAAATGGTATTATTATTTTCTCTATCTGGTGAATTAGTAAGTCTGAGACGAGCATGAAACATGTTCCACTATGAAACAAATAAACCAGTTTGGCATAATGGAGTAGTATCGAAACCAGTAGACTGCAATAACAAAATGTAATAATGATATAATAAAAACAAACTCTATGTGACCCTTTTAGAAAAGTACCAAATGGATTAGATTAGAACAAATTGTATTAACAAAATATATACAAAACATTTCATGGCTACCATCGATCTTCTATATGTACATATATCAGAAAGCCTACTCTGACCATTGTTGTTTAGACTGAATTATCAAGGTATGGAACTATCCAGTTACAATCCGCCATCTTCGTGCCCATCTTGAATATATATTAAATATTATACTCTCTACATGGGTAGCATTGTAAGAAAGTATTGTAAGTGTAATAAATAACAATTAATTATTAACTCCACATTTCTCTATGTCATTATCCCAGGGCACCAGGAAAAACAATTGCCGTCAGTGAAAGTGCAATTGGTAAAATATCGTAAATACTGTATCCAAGTTCCTTAAAGGAATATCATAGGATTCCACTCTCACTGCTACTACTACACCTACCAAAACCTTCACAACCGCCCCTCCTCCTCCTCCTCCTCCTCCACCCCGCTTCACCTTAACGTTTCCATGACAACCATGATCTACCAGTTGCAGGATTGGCTGTAAGGAATGGAGGCCGGGGCGACCAGCAGTCGGCCAGAATGGACGAGGAGAAGGAGGAGGTTAGATCTTACTGCTGGGTGCCTCTAGATCACATCGCTCATCTTATACCATTTGGTGCCACACATGGGTCAGATTTTCAGAAAATGTACAATTCACCTTCACCAATACTCTCAAATAACCCAAATTTCAGACGGAAATATAGTACAAAATACAGTTCAACCTAACCAAACAGATTGCTAGAATCGATGCAATGCCGAATATGGTCGAATTTACCTAGTATTGATCAAATTGCAGCCTAATTTAGCAGAATTTACTAAATGTGTACAGCTGCCAATTGTACATTTTCTGAAAATCTGACACACATGTCCCCAACAGATATGTTAGTAGTAGGTGCTTTGTAGGGTTAATTATTTATAATACACTAGTTGAAGTGTCAGGTCATCCGGAAATGTATAATTTGCATTCACCAATCCTCTCAAATAGCCCAAATTAATTATTTATCATATACACGTATAGATACAAAAGATATGAATATTTATATTGGTACAGTGAATAACACATTTTCTCTGGATTGGGTCACAGATATTTCTTATTCCTCTTACTTGGACCGCCAATAATCATATCCGAACAAAACCTTCTCACTGTTAAGGCATTGGAATAAGGTTTTTATGTGTTCGCCCTAAAAGAAAAAAACAGTTCTTCATAGACAATTATTTTCTTAAAGTATGTTTAATGTCTTTCCTGACCTTTATGGGCTTCCAAATATGTTATTCAATGAATAGGGATATTTTCCTTAATGACATCCTAGTTCTTGGTTTCAACTGATACATTCTAAGGAATTGTGACTCATTTTCCTATAACACATCACATATTACCAAGGCTGAATGTATGTTACCTATATTCTCTTAAAACTGTAAATATCCTCCTATATCTCTCACCCCTCATCCTATCATTGTAGTTCTCTCCTAGTTCATTCTCTTAGCTAGTCTCTTTCTATTTGTGTTGTTACATGCATAAACAAGTCACAGTTTATCGAACCAAAAGGTAATAGCAACCAGATTTAACCGTTCAAATGGTTAAAACTGAGGCTCATTTCCTACCAATTATACACATGTCACTGTACTCTGCAAGAATAGATTGTATATTGTCATATTATTTTGTGTATCGATTAATAAACGTTTCTAATAAAAAAATAAAATGGACCAGAACCATAGGAATGGTCCATCATCAATGAAAGATGAAGAAGACACATCAGGTGGAGGCTGTGTGACCTGCCAAAGGTAGCAGTTGAGAGACGGTCCTCACCAATTAGTGCAGGCAACACTTGGCAAGGCACCACTGCATGCCAAGGTTGGACCACACTGACCCACTGTAAACCAGCGTCCAGTGAAATAAACATGGCCCTCTATGTACTTTTCACTCTCTCATTTCGACACTTTATTGCTCGTAAGGTGGTGGATTAAGCACCCATGTATTTTTAAATGTTTACAAACATGCTTCTGTGGATCATGTTCGTTATTTGAGGGTTCTATCAACTTAAAAGAGGTATATTTAATTATCAAATAAATTGCTTATTACTGAACTTGGTTAATGAACTTGGCTGGTTATGTTCGCATCACCTCTAAGAAAATAATTAATGTATAAATATTCAATGCAGTTTTGTCAAAGCTACAAAAAAGATTTTAAGAGAACTCAATAACAAAATCGGGAACCTTTTCTTGCCAGTTTTGTCATTGGTAGCTCAGATTCGTGCTCTTTCAACCTAAAATTATTGACCTTTTAAATAAAACATGAGATGAGACTTCACACCCTTGTATGATTATGCGGAGGAATGTCGTGACCAAGTGCTATTAACGGGTGCTTCCGCGTCAGAGGCAAGTTCTAAGTATCTCCATAGGCTGGCAACTGCCAGAGTGTCGTAAATCTGTACCTGGCAATAAATACGACATTAGCCACTTGCCAGTTTATGGCAATGTTACTGCCTCGATATGGCGGCACAATTTCCCGCCAAAACCTCAACCGCTGAAGACACGAAGACAAGAAACAGTAATAGTCAAGTGGGCGATGATGGATGAGTTTAGCATAGTGACCGTCCAGTTGGGTTATTTTTAGCCAAACCTATTTATTTTTTTGTAGAAACGTGAAAAGGAAATTTGTTGTCATGTCATGTCAGAGGGATGTAACCTACCAGCTTCTGTGGTAAACACGCACGCAAACATAAACTTTCAAAGGCCTATCCATAAAAGCTCCATTGTAAAATTTAATGTCGGTCCTAACTTGAATTATTGCTGTCCATTATGGAATCACTGGGTTTCAATTTAAAATAACAGCAACAAAGTATTATCAGGCCAACGTGAAAATTAAAATTACAGGCATTAATGATGCAAATCTAGTCCGAATTCTGACTTTAATTGACTTCAGTGACAGCCAATTCAATATTTCGAAATGCATCAAGGTTATTCACCTCTCCATAGGTGCACTTAAAAGACATTTATCACAAACAGACATAAATATATGAAATATATCATATTTATTATTTTATACAATACATGTAGTAAGTGTAATATACTTATAGCTCTATTTATATCCAAAGACTAGCAGATATCAAGCTGAAAAATGATTAGATACTAGACAGTATATACTTTATTTCTGTCTTAAATGGGGGTTATTAGAGATGATTGGTGAAGGGGAATTGTACATTTCTTGACGACCTGACCTAAATACATCTATAATACGTTATACATTTGCCGCTGTCAATATTAATCCAGTCCGCAATAGATTAAAGCAAAAAATCAAGGCCCAATGCCACTACAACTCTACTGGTGCCAAGGTCTACAATATTCGATACCAATAGGGGATTTGCATATATCTATTACACCGCATGCTTGGATGAATTCAGTTCAAATCATATTTGGCAAGATTTCTATCGAAAAATTGAATGATCTTTTCACCAATATCATAGGTGGTGTAAATGATCCATAAAAACCAAATGCACGATGGGAAATATACAACCCAGTCTTGTGAATACATGTAAAACACATGGATATTTACATGAGATCACTGCCAAATATCCCATGCTGAACATAGCATCTTTTCCATAGCTTTTACACCGACATACAAGTCCCACAATTCCATGTGAACCTAGATTGAAGATGGCGGTCATGCAACTCCCCTATTATCGGCCTTGTGCTAAGCCAGGTTTGTATTTGATTGATACCTAGGTGTCGCTTCAGTAGGCCCCGCTGCCGAGCTGCTGCAGATATCATTTTTGTTTCACCAACGATAATCAAGTTTGTTTCACAACGCTGGCATATATATGCTTTCGCTTCAGTATATAGTGTATAGGCTCAGTCAGCTTCTTAGATCAGGGTCAGGGATTGAACGCCTACTGAGCTAACATCTTTCCTGGCCCTGGAGTAGGCGTCCTAATGGGATTCTAATGAAATTGCGATTTGGAGCGAGAGGCTTTCTCTCAGTTTAAAGGGACGACTCTCTCAACTCTGAGCCTAGACTGGAGAGGTGTTCCCTCAGTTAGGAGGGACCCCTCAACTCTGAGCCTAGACCGGAGAGGCTTTCTCTCAGTTTGGAGGGACTCTCCCAACTCTAAGCCTAGACTGCACAACCCAGGAAGGTGAGTATTAGGTTACTTTTAGTGAAACGTAGAGAGAATTAATTGAGTGATGGGTGCCTTGTTACATTGTAGAAGACTTTAATTCATGACTTAGCTTATTAAACCTAATGCGGGTCAGTGGAAAGGTTAGATGTAAATTGTATCTTTCATCTCTATATAGTATGTTTGGTAAATAGATTTGTATATTTATCACGAACTGTATATTAGTTGTAATGTTCAAAATACTTTGTTGATAACATTAATAATTCCAAGCTGATAATTATAACGATTCTACTTTTGTAATTACCTATTGTAACTATAGTTTATGAATGTCGGTGTCTGTGCACTGAGAATAATCTCATTGCGATATGATGAGTCAGCAGAATAAAAATATTAATCAATGAACATGTACATATACATGTAGATCTATATATAGTATATTATATGTATTTAAGTAATTTTATTTCCAATGTTCAATACTGTAAGATTATGGGCCAAGGAATGTACACTAAGATATTATACAATATGTTGCACATGTTGCCAAGTGAGTGTGATATTGGGAAGCATTTGTTTCACTCTGTATGGAAGCTGAAAGCATGATGTGTGTTAAGACATTATTTAGGTTCATTTATTACATATCAATTGTACATATTCCGACTGCCTGACCCAGCTTTTGTTATGAATGTAATCCTGAGATTGCGAATAATGCACAGCTCACAATATATCAATCATTAGAAACTCTGTATTCTACCCTTCCCTTTACCCTCACATTCATACTATATTGTGACCTTTTGTGATAACAGTAATATTCTTGGATGAACAAAATATTCCCTATTGGCTATTTCATATACTATGACTTGAATAAAAATTCAGAGTTTTGTGTACTTAAATACAATAATTCCCCTCTGTACCAAGGATTTTAATAAAATGATGCCTTGATTATGTTTTGATGGTGATATTGTCTTGCTAGAAATTATAGCAAAATTACTTTATATTCATTCAGTAGATGTTTGTATGACTTAGACACTATAGAAGTCTCACGATTCCGGTACGAGTAGTATAGGTGCCTAGATCCCAGGTTATTTGGGTTAAGTGATCAATGGGACATACTATGTCTACTATACGTGTGACTAGGTTTCTAGGTGACTAGTTTGATGGGAAGGATATTCCACTTAGGTTAATTTAGTACATTCATCCATCGTTAGTATACTTCCTATGGAAATCAAATATGTACATGGAATTAAGCCACAAGTCGCCAAAATATTGATTTTAAGATATCATCATATTTGAAAAGATGAGATTAAGCAGATTCTAATGATAGTAAACATTAGGACAGCTAATACATATTTCTATATTATAAGTTTGATATTTCTATTTTTGAAAAAGAGGTTTGCAATAGTCGATAATTACAAGTAATGTAACTAATATACTCTATATATAAGGTAACCTTAGAAATAACATGGACATATTGAATGCACTGTCTTGAAATCTGATAATTGAATTCATCCGACTTACATCGTGCAATACACAGAAGATGAGAACATTCCCTCAAAGAGATCCTGTGAATAATCACTTTCAAAAAATCAATTTGATACCTAATAATTTGATTTAGTTATTAAAGAACTTAGAACAAACTTTGAATACAGAGAGGATGACACTGGACTAGAAGCCTGAATACTACCACCATGCCCCCCAAGCCCGTAGCTCATAGTAAGTATCGATGGTTAATATTATTAATAAACACAAAGGTGTGAGCCCTTGTTGGCGAGGTCAATTGTACCTCATCTAGACAAGCTCATTAACCCTGATAACGGCTATTGTTCATTTCATCATTAGGATATCATCTTATTAAGTAGCACTAGTCGTGGATGTAATCAATAAAGAATAAATAAAATTCAGAAACGAATTTGCTTACACACTGTAACCTATGATTATATGTGATGTGTTTTAGGAAAATGAGTCATAAGTCGCAAAAAATGGATTTTGAGATATCATTATATTTGAAAAGATGAGATCAAGCCGATTCTAATGATAGTAAACAGTCTAATAATCTAATAAGTATTTCTAGATTTTAAGTTTGATATTTTCGTTTTTGGAAAAAAAAGTTTCCAATATTTCTGGCGGTCAATAAACAGTTTCACTAAATATAGTGTTTTCACTAAATATAGTCCATATGAGGACCTCCAAAAATAAAGGATATATTACATAGATTGTCCTGAAATTTGATACATCAATTGATGTAGTAATAAGTGATCAACCCACCAAATGTCTGTCAGCTCAGACCAATGTTGTACAATGAATCAGAATTCGTCTCAATAAATGATGGTTTATACAAATTGAATTACGTTCAATAATGATTGATAACATTGCTTCGGATTTCAGATTTAAACTTCACGAGGAACAAAACTGTCAAACTGCAATGTCAGCTAGTACATCATCAACTTAAAAACTCGTGAAGCTTAGATGATCCTTTATATAATTCATGGCTTAAATCAATTATTCCTTATGATAACTTGAACAGAGTAACATGTATAGTGATCATCCCATGTTCACCTCAGAGATGGATGATGTACCTTAAAGATCCAAGCTTGCAGTGTGAATTTAAACTGGGAGAATGACATCATAGGCTAATTCGGCTCCTAATCATCATAAAGGGTCATAAATATGAGCGTTACAACTGGTTTGTTGTCGGTGAAAAGAGGCCAGGGGAATATCGAGGCCTTGCTATGGGTTTGCATCAAGAAATAATACACTGCATGTCAGGAATCTGCGCCTGTATCTCTCTCTTCTCCTATACACTGTCACGAACTGAGAAGCAGAATATATTGAACATCATATGAGAGTATTTTCCCAAGAACATTTATTGCCTTTCTCAGTGGAGCGATGTATTATAGCAGGTCGTGTTTAAGACATGTTACCTCGGGGCGAGGAGGGATGCATCGGGGAAGATCTGAGCGAAAACTCTGGGAAGAGATGCAATGAAGGTAGGATGGTCTATAGTGATACCGAGCTAACGACAGTCTGTCATGTAACGGGCTAAACACTACAGCCTTGAACATCATGAATGGATGGACTATAGCTATAATGGGGCTATAAATATGTTACATAATACTAGTAACTCTTAACTGGTTAATTATCTATGCTGAGAGTTCAAAATGTATACTACAAGATGCGTATGTATGGTGGATGTATAACCTATATATATATATGCCTGCTCTTCCTACCAGCGAGGTTGAGTGTGTATGTATGTGTGTGTGTTTTCACTAGCCCCGCCCACCCACCTGAAATGTTGCTGCCATGGCAATACACGTTTGGTGCAGCATGTGTTTAACGACTTATCTCTCACCTTGAGCGCGTGCAGTGCGTGCACAGCGCATCTCATCCACCGTGCTCGTCTAATATAACGTGACAAATGGTATAAAGCCACTCCTCCAGCAGTCTCTCTCTCTCTCTCCACCACATCCAATGCCTACTCCTACTCCTCCTCCTCCTACTCCTCCTCCTCCTACTCCCGTCTCTTCAGCCCCAGCAGCTCCTGCCGGACTGGATACCTTCTGTATAGCAGAAGCCCGAAACCAGCAGGTTGCGCTCGGTAAACATCGGCAATCTCCGCCAGTAGCTGAGCATGACATCATATTGCGCGTGTCTGCACAGAGATGGCAGCACGGTGCCGGGGAGAGACAGGAAGTGTGCCAGAATGCACCCAATGTGAGGCCTTTCCGCCTGTACCTACTTACTGACCCGGCAACCACTCTATTCTCGTCAAGGCCTGCACTTGTGTACTGTGTCACCTGTTCTATACTTTTTGGAACAAGCTCGAAACCCATATCCCATGGATATATCTTCATTATGTAAATATCCTCAATTGATTACAGATTTCAGTGTACACTGTGTATTACCTGTTTGTAACTCAATAAACATTTACAGAGGAGTAAATAGTTATTTTTTTTAAAAAAACATACAAAATTATTGTTACTATTTGAACCTAAAGCCTGAACCTTGTGAGAACACATTCCAGATCAATTTGGAACTTTGAATTGATATCTACGGAGCCAGTATACATACCTTTTATAAACATAGATATATATATAGATAGATGAAAATAGATATATTCCAGAATCAGAAACCCAAATTTATACCTAGATACATAACCATTTCTAAATGTCAGTTGATATAAAATCATAATTTGCACCCAATTTTCCAAAAAGAGCCAGGCATTCGTACCCTCCCGCCCAACCATAACGTCCACTGGCCTCGTGCCTATATAGTTCCCACTTGGCATGGCGCCAACATATACAACTTTAGGTAACCAGGCCAGTGGCGATGGTTCAGCTCGGTGCAGAGCTCAGGGTCCCTTCCTACTGGAACAATTGAGCTTCGTTCTATTGACCTTCATAAACGCCCTATTTTCCTATACTACTTAACCTGGTAATAGCCCGCGCATATGGCCCCTGGGCATATACTACTGGGCGGTGGTAGAAGGTATACTGGGTCAGAGGCCCCTGGGCATATACTACTGGGCGGTGGTAGAAGGTATACTGCGTTACAACTGGGTTAGAGGTAGCATGGACGGATCGTCAGAAAATGGACAATCGGCATCTCTACACATTTTGTAAATTCAGTTAAATGCGGTAGAAGAATCGTCTATACTAGGTACATCTGAGTATATTCGGTATTGCCTTGATTCATACAATCTCTTCGGTCATGTTTAACTGTATTTTTAACTTCGTTTTTGTCTTAAATTTGGGCTATTAGAGATGATTGGTGAATGCAATTTGTACACTTTTTGACAACTTGACCCATTAACATACTTAAAAAAGGGGGGTTGCATGTTTAGAATTGGAATTCTGGTCTGATGATTTACACGAACCTTCCGAGCTGGTTCTTGTACTTTTTTCTAAATTGTCTTCAGGTAGCAAATAGTATTGTTATATTAATTACCCCCAGCTAGATCAATGGTTTTGTTTAGTGGTTTTCGACCTCAATGTTTCTATCTTTTTTATCACGGTATTTGGCGCCGCTTTAAAGAACTCAAAACGATCATGACTAGCTTCCATTACAGGCCTAATTTTAAAAACAACCAATAATTATGTATTTCATGGTAGAGGTTCCTTATTTTCGGACAAACGTTTAAAAAAAATCATTTTTTATCATTGAGTCTTATCCCAATACCTCAGACATATTCATCATATATCTATATAATTTGTGTTGTTTCAATAAGTATGACGATTTGTAAAATAATTGGTAAATTGTTTCAATGTTTTTAGTAAATGTTTCATAATATGGGAGACATATCATGCAATACCATATAATCATCAAATAGATATTAGGGTCAGATCGTCAGAAATTCTACAATTGCCAGCTCTACACATTGAGGAAATTCTGCTAAATTAGGCTGAAAAAATTATGAATACCGGGTATATCGGAGTATATTTGGTACCGCGTTGATTTAAAGTATCAGTTTTGCTATGTTAAACTGCATTTTAAAGCCCAATTCTGTCTTAAATGTGGGTTATTTGAGAGGATTAGTGAAGGCGGATTGTGCATTTTGTGAAGATCTGAACCATTAGCATAGAGCACAGCAATGAAGGGCTCTGTCTGTGCGGACACCCCATTGATAGGTTCACTAATTAGGACAGATGCACGCTATTTGTGAATTACGAGGCCCCATTCCACAGATGGGGTTTGTGTAATTGGATTGTCATCCCCAAAACAGGATAGAATTCAAATTCCTAGTGTGATGTTCACGAAGGGCGAGTGACGTTGTGGGACCTCTCCAATCCGTGGTCGGGTGTCAGGTTTCTACACCGTGGACCCGATGCCTCTTGGAACTAGGCAATTTATTCCATCAGGGGAGAAAAAGTTATAAAATGTGAATCAATATTCATCCAGATAATAAGCTTTCCATGCTCCCTTCTGCATTTCTTTTATATTAGTTTCGGTTTCGTTTGTTTTCCGGCAAGTAATACGGCTATGAGAAGAAATTTGAAGGGCCGTATGGGAAAGCCAATGAACTTAGGGTGTGTATAATCAGTAATTAGGTTGTAGGTTTAGCTCTGCGAGTCAATATAGTTAGACGAACTAATTAAATAAATGAGTTCATGTCAAATAATTAGTAATGATTAGTAATACAAGGCCGATTGGGCGTTGATTATGCGAATATATGTTCTTAGATTAGTAGATTCCCTTGTTTCTTTGGATTCGCTATTTTCTCAGCAACACATACTGAAGAACATCTCCGATCAAGGGGTGGACTTTTGAAAAAAGAATAACTTCACTCTATACACGTTTCCTGCCATCTTCAAGGGGTCGACTTATGATGAGGAAGAAAGGTTTAAAATCCATACCAATGAATCATTTACAGCTTGATGTTGTATACTCAGGGATAGAAAACATATTATGGGTCAAATCTTCAGAAAATGCACAATTGGCAGATCAACACATTTAGTAAATTTAGCTAAATGATACTGAAAAATGGTCAATACTAGGTGTATGAGTTTATTTGATATTACCTTGATTTAAACATTGTGTTTGGTTACATTGAACTGTGTTTTGGACCTTATTTCTGTCTTAAATTTGAGTTATTTGAGAGAATTGGTGAAGACGAATTGTACATTTTCTGACGGTCTCTTGATCTTCAAAATATCCCCAATTGAAGCCCAATCCTATAGCACCCACTCGACACATTTATCTTTTACCGATGTTAACTAAGAGCGCGACTTTAAACAACAATTCTGATGAATACATTTGACCTTGACACATAGAGAGAGGGACAGTGAGAGATCTAGTCATATGTGATATGTTTTAGGAAAATGAGTCACAAATCGCAAAACATGCATTTTGAGATATCATCGTATTTGAAAAGATGCGATCAAACCGATTCTAATGATGGTAAACATTAAGGATTGATATGACTTAAAGCGATAAGCCCCTAAAAAGGTAGAACATTTCAACAAAGAAATCTTGTGAATAAACTAATTTAAAAAATATCAATTTTGCAACTTGTGACTCATTTTGAAACACTTCACATATAACATACATGGGTCAGATTTTAAGAAAATGTACAATTAACCTTCACCAATTCTCTCAAATAACCCACATTTAAGACAAAAATGAGCTTCAAAGTACAGTTCAACCTAACCAAACAGATTGCTAGAATCAATGCAATGCCGAATATACTCGAATTTGTCCAAATTGCGGGCTAATTTAGCAGAATTTACTAAATGTGTATAGCTGCCAATTGTACATTTTCTTAAAATCTGACCCACTTGTGAAATGCTGACTATCAGTCTCCCTCTCTCTATGGACCCACCTCCGCTGGCAATAAGATGAATATGGGTGGACATGACAGTGTCAGACTGACATCATTACAGCAGACGGAGGATAATTTTAGTCTTGGAGCAGCTCGAGCTATAATTAGAGCTGCTCATTCCTGTGGTTGGCCCGGAATTCTCGGGCAGAAATAGTCTGCATGGACGTGGGCTAATTATTAGACTAATATTCCTGGCCATTAACGCTAATCATTGTGTTCATATGCGCTCTTATTATTAATGGTGCAAGCGACCTGATCAAGCCAGACAAGCAATTAACTAAATAATCTCCCCTGGCGGCGGCGAGCTTGTTCATCATCTTACAGCTATTATTTTTATTAGAGCAGACCCGAAATTGTTGGCCTCAATTTTGGATGTAATAATAGTAGAATATTTGATTGGCAAGAAGTATAGTGTTATGTGTATTTTCTCCCCCACATGGATGTTCTTATGTATAAGTAGCTTTATGTATGCGGGCTTTTCAGTCAATTTCCCTCTCTTCTCTACCTATATTCCAAGTGAATGATTCAACCTTATTCTAGTTTGAGTACGAATAATAAATAATACAATTTTTTATATCTACATTAAAAGCAATATCATACAATTGAAACATTTAACGAGCACATGTCGGCAAATTGTCTCTTGCAATAATACTCTGATTCTCTTTTACTACACCAACTATAATTGCTAACCATTTTATAACAACAGTTCATAACAACTTATGTCTACAAGGAGCGAGCTAATAAAATACAACCATAGCGAAGCATCATCTCAGCAAAGTGCAATATAAGCCTAACAAAAAGAAAAGCTACTTTCCCACCACTGTATAACAAGCATTGCCAACAGTCAGTAGTTCCCTCTCCGTATCATATAGGAAATAAACAACAGTGGGAAAAGTACATAACGAGTGGCGAAAAACCGCAACCTCTCGCCACAAACGTGAGATTGCCTTTCATGCAGTTCACAAGGGAGTCAGTGTCTTTTGTAGGCTTTCCCCTGTACTATCAGACGCAACGCAGGGCTTGCCACAAGAAAGAATAATGAAAAGTTTCCCCTTGGACCCTTCCTTTCCCCCACCAGCACCTTACTAATGAGCGAGGGGGGTTTAGGCTCCCCCTCCACCCGTCCTCGGCTCGACAAAGGCGTGTGTGATATTTACGATGCATGTTGACAATGCTCGAGTGTTTTCTATAATCTTTGTGACCAGCCTCGTTCCGAGATAAGCATGTTGGATTGTGGGTAATGACTGAGCATTAATCAAGCTCTAGAAACGCTCAAGGTTGCTATGGCGACGTGTAGATTTCGCCAGGGTGAGAAGATGTTGACAATAAAGGATGGTACCCTCTCTAGTGCTAAGAGGTCTGTCAATCATATACAGTCAATTCAGTCCTTCTGTATTGGCGTTATGTATTGAGCACTTATCTAGTTGGGGTGTGAGGGGTGGGGTGTGAGTGGGGGTGTGGGGGGGGGGAGGCAGTGCTGTTTCGTGCCCTCTAGTTTCTAAAAGCTGATTCTCTTATACCCTGCTCACACACAGCCGATTTGCCCCCCGATTGTCCCCCGATTTGGGTCTCCCGATGAGTCCTAGGATTTCATTTCAAATCCTAGTTTATGTTTTTGAAATAACATAAACAAAGGTTGAAATGAAATCTTAGGATTCATCAGAAGACCCAAATCGGGGGGCAATCGGGGGGCAAATCGGCTGTGTGTGTGCAGGGTCTTAGAAGGGGTGCCTTTCTAGGTCAAGCCAACTACCCGTGTACAATTGGAATTAGCTCCTCCCATTCAGAATTACAGATTAAATTTAATTCAAAATTGTTTAAACTAGCGCATCGACAATTCTGGTTTGAAGTGATTGGGGTGTAAAACCTGTTTTCTAATCTAATCCTCCTAATGTTGTGTCAGTGAAGATATCATCATTCAAACTTAGAATCAAACTTAGACTTTAGACTTTCCTGAATCAGATATCTCCCAGATGTCTCACTGCTATGTGGCACGTATGTCATGTGTGATGTGTTTCAGGACAATAGGTCACAATTCGCAAAAGATGGACTTTGAGAATTTTTAATTTTTGAACAGATGAGATCAAACCAATAAACATGAAGGACATCTGAGAAGTGTTTTCAATATTTTATGTTTTCAATATTTATTTTTGAAGAGACAGTTTGCAACATTTCTGGAGCAAGATTTACTAGTAAAGTAGCAAAATGTACTCTATAAGATTACCTTCGAAACGCATTTAAGTATATTTAATACACTGTCCTGAGAATTTGTACATGCATTCATGCTACAAAAACGGTTAAACTTCCCAAAAATGAAAACATTTCCACAAATGCATCTAGTGAATAAAACACTTCGGAAAATAACAATTTTGCGGTTTGTGACTCATTTCCCTGGAACAGATCTCATATATCCTTCAATGATAACCGTCTTTAATGTAAGCACAATCCTGAACTCCAGAATTTCAGTCCTAGTTACCATAGGTAGAAGTCAGGGGCTGAGTAATTAACTGACAAAACCTCGTGTAACCTGATGCGAGGAATCCTCTCACCTTGGGCTAGGTACACCAGATGGCTGCCTAACACTTCCAGTAACCAATCCAAAACAAATGACACTCTTCCCCCATCTCCCCTTTTTCAAAATCACCCGAGTTTATCCCCTTCCCATTTCCCCCTCCTCCTCCTCCTTTCAGCACCGACTGTCAGCCGACATGTCTGTCACTGTATAGCTATTCCCCTCATGATAATAATTAGCTGCATTTGTCTACTTTCCACTAGCTGCGTGCGCACCAATTATATAGATGCAGACGACATTTTGACGCACGATCACGTGACGACGTATGACTTCCGGCGTAGGGTCCATTTGTTTGCTGTCCGTCTGCGTGTAGGTAAGGGATCACTTACTAGAAGAGCGCGGCGCAAAAAGAGTACATTAATTATGATTTGTGTTGTGCACTGACTGTAAAGATTCGACTATAATTGATTAAAGATGGCGTCGTTGTAAGTGAACTGGGACGCTGGGAGTTAAAGACATGAATAAGTGAGCACCTATAATGGCTGCCGTTTAGTGTTTTTCTACTGACACATCATTCATAATGACACGAGCATTCCACCCCTAGATTTGTTGATAGATAACCCAGAGAAAAAATCCAGAGGCTTCTTTATTTGGAAAACAAAGCCCAGGTAGTTCTTCTTTCCATTTCCGGCGGGCAGGATGTTAAAAAAACAAGCCAACCTACACCCGCCGACATGTTTTCATTGGCGGCCGAAATAATATTTTCCAACACCATCTTGGGAATCTGGAATATTTATCTTTCATCAGCCTTGCTATTTACGAATCGCTTAAGAGATTAGCCAACCACAAAGGGTGTGAAACCGAGCAGTGAAATATCCTGGTAATTCAGCCCAGTTGGTCAATCCATAAAATACAATCCAGACAACATGCCCTTTGTGTTACCCCTGGCATTGAAATACACTTTCTATTATTATATAAGTTTTAAATGCCTGTGATCTTAACTTATCTTTTTGGTATTCAATAATTCATAGTAATAAGGATGTAGGTCATCTTTACACATGTATATATTAGATAGGAATTAACTCCTCAAAGACCAGTGTCATTCCATTCGTCTCTCCAGACTTTATGTAGTTGGACAAGGGTACATTTTGAAGAAACACAAACAATCCTGTAACAATGTTTTGATGCATAGCATCATAATGGATCCTTTACTGTTATCCAGTGAAATACTCTTCAAATTATTGCTGCGCTAAAGGGTCAGATTTTCAGAAAATGTACAATTCGCCTCCATCAATCCTCTCAAATAACCCAAGATAGAATAGATAGATTAAATAAGACCCCAAAAAAAGCTTCAAAATGCAGTTTAACATAACAGAACTGATACTTGAAATCAATGTGATGCCAAATATACTCAGATATATCCGATATTCATCATTTTTCAGCCTAATTTAGCAGAATTTACTAAATATGTAGAGCTGCCAATTGTACATTTCCTGAAAATCTGACCGTAAAGCTACCTGGGGTTTCTAAATAACATTCTCTTAATCTCTTTGTTCCATTAGTCAATCTCGCGCCTGTGCAGATCAAGTTTTATCAATTCCATTGTCCCGAATCATCATTAAGAAGATTTTCACTAAAGGACATTTTCCTCACTACAACTGAAAACATTCAATCGTTGATTGGAGGTCACTCAAGATATTTAAACAAACATTCACTTCTCCATGTTTTGCCAAACCCTTCGCCAATGAGGTCTATTATTAGTAATTTGAGGGACGCTGCAATCCAACAAACCCCTTCTTCCCCCTCGCTACAGTGCAAGTATGCCTGCGCCGACCTGACAGCTGTCACTCGGGCACCCGCCACTAGTCCAGGGGATGGTACGACAGTAGGAGACAATGGTCCAAATTCATCCATACAACACCCCCGCTACCCTTTCCCTGATCAACCACTACCCCCACTTTCTACCTACCCCCCACAGCCTGTACCCCCTCCCCCTCCACACACACCCCTCCCTCCTACCCCGGACAGCAACCCCTCAGATGACTGACTAAGTAGTAAGGAATGTGTGGGTATGGGAGGGGGGAGGGGGAGGGGGGGGGGCAGAGGGGGAAGGGGGTAGAGGGGGTGCCAGGGCTGACACACAGGGAAATGAAAGAAAGGCTTCTGATGAGGGAAGATGAAGGAAAGATGGGGGAGGTAGCTACTTTGACAAAAAAAAGATATAAAAAGAGCAGATGATGAATTAAATGATCCTTAAGGAAATATAAATATGAAGGATTGCCTTGTATGCAGGGCTTTAAAATAATCTTATGGGGTCTTGTTTTTTACCTTCTTTACCTTCGATGCTAATGGTAAACATTACAGTCATTCCTTTTAAATTCTAAAATAAAATTGGAATTAAATAGCGACAATATGCCCTATTTCAGCGTGAAAAATAATATAAGGCCTTCCTGAAGACGAAGAGAGATGACCAAAACTATACTATAACCATCTAAACTTTCTACGTTCTGTTACGTTCTTTTACAGCACATGTAAGGGATTTCACCGATATTAGTAGAACTGTCTGTATGGTTGGTTGCTCCAGAGCTCCATAAATGTCCATATTTCGGTGACCCACCCAAATCCTTCACTTATTATCGCTCATCGGTTGCCATTTTCTCTATGTCGATTCGACTTCACATTCTTGTCAAACATACAAAAGCAGCGGAATATTGATAGATTCAGTCTTATAACTCATAACATGAGTAAATATGGTAAGATTTCCTTTACCCTCAAAGCTAAAAATACATCTTTAATAGTTCCACAGAGCACAGTGCCAGCTCCGTGTTATAACAGTAGAGTGGCCCTCCCCCTGTGCCAGCTAGACTGGGCGATATTGAGGCAGTTTAAGCCCGGTCACCCGACCGGTTCTATATTAAATTAAGGGAATTAAGAGCGGGATGAGAGCGGAGGGCCGTGCAGGGCCGATGCCCTTCTGGCGTTGTGTTTTCTCACGAGCCCTCATGAGTCCTTGTCCGACCTTTGTTAATTTCTCCACACCCTCCTCAAAAACGCGCTTTGTTTGGATCGCAGCGAGGGGCGAGCCGCACCCCCAATAACATGCATCTTTCTTATTTTGATAAATCATTTCTATATTAACCTCTCAACCTCTTTTAATTTGAAAGGGTTTATTCCCGTATGTTTTTTGTTCATCGCGAACGATCAGAGTTTTGAGAAATAATTCAGAGTGGGTCTGTGCCGATATCACGCCAGAGTTGGAAGTTTATCCTGATGTAAGATGAGATAATTATAATAAAAGAGACTGTATCCTACATAACCTGACACTACCAGTTGTAACATACTCAGGGAATATTTTTAGAAAAGAAATAATTATCCGGCACAAAAGGTAAATTGAAATATATGTTCTCTTAATTCTGTAGTACATATCTTTAAATGCTGATTGATTGATTGAATTATTTATTACAGGTAACTGTTTATTTTGTTTTAAAAGTAGTTTAATATCTAGAAAGTAATAGTTTGTTTGGTAGTTTGTATACAACATATTAACTATTCATATCTTTTTAAAGATATAATTATGTATACTATTTAAAAAAAAAAAAAAAGAAACTGGGCGTGTAACTGACATTTATGTACATATTTTTTATAAAATATAGGAAAGTTGCATAATGACTTATATCAGGAAGCAACGAGACAAAGAATTCTAATTTTGCAGAAACGTCCTTTCTAATAATTGTTTGTATAATTGTAAAGAAGTCAAACATGTAAAACCATGAATAAAACCTTTTCAACAACACTTCACACGTTTGGATGTTCGTCTTTGCCTTTGACCAAGAGTATGATAAAAGGTTTCTCAGAAGCAATAATAGAGACGTCCTGGTATAAGGCGGACGAGAAGGACCAATTGTTATTCCCCTTACACAGTAGATACAAGCTCAGAGGTTACAACTAGGTGATATTTAACATAGCAATAAAGGGGGCAAAGGTTTAAATTGTCAAACATCTTCGTAATGTGTATAGACTCAGAAGCACTGTAGTAAACGTCAAATACTTCAGTCACGAATCTTTTACAGTAATTCTACACCGACCTATAGATCTATGCGTTCCTCTACAAAGCCTGGATTAAAAGATGTATAATAATGGTCACCGTCAGTTGTACATAGAAGCACATGATGTAAATATTCCAATGTTGATTACACATTTACGATAATTTCTTATCAAAATCGATCTCTACTTTTGCACAATCTGGATAATTTCACAAGTCGGTAATATATTCTGATAATTTGTACTCTTTATATTTGCGCCTATGCCCTCTATCTAAAATATCTTCACAATCTTTAGTCTTATTCAGAATAACAAGATTGTATGTCATATGAGGTAACCCTACTAACATACCATTCTTATCTGATCTGATAGGATCATTGTAGGATCTGGAGTATCAAAATAGTGTCAATACACCTGTATTCCAACAACCCTCAAAGTCTCAAAATAACTTCCCAAGACAAAAAGCACAATTCCAAGAAATTGGGTCATTTTTGTGACTTTAGATGTTATTGTAGCCGGTAGTATACTTCTAATAATTTATCATAGCAGCATCTGGATTTTCAAGATGGCGTCGATACACCTCCCCCATACACTCTACTCTTGCCCCTTGGACTGAGGAGTCAATACACCTCCCCCATACACTCTACTCTTGCCCCTTGGACTGGGGAGTCAATACACCTCCTCCCATACACTCTACTCTTGCCCCTTGGACTGAGGAGTCAATACACCTCCTCCCATACACTCTACTCTTGCCCCTTGGACTGAGGAGTCAATACACCTCCTCTCATACACTCTACTCTTGCCCCTTGGACTGAGGAGTCAATACACCTCCCCCATACACTCTACTCTTGCCCCTTGGACTGAGGAGTCAATACACCTCCTCCCATACACTCTACTCTTACCCCTTGGACTGAGGAGTCAATACACCTCCTCCCATACACTCTACTCTTGCCCCTTGGACTGAGGAGTCAATACACCTCCCCCATACACTCTACTCTTGCCCCTTGGACTGGGGAGTCAATACACCTCCTCCCATACACTCTACTCTTACCCCTTGGACTGAGGAGTCAATACACCTCCTCCCATACACTCTACTCTTGCCCCTTGGACTGAGGAGTCAATACACCTCCCCCATACACTCTACTCTTGCCCCTTGGACTGAGGAGTCAATACACCTCCCCCATACACTCTACTCTTGCCCCTTGGACTGAGGAGTCAATACACCTCCCCCCATACACTCTACTCTTGCCCCTTGGACTGGGGAGTCAATACACCTCCCCCATACACTCTACTCTTGTCCCTTGGACTGAGGAGTCAATACACCTCCCCCTACACTCTACTCTTGCCCCTTGGACTGAGGAGTCATACACCTCCTCCCATACACTCTACTCTTGCCCCTTGGACTGAGGAGTCAATACACCTCCCCCCTACACTCTACTCTTGCCCCTTGGACTGAGGAGTCAATACACCTCCTCCCTACACTCTACTCTTGCCCCTTGGACTGAGGAGTCAATACACCTCCCCCTACACTCTACTCTTGCCCCTTGGACCGAGGAGTCAATACACCTCCCCCCTACACTCTACTCTTGCCCCTTGGACTGAGGAGTCATACACCTCCTCCCTACACTCTACTCTTGCCCCTTGGACTGGGGAGTCAATACACCTCCCCCATACACTCTACTCTTGCCCCTTGGACTGAGGAGTCAATACACCTCCCCCATACACTCTACTCTTGCCCCTTGGACTGGGGAGTCAATACACCTCCTCCCATACACTCTACTCTTGCCCCTTGGACTGAGGAGTCAGTACACCTCCCCCCATACACTCTACTCTTGCCCCTTGGACTGAGGAGTCAATGCACCTCCCCCATACACTCTACTCTTGCCCCTTGGACTGAGGGGGCAATACACCTCCTCCCTACACTCTACTCTTGCCCCTTGGACTGAGGAGTCAATACACCTCCTGCATACACTCTACTCTTGCCCCTTGGACTGAGGAGTCAATACACCTCCTCCCATACACTCTACTCTTGCCCCTTGGACTGAGGAGTCATACACCTCCTCCCTACACTCTACTCTTGCCCCTTGGACTGAGGAGTCAATACACCTCCCCCATACACTCTACTCTTGCCCCTTGGACTGAGGAGTCAATACACCTCCCCCATACACTCTACTCTTGCTCCTTGGACTGAGGAGTCAATACACCTCCTCCCATACACTCTACTCTTGCCCCTTGGACTGAGGAGTCAATACACCTCCCCCATACACTCTACTCTGGCCCCCTGGACTGAGGAGTCAATACACCTCCCCATACACTCTACTCTTGCCCCTTGGACTGGGGAGTCGACCCGCTTGTTACCCCTGCGGCGGGGCGAGCAAGTGTCGGAGCTGGTTAGATGCAACTCATGGAGACAAATCCTATTAATTACTCACGTCCAACACACTTACAAACTCCACAAACTCGCCGCCAATAGCTCCCTCCTGCTCCTCACCACAAACCCAGCTTTAGATCATTCAGTCTCGGGTGGAAAACACACTACTGAAGCCCAGACATGAGACACTATTTATATCAGGTTCTTTTGTATCTTCAGACTTTAGATGTTGTCTTTGTCATAATCCTCGCACAAGTTTTTCCTAAAATCTATTTTTATTTTTTATGGATATCTTTTTGTTTCATTATAGAAATAATGAAAGTCTGTTTTCTATGCCTACTAACAAGCGCTAAACATGGAGAACAAAGTCAACTTACAAACAAAAGCAATTATATAAATTACAATATAATTTGTCAATTTAGAAACCATTTCATGAATGAATCACAGAGGAGAAGTTTTTCTGTTTTGCGTTTAATGTTTCATTTTCAAGATCTATCCTGAGCCTATCTGTTGGAAACAGTTAATATCATCACCTCACCCCTTATCTACTTTCCGCTGAACAGGACTTTGCAAATAACTTGCCATGCATCAAGAAAAGCATGGAGGCACAGCTGGCACTCTTAAGGTTACCATGGCAACCATGTGCTCACACTCATGCTCAAAATGTCCAATATCAATATGGCGACTAATAAAATAAAACCCACACCGAGAGAGCTTGATTTTAACATAATCAGACAAAAACTGCCTTTGCTGGCGTCAGCCCGCCCAGAGCCTAGTCGTGAAAAAGCGCCCAGTTTATAGCGGGGTGCGTTTCTTGATTCATGTTTCCAGTTTGGATTGACATGTGTAATAATGTGAGACATGTTCCTGTTCTGTTATTACGGACTATACTCGCATAGTATCGATCCCAATACTATCATGTTTAGTCAGGTATGAATCCTTAGTTCCAATTGTCTCTCGCTGCTCTCTCCCTCCACTGAAAGCATGGGTCTTTGTGAATAGTGTGAATCTAGGCTAAGATAATTAAAGTCACTTTTGTTTGTTTCCCATCGCACAGATTCCAATACATGTGTTAAAGCGGTGTTCCCTGCTAAATTGATCAAACATTGTTCTTCTCAATTCGTTTTTTCTGTGATTTAAGTGATGCAAAATGGTGTAGAATGGGAGATTTCAGTACTGAAAATAAAGAAAATTTGAATTCTCTCCGTTTTGTATGAATCCCTAGGTTTTTCTCGAGTTTGTGATTAGCTTATAGTGTGCACTTCTGCAGTGGTTATTTAGGGTAAAGAGGATTAATTGTGGCAATTGCTACCCTCTTAAAGACCCATTCTTGCATTTTTAAATTCCCCCAGGATTCCCAAAGTGTATGTAGATAAAAGAGAGCAATAGATATTAAACTGATTCTTGTGTACAGAGAAAGGAATAATTTGGAACATGATTTCGTTCCACACATAATATAATAGCTAATATTTTGTTATGGCCAACACTGTGAATAATGCAAATTCTCTACAAATTCTTACAATGTGTTGGTCAATAAAAACCTTTATACAAGACAAAGAAGAAAAGGCCCAACTCCTTTAATACTCTATCTTGATGATATTCAGCTGGGTTGGGAATTCATAGATCACAAAACAGAAAACACCATTTGTAAGTAAATTATTTGCGACTGCTGCTTTAAAAGCAGGGAACGCATTGTGACGTATCGTGCGAATCATCCCCTAGAATGTGACGTAAGTATTGTTTATTTTGGCGAAGATGTGTTAGAAATCTATTATATTTAGTGAAACGAATCATTCTTTATTCGTGAAATTCTTAACAGTGATATTTTCCTTCTGCGAATGCCAAGTACTCATGTTATTTTCATATTATTCAAAATTGGAATTCCAAGCTATATTGAGAGCCATAACCTAATGAATAGGGAAGTGTTACCATAGTATCAAGTGAGTCATGGATTCCAAAGACATGGGGGAGAGTGACTTTTGTATTGTAAACCACCATAAGTTGTGCAGTAAATGAGACAGTACATGTATCTATTGTCATATCCACTCAACTGACAAAGTGTATTATTACCGCGCTGTGTACGTTTATACAAGAGTCTCTCTTACTTAACTCGTGCTAGCTTACTCAGCCTCAGGAGTTGCTTTAGGGGTATTTGTCATTCATGCCACTGATGGTAAACTGATTCGTTTATGTATATATTTTAGCTGTCTGCTAAAGTAGTTATCTATCCATATAAAAATAACGGGTTTTGGAAACTTTTTGTATTTGCTTCCTATCATTACCGTCTGTACAATGACCTGTGTGATACTTAATATAAGGTTCAATGGAAAATAGCAGTGTATGACTGTGAAATTATAAAGAAAATAAATAAATGAAATAAATAAATAAAGGTTTGGCAACAAACCTGCATGTATAAATAACCAATTGTTAGCAAGATAGTACCTGGATAGATTTCCACTTTCCGTATACTACTTACATCACTACGCCTGCTCTGCTAGTGAGATAGTACCTGAGTAAATTTCCACTTTCCAGATACTACTTACACCCATATGCCTGCACTTCACTCTCTCTATACTACAAACACAGCTTAGACTGTTGCCACTAAACCCATTTCTAGCTGAACATACAAGTAATAGTATGAATATATCTGTAGAATATATTGGTGGGACAATGGGCCTGTAGTGTACAGTTGTACAGAGTCATGTACGTGCTATATAAGGGTCAGATTTTTAGAAAATGTACAATTGGCAGCTGTACACATTTAGTAAATTATGCTAAATTATGCTACAATTTGGTCAATACTAGGTAAATTCGAGTATATTCAGCATTGCTTTAATTCTAGCAATCTGTTTGGTTAGGTTGAACTGTGTTTTGAAAAATATTTTAGTTTGGAATTTGGGTTATTTGAGAAGATTGGCGAAGTTGAATTGTACATTTTTTGAAAATCTGACCCATAAATCACCTTATTAACGAGGCTCAACAGCCACTGTCTGTAGCAGTACATGTGAAGTAGCAAATAGTGACCAAAGACCGAGATTTCAGGATTCAGTGGCTGAACCAAAGCCTGCTCTATCTCTCTATCTTACTATCCATCTATCTCTCTATTTATCTATTAATCTATCTATTTATCTCACTAAGTACCTATCATATCGCAGTGTATTAATGTGCAGTGCATAAATTGTATTGATCCTAGGGCAGGTATAGCTCCTATATAGGAGACACATTCTTGGCAGTCAACCAAAAGGGGGAGCTTTCGCTAGATATGTTTGTTGGTAAAATAAATGGGACTAATGGTACAGTGTATAAGCTATAGAAAACATGCCATGTTCAGCATGGAGTATTTAACAATGCTCTAATATTAATATTAACATGAGGGTTTCCATAACACAAATCTCCATCTTCCCCATCATGCATTTGGTTTTCAAAGATCATTTAAAATCTATACAAGCTATGATATTGATGGAAACATTCTTGCAATTTTCGATAAAAAAAAAACTCCATAATTATTTGTATGTTAGATTGGATCCATCCCAGGATGCACTGCAACATACGTGCACAGTGGCACATGCAAGTGCCCTATTACACATCACAGCGCCCACCTGTATACCACAACAGCTGACACGGAGACGCTGGAGAAGGAGTGGACATGTTTTAAGAACGTCAGGATCTACCACCATCCCCAACACAGCCTTTAGATGGACACCACTTGACCCAGAGGAAGACCTACAACCTACTGGAGGGGAAGGAACAGTAGAGAAAGAGCTGAGAGATGGGGATGACCCGGAGTGAGGCAGAAAGCAAGATGAGACGGATGGTCATCTCTTATTAAGACCTTATGCACTGTTTGGAGTGAATGTGACTTTTGGAGTAAAGGGGGCGGGGAGGAGTCCCACCGATCGGTTTTAGCCTTTCGTCTTGAAATACAGTTGGACCTATAGAAGGACTTGACTAGGGGTTACAAAAAGTAACAGCGTGTGATTATAGTCATCATATATAACGCCCGTGCTGTATGAGCGGTGCAATAAAGAGGGTGCAATAATTGAGTCTCTTTTTCTTTTAACCTAAGATACTTCATGGAGAATCAAAATAAAAAAACAGAGGTTTATTTTTCCCTAAGGAAAATATTCTCCCTAAGGGCTAATAATAAATAGTGAATGGAACTCGGACCTAACAATTGTATATGTATTTGACACAATTTTCCAATAAATTGTATTCAATTATTAGCACTTCGTTCCATTCTCTGTATATATATACGAATATAAACTACTAAATATAAAGTAAAGTGTTAGATGTTGACAGATGTGAGTGTCAGAAGGTGGAACAATGTGTACAGACGGACTCGACCATACCTCCCCCGCCTGTAGGCAAAGGTAAGGAGTTACATAAGATTGCGGCATAGAAACTGAATTCATAAAATAAATTGACTAAAACGTTATTTCCCACGATATGATATCTTCACTCTCAAACTATCCAGAAACACATCCTGGTGAATCTGATACAACGTATCTGATCTAATATAAAGATATATTGGCACCCTAATGCATATCTGATGACATATTATGCTATATATCAACAGACATATATGCATGTATAAACAGACATATATGATATAGGCATATCATATACAGAGATATATAACAACCCGCATACAATAACTGTAACATTTCACCATATAGCCCCAATGAACGATTACTGGGAGGTTATATTGGGTGCAGGTTGACCTGTAAATGCCATCAATGCCCATGAATTGCAAATTGGACAAATATGATGCGTTAACCAGACATAAATGTTGATTATTGTCAATGCGTGGCCCGACTCAGCCGCCTCACCCAAGTGTAGGCATTCTAGGTCAAATGAACCTTTAAAAGACTGAGGAATATATTTCTGCTAATCAGTAACGTTGCCTAATTTGATGAAAATGTGCCAGGCAAGCGATCCAAGCAGGTTCTCAACTATAATTATCTTATTTGCAATCTTGTAAAAAAAACCCCACAAGACAGCTGTTTCCTTGGATCCTGGATCCTGGATCCTGGATCCACAGCAGAGAAATGAAAATATTATTATATGTGGCAAATCATCTGTAGCTAAATGTCATCATTGTAAGCTCGACTCCATAATATACTTTTGTCCAGAGAGTGTTTCTATGGTTATGCACTATAAGTTATGCCATTGCATTATGAAAGTTTTGTATTAGAAAAAAACCCAGACGTTAATCAATTATTAATATATCTCATGACATATCAAGATTAAACTTTTTGGTGCATTTCTTTTTGTATTGAAAAAAAACCACACAGCTCTATGCTAATTAATTTAGTGGATCAACCTTCTTTTGGAACATGTCCCTTTTCAGGACCATTGGTATAAATACATCATTATCCAGAAGGTCATATGATAGGATCCCTACATGACCTATAGGTGACCAATCTACCAGTGGCCATTGAGTCGTCAAGTGACCCCAGTCACACACACATTCCCTGATAGGTCTGTAAAGTCAACTTGACTCATAGACCTGATCATGTGGAGGATAAATTCATTTGGATCCAACCCTTAAAGTGGAAGCATCATCTAGGCGGGGAAAGGCCTATGCTATCGGATTCACACTTACGTCCTCAATGGCTGAAATCACCATTTGCCCGCCCTCCAGATCGAGTGCACCCTAGCGGGGAGAATGTGTGTCCTTGTAACAACAGCAGGTAGGATATTAAACATAAAGGTCGCTCATGGAGGCTGATTTTTATGGCAGGCGCGGGACGCAATAGTTTAAATCTTAATTATGGGCAGGGATTCTGCTAGTCGCTAGATGGCGATGTGAGATTAGAGGAGGGCCCAGTGCCATCTGTCCCGCCATTCTTGCACGCTCACACACTCACACAGCAGCGGCTATTTATAGCCGTAGCCCCGCGCGCCATGACAACCACCCCAGATGGCGCGCATGATACGTCCCCAATCTTGTGTCCTTCGCGTCATCAGTTTGTGCGTAATACGTCACAGAATGTGCGCTCCCTGCGTCGCGGAAACCTCCGCGGTCGCTTGCGCTAACGTGCGCACGGCTCTAGAAAGATGCGGCCGCGATAGCTGGGGACACAGAGCCCGGCCCGGGACTAGACTTTTAATAGAAGCATGACCGTGCTTAATGTTATGAATATTCATGCTCGTCCCGCGAGGATCGACGAGATTGATTATAGTGACCGTCTGTCGTCTATGGCGAGCATCCGTTCAATAAGAAGAGGGCGGAGGCTGAACGAAATGCCCTCTCCCCGGTCAAGGGTCACACCAGTGCCCCCCGAACCTACTTCTCTCCCTATCATTGAAGGCGCGCAAGAATAAAGTGAAATCAGATTTACATTTTGCCCGGGGACATCATTTCTATGCTTGACCACAATAAGCCTTCATCAGGGTAAATAAGATGTAATCACACCCCAAGTAAATATGACTGTAAATAGATATTCCCAATTTTGAATGTGCAGAGGCAGAATGCGGAATGAAGAGAGGAAAGAGATCATTTTTTATTATTTTCAGGTTCTTTGTGACGCAAAAAAAACAAGGTCACTCCAGAAATACGGTATGGGAAGTAAAATATCCTTATGAATAACAATTTTAAATATCGCCATATGTGTGCAAAAACATGCTGGTGTCCAGTTACTTGACACGGTGGGGGGATGAACTCAAAACAATCTGATTGTATCAGTGAAATGAGAGAGTAATAATCCACTTTTGCTCTAGAACTTTTTGCAGGTTTCCGGACTGCATCTGATACATGCCTTATTTCCCGTAGCAAGCAATATGATACAGGAAAGGCAAATTGCACATCGCGGAAACAAGACCATCATGCCCGGCCCTGGAATTCAATCTTGGAGCCTCGCAGTGTCTCGCGTTAATTCTTTAAATCTCGTGACGTTGCGTCTGTAGGTTATCAGCGTCGAGGAAGGAACGCTGTGCCCGCAGGCGACGTTAGTCATGGACGCAAGGGGGACGCCCGGAACCGTGCTAGAGACGCGCTTCCCCCCCCCCCTCTCAGGGGCAGAGTCAGAGATTTCCTCTGGGCTGGAAAGCAGGGGGGGCGGAGAGAGAGAGATTAAAAGGACTGATAATGCCCAAAACTCTTCCCCCGATTGCTACTAATATCATACCAATAAGCAAGAATTTTTATATCCACTCAAGACACATTTATGGTTTTTGATATAGTATTTTCGTTCTACATGATTAAAGATTAACATTTAATTTTCGCTTTTAAGAGTTAAGGGGGGGGGGGGTGCCCCCCCTGTCCCCCCCCCTCCATACGATCCAGCAATGCCTCTCACCACTGCGTCTCACAACAATGGCCCTAATAGGACCATCTCACGTCCCTCTCCTCTCCTCTCCTCTCCTGGCACATCTCTATTTTAATAGTCTACCTTCACCCAAAAAATAAGCCAACCCTGGCTGCTGCCTCTTCTGCTGGTTATGAAGGCTACACGCCGGGCTACCTACGCTTCATTTAAGGCCTGGGGACCAAGTTGTCCATTACTTTCCCAAGAGTGGACCCACTTCTAGATGGAGTCGCTTGCTTGCCTGTAGCAAATCCTGATCATATTCGCTCGATGATTTTCAATGCGAATCATCGTGAATGCAAATCAAGGGTTTGTTTATGTTTGCTCTGTTTTCTTTTTTATCAGATCAGGGGGAGACGAAAGATGGGCAAACTATACATAAAGACTATTTTACTTCATATAATTTCCCTAACTTGCTGATCTATACCGAATACCGGAGAACTCCTCTAATGGTAGTGTGTCTGCAATAAATGTTTTCAAATCAAATCAAATACTGTTCACATAAGACATTGAGACAACCATCTCACATTGGTACCTACGGTTTGCCTTCCTCAATCAGGAAACGAATATGAAATCTCACCTGAAACATAGAAAAGAAAACATGAATATTTCATCAAATAGATTATCAGTGATCTGGAATCAAAAGCAAGTTCATGAAATTAACCATTCATTAAGACATTGTGGTTAGTAAGGATAGCGACTATTTTATAGAACAATCTCAAGGATGAGATAGACACCTATTGTTTAAAATATTAATAAGAAACTAATTTCACACAACCTCTATTCATAACAGTGGTCGGGCATGCTCTTTCATTTATTCATTTATTTGTTTATAGTATTCACAGCACAGTATATGGTTTGCAAATCCACGTTTACACTTAGAAATGCATTCCCCTATACGGGACAACATTATTCCCAGCCCTATTTCATTCAGTTGTCTTCATATCGATGCCACAAGATTCATTCAAGGCACTGTTAGCATAGAAGGGACCAATGCAGTGATAATGAAAGAAAAATAAACTCCCCCTGTATAAAAATATCTTTGATAAAAACTTTCAACAACCATTGTATTCTTTTCATTGGCCTGGGAATCATCACCTTCCATCTTGCGTATCACGTGATACACAAATTCACTGGGTTGGAAAAGAGACAAGATGGGCGAGAAGATCTACTCATGAAAAACTCAAGAACGTATCATCTTCGATGCTTCCATTTGTCTGGATCCTGCCTATTTGGCCATGAATAATTAATGGTTGAGAACTTCAGAGGCCTAATTAAGGAATTGGTATTTTGATCTTTGATACAATAGGTATCAAAGAGAATGTAGCTAAGATAAAAAGTGAACAAGGTTCTATGACCTTGATTCGATTTGATATCAAAATGTGAACGCTGTGTAACGCCAGGTCAGATTTTCAGAAAATGTACAATTGGCAGCACTACACATTTAGTAAATTCTGCTAAACTAGGCTGCAATTTGGCCAATACTAGGTAAATTCAAGTATATTTGGCATTGCATTGATACTAGCAATCTGTTTGGTTAGGTTGAACTGTATTTTGAACTTTATTTTCGTCTGAAATTTGGGTTATTTGAGAAGATTGGCGAAGTTGAATTGTACATTTTCTGAAAATCTGACCCAGATACAGCAGCTTTCTCATGCGAAATAATTGTGAGTATGCTATAAATGAGTAAAGTTTATTTTGGTCTGTACCATCTTTAGTACATCCTTTATCTCTATGAATAGCTCGATAGCTTTTCTTACTCTATAAGGCAAAAAAAATAGGCGTGTTTCCGATTTATCTGGCTGAAAATTAGGTAGGGGGGTGGTAACTTTTTTTTTTTATTTTTTTTTTTTTTTGGAAACCACCTCCCAGGAACTGAAAAAAATGTCCATTTCATAACAATAGTTGTTTTAAACAAGGGAAATGTGCTTTTTGACAGTTCTGGGCTAGGAAAACCCATTTTCCTGCTTTCATAAGCTTTTTTTGTCAGAAAATCCCAAAAAAGTAAGATATGATTTTTTAAAAAATCAGGTATGGTAAGAAAAAAGTTAGGTAGGGTAAGGTTTTTCTAGGCGTGTGGGGGGGGGGGGGGTAAATCGGAAACACACCTATTTTTTCCCCCTAATTATAGTGGATATAAATATATAGCTATCATTTTCTGTATGGCTGGGCATTGTTTCTTTCGTGTTACCGAGTTGAGAAATGAGGATGATTAGAATCGCCCTACACGAATGTCAAGTATGGATCTAGCGCTCTCACTCGCCAGAACTAGTATTATCTAGCTACATAATGTAATGGTAATTATATGTGATGTGTTTCAGGAAAATAAGTCATAAGTCGCAAAATTGATATTTTTCAAAGTGTTTTTTTCACAAGATCACATAATTCGAATGTTCTAATTTTTGGGAGGTTTATCACTTATAGCTATATCTATAGTTGTATCAAATTTCAGGACAATCTATCTAATATATCCTTTCGTTTTAAAGGTCGTCATATGGACTACATTTAGGTACTTTACTGTTTATTGACCCCCAGAAATAATAGAAACTATTTTTTTCAAAAACGAAAATATCAAACGTAAAATCTAGAAACACTTATTAAATTATTAGACTGTTTACTATCATTGGAATCGGCATGATCTCATCTTTTCAAATATAATGATATCTCAAAATCTATTTTTTGCGACTTATGACTCATTTTCCTGAAACACATCACATATGTGCAACCTTATTAGCCATACATCCTTCTGTATTGTTATATTTTTCTATTCCCATAAGAATTGGACTGACTATAGTTACTAATTATCTCATTTCTGATTATACTATTCTCCTTACAAGTGATAATGTCTCAATCAGGTTTAGCTGAGAATAAAATCATCATTGCAATGCTTTTGTTAAATAAATACATCTTAAGGCCCTTGTCCACTAAGCCGATTCTCATACGATTCTCACAGAATTTAGTAGAAAAGAGTCCTCTGCGGCAATCGCCTGAGAATCGGCTTAAAACTAAAAAAACTAAATATGTAGCTATCAGCTTACAGATAAATAGCGATAGTTTTATTGCCTCTTGAATGTGTTAGTAGTGCTAATTCCCGCTAGGTGTGCGAGTAAACACGACTTTTAATCATTGAGTGACTCATATTACAAAAACTCGGAGCAAAAATAATCTACAGGAGGAATTAATGCATTCTGGATGCCTCTTCTAAGCGCGGATCACCAAGGCAAACATAGTTAACTGGATCTCACTCTAAACGGTTACTAGGCAACATAGACGCCATCTCAAGTATGCAATAATCAGCGCATGCGCCCCTTGTCCTTGCCCCCTCTTCCCAAACACAGCGCCGCCTAGCGTTGAAGCTGGAACTAGCCCGAGGTCATCTCTCATTCGTCGTGTCAATATTGGTGGCGTTCTGGGCAATGCTTGGCCCGTACTTAATATTGCTGATCCCTCGGGCTGATGGAAATGCCCCCCTTTAATAAATACAAATTTATACATAAATACAAAAATTAGCAATAATAATAATGCTATGTTTGCTGCTGTTCGGAGGGCATGGATCCGGAGCTTTTTACATCAGGGGCATGAAGCTGGTTTGGTTTTTTCGCGCGATGTTCGTTTTTTGTTCGTTATTGCGATTGATGTCTTGATGCTGCGATCAATTTAAAAGATGGTGAACAGATTCTCAATGCACGTTTGTACAACACATTCCACTGTTGTTATGTTGCGATGATAACGATTCAAAGTTGTAAAGATAGCCTTATGTCAAATAAAGGACAAAGAGAACTGTTTAAACTGTCTTACTGAATGCTAAAATATACTATCAATATTATATGACCTTTGTCAGCTCAGGGATCGGTGGAAGACCACCACAATGGTGAGCCATTAGCTGTTTTGTGAAATGAATTGAATCTAAGAATGATGTATGTAGCTCTCAACCTGAATAAAAACGAATTTTTAAAAAAACCAAAAAAAACCCCAAACGGTTTGCATACTGGCTATTCCCAGTGAATATGCTCCAGTGAGCCCATATCTCGATGCCTACAACTGTATTTTATCTAACATTGTACCCTATAGATGCCTTATTCCTATACCTTTATCATGTCTTGATGATTAGCTGAATAAACATATGAAATCTCGATGTAATTTAATAAATTAAAGTCCCATCTAATAGTTTTTCATTTGGGCAAATGAGACCTAACACTATTGTGAGAATTTGACCCAATAAAATCTAAGAATTGAATCTAAGAATGATGTATGTAGCTCTCAACCTGAATAAAAACGAATTTTTAAAAAAAACAAAAACCAATAAAATCAGTCAAAAAACCCTACTAAATAAAGAAATACACAAATGAACCAAGGTGTAAATCTATACCAGACGTGGTGGGTGTCCACAGATATGTAGACAGTCAAATAGGATAACAGAAAAATACGCTGATTCAGGTAATACAACTTCCCGAACAAGGTAATCAGTTTAATGAGTATTTCATAATCCAGGTAACTAAGAGGGTTTGCTGAGGGGAAGGTCATTAAAGGGGAAATAACTGGGTGAACCTGCGACTCCTGATTAGGTAAGACCCTCCCCACACACAGCCGATTTGCCCACCGATTGCCCCCCGATTTGGATCTTCCGATGAATACTATGATTTCATTTCAAATCCTGGTTTATGTTTTTGAAATAGCATACCAGGGGTGGAAATGAAATCCTAGGATTCATCGGGAGACCCAAATCGGGGGACAATCGGGGGGCAAATCGGCTGAGTGTGGGCAGGGTTTAAGGGTTGACTATGAGGCCTTCCTACGTTTCTTGGGATCCTTTTGCCATGCATCCATGGTCTAGCCCCAACATCATGATCAAAGATTTCCCATCAATTCCAGGGTGACAGATTAGGCAATAGGAGTTCGTTTGCCATGGTTACCATAGTAACGACCCACAAAACCTGTACCTCACACCAAATGATCATTAGTCGCGTTATACTGGAAACAAAACAACCCAAAACATGGATTTTTTCCCACTTTGTTTTGGCAGAATTAAAAGTTTGCCTGTTTGCGTTTCATTTGTGCAACGTCAGTGATGTCACGGAGAATGGTGATCATTGTGGACGAACCAAGAGGCACATCCCTTTCTAGACATTCAGGAGGCACCTGAGGACTTTTGTGAAAGGGGGGAGGAAGGTTAAAAATACTGGTATTCGTCCCAGCTATGCATAACTAAAACATGGTTTAAATATTGATCAGGAAATTCAAAGAAACACAAAATGGCGCTGCTTATGTATCTAAATGTACAATAAAACATTATTATTTCTATCTAAACTCATATTTAGATAATAATTGTTGGTGTTAAAAGCCCCATGTGCAGCCCCTCTCTAATTTGGGCAGACTTTGCCTTCCTTTGCTATGCACGTCTCTCACTGGGCGGTCCATCCGGCCTCGCCGCCATCTCATCGGCCCCTCATTGTTAATGGAAATCCTACCTAATATTCATAATTCCCCCTCACTTTCCAGCTAACCCCAGGCCCCCCACCCATTGTTTTCCTCATAATAAACTCCGATGGCACAAAATGTTCTCTGCGTGCTTTTTATGGCTTCAATAGAACATTCTCTGAGAACCAGAGTCAAGTCTCGCGGCGTCGCGCATACTCTCGTGACACTAGCGCCATTTTTATCAATTTCCGGCGCTCCATGACAGCATTGAAACGCCGTCTCGGGGTGTGCATGGTAAGTGAACAAAACTGGTGATTTGTTGTTGTCAGACCTGATTTGGAAGTGGTCACTGACAGTCAGTCAGACTGGCGAGGAGCGCATATGGCACCGATTGGCCACAAGGGAAAGATTATGAACAGAGAATTTGATTTAAAGTTTTAAGACTGATGGCTTGTGCTAGCCTCATGTAAAGGAAGCAAGGAATATCAACTGGCAAATAATATTCGATCCACAATTAGCTTCAGCGTTAAATAGACCATTCAGACGAAGTACACCGAATCCACTTATGCTTAACATATTCTAAAATAGACGTTTCCCTTCTAGTATCTTTTTGACTGTATTTTTCCCTCTCATACAATTAACATCCATTTACAACTTGGGTAATCGACAAAAACAGTGACCAAACAATCACTCAAAATAAAATACTTCCATTTTCTATGATGTTTCATGACTTTTCAATTTACACCTTGGCCTAAACAGCATCATTAGGGAGAAATGATTGGGCGGCCATTTTGGTAATGGAGATTCATAAAACGAGGACCAGGAGCACCGCCAGGTTCTTTGATGGACTTTGTCTCGGGCCTAGTTATCGTCCAGTAGTAGATGAGGGCTTCCAGAACTGCGGAAGTGAACCTTTCTCACAGATGTCATTAATACGATCCTGACACGCGGTCAGATGAGCTGGTGATGTGGGGGGGGGGAGAGGTGGGAAGAGGGTGAGGAGTGGGTGAGGAGGAGGAGAGAGGGGGAGGAGAAGGAGAGAGGGGCGAGAGAGAGAGGTGGGGAAGAGAGAGAGAGGTGGAGGAGAGAGTGATGGAAGAGAGAGATGGAATAATAAGAGAGAGATTGAAGAGATGGAGAAGGAGGAGGAGGAGGGGAGAAGTGGGAGAGAACGAGAGAGGAAGAGGAGGAGGAAGAAGAGGAGTAGGAGGAAGGAGGACAGGAAGGGAGTGAAGGAGTGACGAAGAGTGGAACGACTGGAGTGATAACAAAGAGGGGGGACAGGAAAGAGAGAAGAGAAAAGAGGTGGAGAAGAAGGAATAGGAAGAATGGATAGACTGGAAGAAGGAGTCGGAGATGGAGGGGAAGGAAAGAGAGAGGAGGAGGTAGAGGAAAGGGAGGAGGAGGTAGTGGAAGGAGAGGAGGAGGTAGAGGAAAGGGAGGAGGAGGAAGAGGAAAGGGAGGAGGAGGTAGAGGAAAGGGAGGAGGAGATAGAGGAAAGGGAGGAGGTAGAGGAAAGGGAGGAGGAGGTAGAGGAAAGGGAGGAGGAGGTAGAGGAAAGGGAGGAGGTAGAGGAAAGGGAGGAGGAGGAAGAGGAAAGGGAGGGGGTAGAGGAAAGGGAGGAGGAGGTAGAGGAAAGGGAGGAGGGGTAGAAGAAGGAGAGGAGGAGGTAAAGGAAAGGGATTAGGAGGTAGAGGAAAGGGAGGGGGTAGAGGAAAGGGAGGAGGAGGTAGAGGAAAGGGAGGAGGAGGTAGAGGAAGGGGAGGAGGGGGTAGAAGAAGGAGAGGAGGAGGAAGAGGAAAGGGAGGAGGAGGTAGAGGAAAGGGAGGAGGAGGTAGAGGAAAGGGAGGAGGAGGTAGAGGAAAGGGAGGAGGAGGTAGAGGAAAGGGAGGAGGAAGAGGAAAGGGAGGAGGAGGTAGAGGAAAGGGAGAAGGAGGTAGAGGAAAGGGAGGGGGAGGTAGAGGAAAGGGAGGAGGTAGAGGAAAGGGAGGAGGTAGAGAAAAGGGAGGAGGAAGAGGAAAGGGAGGAGGAGGTAGAGGAAAGGGAGGAGGAGGTAGAGGAAAGGGAGGAGGAGGTAGAGGAAAGGGAGGAGGAGGTAGAGGAAAGGGAGGAGGAAGAGGAAAGGGAGGAGGAGGTAGAGGAAAGGGAGGAGGAAGAGGAAAGGGAGGAGGAAGAGGAAAGGGAGGAGGAGGTAGAGGAAAGGGAGGAGGGGGCAAAGTAAGGTGAAAAGTAAGGTGAAAAGGAGGTGGCAGTTCGATCTTCAAAGTGAGAAATGAAGCAGCTGAGAGGATCAGTCATTGTAGGAAACGGGCGCTGGGCCAAGGGAAGGGAGACTTCATTGTGTGGAAGGAAGGTGGAGGAAGGAGTGTGTGTGTGGGGGGGGGGGGCGGGGGGGGGGCCTTACTCATTGCTGGTTGATAAGGCATGAGGGGGGGCGGTGTCGGGTGGGAGGGGGTTTAAGGTGGGTTTGGGGAGGGTTCTGAGGCGGGGGGGGGGGGAGGGTCGCTGATGGCTGAGCAGGGGAGAACCATTGCCTTTGGTGGATCTATGTGTTTCGTGATAGAGACAATCATAGAGTCGTTGTTTGAAGATGATTCCCTAATAAGAGGTTTGGGGGAGGAGCTATCACATGTCAGCCAGACAAAATGACTGTAATAGGCAGACTAGGGACTGACAGACAGAACACACACACTAGGGACGTCTGCTCGGGGCCAGCAACCTGGGTATTAACCCGTATTCTCACATTCATGTTGATTTAATTCCATTATTTGACCACCGCGCCTTGGCTTTCAAAATAACCCAAGGGAAACACAGCCCGGCCTGTGAACAAACATCAAATAAGCTCCATCCCACATGCGCTCAGAATTTCAAAAATGACTTCTCAAAATAAATACAGTTAGCAAAATAAGCGAGACAAAGATGGCACCATTAAGATTCTGGTATACAAATAAAAAGAACATGCTGACTCCAATAATATTAGGTATTCAAAACATTTTCAATAGAACTTTGGATGAATAAATATTTACAAGAGGTGAAAAGTGACTCAATTTGCTCCAAAAAGTCTTCACTTTAGGCAAGCTCCAAACAAAAAGCCTGTCATTAAAGTCTGGTTTTCTATTTGCCCCGTTGGGCATGTTGACACCATGGGTGTGGCAGTCATCTGGTTTCTTCCCATGAAATCCCAGCCGTCCACTGTAACCCACTTCACCCATGTTCTTCAGTCTCCACCCATTAGGGTCAGATTTTCAGAAAATGTACAATTAGCAGCTCTACACATTTAGGAAATTCTGCTAAATTAGGCTGAAAAATGATGAATACCGGGTGTATCTGAGTATATTTGGTATCACATTGATTTAAAGTAGCAGTTTTGTTATGTTAAACTGCATTTTGAAGCTCATTTTCGTCTTAAATGTGGGTTATTTGAGAGGATTGGTGAAGGTGAATTGTACATTTTCTGAAAATATGACCCATTAAACCTGTGAAACAAGCCAACTTTCACTCACTCACGCCCCCTGGTATCGATGACCTATTTTCACCCTCGCCACCAGGTGACGCTGGACTGACCTAGAAAGGCATAAATCCCCCGCCTAAAATCTCTGACTAAGTAGGTCAACCCCAGGTCAGATCTAGGTCAGATGGATCCACAAGGGATCAGAACAAAAAAAGAAGCTCAGACTAATCCTGCAAGTTGACCCGCGGCAGGCTGCGGCAGGCTGGGCAGTCGCCAATCAGGGCGGCATTATTAAGGCAGGTTCCACAGCTTGCTTTGAATAACTTGTTAATGTGCAAGTGAGGGACTGATGTAAACAGGAGTAGTCCGATTGTGACTTCTACCTCAGAGAGAGCTGCTCCTTGGGGGTTTAACCATTTTGTGGAGGATATTAGATGTGCTGACGTTGTGTCAAGAATGAGTGTTAAAGTGCTAAAGTGTGTAAAGTTCCAGTTCTAGTTAAGTAAGAAGTGTTATAGTTATGGACCTTTTTTGCTGGGTGAAAGAATTTATGTAGGTTTGTACTTCTCTTCTCACACATTTTCTTTTACACGCTTTTTTTTACAGTTCCTATTCATTTGTATAAAAGATATAAAAGAAATCGGTGTCGAATCAAGATTATGTTGAAACGTAACGTAGTGAGAATTGTATTTTGGGTATTATTCTGTTAATGAGGAAATAGAGGCCATCCAATAGTACATCCACTGAAAACGATCAATAATAGTTATTCCACGAAAACAAGTCCAATTAAAGGTATTGCAACTGTCGGATAAATATTTCTATTCCATGAACAGAATAATAAAATTTGTGAATATTTGGATCACCTAGGGCTTCAATAATTGTGATATAATAGTATCATAATACGTGTGAAATCCTGTCATCCAAGGAGAATAGTTTCAACATAATTCACTTCAATTACAATGAAGAGTCTGGAAGATTCCGGTATTGCAAACGACACCTCCCAAGGTCCTGATGGGGTATCCTTTTAAGGAAATAAACATACATGCAATTACCATTCTCTAGGTAATATGGTTGAAATAAAACACACGGACCACAATATATTCCTCTCCTGTACAAGAAACGGTTTAGTGATGATCACTTGCAGAGACAGGCCCATTAGGCCGACGTCGGACCCTTGGCAACTTGTGAGTAGTATATGAAAATGGGGGATATGAGTTGGCATCAACATTCCCCAGAGGTTCTCAATTTAACCTTCTCAATTTGGTCTCTCAAAATCAAATGGGAAATACTTCTATGATAGGTATCAGTTAAAGGGTAACCTTTAAGGAATATTTGGGCTTTCGCGAATGACAAGAGAAAAAGCGCAGAGAGGACTTATCAATGCACTGCATCAGTAGGACTACAGATTTGTATAATAGGAAACAGGGCCTCGTGAGAAAAGTGATTGCTCCTTATATGGGTGATCCATATTTGGTGAGGGAGCTTGAGTTACTCACTGCTTCCTTCTCTATATTTGGGTATAAAAGAGCGACTCGGGTTTTACCCTTCATTAACCCTTTGATGATCACTTTTTGGACAAGATCATAAGTATTTCATGTAGTTCCCCTCTATTTCTTTTTAAAGTTACAATAATAACATTCCATTCGAATGGGAGAGATCTATCAAATATGAATTTGATTTGTTGATTTCATCTTTCATCAGATAAATGATATTATCCAACCAAGTTCCACTGATCGTAATTATTTACTTTAATGTACTTTGTTTACATAATGGAAATATCGAGTCATCCACGATTGAAACAATACATGTACGTTATCCAGACTGCTTTAGCTGGCGTGTGTCCATTTGGAATAATTTCCCAGAAAGTATAGTGGTATGATATCTGATTTTTCCCAAGAACCCAAGAGAGAGATTATTACGAACTACCCAGATTAATGTATTAATCAAGCGGAAAATTTGGCAGCAGCGAAACAGACCGGGCATTGAATTGCTAACATTAGAGAAACACCTGGTGTCAGAAATCCCAAATAGAAATGATTATGCGGTGTGCGCATGCGCTAGAGGAAGTCTCTTGCACTCAGCATGGCATTCTGGGAACGTCTGGGAACGCGCAACGTGCGCACGTCGTTAATAAATGGCGAAAGACAAGGTGTCCACAATACCAGTTAACACAGTTGATTAGTTACAGGTTTGGCCGCGGGGTGTGCTGGCTCGCCCAACACCTGGACCACCAGAGGGAGGTAGCAGGAGTATGTGTGACTTGATTAACCAGACTGCGCCCTGGCGGCGGGAAGCCTATTTACCTGGGTGAACTGAAGGTCAGCCTGACAAGGTAGTGCCGCCCTGGTGGTGGATATTGTGAATATTCCCTCTATTGTAAGAGAAAAAGCAACGAGCGGTGTAGACTCATGAACGAGATCGATTGCTATAAATGGGTCAGATTTTCAGAAAATGTACAATTCAACTTCGCCAATCCTCTCAAATAACCCAGATCTATGACAAAAATAAAGTTCAAAATACAGTTCAGCCTAACCAAACAGATTGCTATGATCAATGCAATGTCGAATATACTCAAATTTACCTAGTATTGACCAAATTGCAGCCTAATTTAGCAGAATTTACTAAATGTGTACGGCTATCAATTGTGCATTTTCTGAAAATCTGAATCATATATATGTTTGATAATACATGTTTCCCCCATTAAAAATATGGCCGGGAAACTATTTCTAGTCGGTTTCTAGAGATCAGTGAGACAGATCAGAAAAGTACAAAAAATGAATACAAAAAAAAAGATTTCAAAATGATTTCTAAAAATCAGTTTATGACATGTCTTAGCATTGGATGAGCCTCGATGGCCGGTTACCATAATAAAGCTTGTGATTTAAAAACAAATGTTCCCTATATAGATTGCCCTTATTGTAGCCTTGGTCATGATAATATCTTGTAGTATCTACAATACATTTTATTATTATTCTATTACCTCAAAGTTTGCTTTGTTAAAAATGGACCATGAATGATAAAGCATGATATAGGTAATTTAATTAAATTGGAAAAGATCTTTCTGCTATCAGCCAAACTTCCTCAGCTGTTGCCTTCTTGTAGAATAAAAATGTATAAGAAGCTTATAATCCTTTTCACTGTACCTACGTACCTACGTACACTGTACGTATGCCTGCTGACGATTCTTTAGGAATATACTTTGATTTTCTATTACGATTTTGTTTGTATGTAGTTGCACCAGAAAGTCAACTGCAATGAAAATAATATCAACACATTGGCAATATCTATGAAAATCCCCCCATTTTAAAAATCCCTAAACATTCTTAGCTATTTGTACTCAAAGACAGAACACTTCCCCAAAGTACAGCCGAGCCGTTATCTTTATGGGAAGCAAAGTGTGTTTGAATGTTCTGCTTGGTGACTAGGATAAATAGGCAATTGCTGCTACAACCGCTCAAAGTTCCATAAATTGTTACTGCTATTTTATCGTCTGGTAATGAGGAAGTCCATTCTTGTAAGGGTGGCGGTGACAGACCATTGTCCAGTCCACTTCCGGCTGACCACTGACTGTGTGCTCGTCACGGACGCTGAACGCGCGCAGCAGGACCCCTTGTTCCCGCCCTTTTATGCCTGGTTGTCTTCGCAGACGACATTTTGTCAATAGGGAGGTTACCATGACTACATTGACAACTTTTGGGGAAGATACTCATCCTATAGTTCTAAGGACATGAGTCTTGCAGACATTGGTTGGAAACATGCCGTTGTAACTATTGTTAGAAAGAGGAGGGTTTTGATGTTGACTTTTCAAGATATCTAAAAGATCATTATGTATTGTGAGATTATCAAGCTTTCAAGCAGGGGATGCTATTTGAAGCTTTATGTACTCATTCATCAGCGATTCAAGTATGTTCATGTCTTCAGTGAAAGCTTCCCCTGTCCCCATTCAACGAGAAACATTTAATCGAAATCAAGATGTTGTTCGTGGTCCTGGGTATGACCATAAAGTGCCTTTCTGTCTCTTTTTCTCTGCCTCTCTCTCCCTTCTTCTCTATCTCTATTTCCTGGGTATGATCATAAACTGCCTCCCTCTCAGCTCTCCTGCCCTTGATATAACCATATTAAATGTGTTGATAAGGGCTTAAAGCAACCAATCTCACTCACTCACTCAAGATGTTGTTCAAGTCCCAGATTCGAATCCAATAAGCGCCTTAGCAAAGTATTATTTTACCACCCACCCATGCAGTGCATACCTACATACATATAGCTGTCTAAGGCTATATGTATGCAGAATGTAGAAGCCATTAGAGACAGTGTAGGATGGTGGCTATTACAACTCCTCTATTAGAGGCAGTGCAGGATGGTGACTATTACAACTCCTCTATTAGAGACAGACCAGGATGGTGGCTATTACAACTCCTCTATTAGAGGCAGTGCAGGATGGTGGCTATTACAACTCCTCTATTAGAGACAGTGCAGGATGGTGGCTATTACAACTCCTCTATTAGAGGCAATGCAGGATGGTGGCTATTACAACTCCTCTATTAGAGGCAGTGCAGGATGGTGGCTATTACAACTCCTCTATTAGAGACAGTGCAGGATGGTGGCTATTACAACTCCTCTATTAGAGACAGTGCAGGATGGTGGCTATTACAACTCCTCTATTAGAGGCAGTGCAGGATGGTGGCTATTACAACTCCTCTATTAGAGGCAGTGCAGGATGGTGGCTATTACAACTCCTCTATTAGAGGCAATGCAGGATGGTGGCTATTACAACTCCTCTATTAGAGGCAGTGCAGGATGGTGGCTATTACAACTCCTCTATTAGAGACAGTGCAGGATGGTGGCTATTACAACTCCTCTATTAGAGACAGTACAGGATGGTGGCTATTACAACTCCTCTATTAAAGGCAGTGCAGGATGGTGGCTATTACAACTCCTCTATTAGAGACAGTACAGGATGGTGGCTATTACAACTCCTCTATTAAAGGCAGTGCAGGATGGTGGCTATTACAACTCCTCTATTAGAGACAGTGCAGGATGGTGGCTATTACAACTCCTCTATTAGAGGCAGTGCAGGATGGTAGCTATTACAACTCCTCTATTAGAGGCAGTGCAGGATGGTGGCTACTACAACTCCTCTATTAGAGACAGACCAGGATGGTGGCTATTACAACTCCTCTATTAGAGGCAGTGCAGGATGGTGGCTATTACAACTCCTCTATTAGAGGCAGTGCAGGATGGTGGCTATTACAACTCCTCTATTAGAGGCAGTGCAGGATGGTGGCTATTACAACTCCTCTATTAGAGACAGTGCAGGATGGGGGCTATTACAACTCCTCTATTAGAGACAGTACAGGATGGTGGCTATTACAACTCCTCTATTAGAGGCAGTGCAGGATGGTGGCTATTACAACTCCTCTATTAGAGACAGACCAGGATGGTGGCTATTACAACTCCTCTATTAGAGGCAGTGCAGGATGGTGGCTATTACAACTCCTCTATTAGAGACAGACCAGGATGGTGGCTATTACAACTCCTCTATTAGAGGCAGTGCAGGATGGGGGCTATTACAACTCCTCTATTAGAGACAGTGCAGGATGGTGGCTATTACAACTCCTCTATTAGAGGCAGTGCAGGATGGTGGCTATTACAACTCCTCTATTAGAGACAGTGCAGGATGGTGGCTATTACAACTCCTCTATTAGAGACAGTGCAGGATGGGGGCTATTACAACTCCTCTATTAGAGACAGTGCAGGATGGTGGCTATTACAACTCCTCTATTAGAGACAGTGCAGGATGGTGGCTATTACAACTCCTCTATTAGAGACAGACCAGGATGGTGGCTATTACAACTCCTCTATTAGAGGCAGTGCAGGATGGTGGCTATTACAACTCCTCTATTAGAGGCAGTGCAGGATGGTGGCTATTACAACTCCTCTATTAGAGACAGTGCAGGATGGTGGCTATTACAACTCCTCTATTAGAGGCAGTGCAGGATGGGGGCTATTACAACTCCTCTATTAGAGGCAGTGCAGGATGGTGGCTATTACAACTCCTCTATTAGAGGCAGTGCAGGATGGTGGCTATTACAACTCCTCTATTAGAGACAGACCAGGATGGTGGCTATTACAACTCCTCTATTAGAGACAGTGCAGGATGGTGGCTATTACAACTCCTCTATTAGAGACAGACCAGGATGGTGGCTATTACAACTCCTCTATTAGAGGCAGTGCAGGATGGTGGCTATTACAACTCCTCTATTAGAGACAGTCCAGGATGGTGGCTATTACAACTCCTCTATTAGAGACAGTGCAGGATGGTGGTTATTACAACTCCTCTATTAGAGACAGTGCAGGATGGTGGTTATTACAACTCCTCTATTAGAGACAGACCAGGATGGTGGTTATTACAACTCCTCTATTAGAGACAGTGCAGGATGGTGGCTATTACAACTCCTCTATTAGAGACAGTGCAGGATGGTGGCTATTACAACTCCTCTATTAGAGGCAGTGCAGGATGGTGGTTATTACAACTCCTCTATTAGAGGCAGTGCAGGATGGTGGTTATTACAACTCCTCTATTAGAGACAGTGCAGGATGGTGGTTATTACAACTCCTCTATTAGAGACAGTGCAGGATGGTGGCTATTACAACTCCTCTATTAGAGGCAGTGCAGGATGGTGGTTATTACAACTCCTCTATTAGAGACAGTGCAGGATGGTGGCTATTACAACTCCTCTATTAGAGACAGTGCAGGATGGTGGCTACTACAACTCCTCTATTAGAGGCAGTGCAGGATGGTGGCTATTACAACTCCTCTATTAGAGGCAGTGCAGGATGGTGGTTATTACAACTCCTCTATTAGAGGCAGTGCAGGCTATTACAACCCCTCTATTAGAGACAGTGCAGGATGGTGGCTATTACAACTCCTCTATTAGAGGCAGTGCAGGATGGTGGCTATTACAACTCCTCTATTAGAGACAGTCCAGGATGGTGGCTATTACAACTCCTCTATTAGAGACAGTGCAGGATGGTGGCTATTACAACTCCTCTATTAGAGGCAGTGCAGGATGGTGGCTATTACAACTCCTCTATTAGAGACAGACCAGGATGGTGGCTATTACAACTCCTCTATTAGAGACAGTGCAGGATGGTGGCTATTACAACTCCTCTATTAGAGGCAGTGCAGGATGGTGGCTATTACAACTCCTCTATTAGAGGCAGTGCAGGATGGTGGTTATTACAACTCCTCTATTAGAGGCAGTGCAGGATGGTGGCTATTACAACTCCTCTATTAGAGACAGACCAGGATGGTGGCTATTACAACTCCTCTATTAGAGGCAGTGCAGGATGGTGGCTATTACAACTCCTCTATTAGAGGCAGTGCAGGATGGTGGCTACTACAACTCCTCTATTAGAGGCAGTGCAGGATGGTGGCTACTACAACTCCTCTATTAGAGACAGTCCAGAATGGGGGTTATTACAACTCCTCTATTAGAGGCGGGAGTCTGGGTCTGACAACAAACACAGGGAATGAAGGTCAAGGACGCCTGTGTAAACATGCCAAACAGAGCCCCACCCCCGCTGGCGGCGCGCGCATATTATGAATCACTAATCTGTGGTGTCATGGTGACAGGCGTGAGAGATTCAGGTCTCACTACACAGTCAACATTGTGGGCAAAAATACACACACCATCTCCATGACCTGAACGCGCTTCCGTCGCGCCAATAACTGCCTGTCAATGGCGCTATAATAGAAGCATCCCTAAAGATTAGGAAATGTATTTTTGATTTGCTGAAAGACGAGATTACAGACTGTTCATGGCCCGAGCGTGAGAGAGGAGGCTTTTGTGTGTGGACGCTATGGGAGAGCGGTACAAGGGGCTGAATTCTGATCTGAGTCAGGTTAATTGGCAAAAAATGAAGGGTTTCCCTGAGGGGAAAAAAGGCCATGTGTTTCACCTGCTGTTTCTCTCGCTTGGTATGTTTCCAGCTATTTTTTTGAGTCTATGCATGAAGGTTGTGTGGATCATTTATATCTTGCTTGTATGTATGTTATGTCTGTGTCGGTGGTGTTGGCGTTGGTGTTTCCAGAAGTTTAGTGCAATTAGTATGCTAAGAGAATTTCTTCAAAGTAAGCGTTCAAAATGCTGTGTCGATTCTGATAATAAAATGCAGTGGATATAGTGGAGAAGTATATGCTCAGAATGCACATGTTAGAAAACGTTGGCAAAGTGAGGACTATTCGTTGTTGCTGTGCCATTATGTAACAGTATGCGGGTCAACAAATCAAAGAGGAAAGATTGCATATCAATTTTTGGCCTGGATTGAAATAATAGATAATGCTGCGACTAATCTAATCACAGGGGGAATATTTGTAAAAGTAAATAAGTGGTAAAATATGAATTTACTCACGATATTTAGGACAAACTGTCCCCATTTATGATAATAGGATAGAAGTGCTAACTTTAAAGCTGTATTCTCAGTTAACATCGAAAAACTAGATATTTTCCACTTTTTGTTCCGTTATTTTCCTGAACAGCATTTAACAACAACTTTGGAGGATTTTATTCTGGGCTTCTTTTTTTAGCAAGAGGGCTTCATGAGTCTACATTTATATTTCGTAGACCCGCCGAAATCCTTTGCTGGGGTAATTCCATTTTATCGCTCGTTAGCGTTCTTTTTCTTTCTGCCAATTCGACTTCAAATACTTGCGTAAGTTACATAAGAGCAGCAGATTGTCGGTGACTTTCAGTGCTATAAGTCAAACAACGAGTAAACAATTAATAAAGATTATTTGTGTCATAATGGCTGAGACGGCTTTAACAGCTTCAATCTAGATCGGATCCAACACGAAACCTCTGGCAAAAACCCGGTCCTCCTGCCTTCGAGGGTCAGATTTTCAGAAAATGTACAATTCAACTTCGCCAATCTTCTCAAATGACCCACATTTTAGTCGAAAATAAAGTTCAAAATACAGTTCAACCTAACCAAACAGATTGCTAGAATCAATACAATGCCGAATATTCTCGGATTTACCTAGTATTCACCAAATTGCAGCCTATTTCAGCAGAATTTACTAAATGAGTACATCTGCCAATTGTACATTTTCTGAAAATCTGACCCATGAAATGTATCACCCTCCCGAAGTGGCTTTCTACACCTGAAATTGACATGTGGGGTAAGACGATGCGTGGAGAGAAGTATCAATCATGCTCTGTGATGTAGCGGGACGCTGGCGAACCTTGGCATCTTTGACCAGTCTCCTCCATCATTGTCTCTCACCATTACAACAAATATTTGCTAGGAATACATTCTTACATCAATAATCAAGTGATTCCGTGCTAGAGATCATTTCCTATACAACTTTGCTCAAAGTTGTTTCCATCCAGGCTAGTATTGCAATTACTCAATCAAGGAGATAGGCACCAAGCCATCCTAGGTATAAGGGATGTTCCTAAATGGGTCCGATCTTCAGAAAATGTACAATTCACTTTCACCAATCCTCTCAAATAACCCAGATTTAAGACAAAAATGAGCTTCAAAATACAGTCCAACCTAACCAAACAGATTGCTAGAATCAATGCAATGCCGAATTTACTCGAACTGTCCTAGTATTGACCAAATTGCAGCCTAATCTAGCAGAATTTACTAAATGTGTACAGCTGCCAATTGTACATTTTCTGAAAATCTGACCCCTATGGTCAAGTGTAGTGGAACACACCTATAGGATTAAAGACTAACTTATGGGATGCATGAAGGTGATATACGGAGCAGTTGCCAGGAAATGTACACTTGGCGTCTCTACACATGTAATAAATACTGCTAAATTAGGCTGAATAAAGACAAATACTGGGAATATATGAGTATATTTTGGTATTGCGTTGATTAAAACGAATCTGGTCGGTTATGTTGAACTGTATTTTCAACCTCAGTTTCGTCTTAAATTTGGGCCATGTGAGAGAACTGTTGGAGGCGAATTGTTGTACATTTGCAGGCGACTAGCTTCACCATTATCCAAATCGCTTAACCACTGAATGGGATCTGGGCGATATGCAGGCGTAACAAGCAAACCTTCAGATTCTCTTAAAAATAACATCCATGAAGTTGAGGTATGTATTGAGCTGTTGTTTGAACTAAAACACTTGAGATCTACGCGACGAATATAGCTGGACTTATGCAAGGATGCTTGGGATGTTTTGATACAAAATGGCGTGGTTTGAACCAACATTTAGGGTATATATCGTATAGTAGAGCTATTATAGATTTTGAGGCAATGTTATTATTGAATAGATATGCTACTATATATGATAGATATGCTGTACTACCACCAAGTCCCATGATTAGCAATGACGACTATTGACATAATAATTATAAACTTTTGGGTTGGTTCTGAATCATCATAAAGTATCTAAACGTTAAAAGAAAACACATTCGATTTGTTATTGTACGTATATAATAACAATTCTGTTATTGCACGTGTGTAATAACGATTCTGTTATTGCACGTGTGTAATAACGATTCTGTTATTGCACGTGTGTAATAACGATTCTGTTATTGCACGTGTGTAATAACGATTCTGTTATTGTACTTGTGTAATAACGATTCTGTTATTGCACGAGTGTAATAACGATTCTGTTATTGCACGAGTGTAATAACGATTCTGTTATTGCACGTGTGTAATAACTATTCTGTTATTGCACCTCTCATTCAGCATGGACACTTGGGTCAGATCGTCAGAATATGTACAATTGGCAGAACTACACAGTAAATTCTGCTAAATTAGGCTGAAAATGATACATTTATACTAGGTACATCCGAATATGTTTGATATTGATTTTGAACCTCAATTCAGTCTTAAATTTGGATTATTTGAGAGAATTGGACAGTATTTCGAACCTCATTTTTGTATTATATTTGGAGGTATTTGAGATGATTGGTGAGGACGAATTGTACATTTCCTGGTGACTTCACCCATATAGCTGCACACGTGACCCTTGGATCGTCGACTGTATGGAGATAATGGGTCAGATTTTCAGAAAATGTACAATTGGCAGCTGTACACATTTAGTAAATTCTGCTAAATTAGGCTGCAATTTGGTCAATACTATGTAAATCCGAGTATATCCAGCATTGCATTGATGCTAGCAATCTGTTTGGCTAGGGTGAACTGTATTTTGAACTTTATTTTCGTCTGAAATTTGGGTTATTTGAGAGGATTGCCGAAGTTGAATTGTACATTTTCTGAAAATCTGACCCTAATGCTAATCCATTCCCATGCCTCGTGGCATTTTCATGCCTCATGGCATGCCAGAGCCTGACCTGTACAGGACCGATGACCGCTTGGTCATCATCGTGAGCCGTCAAACTTCCACAGCTTCTTTTAATGAGACTTATCAACCCCCATGATACCCTGGCATTATTTGCCAAGGTCAACCAGCAAGAAAGGAGCACCATGCCCCAACAGTGAACCCCTTCTTTAATATTTTGTTTTGAGGGTCGATTACAATGAATATTGAAACCACATGACCATGCAGAGAGTATGCCATTGTTCCATTCAGATGCCATCTATATTCTAATTATATATATTGGCCAGGCCGTCAGAAAATGTACAATCGGCAGGTCTATACATTTATGAACATTCTGCTAAATTGGGTTGAAAATAATAAATATCAGGTATATCTGAGTATATTTGGTATCTCAATGATTGAAAAGGTATGTCTGTAAATTAATGATGAACTGTCTAAACGGCACGTCTTAAATTTAGCTTATTTCAGATAATTGGTCAATGCGAATTGTACATTTTCTGATGACTTCATCCTTGTTTTCATATAACTGCATCACCCTAACCATAGACGAGGCATAGTGGAGAAGATAGAGAGAAAGAGAGAGAGAGGATGAGGGATAAAAGAGAGGGACAGAGAGAGATGAGAGAGGGACAGAGAGAGATGAGAGAGGGACAGAGAGAGATGAGATAGGGACAGAGGGAAAGTGAGAGATGGGAGAGAAGGCGAGGTCCTGCCTACATGGCCAGTGAACTATGTAGAGAGGACCTCGTCATTCCTCTCCACTTACAGAACCAGCACAACACCATCGCAAGGCTTACCACAGAGCTTACCGCAGCCAGTGGAGACCCCTTAATTACTCAACGCATACTCCTACAACTTCAACAACATAAAAACCAAGGTTTGTATGTGAGTACAACAGAGATCCAGTCATCCCCAGAACCGGTACCAACTTCTAGTCCACCTGGTCTCTAACAGAGCAGCACAATAAGTACCTCCTCAAAGCACAACAAAGTTTCCTGACTTCACACTCCGACCCCGTCGCACTTAAACCAAAGTCTATACACAGTGGCTTCAGGTGGATTCTGCTGGAGAGTTGGCCTGGACCGAGCATGGCGGGCATGGGGGGAATATTTTTCTAATTAGTTCTACAATACTAGTGAATCTTGAGTCGTGTTCATGTCCTGCGGCGAGCCGTCGCCATGACGACCACATGACCTACTTCCTGGTGACAAAGATGAGCGTCTCTTTGCCTCCTCCTCCTCCTGCCTGGGTCTGCGAGTCACTCAATGAGTTAGTGAGTGAGTGAGTGAGTTGGAGAAGGTGTGTGTTGTTCACTAACATGCCTTGTTTAAAGCTTGTGTCCTTGTAACGGTCTCCAAAGCCTTGGTCAGTATTTTAGCACTTTCTCAATGGAGAAGCCTCTCAGTCACCTTAGGCAGGTCTGGTAATTAGCAAGAGTAAAGTATTTATTCTATCACGGCAGCAGCTTCTATCTTGCTAGGTCAGCCTTTTCTTTTATTGAACGCCCCAGGTATCATTAATCAGGACTTTGAGCCGAGAGAAAAGTCATGCCCTTCTCAATCACTGTCCATTTCCCCCCTCCTTTAGATTCTGTAATGCATCTTTCCAGGGGATGTCATTCCTCTCGTAATTGCATCTGTTTTTATTCCTTTTCATGCACCCAGCAAGAAAGGTCAATGAGCGGTGTGAAAGGCAATTTCCATGCCAAAAGGCAATGCATTTCAAAATGACGGTAATGAAAATGGGAAATGGAATTTCAAAAACAAAGAAACTCCATAACATTTGCAGCCAGTTCTGGGAGAAAAAAGCCTGAATCATTCCAATTTATGACAATTGTTTGCATGGATAGAGTCAGATATTGTATCTTCTTCCCTTGCATGGTATTCCAGTATACAGGGGAGCTTTTGGATGAATACGGTAGTTGTAAGAGATAGTGGTGCTATCTCTACATCCTATCAAACATCAGAAACACCACTTATAATAGATTATGGAACTAAAGGTACACATACACTCTGTTTGAGACCTACTTGAGTAAACATCAAAGTGTCCCAATGGTAACCCTATACGACGCTCCAAGTAGATCTCAAATAGAGTGTACACACTGGGGAAGCTCTAAGGTGCGAGTTCTAACCAACAAATAGACCAGTGAACCATATATAGTGAGGAGCTCGCCATCCTACACAACCAGCTCAACAACAACAACTCTAACATCCAGAGGCAGGTGAGTTCCTCGACAATATCAAGGAACCATATTCAATTCAATTCAAAACTTCTTTATTGCAATCGATGTTGGTACAATGTGGTTGGTCAGTTCTGACTTTACAGCCAGGTCTTCCTATGAATGCCTCCTTTCATAGTCTTGCATTGGTCCGTTACAATAAACTGATTTGTTACAAATAAGGAAAAGATAAAAGACTTAAAGCTAAGAGTAGCTCATATCAAACCCGAATGTTTCTCTACAAACTTCAAGCAACCCTTGCTTCCATGCCTGTATTCGAGTTCCTCCCCACGGGCTGCTAAATGAGTCAAGCAGCCAATCAATATCATTAGAAACAGGGGTGTCAATATCACACTCACACGTTCTGTCTGAACTTTTACCCCTCCACCCCTCCACTCCACTCAAGCACAAATAGTAGAACTAAACCTCCCCGAATGAAAAGGTCAGTCTGTTTCTAAAGCCTTCAATTAAATTAACTTTCCCCCGGGATATTTATCCATTGAATGACCCGTGCACCATCTTTCATCTTCAAGTTCTGCCGCTACAAAGATTTCCTTCGGTTCAGACCTCAGATTTTCAGAAAGTGTACAATTGGCAGCTGTACACATTTAGTAAATTCTGCTAAATTAGGCTGAAAAATTATGAATACCAGGTATATCTGAGTATATTTGGTATAGCATTGATTTAAAGTATCAGTTCTGTTATGTTAAACTGCATTTTGAAGCTCATTTCTATCTTAAATGAGGGTTATTTGAGAGGATTGGTGAAGACGAATTGTACATTTTCTGAACATCTGACCCCTGTCTGGGTTTTGAGACGAAACTCTAGAGTTCACCGAGTCTGAGATTTGGGTGCGGTATGATTTTTACTTGATGGTAGCGCTTCCCTAAATCACTGGCACCAAGTGCAGAAGCTTTGTTCCGTTGTAACCCCTTGCCTATCACTAGTCGCGTGCGCCGTTTTCACGCACCAGTGATCCCGGGCTATGGTCCATGATCTCGCGTGACAACACGAGGATCCACGAGACAGAAAGTGGGACTACATCTAGCAAAGCTTAAATATTAATGCGCGGTGTTTAGGGCCAATGGACTACCAGTGTTGGAGAGAGAGCGCTGATTGAGGAAGGCTTATGATCTAATTGTTGCTTCGTGGAGAATCATACCGCAACCGGTTTTATTACGGTTAGGAACGATCCCGACATAAAGACCTCGGTTCTAATAAAGGAATCTTTGTGACGGAAATATCCCTTCATCATGCTGATGCTGATCACAATTATAAACCCCATTCTCGACAGGTCGTATAAAGAAGTATTCTATAAAGTAGATATGCATACATTTATGTCAGTTTTACATTAGTTAGGAAAGAAGCTAGAAAGAAAAACACCATAGGGTTGAACAAAGGAAGTGATTCAAATGTGCTCCTCGCGCCGACCGCATTTAGGTATCGTTTAGCAGGAAGGGTTGAAAAACAATCATAGTGTACACACAGTTAAAGCTGCACTCTCAGTTAAAGCTGCACTCTCAGTTAAAGATGCACTCTCAGTTAAAGCTGAGAAAATTTTGTAACATTTTTTCCGGATGTTTTTTGCTAGAAGGCTTCATAAAATCCACATCTATACTTCAGTGACCCGCAGAAATTGATCCGTTCCTGCAGTGATTTCACTTATTATCGCTCATCAGTGGCAATTTTCTTATTGGCCGATTCGAGCCGATTCGACTTACAAGTCTAGTATAAACATACAACAGCAGCATAATACTGATGACTTCAGTTCTATAGGTCAAACAATGAGTACATTTAGTAAAGACCTATATTGTCGTAATAGTACATAATGCTGCTTTAACAGAACCACTTTTCACTAATTTATTGATCATGCACGCATGCGCACTCTGATATTGATATTCGACTAAGAAAAACTAGTTTATGTCGCGTAGTTTATGGCCTGCAAGAAGTGAAATTAGAGTAAGATTGATCTGCGCATGGGCGTGGTTGTTGTGCGGTATTAATGATGATATAGCATTAATCTTGTTTTATGTTAATATGGGGAAGTTAACCACAGGAGATCTTCGTGCCCATGTCTCTCCACTGGGGCAATTTCACATACTTAATGCTGAATGATCCACAGAATAATTCACATAATAGAAAGAATGAAAATTCTTCATAATACAATTACTACTCAGTAGGACGGAAGGATCGTGGGTGAGCTACTTCAGTTAACCGGTATTTTTTACTGTTTTTTGTTCATGCTTTTTTCCCTACACATTTGTTGATGCGTAATGTGATGAGTTCTGTATCAGTTTACTGGGGGAGATATCATAAAAGAGTCAATTCACAATGGCAGACAATATATCAAAATTAACAGCGGAGCCACTGTCATTAACCGTTGTAATGGGAGCAGTAGAACACATATTCAATCCAATGTGTTTGTTCCAGTGTTTTACCATCCATGTTTCAATATTCCTATAAATACTTTATTTGTTTAGGCTCATGTCTCTTTTTATGTTGACCTTTCGTTTCAGGACCCGCTGTGCAAAGACCAAAACATAGCCCGAGGGCATTTCTATGGTTGTCATTTAACAGACAGCAACTGTCGCTATGGTAACACCTTTATAAAGCTCCTCGATTAGGACAATATGGCGCGGGGTCAGCCCATGTCACAATGTAGACAGCCACCGGCAGAGGGGGCGGAGAGGGTGGCAGACAGGATGGGGGGAAAGGGTGACATAGAGGATGGGGGAAAGGGTGACATAGAGGATGGGGGAAAGGGGTGAAAGAGGGAGAGGGTAGAAGTGTGTCTTTATAAATGAGGAAGGGTTGAATAATGGAGGTACTTTGATGCACCCTTTCTTGAAAAAGGTATTTTGTTTTGTTATCAGAATGATTTTGTTTACTACCTCACAAGTTAATATCATTATATTATGTATGCTTCTGGGTTGTGACTGATATGTTTTGACCTGATGTCCCGATTATCAGTAATATGCATGTGTCATCTCTAAACACTCTCTATATTACTCCCTTTCTTTTCGTCTCCCACTCCCTTTCTCTGTCGTTCTTTCTTTCTTTCTTTCTTTCTTTCTTTCCTACTTTCTTTCTTTTTTTCTCTCTCTTCCCCTTATCTCTCCCTTGCTCTCCCCTTCCTCTTCTTACCCCCCTCTCTCTCTTTTTCTTCCTCTCTCTCTCCCCTTCCTGTCTATTCCTCTCTGTTCCTCTCTGTTCCTCTCTGTTCCTCTCTCTTTCTCTCTTTCTCTCTTTCTCTCTCTTTCTCTCTCTTCCTCTCTCTTCCTCTCTCTTCCTCCACTCTCTTCTCTCATCTTCCTCTCTCTTCCTGTCTCTTCCTCTCTCCTCCTCTCTCTCTTACTGTCTCTTCCTCTCTCCTCCTCTCTCTTCCTCTCTCTTCCTCCTCTCTCTCTTCTTCTCTCTCCCCTCTCGCTGACAGTCCACTAGGAAGATCCTGGATCCGCCCCTGGGAGGGGAGAGGAGAAGGTTTTGCGCGGGGGTGGACTGGTTCCTTGTACATCTGCCACCTTCCCCGCCTGTGCTAACACACCTGTGAGGCAGGGACAGGTGGGTCATGCTGTAACCCTCTTACATGATTGCACTTTTTACATGTACTCCGGTCACGTTACCCCACATCTATTGTAAACACAACCCTTTAAAATAGATTTATAGATTTATCTCAGAGAATGAGGAGAATAGGTTAGTCTAGTAGAGCCTTCGCTCGTATATTTGTCTGTCAATAGAGTTTCATGAGTTAGAAAGAACTCCACCAAAAGTGCACTGCACTTTAGATATTGACCAGACAAATACTAGACATTCAGGGGGTGACGATGGCTTTGTTCTATAGTGTACAGTGTATTAACTCCCACATCTAATCTAGGATGAAATATAGAACTTTAGAGTCGCTCAAAAGTTTGTGTGGAGGTTGTCGTCTAAACCCAAACAAATAATGTCAAGTGCCAAATATCAGACGTCTGACTCACAGTTATTTTGCTGGAAATATGGGGGAAAGGGTGACAGAGAGAAGCACATACAAAGACCTTATAGACCATTCACGCATTTATAAGGGAAATGTGACATTTTTACAAATATCCGAGCAGACCCTTCCGAATGACAGAATCGCCCCCAAACCCCCATTATACAAATTAACACCACCAAATTTGACAAAATTCAATCAACATAATATGCAAAGTGAGACAAGCCTGGGTGTGACTTTGTGGATGGGCTACTGTGGATGGGGTATGGTGGATGGGGTATGGTGGATGGGCTACTGTGGATGGGGTATGGTGGATGGGGTATGGTGGATGGGCTACTGTGGATGGGGTATGGTGGATGGGGTATGGGGTATGGTGGATGGGCTACTGTGGATGGGGTATGGTGGATGGGGTATGGTGGATGGGCTACTGTGGATGGGGTATGGTGGATGTGCTATGGTGGATGTGCTATGGTGGATGGGCTACGATGGATGACAGTGCAATTACTGGCCTGCCCCGCCCCCACACCTGCCTGTCTGGGCCACCCGCCGCGCCACCTGCCTCTCCCCGCCAGCATTTCCACCTTAATTACACATTCTTACATAACATCACACACACGCACCCACTAAGCACTCCAGCCTGTATATAACATCACACACCACGCCAACCACTCCACCCTGCATACAATGGAGGAGTGCAGGGCTATATGGGTCAGATTTTCAGAAAATGTACAATTGGCAGCTGTACACTTTTAGTAAATTCTCCTAAATCAGGCTGCAATTTGGTCAATACTAGGTAAATTCGAGTATTTTTGGCATTGCATTGATTCTAGCAATCTGTTTGGTCAGGTTGAACCATATTTTGAACTTTATTTTCGTCTGAAATTTGGGTTATTTGAGAGGATTGGCGAAGGTGAATTGTACATTTTCTGAAAATCTGACCCATATATAGCCTTCTTTCACCCTCGTGGCATATGTATACCAACATCTGTTGTGCTCTTCCTCTCTCTCTACACCAAAACAAAGACTTCTGAGGGAAGGAATGATGTGTGCACATTTGGGTCAGATTGTAACACATATATCGCAGACTTAATCGATATAGAGAGGAAATGTATGTCAACCACGGGGAAATATCGATATAATGCAGATGTGTCTCCCTGATTCTACTTTAGAAGTGTTAATACAGATATTTTTTCAATTCACCTTCACCAATCCTCTCAAATAACCCAAATTTCAGACGAAAATAAAGTTCAAAATACAGTTCAACCTAACCAAACAGATTGCTAGAATCAATGCAATGCCGATTATATTCGAATTTAAGTATAGTATTGGCCAAATTGCAGTCTAATTTAGCACAATTTACTCAATGTGTACAGCTGCCAATTGTACATTTTCTGAAAATCTGACTCATTTGCATATATCACAGACTTAATCGATAAAGGGAATGTATATCAAGCACTGGGAAATATTGATATAATCCAGATGTGCCAACTTGATTCTACTTTAGAAGTGTCTATAAAGATATTTTTCAATTCAATTCAATTAAGTTTTTTGAATTTCTGACAACCAGTTCGGTTCTGAGGGAGATATATGTATATCATATATATCCCCCGCATGTTTTTAGAAGACTTGTTTATCCCAGAGATATGAATCTCTGTCGCATACATATGCTGGTTTATAAATATGACTTGTCAGAGAAATCGATTTATATGCCTTTATGTTATGTAAATGACCCTCATATGGGTTTTAAAGAGACATACATATGGAGTTCTGATAGCCTGCACAATACTAAAATTGTTTTATCCTCGCTGCTACTCACAGTGAAAGGAATCGATATAAAAGTGACATTTTCATTTAGCCTGAAGTGTAAGCCACTCTGTCTGTACTACTTACATTGTGTTTCTCAGACGACGCTACTGGTCGGATGCTTAAACGATGTGGGTCTCTGTGTTACCCAGAGCCCATATTGGTGTTAAATCCACCTCTTGGGATAGATGGGTGAAGTTGCCAGAAAATGTACAATTCAGCTTCACGAGTTCTCCGAAATAACCCAAATTTCACACGAAAATAAAGTTCAAAATACAGTTCGACCTAGCCAAACAGATTGCTAGAATCAATGCAATGCTGGATATACTCGGATTTACCTAGTATTGATCAAATTGCAGCCTAATTTAGCCGCATTTACTAAATGTGTACAGCTGCCAATTGTACAATTTCTGAAAATCTTACCCATATAGTATAATAAAGTACATAATTACTCACACAGGGATCCTCGCAGAAATAGTTATTTTGACATACAGGACGTGTCATCTTCATTCAACATTATTTTGATCCTGGTTGTAAATTTATGTCTAAACATTTGGTACAACAGTCTTTAAAAGATGTAATGAAGATTGATTTGGGTTGTTAGTATAAGGACATAATACACTGCATATGATTGCTTGAACTCATCAAAAGCGTTGGAGTCTCGATACATTTATGTCATATACTATGTCATATGTATAAAGGTAAATCTCCTGACTTTTAGTAAGTTACATTCATTACAAATCTGTATTCATAACAAAGCTTTTTATGGGCGAGGTTATTTTCAGCAGTACCTGATTGAAAATATTGATTTAAAATTATAATTAGAAACATAATAATATTAATAGTAATAATAGTTGTTACAGAATTATTGCCAATATGTATATATATGTGACTTTAGACAATAAATTCTATATTTTCTTGTGAAATTCTTTCTTCTAGTTCTGAACTATAACCCTGGACAGAACTCTGTCAGCGAAGCAAGACGTGAGAAATTAGGGGGAAGTGTCACTTTTATTGAGACTACTTAGCCCGGGCATCTCATGATATGCTAATGGTTTTAATTTGAAGTCAGCCAAGCGCGACCATTTCTCTTGTGGATACGCACGAATCGCTGATCGCACGAAAGCATTGTTTAAACAACACATGTCGGAGCGTCGCCCATATGCTTGGCGAATTGTGAATAAAACAGTCGCAGCACAGGGAGACTTTTATCCGATGGAGTATATAATTCGTATCACAACGCTAGGTAGGTATGTATATGTGTAATGTGTTTCAGGAAAGTGAGTCGCAAGTCGCAAAATTGATATTTTTCAAAGTATATTATCGACAAGATCTCTTTGTACGAATGTTCTCATTTTGGGAGTATCTAGTGCTTTGAGTTGTACTCTATAATATACATGTACTAGATTCCAAGACAGTGAATTAGATATAGACATGTATTTCTAAGCTCATCCTATAGAGTTTACTAGTATTAGTAACTATCCTCCCAGTGATATTGCAAACATTTTTTTCAAAAATGAAAATTTCAAACATAAAATATAGAAATATGTATTAGATGTCCTAATGTTTACCATCATTGGAATCGCCTTGATCTCATCTTTTCAAATATGATGATATCTCAAAATCCAATTTTTGCGACTGGCGACTCATTTTCCCTTAACACATCCCATATATAGCGGACTATCCAGCTGTATTGGTTTAAGGCTATACCCTGCCTACAACAAAGGGATTAACCTGCCATCTAGTCACGTACAACCACGACTTGCCACATTTTGGAATTACCGTAATTTACATAATGCACTCCATGCACTTAAAAGCACTTCAGAATTAAGGGGATTTATGGAAATGAGTTTTGATAAAGTGCAATGCATATGAATTAAGTACCCAGATGGTCGGCGTCAGTCAAGTATATGAGTGATAACCGATTGGCAGAAGACTTACAATATAGCGCTTCTAAACCCATTACATTGTTACGTTTTGAATTGAAAGTATTACATTATAGTACATTATAGTACATTATAGTAGTACTAAACGCTCCAGCCTGTCAGTCAGTGAAATGTAAATTACAGAGGTGATTATTTGGGCTCCTCCTCCTCCTCTATAGATCTGCCCAACCCGTTAATGACGTACTAATGATAAATTACATAATGTACAATATCATAGGAGAGAAATCAACATTGACACGTGCTATAGTTTCAGCGGCGGGTGGGTGGGTACCTGGTTTGAGGAGGGGGGGGGGGGCGGGGGGGCGGGTATCGGGTATCCTCGGAAACTCATGCACCACACTACCCTGGACCGCGTGAACCCTGTGACCCCAGCCTGTGACGTCATGCGTCCCCAGCATACCCCCGTGTCATCGGATTCATCCCGTCCCCAAAACACTACCCGTGATTGGCCCCCATTTCTATGTACTACTATGAGGGTCAGATTTTCAGAAAATGTACAATTCACCTTCACCAATCCTCTCAAATAACCCAAATTTCAGACGAAAATAACGTTCAAAATACAGTTCAACCTAACCAAACAGATTGCTAAAATCAATGCAATGCCAAATATACTTGAATTTACCTAGTAATGTCCAAACTGCAACCTAATTTAGCAGAATTGACTAAATGGGTAGAGCTGCCAATTGTACATTTTCTGAAAATCTGACCCATGAAGCGCTTGGAGGTGTGTGAGTGGGGTGGGGTGGGTTCTTTAGATAGTTTTAGACACTAGCTATACCGGGGCTGTTTACATAGACTAGACTAGCTCTGTACCCTGTAACACCTTTAAAAGTTGGTGGGGGGAAGTTGCGTTAGGAAGTGTGCACTTTTGAAGTGACACCTTCATGAGTTTGCGTTTCTATTGCGAGGTTATCAGTGGGAGTTGTGCCAAACTTGGGCGCGTGAATCTTGGAAACGTGTTTATATACAGCATGGTCGCTGTACCATGTATTTTTTCATAGAAGGATCTGACTGATTCTTAGGGAAAGTTTCCATTCAGAGTGAGTTTCCCTGGACGCGTGGTTATCATTCGTAAAGTTATGCTTTTGTGCCCATGACAGCGCTAATTGCTGGAGAGAGAATCATTAAAACATTGTCACGCGAATAAACTTGATAGCAAACCAGCATGTGGTCCGTTTATACTCCATACATACATCCACTACAGTTAACATTAGACATGGTGGTGCTATTAACGTACCTTTACATGTTGTTGCCTAGCTTTAAGCGAGTTTTTCCCGGGCGCATAACAAGAAGGCGTTAATAATAAGGAATCCTGTGCTGATGAGGAGGAGGAGGTGCATGGGGTTGGTAAACTAGCGTTGTGAGAGGGAGGAGGAGAAGATGGCTCCACCCCGGGCCCCCGCCGACCGCTCGTACGTCGTCGGGAGGAGGCTGGCGCTCGCCGCCCTTTGTCTAGGCTGGCCCCGCCGCCACCTACACAAACCATCCCCGCTCTCTCCGCGTTGTAGTCTTAAGCCACCGTACGTATATATCCATGTGTGAACGAAGTACTAGTAGTAGTAGTAGATGTTGTCGGCACAGGTGTGTGTTATTCCAGGTATGGCAAGGCACTGTGTGTATGTAAAGAGTGTAAAATCCAGGAGTTGGTGCGAGTTTAAGTGTAAAATAAACTGTTTGTTGTGGGTTACATCCTTGCGGGTGACAGCAGTAGAGGCTGAGAGTGTGCTACGTTGACTAGCAAGGATTCACTGTGACTCGATCCCCCCAATGCATGTGCGGTGCACGCGCGGAGTCCGTACGCACCACAACACACGCGCACACCCCCTTATTAGACGAGCACAGGCCTGGCGTCTCTAGACGTATTGGAGCTAGAACGTAACCTCTAGTCTAAGGCAGAATTGTTAATTGGGTTTACCAACTTGTTCTTTTGATGCTACTTTTTTAGTGATGAATATGACTATAATTTCCTATAATTTTAGTATAAATATTCCTCGTTATAAAAAGGTATTATGATATCAAAAAGTAACAATTTCTCATTGTTTAACTTCATTTTCTTTTAAAATATCAGTTCCTGTATGGAGCCGTTAAGGGAAACTGCAGAGGAAGTAGTGTATAGGATTATTTTATAACTTTTCCTGGTGAAAGTTAAAGTAATAATAAAGTCCCACTCTGTGCAAGTCTACACAATCCTAACCTGACGCTATTGTTTCTCTGTCTCTCTAAAACCTTGCTTCCCTGTGCACATGCGTACTGGGTCATGCCGAATTCCTCAGCCATGAATGGCAAGCTGTGTTTGGGGCTGGGTGTAGTGGGGGAGGATGGGGGTGGGTGGGAGTGACTGGAGGGGGAGAGAGGGCGGGGGGAAGGGAGACAGAGAGTGGGAGATAGGAGGGGATCATATTATACGCACATAATGAGTCGATCATCCGCCATGTAGTAATACCGGGTCCTAACGTGCATGCATGCCAACCTAGGGCTATATTGGGCAAACGAGAAGTAAAGAACAAAAACTGAGAGGAGGGGAGAGAGAGAGAAAGAGAGAGAAAGAGAGAGAAAGGGAGAGAGAGAGAGAGAAGGAGAGAGAACGAGACAGAGAAAGAGAGAAAGAGGGAGAGATGGAGAGGGTACCTTCAGAGAAGTTGCAGAGATGAATGAAGAGGGTTTGGGGGAGATAAAGGGAAGGGATATGGGCAGAAGACATGTGTCACTGCTATTACCAATACTTTACTGCCCCACCCCACCTTACCGTACCAGGTCTAATCACCTCCCCCCCCCACCACCACCACACCTGGGAAGGGGAGGGGTAGTAACACACCTGTGTGAGTACAGGTATCAAAGCTAAGTTTAGAGGTAAACTTCCTGCCCGCCTGCCCATGTCAAAGTTCATAGAGGAGATATCATTATTTTCATGTGCATCGGTTACAAGTAGGGCGAGGAGGGCGGGGGGGGGGAGAAAGGGGGGGGGGGAGCTCATAATATATTGATTATTCGTTCAGTCTAATAGAGTGGGCAAAGCGTAAGTTGTAAAAACATGCCACTTGGCAACTTGGACTCAAGGTGTAAGATCTTTACTGGGTATTTTCCTGTTGGGTATCGATCTGAGATCGATTGATATTGATTGATCTTTTTTTAATTTAATGTCAATAAATGATCAGAAGAAAAGAAGAGAGATTTGTGAGAGGAAACAAGAGAATATGGTGGGATCATTTGTTATATCGATGACTAAAAAAATAGTTTAAAAATCTGTCATGAAAATTGGCTCCAGATTGAATGAGTTATGGTATCACTTATTCTGCTTGTTAGTGGTCTGTGTGCTCTCATTTTGATAGGTCTATGCCTTATTTATTCTAGTTCAAGGTCGACCCAAGGTCACACTGGGGACAGAGCCGGAGCCAGGAAGTCTGGGATGCCATGACGTTATGTCAACACATATTAATACATGAGCACGTCAGTGAAGTCAGTGATCCTTCTCTGACGTCAGAAGCACACGTCACACATAGCGACGTGAATACAGAGACGCAGGGAGTTGACGAGTGTGACAGGAAGTGGTGGGGGAGGGGTTGAGGGTGGACAGTTGGATTGTCCGGTGTAGGAGACTGGTCAGCATAATCAGAGGTGAATTAGTGTGTCTGGGTGGGAGGGGGTGGAAATTGTGTGTCTGTGTGCTGGAGGGGGGGGTGTAGGGAGGATTGGGGGAGGTGATATCTATATTATAGTTTTTCCTCTGTACACATATATGGGTCAGATTTTCAGAAAATGTGCAATTGGCCGCTGTACACATTTAGCAAATTCTGCTAAATTAGGCTGCAATTTGGTCAATACTAGGTAAATTCAAGTATATTTGGCATTGCATTGATTCTAGCAATCTGTTTGGTTAGGTTGAACTGTGTTTTGAAGTTTATTTTCGTCTGAAATTTTGGTTGTTTGAGAAGATTGGCGAAGTTGAATTGTACATTTTCTGAAAATCTGACCCATATATAATAATAATGATAGATTTGTATTTCCATATCATAATTACAAATAATACAGTGAAAGGTCAAAGTAAAGGTAATACAGTGGAGAAGAAATGGAAAAAGGAATGCTCTCTCTGTGAATGTCACATGTCTTCCGTGTATACATGGAATTCTGACTATTAAGTACAGGTAAAAAGAATGGCAGGAAATAATACAGAATAAACAAGTCAAGTAAAAAGTAAGTGAAGTGAAGTATGAACGCAATGGGACATAGATGTTGTCCAAGTCCATAGCTATAGTTTACCATCATTATTCTTATATCCCGTTGTATCTGTTGTTAAAGTTTTCTAGAAAGACCTCTGCCGAAAATCAAACAATTCTAGTGAAATTATTTGTGTGTTTGTGTGAGGGAGGATTGGGGGAGGTGCTATCTATACAAGACATATATCATGTGTTATCTGTTGTTAACGATTGATTTCTTTTACTCTGTCAAAAACCCAACAATTCAACTGAGGTTTCAAAATATTATTTATGAATGGCGGAATTAATGAGATAAAGACAATAATATGAACTGTGATAATTCCATCTTGTCATCTTCCAAGTGTTTCCAAATATTTACCAAATTTATGTGATAGATAATAGGATTAGTGAGTACTTCATGGTAAAAAGGAGGGAAATTGGACACAAATACCCGAGATGGACTTTATTCTTTGAAATACAGAACGCGTTTTCAGACTTGGTATGTCCTTCTTTAGCGTCAATGAACATGGAATATAATAAAGTGGTTGGTTTGTAATAAAGTTTGAGATAATTTAGATAAATTAAGTTTGTTATGTCCCACCTGGAGGAATGTGGAAGAGTGTGTACATTGTGTTAACTTTAACCCGCACATTAATGTAAGGGTGATTTTACTCTCCACTCGATCACGTTCCTCACATAGTTCGAATATATCTCAAATAGTTCTCAATTGGAAGGTTCCAATATAAAACAACATGAATATGTAATGACCCTTTGTAATCGCTGGACAGGAGAAGTAAAAACAACAAGAACAAGTCAGGCTTGTAGTTTCTCTGTTTTAACGTTCAATATAGCATATGACATGGTAAAAGGAATCGCATAAGAATAAAGGTGTGTAGAGATATATAAAGGTATAAAGAAGTAGGGTAACTAAAATGCAGTCTACTTGAGCTTACGCCCTACCTTATGGACAATATAGACATAGTATTTGCGCATATGAATGCGCAGAATGCGTTAGAAATGCGTACGCAAAGTGTGCGTACATTTGTACATATAAGAAGTGTAAGTAGGATATGAAAAGTAGAATAAAAGCATGGAATTACAAATATCTCTTTAGCACAACATGGCCTGCCCGCTGCATGAAAAGGTCCCCCCCTACAGAGCTCCCTTGACCCTGTCAGAAAGATTCTCCCCCCCCCCACCCCCACCCCATGTGCGCACTGGTCAGACAAATCACAATGCATATCATTAACTGGACAGACTAAGCTGGACAGCTGGGTTTCTATGGAATAGAATTAACTCATCCACCCGCCGCATGGTGGGGGTGTTGGCGGCCACCCATTCGTAACGAGGCTAATTATTCACACGCAAGTTTCCCTTGCCCTTATTCTTCTTATTTTTCATTTTACAGATGGATTCTGGCCTAATTCTGACCTAAAGATGTGAATGGTCTTTTGAGTGCCTTATTACTTGCAAGTGATCTGGATAGATTGAGGTCAAGGGTCAAGTCGTTGTCATGCGCTTTAATTATGGCCTTTTAATCAGTTCTATAGTTTCTAGAACCTTTCAAAACCTTCCAGAACTGCAAATGTAAACTGACTGGGATGATAATAATAAACTTATAAAAGAATTTAAAGAAGAAACCTTTGGTTGTTTTAGCTGAGAGTGCATCTTTATGTTATCTGGAAATGACTCAATGTAGTTGAGCAGTAATAATATGTATCTCAAGCAGCCAGGAATGGCACCTATTCACACTTTGTATAAATTTAGTCCATTCCACGAGACAAACGGTGATGAGATATGATTTACTTTGAAAGTAGCAAACAACGTGAGAAAACGACTTGACAGACGGCAGTCTACTACACTGTTCTGTCTAATAATAAATACTTACCTAGCAATCTACCTGCTCTTATGTATAAAATTTAGTTCAGTCCATGCTACACGGAGGATGCTGAGATATGCTCTAGGTGGGTCAGATCTTCAGAAAATGTACAATTCGCCTTCACCAATCCTCTCAAATAGCCCACTTTTAAGACTAAAATTAGCTTCAAAATGCAGTTTAACATAACAGAACTGATTATTTAAATCAACGCGATACCAAATATACTCAGATATGCCCGATATTCTTCATTTTTCAGCCCAATTTAGGAGAATTGTCTAAATGTGTAGAGCTGCCAATTGTACATTATCCGAAAATCTGACCCATGTATTAGGACCTAGTTTATGGGAAGTATACTGTATTATAGACGGCAAGATTAACGTCATTCAGGGCCCACTGATCTAAGCCAATCAGAGTCCACTGATCTAAGCCAATCAGGGTCCACTGATCTAAGCCAATCAGGGCCCACTGAAGCCTTATATTAACCTGCCTATAACAGACCTTGATGTCGGGCTCATGTCGCCTATGGATCAGGTCGTCAGTACATGTACAATCAGCAGCTTACACTTTTAGTAAACTCAGCTAAATTAGGCTGAAAAAGGTAACTACAAATCTGAGTATATTTGAGATCGGGTTAATTTAAAACATCTGTTCGGTTATGATGAACCATATTTTGATCATCATTTTTGTCTTAAATTTAGACTATTTGAGAAAGTGGCAGAAGGTTAAATGTACATCTTCTTACGGCTTCATATTTAATAAATTAATTGACTCGTTTTGTCAAAATGGGTCGCATGTCGGCAACTTTAGTTTTGAGATATTTGGCTACAAAGGTGGCTTTACTAGTCCCTGCGAAATTGTGTTTACGTAATTGTACTCAATTTTTGCTGATGTCTGAGTGTAATAAAATAAAAATTTATCAATGAAATCAACTGATTCTTTGCCATTTTATGTAGGTTATGTGTCCCAAATCTGATTAAAATGTCATAATTATAAATGCTCACATTCAAGGACGGCGCGCCAAACACTAGTCCCTCAACTTTGACCTTGAATATTTCAATATACAGTGGAACCTCTCTATTGAGACCACCGCTGGAACTGAGAGAAACTGGTCTTAATAGCGAGGGGGTCTCTATAGACAGGTGGTCTTTATGTGAGGTTTCACTGTACTTAATACTGAATATACTGACGGTTTCAATACTAAAAGGTTAAAGCTTGTAATAAGGGAACATGTGGATGATTCGTACAGGAACAATGAACCCTCATACACTGAACACTTACACCATATGGGTGCTTTTGTATGGGACAGTCAGTACCTTGGTCATCCCTCTCCATATTTCCCCAAAAATTATAGAAGCCCATATGAGTCACTGGTGCAGCATGGTGCGAACACTTTTCGACCTTTTCGACCTTCACTGACAATTACCCAATGTGTCAAACGATGCTTAATAAATTATTTTACTTCAAGTGACCTGCTGCAAAACCCAAGAGCAGCTGTGGCAGAAGTGGTTAATTAAGAAGTCAAACCGTGTCTATTGCCTCGTTCCTTACATCTATCTTCAAACACTATCCAATTAAAGCGTTATTTTTAGCTATTACGATAAAAGATATCTTTACAAATTTAATAATATTATGAACCATATGACTGAATTTATCAATATTCTGCTGCTGTTTTATATTCATGCCAGACTTTGAAGTCGAATCGGCCGATAGAAAACAGCAGCCAGTGAGCGATAATAAGGGATGCCCTCACGGCAAAGGATTTCGGCGGGTTGCCCTAATGTAAATGTGGACTTTTATGAAGTTCTGTAGCAAAAACAACCGTACAAAAATCCCAAAATTTTGGTCAAATGACTTTTAGATGGGCAGGAAAAGAATGGAACAAAAAATTTAATATCTTTAGTTGTTGACCAATGTTTATTAGGAGGGTAGCTTTAATACATTGGATTATTATCACAAATCAAATATATTAATATAGACAATGTCCTCAAAGCAAAAAAGTTCTATTGAGACCCTTATGTTTATCTGCGTAAGAGGACCTTCAAGCATGCTATCACTCATATCAACGTTCAAGAATTTCCTTTGTGTCCATTGTTTCTCATATAACTAAGGAAAACTTATGTTGGGGTAATGTTTGTGCAAATATGTGATACAGCAAAATGAGTCATATGTCGAAGTGTTCAAAGTGTCATTTTCAAAGTGTTGTATACACAAGATCTCTTTCCAGGAGTGTTCTCATTTTGAGGTCTTTAAGTCTTGCGCTGTACATTGTACAAATACATCTACCAAATGTCAATACACAGTGTATTAGATATATTCCTGTGTTTATAAGGTCATCCTATGGAGTATATATACATATTTAGCTACTTTACTAGTAATTGTCAGCCCAGAAATATCGCAAACTATGTTCTTTCTCAACATAAAAACTAAAATATACTAATCAAACTAAAATATAGAAGTACTGTCCTAAATGCTAACATGGTTGGAATCTACGTAACCTCATCTTTTCAAATATAATGGTAACTCATTAATCTGTGACGCATCACATCTCTGCACCCAAGATATTGATCTGACAAACGCCTTCTTCCCACACGGTGAAATGCAGTTAGGGGAAGAAGCTGATTTATTCCTAAGGTCGAGAGGTTTTGTACGAGGAAAGTTTACCTTTGTCCTCATAAAGAATTCTGATGCTCCGGTTATGGACTGACTTTTTACGAATTTATAATCACACTGACGTCATATTTCGGATATCCGTTCGGGGAAGACTATGAATTAAAGGTAATCTAAGATGATTGTTCACTCACTCAGGCCAGTGCTTTTAAAGGTATCGGGAATCAGGAGTCATTTACGTACTGCATACGGTTATAAGGGTCAGATTTTCAGAAAATGTACAATTGGCAGCTGTACACATTTAGTAAATTTTGCTAAATTAGGCTGCAATCTGGTCAATACTAGGTAAATTCGAGTATATTTGGCATTGCATTGATTCTAGCAATCTGTTTGGTTAGGTTGAACTGTATTTTGAACTTTATTTTCGTCTGAACTTTGTGTTATTTGAGAAGATTGGCGAAATTGAATTGTACATTTTCTGAAAATCTGACCCATAATCGGATGTTGTAAACGCTTCCCAGCTTAAGGCATGGAAGGAATTGTTGTTGGGTCGCATGGACCAAGAGAGTACATTTCCCAATTAATGTTTAATGCTATGTGTCATCCAGAGATATTGGAGATGCAACAATCAGGTTGAAATTATAGCAGCACAAGTAGAGCTTACAATTCAGAATTGGAAAATAAATTAAAGCAATTATAGGGGGGAGTGGTAGAACCTTTTTGTACAGGTTCATTGTTATTATGTTACAAATCAATTGTATAAACCAGAGAATGTTTACTGAATAAGTGCATTCATTATGACAACACCATATTACACACATATAGATGTGATATGCAGCGTGCGAATCATGGCCTGTAAAACAAAGAAACAGAAGGTTTAAGATAAAAACAGTCAAGTTTGTAACCAGAAACTATTCTTGTTTAGATTATTTTAGAGCTTGTCAATCGATTGAGTAATAAATATATATAATGTCTGACACGACATGATTGTATACATTATTGTTTATTTTATACTAACGTTTCATTGAGATTGACATTCTTCAAGGCACAACTGCATCTATCAGATAACTAACTCGTTGGTTTCATTCGCTTAGGATATCACATTATAGTTGCGTATATAGATGTTCTATATTATGTAAAACATATAAACAACACTTTAAGCTAATTGAAGCCAAATTATAACGAACAAGTCCTCGACTACATATATACATATCAAGTAGTACGGTCATTGAATGACTGTTATTAGGAAACATAAGATGTTTAGTTTCAAACGCATGTTAATACTTTAAGAATGTTGCTATGATTATATAAAATAATGTATTGTAACAATGTAATAATTATTTCTTTTTAGAACTGCACATAGTGCGTACAAAAGCCTGTACTAAGTTTAATATCAACAAAAACTATCTACAATAAATCAAACATTTAAAATAGGGTGACCTGGAAGATCTGTTTACAGAAGGTTTTGTAATATAATATAATTTATCCTCTTTGATCCTTTTTCCATGATGTATTAGAATAAGATATGGAAATAAAACTATTACAATATAATATATGCATGGGTAACTCAAGTACCAGAACGAGACAACTATTTCGGAGAGAAGTCATCTATTTCTAGCCACACAGCCGGGTCACGTGGTTATCCTCAGCCAGATTAATTTCCTGGTTTTGATATTCAGTGCAAGTGTGATCCCAGATTTCGCGTTTCCAAACAAATACTTGTTTAACTTTGCTGACAAAAGGCGTCATTAGATTGTTCATTCAAATTGCACGGATACTGCGGTCAGCTGTCATCCCTGCATCTGAGATAATAAGGATTTTAAGCAATGTGAATAATCCGCCGAGAACAAACATTTTCTGTTGACTTTTTAGACCTTCCCTACGCCCAGGTGTCATTCGAGTTGTCATGGTAACGCCACGAAGTCACGTGGCCATTTATTTAGAGGAGGGAGAGATTAAAACTGGGCGAGAAGGCGAAGAAGACGTAATTTGTTGAAGCCATGATGCTCCGGTCTCAACCAGCTTTTTGTGGGTGTTTTATTAAAGCTCACGCTCCATATCTTAGCCTCGCCGGCGCCAAACATCTTTAACCCTTTTTTTTCCTTCTTCCCACAAACCCTAAACCTGTGACACCCATGACATTGGTTTAAATCCTGGATATGGACTTGAATCCGATACTCCACTGAGGTATAAATACTCCATTGTCTTTCCGAAGGGGAAACATTGTAGAAGTGTTTATGGGTCAGATTTTCAGAAAATGTACAATTGGCAGCTGTACACATTTAGTAAATTCTGCTAAATTAGGCTGCAATTTGGTCAATACTAGGTAAATTCGAGTATATTCGTCATTGCATTGGTTCTAGCAGTCTGTTTGGTTAGAGTGAACTGTAATTTGAACCTTATTTTTGTCTTAAATTTGAGTTATTTGAGAGGATTGGTGAAGGTGAATTGTACATTTTCTGACGATTTCACCCATATAGGTTCTTAGTTTATGTCACATAATGAATGAAAGAAGCCTTGTTGTGACTCGTTTTAGTTTATTTTGGTTTGATCACTCATAGCTAAAACCCTTGGAGACGTGCAGCTTTCAATGGGGTGAAATAAACAATAATAAATAAATAAATAAATAACCATCAGATATCTTTCCTGTCTGCTTTTATCCATGCGTCCTATAAAAAATGTTAATACACTGATAGGTCTTGGTTATCTCGAAGACTTTACTTAAATGATATCCTTAATTATAGATGATGATTGATGATCAATTAGCACCTATAACATTACGTAACAACACGTATATATTCTATAATGCGGTAAAAGACAAAACAGTTCACACATGATGTTTTAGGATCAGAAGCTTCATCACAAACTATAGCAATAATTAATTTTTAGAAATGTCGGTCTCAACGCATTGCTATGTGTAAGAATCCCATATCTAAAAGGTCTTTATTTATCATCAAGGTATTATTAAATTTTTTAAAAAAAACGTTAGAAAATGTGTAGCGTTTGGGGGATGCACACCGAAAACAAAGCATCTCCCTTTGTGTATCAATAGGTGAGATTCTAATTAATGGCGTCGACTCCCAATTTGTCCCTTCAAAATACATCAGAATTTATGAAGACTGATGGAAATGAACTGATACATGACACTTCTAGTACCCCCGGCCACCGTGGGTGGTAGGCCCACAATCCCCCATTAAGCCAAACTTTCCAACCCCATATCACACCTGACCACGTGATGAAGACCACGTGATTATAGACCGGAAGTTCTCAGGCGTCACGTGTTTGCCACTGGGCGTGGACGCCGATGGCGAGTACAACAATTTCTGGATGTGAGGGAGGGAGGGCGTGGGGAGGGCGTGGGGAAGAATATTCCTTGTCTACCATTTGTTAGATATGTTTGATGTACTTTTGTAAAAGGGAAAGCCTGACAATTGATAATAATTAACTAGCATTTATTATTGGCAAAAAAACATTATTTCTTATAATTTAATTTGAGTCCTTCCGTTTGGTTAAGATGAATTATTTATATAAAAGAATACTTGGTTCTAACCCACTTTTAGCCTCAATGTTTGACCGCAATTTGACGGACAATCAAATTTGCAACTGTCACAACTCCCCCTGTCATCCTCCTGTCACCAGAAACGGCCATATGATTTATGATCCTGTAAATTTGCGCCTTTCCTGAAGGATATTGGAAGCTCTGGGCAGGTCTACCTGAAACTCTACCCTAGTATTAGTAAACCCTCGCCTCCTCCGCATCTTAAATAGGTCAGCAATAGAAGTAGGTCATTCAAATCAAACTTTCCATTCTTCTCTTGCTTTATCCACCACACAGCGAGTCGGTAATTAGGAGTAATTATCCCAACATCTGAAATCACCTGATAGCAGAAATAATTTCATTGGGAACAAAGCAGAGTCTTAATTGGGCCGATTTATGGAAGCAAGGAACAAAAACATAGCTTGAGAACTGAGGATAAATATCTAGTTATGAACTCAGATAATTGTACGTGCTTTCTGCAGTGACAAGAGAATCTGTAAGCATACATTGCCAGAATGTTTCGTGTTTTTTTAGGAATAGACGACAGGGCATTTAACACACTTTACATGTTTCAACCAGGCCTCCTAAATACGTACATCCGAGAACTGTTACATCATTCTGTGGAAAAAAAACGAAGAAAACTTTGGACGTGATTACAGTATACTGTGCTGCATAGATCATATATTGTTTTTACCTGTATGTCAATGAGTTTTCATGTAAACTCATTTTCTGTCTTTTTTTTGTCAGGAATAGATAAATCCTAAAACTCATCTATGACCTAAAGCTGTTGTACACGAATTCCCTGAAACTGTGTAAACTTTCCATATACTACTTACACCACCACTACTACTCTCTATACACGTCCTGTAGTCAGCGGCGTGCCATAGAGTTAACCATAGGGGGATTTGATGTTTACTGCCTACAGGACGCGTATAGAGTGTACTTCTACTGCCACTCAAACTCATCATTCAAGGTTAACTCCGATTCAAGAAGTGTATGTATGTATGTATCAATTTTATTTCCAATTCATAAGTAGTACATCGATTCGGAAAAAGGGAAGAAGTATTACAATATCACTCCGTTATAAATCCTTCTGTGAAAGCTATGTTTCTCAGGTCTTCCAGGCATCCCTGAATAGTAGGATGACCGTGAGCATGAATATGATATAATAAAGTAGTTTGAAACTATTCAAACTCTCGCTGTGGATTCAGTTTGAATTTCAGAAAATGTACAATTCAACTTCACCAATCCTCTCAAATAACCCAAATTTTAGACAAAAATAGAGTTTAAGATACAATTCAGTGAGCCCAGTTTTGTGGAGATGAAGCTCCACATTCTTGTGGAAGATGAATTAAGCCACACGTATATCTGGGCACTGATATCAGTTCTTATACTACCTCGCAGAATTCACTTCTCCCTTCCTCATACCTTTCCCTGAACCTATGTAAACTGTCCATATACTACGTGTAGACCATATTCTACACTCTGTACCGCCGCTGTTGGGCTTGGCACCCGTGTACTGGGGTATATGTGTCCCTCCTTCAAGTCTCTTTGAAGTCCCAGCTCAACAGAGGCGGTACAGAGTGTATGTGGGTCAGATTTTCAGAAAATGTACAATTGGCAGCTGTACACATTTAGTAAGTTCTGCTAAATTTGGCTGCAATTTGGTCAATAATAGGAAACTTCGAGTATATTTGGCATTGGATTGATTCTAGCAATCTCTTTGGTTAGGTTGAACTGTCTTTTTTTAACTTTATTTTCGTCTGAAATTTTGGTTATTTGAGAAGATTGGTGAAGTTGAATTGTACATTTTCTGAAAATCTGGCCCATAAGTTTATTCGCGATGTGATCCCATGTTTATAAAAGTTGAATTAAGCTGATATATATATATGGATGAAATCGTCAGAAAATGTACAATTCGCCTTCACTAATCCTCTCAAATAACCCAAATTTAAGACAGAAATAAGGTTCAAACACAGTTCAATGTAACCAAACACAATGTTTAAATCAATGTGAAACATACTCATATACACCTAGTATTGACCATTTAGCACTATAATTTACGAAGCTTACTCAATGTGTTGATCTGCCAATTGTGCATTTTCTGAAGATTTGACCCATATGGTACCCTAAGACTTACAGGTTGTATTATTATCAGTTCACATGATGCACCTCTCCGTTCCCCATACTGTTGGTAACTGATATATATATAGGGTAAACGTTTCGGCAAATATAAGGGTCAGGAGTTCCCAGAAATGTACAATTGACAGCTATACTCATTTATATAAAAGTAAATTCTGCTAAATTAGGCTGAAAAAATGATAGATACTAGGTATATTTGTGTATATTTGATATTGCGTTGATTCAAAGATTTTTTTTGGTTATGACGCACGGTATTTTGAGCGTAGTTTTTGTCGTGAATGTGGATTATTTGAGACAATTGAGCAAGGCCCATTGTACATATTATGTTGGTGATGTTGCCCATAAGCCTATATAACCACACAGGTAGAATGCATCGCTCGTGCTCGTGTCTCGTGCATCCATATTCCACATCTAGATATGGGTCAGATCGTCACAAAATATTCCAATTGCCTTCACAAATATTCTCCAATAATTCAAATTTGAGACAAAAATGAGGATACAAATGCAGTATAAAATATACGAAGAGATTGCTTGAATCAACGAAGTACTAAATATACTCAGATACACCTAGTATTGATCATGTTTCAGTCTAATTTAGAAGACGTTACTCAATGTGTGGAGCTGTCGATCTTACATGTTCTGATGATCTGACCCATATGTAGGTGCAAGTGAAGTAAGCTGAACATGCGGAGGCAAGCTAGAGAAGACTATTGTATTACATGTATTTGATTTTTTGCATAATTATCTTTATTAAATATAAAGTGAACGCAGTGATGACAGTTTGAGGTTCCGTGATTATAAAATGACTATAATCAAATAATCAAGTTTTAATCTATGGAGAACTTACCATGCAAAAGTTGTATGATGATTGGTGAGAGTTGTTGAATTGTTCATGGTTTGAACCAGAATGAAGGGATTAACTGAGGTGAAGTCGTCAGAAAATGTACAATTCGCCTTCACCAATCCTCCCAGATAGCCCAAATTTGAGACAAAATTGAGTTTCAAATTACGGCATAGATCATTTAAATCAACGCAATACCAAATATAGTATCCCTATGTATACCTAGTAATTTATCAGAATTCGCTCTTTGTAACAAATCTGTTTATTATTGTAACGACTCAATGCAGGCATTCACGGGAAGACCTGGCTATAAACTCAGACCTGACTAACCAAATTGTAACAACATCATCGATTGCAAGAAAAGAATTTTTTAATTGAATTGAATAGTGTAGAGCTGCAAATTGTAAATTTTCTGGAGACCTGACACATAGAGGGCAGAGGGAAGTGGGCATGAACAGGAGAACGCTGAGGAGGATTGAAACTGAAGGAATCGTAGGTGTTCAATGCAGATTCATATAATGTACAATGATCCACTGAATGGGTGCGCCATTGTTCTTACGAAATGATTTAGATTTCTTAAAGTGGTTTGCTCATTATTTGTGAATAAAATCAAACTAGGTTTTAGAGGGATTAGTTTCATTTACGTAGGTTAAAGGCATTTTACTTTGGCAATGGCTATATTAAACAAGATCTTGTCGTCTAAATGAAGTAACACATATACCAGGAATTTACAATATTAATATAACAAAATAGTATGTATGGTGGGGGGGGGGGACGTTCTTTCTTCCTTTTTTTTTTAAAAAAAAAGTCTAAGGATTCGCGCTGTCTCCCTCTTTTGTTTTTGCATTTTGGGGGAGGATTTTCTTATTTTCTCTCCTACTCCTCCTAATATATTAACATATTACCAGCACCCAAGTATTCACACCAGACGTGGACCGACAAGAGACCAATATTGGTGGCGATAATTTGTTGCTATGAAATAACCGTCCTTGACACAGTTGGAAGTAGATCTTGGCTAATTATGGTGGACCCTCAGTTTTAATACAAAGGATTCCCTCCAAGGACCTGTGCTAATTTGGACTGAAGCCTGACATCATCGGAACGCCTGACGTGCTTCCCGATGCCTGGATAGAGATAGAGGCAGAGAGAGAAAGAAGAGAGAGGCAGAGGAAAGGAAGGAGGAAAGGAGAGAGAGAGAGGGAGATTGCGAGAGATAGAGGAAGATGGAGAGAGAAATTGGCGGGAAAAGAAAGAAAAAAGAAAGTGGGAGTGTAGATTGTCGCGACCGTCGTCACGTGACAGGTTTTGGCGCCAACCAGTGTTTGCCCATTTGTCGTCTGCTGCAGTGCGAAGATGCAAAGCGGCCCGAGTGTATCACTCCGCGCGAGGTCAAGCGCCGGCACTTTCCCTGGCTGACCTCGTGTGAGTTGTGGTTTGCGCGTGACGGAAGGAGCTGCGACGAGAGGAAAGGGGTATAATGTTTCAAATAGGGGATGTGCATGTGCCACTGCGCATGTCTGTCCCAGTGCATGCTGGGATGGATTCAGTTCAAATCTGACATACAAACATTTATAGCAATTTCTATCGAAAATTGCTAGTACGTTTTCACAAATATGATAGCTTTTATAAATGATCTGTAAAGACTAAATGCATGATGGGAAAGATGGGGACTTGGTTTATGTAAACATGTACAACACATGGATATTGGCATTGGAGTACTGATAAATATTCCATGCTGTATATGGCATGTTTTCTAAAGATTTTACCCCGACAACTCCCATAATTCCTTGCGAATAAAGATTCAAGATGGCGGCTATGCAAATCCCCTATTGAGAGCTTGTCAGATGATGAGCAATCCAGGACGCATGCGCGAGAAGACCCTGTGAAACACACATCCTGCGCTGAAATCATTTTTTCAATCCTAGTCACGATTTGTTTGATAGTCCTTCTTCTATTTCTTATTTACATTTTTATCCCAAGTTCCTGTTCACATGTGGGATCTAGTGCCTCTCTTTGGAACAATAAGTGATTACTGATTAATTTTTTTGCAAATTGGATTCTGCAATCCAACAATCAGTGTTCTACCTCAAATTGCGTTATGTATTGAGGAATTTCTCCTCCGTTATTCAAAAGTCAGACCATGAATGTGAATTCTTTGTTAATCCCTTTATAATATTTAAATCTAAAGGAAAGAAAAACAGCTAACCTTTGTGAGTTTAAGTTTCCTGTCCACGATAAAGGAAAGCTATCAACCACAAGAACTTACTTTCTGACAGATTCTCTCGCTTTCATTAGAGCATCTGATTCACCTCATAATCTGGGTTTGACTTTACCACCATGTCCATTTCTAACAGTTATAGCATAATTATAAGGGAGCTCCTATTTCAAGTCACCTGATACTTTGAATTCTGAAACCAGAAAACAACACTCATCTTACTCAAAAGTAATCTCTCACCCCAACTTCCTTTCTTTGTTTTTTGTTCTACTGTACCTATTAATTGTCTTACATCTAAAAAGAATCTTTTATCATGATGTATCGAAGTAAGGTGGGTCGCTTGTATATCCTTCGCCCGGGTTCTTGAATCAAAGGTGAGGTAAAGGATTGGAAAAAACCTTACTATTAGTTTAGCTATTTTTATTAATCACATTTTTATTTTTATCAAATCGACAATGTGAATGAAAGCTGTTAATGCTATATGGCATAGTTATATGGCATAGTTATGTTAAAGCTACAGTCTCATCTATTACCACAAACACTATCTTACCAAATGTACTTATGTTATAAAAGGCGAGCAAACAACAGAGCTGGAAATGATTTCGGCGGGTCACCGAAATACCGATGTGGACGTTTATGAACCTCGCTTAGGTCCCGTCGCAAGAACTGTCTCTGACAAAGGCGAGAAGAATCCTATTTTCATATAGACCTTATGTATATCAAAGTGAAAATAAAGTTTCAACAATAATACAATCAACTGGACAGAATCCGCCAGACTTTTGTTCAAGTGACGTTTGGATTGGTTGGAAAAGAATGGAACAAGAATGAGAAAACCTCTAGTGTTTGACCGATGTTAACTACGATTGTAGCTTTTAATGCAGTCATAATAAATACACTCTCACTAAATGCATTCTTAGCATTAGAATTAATACCAAACAACCGAATTATAGGATACTATGAATAAGGTTGGGGTTTATTCAGGTTGTTTGTGCAGATATGTTATTTACATATTCTATGGAGGGAACGGTTTATAGCATTAGCAAGGTGACTAAATCTGGGGAATCTTTAGTTTAAATTTGTTTAAATTTGAACGAGCTTTTGGAAATCGCCATAAAATTTTTGTATACGTTTTAATATAGTTGCTATACAAATAAGAATATCAAATCTAGAAACTATTGGCATTCACATAATGGAATCAGAATAACACATTTCAAATAAAAAATTGTATAAGGAAAGATTCCTTAGTATCGTTCAAAATCAATATAAGCTCAAGCATTTACAGGGAGAAAAAAAAAGAAGAAAAAGTTGATAGAAAGGATTGACAAACAGAATTTAGATACACAAAAAGCGCGCTAAATACACATCTTCATGGAAAGTTATTGTGTCAATTTGTCTGGAAGCTAGGACGATTGATGATTGATTGGGTAATATCAGCACCTGCATGTCTCCAAGCAGACCATGCATATTTTATTCATAACGAAGATGGATAGACCCACCAATACCAACTGCTCTCAGCAAGTCCCTTTGTTTTCTAGAACATTCTAAAATCAATCAATGGATTTTTTGTATTAAACACAAGACATAATACGAAATGAACAGTGAAGATTTATTTTCTTTAGAAAAGTTGAAAAAATATATTGACATTAGGAGGTCCGTGCTTATGTCGATAGATAAATAGTTGTCAATACACAAGTTAAAAGGCACACTATATTTCCTAGTTTAAGTAGATTTCAATAGAAAGATCTATTTTGTTGATCACATACCAATATATATTATTATACAAATATATGCAGTGTCTATTACTTTCTAGAATGATTATAAAGTACTCAAACTGAATACGTTTATATAGAACATTTTATAACGTTTTCATATAAGATAAGAACGGTTTAAATCTAAGACCAATGTGCTGGTAATTGATCCATCCTTATATATGGGTTATATATCGCCAGAAAGTGTACAGTTGGCAGCTTTACACATTTAGCAAATTCTGCTAAATTAGACTGGAAAATAGTCAATTCTATAAGGTGTATCTGAGTATATTTCGTTTTGCGTTGATTCAACCAATCTCTTCCGTTATGTTGAACTGTATTTTGCACCTCATTTCTGTCTTAAATTTGGGTTTTGTGAAAAGATTGGTGACGACGAATTGTACATCTTCAAGCGACTTAACCCATATATAATTACTATGGACTCGAGTGACCAACGCAGCCTAACTATACACGCCATGCCATACGTCACTCCTTCTGTCATGTGACGTTTTACAGGAAAATGAGTCACAAATTACGTCGCAAAAGATGATTTATATATTCTATATTTAAAAAGATGAGAGGCAGCGGATTCCATTGATGCTAAAGATACGGGACTTCTACTAAGTACAGTGGAACCTCTCTAGTTAGACCACCCATTAGGACTGAGAGAAACTGGTCTTAATAGCGAGGTGGTCCCATTAGAGGGGCTAATCTAATAAGAGAAAAGTAATTCGGGACTGAGAGAAACTGGTCTTAATAGAGGGGTGGTCTCTATAGAGAGGTGGTCTCTATGCGAGGTTCCACTGTACATCTTTATTTGTTTATGTCTGAAAAGAAAGTTAGCTATATTTCTTTAAATGATTTCAAGTATTAAAATAGCTACATATACCCCTTAGGACAACCTCAGATATGCATAGATATGTTCGATACACAGTATTGAAGTTTGGTTCATGTATTCATGCTCTCGACAGCGGTAAACACCCCAAACATCAAAACTTTCTGAGCAAGGGTTTGTTGACTTTTAAAAGTTGTTTTCTTGATATATCAACATCTTGATTGTATACCACCACCATTTCCTGATTGTGATATCGTATTCTTGATTAACAAAACCCGGCCAGAAGGCTCCATGAAATGAAGGAATAAATTAATGACATGTTCCGAAATACTGTCTTAAAAAGTAAACATCCTGTCGAAACACAATTTGATATTCAAATAACCATTTGAAATTACAGTACCTGCGCTCCATTTACATATTCACACTTTTAAAATACCTCTAATAAAATTGATATAACAATAAAAAGCTGGAATACCCATGTAAGTTTGTTAGCCACAATGAAGTCCAGCTGAAAGCTGCTCTGCGAATTTGATTTATTACGATTTGGGTGACCGGTCCATACAATATTCATAAATAAAATCTGTAAGGAAGCACGTCGTCGCCAGTGGAGACAGGCCTATGCGACATAACCGACATCGTCGTGTCCTATCGCGCGACCACCTGACGTTATGATAAAATGTCCATGATGACCCAGATTACACTTAAATAAGCCGACCAGCGACCATTATCGACATGACGCAGCTAAAACTAAATGACAATCTCTCCTAATACGGTCGGCGACGATCACAGAGGAACCCCTGACTGGGGAGAAACGCGAATAAGACAAAGTACTTTGAGAAATAGTTGAGTTCTCATTTGTACTCTCCATAGGAGCGCAACCTGCTAATTTGCCGAGCGACCATTTCCTTGGCGGGAAACGCGAATTAATCATCGCAGGGAGCAGACGATATTTGGCCGAACGTAATGGCGCCGGTTTCCTGCTGGCGCCTCCTCTCCTTGGTGATAGCTTCGACTCACGCCAACATCTCATTCTTCGCGTCTGTATAAGCGATTATAAGGCGACCGAGTGACTTAGACCAGGTTTAAATACTACAACCCATGGTCTGGCTTATAAAAAAACAATGAGAAATTAAATCTCATTTTATTTTTGAATTGTCTCTCAGCTATGCCACGTTTTCTATGATTTCTTTCTTCATTTTCCCTGAATAAAGTTCAAAGCCTTTAAGTTCAACCTACTAAAGATCATCTCTGTTAATGTGCCCTGATTTGTTTTGTTATATCATACATATAACACAAAGTTTCCCATAGCAGGTGTGTCATTGTGCTATAACAGACCTCGTTGGCAATGAAAAATCATATTTTAATTGATCATCAATGTTCAGTCATGAGTAATCCTCCACCAGCGCTTGGCTATTAAACTGGTGGAAATGGCCATCGTGCCGAAACTCACAGTAATGATCTTTAATGGTTTAAGTGGTTTTAAGTTTCGGACTCACGCCGCCATTTCCCGCCTTTTATCACACAGATTGTCGTCTGCGCCAACACGATAAAAACTGGCGCCAAAAAGCTTACGACGAGAAGACGAAGATGGTTTCTTAAGTGTCGGATTCCATGCCAGGAAGGAGGGGTTTGGGTCCTGCTTACGAGGGATTCTCGTGAAAACACTCTTTTAAAAATGAAAGTGCGAGCGATAACTTTGCAGAATTAATAGGTCAATGGTTCTCTGGGGTTTGTTGGGTATGTGGCGGTGATGGGGATGGGTGTTATTTGTCAAGGACTTGGCCATCTGGAAAACGTCTGCTGCTCTGAGAGAGGACATGACAATGGTTTCCTCGGACAGGTCTTCCTTGACTGTCCATAACAATTTCAAGTGAAGAGAAAAAGCCACACTGGCATCATCGGGTGTGGCCATAATTCATGCAGATCTGCCTGCAATCCTTGCGGTCATAAAGCCATGCACTCGTCCGTATCACAATCATTACTGTTTTAACTTTTATTTAGGGATTTTTTTACGATCCCAGCGTACCTTATCTCCCAAGGCGGAGGGATCCCCAGCTCCTAGCCATCAGTACAGGGTAAGGACGTCTGGGGTGGTTTGCGCATGTCCCAGCGGAAGTGGTCACGCGCAAGCTCAAAGAGCGCATCAGATAAAGCGAATCCTGGGATTGGGGGAGCCCACGTGAGAGGGTCTGTCATTCTGGCGGCCATTAGAGCGAGGAGGCACCCTCTGGCGATGGTTTGATTAACAAAGCAATATTGGGCGGTGTACGCGCTACTTTCTCCCCTGTAAAAGTTGACTCACTGCCGGGACATGCGACACTTAGGAGAAGAAGAGTTTAGCAGGACACGACGCGCGCAGACGACTTCTGTGACAAGGACAATATGACAACTCGAGTATTTGTGTGTGAGTTGTAGGATGGAGAAAGTGGACTTTGCTTCTGGCTGTGCTTATTGGACAAGTAAATGCATGCCCATTGAATTATTGAGTCAGAAAAAGAAGCATGCATTTGCAAACCATGAATCAGCCTGGCCAATATTCATTCGACAAACTAATCAGGATAATTTATCTCTATCTCTAATATCTGAAAGTTATTTACATAAGAATGGGTTTCGGTAGTAGTTTAATTTGTTCAGACGTATGAGGCTCCATCACTATCTGGCTTGTGTGAAGGGTTTTAAACAGCTTGGTTTCATTACTAAGGGATAACTTTCATCAAACACCAGACATTGTCCGCCATGGGAGGAAAAGGATCATGAGCTGATCCCCCTCCTTATGTGACGTCATAGCGAGGCAGACGACAAAAGAACAAAGGGGCAGGCCTGCAGCGTTTCACTACTTTCAAGGTCAACTCCGCGACGAGGCAAAGATAGAGGACTTGCAGTGACATTGTTTTGAATCAATTAAACCATTAGAAATACTAATTATCTCACTTGTACGCTTTGATATCATATATACCAACAAATTTCTTATTCATATGCTTACAAAGACGTAGGCTAGACAAAATAATACAAATAAACAAAATTGGAAGTTCAACATAGAATTGTGCAATTTTACTTGTCTTTAATGCTGATGCTTTTTACTAATCTTTACACAAGAATGAGCATCAGCCTATTTGGGGAAATTGTAATTCTATACACTTTATTTAAACAGTTTATTTTCTTTAATTAGAGGACAAACACAGTAGTTAATACAAATCCTCTATAAGTGACCTAGTCCATGCAGAACGTTTTTCAAAAAATGCAAAACATCACTGCGCGCCCCTAATCGCTTGAAACACTGTTTATGATATTTATTATTCATAGTATTAAGTGAACTAAGATACTCCATTATTTAATGTAAACGTTGAAGGATGTAATGGGAAATAACATGTTTTGAATTAAGCATGATATTAAGGCTGCTTCAACGGGAGAACAATTTTAGCTTATAACTGTTTGAAGGTGGTCTATTAGCTTTTAATTATAATTAAACTACCGCATGCATGAGGTTTAACTTTCAATAATCATAATGGACTCGAGATCAGTATGATTATTTTATCATTGCAGCTTTTTGTCCAAAGTTTCTCCCGTAAAGATAGCTCCCAATGGAAGCTCTTTGGGGAGTTGTGGGGTTCAGATATACGAGATAACTAAATGGATGGTATTTGTTGCAAGGGTCGCTCCTCTTCCTGTAGTAATTGCTTCCTGAGGAAATTTTGTATGGGTCAAGTCGTCAAAAAATGTACAATTTGTCATCAGCAATCCTCTCAAATAACCCAAATTTAAGACAGAAATAAGCTTCAAAATACAGTTCGACATAACTGAAGAGATCGTTTGAATCAAGGCAATACCAAATATACTCAGATATATCTAGTATTGACAGTTCTTCAGTCTAATTTAGCAGAATTAACTAAAAGTGTAGAGCTGCCGATTGTTCATTTCCTAACGATCGGACCCATACTCCTCCCAGTGATTCATCTAAAATTTCACTTTAATGTAGCATGCAGGTGTTCATTTCCTGCATGCCTTATCATGTAGGTCGAATGCTTCTCTTACTTTCACGCAATTAACTCTTTTTCAAGCAATTTTATTTCAAGACTTTCTGGAAAATTGCGAGAATAATCATTAGGATTCGTCATCTACAAATAGAAAGGAGCATTATAATAGGAACTAATTTTTAAATAATTTCCTGGTGCTCTATTATGGAATTATTTATATGGAATATTTTTGCAGATATTTTATTAAACCACATCACACAAAGTGTTGTTTTCAAACAGGCCGCTGTGAAGGTGAATTAAGGTCCATATCTGAGAGTCAATTAAGGTAATATTACTTTGTACGTGTGCTCTTATTATTACCCAAAGCTCAGATAGATTCACATACCTGTCACGAGTAGGATAGAAACACAGGTTAATAAATGTTTAAACCTAGACAAATTAGCTAGCTTCTTTCCAACTATGATGTTGTCCTTGTCTCCCTTCCCTTCCGTCTCTATCCCCCCTTCTCTTTATACACCTTTCTCATTCGTTTACTGTAAACAAAAACACTGGTGATATACTGTTCCTAATCCAAGAAAATTTTTATTTTATGTTCCTTTGTCTATGATATGTATTTTGTAGCAACATCTTCACCATTGCTATAAATCATATATTGTATTTTGGAGTGATAAACGGTTTCCAGGGAGTCTCTATAAACTGAAAGATCATGTGAGTAAAGGCAAACGGCGCAAACAAATATATCTAATGTGAATATTTTCCTATGATTACAGAGATTAAACATGAAAACTGATGCCATCGATTACTGCCGCTGAATAGTGTATTATATCACCCTTTATAATAGTGTCACCCAGGGACAGGGGCTTGGGGGCTATAAGCCGATCACTGTACGATTAACTCTGGCTTTATCTGTGACAGTTTCACTCTCTCCCTCTCTCTACATCCTCTCTCTCTCTTTCCCAACCTCTCTCGGTCTCTCCCTTCCTCTCACTCTCCCCTCTCCTCTCTTACCCTCTCTCCCTCTCTCTCTCTTTCCCATCACCATTCATTGTGTCTCTCCTTCTCTCTCTCTCCTTCCTCTCTACATCCTCTCCTCCACCTATCTCTTTGTCAATCTTTTCCTATTTCCTTCTCTCAATCCCCTTCCACAATCAATATGTCTTCCTCTCTTACACTTTGTCATCCTTTGCTACCCCCCCCCCCCCACCACTACCCTGCCCCTCCTTCCATTCTCCTCCTTTTCAACCTCACTCGTTGTCTCTCTCCTTCCTCGCTCACTATACTTTTCCTTTTCTTCTTTCTCTCTTGCTTAGATATCTTCCTTCTCTAACTCACTTCTCTTCCATCTCTATTGTCATCCCTTTCCTTTGTCACCCTCTTCCGCCCACTCTTACTGCTCCTCTTCTGTTTCTCTCTTGCCTTCTCTCTGTTTTCCCTCGGTCTCTTCATTTCTCTCTCTCTCTCTTTCTCTTTCTCTCTCTCTCTCTCTCTCTCTCTCTTTCCCCTTATCTCTCATCCCTGGCCCTCCCCCTCTCCCCTTCTCCCTCTCTGTCCCTCTATCTCTTTATTCCTCTCTTTCCCCTTTTCTTTTCTCCCTGTTCCTTTGTCATCCTTTGCTACCCCCCACCACTACCCTGCCCCTCCTTCCATTCTCCTCCTTTTCAACCTCACTCGTTGTCTCTCTCCTTCCTCGCTCACTATACTTTTCCTTTTCTTCTTTCTCTCTTGCTTAGATATCTTCCTTCTCTAACTCACTTCTCTTCCATCTCTATTGTCATCCCTTTCCTTTGTCACCCTCTTCCGCCCACTCTTACTGCTCCTCTTCTGTTTCTCTCTTGCCTTCTCTCTGTTTCCCTCGGTCTCTTCATTTCTCTCTTTCTCTCTCTCTATTTCCCCTTATCTCTCCTCCCTGACCCTCCCCCTCTCCCCCTCTCTCCCTCTGTCTCTTCATTTCTCTCTCTTTCTCCTTATCTCTCCTCCCTGTCCCTCCCCCTCTCCCCTTCTCCCCCTCTCTCCCTCTGTCTCTTCATTTCTCTCTGTCTTTCTCCTTATTCCTTCTCCTTGTCCTCCTTCTCTCTCCCCTTCTCTCCCTGTCTTCCTCTGTCTCTTCATTTCTCTCTCTCTCTTTCTCCTTATCTCTCCTCCCTGTCCCTCCCTCTCCCCCCTTCTCCCCTCGATCCCTCTCTCTCTATCTCTCTCTCTCTTTATTCCTCTTTTCCTCCCTTTCTCCCCACCCCTCCGCGTCCACTTCCTCCACCCCCTCCCCCTCTCTCTCTACCCCCCTCCTCTCCTTTCTCTCTGTGACAAACTGACATTACACTGGTGTGTTTTAGAGGAAAGATTAAGTGAAACGCCAGCCGTCTGTGGCCTGCCTGCGATGAGCCGCCCCTGATCGCCCGCTCAGCACCCTCAGCTTTGCGATAATCCTCCAGCTTCCATTATTCTAAATGATGGCTGCAATAAGTCATAGGCGAGCGATTGTTAGCCTGACAGAGGGGCAGGGCTGAGGGCAGTCGGGTGGGGATGTGTGGGCCAGTCGCATTCGCTAATAAGTCTCTCCCATCGCCGCTCTATTTTCTCCCATGCACTGTATCTAATAATATTGGAATGTCCCCCCCCCCTTCTACTACTAGTACTACTGGGTCAGATTTTCAGAAAACGTACAATTGAGAGCTTTACACATTTAGTAAATTCTGCTAAATTAGGCTAAAAAATGATGAATACCGGGTATATCTGAGTATAGTTGGTATCACATTGTTTCAAAGTATCAGTTCTGTAATGTTAAACTGCGTATTTCTGTGTTAAATGTGGGTTATTTGAGAGGATTGGTGAAGGCGAATTGTACATTTTCTGAAAATCTGACCCTACTACAGCAACGTTACCTCTGACTGGGACATGATCGGGCAGTCCATGCATACACCTACCTCTCCTCTCACTCCAATTACATTGGATTACTTTTTTTTTGTTGAGTTTACTTTTACTTTTTAAGGATTTTGAAGATGGGTAAGATTGATGAGGGTGGATAGATGTGACCAGTGTGTAGATCTCTGTGTGTGCATGTAAGGGTAGGGGGCGGGAGGGTGAATTTAAATGGGGGCTACTACTCGGCAAGCCCCCTCGGCAGGTCCCTGGGGAGGAGCGCAGTGGAGCTCTAATTGTCTCTTTTACAAGCTGCTTTTTGCTGCCTTGATGGGAGCTGTAAGATGAATGAGGGTGGGTAGTAGTTGTAGGAGTGGGCCCTGCTGCAAGGTACGACTTCTCTATACAGTGAGAAAGGAAATAGGGAGAAGGAGGGTGAGGAGAGAGAGAGAGAGGGTGAGGAGAGAAAGGGGGAGAGGAAGGTAGAGGGAAGAGAGAGAGGGACAGAGATGAGGGAGAGAAGGGAGGGAAGAAATGGAGGAGGAGGAGAAGAAGAAGAAGGAGAAGGAGAAAAAGATGAAACAGAAGAAGATAAAGAAGAAGAGAAGAAGAAGAAGAAGAAGAAGAAGAAGAAAAACCCCAAAACATCAAGGTTAAGATAAAAACAAGAAAAGGAACAGGAAGAAAAGGAAAAACAATAAGAAAAACAAAAAATTGGAGAGGAAGAACAAGAATGGAAAAAAGAAGGGAACAAAGTTAATGAAAAAAAGAAGGGAGAAGAAGAAGAAAAAGAAGAGACAGAGAAAGGGTTGGTGAGAGAGAAAGTGAGAGGGAGAAAGGGAAGACCTAGGTGCTTGCACAGTGATGGCAGACTCCGGGGGTGGCTACGGGAGGTGATGGGGACTCAATGGGGGGAAGGTGGGGAATAAGGGGGACGCCGGCCTGGGCGGAGTTAGTTGGCTGTGCGTTCCAGATGACTTACCACCTTCCTCAAATAAGCGCTGGTTTTTGTGTGTTGTTGACGTATTACAGCCAATAGCTCCCTAATTAAACATGAATGTTACCGTAATAGAGGTAGCAAATGCACCTTAATAGACGCATTAAGACATTTCCTATTGAACCGTAACGTGGTTAAGCATGAATAACAATAAAGACATCAAAACCTTGGATAAATAATGATAACATGGACACACACACATTCACCCATACCAATGTATGGCTAAAAGTCGTCTGCCCGGAAAAAGTCGTCTGCTACCATATGGCCAGTTATATGAGTCAGATTTTCAGAAAATGTACAATTCGCCTTCATCAATCCTCTCAAATAACCCATATTTAAGACAGAAATGAGCTTCAAAATGTAGTTTAACATAACAGAACTGATACTATAAATCAATGCGATACAAAATGTACTCAGATATACATGGTATTCATCATTTTTCAGCCTAATTTAGCAAAATTCCCTAAATTTGTAGAGGTGCCAATTGTACATTTTCCCAAAATCTGACCCATTTATGACACACTGTATACATCAGACCTTGACCTTTCCCCAAGAGTCCAGTCCTATGGTCAAGGCCACATGCTGAGGTCAAGGCCATGTAGGGGTCAGATGGGATGGCCCCCGAGGTGAGTGCGATTCTATTGTCCACTATTGTTGACGTTTTACAACGCCGACCGGACAAATCGCGTCGCAACATCGCATCAGATTGTATCAGGGTCTAATCAGCGAGTCTGTGTAGTTACTGATGGAGCGGGACAAGGCAAAAATCCACCCACCCAGCTGGGGACCCTTCTTGTCAACCTCAATAATTCCAATCTTTCTCAGCAAGTATTGATCGCTAATATACTCATTGTGCCCATGCAAAGTTAATGCTTGCTTTATGCATTAAAAGCTCTGCCTCAAAGAGAGAGTCATTCTCAGTTTAGTAGAAGAAAGTTTTCACAAAGCGATGTGAGATGTTACGGCATTGGATTTCGGGAGTTGGTGCATTGGACTCTTAACTATTTGTGTATTCTTTCCTGAAAGTTTTAATGGACATTATCTCATTAAGAGATATCTCTCTGAACACTTTCCTTGTTAAGCTATTTTTTATGCAAACTTGAAAATTATTTACAGGTAGGTTTTTGCACAGAGGTTTGGATAAGATCAAGGTGTGCAACTTCTTTCTACAGTTTTCAGAACTTTACCTTTCAAGCTGGGCAAGTTGAGTATAAAGTGCATGAATTGCCAGATAAATCCGACTCCTCTGATTCTTTCCCAAAGCACCGAATCTCATTAAACAATCAATCAATCGAACGAGGGTGGACACTGTGGCCAGAATGGGCCAAAGTAGGCGATTTTCTATTTCTACGGGCACTCCCCGAGTAACAATTGGAAAGCCCATCTAGGAAGGATTATCCCAAATTTGTTTGATATTTAATAACAGACTTTGAGCCATCAAGCCATGATGTATGGCTGGGGAGAGGTTCCCGGTGCTCTGCGCGAACAATAGCCTCGCTCCCAATCACATCCCCTCGTGTAAGTGGTCAGCGAACATGCGCAGACGACATAAACGGTTGTCATGCCAACATGACTTGTCAGCGCCACCTCGCACAGGGCGGTCATGTTGGGAGAAAGACTGGAGGGCACTAGTGACGTCACTGCCAGCGTCGGGATGACTAAACCCTGTGGACAGCAGCAAGCAACTCGCTCGCCCCTCCTCCCCACTCCTGGAGTTGTTTCCTAAATACCCCCTCCCCACTCCTGGAGTTGTTTCCTAAATACCCCCTTTCTAAGTTCGGGGAGGATCCTGTGACTTGGGGTTGGGGGGCTTGGCAGTTCTTTAAAAAGTATTCTTATATAGCTTTAACTGTTTAAAAGCGACTACTGTTCATATATATGCGCATAGAATAAGTTTATGCAATTGTAGCAGAAATTAAGGATCAACTGCTTTTCAATACAACACCACAGGAGCATTTGCAATGTGTTACAGGAAAATGAGTCACAAGTCGCATAAAATACTTTCTGAGACATCAACATATTTGAGAAGATGAGATCAAGGAGATTCCAACGATGGGGAACTTTAGGACATCTAATAAGTACTTCTGTATTTTCTATGCATGAAAAAACAACTAGTGAGATATCTTGATCTTAAAGTAGTTAAATATACTCCCTAGGATATCTCCAGATATGCATTATTACATACAATATACAACCATGAAATGTAGTACATTTATTCATGCTACTACCACCACTTAACACCCCAAAAATTGATATATTCTGTGCAAGGTTTCATGTGGAAAAACATTTGAAAAATATCATATTTTTTTTTCGACGTGTGACTCATTTTCATGTAACACATCACATTTTGATAAGAACCTTTCTCCCACCAACCCCCCCCCCCCCCCCCGCTAAACCCCCAACTGTATAACTGCCTGCAGGACCTGCCCTTTAAGAGGTAGCCTGGATGATGTAGTCATGGATTTGTGTCAGTGAAGATAGGAGCGGGTCTGAGTAGAGTGACAAGCAAGGAGATATTTCCCAATACGAGTAGCTCGTGAAGTAGTTCCATGAGTTGCTCTTGGTAAAGAAAAGCTTTGACAAAAGCTGAGCAGGTTGCCATGATGGCCGACAGGAGAAAGTGAGGACCTGGGTCTTCTAATGAGGACGCAATGAGGCCAAGGAGGAGAGAGGAAGGAGAAGGAGAAGGACCTTTATTAGGAGGGAGGTGGGCTGATGTGCTCAAAGTTTGTCCACAAGGGTGGATGTCCTCCAGCGACTACACAAGGGTCAGAATTTCAGGAAATGTACAATTGGCAGCTGTACACATTTAGTAAATTCTGCTAAATTAGGCTGCAATTTTGTCAATACTAGGTAAATCCGAGTATATTTGGCATTGCATTGATTCTAGCAATCTGGTTGGTTAGGTTGAACTGTATTTTGAACTTTATTTTCTTCTGAAGTTTGGGTTATTGGAAAAGATTCGCAAAGTTGAATTGTACATTTTCTGAAAATCTGACCCACAAGTTCGTTCCATCTTCCCTCTCACAGTATTGGTTCGCCCACAGTATTGGTTCACCACAGTATTGGTTCGCCCACTGTATTGGTTCGCCCACAGTATTGGTTCACCACAGTATTGGTTCGCCCACTGTATTGGTTCGCCCACAGTATTGGTTCACCACAGTATTGGTTCACCACAGTATTGGTTCGCCCACAGTATTGGTTCACCACAGTATTGGTTCACCACAGTATTGGTTCGCCCACAGTATTGGTTCACCACAGTATTGGTTCACCACTGTATTGGTTCTCTCACAGTATTGGTTCGCCCACAGTATTGGTTCACCACAGTATTGGTTCACCACAGTATTGGTTCGCCCACAGTATTGGTTCACCACAGTATTGGTTCGCCCACAGTATTGGTTCGCCCACAGTATTGGTTCACCACAGTATTGGTTCGCCCACTGTATTGGTTCGCCCACAGTATTGGTTCACCACAGTATTGGTTCACCACAGTATTGGTTCGCCCACAGTATTGGTTCACCACAGTATTGGTTCGCCACAAACTTCTTTTTCTTGCATCGCCACTGTGTGAACATTTCTTTACTTGTTACTATGCGGGGGTGTGATTCTCATTGAAAGTGTCAATAGGGGATTTACATGTCTCACTGCATGCTCATGTCTATTACAGTGCATCCTGAGATGGATTCAGTTCAAATCTGACATGTACGTGGAAGTATTTAGCAACATTTTTATCGAAAATTGCAAGAATCTTGTCACCAATATCATAGCATGTGTACATGATCTATAAAAACCAAACGCATGATGGGAAAGATGAAGTCTTGTTGGATGTAAACTATTTACACTATCTAATGACTATTTACATGAAATCAATATCAAATATTCCATGCTGAACATAACATGTTTTCTATAGCTTTTGAACTCCCATAATACCATGCGAACCAAGATTCAAGATGTCATTCATGCAAATCCCCTATTCCAAACCCAATGCAATATTAGTCTTGTGAAATGAAAATGAAACATCTCAGTGGAAGAGATAGTGAAAGATATGTATGCAGACTTAAACAGCCTTGCAAAAACAATTCAATACCAAGTCTGTGACACTTGCAATGTTCAACGTTCACAATAAGAGTTTCTTTGGGGGAGATTCACCAACCTATCAGTTCCCATTCTCTCACTTTTGACATGTCCCTCAAGGTTAGACTTTCCTAGTTGGCTGTCATTAGTCATAGGGTAATGCTGAGATACCCAGGCGCGCTCTAATTAGGTTTCAATTGCTCCTAATTAAAGGGACAATAATCTAGAGCAACTCTCTCCAGGTTTCACCCAAGCTCGTAAACATTCCGCAATGTACATTATGATGATCAGCGGAAAAAGGGGAGAAGAAAAGAAGGGAATAAGTTTGGTAAAACAGTCATGAAAGGAAACCGTGCACAATAACTCACACTATCTTGTTATTTTTATTATAATTAAATCGGTACTTAGACTGGCTTTGTTGGGTAGCAAATCTAACAAAAAAACTCATCTATGTTTATAGGGTTCTTCTTGAATGTAACGGATTAAATATGCTTTTGCTATATTCAAGAAGGTAGAAGATCTCTAATTTCAAGACCCTGATGATGAAATTTTGTTGTGGAGTACAAAAAGAAAAATGGCTTTATGTGAAGACATTTTTCATATTTATTCTAAATGCCTTTCGTGTATGGATAAGTTGTAGAATATTTATAAACGGGTACTATTCATTTTGAATTTAAATAACTGTACACTCCTGATTATCGCCCAGTACAGTGGAAACGTGCACGATTTTGAAGGGTTACCCTAGGAAGCCATATTCCCCTGCTCCTGATTAGCATCATGCATGTACATTTTATAACAGGATAATGGTTTAACAAGCGCTCACTCGCCTTCGCATGTGACTCACGCATGTACCTCCCACAATCCCATGCCCTACCTGAGACGCCCAGGTGTTTTATAACGTCACATCCGGCGAATCGGTCACGCGAGCTCCCCATTATCGCTCATCGTTGACAAATTGATGTTGAGTGATTCTACCACCTGAACATAGAGGGCGGGTCAAACTGTAATAGTGCATACTCTTTGTGGGTAGAGAGATGATGGGGGTGGGTAGAGGGATGATGGGGGTTGGTAGAGGGATGATCGGGGTTGGGCGATAATTGAGGATGAGGAAGCATATGCTGCCCTGCGAGCCAGTCAAAGCTTTGATAAAGACATGGACGACCCTGGGTCACAAGTTGAATTTTTCCTGAGCTGCCCATGGATCTAATGGCTTCTGAATCAGATGGGGAAATGATGACCAACCGTATAAATAATAACCTGGTTATGACTATTGGTAAAACATGTAATTACACCTCAGTCGTCTTTCTAAATCAAAAGCAATTTCCAAGGCACCTTATAACTTAAGATCTTAGGCAAAAGCATTGAGAGATTTCCGATCATGTTATTTTGTTTCAGTCCAGAATCCTCTTCATTAACAAAAAGCCTTTCACGGTGTTGTTGATAAGCAAATAATCCCTGGGAGGTTGAGATGATGATTTTGCGACATTGTCGGACATCGTCAAGTCAAAGTATGCAAAGTTCTCCTTCATGCCGCCAGGGCACATATTTCCACACGTCATGTCAACCTCGCCGCCCCACGTTTGCGTTTTTTCAATCAGAATTTTCCATTTCAATAAGTCACGTTCCTCCACAAACAAAGGCTCGACCTTGCCCCCTCCCTCCCGCCCACTGCACCCCCGCCCCCAGGTCCTGGCGGGAAGAGGGGTGAACTAGACAGAGCGGCGCCAGGCGGCGCCAGTGGATAATTAAGGCGAGGATCTGTCTGTGTGTCCCTTCTTATAGCTCTACCTCAAAGGTGAGGGGGGCGGGGGCTTGTCAATGGCAGAGGTAAAGGAGGGGGACTTTCGGTTTTACTCCTTAAAGAATGGATCTATAACTGTTCAAGTATATATATATAAAGAGGACCAACTGAATACAGCCGTTCGGAAAATAATTTTCCATTCTTTACATGACGCTTTTTCATTTCTCTATTATTTTTGTTTAGGCCTATTTGGTTTAAGACAAATAGAAAATGGCATATAACAGATATGCTGAATCAAAAATAAATAATCGGAGATGCATATACATTATAACCAAACAGTCATTTGGACGTTTTTTTCTGCAAGACTATTTACCAGCTTTCGGAATGAGGATGGGAAGCCCCTCCCCCCCCCCCCGACACACACAGACAGACAGACACTCGCCTCTCGATCCGATACTAATGTAATGTGGCTCAGCTCTTGGATCTAAATGCCTACCTTGATTGGTTAGGACTGGTTCAGCAGGAGGTGATGCATTTTCTGTACTAGACGCAACTTGTAGTTAATAAATAGAGTTCAGGGGTTGTTTCCAAACAACATGGCTACAGAGAACAAACCCATCTCTTACTGCTGACTCACATTGAAGTAAGCATCTCTCAAGAGTATTTATGTTTACTCTGTGGCCAAATTCTGATGGCAATTCATCCAGAAACCCCGTTACACCAGGGTGGAACGGTCCGAATTTTCCCCGGCAAGAACCATGAAAACCCCTGACAAGTGCTTTAAGAATAAAGATACATGGAGTTGCAGACTGGCCGAACCATCAGTCCTGGTCAACCCCACCACGATAATCATTGGCGCCCGATACTATAAGCTCTTATATTATTTAAACCAAGGTATGACACAAAGTTAGCTAGTTTACTGACCAGAACCCGACTCCGACACACACCCTTACAGAAGCCAACATGAACGAAAATTACTTCTTAAAATCCATTTCAAAAACCTACAGCAATACATACTTATCCATATCATTATACATATGATATAAGACCAATCCAAAGCGACATTTTGGGTTATCCATTTCATGTTGCGAAAGATTTTACCCTGAGGTAAAGACCTGCCAAAGTTTGATCAATGAAGTGATGTGTAGGGGCAGGGATGTTGTGGGTTAAGTGCACTACCCCCTCCCATCTCCCTCTCTTCTTCTCATGTGAGGGTCCAGAGGTTCAAGGAGGACATCCTTGTGGAGGCCTTCCTCTCCTAGGTCACTCCACCAGTGCCTCTCCCCCCTAACCACACACACCCAATCGCTCACACACTTTCCTGATCCCTGATTTCAAGCCCTCAGGCGAGGATTTGCTTCTGAAAGAGGCTCAGGATCTTTTGTTCAGTTCATTGGGTGAGGGCCGTCATCCCAATCTGAATCAAATATCTTTTTTAAATAACATAAATGAAAGTTATTTTTTTGGTTAAAAGGAGCAGAATGTAATTGAAAAGGTTCATTTAATATGTGATTAATGATGCAATAGGATATATTCATCTAATACACTATCCACACATTATTGTTCCTTATCTGTCGAAAGTCAACACCCGTTTTTCTTGCTCAGCATAACACAGAACCCCAAGAAGCCTGCCATGGCATCCCTCTCAGCCAAAACGAAGAAGAAAGGGGAAAAGATTATTTTTTGTTCAGTATATAACCGCAGCATCTCACCCAGACATTGTCTATGACATATAATACTCGTACATATGCGATGTGTTACAGCAACATGAGTCACAAGTCACAAAAAGTGGATTTTGAGATATTAACATATTTGAAAAGATTAGATCAAGCCGATTCAAATGATGGCAAACATTAAGGACATCTAAGAACTGTTTCTATATTATCTTTGATATATTTATGTTTGAAAAACAAGTTTGTAATATCTCCGGGTGGGAAATTACCAGTAAAGTATTTATAATACTCCATAGGATGACCTTCGAAACACACGGATATATTTGATGCACTGTTTTGAAATTTGGTACAGCCATTCGTAGGACTTACAGCGCTGAACTACCCAAATGGTAAAATATTTCAAAAAGGAGATCTTGTGAATAAATCCCTTTGAAAAAACTCATTTTTGTGACTTGTGACTCATTTTCCTGGAACACATCACATATAATTCTCCTACATATAAAGCTATGCAGCAATTGTGTATAGCGATGTAGTAATAAGCCGCAGGGTAATCAGGTCAAATATTGAACATAAACTATGCCTGCCCACATACAACTACAAAGTACTGTGTCATTAAAAGTGACTCATACAATTACTGTTACATCTATGCAGGATATCGATGGTAAGTGCTCTATATGAATAATAATGAGTACAATAAGCAGATATTTCAGCCCCAGTAAAGGTATGCATGTTGCATTGCGGGGGAGGGGTGCACCTTTTTATGATATCTAGACTAAATCAAGATCATAAATAATTATTTCATCCTAGTCTCATATCTATCTTACATGCTATTGCAACATCGCTATATTGATTAGAAAATTCTGAAAGTATATTGATTAAATAGGAACATAATTGTAGCAACTGAATGATCTGGAAAATTGGTCTTTCCTTGTGGAATATATCCCAGGTATGAAACAATTTTCAAAGCATTTTGGACCGAACAAACAATTGCTCTACCAACCACAAAGCTTACCAACGAGATTAAACAGTTTGTGCTGTTATTTCTTGTGTGGGCCTTGTTTCGTCGTTTTCAGTTTTCAATATTTGTCATTCTGCCGAGGTAATGAGGATCACAGAATGAAGAATTGTGGGGAATAGATTGTGTCGATTTAGCTGGGAATGCTGCCTTAATAGAAATAGTTCTTTCTTGCAATAAAATGCCAACATAGATTCATAAACACATGACGAGGAACATTCTGAGGAACTCGTCAATGGTACCTAGCACTCTAGAATGTAGAACGTGTACTACCGAAACTTTCTTATGTTCGAATCGACGGATAGGTATATATATATATATATATATATATATATATAGATAGATATTGTAACACCCTGGAAAGATTCATACAGATTTATTGTAATTTAGTGTGTCTGTGTACTGGCGATTAAAACTTTACATTCTTTTGTCGGTGAAACCCGTGGCTACTGCCTTATTATATAACGACTTTGCTGAAATAAAAACAAACAAACATAAAAAGAGTAAGTAGTATATGCAATATGGGATTATATAATGGCACCTCTATCATTAAACATTAGCCGCAGAAATATTATTATGTATACGCTGAGATGTCGCTCCGACTGCATCAGGTCTGCTTTTTGATGATAAAATCAGAGGTCAATCAAAGTCAGTCAAAATGAACGCTTAGTCTACCACACTAAGGGTGCCATTCCACCAGTACGCTACGGATCCACACCCCACACGCCACGCGTATTATTCACATTGAGAAACTAAATCATTTTTTGTTTTTTAAAACATGTTTAAATGGCTAAACATGGGATTTTATTGTGCTAAACATACGCCTTTATTGCGCTTAACATACAACTTTATTGTGCTAAACGTTGAATTTCATTGCGCTAAACATATCCTACAAATTTATTGCACTAAACATACGCCTTTATTGCGTCCATACGCCTTTATTGCGCTAAACATACGCCTTTATTGCGTCCATACGCCTTTATTGCGCTAAACATACGCCTTTATTGCGTCCATACGCCTTTATTGCGCTAAACATACGCCTTTATTGCGTCCATACGCCTTTATTGCGCTTAAAACATATATTTAGCGGATCAAAATTGACGTCAAATAACGTTGCGTTACTATAACGAACGCGCGCTAAATTTATCGCTATCTGACCCATAGTTGCGCTACTAACTAAGGAACGCGCGCTATTTTTACTTATGGAACACCCTAGTTGCGGGATGAAGATAGTGCACCATAAGAATTACACCCTGATAGTAACACGCACCACAGATTGAGAATGTTTTCGAGAATCGTGAATGTTTTCGTTATAATACATGTATGTATAAGGATGGATGTAATATTAAATATTCTATTGGCCTTGAATTGAATAAAAAAAAAAATATGTAAAATTTTATGAAGTGCTGCCTACAGAAGCATTATTTTGTATGATCAACAGATTTAATACCTAGTTTATATTATTTAAAGTAGGATATAGCTTACAGAAATTTGTCTCTATTTTACAATGTGATGATTATAGTATTTTGTATTTCTTTTTGGTATTTAAAGACTTTTATTCAGCAATGGAGCATTATGTAACAGTCACAATTGTCTCCGGACGTGCTGATTTACTTACAAAAAAAGAATTCGATAAATATAATAACCTGATGACAAAACATTATTACGACATTCAATATTTGGATACAAGTAATAGCACAATAGTACAGTTTAAAAAAGCCTGGCACTTAGGCATTTAAAAAGAGTAATAATGGAATTTCAAAATCCAATCCCAGCATTGTGCCTAAATCAGTAACGTCTGACTACGATTTTCCATTGCGTGCTCAGAAAAGGAGGCGCTCAGCAGATTGATCACCAGAATAAAAAATGTAAATAAACTGTGATGAACATGAATCTATTCTCCTGGCCGTTCTCTACCCGGAACACCGTACATGAGTATCACAGTGGGTTTAGTAAATGGGTAAGATTTTCAGAAAATGTACAATTCGCCTTCACCAATCCTCTCAAATAACCCACATTTAAGACAGAAATGAGCTTCAAAATGCTGTTTAACATAACAGAACCGATACTTTAAATCAATGCGATACCAAATATACTCGGATATACCCAAATTTTATCATTTGATAGCCGAATTTAGCAGAAATCACATAATATGTTCAGCTGCAAATTGTACATTTTCTGAAAATCTGACCCAAATGGTGTCTTCCACCTGGAGATGCTCAGCGAATCACTCCATCTACACCTGTACCATCGACCTTGAGGTTCCACCGGAGCTACTCTTAAGTGGAGAGCGACCCAGTTTGCCTTGACTGGTGTACGGGAGTCAGAATAGACACAATAATGAACTTTGTGCACTGATGTGCTCGCCTAGTGACCCGCTCTATAGGCTCGTGCTGCCACCTTGTGGATGTGAGAACACCTACATATGGAGGGGGTAACAAAAGAGACCTGAGAATTTCAGGTCTTCCTCGGGAATGAGTGAGTGAGATTGGTTGCTTTACGCACTTATCAACACATTTAATATGGTTATATCAAGGGCGGGAGAGCTGAGAGGGAGGCAGTTTATGATCATACCCAGGAAATAGAGATAGAGAAGAAGGTAGACAGAGACAGAAAGGCACTTTATGGTTTTACCCAGGACCTTGTTTTCCTCAGCAAGTCCATGCATCAATAGTATTATCATTAATAGTATCATATTATTTGTCCGCTTACAATAGCTCTACAATATCCTAAATATGTTATATTCAGTTATAATAATAGATATAACAATAGGAGAGTTACATGTCACTGGTGGATGTTTGTTACAGTGCATGCTGGGATGAATTTAGCTCAGATCTGACATACGAATATTTAGCAACATTTTTATCGAAATTTGCAACGGTTTTTTCCAAGGGAGCACTATTGAATTTACATGCCATATTGAATGTTTTGTATAGCTTTAAATTGATATACAACTCCCATAATTCCATGGGTATTAAAATGCAAGATGGTGCACATGCAAATCCCCTATTTGTAATGACCCCTGGTACATGTTGAGGAGGAGAAAGAACAAGGAGAACAAGAGAAGTACATAGTAGAAATAGTGATATCATGACTGCTCCAGCTGGTGTAATAATAGTCTAAACACCATATGCGTGAAACACGTGAAAGTGTGAAACTATGTCAAAAGTGAAAGGTCCTGCGTAGGCAGTAACATATAAAGCTTCTATCTACGAGATCGTGAGTAGTATAAGTAAAGTGGACATTGCGCCAGGGGCCCGTTGCATGAGCTTTGCGGATATTGTAAAATTCATGATCCATCGCTAGAATTATAGTAGTGATCCGTTTGAGACCGAATGTTGTTGGTGTTGCATGGGGGCCTGCGTTATCAGATCGCTGGGTTAAAGTGGTTAAGATCACAATTCTGACTATGTGTCATTTGGAAATGTATAAATTTGTAGTTTTTCGATGACTTGCATGAGTAGGGACATTTGTATGGAATACCAATGCTATACATTCCTTAAATTAATTGGTATTCGTTAATGAAAAATGTAACAGAGATTCCATTGGGGAATTCAAATCTGAGAGAAAAGTAACTTGACCATAAGGTGCTGCCCTAGTGCATGGTGAAGGGGTGTGAAGTAGGAGCGCGGCAGGAGGTACATAGTCACATAAATACCCTGTCCCGTCCAGGTGTTATCACTAAACCAATTATGATAAGAGGCGTTGGGACTTGGATCTGTTGGTTAGGGAACCGCAGCCGGCGGCACCCCGTAAATTGCAGTTTTAAACTCTTAAATACTCAAGATATACATATTTAATACATTAATGCTCCTGGGTATTCATTGCAAATATACTAATCTAGAACATAGTTGAAATTCAGGCAAACTTTCCCAAAATTGGGAGCTCAGTGGCATGTGTCACTTTAAGCTGAGGTGGGAACTATTCCACGAATGACTCCCGAATATTTTACATCATAAGAAGGTAAATGAAACGAAGTCAAATATATCAAATTTTCAAAAGAAATGAAAATGTGTTCCTGTCATAAAAGAACTTTCTTCTAATTAACAATCCGATCCGGGGTGCCCCTTAACTTAAATACTTCTTTTTTACCCTGAGCAACTAATATCATTTGAGGTGAGGTGGTCTTTTTAAAATCTAGAGTTGAATTTGAAGCAAAAAGATATGTCTGACTGTTGAAAAATGGGGAGATTTTGTCCAGAATTAGTTTTGTATATGGAATCCAGGTCTAATGTGTATAAATCCCAGCTCTATTATTTGCCAAGTTTCCATTGGAAATTATTACATATGGAATTAAATTAGTGTCACTGTTGCTGCCTTATACAGATGTTATCATCTGTTATTCTTACAAAATATTGGTCGCTCATGTCTCAAAATAAAACATTTATATTTACCAATTATTTCGAGGTTTTCTCTCTTCTGCCACGTGTTGTAAAATAAAAACTCTAATATAAATCCACTGTCGTGCGCGGAGGTATGTACCGGTATTCTAGTCAACCATTCAGTCAACCAAGGAATTAGGAAGTCATTCGCAGTCATTAGGAAGCCCTTGCCTACATGATAGTCAAATCATTTTGAAGAATTACATGGCAGAAGCTCGCCAAAATTACACATACACTATGTTCCGCTTAGCCTGAACTCAGTTTACCTGAATTTTCGGTTAACCTGAACCATTTGCAAATTCCCTGCAGACTTCCAACTTAATGTATCTGTTCTCTTTAGCTGAATTTTCAAATAACCAGAACTTTTTCTGATTTCCCCTCAAGTTCAGGTTATGTGGAACATAGTGTTTGTTGTTATTGTTGTTGTGCTGGTTCTGTAGGTGGAGATGGGTGGCGAGGTCCTCCCTATATATGGTTCACTGGTCTATTGGTTAGAACCTGAATTTAAAAAAGAAAAAGTAGCCAGAGTTTACGTTGCACCTCCGGCCACGTGTCCTATTTTATTTTATTCTGCACTAATATTTGTTTTCCTTTGAAGTGCATTTCAGCAAATCTCAAACTTGTAATGTGTCTTCCTCAAATAGTCTTGTCTTGTGTCTGCTCGCTGGAACAGGTTTTTCCTTTTTCGTGGGTAGCATTATATGAGCTCCTCAGACACCATTTATTTGCTAATGTGATGTTTATTATTGTATGCGCCGAGAGGGCAGGAATTTGAATTAAAGTTTTTCAAAAACGAAACAAAAAGTCATGGCTCCTGGTCCCACCATATCCCGGCATGTTTTGGGCTGCCCCCGTGTGAGGAAACTGCGTACTACGATCACTTTAATGATACTTTTCCCGTAATACACTAGTTGGCAGCCTTAGCCAATATGAAACGAAACTGAAGTTTGGCTTTCCATTTGGACAATTGCATTGTTCCCTAAAATAATCCCATAATGTAAAAGGGCAATCTTTCTGCACTTGTACTAGGATTGATGCCTTAAATATCAAGATTATTTTGTAGAACCCATTTCCAGTAAATATCTTTTATACGAGAAAACGTCTTTAATTTAATTGAGTTATATGGTTTCCTTTCGCTGCTCCTTTTAGTATCTAATTTTTCTACTTCTAATTTCTAATTTGGAATACCAATATTTTTCATTCATGTATCTCTCAGTTTTTTTTTAAAAAGTTGATTCGATATATTGAATTATTCCCATATTATTATAGGCTATTGTTATTATTTACTGCATTAACCACTTCGCCAAGAATTAGGCGGTCGGAAAAATCACAAGACAACTGATTCTGTTCTCGACATTTATTCCAATTTTTACGCAAAATGACAAACAAGAGTGCCCTGAGTCTACTTCCACATAAAGTAGGCTCTTTCATGTTTTACAAAAGAAGTATCATTATTATTATTATTCACACATTTATACCTACACAACTAGAAAATGGTTACCTACGCACGTATACTGGTAGATCAACTCATCATCACAGGGAAACTTAACACTCGATCAATCTCAAACACCGTCATACCCTTCCATTCAAGGGCCATCAGGTCCGTAATAATAATAATAAACACAACAAAACTCAAGTTCTATGGACAATGAACGACTGAATGGCAAAACAACAACGATTAGTATACAGTGATGATAATAACACAAAGGATTTCCTTGTCAAATTAATAGAATGGTAAGCTTCCATAATTAATAATAGACTTAATTCTCAATGAATGTTAAAAGCGTTTTACAGTGGTATAATCATGGTTGAAAGAAACTATTCCATCTAAAGCTTGAAAATGTGAATCTCCATCTAATTCAGGGTTAAGCACTGTATCCACTGAAGCGATTTTCTCATGGATGTGAGACAGTCAGCTGACAGATGGTGAAAAACGGCCTGACAAGTGAACCCAATCCTTATTAACGGGGGACAATCGGCGGACGGCCGACAGTCAGCTACATTCATCTTTCATGCACCTCCACAAGTCTGATTTCCAGCCGTTTCTCCCCTGACTGTCCCCCGTCCAGATAATCGGCTCAGTGGACATGGGTCTTTACTTTACTATTTATACACACTTCTCTCGCGATATTTATTTCCAAATATCAAGATATCATTTTTTATTTTAAAATCCTGCAGCTAATTGTACAAAGAGGGCAAAATTAAAAATATCAATAATTATATGGACATGACATGCATTTTATTTCTACAGAGCAATAGTTCAGGTTTATATTAGAGATCTTCTTACATCGATTATCTAAAATGGATGGGTGTATTTCAACCATGGATAACGATACAGTAAACCCTTACAGCATCTACTAAATAATCAGTTTCGGTTTCGATTTCAGAAATCGCTGAGTCAGAGAAATGTACACTATGAAGACTTCATATTTCTTCTTTAACAATTTCAGTTGCCAGAAAGACTAGTGGTAAAAATCAATTTGACCTTTATTCATCAGCTTTTTCACTTATGAATACTAAAATGGAAATTTGGACATTACAGTGTACAACACTTAAGTTAATACTTGCTTTAATCTTGACAGCTTGGTATCTATTTAGTGTGAGCGAAAAGAGGGACGATGAGATACATCCTGCATTGTATGATAATAGAAGAGATTTCAACAACTTACCCCTAACTAATTTGCTTAATTTCTATTAATCTTACATCATAGATTGACATAGAATTTACTTTAATTATCTATCCTGTGTATCTATTAGCGATTGGACTTCATAATGCACTGACAAATTTATGTAATATACTGATGATCGATGAACTTCAATGCCTTTTCATTCTGTCGTAAACGTGGCAGTATAATTATGTTGAATACAATGTCCTTAAAACATGATTAAGCCAAAAACTACGATTATAAATATTTTCAGCTATGAACATTTTGAGGACTATCATTCATGTACACTCTAATGATGGCATCGGCCATAAGAGAATCCAGGAATTAAGGCAGTGGACGACCAAACCCTTTTATCTTTATATCTTGATCACTTTTTTTCTTTTACATTTTGAAAATAACTGATAGGAGTCATAACACATTAAATGCAATGAACCTTCCTATCAGTCCCTGTCGCCCAAATTCTATCATTTCTTTCTCAGGAAAATTTGTCAATAACAAGGTCCTCTGTTACCACTAACTCCTGTATCCTTCACAATGTCATGCCTCTCTCACACTGACAACCAAGAAATAAGAGAATTAATCGATGTTCCCTGCTTGGGAGACTTTTCTTCCACTGTTTAAGTAGCATTTTTTTCATGTTAGTGACCAATTTTTACACAGACATATTATATATCCTTTTCACACCAGCTTGCACATTTATAACTTAATTAATTACATCACAAATTATTTGTACACAATTCATATTGACAATTAATATAATGATTATGTATGTACAGAAAACACTCGCACCCAAAGGTGTGGCAGTCTTTGGCTCATAAATCTACAACTATTTTCTAATTATCCTGATAAACTCAGGAGTCTGGCTTGTAATAATAATATATTTTCATCTATTTCTATTATATTGAGTGTATCATCTCTTTCTTCGTCTGCAGACTGTTTGTAATCAAAATGATTCCATTTCGATAGTTATTCTGACGGATGAGGCCAGTTTGTATGACTTTTATCATGTGGGTCAGATTTTCAGAAAATGTACAATTGGCAGCTCTGCACATTTAGGAAATTTTGCTAAATTAGGCTGAAAATGATGAGTACCAGGTATATCTAGGTATATTTGGTATCGTGTCGATTTAAAGTATCTGTTTTGCTATGTTAAACTGGATTTTAAAGTTCATTTCTGTCTTAAACGTGGGTTATTTGAGAGGATTGGTGGAAGTGAATTGTACATTTTCTAAAAATCTGACCCATGCATCGTATTTCACGCAAAAATTATTTGTGCATTACTAACAGAATATATCAGTAACATGTTCAATTGTAAGGATAAATTACAAATTGGTATATTACTAAATCTGCAACCAGGATGGACATTACTAGTATAACATATCATATATGTATCCATCTAGGAATCCATATCTTGGAAAAGACTATTTCAACATCAGTTACTTCCGGTTTGAAATATATATTTGACAGAAATGCTCTTAGAAATGCAATTTTCCAAATTGTAAAATTCCGAAAGATGACTGAACAATGTCAAGAAATACTCATTTAATACTAGATTTCGTGTTAATAACATATGTAAAGTGAAAATGCTGCCATAAATTAGAAATACAGGTTACTTATGGAATTGAATTTCGTCAAGTCAATATACGTTATTGATCTTTTAGAATGGTTGAAAATATGACCCAGGGAACTTATCTCTTATCACAGAAAAGTTTAAAACTTTCAATATTTTGGGACTGTCATTAATTACATTTACTTTGTCTGAGTAATAGGGTTGGACTAAATACTGTTTGTAGTAAGATCCGTCATTGGTAGATATATATTCAATGTTATTTGTGTTTTCTTCCCAATGTTTTTTATATTTAACCATTCAAGGAGGTCAAATGACGGAACACTTTTGAGGTTAAACACATGTGGGGCAGGGGAAATCGTAAGCCGATTAAAGATGTCTTCCTCGCCTCATCTAAAAACAATTATTTCACAAGCGAGGGAGGATGTAACTACGGAAGTGATCCATAAATAACCAATTCTTCAGCTCTACACAATTGTGCCTAAGAAGGAAAAGTGCTGAATCATCATGGTGGCTCGTCTCTGTCAACTCCAAGAAAAACGGTGTAATATTAATCATCCCTAAACAGGGTACAGAAAGTTTAACCGTATCACATCACTCAGTAAATACTTGTAAGAATAGTAACAGTTATACTACATATGTTTCACAATAATCCATGAATGTCTTGATTTGATTTTTTTCATATTGTCATTATATTATAAGCATTGAGTCTAGATCTTTTCATTCTGATTTCCGCTTGCTAAGGGCATGCTGTATGTACATGTACACATTTCATTTGAATCATCATATATTTATCTTATTACTATGTATATAGGTCAGATTTTCAGAAAATGTACAATTGGCAGCTCTACACTTTTAGGAACTTCTGCTAAATTAGGCTGAAAAATGATAAATACCAGGCATATTTGAGTATATTTGGTATCGCATTGATTCAAAGTATCAGTTCCGTTATGTTAAACTGCATTTTGAAGCTCATTTTGGTCTTAAATGTGGGTTATTTGAGAGGATTGATGAAGGCCAATTGTACATTTTCTGAAAATCTGACCCATATAATAATATGTCGGTCACTTAATTATTATTATTAAAGCTTCTAGCCCCTCAGCAAAGACCGAAGGACTTTGAACACACATATGTAATAGAAGTATAGCTAGCATTGCCTACAACACTTAGTTCTCTGTTGACTAACAATGATTCCAAATGATCAGGATTACACAGAAAATTCCGCCGATGACGGGATGAAAATATAAATATTATGGTATATGAATATACTATGTATGATATAATATGTATAAATCCTCACATTCAGGCCTGCTATCTAGGTGTAGTACCCCAGACAGACTGATACTTCACGCTTACTTTATATCATCCTAGAGCTGTGAAGTTTGGAACCACTGCTTCTTTCTCAATGTTTGTATCTAAGTAGATATATATTATACATAATGGAGCCATGCATGCATCTTTGAATCTTAATGCAATCTATGTACACATATTGTGGCAAAGCACTGTAGCCGATTAATAAACAACTACATAGGATTCAATGGCCCAAACCCTAGAGTCATTATTATAGTCCTTTCACTTAATGTTTGACCAGTGTATTCTTATATATATAAAGATTTCTTCTTCTTCTTCTTCTTCTTCTTCTTCTCCCTGTTAACAATCTTAATATTCACAAGTTCTATTTCAAATCTAAAAACCACAATAATGTATTATGATGGTTATTATGAATAATATTTAGCGGTAGGCGTGCATTAGATGCACTTTCTAAAAAGGTTAAATGGTTATTTTATGTTTCTTGTTTGAAAAGATTCTCGAGATCGAAGTTTGACGTGTATGTGTCGCCCCCTAGCATTAACATAATGAAGGAGTGCGGCGGACACACTCTCACTGGCTTGGCTCCTGAGTTGGACACACAGTGCTGCCACCTCATGATCACTGTTAGAATTACTCCACCTTTTCTTCCAGCTAAAAGGCTTTATTTAGTGTAATAGATTAACATGAGGATCATGCATGGCTCTCATTATGTGTGGTGGATACACTGCTTTCACTGGGCACCTTTCTCTGGGCCGCCCAGGGTTGTTGGTTCGACCAAGTCAATGTATAGGCATGTGGATCCATTGTGAAATAGCTACCTGGTAAATCAGGTATATAGTCATCGTATTCGTACCCGTCAGCAGTGGCCAGGCTGAGAACTGAAGGAGTATGACTGGCATTGCCTGGGAAGAGTTTAGTCTTTGATAAGACAGGACTGAGGCTGTCTGGTGTATTACTGGGATCATCTGTGTGATGATTCTCCGGGCTTTGTCCATCAGGACGCTGGACATGGCGTAAGGGTAATGGCTTGACGTCAGGGCGAAGTTCCCCTGGTGACATGTAATTACCATTTTTACTATCAGACGTCTCTGGTGTGGCCGCCCGTGGGCGATATTTGGGATCTTGGATGTAGCGACTGGTCGGGTCATGTAACCTCTTCCCCGCATCACGCCCTTCAACTGGAGGTCTTGTCTCTGGGGGAGACCCATTTGGACGCTCATCAGAATCAGGGCTGCGGAGACCAATTGGAGTGTCCTCAATGCCGCTATCTCTGAATCGCTTGTTGTGGTAAGAGTCCATTGGTATGGTCTCCGGGGCATGCCTTCCAGTATGGTGCCGCCTGTCGGTGTCCATCGTCGCTGGTGAGAAGATTCTCGTTGGAGACGTCGGAGGTGATGGGCTAAGGTCCTCCTCATCAGCGAGAGGTACTCCGTCCTTGCCCTTACTTTTATCCACTGCCTTCTTGAAGCTCTGGTTCCTTGAATCTCTCGTACTACTTGCTGACACAGATTCAGGAGACTGTGGTCTCCCGTCTCGATGCCTACTGCGACGCTGCGATGACCGAAGACTTGCGTCTTCGGGCGATCGCTCCCTATACCGCTGGTGTCGGTACTTTTTGTATCCAGCGGAATCCACTGCCTGCGCTAAAAGCATCTGCGGGTCGTGGATGTAGTCCCCATCTTTCTCATTGGTAGAATAGGGACTTTGTAATGGCGAAGAATAGATGGCACTGTTGCGAGCATGCGACGAAGCTGACCCGGGTCGACTTGCATCCAAGTATGACAAAGGCCTGCTACCGACTGGTGAGGTGGCGTGGTAGCTAGTCCGGCTGCGGCCGTCAGTGATAGTTGGGAGTGGACCTCCATGAGTGTTTGACCCTTTAGCCAGGACATACTCACGGTGTCCCGAGCCTGGATCCTTGGTGTCCGGCGAGAAAGTGACATTGTTGCTGCCGGTCGGACTGTGGAGGCTGTGGGACGGGCTCTGGAGGCTGTGACTGTGACTCGGGCTATTCGGCATACTGCCATTGGGTGTAAGCAAGGCCTGCTGCTTCTTGTCCTTCTGGTGACGCCGGCTGATGAAGTAGTGGCAGGCGAATGCTATGGTGGCAAGAATAATGACGACGCACAGGCCCACTCCCACAATGGTTACTGTACTCTCCCACATGCCCGAGTGGGGGTCGCTATGGTCCAAAATGATACCAGATCCATTCACAGCTGAAATGATAAAAGGTTGATAAGTGTTATTATATGTTGATATAAAAAGATTCTGCATACTTTGAATGGTTTCTATTGACACATGTGATGACAATATAAGAGCAATTACAAAAGACCTTGCATAGTTAAGCAAAGTTGACTGCATGTGTTATAAGATCAAACTCTTTGATATGCTGGCCATTGATATACTGCTACAAACAATTGCGTTGCTGCACTTGCATAAGTACTTATGATAAAAGTTGGATTGTTCAAGGCAGAGACTAGATTAATCTATATCTATAATCAGATCACCAGATTATTTATTTGGCCAATAAAATGATTTTTTTTAAAAATTATTTAATTCAATTATAAAAGAAAGAAATCAAACTTACAAACAGCCATAAAGAGGGCCACAAATGTTTCCTTAGCTCGATAGTAGCCTTCATCGTAGGGCGACATCAGCTCCATTAAGAGGACGTTTGAGGAACTACGGACGGTGGACGGCATTTGCCCCCCGAACTGATGCAGCAGTAGATTACTCATCTGTGACGGTCCATCGCGCACCTGCAACCAGACAATATCATCACATAAAGCTTCCACTCTCAGTTTAACATTGGTGATTGTTGTAACTGTTCTGGTATTGTAGTAGTAGCAGGGAGGTATATACAGAGGGAGAGGTCATGGGATTATGCATGTCCACCAAATAGTTGGCAGTACTACTACAACTAGCGCCAACTATTTATAAGTGTGTCAGTAGTAGGTTGTTGCTCGAAAAGGGCAATCAAAGCTACAAGGTAGTACTAGGCACCTGCAGCGTCACCTGACATGCAGTGGCTAGACCATATAGTGGACTAGCATCTTCTGCTTGAATCAGTGTGCCGTTTCCACTCCCTCTGTATATACCTCCCTGGTAGTAGTAGTAGTAGTCTCATGTAATGTGATGATTTATGTAATGCAACTCTATTTCTGCTGCAAACTATTATGTAAACTGTGCCAACAGGGGATGTTGCAAACCCAGTATAAATATATAAAAGAAAGAAATATTTAAAATTGTTGTTCCGTTTGTTTCTAACCCATCTAAAAGACATTTGACTAACATTTGGAAGGATTTTGTGCAGTTTTTTTTCTCCAAGGCTTCATAACATGAGTAACTCTTGTATAAACATAAAACAGCAGCAGAATATAGATAAATCCAGTCCTATAAGTCATAATATGAGTAACTCTTGTATAAACATAAAACAGCAGCAGAATATTGATAAATCCAGTCCTATAAGTCATAACATGAGTAACTCTTGTATAAACATAAAACAGAAGCAGAATATTGATAAATCCAGTCCTATAAGTCATAACATGAGTAACTCTTGTATAAATATATACCAGCAGCAGAATATTGATAAATCCAGTCCTATAAGTCATAATATGAGTAACTCTTGTATAAATATATACCAGCAGCAGAATATTGATAAATCCAGTCCTATAAGTCATAATATGAGTAACTCTTGTATAAACATATAACAGCAGCAGAATATTGATAAATCCCGTCCTATAAGTCATAATATGAGTAACTCTTGTATAAACATATAACAGCAGCAGAATATTGATAAATCCAGTGCTATAAGTCATAACATGAGTAACTCTTGTATAAATATATACCAGCAGCAGAAGAGTTTCAATTGAAGAGGGTAGAAACTGATATATCAGTGAATATTGTAATACTTGTATAGCAAATATATACATTAATGTCATTAATGCCATCTCACAGGCTTGTAGTCCTGGAAAGTATAATCGATATAACGATGGGTAAAATCTTTGGTCAGAGGCGACGAGGTGGAAATGGTGTTATAAAATTCCACTGTGTCACTTCGTTACCGTAAAAAGGGAGGGGGGAACAAGTCATTCATTCTTTCACTGTAACATGTTCTATGTCTATGAATTATAGAAATCTAGAATTCACTAGAAGGAAAATTGTAATTGCGTAGTGTTCTCTATGCAAACAAAAACAAAAACTAAACTCATTGTAACGAGTTATATTCTAATCGCAAGTACAAAGCTTGATTAATAAGAGTAAACAACTAAAAGAAATTTTTAAGCATACTCAATTGTAGTTGATCAAAAATTAAGCGAATATATCCTGTAAAGCTACTCACGAAAAATTTGAGCACATTGTTATATCATTAATGTGTTTATCTTACGACTGAATTTTGTATATTCATTTTCTTTGTTAAGGGCTTACTGGAAGAGCTATCAGTAGATGTAAATGTCCGGTTCTGTAAATTGTTTACTGAATAAAAATTCTATATATATATATTGATAAATCCAGTCCAATAAGTCATAATACGAGGGAATTTGGTAAAAATATTTTGCCGTAATATTTACTGGCGTAAGCAGCTTTAAAGCTCCATCTATAGCTAATTCCAGTCAAAAAACAACTTTGTGTGGTCTTTTACAAACAAGCACAGCTATTCTGAAAACATCCTAAAAATAGTTATTCAAACTAGAAGTTCTCCGTCACGAAAATGTCAACCAAAAACAGCTTCTGTGGATAACAACTTACTGTCTGCACCAAAATACATTATAGTATATGGAAAAAGAAGGAGAAAAAGAAGAAGCCAGGTGAGAATCTTACCTTGACCCACGTCTGGTCGTTGTTCTTGTCGAGAGCGAACACCTCAAAGCCCAGTTGCACCACTTTGCCCTTTGCTGCCTGGATCAGCCAAACTGAAGATCCACGACACCTGTCGGTGGTTCCCACAATCTTACCGCGGGGGGCAGTAATAGTACAGCCACACTGACACGAGGGGTCAGGCGTGTAAGCGTCCAGGGGTTCCGCCGTCGAGGCGCCTGGAGGCAAACATTAACATTAGAGTGATGCCATATGTGCAGCTATAACATATGAATGAATGCTATCATGGATTATATTATCTATTCATGGGACCCTTAGAGGATGGATCATCATGGCAAGTGTCCTCATAGTGTTGGGATAATACAGAGGGAGCACTTTAAAGGGTCTAGTCCACTAAGCCGATTTTAATGCGATTCTTCTGCGACAGAATTTAGTTCAAAAGAGTCCTCTGCGGCGCAAGATCGCATGAGAATCAGCTTAGTGGACCAGGCCCTTAAATAAACAAATACAGAACTACTAAAACAAATCACTTCCATCCTATATATTAATATAACATTAAAACATTTATGTTGACTTAAATCTCACTCTAATTTACTTGTGTTATTCTAGTATTTGAAGGTTAATGTAGACTTTAAAGGTAACAATAAAAAATATAGGGACAAGGTAACTAGAACAACATACTCAGTAGTAATATTAAGACATTTACCTTTGATGAAGTGTTAGAAAATTCGAAAATACAAAAAAAATATAAAATGGGGTAAACGTATATTGCTATTAGTCATGCCCAGATCGCAGGACTATTCGAATAAAACCCTTTTTTAAAAAAAAAAAAAAAAAAAAAAAAAAAGAAAGAAAGAAAAAGAAAAAAAAAAAAGATATTTACCTTTGCAGGAAATAGAGCAGGGTGACCACTGCACGGTGTCGCCGTCACAGAACCTGCCGCCATGTTCGGGTGCTGGGCTGTCGCATGCGCGATATCGCGAGCGTTTTCCCGCGCCACAGGAAACGCTGCTTGAGCAGACCGTCCATTGAGCCCAGGGCGACCAACCTCCATGAACCACTGCATCTGTGAGGGGCAGACAAAAGTGACATATTTAAAGTTAAGCCTTGAGTGAATATAATACGTGCATCTTGAGTACATGTAAAGTGTATCGATTTAGCCTTGAATAAATGGAGAAATTAGTGTGTGGTTTGGAATGAAAAGTAATGCCCTTAGCGTTGACAGTACCTATATTTTGTTGTTTTAAAAGGGAAATAAAAATTGAAGATAGGTATCATCTGTTTTATTCGTTCACGCATCTTGCGTGATATAGTTGATATCGTTTAGAATTTCAGAAAAGATGTTTTCGCAGCTTGATCTTTTAGAAAATGAGATTAATTTAGTAGCGTTATTTTCCCCGGTTTCCTGCTTGCACTTTGTGAAATAATTTATTCAAATAAATGTTTTAATTATTTCAGCAGCATAGTAGGCTCGTGAGTTTATGATAATGAAATGGTTTTCGTGAGTAAGTGACAAAATAAGAGAAACGATCCGGAATTAATGTGCTTAACACATGTGTGTTATTATTATATTTACATTTGACCTGGGTTTATAAAAACATACCTATGCATACACACATCTATGCTAAAAGAGAACAAGATAATATGAACAATACAGAACTAGATAACATTCTTCCTGACGACTTTGATTCTAGTAATAAACATGTAACCACATGCAATACACTATAGAGAAACCTTTCACGTTTGATGATGAATATAGTTCCCAGTTTCCATCTCCGATGAAATATGGGTCGGAGAGGAATTAAAACAGACTAATCCCCCACCCCCCAATCTGCCTCACCAAACGAGGTCAATTGTTTGCTTCTAAAGAGAGAAGGAAGCATATTTCTCGCAACCAATCTGAGAGCTCTGACAAGATATTCATCATTCACAAGCATGTCCATGTGTAGTCGCTTGTACTTGACCCCGGGTCAATATTTTCCTTTGCAAACAAAGCCAATCAAAGCCTAGGACGCAGACGGCTCGCCCACTGTTGAAAGCCAGCTTCGCGGAGGGAATGCACAAGGTGGCGCTTCCGACCGTCGGCAGGCCGACTTTGATTCGCTCCAATAACGGCAGATGGCGACTCCGTTCTGCAGTATTTTTAGATAGGCCATTCCTGTCGTGAGGAGACATCGGAACTTCCCAGCCTGATGTACAAGGCAATATCAGGCAACACGTGAATCATAGGCCCATAGAATTAGCAAGAGGACAGCCATCGGTGAATCATAACCAAAGTCCTATAATATCTAAATATGTATGTCATAGATTTCCTCACAACAGGTAAGATGGGGACATTGTTGGGATTTTCACGTAGTAAATCGTGACACACTACCTAAGATTCTCTTGCGTGGTCACCTAGTACCAAATGATCACAATTCTTGGGCAGAGTCTGTGTCATCCTAAAATGGGCTGAGATTGCATTGCAATGCATTGCACAAAATATTTTCGAAATCCAACATTAAACCACCTAATTTCAGATGGAAAGTGAATGTAGATATGACTAATTAATATATTACTTGAGTCACTATGTGCAGATATGATACATAATATAATAGCAGTTCCACAATTCACGTTCAGTTCGACTGTTCATAATCTTAGGCCAGATTAGGAACCATGCATTTTCCTCACTTTCCATATACTACTTACACTCGGGGCGGTTCTAACTACCCATAGCATGGTATAGACAATCAGAAGGTCAGCCTATTGGGGCGAGTTCTGAGGCACTAAAGCGGGAGACTGGCAGTGCAGTCTAGCACTTGGCCAGGCTAGAGGCTAGAGGATGGTGTAGATGTGGGAGTGTCGCAATCCTCACCTGTCGGCATGTGCAACACCAGAATATAGATGTGTTACTACGTGTGCGGTGTTTCTCACGCACCGTCTAGCGATATGGCTCATGCTAAAACCACCTAAACACTGGTTAGCATGACAGAATGTCCTGCACCTCGCCACACCGTTCTCTCCACCCTCTCTCCACCCTCTCCAGCCACTAACATCACCGTGGCTGCATATTGCAACCAGCACGCTAGCCATAGCTTATGCAGTATTTTTAGAAAAGGTAATTGCTTTTTCTGGGGGTTTGTTAATAGCTAGGTTCGGGGATACTATGGTATCACTTAGGAACCCTATAGAGCCTTCTGTATGTACCAGACTGACCATAACCCAGCTGAGGCGGGGCGGCAGGTTTTAATGGGAGGGCTATTTGGTCTGTATATGACTTCTTCTTTGCTTATAAGCCTTGAAGGCTTTATGACGGTAGATTGATAGATGGTTGGGTTGCTCCCTCAAGGCGGGATGGTCATTTCCAGGTCCCTTCCTTCACAGCCAATATATTAGAGGGGAGGATCGCCCCTGTACACACAATAAGCTTGACCACAACACCCAGAATGCACCTGTAGGGACCCGTATGACCTGGTTGGATGCCGCGTTAACTCGGGCTCGGATCGTAAGGCATTAATCATTAAACTTTATGGGCACATTCAGTAGTCTTACACAGACAGTGCGCAAGGCCTTCCTATTGGTAAAAACCAGTCACGTGGACATCTCCTTGCGCCCACTGCAATTTGTCACTGGTTGAAGGGGAGAGCAATAAAGCGGACAGAAAGGGAGAAGCTCAAGACGAGAGAAGCTCAATGCACCAAAAATACAGGGGGAACACGATCCCTGGACACTGCCGCTCACTTCCAGTAGAATCACGTGGTATGTAATAGAACTGCGCATGCTCAGTCGACTGAAAATAGAGGCTGGGGTGAATGGAGTGCGCATGCGTTGGTTTTCGGCAAGTTTGGCCGGGTCTTGATTGAATCTAGTGTGATTACAGGAAGCCCCTCAGCCAGCGTCCCAACGCGTCATAGATAGCTTCCTGGACAAAACGCCACACATCACAGACAGAGAGCAGAGCATAGATCGAGTCTGTCCCCTCGAGTCCGTGCCAGACAGAAGGAGCAACTCATTCCACAGACATATTACCCACATGATGCCAAAACCAGCCATAGAAACCTCCTCCCAGTACAAATGACCCTACCAAGGTGCATAATAAAAAGGGCTTTGAATAATACGCCTTCATATTAGATTCTTATAATCAAAATATTGCACTCGGAGTCTCATGACAAGGCAGTATATTGGCACTAGTGCAGAAGGAGAAGAAAAAAACTGGAAAGAAACGGGTTACCATGGTAACAAACAGTTTAGATTTGACATCTCTTAATTCTATTGTTGGAGATGCCCTAAGGGCATCTGTTACCCTGCAATGAACTTTAGACGTGACGTCATCAGAGATAATCTGCGCGCGCAAAGTGCTTTTTTTCAGTCTGGAACGCCGTAGCTATTGTTTCAAATATGCTTCATCATTCTAAAACAGCATTGGCTCAGGTTTATAGATCAAAAGTTCAAAGTCCCCACATTGGCAATCAGCTCAGGCCTTTAATCTAGGCATCACGACCACAGACCAATCGCTGTATTTATGCTTAAGCCAGTTATTTATGGAGGGAAAGATCAGCAAATGGAACTCGAAGCACTGCCAATTTTCTTTGTCTGTTCGGTAAACATCTGCAATTGAGGAGCAAGTTAAAATTCAAGGGCGGGCAGAGGAGGTGAACAAGATCACTCTCCTCCATGCATGATGTAACAAGATTTCCATGCCAAAATACCTAATCTGTAGAGAGATATTAAGACTCCTGTACGATAGAGGGAAATACATAGAAATAACTATTAATATCTGAACCACACATAGTATATCTACAGAGGATGTATATATATACTATTACCCTGTATCACATGCGGACAAGGGATGTCACACTTGGGTCTAATTATTCATTCAACGATTATTGGAACCATTCAACCATTTGGGGGGAAATTCTATAATCAGAGCAGGCAACAAAGGGCATGCGTGTATAAAGATAAAAATGAAAATAATTATTTTAAATGAAGGTAAATTGGTAAAGAAGGGAATTGTTGAATAAAAGCAAGCAAGGGACTGGCGTGCAGAGGGGATGACGTCATCACTTTGTGACGTCTCTGAGCGACAACTTACCATCAATGTCCCGGATGAAGTGGTTGGTAGATTGGCGATGGAGGACAATGATGAGGGAGAAAGGAAAAAACAAAACAATCATCAGAAATTTGCAACAACTTTGCAATTTTCAATTTTGGGTGATAAGCCAATATTTTGAACACCATGCAAGCAATTATTTGTTTTTCTGCTAAATCATGGAGTTGATTCAAAGCAAGAAATCATTGTAAGTAAACATGATATTGTTGTTATTGTTGGGGGGGGGGGGGAGAAGGGGGCAGCATTTTAACCTGCAATCAATAAACTCAATGGCAAAAATGCAAGCAATCATCACATAATCTTTTAACCATCGATTTTTGAAACCAACACATATAGTACATTATTTCAGATGCAAGGAATACTAGTACATTATTTCAGATGCAATGAAAACTTATTAAATGACAATTTCGTCCACACGTTTCTATTAATATCAGCAGTAAAAGGTTAGTCATAGAGACAATGCAGTAAAGCCATTGTGTGGGTGAAAGATACCCATTATCGCTCATCAAATCTCTCAACGACCTTAATGCAGGAATGATGGGTTGATTGTTCCTAACATCATCACATCACCAGGGAAATACATAGATCTTTATTCCATCTCGGACAGACAGCTCGCTCATTGAGAGACAGGCCATTTTGACCTCGGTTAACCCGGATATAAACCCACTACTCATCACACTCAGGCTTCGTGACAACCTGCTTCCGGTGTGTTGCCATTTCCCGCCGAACAATGTCACAGTCATGCCCTGCAACTCCCTCGGATCTGTCAACACGCTGTTTGTCCTAATCTTTTGGTCCTTTCCCTAACTAAAACTAACATTTTCTCTAATGGACTCTCAGACCGCTCGCAGTGCCACATGCAAGTAGTATAAACACTAAGTCGTCTGCTTCTGGCGACGGTCTAACCCCGTTGTGACCCTTTGAACCCTGACCTCGTCCTCCCCTCTAGCGCCAATAGCGCGAACCAAGCTCACGGGATGCTGATGGCTATTCTTTCTCTGTAATCTGGTTAACAGGCTGTATGGGGTTCTTGGATCGTTGTTGGGGGATTATTTTACGCGCGGACAACCCAACACCGTCACTTCGTGGTTAGGTTACCGATTAACTGGCCAGCGCGCATTGATACAATCCTTAAAATAGCGCCCCCTAGCGGTTATGCCCCCGCCCCACTTCCCTTAGAAGCCACAGATTATCACAGGAGGCAAAACAATATCAGAAAGATGATTAATCTATGGAGATAGTCAGTCCCTGGGCTGGTCGCTGTATCGATATATATATAGGATAATTACCCGAGCCAAGCACACTGGCTGGCGGAGACTATATAGTATGGATAATTAAATCACACACAAATCATGCAGAAACTCGTCAAATATTGATGATAGCTGATTTCCCGGCGGAGGGAGGGTGGATGGAAGGAGGACCTGCCACAGGGCTTTTTACGACCGGCCATGTACCTTCATTGTCATCTGTGGCGGTGTGCGGTGCCTCATTATACAAATATGGAACTGTGTGTATGGTGCGTCATGATGATCATTGGTGGCATCTTGTATGGATGAGGTAGATGCATGGATGCTCATTGTATTGGGTGCTGGAGTGGTTTCAGGCATGGGTTACCAGGTCTGGATTAGGCCAAGGGGAACGCAGAGATGATTAGGAGAAATGTCATCATGTAAAAATAGGATTGATGGCATGTCAATCACCTGTCAGGGACTACAAACCACACAATATTACCCAAATGGGTCAGATTTTCAGAAAATGTACAATTCAACTTCGCCAATCTTCTCAAATAACCCAAATTTCAGACAAAAATACAGTTCAACCTTACCAAACCGATTGCTAGAATCAATGCAATGCCGAATATACTCGAATTTACCTAGTATTGACCAACTTGCAGCCTAATTTAGCATAATTTCCTAAATGTGTACAGCTGCCAATTGTACATTTTCTGAAAATCTGACCCAAATATTACTTAGTCCCTCCCACAGACCCCCAGGGCAATATATCCAATAAGGTGTAAATACAATGCAGATCATGGAATCGCCTTTTTATCAGTAGCTTTTCTCATGTACAACCAGTGGCAAACAAGACTATAAGGAAATGGGGAGTGAAAGGGATATTTTTTTACGAGGCTGAACCTTTTCATTACACAGGTCCCCGCGGCCCCTCGATACAAAGAACACACAGGTTAGCCCAATGCCTACTGATGGGAATGGGGACTACTGGGAAATGTACAAAAGCAGGTGGGGGAGTAGTAGGAGGCAAAGATTTGCCCCAGACACAAGCGACCTGAGTCATTAGAGCCCTTGTCGTGTCTGTTTCCATGGAAACATGGTTACATGGCAACCAATCACACCCACCCTGCCCAGGTACTCAAGTAACATGTAGGGGGCAGGTCGGAGACTGGATGGAAGGTGGAGGGGTGGAGGGTGGAGGGGTGGAGAGGGGGGTGGGGTTGGAGGGGGAGGGGAGGATGAGTGCAGAGGCAAGTGGAACTGGGGCAGGCTATGGCAGAAACATGATGTTTGTGGAAGGGATTATTGGCCCCAAGATAAGTTTTGCTGTGATTGCTTTAGGGAAAATGGAAGGGTGGAAGTGGTTGGGGCAAGGGGTAGAGTGGGAGAAAGGAGAGATGGGGGGAAGCAGCTAAAGAGATATAGAGAGAGAGTCGGGCGGGGGACAAAAGAGAGGAGAGAGGGTGTGGGAGAGAATAAGAGAGAGGGAAGGAGAGACGGAACAACTTGAGTGCGATGACAACAAGCAATTGCCCTTAGCAATATTCTAAACCTGAGTTCATGAAAAAAGGTCGCGGGGACACTGAGGAAAACAAAGCAGAAACGTTCGGTGCAACCTTGCATGATAAACATGGCAAGCAACCGATGGGAAGATCCAATTGCCCATGTGATAGTGAAAAGGGAAAACATAGTTGGGTCAGATTTTCAGAAAATGTACAATTGGCAGCTGTAGGGCCTACACATTTAGTAAATTCTGCTAAATTAGGCTGCAGCTTGGTCATTACTAGGTAAATTCAAGTATATTCAGCATTGCATTGACGCTAGCAATCTGTTTGGTTAGGTTGGACTGTATTTTGAACTTTATTTTCGTCGTCTGAAATTGTGGTTATTTGAGAAGATTGGCGAAGTTGAATTGTACATTTTCTGAAAATCTGACCCAGTTGTGTCACTACGACCCTGTCAAACTTATCATTGAGTTATAGACCGACGGAGAGGGGAGGTGATCTCACGGTGTCAGTAGAAGGTGCTATTTTAATTTGGGAGAGATCCAGAGATAGCCCGGGGGAGTGACGTTTGGGTTGATATTCCACCTTTCAATATGAGGATCTCTCTCCGCAGGGGGCAACGAGATGACGTGTCATTGGTGCGTCTCTTATTCATGACGATCAAATGACACAACTTTCAGATAAATCCTTTAAGGCAATGACAAGGACTCGTCCTAACGTCGATGATACGATACACAGATATGCTTCTCTATACATGTACAACCATGCAATTCGGTTCCACATTCAGTCAAACTATGAAAATATTGTTTTAAGTGAGTTGGTATATATATTATGAGAGAGAATACATGAAAGTTAAATTTGAAGAATGATTCCCAGTGTTTGTTAAATTGAATAAGCTCATATTTTCACCAGGCAGTTTGGTTCTCATATATCATAGGGTTTAATTCAATTCAATTCAAAAATTCTTTATTGCAGATGTTATTACAATTCGCTCGCTCATTTCTAAAAATTAGTTCTTCCAAAGAGTGCCGTTTAATCTCCTAAAACTCTAATGATATTGCCGCAGGATCGATGTGAAAAGCAGGCAAGTTATGCCTGAGCATCATCAAGCTGAGATGGCAAAGGCCACTCATAAATCTGTATATTCCTGCTTAAAAATAGTTATAAAATAAGTATCATCTTATCATTTTGATCCTCAGTTGTTGATGAGTGGGCACCTGGGATTAGTTTTATGAGCACGCAAGGTCAGAAATCCTGGATGATCCGAGGTGTTTTATTCGTCATGGAACATCGATCAGTGATCACGAAATCTGTTTTTTACCTTGGTCAGAACATTGGTGGAAAGCACACCTTTTCAACTTCGCCCCAACGATAAAGTAACATTTCTACACACATCCCCTTCTTTCTATATAGCCCTAAAGTATCTTAATGCTGCAAAAGGCCATTATAATCCCATTAAAGTTCCAGGGCCAGGAAAGCCATTAGCGTAGTAGATGTCCAACCACCGACCTTCGTATCTGATCTCAGAGGCTGTGAGTGTAGACTTTATTTATTTTTTTTGAGTCTAGACTTTATTCACTGGTTCCGGATGTGCTTAACTAAAGGCTACCTTGAGGAAGGTGAGAGAGGCACTCAATTGACCATGATCTATACCTAACTCCTAGATGGCGGCCATTAACCAGTCCGTCAGGAGACCCTTTAAATAATGTCAACTCCTTCACCCCATCAGTCCGTCCCGGATACTCCCTGATTTACAAAGGGTGCAAAGATTATGGCGGGAAGTAAACCCAGGTCACATGACTCTCTACCTGGCCTCTCTTTGAGACATAAACCGTCGCTGTTATCCGGTCTTAAAGGTCTCGTCCTTTGGTTGATTTCATTCACTCATTCATCTGCGACATCATCATCAGGCATCTGTGTACATGTATATATTACCATTATCATTCCGAGAGGAGGTTTATATCGCATGTCAGAAGCATTCACACACGGCGATGAGCGGTCCCAATCGGAAAGGAATTCCTAATATTGTTCATGCTTAACTGTAATTCGACCACGAGGGTCAGGGTCAGTAGCAAAGGGAGTATTTCTGTCAGTAAATGACTGATGTTCGTGAGATGGCGACGATCTGTTTCGCCCGACCTCTGCCTCGCTACTTCGGTGGCATATTGCTGTATCGTTGTATCCGGCATAAATAATTGGTGGATAATGAAAACAGATCATGAATGCACTGCCACTGTGGGTTTTGATGGTGAGATGAATGAGTTATGTTGACTGAATGATCGCATCAATCATAGTAGTCACAATCCACCAGAGATCATCATGCTCGTTCCATATTGGAGCGACTATATATATACAATCGTCCTTAATATCTGATATCAGTGGATGGATGGTTCTTTTTGCATTCATAAATATTGGCAGGATTCGCTCTGTCAGTCCGATAACGGATCATATTCATGATGCGGTACTAGCCGGTAGACCATGGTCAGTGGCCGGGGCAACAAATTAGAATAATATAAAACTCTCATCATAAACTCTCATCAGAAATTCTAGACAGATTATTTGCATATATGTATAATTACTTTAAAACATCGCCCAGCATTAATATATATAGCCATTTTCTGCGATCGCGTTGCGTTTCATTGCTTCAACTATAGCGAAAATTCCAGAATTGTCAACGAATTGTTTCGGAATTTATAAAATATTAAAATGGACCTATCACCCAATCTAATCGAAGAGACGCTGTCCCAGGATGAGTCAGTAATTAGCTGTCTGACCTGGCGGCGTCATTAAACATTAAACTTGGTATGACGTTGAGCATCTGTCCGGCGCAAATCTGGGAGGTACTATTCTTGCACCTTTGCATGCAAGCTAAAATGAACAAGCCGTATCGAGGGGTTGCGAGACAAGCTAATAGGACGAAACTCAGAATGATTTGATAATTCTTACGTTACCTGTCTACAAGTCTAAAGGGAGGCCGGGGAAAACATGGAAAAACTTATACGTATCACGCAACATTTGAAATTGATGCAAAGCTGTTTTTAGAACTTTAAGTTTTTAATCAGAAAGTTATTGATGGCATGGAGGCACTTTCAAGGATACCAAGGGGAAAGTGATATTTTCATGTCGCGACTAATCCTGCTTCTAATGTAACTCATGTGAGCTAGAGCATTCCCCAACAGTACTTGTGCATGGATTCTCACGAAACTGCCACAAATATTTATTTTTTATATTCATTGTTATATCATTCGTTTATAAAAACGATGAAATTATTTCATTTTTATATGATTCTAAGGATGAGGGCAAAACCTTTCGAATGGTGTGTGGGAAACAAAACTAAACCATAGAAAACAGTTTCGTGAGAATCGACCATATGTATATGGGATTGGGAGTGGCTTCAGGGTGGCTTCGGGGTTGCTGAGCGCTCTAAAGCTGGCTTCAGAGCCAGTGGCCTGAGGATGTTATGGCTTCAACCCCTGGTGTGGCTTCAATTTCACCTCCAGGTAGACCAGCTCTATGAGCTTACTCGTGTGATCTCAATTACGTAACCGTATCTGTATCTTTTTTGAGAATTACGTCGCATTTTTATATACATGTATACAAAATAAATTGTGAGATGAAACACTTTGCTTGATACGTTACGTTACCTTTTTCCCACCATGTTTTGCTGAACCTCTTTTTTCCTTTTAACGTACGTTTGTGTCATCAGAGACCAGGATACCTATAGATGTAGGTATAGGTTAGACTTGCTGAACTGCCCTACTTTTCAAAAAAGCTGATACTAATGCGATCAACTTTAGAACAGGTTCCTAGTGTTCTCTGTGAAAATACAAATAATGAATAACACTCGAGCATAGATATCACTCCATATATGGTACACAATATACGGCACACCCATAAAGGTATTCGTATTCTCTTTGACACTTTTATGCATCGGTACAGTCTTTCAAATGACTACCCTGCACGTTATGCATAGCACGTATGCACGCACAAAGAAGCATGTTATCAAATACAATCATGCTCTGGAAATAGATTCCAGTCGGGAGAACGCAAGGCATTCTTCAAAGCAATCGATTTTAAACACATGAAACCCCAAATCGATGCAGAAAAAAGAAGGAGGCAATTGAAACAGGTAATCTACCATACACCTAGAACAAGAAAGTATAACTTTATATAGATCGCACCTATAAATAAAGCGATGCCATTTCAGAGCGATTGTAAGTGCGAACTATGTATAGGCTCATCAATTCCTTCTTTTCCACATAAAAAGGCAGATATAATGATGGGTGAATACGGGTGCACTGTAAGTTGGTTGTGATTTATGGTCCCAGTACATCTTCCATTAGAATATAAAACTCATAGAGAATGAGTTATCCCCATATTTTATTCAATCATTGACCAATATGACATGCTTACACATGCATTCATAAGCTCATCATGCGATTCATAACACACATGGATCTTGTGTATGTACGTAAGCAGTCATAAATGATGTACACAAGCACATAAGGGTTTTATCTCTTGACTAGATCTAAGCCTTGACTGCTCCCATCGCCGTAATTGCGATTATTTTCGGTCGCTAATCTGTATAATCCGTATTCGTACAGGCAGACACACACACAAACGCAAATCCTCAGACGATTCCTAAGTTATGGCTCCCCCATTGGCTTCCTCAGCAGCCAAACGCTCACGTGAAAGATGAAAGGAAACCGGAAGCACGTGACCCTAGCGTCTCTGTGATCATAGTGTCTATATTAGAAGGTAGAGGGCGTGCGGCATGCTGGGTGGGCAGTAGGTGGGAGTGGAAGGCACGCCTGTGTACTATGTCACCCCGCCACAATGCCAGAATTGAATTCCACAGATTTTTTTTCTCTGGAGTCTGTAGCCTTTCACTATACTGACACACATGTATTAAACTCCATACAAGGGAGTGGGAAAGACATGCAGAGGTCGGCATAGATCGGTCATCAGCGGTATGCGTTTTAATTATAACTTTCTTTGGGGTTCAAAAAACGTGACATTTGTTATATGAATTCACAAATTAATCCCAGAGAAACTATTACGTAATTGATGAGTATTTTGTCCTCGATTGTAAATTCGTCACTTGGGAATACATTGATCAGGGTATTCATAGGCGGGAATATTCCGGACACATACATACTTGGCACTGGGATCATTATATTGAGCGTATATATGGCGTCTTGAATATGAGATAAGTCATTAACAAATAGACTCAACTATGAAGTCTTTGACGTAGGTAATAAGCACTATATCCATAATTGCATCGATTGATCTTAGGCGGACGAGAAAAAGGACAGAGAGAAAGAGGGACGCAATTATATCGACATTACCATAGGACAGGACCAGCATTTTTCATATGATATATCGAATGTAAATACTGTAGCGCTTGTCAATATATTGGCCTTTCAGCTCGGCAGTGATATAGAAAGCTTTGAACGTGGCATCGCCAGATATACTCATAAGCAACCACTGTTTGAGACTAATTGAGAAATCACTTTCCAAATCATCCACCTTCGTCTGTGTGTTCCTATGCCCTCCCAATCCGTAGACTGTTTGAAGTTTCAGCCCTGCAGGATCAAACATCATATTAGCAAAGTCTGTCTGCGTTTGAGAATGAATTTAGTCGTGAATTTCTCAAGGGAACGGCGCCTAACAATGATGGAGTGTGTCGGGACGGTTGTGCACCTCTGTGAAGCTAACGTTTATATCAAATCCCACCCGGCGTTTTAAACATTTATATTCTTTGTAGTTGCAGGGGCTATTCTTGTACACACACATCAACTAATCTTGTATTATAACTGCCACCTTGTTGTGGTAAAAAGGGCCACAGAGGGAGGACTCTCAGCTCACAAGATTAAACTGGCTGTCTGGCTTCGTTTGGATGTGTGCACTGGCTTTTATTGTGGCAATTAATCCTTCATTGTGTTTGCATTAAACTTTACAGGATTCACGAACAACTTTCGCCGCTTAATGATCACAACTTTCAACAGACGTTTCCCAAAGGTTTCTTTAGATCTTTATAAGATGTTTTATGAAAACTCTCTGCACCGGCAAAAGGAACTCACAAGAAGAGATTATTTGACTTCCCCACTTACGTTAACATTGCTTGTAAGTGTTGAAATTGCAGATGGAAGCACGATTTGGCTTTGTTTTCTTTCAGAAATATTCTGGGAATTAATGAGTTCAAAGCAATCACCGATGTGCTCAAGTCTTGTAAAGAAGCGGTGAGCATTTAAAACAGTTTTCATTGAAGGGCTCTTTGCCCTAGATACAAATAAAACAGTTCTTTTTGAAAAAGGAACTAGTGTTCCGGCTATTTGTTACCATTAAACGTAGGTTATTTATTATCATTAAAACTCCCTTCGTTTCGTCTTGGTAACACCTCCTGTCTCACGAGTGTATCCTCATAATGAAGGATGGATAGCAATCATTTATAAACGACAACGACACATCATTGAGCAGCTCGGATAAAACCTTGGAACTGCTCAATGTATAAACTAGGCCTTCCAGTGTCTTGCTCATAATAGGGGAGTTGCATGTCTCACTACGCATGTCTACCGCAGTGCATGCTGGGATGGATTCTGATGAAATCTGACATACAAATATTTGGCAACATTTTATTGAAAATTGCAAGAATGTTTTCACCAATATCGTAGCTTCTATAAATGATCTATGAAAACCAAATGCATGATGGGAAAGATCGGGACTTTTGTGATGGAAACATGTATAACACATGGATATTGTCATCAGAGCACTGATAACTATTCCATGCTGAACATAGCATGTTTCCTATACATTTTATACTGTACCATTACTCCCATAATTCAATGCGAATAAAGATTCAAAATGTCGGCTATGCAACTCCCCTATTCACTCCGCTTCTCCCCATATTCCAACTCGTCCCAACAATTTTCTGCGCCTCTTTCTCCTTTCATTATTGATCACTCCCCCTACTTTTCTCCCTCTTTCATAAAGTCACATTTAGTCTCATCCATCCCCATCTCGTCTTTTAAACTCGCCTTCTGTCTTTGCCACACATTTTCTATGGCTTTAATTATTCTTTTTCCCGCCCACTCAAAGACGATTCACATTAATCTGGCTGCATCAGGATTGAACACTACATCCGACTGAGAGAGATCTATTCCTATTTATCACAGAGAACATTGATTACATAAAACTTGACTCAAACCAGAAAAGAAGTGTGGCTACTGAGATGAAAATATTTCATCTGGAGAGTGAGATTTCACAGGCCTTGTCTCTGCGTGAAATCTACTACTTCCATCCAGACAGTACTTTATAATAATGTGCCCAGGCATCCATTCATTCAACAACTCACCCGTACAAGCACATCCAACACCATAGACTTCACTAAAAGGAGAGTTCTGTCACTTCTGTGTACTACGTCATCGGAATATGTGTTGGTTGGAAAGGAGGGCATGTTTTGCTCAGAGTGGCTCCAATAATGGGCGTGACAGCGACAAGTGCAGTCAGACAGGCATTCTGACAGACCAGATAATCGCCAGTAATTATCTTGTATTACTCTGTCAATTAACATTATGTGAGATATGGGAGCCGTAAATATCTCCCCGTTGCTTGGAGGGACACCGGTGAAGAGCTGGTTGTATAGACTGGGATTGTCTGTGAGTGCGTAATAAATAATACTAGTAGGTGGCTGCGGTAAAATATGTCCCTCAAGAACTTCCAGGAACTATACATCTCGTGCACTCATAGCACAACTCCTCCTATGTGGGTCAGATTTCCAGAAAATGTACAATTCGTCTTCACCAATCCTCTCGAATAACCAACATTTAAGACAAAAATGAGCTTCAAAATGCAGTTTAACATAGCAGAATTGATACTTTGAATCAATGCGATGCCAAATATACTCAGATATACCAGGTATCCATCATTTTTCAGCCTAATTTAGGAGAATGTCCTAAATGTGTAGAGCTGCCAATTGTACATTTTCTGAAAATCTGACCCATGTACTGTCGCTAGATGGCAGCTGAAGCGAATTACTATGGCCGGCGTCTGGCGCAACTATGGACGGACGATTAGGCCGAGAATGGGTCGAAGACTATCTGAGGAAAGAACCGTGGATTCAGTGCAATATATCTATTGAGTGTATATCAGTTATACGTTCAGATCCAATGGGAAATATTCCCTTATTCCTAGGTTATTACTGACAAACTGGGCTCTAAAGCGCAGTCATTGATTTCGTCTTTTTATCCCCAACAATATGTTGAATAAGATATACGAGATACATGTTTTCTATACATGGGCAACCTTTATGAAAGGAACAGATATCAAAACCCAAAAGATTAGCTCCCCATGTAAATGATATACCTGGCACTACCGCCACATATGTAGACTCAAATATCTGCACAGAGTGTATGGGTCAGATCATCAACAATGTACCGTCTACAGCTCAAAAACATTAAGTAAATTAAGACAAAAAAGGATACATATTTGGCATGTCTGAGTACATATGGTATGGCGTTCATTAAAAAAATCTATTTGGTTACGGCTAACAATATTTTGAACTTAATTTTTGTCTTAAATTTGGATTATTTGAGAGGAATGGTTAATTGTATAAATCTTCCGAAGACTTCACCCATATATAAATATATAGGTGAGTCGCCAAACAATAAAAATGCTACAATGAATACTCTGTGAGGTGTTTTTTAATTGAGTTCATCTTTGATATAAATATATACTCGATGGAGCGTCTATTAAGCTGCTGTTCAGGAATATTTATAAGAAGACAAAAATCACAGCTCACAAGGTTAAGGTGGCTGGAGACTTGTCAGGAGGTACGTAAGGGAGGAAAGTCTAATTCCAGTCACGAGGCTGATGGACACACTATAGAGGTAGATTGGGTGAGGATTGGAGAGAAGCCCCGAGGTCTAGATACCCATATATGGGCATTGGCGTCCGTTCATCAGGCCGCTTCAAACAATGCTGATTTATCATGGCTACCCACGCTATCTAATGCTAAGGGAAGGCCTTGCCAGTTTCCTATTCATTAGTCACGGCTCTGATTTAGCATTTATGCTACTTCTGCGCGAGGAATGCTGACACAACGTTGGCAATTTTAGAGCAGAGCATCTTTAATATCTGGTCTAAATCTAGGTGGAAAAGATCTGAACACTCTAGGTCCAAACCCTCGGATCAGATAAGAATGGTATGTCAGCCTACTTCGCTAATCGGTTTCTTGTCCTAGGACTCGGGATTTTAATGGGAATTAATGAGATTTTGCGTTCTTAATGGAAATATAATGGTACTTTGCGGTTTGAGGCGAAAGGCTTTCCCTTCGTTTGAAGGGACTCTCTCAACTTTGGGCCTAGACTGTGAAGTTGACTTAGACTGAAGCACAAGCAGTGTTGTTCTAATAACTAAGCGACAGGTTTCAATATGAGAAGCCTGACCAGACTCGGAAGCCAAAATAGCCAACAACATTCTGAATTTCTGTTAGATTCAAGGGGGAAATGATCTGAGGCTCAATAGGCCAAAAAAAAAATAGGTGTGTTTCGATTTACCCCCCCCCCTACCTAGAAAAACCTTACCCCACCTAAAAAAAATTTTACCATACCTGATTTTTTCCCCATCAAATCTTACTTTTTTTGGATTTTTTGACAAAAAAAGCTTATAAAAGCAGGAAAACGGGTTTTCCTAACTCGGAACTGTCAAAAGGCACATTTCCCATGTTCAAAACAACTATTGTTATGAAAAAGACATTTTTTTCAGTTCCTGGGAGGTGGTTTCCAAACAAAAAAAATTAACAAAAAAAAAAGTTACCCCCCCCCCACCTAGTTTTCAGCCAGATAAATCGGAAACACACCTATTTTTTTTGGGGCCACATCTATTCACTTAGTGACAGGCATCCATGAAAATTGTTTGGTCAGATATAATCAATCCCATAGAAGCAATATTGAGTATCTAATCACAACATGCGATTTCTAACCGAAAGGGAAAATCGCACATTAAACATGATATAAATCGTAAGAGTGGAGTACATCTAGTTTGCTTTAAGAGCAATGAGGAGTTTATTGGTTACAGATCCGCTTTCACTCACTCTTGCTATGGCCAACCTTCCGCCGCCATCTTGTCATCCCCTAGCGGTCGTACATAACATCACAAGCCTTTGATGGCCGGAGTATTAGGCTTCTCCAGTGGCAAGGTCACCCCAAGGTCGGATGCGCGTTCTCCAGGTGAAATCAAGGTGAAGGTTGGGGTCAGGGGGTCGAGGGTGGTAGTGACATAATGGGCCATGAAAGGTGGTGTGGTCATGGATTAGGGTTCAGTCTAGCAGACGACATCTACCAATCTCCCGCCCTAAATCCACCATTCATCTTACAATCCCTTCTGTGATCTTCCCTCTAGACTCAGCCATAAAGGTTCCTATCGCTGATTAAAGGGTTGGCTTTTATCTGGTCCTTTTTGCTCAAATGAATGTCCTTCGATCTCTTAAAAATTCACGATCTATGGGAGCTAGAGAAGTGCTGAAGGCGAATTGCTTAACTGCCTAGTTCCCTAGGCTGCAGATCCATACCACCAAGCCAAGTATAAAGGAATCAATTGCAAGACTTAGCGTTGCTGACTTACCGACATTGATGAATTAATAAGGACCAATACGCAGCAAAAGTGGGCACAAATTGCTGAGATAAAAGCGACGGATCTGAAATGATTTATTAGCATCTCTCAGTGTGTTTACCCTATTTGCCCCTATCTAGTGGCAATTTTGTTCATCATTTGAACTCTAGACCGCACCCAGTGACCTTTTCCACAAGGCCATTCTGCGCCTGCGCATCCCTAGGCGCAGGGGACAATGGGTAATATTGATCCTGGCATTGGCTTAACAAACAGTGAGTGGACAGTGTCCGAGAATGGACAGTGTCCAGCCAACAACCCTTCAAAACACCCTCCCACCTCACTTCCTTTCTCGCCTCAAGCGCCCCCACCCGCCCGCCCGCCCTCTAACAGTGCCATCGCACACTAACGACCACGGACGACCTGTCGCGCGATATCTCGCCTTTTCTCGTGAAACGTGACCCTGGTTTCACGGATCAATAAGGGAATCAATCTGTGACCGCTGAAGCCCACCGTTACGAGGCTACACACCGGAAATGCGCGCGTATGCTGCGCAGAGGTTAGAACGAGGGTGTTGGCGGGCGATCAATATATATGAGGCTTCTTATAGGCGGGATCACTGCAACAAACACCCCCCCTGGTGGCTTGTCTGAAGAAATCGAAGCCGAGTCTTGATAACAACTTAAAAAAAAGAACATCACTTGTTATCTCCTTGTATAACAGACATCTCGCCTCGCCAAGGCAAGCTTTTAATCTCACAATCTCCCGCTCTCGCGTCCCAAGCGTAGCTATACGAGATTTGATGACGTAAACCTTACATGATTGCGCATGCTCGTGACGTTGTCCATGTAGCGCTACCATGTGCCGTGATTAGGAACTATTTTCTTTGATGGATGGTGAAAAGTTTGTTGTTTGGAGCTGTGTAATCCAGTCGTTAATCCGCTTTGTGTCTGGGGGAGTGGGGGGGGGGGATAATCTAGTGGACTGTGGCTAACGTAACATGCCACTCAATGCAGCTCTATCACAAGATACTGCCAAGGCTCGAGTAGAGAAATATATAATATAGAAGCCGCTGAAGTCAGTTCACTAACTGAGGCAGGCGAGTAAAAAGCTAATCTGCCACTAGAGCCTTCACAGCAATATCATTCTGCACGCAAATGTTGAATGATATTTTCATATTCAACATTTATAAGTCTAAAGATTGTATTCTCGTCCTTTCAACAGGGGCGGAACCATGGGTATCAAAAGTTGCCATTGCATATTCCCACTTTGGTTATACTACTATGTGAATGACACTGGACCAAGTCTAATGTATCGTACACGACCACCGATCATGAAGGGGTTCGACACTGTGTGAAACACTAGAGAAAAACAAGTTTTCCTTATTGTTCGAGATACATCATAGCTATGTATACCTATAGTTACACCTCACAGAGTTGCTGGTATGCGGAAAGTTCGATTCCAGACTCATGTAGGAACAAATTCTAACCATACATCTATATAACTCAGAATATCAGAAATAGAAGAAATTCTCATAAGTGTAATCATATATACCAAGAGAAACTAAATAAATAAAATACTCCTTCACACTATAATACAAGACACCCTAAGATAACTTTGATTAAAGTAGAACGATATTCCATTCCATTAAGATCGCCGCCGATTTAATAAAGATATAAACGAAAAATACCGGCGGGAAAACAAGGCCCAATCAGACAAGGTCCCCATATTGCACTCGACTTAATTTACAACTTAATTAGTGTCGTGGTAAGTGGGAGTCTTTTACACCAGTAGTGGGCTGGAGGCTGGCTGGTGCAGGCAAGGTGTGCTGTCATGTAGTATTGCCCTAGGCCACCTTGATGAACCAATAAAGGCTATAACACACACGCAGGACGCATCCATTCAGACTGTTTCGAGAGCACAGCATACAAAGGCTGTAATATGTAAATATATACTCCTGCTCGAGTATTAGACATTGATGTGTGGCGGTTGTAAATCGGCAAGTTTATTGATAGATAAATGGATTATTATGTCTCAATAAAGCAATCGGTGAAGGTATGGTATAATGTACTTATGCATTATTCTTAGCAAGGTATTAAGGTGTATGATATATGGGTCAGATTTCCAGAAAATGCACAATGTACAGTTCTACACATCTATCAAATTCTGCTAAATTAGAGTGAAGAATAATAAGTACTAGGTATATCTGAGTGTATTCTATATTGCATTCATTCGATAAATCTGTCTGGTTATGTTGAACTGTATTTTGAACCTGATTTTCTTCTTAAATTTGGGTTATTTGAAAGGATTGGTGAAGGCAAATTGTGCATCTTCAGGCGATTTGACCCATATATGGAGAATGCTGCAAGTGTATATCTATAGACAGAATTTCCCAGTTCTGAACTTCGTAGTTTCATGGTGGAAAGGGAATTAGTGTAATTAACAGAATATTAAATTTATAAATTCCAACGCTCAGGATGATGGGGGTCGAAGTAGCTAGATTGGCCTCAGTATATTATTTGTCATTTGTGTCTCATGTTTATCTTTAGATCCTTAACAATCGTTATTCCAGTTTATAGATATGGGTCAGATTTTCAGAAAATGTACAATTTACCTTCACCAATCCTCTCAAATAATCCAAATTTCAGACGAAAATATAGTTCAAAATACAGTTCAACCTAACTTAACAGATTGCTAGAACCAATGCAATGCTGAATATACTCGAATTTACGTAGTATTTACGTAATTCCAGCCTAATTTAGCAGAATTTACTAAATGTGTAGAGCTACCAATTGTACATTTTCTGAAAATTTGACCCATATACAAACGATTTCTAACGGATTAAATGAGGACTGAAATAGGTGGCACACAGTAAGGACTAAAACATATTAAATGAGATGAATGGCAGGTGAATAAAAAGACAGCAGGACCCGGTTTCTTAGTCAGTTGGCTTAAGCTTAAGCCAAAACCCAGCTTAACGAGTCAGGCTTGGGTTAAGTAAGACAGTGGCTTAAGCCTGTTTCCTAGTCACTTTTTACCTATGGCTTACCTAACCCAGGTTTAAGATCATTTAAGCCGAAATTAAGCCTAATAAACACCTACATCAATGTGGAGGAATTCCCACACTAATGTGCAACCATCTTGATATCTCATATATTAGTTGGCCTAGTGTGTAAACATTGGTGTTTAAATAAGTAATAGAAATATTTAGGGATCATTATTCTTCTGTGATTAAATACCTTATTTTGTGCCACGAAATGCCCGTGGGGGGGGGGGGGGATGCCCCCGGACCCTCTAGCAGGCTTTGCGCCTTTGGCGCTCGCACAACTAGGTTCACCCAATCTAAATATGAAGCCCCCCCCCCCATTGACATACTGGGAATAGGTCTTCCCACTTTCAAGGCGCGAAAATAAGGAAGTAGTTAAGTGACTCTGCCATGCTCATTGTGGGTAATGACGACGTCAGTCCATGTCAATGCCAAGGCCATATATCTCATCGTGACGGCCGCTCCACGTTAATTTAGTCATGAACTAACATGGATATTATGTTTATCACAAATAAAGGTAGGCAAATTGATTGATAATATATTCAATAGATAATTTAACCCTCAATTTGCTGTTGTATAAGACTTGTAATCTCGCTCAGGAGGAGTCGGGGATTTCTGGCCTACCGTACATAACATGACTGATCAGTAGGCCCTAGCTGAAAAATGGGCCCTTGCAGCCTAGCCTACACAAGGTCGGGATAGATAATTAAATATATTTTTCCGATTTAGTTGACTTAGCTCTCAGATTTTAGCATATATTTACAGGAGGAGGCAGGGGAGTAGGAGAGGGGAGATGGATACGATTTGTGTGGCACTTGTCAATGTTTTCACCACAGTTCCGACGACGACAGGGGAGGAGAGGTGAGGAGGGAGGGAAGGAGAGGAGGTTAAGGACGACAACGATGAGGGGGAAAAGGAGGCAGTTCAGATTTTAGACTTTAGCAAGTGGAAAAGAATATTCATTCAAAAATAATGATATATTAGCGGAACATTTGTCCTGCTTGGTGGCTTAAACCACCCTTAAACCACCTCATGAGGTGGTTTAACAATAAGCCAATTCTTAAGCCAAAGGCTGGCTTACCGACGACTAAGAAACGCTCATAAGCCAAGCTTACACCTTAAACCCAAAACGAGCTTAACCTTGGCTTAAGACTGGCTTATGCTATGGCTTAACTGACTAAGAAACCGGGTCCAGCTATTTCAGATTGAAGCTTCTCTCCACCACAACGATTCTAGATGTTGCCCTTGAAGACGGGGAGCTTCAAGACTGTATTGTAGTTCTCTTAACTCTGAGAATAAACAATTATTGCACACGGGCTTGCTATCCAGAAGTGGGTCAGATTTTCAGAAAATATACAATTGGCAGCTGTACACATTTAGGAAATTCACCTAGATAAGGCTGGAAAATGGTGAAAACCGGCTATATCTGAGTATATTTGGTATCGCATTGATTTAAAGTACCAGTTCTGTTATGTTAAACTGAATTTTGAAGCTCATTTTTGTCTTACATGTGGGTTATTTGAGAGGATTGGTGAAGTTGAATTGTACATCTTCTGAAAAACTGACCCAAGTAAGCATCTTCAAGAAGCACAGAGAAGCACACAACTGAGAGATGTATCATGGATTCCGTGCCATCAAATAAACATAGCAGCCAAGAGAAAATTCTCTGCAGGAACAGCGCATATATTTCTCCCATCTCTAGCATAAAAGGATTTTAGAAAGTCGTCAAATACATCTCGGAAGCTCTTTGGTTCTAGTTTACATCCCATTCCACTATTTCAATGCTTATCCCTAAGAAGCAATATTATTTCAGAAGAGTTTTAAAGTCCCTGGGGAGCATCTGACTGTGGTCTTTCTAAACGAGGGGAACCTCCTGTGTCCCCTATCCAAGCTTTTGAGAGATCCTTCAGAATCTTGCCAATGGAGTAAATCGATCTTAGGGCACTCTTCCTTGCCAAATTTTGTCTTCTTTTTCCTAGATATTCACTGAGTGCTTTGGGAAAATATGTGTAGCCAGCTTCTTTACCCTCTCTCTCTCTCTCTCTCTCTCTCTCTCTCTCTCTCTCTCTCTCTCTCACTCAAGTCTCCATGTGCTTAAATGAAAAGATGAGATTCATAGAAGGCATCTCTCTCTCTCTCTCTCTCTCTCTCTCTCTCTGTATCTCGATTCTGGGAGTTCGGTCCCTTCTCGGATTATACATTTAAATCTGCAGGCACATGGCTATTTATGGACCATAGGACAGTGTGGATAGAGCTGAAAGAAAGCCCACCCAGTCAATACGGCCTGGGACGGTCCAGGTCTGTGTTCACATTATCGATACCAAACAGTACAGAAAAAACCGCCAGGGGTCATAAATCACGTGGTTCTGAGCGAAATTTGGCGACTGAGCAGTAATAGAGGGCGGCACTGGTCCGTGATAAACTAGCCGCGCGAGACCGAGGTTTCTATGCAGGCCCCCTAACAACATCGATTGAAATGGGTTTACCTCTGGTATATGTGACTATGGTATTGTTAGTGGCATTACCATCTGTGAAATAATCAAGTAATTATGCTTCAACCTCTGTTCTCTGTCTAGCTGTCTGTTCTCAGTCTACAGGTATGTCCTCCCTCTCTCATACTGTCTGTCTGTCTCTCTCTCCCTCTCTCTTTCTTTGGACAGATACATATATGTATGTGTGTATATTTTCAATCAGTTGAAAATTGTATTAATGTCATAGGCATTAATATATAGATAATCTCTCTCTCTATCTCTCTCCTCTCTCTCTCTCTCTCTCTCTCTCTCTGTCTCTCTCTCTCTCTGTACAAAGTTATAGATGTATTTATACATATTGTCATTTAAAAAGGTATAATATACAATTGTATTAATGTCGTTGGCATTAATATATTTTATGAACAGTGGCGTACCTCGTTTTAAAACATCGCCATCACTCATGATGTACCTCCTTGTTTTACAAATAACCAGGAAAGACAAGTGCCACAAAAACCATATGAAGCAAATTCATATGCAGACAGTCATTTCAGTTAAGTAGCATTCATTACGTCAGAAAAAAATAGCTCACCAAGAGCTATTTCACATGATCTGCCAAACATAGAGATGATATCTTGATGTTGTTCTATTTATTACCCATAATTAGATATAGGACTGCTTATTCACCCTGTGATTGCCCCTAGCTGCTGCAGGGTAATTGTACGAGAATTATGTGTACGCTAATTACTATTGACTTGGTGGGTCAGAGGTGGAGTTTTCCAATCCATATACGGATGTTCAACTGCATAGTAATTTGAACAGAGGTTGGTCCATGGAGTGTAAGGTTAGAAATCGATATTGCGCTTAATATCGCGTTCAGATTGTATCTATTAGCATACCACAATGGATGAAGTTTGTGGTAGGTGTGTCAGAATGATACTAGATAGGAGATATTCCATTAGATATATACTATAGTAGATGTTATGTTTGTTCCAGTTTGCATTTACATGGTATAATCTATTACTACAGGATCATTTACATATGAAAATACATTATATAGATATCCATATAATATACTGGGACTAAAGAAAAATATGTAGAATATAGTAGATTTAGTTATAAGATATCCTCAAATTATCTGAAATTCCGATAGCTATTGTTCACATGCGATTTCAGACCAGCAATTCGACGGGTTTAATGGAATTCCTCCTGGGGATTTGACAGTCATATCTGAGGTCACAACCCCGAGTATAAGCTAGCATGACATATCTGCTATCCAGGAAAAAACAGCGAACAGCAGCAACTCATAAACAGAGAGAGGACCTTCAGGATAATCTGAACATACCAGGGACTTCTGAAGTGTTTTCCAGCGTAAAAACAATAATGTGTACTGATTAGTGTCAGTACACCCGTCAGCAAGATAATATCAAGACAACTTATGGGATTGCTAGCCTATCTCGCCACTGCCAAAATGCTTCTTAAAACCTGACACTTCTTCTCGGGAAATCTTCCGATGGGATTATCAGCTGATCGCATCCAAGTGGTTTTAGTTTGATGTTGAAAGTAACTTTCAGACAAGTCGTGAGTGGCATGCCTTTTTGTGACAGCTTCTGATGACACCAAGGGCCTCTTCTCTTCTCTTTTCTTCTTTTCTTTTCTTTTATCACAGATTGACACGATCGGGAAAAACAAGTCCGACATTGTGAAAAGTATTTAGATAATCATACATAAAAGGTCATGAAAGTTAAAATTGGGGCCAAGGACACCGGGCGTTACATCCCAAACTACCGAGAGAGGATCTTTTCCTAACTTCCATAGAGGAGAGGCCATAATTACCGGAAGTTGATCCCATCTAACGACACCAGCGCTTCACCTTTATCAGTGGAGAGCTCCAACAGGCGACGCGGCGCTACCTGGTGTCCCATGGATACATCAATCACCAAGTAAAGCTTTGGGAAAGGGAATACCAAGTAGGCGGATTTACAGATTGTTTACTAGATCCATGGGCCACAGTCATGGAATGATGCAATTAATCAGGATATCCCTGGAATTTATCATGATCTTTTAAATATCAATTAGATACAGATAAATGATGTTTATTCATTGCTTTGAAGTTATAAGGAGGTATAACCAAATGTTTATAGGTATATATATGCATATACCTAACTATATATAGTTTTTTTTAGAAGATCACCGTTATTTGATGAAGCTGCAATAGGGGAGTTGCATAGCCGCCATTTTGAATCTTGATTCGCATGGAATTATGGGACTAATGGTACAGACTAAAATCTATAGAAATCATGTCATGTTCGGCATGGAATATTCATCAATGTTCTAATGTCAATATACATGTATTATACATGTTTCCATAACACAAGACCCATCTTTCCCATCATGCATTTGGCTTTCATAGATAATTTATAGAAGCTATGATATTGGTGAAAACATTCTTGCAATTTTCGATAAAATATTGCCAACTATTTGTATCTCAGATTTCATCAGAATCCATCCCAGCATGCACTGCAGTAGACATGCGCAGTGAGACATGCAACTCCCCTATTGTGAAGAGAAAGAAGCCAGAAAAGCGTGCTAGATATATAGATACGGCAATGTGCCTGTACATATAGGCCTTCTAGATTCACCCTCTAGGCGCTGTTGGCTTTTGGGCTTTACAGGACGATATCTGGCAGACCACACGTATGTAGCCAGATCTATTTGCTCCAATATCGAATTAGTGGACGTCCTAGCGAAAACTGAAAGGGAATACTACCGGTACTAGATATTCCTCACTATCTATATCAGTAATACAGGCCTGGTGGCGGCCTGGATATACGTGAGGGGTGTATGTGTGTGTAGGGGCGGGGTGGGGGGGGGGGCTGCTTACAGGATGGATTACTAACCTAGCCTTAGATATTTTATATTATGTAAACTCACCACTAGCCTTCTTCACTAGTCTTAGCTAGTCATATGTATAAGAAAGAAATACCAAGTAAGGCATGAACTGGAATACCTGACATAATTCAAATGTTCCCGACATATTGATATACTAACGTGACAAATAAATATGTCTTATCCATGCTTTATCCATGCTTTAGATACGAAGTAGCCTTTTCAAGGTTTGGAGGTAGGCTGAAATCTCCTGCATCTACTCACTCTAGGTCCAAACCCTCAGATCAGATCGTTTGAAGGGACTCTCTCAAGTTTGGGCCTAGACTGTACGTAGCAACCCTTTTTATAGCCATCACTAACAGGAGCATGTCTAACGTAGAAAGTAGAACTGGCTGGAGTCGATGGCAGATATCAGATAGACGGACACTTTCACAGTCACGCCTATGCACTTTACACAGCAGGAAAGTCTGTTCATGCACACCTAAGGACCCAGCTGGAGTTGGTGACATTTAATCTACATTTAAATGAATTTACTTAATGTAGATAGATAGTCCAACATAGATAGTCTCACATTCACCCCTCGCCCTCAGCATTGAACACTGTACAAAACTGGTACTGTCTATGCTCAGAGCCTCTCAGATCAGATATATATATGTCAGTGAATTGGACGCCTACTGTGCTATTGGTTTTCACGGCCCGGAGTGGTCCTAATGAGATTTTAATGGGATTTTGAGGTTAGGAGCGAGAGGCTTTACCTCAGTTAAGAGGGATTCTGTCGGCTATGGGCTTAGACTGGGTACATGCTGGTTTCTCATATAACTTTCATTGCCTTTACTGTATATTTTTTAACACAAGAATCCAGTTCAATTTAAAGCTGCAAATGTCCAAGTTATACATTCGTTTATATACATTCCCCACGGAGAAACAGCCCCTGCGAAATAATATATATGACAATTGCATTGTCAGAATTCATTTGTTTGAAAAACAATTAATTTCCTTCAGAAGAAGAGGATTAATTGCACCTGCCATAGAAAACCACTTGGTAGAACTACTTGTGATGACTGTGAAGTGTTATACATAGCGGTAACATACAAGCCCAGACCCTTCTATAGGATGTGGATAAATAGCTCTGGAACAGTCACAGGTAAAGACAATCCGCTAAAAGCTTTTTCATTACCAGCCCTTTAAGACCATACTTCTGTAAAACGAGCACTGTATGTACTTAATGTAAATAGTCCCACATTTTTGCCGAGTATTGCCTTGTTGCAATGGCTTACGTGGGCCACTGCCAACAGTCATATTAACTCATAAAGGGATTATGATATACCGCCTAAGACTATAAGTGATAGGCCTCAGGTCAAATGTCGCATATTACATACGTCAAATAGATCATAAGAGGAGAATTGCTCAAGACATTTTTTTTGATTTGCAATGCTAGGACAGTCGTAAAAAACTAGCATTAAATTCTTCTCAAACTTAATGGGAGTTTAATGACAGTACTGACACGCCATCTTGACTCCCTAATGCATTCTCTACCATGTTCAGCAAAGGTTTTACTAGCTATAATATCAACATTTCCCTAAGTTTCTCCCTCTAAAATAAGAGTTATTATTTTGATCCATTGACCATTAAAAAAGTAATATATGCGTGATCTTCTCTCTGGCGTAGAGATGTCCTCGCCGGAAGTTGACTACCTGCGCATGCGCATCCCGCTCTTGACTGACTTCCGCCAGGACAACTTCTCTATTCAACGTTAGGTGGGATTATGTCGCCACCGGTTATGCCGAGTTACAACATATTGAATGACGTATTACACAAGCGATGACGTATTACTCAAGCGATGATTGCTCCCTCTATCTGCGCAGCTGTAATATATCCCATTGGATCACAGCGATCAGCATAAGCTTCTGTGATTGGTGGATGTAGGACCACGTGAAGATACCATGTGCTAAGATTCACGATGCTTCCGGAGGAAGGTGATGGCAGAGGCAGTTCATCAGGGACGGGCACATGCACGCAGGGCTCAGCACGTGGAGGAAGGCTAGATCTTGGTACATCCAAGTACGCATCCACATGAGATAAACATGAGACGGCGCGGTACATCAATCTAAACCCTTGATTTCCCACGGACCCTAGATTGAGGGGACGGACAAAAGGCATGATTGATTGGAGGTGCTCTAATTACCTATCTATCATATATAGTTTCCGCAAAAATTCCGATACCAGGGCATTATTATTGGGCTCATATATATGATGCTAGGGAGCTTGCTCATTATAGAGCCAGGAGACAAAAGAATAAGAGCCGGAGAAATGATTGTCAGTGATACTCCCCTATACTAACTGCTTGCACAAATGTGATGGGTCTGCAACTAGATCGCGATTTGGGGATAAGTGGATGCAACTGGATTGTGACATGCGTGATCTTGCATAAACACAATTGTTCGTCACGAGTTTAGATCTTATTTCAGGTTGTTGAGAGAACGATCAATCTCTTTAAGATCCCTTTTAACGTCTCCTTTTCGTGAATCACTGATGTCCCCGAACGATTGGATGGGAGGGGGAGGGGGAGGGGCGAGAGCATCGGCAGGGGACGGCAGAAATTAAAGCGGACGTTTTCCCGCCCATCAGACTGAAATCTACACGGCATATTTCATAGGGAATCAAGCACGGTCCCTGGTTAAATATGCGCTTTTTATGTGGCGTGAAATGAGGGAGACGAAGCGTCGTGGTGAGTGACGTCACATCTAGGCCGATCTGTCACATGACACCCTGAGACGCCATCGATATTTATCTACGTCGCGTCATCTCAACTGCCGTCCGTCGCCGCTGGCTAGCAAATTTGGCAACGCGTCGCTATGGAAGCAAGCGACGGTGAAATGCAGCAGCAGGGCCCCACAGGCCAGAGAAGAAGGAGGAAGAAAATGTCGTCTGCTTCAGAAGGAGGAAGAAATTGTCGTCTGCTTCAGAAGGAGGAAGAAATTGTCGTCTGCTTCAGAAGGAGGAAGAAAATGTCGTCTGCTTTAGAAGGAGCAAGAAAATGTCGTCTGCTTTTATACAGCATCACAAGCTGGCACCTCGTAGCATAACACACACCGGCGGGAGTTCTACAGGAATGAGGCGTTTTATAAGAACTTCCTAGTCCCCAGAGATGGCGCGGTGAGGCGCTGAGGGCGAGGAACATTATATTTCATCGGCGCGGCGCGGAGATTAGGCGCATCCACATGAGATAAACATGAGACGGCGCGGTCGCCAATATTGATTCAGTACAATTTAATCAGACATCGATGAGAGGCGGCAGAGTAAAAGGAGGGTGGCCGGTAATTTGGCAAGTTGGTCAAGGCAAGACGAATACGGACACCAGTAGAAAATCAGTACAAAGAGGCTCTTCATTGGTCCAGTGTTCTATGGCGATACTGATAGGGAAAAGTGAGTTTTATCCACTCAGGATGTCCAATATATCCACCTACATGATGCACTAATTGAACATGAATTTATCTGAGTGAGAATATTTCAGCAAAAGCAAAAGCAAGGTGGCATGGTCTAAATATTCATACCGTATGAATTGAATTGAAAACTCAATGATTTCATGAGTGTTTTATGGTCATAGGGAAAAAATATTTTTTACCCACTTTATATATACATTCATCTACATGATATATTAATTGAACATGAATTTATTTGAATGAGAATATTTTAGAAAGATTCGCCATCAAGACAAGATCTATACGCCACAAAGGAATGTTTAATATTTATAATGTCATCATGTTAGCTTCTGTCTATCATCCTACATGCATGATTAATCCAGGGAATTTGTTACATAACAGGATCCTCGACTAATGGCTAATGCAGAGTTACGTTAATGACTTGCTTTAAGTATTCTTTGCAAATAGATGATTGTACATGAATTAGTTCACATTTGCACATACATATAGGCAGGATTGACATTGCCTTTTGCATTAGAAAGCCCCCTAAAGTCCCATTAAGACTATAATAGGGCACAATGACATAAAAACCCAATTACAAAGTATGGGGAGGAATGCCTCATTTGGCACATAACACCCTCTATGTTCATTATCGTTCACACGAAGACGAGCATCAATTATCCCCTCTCTACTACTGACATCACTATCTCTTTCACAGGCACAAAACCTGTAAAATAAAACTTGGGGGGGAGATTAAAGTAGGCCTAAAAGCCAAAGAGAGGAGCTGACTGAGGGCCAGATTGTCTTATTAAAGCATCTCCCAAGACTCGACGATTAATAATGCACAATAAAACGAACCTTCACAAAGATGCCAGGATTAGGGCGTCCCTGTGGTAAAAGGGGGAGATAGTGTTATCACTGCTAAGCCTAGTCTCTTGGAATGTTTCATTTCCATGGAGGGATAGAGATAGAGAGAAAAGGGCAAAAAATTAACCTCGAGCCAGAAAATGCCTTCAATGTGTTCGTACTTACTGCTGATCTCATTGGTTCTAATGTGTAAAGACAGGCGAATCAAAACACATGATAGCCTGTGACCGGGAACCAATCATCGATGAATTTTAAGGACACGTGATCAAATCTCGCTTGGTGAGAAGCAGATGTTTGAACAGTCTGCAGGGCACTATGGGGAGAAGAATACGCCGTGGTTTGGGTTCTGCAGACGGTTGAAAAGACGAGAAGCTTGTACGAGATGTGCAAATATTCACCAAATAAACATTCAGTGGTCTTGCCAGCCACTGTCATCAGATAATTCGGAATAACTAAAAATGATTATTAAAAATATCAAATGAAGGGCTTCGATAACCTACAGACGGGAGATCTTGAAGATAACCGAGAGGATCCTATAGTCTTCAAGAGATAATATCTTTAAAATTCTGCAACAAGACGGATTTTAGATTTATATAAGATATCCTTGCTTATAATAGGATAATCTGATTTTCCCACAGTAACCTTTGACTACCGCAAGCTATACCTTAATTATATATTTACTCTGACATTTCACTAGGGACATTTAGCCAACACGAGCAGGAAGGGGCTCTTCCCACAAAACAAAACATCATGAATTAATAATTATTCTTTCCCTTAAAGGGTCAGGTAAAATCACATTAGGTTATAAGAGTTGGAGCATGTCTATGCTTGCCATTAAATGATCAATGGCCGACAGGAGTGACGCCAAGACAGATCCACTGGGGGGAGAGAAAGAGGCCAATTCTACTAAGAAAACCATAAAAATCCTTATAAAAAAAACAGATCGAAAATCAGTTTGTAATGCTTCAAGTTTGCAATTCAATCAAACATTTGCATTGGCAGCAAAAGAGAGTATTATTTAATCGGATAAGAAGAAACTGTTATCTAGATAAGAATTAATGAAAAGGAACCTAATCAATCTTCTCAGATATGAAGGGAAATGTGCAGATTAGAGAATTAATTTGCTTCTGAATACAACTTGTAATTGCGATGCAAATTTTGGAATTGGTCATTTAAAGGGAGTAAAGATAGTAGGCAATATTGTATAAGATACACCTGGGATTTGGGATCAAGGGATGAATCTCTTATCTCTATCCCTATAGGCATGTGGGTCAGATTTTCAGAAAATGTACAATTGACAGCTGTACACATGTAGTAAATTATGCAAAATTAGGCTGCAATTTAGTCAATAATTATTAGGTAATTCGAGTTTATTTGGCATAACATTGATTCTAGCAATCTATTTAGCTACGTTGAACTGTATTATGAAATTTATTTTAGTCTGAAATTTGGGGTATTTGAGAAGATTGGCGAAGTTTAATTGTACATTTTCTTAAAATCTGACCCATTAACTCCCAGACTGTATAGAGATATGGATTTATTATATTATCTGCCTAGCTCATTGAAGAATTCCCTTCTTCCTGCAGGTGGCGATTTGTCATTTCATCGCAGACCCCATCGCAGATTAATCTTCATATCTCACGATGTCAACCAACGTCAGGACGTGCGTCGCTGAAACGTCTACCCACCCGCCCGCCCCCTCACGGCCAACAGCTGAACCTTTAGAGGAGGGAGGTTGACAGATCACCCCCTCCCCGGGGAGCGGGGGGAGGTGCGTGGAACAGCGCCCTGACCCCCCGCGTGGTCATTAGATAAAGGTCTACCCTGGAGCAGCCTTCTCCAGTGTCTAAAGCCTCCATTGACAGGTCAGGGGTCAATCAGAGGCGCTGTATTTATAAGTTGGCTATGACATGTCAGAATTGCACGATGGCAAAAGGTTAAGATCTAGGAATCGAGGTGCCAAGCGAGGTTCATGGATTTCTGATGAAATATTGAAGACCATTTAACAAGACCACATGTTGAGCGCGACATGGCGTTAAAATATCTCACATTTTAAATGTCAGGGAAATTATAATTGAAACAAGGTCTGAGGCATGCACAAACGGTCTTCCTCACGACATGGGACTTTTATCTTTTATTTATTAGAAGGATTGTAAGATATGATCACAGGGTTGTATTTATTATTTATACTATTCATTGAATGTAACCGTGCTATGACTGTGCCCATATGTACCCCTGAATATAGATTTGAATTAAAAGATATGATTGCGGGGTTGTATTTATTTATCTTTCATCATTATATCTCCAAAGACTCTATGAAAAATGTCCACGATATATTTCCTGAACAATTCAAGATCTACAGAGATTTGTTGCTCGATTTGATGAACTTGTGATGTCTAAAGATTCAATAACAACCATTCAATGATAAACCTTGTTCCGTCTGATTTATAACGTATACTACTCATTGAATGTAACTGTGCTATGAGTGTGCCCATATGTTATATTACTTCTAAGGTATACCTGAATAAACATTTGAATTAAACAATATTATTTTGGCTAGAGATATTAAGTGCCTAAACGAAATAACCCGAAACCATTAGGGCGTAGAGTGATTGTGTTAGGTTTCTTGTTTGGTTTTCCACGAGCTCAGATGAATCAGAGTGGCCTATGAGTGGTTCCTGTTTCCTGCAGCCAAGGCAGAGCGGAGAGCATTTGCTCCAGTGTTGGAGCCACAATGAATGACTCAGCAGTCCTCCGTACCACCACCGAGCCACTCAATGGCTACCTGCCATTGGGCGATAATGGAAGAAAACGAAATGGGGGGAAATCCCCGGATGTGTAAGTGCAAGTCATACATCATAGTCAGCGGAAACGGCGTGTTGGTGAATTCGCCGTCTCCAACGAGGAGGTGGAATTGAATCATCTGGAAGCGACCGGAAGTCATGAGGGAGTAGAAGCATAGGGAGATGGTTCTGGTCCCGCAATAGATAAAAAAGCAACAGCAGAGGGCGCAACCCTCACTGTCTGGTTGTCGATTCGGACATCTATCTATCGAAGTTGATAAATCTTCCAGGCTTTAATTTTTATCCTGTACCTACGGACCCGCGGTGAGGCAGGTAGCGATATGGAGGAGTGTCTTAGAGCTTCAAGACCCGGGGCTCAGGAAACAGTAGCAGTTTATCTTAGTCTGCAAGCTGATACATGACATCTATACAAATAAAAGGTTACGAATCAGCAGTAACGTTAGACACGGTCGCTGTCTCGTATAGAAGGAATGCCTACCAGGTTAATGGTGTTTAATTATTCCAAAAGCAAGCATCGCTTTGGGAATTACAGGTATACATAATCAACAAGAATATACTCGTTGGTATAAATCAGTCTAAGCTCACAACCTCTCCGATCAGATAGAAATGGTAATGTCAGTGATTGGACGCCTACTGCGCCAATGGCTATCCTGACCCTAGAGTACGCGTCTCAATGGAGTTATAATGGCATTTTGAGGTTTGGAGTGAGAGGCTTTCCTTCAGATTGGAGGGACTCTCTCACCTCTGAGCCTAGACTGGAAATAGAGAAGTTGGGTAAATGCCTCCCATGTAATGCTGTATATTAGACGAATAGTGGCACATATAGCAGGGGGCTGGACGCTGATATAGCAGGGGGCTGGGAGGCTGATTGAAGGCATCCATTGCCAAGTGATGATGCATGATTTCACGGCAGATCACGCCATGCACGCTCGAGGGAAACTTGGCCCAATTCCAGGTTATCGACTCTCAATATGCAATGCATGAACATATTAGAAGATACCTTATCTATACATCAATAAATGGCAACTGTTGGTTTATTGGTTACATGATACCGCATGTCTGCCAATATTGATACCAGACAGTGCTCATCAAAAAAAAAGCTATTAGCGATGTTTTGATTTGTGATTACAGTGGCTCCTGTCATTAAAATGGTAGTCAAGAAAGCTCTTGAAAGTCTTTCAGTGTAATCATATAGGATACTAGGTATAGCAGTATTCAGTGTAATCATATAGGATACTAGGTATAGCAGTATTCAGTGTAATCATATAGGATACTAGGTATAGCAGTATCTCAGGAAGTACACTAGCATCAAGTCCCTGTGCCCAACTCAATGAGCGCACACAGCAAAGACTGATGTTTGGGTTTTAATTGTTTTTCCTAGTTTTGTTAATGAAACAACAAGAATTAAAGACTTATACAAGTCTATATCTGAAGTACAGAGCACCAACATTGTGTTCTTATTCAACAATTATTGACTATGTGTAATGTATGGGTCAGAGCCTCTACCCATTTAAAATACCAGAGGAAAGTGTTTAGCCACCATAAGGTGCTGCCCCCATGCCCCAAGTGGACAGAATATGGTATCATTATGACAACGCATGAAAACTACCATCACATATGCGGTTATGAATTTTTTAAACTGATGTATTTAAAATTGTGGCCAATATAAATGTATAAAGCAAATATGTAGATAGCTCCTAAAACAATAGAGGGCAGCAGTTGGCTAAATCTATCATTATATAATTTAGTCAGTATAATACTGTACAATCAGGTAGTTTTGGCCGGAATAAGTTAGAAGGACGAACAAAAGAAACCCAAATACACTCTAGGTCCAAACCCTCAAATCACATTGGAATGGTATGTCAGCTTACTTCGCTAATCGGTATCCCTGCCTAGAACTCGGCGTTTTAATGGGAATATAATGACATTTTGCGGTCTTAATGGAATTATAATGGAGCTTTGCGGTTTGAGGCGAGAGGCCTTCCCTTCGTTTGAAGGGACTTTCTCAACTTAGGGCCTAGACTGAATAGTTGTTTCCATCATCAAACCCTTTTGTCTTTAATAAGGTAATGAAACAGTATTGCATACATTTCCACTTAATGAACTTTTCTCCTTTCGTTTAGGTATGATTGTGACAATATACATCAATGACAAAAATAAAAATAAATTTTCTCTTCTTCACCTGTCAAATTATTTGGTCTATTACCCAATGAAACAGTCCCTCTCACGTCTCCTCACTCCACCTTCTTTCTCTCCTTTGAGTTGTTGCGTGAGAAAGTATTTCAGATTTCGTGTTAGAACTCATCAGACGAGAGAAAGATGTAGTTTAAATTACGTCACCACTCTTTGCTCAAATCGTAGAATTGAATTAACTCAAGAAAGCACATTTGTCTGCACTGGAGTTCACTCTGGAACTGAAAGCTCTCAACAAGAGAGAGGAGATCAAAGCAGAGATGGGTTTGTCTATTCCACTGTTACATGTTTAATAGATTACAGCAATTTAATAGAGAGAATAAGAAAGTGGCAATGCCGACCAAAAGCTGTTTTTGATATTAGACCGATATGTATAGGTCTAAATAAACCTATACTATCCTACACTGCTGACAAAAGCGGTTTAAGGATGAATGTAGCCTGCAAGTCCACTATAGTGGCAGAGTACATCTCATTTAATGGGAGGAAGCTCTTCAGGAATCATTTCTAATAAGAACTGGGGGATTTAATGCTGCTATTAGATGCATGGTGTTACAGGTGCGAATATTTGCTGAGCAAGACAAAACTTCTTGCAGGCAGTGCGCAGAGGTAGGCCTACTTTTTTCAAATGCCACAAATGGAATACGGGAATATGCCGAGTGCACTTTTGAATAGATGCAGACGAAGTTTCAGTATTTCTTCTTGTAATATACTTTGTGTTAACTGTATATATAGTATTATATACACATAATTATACGATTGAATTCAATGTAAGGTTACAGCTACTGACGAAAATATCATGGTAACCAGTCCAGATATAACCAGATTTTGGAATTTTTAGAGACTTACCTTGAAGTTGAATTAAAATTTAGATTTTTATGAGCAAGACACAGGGTTGCGGGAGTAAATAGCATCATAAAACGCAGTCTGCAACTCTACACGTTCAATAAAGTTCGCTAAATAAGACGAAAACGTGATAAATACGAGCTATCTGAATATCTTTGATATTGCATTGATTTCTATGTCTGTTCGGTTTATGTTGAACTGTCTTTTGAACCTCATTCCTGTCTTAAATTCGGGTTATTTGAAAGGGTTGGTGAGGAGGAATTGTACATTTTCTGGCGATTTTTCACCCAATTATACACACTTCCAAAGAGATCAATCAAGAATATTTATCAATCAATAATGATATTAGATTAGTGCAGCAATGGGCAGGTCTGTGTGAACATACTATAGATATTGGATACAGGACACGGGGACTAATACAGAGCAGATGCTAGTGCCAAGTGAGGCGTTTTTATTCACACCAGATTCTCTGAAGTTCTCGGCCACACTCGCCACTGGGTCGGATTTTCAGAAAATGTACAATTGGCAGCTGTACACATTTAGTCAATTCTTCTAAATTAGACTGTAATTTGATCAATACTAGGTAAATTCGAGTATATTTGGCATTGCATTGATTCTAGCAATCTGTTTGGTTAGGTTGAACTGTATTTTGAACTTTATTTTCGTCTGAAATTTGGGTTATTGGAGAATATTGGCGAAGTTGAATTGTACATTTTCTGAAAATCTGACCCCACTACTGATTTATTCGCAGTCACGTCGCGCATCCAGCGCTAACGAAACGGATCCTCGACAAGTCAAAAGTTTCTCTCAACACTTCGTAAATAAACACAAACCTCAATGAAGAGTTATCACATTGCTTTTGTGATTTCCTACGGTGACGACGTACTGACGTCGTGAGAGGCTTTACGTCATGTACCGTGACCATTAGGACAGACGCTGCGTGAGGCGTTGCCAAGGAAACTTGAGAAGAAAATATTTTGCACTAACAACAGGTCGGAATGATCACGATTATGAATGATATAATGCGTAGGCACAGGGAAGGTTGTGTTCTATCTTATATATGTACGGGTCAGATTTTCAGAAAATGTACAATTCAACTTCGCCAATCTTCTCAAATAAGCCAAATTTCAGACGAAAATAAAGTTCAAAATACAGTTCAACCTAACCAAACATATTGCTAGAATCAATGCAATGGGCTGCCAATGCCAAATATACTCGAATTCACCTAATAGTGACTAAATTACAGTCTAATTTTGCATAATTTACTACATGTGTACAGCTGCCAATTGTACATTTTCTGAAAACCTGACCCATATACTCCTTGAATAGATACATTTAAAGGGTTGATTTAGAGGTCTATCTTGGTGCAGTAACTGTCCCTTTTCCCAGGAGAATCTTTCATAAAACATATAATTCCCCCTAAAAACCTTTATCTATGGGATGGGAACAAGTGGTTAAGGTAGAAAAAACATCTAAAAGGGGTAATAAAATATTGGATTCTGTTTTCTATTTAGGTGCCTTTGGTATAATGCTCTTCATTACAACACAGTAAGAAATGATCCTAGACTTCTGGCAATAAATCTGCGCCATGAGGGAAGTACTACACTCTATACTCGTCCTGTAGGCAGCAGCGTGCCATAGCCTTAACGTTAGATGGCTTTGATGTTCACTGCCTACAGGTCGTGTATAGAGTGTACACTCTATACTCGTCCTGTAGGCAGCGGCGTGCCATAGCCGTAACGTTAGAGGGCTTTGATGTTTACTGCCTACAGGTCGCGTATAGAGTGTACGGCTGGAAGTTGTGAGTTGCTCGGAGTAATATGGCTAATATAGGCCGGAACAACTGCTCCTTAATGCGCAAGTCATTACTCCAACATCTCCTCCTGGTGGGACTTTAGCAAATAATATCGACGCCGGAAGTCCCTGTGCAAATCGCCACGCGATGATACCGCTATGAGGAGCCACTAGTCATGCTTCCGTTCTGTCAGGCGCCACGGCGGAAGTGGACCGTTGTATTTGCGCGCGCAGCTTTTGAGCGTCTGTGTAAACTGGAACAAGTGGGCGTCATGGAGAGTGGCGAGTCATCCCATTTCCAGTTCCGGTCTAGCAGCGGGAGGCCCTGTCGAGGAAGTCTCCGTAGCCAAAGCCACATTATTTCCACTTGTGACCATTAGGCCGCCATTCGCTGGGAAAATATGACTGATAATAAGCAAAGCGAGAGGAGGAGCTCAAATGAACGTCTTTCTGATTACATTCATTGGTCCAGTTCGGAAATGTAAAAAAGCGACACAAGAAGCGACAAAGGCTCTCGATAATAAACGCAATTACATGTCTGTAGCAGCGCACACAGACTGAAGCTCTCTACAGTGGGCGATAAATAGGATTCTGCGACAACTCCAGAGATATGGCCTTGATTCTTGAATATGCATTATGGAAGCAAACAACCATCAAGGGAGGCCTTAGTTAGGAACACTGTCCCACTCAAATCCATTGCTCAACCAACATCAGTAATTTAGAGATGTTTTGATGAATCAAGTTAGAGATAGAGGCTTTTTTTTGAAAGATGGAAAGAAATCTCACTGCATAAAAACCGATCAGTAATGCCATTTTTAGACAAACAAATAATTATTTAAACATTTTGAATACAAAATATTCTTGCTTATATGAAATATGAAAGATCACTCAGATGAAAGACGTACATAGAAGTACACATACTATGTCAGCTGCACGATAACAGAAACATATGTAATTGTAATAACTGCCAGACAATTACCAACTTTGTTGTGCTTCAGGTGAAACACGTGCACATAAATAATTATTTTCCAGAGACGTTTTGAATTGTCAAACTACAGAATGTATCACAAAGCCAAGGGGTGAAACGGGAGGTAGGTGCGGGGGGGGGGGGGGGTAGGGGAGGTGTGGGGGGAGAGGGGAGTGGGCAGGTAGGGGGGAGGGGGGAGGTAGGGGAGGTGGGACGGGGGGACTATAAGTGCCCAGGGTGACCGCCATCTTGGTGATGGTTTATTGCTTTTACGTGACAGGATGATTGCAGACCTCTGCCAAATTTACACGTGTGTTTGCCCAATGGTAAGATACGTGTAGCGGGTGCGATATGCTGCTATGTACATAGGTGGCTGTCGTACAGGAGATATTGGCAGCGGTAGTACACATAGCTATGCCTTATATTACTTTTTTCTCTCTCATCTCATCTGCCTTAATATCGGCCTGGAAGTGTGACACATTCTCCACTTTTTAACCATCGCTACGCAAGGGGCAGGGTAAAACATGTTGTCTTGGAATCCATCCGTTAAACAATAAATATACATGTATATATAAATATACAGGCTCACATAGATATCTAAATATAATACCCACATATGTTCACATAGATATCAACATACAATATATGAATACATCATATATATCTTATAAATAGCCAGAATGGAGATTGTGCACAAATCTATCCTTCATCGCTATACCAATATTGGCTAAACAATGCACTAAACATTACGTCCTAAGAGTAATAAAAATGATCCATCCGTTAAGTGAACACTTTACAAAATGACAGGCAGTTGTGACATCCTCAGATGCGCAGATATGTGTACTAATAACATGGCATGATTGTTGTGACAGTGTTTACACTTGTTGTAATGCTTGTGTGCATATGTGGGTTAGGTAGGAGTAAAAAAGGCAATGACGGGGGAGATACATGGCGGCCAATGCAGAGCGGATCCACCTGGACCTTGTTAACATACCGGAGTGGGATGTGTGTATAGGGGTGTCTAAATCACCAACCACTGGCTACTGAAGAGCCCTGCAATCTCTTTATACTGGGGGTGGGGTGGGGTGGGGGTGGGGGGTTGGAAGGACCGGGTGTTGGGGGGGGGGGAGGGTTTGGGGTTGACCTAGGCTGGAATGCCTACTGTTTCTTTACTTTACAGGACAACCCCATGTATATATAATCCATATCCAATTTTAGAAATGAATATTGGATTCTCTTTCTTTCGTATTATATTATTATTGGGTTCTGTCTTTCTTTCTTTATTATACCCAGGAAGACTTGGAACCAAGGTTTCAAAACTAGGACCTCCTTTTTGTAGTCGCCACTAATTGCAAATGAAAAATGTCTTGAATTGAATTGAATATTGAATTCTTTTTCTTTGCAGATATTTTACATATCTTGTCTAATTGCAATTCAAGTGTTAATCATTTTTACCGTCAATATTAATCTTGACACAGTTGCACATAGTTCTGACTTTCTTTTGTTTATTTCAATAGACTTGTGAATATTAAATCCACACATGTAAATACACTTATTGCGACTTATCATAAATAGAATCACATTTAAAACGTATACATCATCCTCGGCAGTGCCTCAACAATAGAGAACTACTATATTTTGTATCCCCCACACCTCGCCCCCACCCCCCCCCACCCCCACCCCCCACTCCCAGCATTCACACTTGAACCACCGCTAACATGTAAAGAGTCAAGGTACCAGCAGGAGGTCGAGGCAGTGCAATAAAAATGTCCTCTGCCTCTTGGCAATGTGAAGCAGCATGCTGAGTTACATGGAAATGTATAGATACAACGTTAGGCCAAAAATAATAGGTGTTTTTTTCGATTTACATAGATGAGAACTATGTAGGGGATGGTATCTTTTTAGGAACGACCTTCCAGGAACTAAATAAATGACTATTTCGTATGAATAGTTGTTTTAACAAGAAATCTACCTTTTAAGTTATTTTTTGGTTAGGATTACTTATTTCCCTGATTTGATTAGCTTTAGGAGCGCACTAAAAGGACACATTTTTTAGACAAGGTCAGACAATCTAGTTGTGGTAGGTTGGGGGAGAGGGGGCGGTAAATCGGAAACACAGCTATTTTTGCTTTGGCCCTATACCGATGTAACATTATTTTCTTTATAACTGGAGGGTGGAGGCGCATTATTTAATCAGCCACGGCAGGGCAACGATTGTGAAGATATTATGGATAAATAAATGATGAAATAGGCTGGTCTTATGGCACGGTAAACGTAAATATAGAATGAGTGGTAGTACTTAGGGGTCGGGCAAGCACAGAAAAAGGCTTTAAAATGAGTCATTCGCAAACACAGAATATTTACATTTTCTTCTATAATAGAGAACATCGGGTTGCTTTTATGAGCGAAGCTAAGGTTTGGGAATGCTTAGATTTAAATGCACTCCATTTGCGCATGCGTCCCTTGTTACAGCCAATCCTGCGCCAACAGCTGATAAAACAAGAATGTATTTAGAAGTGCCGAAATAGCGAGTTCCGCTAAGGCATGGAACAGAATCTAATTTCCTATCCAACATGCATGTATTCTCTCTATATATATTTTACCCCATGAATAATACCATGTTTCCATTAACAACCTTTCTCAGAAAAACACCTTGTAGCAGCATCAGGGCTGTATTTATAGAGGAAATTTGAATCCGGAGCGATAAGGAAACTTTAATACATCGCTCCTTTTATCCCTTATTTTTTTTATTGCTTGTGGGATAATGTAAAGCAGGGAAATACCATTGTCTTGGAGCCATACTTATAGACGGGTATGGGGAGGAGAATGCTGTGAGAGAGGCGGCATGGAGCGAGCAGGGCTTGTGTTAATGTATATAATTAGAAGTGATTGCGGGCGTGGTGTTTGTTCCACTCGACAGTGATAGAATACCCCCACACGCCATATACAGGGGTAATATACAGGTATACTACACCACGCTATACTCCTCCATAGTCACCTCTTGACTTGAGGGTAAGACTACAAATGCAATATTCTCCTTAAATTGAACAATTACTAGTGTTAGTTTTTCTATTCAATGAAGTTCATAGGATTAAATTGGGTTTTTTTGTTTGTGATTATTTCTAAATCAAATATCTTCATTTTTATATCCAGGTCACATGATTAAAGGTTAAGGTTACATGATTGATGTTATCATGACACATATCTATGTCTCTGCATATATGGGTAAGGCCGTCCCACGATGTACAGTATGAGCAAAGATTGTACTATAATCTTTGGTAGGAGTCTCTATACTCCAGGATATTGGTTACCATCATTAAGTCAATTGAGTGTTAAACTTTATTTATTTTTATCATATTTTATTTCGTTTATTATATCATCACATTCGCATATTCTCAGCACGTGTTCAAAACCAAATATATTTTAATATATGTTCAGGGGACAAAAACTTTATTTAGAATAATTTGCGAATATTAGAAAACTGGGTAAAACCTCAAGCTCCGGCCAAACATCCCACACCTCCTCCATTGAAGCCTTCTTCTCTGTGGGAGCATTAACGGACCAAATGATACATGAGTTCTGGAACCCACCCCCAGGGGGAGATGATGAACCTTAAAAACAGCAGCAGCTAAGAAAGCTCAAGTTGGTGGCCGCAAACACGTATACGGGTCAGATCTTCAGAAAATGTACAATTCACCTTCACCAATCTTCTCAAATAACCCAAATTTCAGACGAAAATGAAGTTCAAAATACAGTTCAACCTAACCAAACAGATTGCTAGAATCACTGCAATGCCAAATATACTCGAATATACCTAATATTGACCAAATTACAGTCTAATTTAGCAGAATTGACTAAATGTGTACAGCTGCCAATTGTACATTTCCTGAAAATCTGACCCATATGAAACTTTACTCCTTCATTAACCTGTGGACAGACAAACTGGAGAAACTTTCAATAATTAAATGGAACCAGCCTTTGTTATTTGACTCAGCTAGTTGTAGATGCTGGACACGTGGGAGCGTTCCTGGTCCTCAGAATGACTAATGCCCTGTTGTCGGCTCCAAGTGCGCCAAATACTTGAGGTTTGCCATTTTCCTCAACTACTGTCCAAATCCCATGAACTTTACCACTGCCTGGAAATCCAGTGGCAATGGGATTGCTTGAAGCTGCTTAACAACTTGTGACTTATTTTAACAGACACTTTAATCTGTGGCCTTTTGCTTACGTGACACCTCCCAGTTCTATGGGAGAAAAGTTCATCATATATATATGTGGGTCAGATTTTCAGAAAATGTACAATTCTCCTTTATCAATCCTCTCAAATAACCCCCATTTAAGACACAAATGAGCTTCAAAATGCAGTTCAACAAAACAGAACTGATACTTTAAATCAATGCGATGCCAAATATACTCAGATATACCCGGTATTCTTCATTGTTCAGCCTAATTTAGGAGAGTTTCCTAAATCTGTAGAGTTGCTTATTGTACATTTTCTGAAAATCTGACCCATATATATATGAAAGAACTGTGTGTGAGAGGGAGTGCACCTCCGGGGTGGCTTATAACCTTGGAGATTCTAATTCCCGGCCCCAGTCCCAAGGGTAAAAAGTGAAATGTTAGCAATTCTGTCGAGGAAGTAGAGCAGGAAACAAGACTTCTTTTTTTCCTGGTCCCAGTTGGCGTTTTATCCCCGCTTTAATGTGACCTCACAAGCCCTTGTTAAGGCGTGTTGACGCCATCTTGTTTGCTCTAATGCGCCTCTAGGGGGCGCTTGAGGGTTCTGGCGGGCAGGAGGAGGAGCAGGAGGAGAAGGGAAAGGGAGTGAGAGAGAAAAGGGAAAAAAAGTTGTATGTATTATTGTGCTTCCATCGCTTCAAGATGGCATCCATTGCGAGCTGCTCGGACGGGTAACAATAGACGGGTGAGCTGCTCTTGGGTCAGATTTTCAGAAAATGTACAATTCACCTTCACCAATCCTCTCCAAAAACCCAAATTTCAGATGGAAATAAAGTTCAAAATACAGTTCAACCTAACCAAACAAATTGCTAGAATCAATGCAATGCCAAATATACACGAATTTACCAAAGTATTGACCAAATTTCAGCCTACGTTAGCAGAATTGACTAAATGTGTACAGCTGCCAATTGTACATTTTCTGAAAATCTGACCCTCTAACATCTCAGGAGCAGGACCCGAGTAGCTCAGGGAGGAGCTTCTCCTTACAGGCCAGCACCAGATATCTGACAGATTGCTCGGTGACATCCACCCACTACTACTGATACTATAGGACACAAGCGCTAGCGATAAAAACAAAAAAGCCTGCCAATTTCTGAAGGGGGGGAATTGAAAATAAAAAAGAATGGGATGGATTCTATTGATCGGTAGCAAATGTCCTACAAAGATGATTGCCTCTAAGCAGAGGCACTTGAGTTAAAAAGGGCATCAAGTATATGTCTGTGGTAATGATCCTATATCAACGCATTGAGGCTGGTTTAGGTGCAGGATTGTGGGTGACAGAATGAAGAAGGGCAATGCCCTGTTCCGAAGGGCAATGCCCTTTTCATGGTTGTTAATTTTAAATAATTGGTGTTTTAACAAAGCCTGGAACATCACCATACTGGGTTATTGTATTACCGTAAATAGCCGAGTGAACATCACCACCCTGGGTTATTGTATTACCGTAAATAGCCGAGTGAACATCACCACCCTGGGTTATTGTATTACCGTAAATAGCCGAGTGAACATCACCATACTGGGTTATTGTATTACCGTAAATAGCCGAGTGAACATCACCACCCTGGGTTATTGTATTACCGTAAATAGCCGAGTGAACATCACCACCCTGGGTTATTGTATTACCGTAAATAGCCGAGTGAACATCACCATACTGGGTTATTGTATTACCGTAAATAGCCGAGTGAACATCACCACCCTGGGTTATTGTATTACCGTAAATAGCCGAGTGAACATCACCACACTGGGTTATTGTATTACCGTAAATAGCCTGAGTGTTCTCAGGTCAGGACACAACGAAAAACACTTAATAAGTGAGCGTGTAACGGTAGATTCCATAAATAAATATTTGTTAAAAATGGTTTGTTTGATATCATCGGTACTGATATATTAAACCAGCGAGACATTTTATTACGTCTGATTCCAATGCCCAGATGGCAAATGGTACCAAATATTATTGAGTTTTTTTATTCGTTAAGGGCCAATACCAATTATGTAAAGATGTATTTAGAAAATCAACTATTTCTTAGAAATGTCCTTGATTAGAAAGCTCTATTAAAAAGATATTTCCAGTTTGGGGGCATGTCCAATAGCAACGATGGAATATAATGAGGCGAAATATCAGCTTCATTATCGCGTATACGATGCAATCTTAACCTCCTATTGTTATCTTTCCCAGTGCAAACCTCTCCCCCCAGCACACTCTACATGGGTGAAGTCGCCAGAAAATGTACAATTCGCCTTCCCCAATCCTCTCAAATAACCCAAATTTCAGACGGAAATAAAGTTCAAAATACAGTTCAACCTAACCAAACAGATTGCTAGAATCAATGCAATGCCGAATATACTCGAATGTACCAAGTATTGGCCAAATTTCAGCTTGATTTAGCAGAATTTACTAAATGTGCCAATTGTACATTTTCTGAAAATCTGACCCACTCACTGAAGAGGAGTGACTCAACTGAAGGGTTTATCAAAAGGGGAGCAAGCAACCCATGGAGAATAAAATCTGCAATTCATCATAGTGCCTCATTATAAACTAAATCAGACCTTTATCAGCAGAATCCCAGTCTGAATATTCGTTAAGGCAATGTTGTGGAGGAGGTAAGGCAGGGGGTGTAGAGATACCCAGCTGGAGGAGGTGAGATAGGGCCAGGTGAGCGGGTGGAGGAATGTGATAGCACTTGATACGGCGCCTGGTCTGGAGGAGCTACCAGATACCAGATCAATATAGGATGAATCACACCCCCTAGCCATCAACCCCATACCCACACAACATCCACTCCTCCATGGTCTCATGTTTGTCTCCTCCATTTTCTGCCTCTACCACCTGTTTTCTCACATTTTTTCCCCTTTCTTTTTTTCTATTTTGTCCTTTTATTCCTCTTCGTGATTTTCCCTATCTATGGTTTACGCTCCCTCTAACCTCCATCTCCAACCTTGCTTGTTGTCTTTTTTTTTAGTATTTTTATACAGCACACCTTCTGTAATAACGACAGTTGAGTTATCAACAAACAAGTACATTATACAATGAAGTTCTAATAATCAATTGAGGACATTAAGATTGAGATATGGGCTCACAGATGATAATCCAATACGGAATAACCATGGTCTTCCGCCCACCGCTATGTCTATCTAGACCTAACTCTATTGAACAAAGTCCAATTTATGACCAAAGGTCTTCTTTTTTTAAAACTCCAACCTCGCTTTAATTTCATGTCTTCTATTCTCTTTTCATATCCTACATTTTTTCTTCTCATTTTCCATTTTTCCTTTCCCACTTAGTCTTAGCTTGGAGTAATACTCCTCTTTCTAATCACAACGTTTTTCCTCGCCCTGTGTATAGCCACCACTTCTTCCTTTCTCTCTTTAGCCGCATCTCCTTTCTCACATTTCCTCTTCCTCTTCACCACCTTCCTCCCGTCCTCCCCCTATTCCTTTTCCTCAGGGACCTCACCTTCACCTCCCCCCCTCCTGCCCCCCCCCCCCTCCACACCTCCCCCTCACTGTATGTTGGTCAGATTCCCAGAAAATGTATAATTCGTCTTCACCAATCCTCTCAAATAACCCGCATTTAAGACGGAAATGAGCTTCAAAATGTAGTTTAACATAACAGAACTGATACTATGAATCAACGCGACACCAAATATACTCAGATATATCCGGTATTCATCATTTCTCAGCCTAATTTAGCAAAGTTTCCTAAATGTGTAGAGCTGCCAATTGTACATTTTCTGAAAATCTGACCCATGTTGGTTTTCCCAGCCCCCACCCGTCCTCCTCGGAGCTGTTTTGACATCAAGGCAAGGCCACATGTGAATCCAATCTCCGAGTTGTTTTTACTTTATTTTCGCCCATCTTGCTCTTACTGACACCAAGTCCCGAGGCTTACACCCACCGTCCTTTCTCTCATCTCTTCTCATTGTCACTGGTGTAGAATGAAAGGATTACATAATAAGAGGCTTCAGTAATTATCTTTACACAATTCGTTGCCCCTAATTCTAATTGTCACGGAAAAAGAGAGGTAAGCGGTAAGAAAATGCACATTCCAAAGGTTTTCCTTGAAGTTTCACTCTTTCCACAACTAAGGCGTAGACCATATATAGGTCAGATTTTCAGAAAATACACAATCTACAGTTCTACACATCTATCCAATTCTGCTAAATTAGAGTGAAAATTGATAAATACTAGGTATATCTGAGTTTATTCTGTATTGTATTCATTCAATAAATCTGTCTGGTCATGTTGAACTGTATTTTGAACCTGATTTTCCTCTTAAACTTGGGTTATTTGAGAGGATTGGTGAAGGCCAATTGTGCATTTCTGCAAATCTGACCCATATAATCATGTTATAGCCATGCCACAGGATCCCGTCCATGATGAAGCTAACATCTTTATATATGCAGTCCCTGGTGAAGGAGAAATGAAAATGGACGATGTCAAACTTGAGGATGGAATGCAGATGTGAATTAAAGCCATGAGACTATGTTCTCCTTATGACATGTACGTTAGACCTAACCGTAATGAATACCGGTAGAATCAATCCCGTACCAATGCCTGCTTAGTGTCGCCATCCCATGAATCAGGATTCTGCTGAGTCACTGACTGCTGGGCGATAAAGGGGCATGTAGATAGGAAAAACCTCTTCTGGAGTAGTAATAAGGAAAGGTAGTACATGGAGTCAGGGGTTTTAAGGAGGCGATGCTCTTTAGAACTTATGGGGATACATTTGGTAGTGGACTGGTAGCGGAAAATCACAATCTGTTCTCAATATTGGAATATTGTCATATTGTATTGTACCATGAGTCAGCACAAATCACTGTGGATATTGCCATATATGGACATGCTCTAAGAGCATGGTATGCTAGTGGTCTGTTCCCTTTTAAAAGTCAGTTCGTAACTTTAACAAAGATTGGAGAATGGGAAAGTGTTGCCACGGAACATTCGGGAGATATATATGTTCTGTACTGAAGTCCTTTTAGTCCATTAAAAATCTTCTTTCAGGCGCATTAAGCAAGATACAGTTTGCGTGCTCTCCTCGTGACATATTGAGCCAGTTGTGAAGGCAACTCTAGCCTTGGTGGTGCAAGTGCCAAGGCAGTCTCTCCTTTCAGATTTCACAGATGGGTTATTGCAAAAGGCTGCCGATATAAGATCTATCATTGTATCCATGTGATAATGTGGATTGGCAGATTGCATGGAGAACATAAACCCCTTCCACAAAGGTAGCAACCAACCAATTCCCATAATCTCAGAAGTGAATAACAATGAAGGCATTTAAGGGATAATAAAGAGAGGGATTGGGAGGAGGGCATTATTAGGGGAATATTAGACATGGGCAATACGCACAGGACCCCATCATGCATGTAGACTAAGAATATTATTCAACAGAAAAATGGCTCAAAAGCCAACAGTGAAGGAGACTTTTGGGAGAAGCTGTGTTTGGGGACAGCATCAGACATTGCGGGAGACGGGAGTCGGGTTTACTAAAGCGGAAGTAGAAAATCTCGCGAGAGTGACTCCAAACAGCGAGAATTCACATGCGAACAAGCAGTTAGGAGTCACGTGACAAGAGTAGAGAAAGCTGGCGGTATGTAGGCTTTTAATGCCGAGACGTTAATCTATAATGGACGCATGAAAGAATGTACATATAGCTAAGGCTTCAAACAAAGAACTATAGGCCATCTGTATATTCTGTCTTTATATATCGGTTTACTGAGGACATTATGTACTTTGCACATGCGATTGATGAACTCTCTGTTGTATAAAACATAAAAAGGTATTCGATCATTCGATTGAGTATGTACATGTGCATCTAAGAATGAATCTACGTTTGCTTGTATACATATAGGATAATGTATGTAGAGAAAATCAAAAGACCAAAACTGTAATAATTGGAAATTTATAAATATGCCTGGGGCATGAAGTCACAATCCTGCCAATCAAAAGTTATCATTTAATTATCCGCATCACGTGGTGCCAATGCCGGATTGTGATTGGCTGTCTAGACGGTGGATGGAGATGCAGGAGGCGACCACTAACGGAATATTCCCTGATGAGAATTGAAGGATTAACTATCTATTAAAGGTCAGGGTTCGGGGTCACCGGTAGGGGGCGGGGGTGCGCACGCAGGCGGAAGAGGATGGGTTTAATCCCTCAGCGACTCAGGCATTGTTTGAAGTCGGCGCATGCGCGAGATGGGAATTGTGAGCTGGCGGGGTGAGTACAGGAGCAGGTGGCTGCGGGGATCCAAAGAATATCTTCATTAATTCTGAGGATTAATTATAAATAACAAATAATTAAACTCCCGCCACGCCCAGCTGTAGAACCCCCCGGGGCAGGGAGAACTCATTGATGTGGCTCAGCACAAATCTAGAATTAGTTTGGTGGTGAGCCTCGGCCTTATTTACTCTTTTTTACTTTAATGTCTCAAAGATCTACAAAGGTATAGAGTACCAACAGAAGGTAACAGATTTAGATTTTTTTTCTTTCTCTGACTAGAACAAGAGGGGATAAAACTCTATTCCCCTCTATGCTTGGAGAGAGACAAGGATTAAAAATAGATTCGGATTCCCTTTGAATCAGCTCAGATAATAGAATATTGATAAAGACTTAGATAAAATAGAAGACTCAATAGGAAGATGATCCTTTCATATATGTATTACTTTTGTGAGAGATATAGAAAGCTCTCTATCAGCATAACAACATATGATATGTTATAGACATCTTACATGGAATTATATAGTAGTTAGAGAGAACAAGAGGACGTAACCATACAATTTAACCATGTTATAACTTCTTCTATATTTGCCTCGCCTGTGATATCGGTCATAAGCCATCACATGCTATTTGCATGAGAGCATTACATATAATATTTTATAGGGGAAGCCCTGAGCGGTAGTGTAAGGCGGAGTTTATGGGGGTTCAGTAGGTGCAGCTACTGACCTCTGTTTACTACATCAAACACAACTACACCTGACCAACACAATGAGCTGCTCTTACTGGGAGAGTGAGCGATAATAGGGAGAGAGAGCGATAATAGGGAGCGAGTGATAGGGAGAGGGGGGAAAGAGAGGGGGGAGGGAGTGCGAGAGTGTGAGTGAGAAGGGGGATAGAGAGAAATTAAATACCCTCTCTCCTACCTCACATAGAAAATGCGAGTGAAAGAGAGTGAGGGGGTGAGAGAGTGAGTGAGTGAGAAGATCTCCCTCACATTTAAAAGTGAGTGGGTGAGTGAATGACAGTGTGAGTGAGAACGGCGATGGAGTGTGAGAGAGAGATAGGGAGGGAAAGGTGGATAGGAAAGAAAGAAAAATACCCCTTTCCCTAGGGAGGGGGTGGAGAGAGGGAGATAATTGATAGGGAGTAATATAAAGAGGGAGGAAGGGAGCAGGTAAGAGTAAGAGAAGAAGGAAAGAACAGAGAGAGGTGAGAGTCTGGCACAGGGAGCTTTTAAAAGGGAGGGATAGAACTATAGGGAGAGAACTCAGAGACAGAGGGAGAGAGAGACAGAAGAGAGAGGCACAGATAGATAGATAGATAGATAGATAGAAGAGAGGGGAGAGAGAGAAAGAGGGACAGAAGAGAGAGGGGGATAGAAGAGAAAGAGAGGGAGAGATTAGATTGGGAGGGAGGGCGGAGGGAGTGAGACAGATGAAGGTGCGTAGCTCTTCCTTCCACCCTCCCACCACCTGGCCACCTGCCAGCGACCAGCTCATATACAAGCGTGTCAAGATCAAAACGAGGCTGGCAGATAGGTGGCGCTGGCTTTGAGGCGCCCCCTCGTGTAGACAATGGAAACAATGATAACTGAGGCTCGACCCGAGTAAAAGGTTATCTTGTCCTAATATCGCCCACCAGGACATCCCCTAACATCGCCCACCAGAACATCCCCTAATATCGTCCACCAGGACATCCATTACTGCCAACCAACAGACGCTCGCCTCTCCAACAAAAATATACTTCAGAGAGGCTACCTGAAGAACTGACTGCCAAGCTTTCCTTCCCTACAGAATTGTCATTTGTTGTAACAACAAAAACCTCAGGAATGATCTCTATTTCTTTAATCCTCAATTCATCTTGTGATGCTCTCACAGGAGATGGAATTTCCCTTCATGAAAATGGGGATTTTTCTTGTAGAAAATAGTTTTCTCAGCATAAAATGATAAAATGATATGAGAGATATGGACAGATGCCATGTTGTTCTAAAGGTCAGCTTGTACATTATGGACCGACCTGTACTCAAGCCGATCATCAAGGCCCTTCCGTCATGGGAAAACACAGGTGGTCAAGGGAGCCCCGAGTCAAAGCCGACCAGCATTAAAGGATCTCGTCGCCTTATTTGAGTTTCTAACGCTTCTTTAATTAGGTTCTAGGGGGCGCCTCGGGCAGCAATAGGGAGACACGCTCCTCTGGCCATCAAAAACAGACACCTTCGTGTCCACCTCATCAATTCTGAACACTCCAACCCACCCACGGACTCTATTCAGTTGAGCACATCAAGGGATGGCCAAATATTGTTGGGGGTTAGGAAGGGGTGGTGCATGGGGGATTAAATATGAGTTTGTTCTGACAGCCAGAGGAATAAGATACACACATATGTGTTCTATATACGAAATCAAATCAAATGTAGTGCCAGAAACTGCCAGTGAATACAGCCAAACTCGAAAGCAATTCTTACATTTATTTAAATGACCATCATTTCAACAAGAAATAACCATGGATGAGTCGATATAAAGCGATTAAAATCCTCTTCTCTATCATCTAAAATATAACCTTGTCTCAGTCTTTTTTTTTTTCATTTTTCCACTATTTTTTGTATTTTTTTTATAGACAATGCAAAAGGATTCTGTCTATAGGGAGGGAGTATAGACCCTTTTAACCGACTTAATATTTACATCAGTGCACCCATGGTTCAGACACACCCATTCACCCATTTGCTCGCCCTCCCTCTCTTTACTGATAGTAATACCTTTGAGGTGAACCGGATCAGCACCTAATCAGGACTGGACCATGTAGGTCTTGGACTATTTGCCCAGTGTGATAATAACTTGGCTCCCTCCCGAGCAGCTCGATCTCCTTAAGAGATCCTTATTTATTCACTGAGGTCACTATAGGCTGGTTTTACCTATGCATCTATATATCTTAATATATCACTTAGTGTATAGGTTGGTAGTTGACAGTTCAAATTCAATATTCGCTGATATATTGGTTTCGTTAATCCAATAACAGCAAGAACGTACAGTCTTTCTGGGAATTTCACAAATTGCTATTGGAAAGGCTAGAAAGGCATGAAACAATGCATTATAGTGGTGTGTATCAGGTTCCTGTAGGTTCCTGTTGTGTTTTAAGAAACAATTTCACATTCACCCATATTTTATTTTACTCATTTGAAGCAGAATGGATCAGTCTAGGCGCACCACCTCACAGATAAGATAAGTCATGAGGCATGCACTGATTGGACGTCTACTGCACTAATGGTTTCCCGGCCCTCGAGTAGGCTTCCTAATGAGATTCTAATGGCATTTTGCGGTTTGGAGCGAGAGCGGTTCCCTCAGTTTGGAGGGACTCTCTCAACTCTGAGCCAAGACTGGAATCTTTATACACATGGGGTTGCTTTCTTTCTTTCTGACTCAGAACCTAGTTCTTTTGGAAAAAAAGAACTTAGCTTTTGTTTGCCAATCATAAGTTGCACAGTTCTTCCCTATTATTTCTATAGTTTCATTTCCACTTCCGGCGGCGGATGGCACTCAATCTCAAGAAACTGCCAGCAAAAGCTTCCAAACATTTGTCTTGGGATCGTAGCAATGCTTTTATCCCTGACCAAGAGTACGAATCAATAACTCCCACCTCAATAAAAAAAATACGGATGTCATGCCAACAACTACACTCTGAATCTTTTCAAAATCTACTTTCAGAGATTAAATCTGGTCTGTGTCTCGCTGTTGGTGGCGGGGGATAAGAGGATTGCAGGAGGGAGTCGTCGTGAGAGGGTTTTCCTTCTCGGACTTGTGCCTTAATTTGACACAGTTTTCATCATTCTTGTGTTTGAGGTTGGGATCCGGAGGAGGAGCGGATCGACTCGTCCTGCAGAAGGGATAATCAACGACCCGAGGAGCATACGGGTCAGACTTTCAGAAAATGTACAATACAACTTCGCCAATCTTCTCAAACAGCCCAAATTTCGGACGAAAATAAAGTTAAAATACAGTTCAACCTAACCAAACTGATTGCTAGAATCAATGCAATGTCGAATATTCTCGAATTTACCTGGTATTGACCAAATTGCAGCCTAAATTTGCAAAATTTACTAAATGTGTACAGCTGCCAATTGTACATTTTCTGAAAATCTGACCCATAGCTTATAAATCCAGGGAGATAAGACCCAGGATAAAGCTCTACATGTTACCAGAGCATGTCCTCCAGGTGCCTAGATCAGCGCTGGTAAACCCTCGTTAGTCAGGCCAGGCAGATGGGTGATATTTTCAGAAAATGTACAATTGGCAGCTGTACACATTTAGTAAATTCTGTTAAATTAGGCTGAGATTTGGTCAATACTAGGTAAATTCGAGTATATTCGGCATTGCATTGATTCTAGCAATCTATTTGGTTAGGTTGAACTGTATTTTGAATTTTATTTTCGTCTGAAATATAGGTTATTTGAGAAGATTGGAGAAGTTGAATTGTACATTTTCTGACAATCTGTCCCATTAGTTCTAGGCGCTTCTTGGGGGAGAGGGTTAATGATTCATGGCCTCATCTGGAATACCTCCTATTCCATATTACCCAGCGGTATAATCCTACCACTATCCATATGAATACACTCTTCTATTTATTTTGTGGAATGGAATAACTGCCATTCATATATTTAGATCTCAATGATTCAATATTTGTAAATTGGGTGTGAATGAAGTCCCTTCAGCCCCTCTCCCCTTTAGCTGCAGTTGTTGAGTAAGTCGTGTTCATAGAGCATCTGTGGATATAACTAATCCAGTTATTGGATCTGGGAGAGTGAAATAATTCCTGTTTTATCCACTCGCACCCATAATGATTATTACACCGCTCATAAAGCCCAGGATCCTGATACTAGTACTCCCCCCTCCACCATACTCACATCTCTCATCTCTCTATCTGGCCTGGCATAAACAAGCAGGGAATGGGGATTTAATGGAACCGTGTTTCAGATATCACTCCCTATAGATTTGCTTCATTAACTTTACAAAGCGTGAAATGATTAAGTCGAAAATGGGTGACCTTCAGAATGTGGAACTCAATCTTGCGGCAGAAGCCGGGATGTATTGGGATTAATCAGTATAATTCGTGCCTATAGGTAGTACCCTATCTCTCCACCAGGGGCTTTCTAACACAGTAACAAGGCATTTGTATCATCTCATTAATTGAAATTAAATTGCTATTGACATGCGCAGTGCAGGCCTTCTGTGCGCGTCCCCGCCCTGTCAGCGTTCCTCTGACATGCTCCCTCTCCAGACTGGGTCAGTGGGTCAAGCCGTAAACCCTGTAAATAACGACCCCCACCTGATGGTTTGGAAGCACATCAAATCTCTTACTGATGGACGTTTCTAAGTGATATACGGTCTCCCCGGCCAATGTTAATCACCTTTGGGATACATAAGAGGAATTGTTATAATTAACCTGGCCCACAAAGTGGAAAACTAATGGAGTTTTATATTTATTATAAACATAAAATGCGTCTGGCTTATTGTTTCAGGCGCCAGTTCGTCCGGATGCTTTTCTCTCTGATGCGAGTGGCACCGGAAGTTTCCTTGTCCGGAGCAAGTGCGCATGCGTTATCAGAGAGTACACCTGGCAAAGGCCGGAGGGCAGAGACGGGATTAGAAAGATGAAAGGGTCAGAGGCCGGGAGTTGGGAGGGCTTCAGAGGGACGCGCTAGCCGGGCTTAATGTACAAAATACCAATAAGGAGAGGGCAAAGCCAACCCGGACACTTTATCAACCCTGAGTCTGGACTAACATTGGACTCTTCTACCCACTGAGCTGCTCTCTCCAACTGCTCGCACTGTACAGTTGACTCATGAGATGATGGAAATCATATTAGACTTTCAGTGAGTTTTTTATCATTGGGGGAATGTATGTGTATGGCATTATCAGCCCCAGTGCGGCATATGGGTAAAATCGCCAGAAAATGTACAATTAAACTTCACCAATCCTCTCAAATGACCCAAATTTCAGACGAAAATAAAGTTAAAAACACAGTTCTACCTAAACAAACAGATTGCTAGAATCAATGCACTGCCAAATATTCTCGAATTTACCTAGTATTGACCAAATTTGAGTCTAATTTAGAAGAATTTACTAAATGTGTACAGCTGCCAATTGTACAATTTCAGAAAATATCACCCATATATTAATGTAAGGCCACATTCGGGTTGGGGGTTGATGGGAGAAGGTGGGCGAATGGATGGATGGTGTGTGTGTGTGGGGGGGGGGGGGGGGGGTGTAGGCTATCAGGGTGGGTACCCAGGTTGCGAGGTCAGCTAAAGGTCAGGTCAAACTGCTGACCGATACAGGTTGACCGCGGATGATCAGATGCATGAAGAGATGCAATGCATGTAGAATACAGAGTGAGGAGCACCAGGAGTTACTCACAAGTCACTCACAAGTGCCCTCCGATTGGGCCCCATTCATCATCCGACCCAGAGCTACATTTCCTTCTCCTGCCTTGACGAGGGGACATTTCCCTTTGAGCAATCCAGAGAAGAACTCTTGTGAATAAAAAATGATTATAAGCCGAGGATGAAAAAGGTCATTGGAGTTTATCCCAAGCGCTTGCGGGTTGCCATGAACTTAGGCTTTTATACTGATTGTTGGCCTGCAGCAAACGCCCGATTCTCAAGCCCTATACTACTTACACAAAGGTAGCGTTTCAATAGACCCGAGAGCCTGGGTCAAATTGCCCATACATAGTTCAAGTAGAGGATGCTTTATGTGTAAGTCTGGGAATCCGCTTGAGTGCGGGGTAGAGTGTAGGGTTAAAGCATTGATTAATACAAGTGGAATGGTCCAATATCAAGTATTTTGCATGGGGATTGGCTAGTATTAAAGTATTTATCAGGCGGTGATTCTGACCTATGGTGCATTAGATGTGGGCCCTATTCGTCAGGGGATATCGCTGGCAGAGGCTAATATGTCTTTATGAGTGAGGTTCAGGCCCCTCCTAAATCCCTGTTTGAAAGCTCTCCGCAAATGGGACACCACCCTATCCACCGGTTAATCTTCATTTGAGCTTAGACACCTTATAGCGATTGTGCGTATACGTATACACTCTGTTTGAAACCTACTTAGAGTACACATCAAAGCGACCCGACGGGGAGCCGCTCCAAGTAGATCTCGTATAGAGTGTACAAAGGCAATGTATAGCTGGCCCTCTCGTCATTAAGATTAATGATATATATGCAATACATGCTCCCTTGGGAATTATTATATTGCCCGTTATATTTCTTCATATTCCAGAGGGGCATTCTGGGAGGTCAGTTTGTGTATCGTTTAATCATTATTACTATATATGGTCTAGGGATCCTTCTAGTTGCATGTTGTTATTATTACATGGTGGGATCGATTGTAAATCTATGTTCTTATTACAATAATGTATTATGAAATAGGGGTCTGGGAGATTGGGTTTTATTGCCAATAGAAATAAGCAACTAAAATACATACTAACTGATCGACCCTGACAATATACGGGTCAGATTTTCAGAAAATGTACAATTAGTAGGTGTACACATTTAGTAAATTCTGCTAAATTAGGCTGCAATTTAGTCAATACTATGTAAATTCGAGTATATTCGGCATTGCATTGATTCTAGCAATCTGTTTGATTAGGTTGAACCGTAATTTGAACTATATTTTCATATGGAATTTGGGTTATTTCAGAGAATTGGTGAAGCTAAATTGTACATTTCCTGGCGACTTCACCCATTATATACTCGCCTACATTGTAAAGCTGACTGTCCATTTGATTTGATACAAATGTTTCTTGAATGCCCTGGAATAGACCCAAGTATCTTTGTCAGTTTGCAAATTATAGTCATTGGGGAAAAGAAGCTCCTCTATAATCAAGCTATCTCGGGGAATGTTAGCTTCTAAAGACCTCTGTCATCCCACTTTCACTATTACCTAATCCCAATAGTAAACGACTACATCTAAAGCCCAAGCCTCTTATTACACCGGTTTATAAACCCATCACTTTCCAGGGCTGGTTTTTTCTAACTAACATCTTTTGGGAAATTACATGTGTACACGCAGGGATTGGTGGAAGGCTGGGTTGGCACAAGATCTAGGAGACGACACGCCAAATGTACCCTAAATGGGTCAGATTGTCAGAAAATGTACAATTCACCTTCACCAATCCTCTCAAATAACCCACATTTCAGACGTAGGCCTAAATAACGTTCAAAATAAAGTTCAACCTAGCCAAACAGATTGCTAGAATCAATGCAATGCCAAATGTACTCGAATTTACCTAGTATTGACCAAATTGCAGCCTAATTTAGCAGAATTTACTAAATGTGTACAGCTGCCAATTGTACATTTTCTGAAAATCTGACCCATATCTACCTCTCCAGACGCATCTTAGACTATCGATCGAGTCTGAAACTAATCTCGGGATAATTTTCAAGTCCAGTCAATCATTCTGCGAGTGTTTCTTTTCGATCAGAGTCACAGCTTCAAAAACATGTGGCCAGATGTATGGGTGGGATGAGTAGGCGGCGAGGGAGATGGTTTTCTTACTCGATCCTTCTCCTCCTCTTCGTCCTACTCCATTCCACACAAATCCCGATGACGTTCCGTTTGGCGTTCACATCTGAGCACAGATATTGATGACGTCACGATTAGACTGTGATCTGTCTCGCCATGACTAATCACGTGTATAATTGTAAAATAACAGACTTTGAAACCATCGCTTGTCAGGAAAACACGATGGTGGCGAGGTAATCCGAGTTGGTCGTTTAGGCCTTGGTTTTTCTTGGGCTATTCCCAATATTTGATCAATACATTGCGATTGCCATGACCCGAGTTTGCCATCATTAGGGACCTGCACTCGATCTCCAACAGCAATCTTCCTTTTCATGTTCCTTTTTCCTATTATTTTTTCGCCGTCGTAAAGTGTCTCTGCCATCAATGAGGCGAACTAACCATGTAAACGCATGTAGGCGCGATAGGGCGATATTGGGGCGATATACCCCAGAGTCGCGCTGTCAGTTATAAGCCCTTCCCAAATCCCGCCAATTCAGTTCCCAATCGCCCCCAAGTGTGGCGCTGCCATCCCATTCTTATCATGACGTCATATCCGCCGTGACACGGGGGAACCTCGGCCGGCGTTCCCTAGCGGGAGAAAGCGGCAACTTGGCAATGAGATAGGAGGTTTAGGGCAGGGTAGGGAGAAGGTCGGCTAGTTGGGCGGCCGTGTGGGTAGAGTGAAGGATAACAGACGTAATACGCGGGAAAGAGGAACCTGGGGACGGAAAATAGGGATAAGGAAGGAAGGGGAGGAAGGGTTGTTTGCTGGGGGGAAGGAAGGGAAGTTATTATTGTTTCGAGATTAGACCAGATCTAGCGCCTGGAGCCCAGTAAATTATGGGATGCCAGACGCGCACCGGCCTAGCGCAGTGCACAAAATGGTAGTTGACCTTAAGGTCAACATGAAGCAAAGGTCAAACTTTCAACATGGCGGCAATAACATGACTCCATTATCTCTCAACATTCGCCTGTTATAGCAATCACTATATATATACGAATATCCACCGAGCAATGGGATATCTCAGATCAATACATTCGGTGCATGGCTATGATTCGCAGTAAGCATTATACAATATTTGCAGCGCGTTATAAAAGCTCCAAACCTTTTCTTTGTTGTTTAAATAATGGGCGATAATGGGGGTCTGGGAAGGTATCATCCTGTGATTTATTACTCGATAAATAGAAATAAATCCCACATAATCCCGGCGGAGGGGGGAATCTGGGGTGTTTGTTTAATGGAGGCGCCTCAGAATTGGCTTACATTAATTTGCATTTATGATTGAGTTTGATTGATGACCCGGTCCTCTACATGTCATACATTAACCCTGAATCATCCATAACTGACGGCCGTAATGGCGCTCAAACAAATTGTCAATTAGCCACAGTCATCCATGCCTTATACTGCACTGATACAGTTGCAAATCCAGCTTGACATTTTGTTCTGAATCACTGCCTCCGTGCTATCTGCTTTTCCATTCATTTCATTCACTAGCCAAGTCTAGACTCAGAGATGAGAGAGACCCTCCAAACTGAGGGAAAGTATCTCTCTCCAAACCGCAAAATCCCATTATAATCCCATTAACACGACGACTCCAGGGTCAGGAAAGCCATCAGCGCAATAGGCGTCCAATTACTGAATTACCATTCTTATCTGATCTGAGTTTCTCAAGCATTCTTTTCTGTTATACAAGGGGAGGTACTAAAGCTGGTGTTTAATGGTCAGCATGTATATATAATACCCCTAAATGCATCCAATTACTTAACATCCCCAGATATTATAAATGGTATAATTGCCAACATCTTAGAACTGCTTCAATATGTCGTTCAGATGCATCCATCATTATATGTTTAGAGTCATTACACTTTTACAGGTAAACGGCTGACTCAGGCTTTTTGTTTTAGTAAATTAAGCACTCAATGAAACCAGACAGGGCTGATATCTCATCAAGATTAAAATCTAATATAAAGGTCTCATCCACAAAATGAAGAAGACCCGGGTCACTGGGTTCAGAAACAAGTGCTTGAAATGTTGAGCACAAAGATCTCCATTTCCACCTCTCAGTCCATCTTAATGTTCATAAATCGCGATTGTGCGTCAGAACTAAAAAGGTAAAAATGGACGCTAAAGTAAACACCTGACGCATCACGCCCCCTGGTGGGGAGCCTGGAGATGAGAGAGGAGTAATGGAGATGGACATGGCTGCTTAATTAAAGGTGAATCTGGAGCGGGAGGAAGGGGGAAGATGAAAGTCCCTTAGTATAAGCATTCTTGATAATGTCTAGTCTTTGTATTGAGGGATTTCAGAAAATGTACAATTGGCAGCTGTATGCATTTAGTAAATTCTGCTAAATTAGGCAGCAATTTGGTCAATACTAGGTAAGTTCGAATATATTCGGCATTGCATTGATTCTAGCAATCTGTTTGGCTCGGTTAAACTGTATTTTGAACTTTACTTTCGTCTGAAATTTGGGTTATTTGAGAAGATTGGCGAAGCTGAATTATACATTTTCTGAAAAGTTGACCCATGAGGAGGGGGGGGGGGGGGAGAATGTCTGAGAGATACATGTAAAGGGATGGGAGAGAGAGAGCAATGGGAGGAGGAGGAGGCAAGGAGGGGAAGATAGGATGTCTGTAGGGAGATGCAGAGAAAAGCATGGGAACGCCGCCTTCTGAAGGAGAATAATTGAGCAGCTCTCCCACATTGCACTCTTCAACAATCATCTTTGAACTTTTCATCCTAATTAAGATCACTAAACTCCAAAGCATCGGGTCAATACTGAGTTAATCATTAAAAATTAAAGTCGCGATTGTTTTTAAATCAAATTGCCCTACAAGTTGCTCCAATTATAGAGGCACAGCTTCCTCCAAAGCAAAGGGAACCAAATTATTCAAGAGCAGGAGGAGATAGATGGGCCAGATTTTCAGAAAATGTACAACTCTACTTCGCCAATCTTCTCAAATAATCCAGATTTCAGACGAAAATAAAGTTCAAAATACAGTTCAACCTAACCTAACAGATTGCTAGAATAAATGCAATGCCAAATATACTCGAATTTACGTAGTATTGGCCAAATTGCAGCCTAATTTAGCAGAATTTACTAAATGCATACAGCTGCCAATTGTACATTTTCTGAAAATCTAACCCAGATAGGTATTTTTCTATCAGGGTTGCAAATGGCAACAACCACTCTTCGGGCTGATACCCACAACATTCAAAGCTGGAACTACCTCAGGCAGTGAGGGCCTATATGATAAGGGGCGAGGCAGGTCTGTGGTAATAATTAGGCAATGTGTACAGTTAATACTGGGGACTTATGACAGTAGGGTTGCACTAAGTAGTGCTTGTTGGCAGCCCAGTGAGGCAATCATGGCCGTGGGATGACAATTTGTGGGAGGAAATCTCAGTGTAAATTGTGTAAGTGACTAGTTGGTGAGCTGATGCTTCCTCACCTACTGCATCCACTGCTATCACATGATGCTGGGGTGTCGGGGGAAGTAATGTGCCAAACGTGGGTCAAATTGTGGGAAAATGTACAATTGGCAGCTCTACAAATTTAGGAAAGTTTGCTAAATTAAGCTGAAAAATGATGAATACCGGGTATATCTGAGTGTATTTTGTATCGCATTGATTTATAGTATCAGTTCTGTTATGTTAAATTACATTTTGAAGCTCATTTTTGTCTTAAATATGGGTTATTTGAGAGGATTGGTGAAGGCGAATTGTACATTTTCTGAAAATCTGACCCATGTGCCAAGTCCTTGTTCTTCATAAGGTGTCTGACGATGGCGTTGTGTGTGTAGAGGTCAACCAGTGCATCACGGCCATATTGATCTTCCTCTCAGTCTATGCATATTAATGAGTTTACATTTAACACCCAGACCCCCTGCTGCGATGCACTGCTGCTGCCCCCTGTCCACCGCAACAGACAGCATGTCAACTTATTGATACACATCAACTGACATTTTGTCCCTCTTGTCAAAATATTCCGCCAACCCTTCCCTCCGGACATTCTCCAAGCCATCGATTAACTTAGCCATGCAACGGGGCGCCCCCTAACGGGTGTGCCCGCGGGTGAATATTCTCCCCTACCGGTAGATTTGCCCTACCTGGGGAAATGGTAGTCCAGTTAAGAGTTAGCGCCGACCGACTGCAGGCTTTGATTGGGCTAACGGGGCCTTTCAAACCTACAACTGTATCGGCTCTAATAGAATAAGAGAGAGAGGGAGAGGGAGGGGGGAGAGAGGGATGGAGAGGGAAAGACAGAGGGGTGGGGGAGAGGGAGGGAGGGTGGGGGAGGAGACAGAGAAGGAGAGAGGGAGGGGAGAGAGGGGGGAGAGAGGGGGGAGAGAGGTAGAGAGAGAGCAAGCGAGATAGAAGGAAAGAAAGAAAGAAAGAAAGAGAGAGAGAGAGAGAGAAAGAAAGAAAGAAAGAAAGAAAGAAAGAAAGAGAGGGAGAGAGAGAAGGGGAGAGGGAGAGAGAGGGAGGGAGAGAGAGAGGGAGAGAGGGGAGGGAGAGAAAAGACAAAGACAGAGAGAGAACGAGAGAGAAAGGTGGGGGGCGGGGCTGGGGGCATATTCAGAGATGGAAATGCGCATTGCATGCCGGGTGATCTATTTTACATGAGGGTTTGAGTGCCTCAGCGGTCACGTGACCGTTTGATATGATAAATGAGGCGGTGGCGGCACAATGAGAATTGAATCAATGGAGAAATGGACACAATCGTGGGCAGGCAAAAATTCTAGATCAAGTCTGAAATCATCCTGGTCAGCCGATGCCAACACGAGGCTTATTAGATTCACTCCGTTTCCTGATATGAATGGTGAGTGAGAGGGAATAACAAATGAGGGTCAGATTTTCAGAAAATGTACAATTCGCCTAATTCACCAATCCTCTCAAATAAGCCATATTTAAGACAACAATGAGCTTCAAAATGCAGTTTAACATAACAGAACTGATACTTTAAATCAATGCGATACCAAATACACTCAGATAATATACCCGGTATTCTTAATTTGTCAGCCTAATTTAGGAGAATCTAAAGAATTCCTATATGTGTAGAGCTACCAATCGTACATTTTCTGAATATCTGACCCATGAACACTACTCTTCTCTCCACCAGTTACCATCGGAAACAAAAAAAACTCATCCAGCTTTTCCAACCCCAGACTCGACATTCTTCTCTAAATTGTAAAATATTGCGCCAGGACATTCACACAAATGGCATTCACTATAGAACGTAACGAACTGGGAAGGGCATTCAGGTTTTGATTGAAATCTTTATCTGGCAGTCGAGGAAAGATGGATTTAAAAGATACCCCAGGGAACTATTTTACTGCACGAAAGCATTTTATTGTCAGATTGTGCGATTTCCACCTCCCTAGATAGCTTATCAATGGGGATTATCAAGAGACATTACACTCTAAAGTTTGAGATGTTTCTATTCGCAATTGATGCGATGTCACTGCCACGATTTTTATCTTTAGTACAGAGAAGGGAAGTAGACGTAAGGACTGGCCCTGGCGGGAACCATCCACATTCATCAATATCCATTTCATGCTACTCTAAATCTTCCATCTTTAGCTCTCGCCTTTATTTTTTAATCATAGGGACACCGTATCATAGTATTCGGTGTTCAAATGAAAACTGGTATAGAGAGGCATGTTCTTTGGAATTGGTGAAGGGAGTGATTGCCCTTGTCAATTTGGCTTCATCCAATAAATGATAGTTCTGATCCATTCCTATACATTCGCTTCACAGTATTTTATTCGTAAGATAATCCCAAGATGTCACCTTCCCTAATTGACTTAATATGTCTGAAAGAAATATTTGGGGATTTGTGCTCAGGGGAAAAAGTATTAATCATATTTTGGGCAGAATTAATACAGAGAATCATGATTGTATTCATATCAATCTTTGAATTGTATTATGTACACCTGCATGGAACACACATTTCTCATCAATGGGCATAGATTATATCAACAGTTATATCCAAATACGTGTATAATACCTAAAATTGGTTAAATTGTGCAGGTATGAACCACAATCGCTTGATATTGCCGATTCTAATTTGAGACATTTCATGTAATCTTCCTCCAGCGCTCTGAAAACAAGGTATCATAGAGAGGGCTTGGTGATAACGATTAGCATGGGCTAAAAATAGAAACAATGAACGTCACGCACCTGCGTCTGCACTGGAGAGTAGACAGAGCATGGTCTGTTCCTGCACGGCGCCGTTATTAGCGATGGAGGCGTACTTGAAGCAGTAGCCGGGGACATTCTCATCAAACTTGTCGCAGGTGAAGGTGACGAACGTGCCGCCCTTGTCCACGCGCTGCTCTCCCACGTAGTACAGGTTGGTGGGCGACGCCGCGCTGGATTCGGCGATCTGCAGTTGCTTGTACATCCGGATCTTGTCGCGTTCACCGGCACATTCGGGCTGCGTGTAATAAATCTGGACAAAGCGTCCGCAGGGGAAGATGCTCTCGACACTGGCACTTAGTGTATAGCGACTGCTCCAGATCACCTGCATGAGGTTACTTGCCGCGACAGGTTTCTCCGGAGCGGAGTTGGTGGAGGAGAAGGTGACTTGGTAGAGGCCAGCCTGGTCGAAGTAGTCGCACGGGAATGACAACACAACGTCCTGCATGCGCGTGAAGTCTCGCAGTTCCTGTCGGTGGATCACCGTGCGGTGCACGGTCGGATCGGCGAAGCTTGCACGCGTGTCGTTTGCCCCGTAATATAAAACATCAAGCCAGAATCTGCTGCTCGAATGTGCAGTGTCACATAGCTTCGACGCTATAGCAAACTGTAACGTCACTTCCCCTGTGAGCGCGACGTGTTGCGCTGGTAACGTCAGCTGTACCAGCGGCCAGGTCACGTGCATGATCGGCGTTTCCACCAGCGTCGGCCCGCCGTAATACTGGATCAACCGGAACCGGAAGTCTCCAGCATAGTCGATGACGCTGCAGATGAAGGTCAGCTCACCGTCGGCGTAACCTTGGGGGATGCCGACGGTGGTGATGATGGAGTCGCCTGGTACAGACAGAAGTTGAACCATGCTGTTGGGAAAGGAGGAATTGCCCATAGAATATGCCACATGGATGTCGCTTGTGAATACCGTGTAGTTCCGTGGGGCAGTTAACCGGTATCCTTCCACTCCTGAAAAATACAACCAAAAAATAACATTAGTAAGTATTCAATTCAATTAAAAAATTCTTTATTGCAGATGTTATTACAATTCGGTCGTTCTTTTCTAAAAATTAGTTCTTCCGAAGAGTGCCGCGTTTTGGTCTAGAACTTAAGAGTTGAGTTGCAAGTAAACTAAAACTATCAGGCTAAATAAGGACTAGTTATAGTACATGTGAATGGAATAATGGTTAATTACAGTGAGATGGTGGCACATATGGTAACGAGTGGTATAACTAATACAGTTTGTGATAATAAGTAGGTACAGTGGTGAAGGTAATACAGATATTTGGGCAATTTTCTTCGTAGACATGAGACTTTTAAGGTAAACGAAGCAATGAAGGTAAGTATGATAAAACAAACAAGTAACAGTTGTGGGGCAGGGAAAAACCTTTGCATCTCAGAACGGTGCCATGTTTGAAATTATTAAACCGTTATATATAGGAGCTGTTATTTTCAGTCCTGCTTTAAAATCTTTACTTTGATATAGTCATTATCAACTTAGAAGAAAGACATGTGTGCAGGTTATAACTTTATGACATATCGTCTTTGGTAAAGGTTTGCCATAAAAACGATCTTCATGGATTACAAAAATATCCATCATAGCATAATCCGCCAATGCACCCCTACCCACACAATCACATTAAATACATTCCAGTTCACATAGAAAAATCAGGAAACACCGAATGGGTTCAGGAATTCATTTCTTTGATCCATTGTGGCACAGAGGGATCGGGGTCAAAAGATTCAATCGCTCACAGGATAAACTATGATTGCAATCCTGTTTCTTTCCATATCCTATTTCAAAATCTAATTCAAAAAGTGGCGTGATATATGGGCACAAATGGAAGACAATGTGACATTTCTCGCTGAGGCAGAATCAAAGCCGATTTATCGTTTATACTGTAGTACAAAACATTACCGCTAGTCCAGTTGCGTATGAGTAAGAGAAGAAGTCACACCCTGAGATCAAAGATCGATCGCAGTCATGTCATTCATCTATCATTCTTGTACAAAGAATACCATAAAAGTGTATTGGCTGCTCCTAGAGCCTATACAGTCAGCTATTGCATATTAGGATATATACTCTCTCACTTGGCGCAAAGAGAGACAGAAAGACAGAGATGGATAGAGAAGCAATCACGTTAAAATCGCTCCTGTTTTCACCGGAACAAACAACCAGCCTCGTTTTGGTGACGTGTGGGGCGCCCCCTGGACGCCACACAGTGTACTAGCGCCACCTACCGCGTGTAGTATACAAATCTACCAGAAGAGGGCGTTGTGAACCAGGAAAGGTGGATACTTCATTCCTAACTTAGTCATATTGATTACAAAAGGAGCACAAAACCATGGAATAAATCAGACAGTTAACCAGGCATGACATCAGTCCCTAAAGCAGGATCATATAACGTATATAAAGACCATAAAATGTGTGGATGAGGACAAAAGGTTGAGTCACATACCACACATACAGCCATCTCCCCATCAACTACATTATACACACAGGAGGTGATATCCATATCAAAGGTGTATTCAGCCATGGAATATCATATGATGATGAACTGTATTAATGGGTATAGGACACCAGGGGCCTGTTGTATAAGCTAAGGAAGGAGTTTTTTATGGGATTTCCTTTATCTGTAGGAAGGAAAACAATTGCCAGTCCCAGCTGGTAGGAATAGTCTATACACACAGTGTATTTTCAATAAAGAAAGGGGGAAAAGTGTAGGAATTTTGCCACACAAAATTTTTCTTTCATTAGCTTATACAACAGGCTCATGTATACAATCTGTCATTACCTCGGCAAAATAAATAGATGTGTTTCTGGCTGAAAACTAGGTCGGGGGATAATAAGTCTTTTGTGCGTTTTTTTTAGGAAACCACCTTACAGGAACTGACAAAATTTCTTTTTATGACAATAGTTGTTTTAAACAAGGGAAACCAAAAGCAGTCAACTGTCAAAAAGCACATTAATGTGCTTTTTGACAGTTCCTGGTAAGGAAAACCTGTTTTCCTGCCTTTATTAGCTTCTTGGTAAAAAAAAAACAAAAAAAAACACAACAAAACATGTCAAAATCAAAAGAAATATCAGGCATGTTAAAAATTGTTTTAGGTGGTTGTTTTCTAGGTAAGGGTTGGGTGGGGGTAAATCGGAAACACACCTATTTTTGGGGGCCCTATACATCCTTTCCAAAAGACTAGACAGTAAATTCCTTTTATCAAAAAGAAAGAATTATCAATCAAAACTTCCCTTTTAAACAAACCTCCCTGTTTCAGACGAGCTGAACTTAGATGAATATTTTTCTCAGGCAATAATATAACCAGTATTTGTCCCCTGATAAGTACAGGAGAAGAAAATCTCACATGGCGAAGCTGCTTCTGTTGTGCCATTGATCAAGTTTCCCCTCTGTTCGACCTAGCGATATTAGGAGCAACACGAGCTGTCAGGACTACCAAAAGGTGATCAGATTATACCTACAGCCACCAAATAAGCTTCACAGCGCTTCTATTGGTTCTAATCGGGAATGCTTTGTAAGGCCACTCGGCGGGGGCATCCTCGAATCATGCTAATAAGTCTATGTTCAAATTGCTTAGATGGATGACTCTTCTCATTCAGGGAAAGAGGAATAGTTTGCCAGAGTCATTCTATTTCTGGGAGGGAACTCGGGAAAGTGAGCGGATCGATGTCATTTGACTTTCATTGCTTTGTGTTTGGTGCTCAACCATGGTGCGGCTTGTATCGATCTAATATTTTAGGATTATATTCACTCAAGATGACATGCCAGGGTTAGAAGTTTTATAGAATATTTATCAGCATCATTGCCACTATAATAAGTAGATTTATTGTATTCATTGGCCTTTATTTAACACTTATATACCTGCTTCATTGTAGACTCTATGCACTAGCTATATTCTCCATTGCATATTTCAGAATTGATGTCTACAAATTATTCAAACACAGTTTACCCAGATGCAGGGGGGGGGGGGGGGGGTCAAAGGGGACCCCCACCCCCACCCCCAACCGATAACAACATACTATGATTATTTTGTATAGTCCCTAACTGAAAATGGACAAACATATATAAAAGTATGGAACATGTACTCCCCCCCCCCCCCCACACACACACACCGGGAAAAAAAACATACTATGATTATTTTTTATATTCCCTCACTGATAATGCACAAACATATATAAAAGTATGCAACATGTATTGACAATAATAATCGACCAGCCTATAGTTACTATATCCATATGGGTCATATTTTCAGAAAATGTACAATTGGCAGCTGTATTAATTTAGTAAATTCTTCAGAATTAAGCTGCAATTTGGTCAATACTAGGTAAATTCGAGAATATTCGGCATTGCATAGATTCTAGCAATCTGTTTGGCTAGGTTACTAGGTGGAATTGTATTTTGAACTTTATTTTCGTCTAAAATTTGGGTTATTTGAGAAGATTGGCAAAGTCGAATTGTACATTTTCTGAAAATCTTACCCATATCATACCTGACACCTGTGATCTAGACCCCAGTCATGCGCCCCCACTCGTACACAATCAACCCCTCATTTTAATGTCTCAATAGCTTGCTTCACTAACAACTATAGCACAGGACCCATTCTCTCTCCCTGTGGTATTCCCGCTCCTCCATACAAGCCTTACAGTACACCACTCCACCTGTAGTCAATGCAGTATGGCAGCCTTTTCATGGCTGTTCCTCAAGTGTGTAATGATTTTATGATTTATAGATTTATGCGCAACCCTCTCCACCACACTCTCACATCGGCAAATAAATCACGTTCTTACAAGAGGCTCGAATGACCAGCTTGTCACGGGTTGAACTCTTGGAGCGAAGGATTAATTTCGCCAATATACGTTGCCCCCGCCATCCACCGTGGAACGCTAGCTTAGACAAGCCAGATCTAATTTCTCCATTTCATGACACCCAATTTCAAAGCGAAATATGTCTGTAATTAGCTCGGAAATGTGCTGGAATCGACGATAAATCTTCGTTAAATTTCAGATTGAAGGATTTATTCGTTTCCAAGTTGCGATATTATAAGTTTTAATGATATAATTTGGCAATGAGGAGGCCTTAGTGGCGGGGATGGGGTCTCCCGTGGCTGCTTACGTCAGAACGAGCGTCCCGATGACGAACAAAAAATGTCGTCTGCTCCTGCAGGTCGTAGATCTTTATGAAAGCGCGGGAAGATATGGGTCAGATTTTCAAAAATGTACAATTCGCCTTCACCAATCCTCTCAAATAACCCACATTTAAGACAGAAATAAGCTTCAAAATGCAACTTAACACAACAGAACTGATACTATACATCAATGCTATACAAAATATACTCAGATATACCTGGTATTCATAATTTTTCAGCCAAATTTAGCAACATTTCCTAAATTTGTAGAGTTACCAATTGTACATTTTCCCAAAATCTGACCCATATGACGGATGGGAGATGTAAACTAACGTGGGTCTGGTGTAATATTTACCCATGTAAAAAAGCCTTTATCTGGTTTTAATCGGAGAGGGAGTAAAAATACACTGAGTCAAGAATGGAGTCCTGAATTTCTTGTTGCGGAGACAAGGATTGTTGAGCAACAATTGCTGAGCAAGTAAATCAAGCAGTAATTGCTCCTGTAAATAGAGAGTGTTTCACTAAATGTCACAAGAGAGGAAGATCTATGTTCAGGAAACTTTCTATGGATAAGTGGAAATAGGAAATATAGTGGGAGACGAAAGGTGCTCGACCGTTCTCACACACTGAATAGGGGAGTTGCATAGCCGCCATTTTGAATCTTGATTCGCATGGAACTATGGGACTAATGGTGGTACAGTGTAAAATCTAAAGAAAACATGCCATATTCAGCATGGAATATTTATCAATGTTCTAAAGTCAATATCCATGTGTTATAAATATTCCCATGACACAAGTCCCCATCTTTCCCATCATGCATTTGGCTTACATGGATCATTTATACAAGTTATGATATTGGTGAAAACATTCATGCAATTTTCGATAAAAATGTTGCCAAATATATGTATGTCTGATTTCAACAGAATCCATCCCAGCATGCACTGCAGTACACATGCACAGTGAGACATGCAACTCCCCTATTGATATGTTTAGGACTTTTAAGACGCTGTGGAGGATCTACTGTGTAGAACCGTCTGCCCCCATTTATGAATTGTGAATTGGTAAATGCATACGAGAACACCATGTATCTGCATATGAAGACATAAATAAAAATTCCATAATAATAAAATAATAATAATATATATTTTTATTATAAGAGAAGTATTCATTCATTTCACTATAGGAAAATCGTTCATCCGGTGACTGATTTTCATTGTATCAATACTAGATCTTATCTAGATATAAGTCTATTTGTATACACACACACTGTGACACATATATATATAGGAAGCGTAGGGAAATATGTTCCTTTTTGACAAAGACAAATTATTTCATATCAAGTTGCATATAATATACATAGTCCTGGGTATGACCATAAAGTGCCTTTCTGTGTCTTCTTCTCCATCTCTCTCTCCCTTCTTCTCTATCTCTATTTCCTGGGTATGACCATAAAGTGCCTTTCTGTCTCTTTTTTCTGTCTCTCTCTCCCTTCTTCTCTATCTCTATTTCCTGGGTATGACCTTAAACTGCCTCCCTCTCAGCTCTCCCGCCCTTGATATAACCATATTAAATGTGTTGATATGGGCGTAAAGCAACCAATCTCACTCACTACATGTTCTTCTGTTAAATAATGATTAATATGCCCACTTATCTAGCGCGCTGTAATGACAATATTTCTGTCAATTGAACATGTACCAGCGGGCTGTGCTGAGAATATTGTATCATAGTGCAAATAGCAACTCCCTGATTAAATAGATATTTTTCAAACAAGCATTACCCTTGCAATCCTTTGTATTTCACTTCATTATATGGGTCAGATTTCAGAAAATGTACAATCGGTAGCTGTACACATTTAGTAAATTCTGCTCAATTAGACTGCAATTTGGTCAATACTAGGTATATTTGACATTGCATTGATTCTAGCAATCTGGTTGGTTAGGTTGAACTGTACTTTGAACTTTATTTTCGTCTGAAATTTGGATTATTTGAGAGGATTGGTGAAGTTGAATTGTACATTTTCTGAAAATCTGACCCATACACAGGCAATAATACGGAACAGAAGTTATATTCACATGTTAGCTGAATAAGAGCCTAATCTTAAAGGGGTAAGGGGACACTACACTCTGTCCAGCCTCTGAAGAGCTGGGACTTCAAAGAGACTTCAAGGAGGGACACATACCCCAGTACGCGGGTGCCGCGCTCTACAGAGGCTGGACAGAGTGTATGTCCCACTCCCCTGTCATGGCAGGCTCTCCTGTATGAATAATGTACATAATTATGTGTTTACCCAATGCACGGGTATCTGTACAAGCTCGCTGGCACTTCTCCAACAATGGGGGGAGAGGTTAAGATCTTGTATCAACAGACATATGATATGTAAATGGTCGTCATGGAAAATAGATCCCTCGCTCTATTATTCAGCAGATAACATCTTCAGATCATACTCCTTATCTTCCCCCATCTCCATGTATGGGTCAGATTTTCAGAAAATGTACAATTGGCAGCTGTACACATTTAGTGAATTCTGCTAAATTAGGCTGCAATTTGGTCAATACTAGGTAAATTCGAGTATATTTGGCATTGCATTGATTCTAACAATTTGTTTGGTTAGGTTGAACTTTATTTTTGTCTGAAATGTGGGTTATTTGAGAAGATTGGCGAAGTTAAATTGTACATTTTCTGAAAATCTGACCCATATACATGTACCTCACACTGTATAGGTCAGAAATACACCAATAGTGGCAGTGATGATTTCCTGGTTGAATGATTGACAAACCACTTACACCTCCCTCACCCCTTTCCTCCTGACATCACTACATTCCTACCTGAATGGAATTGACATGTATTCTTTAGCAAGGTGAGGACAGCGAATCAACTCTTATTCAGTCAATCTCTTTCTGTGCAGTGAATCGCTAGCGATCGATCTTGGTTTCCTTTGCTGTCAACAGAAGTTATTTGACGCAAACACGTGAACATGGGGATCATCTAAGTATAAATCACCCGGATGTCATCTGGGTGATCTACGCATGCGCGAGAACTGATCACATGATGTGCATGTGATCGCCCCGGACACACTGAGGAGCGTTAACACCGATTTAATGGCGGTTATGTAGAGGGAATCCGGGGTGAAAGGCCCCCTGCCCCCCAGTCACCCGCTTCAGTTAGTATCTGAGTTATTACACCCCATCCCGTAGCATCCTCTACTCACTTACTATCCAGGCATCGATTTTTTAAATCAATCTTATTTTTGCGACACCCCTTTTACTGGTTTATTTACATATGATCATGTTGATATTTTTTCATGTAAATGTAATTTGTGATTATATAATGTGGAATTAATGTTTATGTTTTAAATAAAGAAAAATGGGGCACAGAATAAAAAGCAGCAAAATCAAGATTGGGGTGAATTTATAAAGGGGGTAAGGTTCATATGATACCCCGTCGTTGCTTTCACCAATACTTCATCCACAACCACTAGGATAGACATACAGGCTGACAGGGTGGCCATAGCTACTTGACACAACTTCACGAGTAATCGAGCTCTTTTGTCAATAATATAAAATGATATGAGGCCTGTCCTTACTTTCCTAGCTTGGGGGTCCCTTTCAGAATCCGTTCTACCCGTCCTCTGTTATTTCTATTCATTTTTTGTGTGTGTCTGGCCTCTGGGAGACAGTATCAGATTTTATCAGTGCCTATCAGTGATATGAGTTGGGCAATACTAGCCAAAAGTATGTTGTAATTACACTTTTGTCAGACAAGTTAACATAAATTTCTCTCGCTTTTATTTGGGTCAGATTTTCAGAAAATGTACAATTGGCAGCTGTACACATGTAGTAAATTCTGCTAAATTAGGCTGCAATTTGGTCAATACTGGGTAAATTCAAATATATACGGCATTGCATTGATTCTAGCAATCTTTTGGGTAGGTTGAACTGTATTTTGAACTTTGTTTTTGTGTGACATTTGGGTTATTTGAGAGGACTGGGGAAGGTGAATTGTACATTTTCTGTTGTATCATTCCCCATTTTGGGGAAATATTCTTCGTCAGATCAGATTCTGTAATCAAAGTTGGAGATCAGAAATAGAGTATGATCCCAAAAGAAGTTTGCTCCAAAACTTGGACTAACGACAAGATCCGTCCGACAGTTCTGGCAAAGGCTAGAGTTTTAAGTCAAACTGATCCGTCACTGTCATACAACTGGTGCTTTATCCTCGGGCATAGCCAGACCTCTTAGTGCATGGAACAAAGGCAAAGACAAACGACAAATTTACGTCTTCTGCTAAACTTATGCCCAGGGTCCAAGCAAATCATATATATTAGCTTCGTTGTAATCTCCACCAGGAAAAATATATATATCCAGTGTGACGAAGACTGGTCTCTACTTTCAAGTCTGGTCTATTTTTATTCAGATTCCATAATGGATGCACAGAGGGAAAGGAGAAGTTTTTTAAACCAAGCACGGACTTGTTAAGTTGTTTTAAACTGGTGATTTTTTATTAATCACATCAGAATAGCAGAAGAGGACTTAGACAGAACTGCAGTGGCAAATAAAAGGTAGAGTGCCGAGAAAAGCGCAGTGCAACCCGATCCTTTATTGAATTATCGAGGTTGAATAAAATGTCTCCTTGCCCACTCGAGACATAGTTGATGGGGGAAAAAATCAGCCATGTTTTCTGTTGCGATCAATATAATTGATTCTTATATATACCAGGGAGAAGTAGCCCGCCCACAGAAGGTCTGCCCAAATCGCCCTCCGCCGCCATTTCCCTTCCTCAAGATCACGTGATTCATGACCTTTCACTTCCGGTCTCTCACCTCGCTGGGCAGTGGCGGAAGCGGAAGTAGCGCGCGGTGGATTATGGGTGCGGGAGGGGGTCGATATTAAGGTATTAAAGCGATGGCGGAGTTTTGAAGTAAAATTGAAGCTTTTAAAATGTTGTCATGAAAGGGAAAGTGTCGTGTGGATGGGATCAAAAGGACCGCAATTGATCCAAGATGTGACTAGGTAAAGCTTTTACTGCCACCAGAGGGGGCGTATGTCTGATGTCTGAGCCCCTGGAACGCGTGCTTTGTCATGGGATGGAAGTGACACAGGTAAGACATGGATCTAAGACTTGGCTCTGTACTACAGGCCCGTCTCTCTCAGACTCGAGATCTGTACTCGAGATGACATCGGTACACATACAGACCTACAAAAAGTGTCCTTTTCTGGTGAGGAAAGATAAGCTAAATTCGAGGGAATGTTATAATATCATAGAACGCCCTGATGTGAGATCGAAAATAAACACCGAGCATTTATAAAATAGTGCAGAAAAAAGAAAAAAATAACTAATATTTTTTCCTCCGGCAAAGGGCGAATTCATGGGCGAAAACACATTGTCGCCATAACGTTGACTGACTATGTTAAGGAACATCAATTGGAAATAAAAGCCAGAAAAAAATGCATTGAACAGCAGCATTTAAACAGGAAAGAAAGCCTGTGTCAGTCAATACACAACTCACTCGAGTTATTCCTAACACACGCGCTTATGTACAGTACCTTCCCTGTCCAGCAAAACATCCCAGGCAGCGATTATAATTACCAGAGGATAGAAATAAATGAAAGGGTATACTGGTAGATTGTTCCATCAAATACCGATAGCTTATTTTTAAGCCAGACAAGGCAGCAGGCAGTGGTGGAAATGGTGGTAGTTATGTAGGCGAATGGTAGAAGCTAATAAAGAAGTGCTTTAGTCGTGTTGCTGTGCAAGATAACAGTATGATCAATATGTGTATGGTACAATGGGAGGAAGACTGGAGCCCAGTGGTGTATGTGGGGCAGATTTACAGAAAATGTAGAATTCGCCTTCACCAATCCTCTCCAATAACCCACATTTAAGACAGAAATGAGCTTCAAAATGCAGTTTACCATAACAGAACTGATACTTTAAATCAATGCGATACAAAATATACTCAAATATACCCGGTATTCATCATTTTTCAGCAGAATTCAGCAGAATTTCCCAAATGTGTAGAGCTGCCATTTGTACAGTTTTTGAAAATCTGACCCATGTATGCTAAGGCAATAACGCCACCATCTCCGCCCCAAGTATATATTATAAGCTTTATGACAATTGTCGTTTTCAACAGTGAGATAAACACACTTGGCTGGACTCTAAGCAAGATTAACTTTCTGGGCGAAGTGGAAAAGTAAAAAATACCGTCCAGTTTAATTCTTTCTGTGTTGATATTGCAATCATGCTTGTGTGAGAACAAAAACCAGCCCTTCAGGGTTTAATATCCAAGTGAGTTTTTTTCGCTATTTTCAATCCAACTTTTATGGTTAATCTTGATGTCTCTACGATGGAAATACACAAAAAACTAAACCAGGAGAAAGAAAACTGTCCCCAAATATTCACAGAACAATTTCGAATTGATCCAAACCCCATCCCCTCAATAACTAATATTTGCAAGTGCATTGTTTACACCGAGCAAGTACATACAATTGGTAGACCCCCGAAATATTACATTATCCATATACTGCTCCCTGTGTGATTATTTTTAAGCGATAAGGAAGAATTAACGGTACTTCTACAGCTATCAATAAAACAGGCTAATCGGCTCGACATCAGCTGGTCGGGCAGCCCAAACAGCACCATGCATTGTAGCCCCAGCGCAGACAAATCTATAGGCATCTAAATATAGGTCAGAAAAAAATTAGCTGAAAAAGTGAACAGAGACTGGATCGATGAATTCTGTCTGACACAGGCAGACATCTAGTGAGTGCGCATGAGCAGGTACACGCATGCGCACTGTGATCAAGGTGGCAGATCAGTGGTGAGATAGGGAGGGAGGGGAGGCATACATACGTACATAGGTGACGACAATAGGAGATCAATCCTCGGGCGCTTTGCACTATCACTCACACTCTTAGAGAATATTTTACAAAGAAGGGAATGGAAACCCTACCAGTGGTATAGTATTGCTATGATGGAAAGGTAGAGGCGTATTTGATTGATTTAATTCTACAGTTTTGGAAATGAAAGCTTGTAGAAGTAGTACAACTTACTCTATTTCAGACATGGAAAAAATCAATTCATAGCTGGCTCGTAGTACAACTAGTATGGCCATAATATATAGCTTATCTTAATTTTCTTATTGTTTTTCTTTAAAAGACATGCAAAAAGAATGAATCTCATTAATATAGAATTACTCTCCATTAACGTGAACCCTTTAGAAATGCACATATAACTTTGTAGTTACATTTAAGTAATTTGATTATATATTTTGAGGCTTACTTCCAACTCTATCATTATTATTAATGCTATTGAGGCTCCAGTTCTAAATAGTACAAGTTTATGCCATTATTTGGGAATTCAATGTCCAGTTCAGGTACCTGTGTGGTATGACAATGGTCAGACCCACCCTGTATAGGCAAGGCAACGGAGGGTTTAGCGAATTTAATTTAATTGAATGAATTCTATATTTCAGGCTCTGCTCAAAATGTTTACAGGTGAAAATAAAGGTTTTTCCAGGCCTTCCAACGTATTCAATTAAACTATTAAGGTAAAGAGAAATAAATAAAACAGAAGATGAAGAAGAAGAAGAAGAAGAAGAAGAAGACGACAAAATGCAGCTTTTTATTGCTCATAGTATTAGAGGGAGCCACTCCCATCCTTATATGTTACACACATCTCACTGTTAAGAAGAAGAAGACGAAGAAGAAGAAGACGAAGAAGAAGAAGACGAAGAAGAAGAAGAAGAAACAGCTTATAACTACCATTCTACATACAAAGACAGTGAGATGTGTGTAACATACAATGTTGGGAGTGGCTCTCTCTAATAATATGAGCAATAAAAAGCTGCATTTTGTCTCCACCACTGATGATCAATAATGCAAACATATCCATCATACAACACGTCAATATTGGCTGCACAGGTCACGCTATGTCGGTTTTACTAAATCTAAATGACCCAGACTCATATCTGGGAATGTATTCAAACACGGTCTGATTTGTGATATGGGTTGTACACATGAATAGACTCTTTCACATGTTTTATATTTCACCGAGAGGGGCGCTGTGGTCTGGGAGTTAATAATAATGGTTAGGGCAAAAAACAATAGGTGTGTTTCCCATTTATATAACTGAGAACAACGTAGGGTGGGGTCGTAACTTTTTGTTATTATTCTTTTCTTTTTTTTTTCTTTTTTTTTTTATAGAAAACCACCTTCCAGGAAGTGAACACAACTTTTATTTCGTAACAATAATCGTTTTAAACAAGGGAAATGTAAGTTGCTGGTTTAGGAAGTCTTCTTTCCCTGCTTTAACTGTGTTTTTTTCTCTTTAAAATATCGCAAAAAATGCAAGGTCAACAATATTTTAGGTGGGGCAGGTTTTCCTAGGCAGGAAGCTAACTCGGAAACACCTATATTTTATTCTATTGTTTGGCCTTGTTATGTGTGAAACACACCTATATTTTATTCTATTGTTTGGCCTTGGTATGTGTGAAACACAGCTATATTTTATTCTATTATTTGGCCTCGGTATGTGTGAAACAGCTATATTTTATTCTATTGTTTGGCCTTGGTGTGTGTATTGATTGGCAGAGTGTGTGACGCCAATAAACAGATCATATACGCAGCCTGGGCCACTTTGGCACCAGCAGCCTTTTGTGTTCCTGGCAGAGAATTAAACATCACGAATAGGCATCATACAGGTGCGACACACGCCGCACTGTGGTAGCAGAACTATGTCGGCCATTATTATCTTATACACAGATATGATGACAACTCATCTCCTGTCTCAGCGTCTTGTTCTGGCTTCCTGATGAACAATGTAATTGCTTTTCCTGTATATAGATATATCCATTGCTTTCAGGGTGAGGGCATATGGGCCAAGTCGTTGGAAAATGTACAATTCGCCTTCAACAGTCCTCTCAAATAGCTCAAATTTAAGGCAGAAATGAGGTTCAAAATACAGCTAACCGTAACCGAAGAGATTATTTGAATCAAGGCAATACCATATATATTTAGATATACCTAGTATTGACCATTTTCCAGTGTCATTTAGGAGAATTTCCTAAATGTGTAGAGCTGCATTGTACATTGTCTGACGATCCAACCCATATATGAAACAAAGGACAGGTTATAATGACACTGGTTCTTCATAGGACAATGTGCAATAACATTTCCACATGGACAAAGTGATTATGTGTTGAGAAACATAATTATATCGTGCAGCCTGACTTAAACGCACCTAACAATAAAACACACACCTACGCACACCTAATAATTTATTGCCTTCATTTTCTAGCATTTTTTTCTAGCATTTTTTAGAAGTTTTTCCCTGAATAAAAAAAGTCTTTTCCCCACCCACTGCTGATGGAAGCTTTGAGGAAGGTCAAACAGCATTGAATTAATTATACACAGTGGTAAATAGAATGCAATTTTGATGGGTTTGTGACATCTTTCCATTAATAGATCATTCCATAGTTGGAATTCCCACTAGATTACATACATATTTACCAACAAACATACCTTGTTCAAAACAAGGTCAATGATACTGCCAAGTTTGCTTGATACTGGAATGAGTGAGATCGTTATCGTTTATGTAATTAGCCCTGATAATTATCCCATAGGGTCCTTAGCTGCCTTGGGCTGTCAAGATACTCTGACAAATACAGCTGAAATTCTCCACTAATTATACATCAGCTTGCTACATGTCATTCACAACATTAATCTTTAATTTGCAATTAATGTTTCATGCGGTAGGTTTCAAAGGTATTTTGAAATATTAGAGAGACTTTCGGGTACGGTGACATTTAAAATCGACATTTAATGTTCCTTTTCAATGTAATGACATGGGTTAAGGCTAAAGCCATGTATAAATAGACGGTATCAATTGTATTTTTCCTTTGAATCTTGGAGAGGTTTGAGACAGGTTTGACGCATTTCTGTTCCAGGATGATAAATTGAAATGGCTTGGTCGAAAAATAAATAATGGTGTTTGAATGTATAATAGCGATTGTTCATGTCGCTAGGACGATTAATCATTCGTAGTCCCCATAGCAATACAAGCTGGTATTACCGATAAGACTCGTTATAGGGGTCAGATTTTCAGAAAATGTACAATTCGACTTCACCAATCCTCTAAAATAACCCATATTTAAGAATGAGCTTCAAAATGCAGTTTAACATAACAGAACTGATACTATAAACCAATGCGATACAAAATATACTCAGATATACCCAGTATTCTTCATTTTTCAGCCAAATTTAGCAAAATTCCTTAAATCTGTAGAGTTGCCAATTGTACATTTTCCCAAAATCTGACCCATATAAAAGACTTCTTTCTTATATTATATACATACATAAACAGCATGGACATAAACATGGACAGCGTTTGAGGTAAGCTTTAAAACTATCCGGTCCATGCTTCTGAGGATATGCCTTTAAATATGTAATAGTTATGAATAATGTTTCTCAACATGGTAAGATAAGAGGGACGCTGTTTAACCTGTTCAGGGGAGCAGGCCTTGCCTCGCCCCGAGCAGTACAGTCAGCGTACTTGTGGAGGAGATCCATCAATATACAAGTTCTCTGGCCGCCCCAGGGATTCACCAGTGGAAGTATATATATGTGTATATGGGTCAGCCTTTAAAAACTAGCGTCTTATAGTATTCTGAAAGGCATAAGAAAAAATATCATGAACTGTATCAGAAATAGTAGCAGTTCAGTCTTGGCTGAAAGCTGAGAGTCCCTTCAAACTGAGGTAAAGACTCTCGCTCCAAACCGTAAAATGTCGTTATAATCCTATTAGGACACCTCCTCCTGCGCCAGAAAAGCCATTAGCGCAGTAGGCGTCCAATCACTGCCATACCAGTCTTATCTGATCTTATCTTAACTGATAGGCTTTGAGCCTAGACTGAGTTCATGAATATTTTCCCAATAGAGTGCAATAAACAAGTTGTTCTTTTCCCAGGAAGGCTTTAATTATTCCAACTATGTGTAGACGTAATTAATATAATTTTATCTTGAGCATGACTAAATAAAAAAAAAACATTTCTATCTCAGCAGAATGCGATCAATATGTTGCTCTCAGGACATAATTAAGATAATATTATCAAAGATATCTTTGATATTTATCTTGAGCATGGCTAAATTTTAAAAAACCATTTCTATCTCAGTTGGTCTCAGGTAAATCCCAATATGTTACACTTGCAGTCACTGACCGACACCATTTTGTATTTACAGTGACATTGACACACACACAAATTCTCCAAGTGGTAAATAAAAGAAGAAAGTAAATGTCAGGATATGGGTCAGATTTTCAGAAAATGCACAATTTACAGTTCTACACATCTCTCAAATTCGGCTAAATTAGAGTGAGAAATGATAAATACTGGCTATATTTGAGTGTATTCTGTATTGTATTCATTCAATACATCTGTCTGGTTATGTTTAACTGTATTTTGAACCTGATTTTCGTCTTAAATTTGGGTTATTTGAGAGGATTGGTGAAGGCGAATTGTACATTTTCAGGAAACTTCACCCATATAATGACGAGAGCTCTTTGATCTGCAAACCCCGTTAGAGAACAAAAGACTCAGTGTTCTCGGGTTTTGCAGGTAAATTATTGCCGATGGTTTACTTTGTAAAGTCAAAGAGGAGGCAACTCTCCCCAGGTTTTAACTCATTTCACGCAAAGTAACGATGAGAAATTGGCTCACATCCTAAGGCTTCCTATTGTTACAGACTTTGAACTTTTTTGTTTCTTTCAGTTTAAAAGCAATTCCCCCACCAGCTGCTACATATGGGTCAGATTTTCAGAAAATGTGCAATTCGCCTTCACCAATCCTCTCAAATAACCCACATTTAAGACAAAAATGAGCTTTAAAATGCTGTTTAACATAACGGAACTGATACTTTAAATCAATGTGATACCAAATATACTCAGATAGACCTGGTATTCATCATTTTTCAGCCTAATTTAGCAGAAGTTCCTAAATGTGTAGAGTTGCCAATTGTACATTTTCTGAAAATCTGACCCACATACTTCTTACCATACCTTTTGCAGTCCCTTTTGAATTGTGAAAAGAGAATGCAACAATAGTGTTCTCTACCCAGAACTAAAAACGGTTGAATAAGTTGACAAATAACTTCCAGTCAAACATCAACCCTATACACACTTCCTATAGCCAGGGCATTATTGTTCATTATGTCCATTTCGCACAGAAATTTATGTTCTACTGAGAAATATGACCCAGGGGAGAATACATACGGGTCAGACTTTCAGAAAATGTACAATTGGCAGCTGCACACATTTAGTAAATTCTGCTAAATTAGGCTACAATTTGGTCAATACTAGGGAGATTCGAGTATATTCGGAATTGCATTGATTCTAGCAATCTGATTGGTTAGGTTGAACTGTATTTTGAAGTTTATTTTCGTCTGAAATCTGGGTTATTTGAGAAGATTGGCGAAGTTGAATTGTACATTATCTGAAATTCTGACCCATGTATATACAACCAACCCACTCAGCCAAAGTGGAGTAGAATTTGAACACATAAAATAGACTTGTATGGGTAACGGCAGAGCGCGGTATTGTCTCGGCGGCAGAATTAGTCCGGGGAGAAGTGAATAGTACCGTAACAAATTACGTGGCCAGGTTTAAGTCCCTCGGGCACTCAAACGTCTTGTCAAATAAATGGACTTTTTTTCTGGGTTTTGGCTATTTCGGCATAACATATGGATCGCTCTGGTTTCGGCTGTTGTGTACATGGAGTGTATCGACTGTGAAGCCTGGGAAATATATCTTGAATATTATGATAATATTTGCATTGCATATGCATTGATATTAATTAATCGATATGTATAGATATGTGACTTCCACCAATTTGAGTTATGCGGGTGCTCTAAAATATATCAATTCTTTTCATCAATTATTATTATTTTGTTATTCTACCAGTTTGAAAAGTTTATCATCAACTACTGGACAGATTCTACAGGAGAAACTAGTAACAGCAATGAGAGTTCTCGTTGGTAACAAAAATACTTCAAAATGTTACAAGTTTGCTGGAGAAACACTGTAACTATCTTATAATTTGTCTAATATTGCGCCATCGTCCATTAATAATAGCGGTTTCCTTTCTCCTGTTCTAGAAACAGGCCTTTTTTACTGCCGTGCCTACAGGGGTTTCTAACTAGATTAGGCCAAGGAAAAATAGGTGTGTTTCCGATTTACCCCCTAATTTACCTTGCCTAATTTATTTTTGTGTTTTTTCCCAAAGAAACTAATAAAAGGTTAGAGATGAGAGTCCTATTTATAGACCTCATATGTAATTCAAAAATGGAAATAAAGTTAGCAGTTCCCACAACCAACATAATATATAAAAGTAGGAAAACAGGTGCTCCCAACCATTAAACCTTAAAAGCACATTTCTCTTGTTTAAATAAACTATTGTTACGAAATAGATATTTTTATTCAGTTCTTGGAAGGTGGTTTCCTAAAATTTTTTTTTTAAAAATCAATTACCATCTACATGTACTTAGTTTTCAGCTATATGAATCGAAAAAAACTTTTTTTTGCCTTATGGGACGTTTCCATGGATTCCCGAAAATTATTCTTGCAGGGGACATTTCTTCATGACCTGGGAAAGCAGGAAAAGGAGGGAGGGAGGGAGGAAGAAAAGGAGGGCTGAGAAAATCTAAGAAAAGTACACATAACTGACATGGTGGCATTGTTCGAACACAAAGAGACTCCTTGTCAGCCTAGTAAACTTCCTTAAAGGTCTACATGAGTCATAAAAGTATTCTTTATTTAAAACACCGACAGGCATGTGCGAATACATGCATAACAATAGGATTTTCCACCAAACCTCTCACATATTTTATCCCTGTCAAAGCCAAATAAAATAACACCGAGGGATAACTTTTGGACCACTTCTCAAATAGATCCTAATCCCAAAGAATGACAAATACTATTTACATTGCGACGAAAATATGAGAGGTTTTATATAAGCAGAATCATATATGTATGTTTATATAGTAAAATATTGCTTTAGTGCACCGTACATATGGGTCAGATTTTCAGAAAATGTGGAATTCGCCTTCCCCAGTCCTCTCAAATAACCCACATTTCGGACAAAAATACTGTTCAAAATGCAGTTCAACCTAACCAAACAGATTGCTTGAATCAATGCAATCTCAAATATACTCGAATTTACCTGGCATTGACCAAATTGTAGCAGAATTTAGCAGAATTTAGTAAATGTGTACAGCTGCCAATTGTACATTTTCTGAAAATCTGACCCATATGTAGGTTTATATAGTAAAATATTGTTTTAGTGCACCATGAATATACATATACACACAGAGGAATGTGTCATGATCTAACCATGCTGCAATGCTTCATCATTACTAATCCATTCATAGATGGTGACCTCATAACATAGGCAATAATAGGTTATTGTCACCCACTTATTGTATCATTACAGGCGCCTGCTTACCCCAATTATTGTGTATTATTACGCCTCAACCTCTGTAGCGATATATAGATTTCCTATAGTGGCCATGTAAGGTGCGGTAACAATACAGTAGAGTTGTACTACTCATTCTATATATATGTAGGCATATAATGGGTCAGATTTTGGGAAATTGTACAATTGGCAACTCTACAAATATAGGGAATTTTGCTAAATTAGGCTGAGTATATTTTGTATCGCATTGATTTATAGTATTAGTTCTGCTATGTTAAACTACATTTTGAAGCTCATTTTTGTCTTAAATATGGGTTATTTGAGAGCATTGGCGAAAAATGATGAATATCGGGTATATCTGAGTATATTTTGTATCGCATTGATTTATAGTATCAGTTCTGTTATGTTAAACTACATTTTGAAGCTCATTTCTGTCTTAAATATGGGTTATTTGAGAGGATTGGTGAAGGCGAATTGGACATTTTCAGACAATCTGCCCCATATACACTGTGTCTTCCATAGACTCATACATAGCCTGGAGGTGGCCAGCATTGTGTGCAAGGCTCTAGTGGGAATAAGTTATAATATCTGCCTCCGCACTTTCCCCACACAGAGCAGACATCTTACAATACAGGCTTGTTTTAACATGTGCTTTGTGTGGGATTATATGGGTCAGATTTTCAGAAAATGTACAATTCAACTTAGCCAATCTTCTCAAATAACCCAAATTTCAGACGAAAATAAAGTTCAAAATACAGTTCAACCTAACCAAACCGATTGCTAGAATCAATGCAATGTCGAATATACTCGAATTTACCTAGTATTGTCCAAATTGCAGTCTAATTGAGCAGAATTTACTAAATGTTTACAGTTGTCAATTGTACATTTTCTAAAGATCTGACCCATATATGACATTATATCTCTATGTCTATGGAATTTCTGTCCATGTAATTTAAATTCATTTTCATATGATGTATATATCAAGTTATGTATATTGTGTTACCTTTTAAGACATTACAGGCCAGCAAGCCAAAGTTTGACTTTACTTTCTGTCTCTGACATTCCAAGATATATTTTCAAATGCCAAGATGATTACTTTTGGAGGCGTGCTATTATATCTATACATGCCCTTGGGAAGGTGCTCACATATAATTTACATTCAATTCTATGAGAAAATGTTTTAATTCAGAATAAAGTTTTGATATTTAAAGTATCAAAGTACACGTAGTTCCAGTTAACCTGAACTTAAGGGGAATCAAGAAAGGTTCAGATTAACGAGAAAGAAAATATTAATCAGGAAATTTGCACTGTCTAGGCTCAAAGCCTCTCAGATCAGATGAGAATGTTATGTCAGTGATTGGACGACTACTGCGCTAATGGCTTTCCCCTGCCCTGGTGTAGGCGTCCTAATGGGATTATAATAGTATTTTGCGGTCCTAATATGCGGTTTCCAGCGGGAGGCTTTCCCTTGGTTTGAAGGGACTCTCTCATCTTTAAGCCTAGACTGCAGAGAAATGACAATAAGTTGAGTCTAACCCAAAACACAGGTAGACCGGGTTCAGGTTCAGCCTAACGTACCATGGATCTACACGGAGAATGTCTTATACCAGAGTTGGATTATGTATCATTGTATAGAAGCATTACATAACCCGGAGATGAGCCTGATCTGCTTTACATTGGTCAGCTTACTGCGCACACTAATCAGGCAATAATCTAATTGTTCCTGCATAGCATATAAACCTTTCCACTACGGGTCAGATTTTCAGAAAATGTACAATTGGTAGCTGTACACATTTAGTAAATTAGGCTAAATTAGGCTGAAAAATGAGGAATACCGGGTATATCTGAGTATATTTGGTATCGCATTGATTTAAAGTATCAGTTCTGTTATGTTAAACTGCATTTTGAAGCTCATTTTTGTCTTAAATGTGGGTTGTTTGAGAGGATTGGTGAAGGCGAATTGTACATTTTCTGAAAATCTGACCCATACAATAGAGCCAGCTAAACAGTTTCAACTCCCTCAGCACTAATCAATGCTGGCTTCTAACATAATTGTTCTGGTTTCAAATTTCCCATGCATCTATTAATGACGACATTTTAAGCGTTTGCAAATAATACATTTCTCATTGCAGTGAAAGGATTTCCATTAAGCACTGTCAATGTCAACACATTCATCATCCGATGATGTGAATACATCAATTTCCAAAACATGCATGTGTGTATATTATAGATATAGATTGTGTTCGTGTGCAAGCATGACATGTACCTCCTGGTTGCCGTTCTGACATACCATTCAAAACATACATCATTTATTGCTATGGGCTAGACCACCCCACTAGATGTTGATACGGGAGATATATACGTGTGGAACTACTGTAAAAATGATGTAGCTAGAGCCGATGGGGAGAACATCCAAAAAAGCAAGTCCCCATATTCCCAATATATATGTATACCACATAATTATTGCAAACCCCACAGCAAGCAGTCCACGGTCCCTATAGAGCCAGGTTAGTGTGGGTAGACTTAAAAATAACTTAGGTATATCTATGCACCGGGCGAGGATCGATAAGACATACAATGCCTATACACTTTCAATGTTGACTTTCAATAAGATGTATCGATGCCTTCTCCACTATACTATGGTCGAGCACTTGCTTGAACCAACGAGAGTAACTCACGTTGCTTGAACTAGCTCAGTACCGAGCTTCTGTACCATATATGGGTCAGATTTTCAGAAAATGTACAATTGGCAGCTGTACACATTTAGTAAATGCTGCTAAATTAGGCTGCAATTTGGTCAATATTAGGTAAATTCGAGTATATTTGGCATTGCATTGATTCTGGCAATCTGTTTGGTTAGGTTGAACTGTGTTTTGAAATTTAGTTTCGTCTGAAATTTGGGTTATTTTAGAAGATTGGCGAAGTTGACTTATACATTTTCTGAAAATCTGACCCATATACAGTTTGGCTGCTCCTAATAAAGCTCCTGCCACCAAGGTCAAAAGAGCTATAGCCAAGGTCAACAGGCCGATCCCAGCGTCCCTAAGCTCTTTAGTCACAAGGTGAAGATGATCAGGCAGGAGGATGTGTGTGTGTGTGGGGGGGGGGGGGGGGGTATGTATCACCTATGGGGTGCTTAATTAGGTTAATCAGCATGGGGTTTAATTAGGATTACCTTGTGCTTATCTGACTAGCATCTGGTATGAGGGATTGATAGCGGACATGCTAATGCATCGTATTGATGTGGGGCAGAGAGAATAAAGACTGCTTTGTGTACTGCAGAGAACATACCATTTGTGATGTGTTTCAGGGAAATGAGTCACAAGTCGCAAAAATGATATTTTTCAAAGTGTTTTTATCACAAGATCTCTGTATTGAAATTTCTGATTTTTCGAGGGTTTAGCACTCATAGTTATATAAATCCATGTAACAAATTTCAGGACATTGTATTAAATATATCCATGCATTTTGAAGGCCTTCCTATGAGTATATTTAGTTACTTTACTGGTAATTACCAATCCAGAAACATTGCAAACTTTTTTTTCAAAAATAAAAATATCAAACTTAAAATATAGAAATACTTGTTAGGTTTCCTAGTGTTTACTATCATTGGAATCGGTTTGATCTCCTCTTTTCAAATATGGTGATATCTCAAAATCCATATTTTGCGACTTATGACCCTGAAATGAATCACATTTGGGATTTGTTGTCCAGGCCAGAAAAATAGACCCTATGTTTACTATTTGTATAGCTAACACCTGGTAGGGGGTAATGGTAACTTTTATTTGTTAACATTTCTTTTAGAAAATCACCTTTTCTGTAAATGAAAAGAATTCATCTTATATGTTCATGTGTACAACAAGTACAACATCATAATTGAGTTCCCATGGGGAGGAAATATCAATGGTCCAAATCTACCAATCAGGTGGAGAAAAGATTGACACCTTCAAAGAGGAATGTTAATAATGGATACAATTCAGAGGGAAATCTATTACCTGTTGGGTCTATCCGGGAGCAAGGACAATCTACCTACAACATGACAGGGTTACCCGAGTACGAGGCAATAAAGATCATTAATCATTGTTTTGAAAGCCATGTGTCAGAAGACGGAGGGCGATGACATGTAAAAAAGGCCTTGGTATCATGTCTCCATCAAGACCTCGCCACAAAAACTCTCATAAGATGGATTTTACAGCCATTTTACGGCAACTCTAGATCAGTTTGCTTATCAGCTGTAGGTGGGTTAGATTTTCAGAAAATGTACAATTGGCAGGTCTATATATCTAGTAACTTTTGCTAAATTCTGCTTAAAAAGATGATAAATTTTGAGTATATCTGAGTATATTTGGTGTCGCATTGATTTATAGTATCAGTTCTCTTATGGTAAACAGCATTTTGAAGCTCACTTTGTCTTCAATGTGGGTTATTTGAGTGGATTGGTGAAGGTGAATTGTACATTTTCTGAAAATCTGACCCAGAGGTGTTTTGTTCGTGTATACGGTGAGTTTGTTCCCCGTCTGTATGTCAACTGTCGCTTTAAACGCCTTTCAGGGATAAGGAAACAGGGTGATTGCGGAGGTCTAGGCGTCAACACATTGGGTAAAATCCCATTGAGTTTTCTCTCCACGCACGGCCAAAATCGGGCCAAAATCTCAAAATGGTGGAGCAATCAATCCCAAAATGCATCAGGAGTTGTCAACAAAATAACGATCGCTCCCTAACAATACCCTCGTCACGTGACGGATCATTTTACCCAGCATTCCAGACAAGGAGCCTCGTTCTGGCATCATCTCGTCTGCAAGTCTCGTGGTCGAGATTTGGGCGAGATAATCCGAGGAACTATAAGGGAGGGAAGTGTCGACCCTTTACTTCGGTAGACAATATTATTCATAAGAGACTTCTTTCTTTATTTCTTTCAGACGCAGCGTCTGGACCTTGTGACGTCATGAATATAAGTACTTGCTAGCTACTTTATGCCACGTGTCAGGCACAAGTATGATATTGTTTATCACTGAAAGTGTAGCAAGTCTTTCCGACACGCAAATCCTCTTATAAGTTCGTCGACTCTCGCCGAAAAAAAGTGACATCCAAGGAGGAGAAATCTATTTTTCTCTTGTCTTAGAACCGCTGCTGCAATCTCCATAACATATCAGCCCTGAGGCTAGACTATAGTGTCTTTTCCATCTTGAACAGGAAATCATTTACTTATGTTTTGCATGCGAGGAAATTTATATAATAGGCGAAGAGAAGACAGTTGCAGTAATTCAAATGTGCATTTTATGTTTTCTATTTTCGTTTTTATCACTCGTTTTAATGTTGTAAATTCGGTCCAGGAGTTATATATACCGGCCACAGAAAGTTGCGTGTGGGAAGTGCTGGCAAAAATATCAAAATAATTATGGAAAAACCATATAACACTAGATAATTAAAGCATTATCATCGACGTTTTAGCCTTTTATCATATATATCTTTCCATTAAATATTAACTGAACAGGTATACATGGGTCAGAATTTCAGAAAATGTACAATTCAACTACACTAATCTTCTCAAATAACCCAAATTTCAGACGAAAATAAACTTCAAAATACAGTTCAGCCTAACCAACCAGATTGCCAGCGTCAATGCAATGCCAAATATACACGAATTCACCTAATATTGACCAAATTGCAGCATAATTTAGCCTAATTTACTAAATGTGTACAGCTGCCAATTGTACATTTTCTGAAAAACTGACCCACATGTATTACAACCTACAGTACACAGACACGTGGGTCAGTAGTACACTATCTTCCACATTTATCAAGGTTATTTCTGGACTTGCTTATGCATACCAGTGTAGGACTAATAGTGTTATAGTGAATGGGGGGTCGGACACTTACTGCTAATCATAATCTAAATGCTTTAGATATTGCTCTGCTATCGGTAGGGGAGGCTAGCACCAATGTCATTGGGGTCTCGTAAATAAGTCCCCTGACTCCCTCTAATAGACTCAGTAGACGGTGAGGTAAAACGTAATGGAATCCGTCTCTCTTTATGAAGGCCAATGATTAGATTTGTTCATATTTCATTTTTATTTGGTTAATTTAAGAGGAACGCACGCCTTGAAGGCTGGGAAGCAGTAGGCGTCCAATCACAGATATACCATTTTTATTATATCTGATGTGAGAGGTTGTGACCAAAATGAAAGATCTTTCAATAGCAACGATCACAACTGGGAGAGACAGAAAGGGAGACAGACAGACAGAGGGAGAGACAGAAAGATAGACAGACAGACAGAGGGAGAGACAGAAAGAGAGACAGAAAGAGAGGGAGAGAAGAAAATGACAGAGAGGGAGAGACAGAAAGAGACAGAGAGGCAGATACATAAAGAGAGACAGCTAGACAGAGGGAGACAGAAAGAGAGAGAGACAGAAAGAGACAGAGGGAGAGACAGAAAGAGAGACAGAGAGAGAGACAGAAAGAGAGAGAGGGAGAGACAGAGAGAGAGACAGAAAGAGAGACAGAGAGAGAGACAGAAAGAGAGAGAGGGAGAGACAGAGAGAGAGACAGAAAGAGAGACAGAGGGAGAGACAGAAAGAGAGACAGAGGGAGAGACAGAGGGAGAGACAGAGGGAGAGACAGAAAGAGAGACAGAAAGAGAGACAGAGGGAGAGACAGAAAGAGAGACAGAGGGAGAGACAGAGGGAGAGACAGAGGGAGAGACAGAGGGAGAGACAGAAAGAGACAGAGGGAGAGACAGAAAGAGACAGAGAGAGAGACAGAAAGAGAGAGAGAGGGAGAGACAGAAAGAGAGACAGAGGGAGAGACAGAAAGAGAGACAGAGGGAGAGACAGAAAGAGAGACAGAGGGAGAGACAGAAAGAGAGACAGAGGGAGAGACAGAGGGAGAGACAGAGGGAGAGACAGAAAGAGAGACAGAGGGAGAGACAGAAAGAGACAGAGAGAGAGAGAGACAGAAAGAGAGACAGAGAAGTGCTATATATGATTAGTTTATAATTTATTCATTGTCCCCAAATCCTATCGTACATACTGGTATTGCTGATACACAAGTCCTCTATATACCTCCAGTAGATATATATGGGTGATACACAGGGAAAGCGTAGTCTTTGGCACACTATAGTAATTAACGCGGTGTTAATGAAGCAATAATTAGATGTGTGTGATTGTACATGTTTGACATGAAGTACTAATGATCGCCGCCAGGGGACATGCAATAGTACCAAGGTCACTCCAAGGTCACGCCACGCCCATAAAACTGCTTCTCATTAATGCAAAATTAAAGAGAATTTACCAATACACGCCCGCCTGCCAGGTATTGATCTATAGCACCTCAACTATAGGATGGGTCACATTGTCAGAAAATGTACAATTCAACTTCACCAATCTTCTCAAATAACCCCAATTTAAGACAAAAATAAAGTTCAAAATACAGTTCAACCTAACCAAACAGATTGCTAGAATCAATGCAATGTCAAATATACTTGAATTAACCTAGTATTGACCAAATTGCAGCCTAATTTAGCATAATATACTAAATGTATACAGCTGCCAATTGTACATTTTCTGACAATCTGACCCCTATATACGTGACCTGAGCTATGCTTCACATTGTGAGATGGTTAATAGACATGAGCTGCATGGTGTTTATAGAGGAGGCATGTGGATAACCTATAGAGTGAGGTAAACGGTGTGTTGTTTGTCAAAGGTATGTTGCTGTGTTGTGTTATAGTATATACCTGCATGGCCAGTTCGTCAGGATACAATCGCCAGCTCTAGACATTTAGTACCGTATAACTACTGTTAAATTAGACTGAAACATTATAAATATGTTGAAGTGTTTTTCGCCCCTCATTTCTATCTTAATTTTGGTTTATTTTAGAGGACTGGTGAAAATCAATTGTACATTTTCTGGCGACTTCACCCAAGTGTTCCTCTAGTACACTAGACATTTAGTACCGTATAAATTCTGTTAAATTAGACTGAAAAATGATAAATACCAGGTTGTATACCTGAGTATATTTGGTATTGCGTTGATTATTCAAAACATCTGCTCGGTTATGTTGAATTGTTTTCCCCCTCATTTCTATCTTAAATGTGGATTATTTGAGAGGACTGGTGAAAGCCAATTGTACATTTGCTTGCGACTTCACCCTATGGTGTTCCCACTACAGAAGTAGAAGGGTTTCCAACGCTGGGTGGAAGTTTGACGTGGATACTTTACCTCAGTCCTGCTATAATGATAAGTAATGAGAAGGAACCTCACCTGCAATGTACAAGGTAAACACATGTTAAGAGGATTTGACATAATATTGTCAAACAGTTATCAGAACAGACAGATACACTCATTTAGGTTCATCAGGAAAGTCTACTTGTAGAGGATGATTCACCCTGTTCTGATATGGTATTTGAATATATCACATTGTAACACTGATAGCATATGTATGACAAGTATTGAAATAAAAAACTTATAATAATAATAATACTTAACAGTGGCTGTTTTATATATTGTATATATTTTGCCGGGATGTTTAGTCCACTAACTCCTTGGGTAGTATACTACCATTAAATGGGAAGAACATTCAAGGGAACATGATTGCAAAAACCCACAGACGGCTAAAAGAAACTACGTAATGTATTTCACCACCAAACAACGAAATTATTTGTTTAACTGTTCTAAATCTCGTACAATGTCACAACCCCTTTATTATCGCTCACTTGATCACCGATCGCTCACTTGATCACCGATCGTGGGGCTATAATCTGGCATCTGTAACCCTACATGAACCATATATACCCTATGAACGGGTTTTCAACATGTATGTAGTACAAAATACCAATATTACAACATTCTGTGTACTGTACTGTACTGTACTGTTTTATTATTGTCTCGATCATGCCTCTTTATATAGATATGTGGCGACATCTGTATTGTAACCTTTCAAACAACAAAGAGTATAGGGTACTTTTCCTGCATATGTGTAATGCAAAAAATGTCATTATGTACAGCATTGCCGTAAAATTGTACCACCTATTATTATTGTATTCTGTATTATTGTTTTTTGACTACCCTCACATGGATCCCAATTAATGGGTATGTCTATGGAGTCAAAACACAATACATATTATTACTATATACTATGCTAGATTAAACTTAGCCGATGTTACCGTAGCACATCACCATACATTGATTTTTATATACCATGGCCCAGCAAGCTATGGATTCTTTTGCACTCTTTAAAAACAGCAAAGGTTTTAACCTGATAGGTTGGAATATCAGAAGCGTTACTAAGAACTTCAATGATCTCCAACACTCTATCAATCAATCGAATGATAACATAAATGTCATCTGTTTAACAGAAACCTGGCTCCACCAAGACTTGCATGACAACTTGTTTAATCTTGATGGATACAAGCTGTTTCGACAGGACAGGAAAGGAAAGAAACGAGGAGGTGGGTTAGCTATTTATGTACAAGATGACCACCAAGTCGATTCTGACCTGTATGCCTGCCATTCAGTATCAAATGAAAATATTGAAACCTTGATCTTGAAAATAAGAAAAGGTAAATCCAAACCATATACTGTCGTAAATGTTTACAGGCCTCCGAGCTCTCCTGTAAGTGCTTGCCTAAAAGAGCTTGAAAACTTATTGTCTAACTTGGATTATACAGGCGATGTCATAGTAACTGGTGACTTCAATATTGATCTCTGTGAGGCGAGGTCTCCTGGTAGCAAGGTCTTGGAATTGCAGGCAATATTTGATAAATATGGCCTAATACAATACATAACCGAACCTACCAGGAAGACCTTATCCTCCTCCTCGCTGATCGATCATATATATACAAATTCGAAAATTGTTAAATCAGCTGGGATTATTGAAAATTCAGCCTCAGATCACTACCCTACCTATATTACCTTAAAAAAGAATAGAAATAAATATGAGTCTGGTACATTCGATGCCAGAAACACCAGGTTCCTTGACCAGAAGATTCTAAATGAGATTCTACTAGACCAAAATTGGGAGGAATTCTTCCACTGTAACGATCCTAACACTTGTTGGGACATTATGTTGGATTATATTGTGAAATTCACTGACCGAATGTGTCCTGTTGAACGTTTTCACAGAGTGAGAAAAAAACAAATTTGGATGACTCCAGATATCACAACACTCATGAATAAAAGGGATAAACTATTCAAAAAAGCTATGCGTACAAACAATAAAGACCTCCTGATTGAGGCAAAAGAATTGCGTAACAAAATAACCTCTCTTTGTAAAAAAAGCAAAGCTGCTTACCTGAAAGACAGGCTTCAAAAAGACAAAGCAAACCCGAGAGCTATATGGAAAACGATTCGAACTGTCTTAAGCCCAGAAAAAAGTAAATCCAGTGGGACAGTTCACTTAGTTGGTCCTGACAATAAAATCATAAATGATTCCGATGTTCCCACTAAGTTTAACAACTTCTTTTTAGATGTTGGTCCATCCTTGGCCAGACAAATACCTCAGCCTGATAGAGCATCTGCTGATGAGGTCAGAGCTCGACAATCATCCCAAGGTAAAAGAAACTATAATGACTTTAACTTTAAGCCAGTCACCCCAAATGAAGTTATGAAAATTATTACAAAAATCGACCCCCACAAAAGCTCTGGAATAGACACTATTCCAGGAAAAATACTAAAAGGTTGTTTCCAGGCTCTGATTATGCAAGTGTCTTTCTTACTGAATCTGTCTCTGTCATCGGGTATTGTGCCTGATGCTTTTAAGATTGCAGTGGTGACCCCGCTTCACAAAAGTGGTCCCAAAAACACTCCGAATAATTACAGACCAATCTCAGGTATTTCAATGCCTGCCAAAATTCTGGAGAAAATAGTTCAAATCCAACTCTCTACCTTTATGGAGGAAAACAAAATTTATTATCAAAAACAATATGGCTTCCGCGCAGGTCACTCTGTTGATCAAGCCCATATTGATCTTTTGTCACCTATATATGAAAGTATAAATCGGGGGGAGGTCACCACTGCAGTCTTCCTTGATTTCAAAAAGGCATTTGATACTGTTAGTCATGATATTTTACTGGAAAAAATGGAAAGAATTGGCATTTGCAACCATGAAAATACATGGTTTGCAAACTATCTATCTGGAAGAACCCAAAGTGTAAGAGTTAATGGTTCAAAATCGACCCAAGGTAAGGTTACATTCGGCGTACCCCAAGGAACAATTTTAGGACCGATTCTATTCACAATTTACATAAATGATATGCACCAAGTTGTCCAAAATTCAACGATTCAGCACTACGCTGATGATACAGTGTTATTCATTAGTGAAAAACCTGCGGAACAAAACTCCAATCACCTTCAAAACGATCTAAACTTGATTGACACTTGGTGTAAATCAAACAAAATTTCTATGAATGTCTCTAAGACTAAATATATAACCTTCAAAAACACCCAGAGAAAAAAATCAGGAACTGAAACTGATAATCACAATCTTACCATGGGTAAAGAACCTATACTCAGAGTTGAAGAATATAACTACTTAGGCCTCTCAATTGACAAACACTTGTCATTTGGGAGTCAGGTGACTAAAGTTATCAACAATGTCAGATGGAAGGTCAGACTCTTGGGTAACGCCCGGTATATGCTCCCCAAAAAAGTGAAATTGGATATCATCAAAACTCTGATCATCCCCTTAATAGATCGAGGGGACGTGTTCTATTCTAGTTCAAATAAATACCAATTAAAAAGACTGCAATCTCTCCTGAATGCATCTGTAAGAGCAGCTCTGAATGTTAGTAAGAAACAATGTGTTGAGAAAGAATTCCAAAAATTGAATATTTTATCGAATGAAATGAGAAGGGAGGTCCATATACTAGAATGCGCACACCATCTCGCAAGGTCTGAATCAAACCTAGACCTACGACGCCTACCCACGAGGAGTCATTCAGAAAACAGAAAAATCCTCAAAATGATCCACCCTAAATCAGCCCTATATCGAAACAGTTTCCTTTATAAGGCCCGCAAAGCATGGAACGATTTAAAGGGAAATCTGCAAAATATTGAAATCAAAAAAGAATTTCGAAAAGATGTACTGTCACTGATCCGGGCTCGTATGAGATCTGGTTTGGCTTGAATATGGATCTCCCGTCTAATTGAATACTATTGAAAACATTATTTACGTGTGTCATTTATGCATATATTAAAACTTGGAATAGAACTATTCCTTCCCTTACAACATGCCCGAATTTATAAGGTATTTAAAATAATAGTATAACAAACCACTGAATCTCATTAGCTCATATTATCGGTTCACTCATGAACTTAGGTTATGAAACTTATATATATTGTTGTTCACCCATGCCCATGGGTTATCTGTGTACAGGACCTGGATAGAATACATGTAATTCTGTACTCTATTTGATATTACTTCTACTCTCTTGTACTGCCTTTCATACATTCTTGGATTGCCCAAGTACATGGGTCATCTAAGACCAGGCACTTCATCTACTATATATATATATTATCATGTGCGTTATAAATATTCCACTGTTATTTACTTGTAATCTACATAATGCTACATGCAAAAGTTTTATTATCATCATATGTTTTGTACTGTACTGCATGAACGCCTACAGACACAATGTCTTATACAGTTTTGTTTATATATTCCTTGAATACCTATACATGTAAATTCAAGCTGTACTGCTTGTCTCAGGGAAGTAGGTAATTTATTTATTAATTTTACCCTCCCGCGTAGTCACTTTACTAAGTCATCCTAGATTAGTCACTCTAAATCTATTCCAAATTTGTGGTAACTGCCGGAAGAGATGGTACCTCGCTGTATCATAAAGGTGTGTCGACCAATTTGTCTCTTTTATTCTACTCGACTGTACCCACTATGTACTCTTCGATTATGACAAATAAAAAACATCTTATCTTTTATCTTATCTTATCTAGTGCAGCGAGGAAACACAGTCTAGTGACACAACCATACATATGGCCAGCATTTGATAAACAAGCGCTGGTCTGGAAGAGAAATAAGACACTTGTCCACGGCGGGGTTTGTTTTGTCCCCAAACTGTCAGGATATATATGTGTCATAGTAAATATCCAACAAATCCAAAACTTTTCTTTTTCGAATATCATTTTCCTTTTCTAAGATATCCTAAGACATAATCAACATAACTTATGGATATCTTAATATCCGAATAGATACTTTCTTGGATTTCGGATTTTCTTTTTCTCACAGAAGTGAACACATAGCATGTCAAATGCGTGAGGGACTCCCTCATTTGTATATACTACTATGTGGTGTTTGACTATTAGCTAGTTGACTAGCACTAAGTCCCTTAGGCTATTCTCATAGACCAGAAATCAGACCAAAGTGAAGTTGGTTATTAGATGATACATTTCCTTTATTTTTAAGAAACATTATTTTAGGAATTGTTTTAAAACTATTGCCTCTAAATTAACGGCTATGAGTTGATGGAATTCATTACTACACATATATTTATATGTATCAAAAATAATAAATAATCAAGGTGCGCTAGTCTATGCATGACAGAAAGGTTTAGAGCAAAAAGAACAGATCCGATCAGTGTCATATCTCAAAAAAACTAAGTGCCATGTGCAATAGCAGCAGATGGCACACGTCATGGGTGATAGGGGAGTTGTCATAGTAAAAAGACTCCTTGTCATGGGTGAAAAGATCTCTGTAATGAAGAAATAGTCAGTGCCATGAAACTATTTGTTCAAGGAATAGGAATATCGAGATTGTTATAGGAAAAGGTGTCTTTGTTATGGATTTTGGCTATGCGTAATATGTGCAAAAAAAGAAGAAAAGTCTGTAATATTACACAGGTCGTACAGGTGACGACTTTGGGACGCAACAGGGTTCGAACCCACAACCTTCAGATGCCTCTGGGTCTAACTCCAGCACCTTAGACCACTGTGCCACCCGTCCCCACCAAGTCTAATCTGCATAGCCTAATTATTACAGAAAGGGAAATGGGATGACGTAACATTGATGATTGGATCGTTGTTTGTACTCATTTACAAGCATATACTAATTAACATATATCTTAATTTAGGACATGCATATAAATAGTGTGTCTCACTTAACAATGTATTGTATGTGGATAACGGAATCGTAACTTCTCCCAACAATTGGAATACAGGTGAGTGAGTGAGATTGGTTGCTTTACGCCCTCATCAACACATTTAATATGGTTATATCAAGGGCGGGAGAGCTGAGAGGGAGTGAGTGAGTGAGTGAGATTGGTTGCTTTACGCCCTTATCAACACATTTAATATGGTTATATCAAGGGCGGGAGAGCTGAGAGGGAGGCAGTTTATGATCATACCCAGGAAATAGAGATAGAGAAGAAGGGAGAGAGAGACAGATTAAAGAGACAGAAAGGCACTTTAAGGTCATACCCAAGACCTTCAACTGCAATACATATTTGCACAGAAGAAAGCTGTGCATTACATATGAGGAATCGTACTTCATGTCAGTTTATGGAATCTCAGAAAACATTACACGTTTATTATAAAACTCCTCCTGTGAGAAATTAATCAAGTTTCCACACTCTAGGCCCAAACCCTCAGATCAGATAAGAATGGTATGTCACTAGTGATTAGACGCCTAATTCGCTACTCGGTTTCCTGGCCTATGACTAGGCACCCTAATGTGAATATAATGACATTTTGCGGTCTTAATCGAATTGTAATGGCACTTTTCGGTTTGAGGCGAGAAACTTTCCCTCCGTTTGAAGGGACTCCTCAACTTAGGGCCTAGACTCTTGGACAGTATTGTCCAAGAGTTTTGCATTTCACAAAATGGAAACATTAGTGACAAATTGATATCCCATCTCCAGAGCTTCCCTATAATCTAGTAGCATGATATAATAAATACCCCGACTAAGCCTACTAATATAATTGGGGCATTAGACGCCAACCTAATAATCAAATAAAAGTGGTCATACTTAAGGACATCACTTAACAGACTGCTACATGTGGTAATTAACATAACATTCCCAAGCAACCCATTCCACTACTGTAGATTACACACAGATTAGCATGAAATATACTCATTCACGGGTAAAAATAGACAAACCTCGAGCTTTAGGGTCAGATTTTCAGAAAATGTACAATTCAACTTCGCCAATCTCCTGAAATAACCCAAATTTTAGACGGAAATAAAGTTCAAAATACAGTTCAACCTAACCAAACAGATTGCTAGAATCAATGCAATGCCAAATATACTCGAATTTACCCATAATTGACCAAATTGTAGCCTAATTTAATGTACATTTTCTGACAATCTAACCCGTTAGCATGTTTATTCAGGTTAATTACCCCAAATGGTGGATTTAACCCTAGCATGCAAACTGCCATACACCTGTACATGGGAAGTATGCTACATAATGTTCATGAATTACACTTCAAGCAGTAAAATGAGTCTCCCATAAATGGGTCAGATTTTCAGAAAATGTACAATTGCCAGCTGTACACATTTAGTAAATTCTGCTAAATTATAAGCTGCAATTTGGTCAATACTAGGTAAATTCGAGTACATTCGGCATTACATTGATTCTAGCTATGTTGTTGGTTAGGTTGAACTGTATTGTGAAATTTATTTTTGTCTTAAATTGGGGTTATTTCAGAGAATTGGTGAAGGTGAATTGTACATTTTCTGAAAATCTGACCCGCATGATACCGATTGCATGTGTAGGAACTAAGTTATTAACCATAATAACAGCGCATATCAAACCAGAGACAGGCAATTATCATTTTTTAATCAAGTTGGGATATGATTATCATTAGTTTGACTACACTTTATTATTAATCGATGTAATGCCTGTCATTTCGTTTTGAATGGAGAATCATTAGAAGACTTTGGATCGGGATGAAAGGGACATTTCTTGATTCATCGACCCTGGCCATTTTCGAGTAATTGGGTCAGATTTTCAGAAAATGTACAATTGGCAGCTGTACACATTTAGTAAATTCTGTTAAACTAGGCTGCAATTTGGTCAATATTAGGTAAATTCGAGTATATTTGGCATTGCATTGATTCTAGCAATCTCTTTGGTTAGGTTGAACTGTATTTTGAACTTTATTTTTGTCTGAAATTTGGATTATTTGAGAGGATTGGTGAAGGTGAATTGTACATTTTCTGAGAATCTGACCCATTTGCAGATTTTAAAGAAATTTTATAGAAGAGGCCGGAGGAAGATGCCATGCCTCTTAAGCATGGACTCTTTAATGGATTGCATGCTTTACCTGCTGTAACGGCCCGCGCAGAAAACAGAAATTAATTTCTTAGATGAAAACACAAAAACCCATTCAAAGAAGGGTCGAGGTGGCGAATTCTTTTATGTCAAAATGTCCATATTTTCCCAGCAACTTGGCAAAATAATTTTGAATGGGATTTTTTTATTTTCATACCAGCGAAGCTTCAATAATTAATAAAGAACCTCCTGTCATCCGAATTAAATAGGGTCATACCGGTTATTTCAGCTCAATTATTTTGCACAGGGAACGCACAGGGAACGCCGTCATCTTAATCATGCTACTGATGCACATACATAATGGGCGCTGGTGGAACGCTGGATGAAACGCTGGATGGAACGCTGGGGTATAAACAATATTCGATAAGGGCGTCACTGTAATGCATTATGCATTTGATAAGCTTCATTCACTATTATCTTAATTTGCAGCGCAAGTCAATCGCTTGGTCTGATAGAAATGCATCATGAATATGATGAGTGAAGCGTGGCGGCAGCAGCAAGTAGGCCTATACATGATTGAATGATAACGGGCTACCGTCAGTGTAGGCCGCCATATGTGATCCGTTTTAGGAAAATGAGTCATAAGTCGCAAAATATGGATGTTGAGATACCATGATATTTGAAAAGAGGAGATCAAGCCGATTCCAATGATAGTAAACACTAGGGCATCTAATAAATATTCCTATATTTTAAGTTTGATATTTTTTTTTTTTTTTTTTTTTTTTATAAGTTTACAATGTTTCTGGGTGGGTAACAACCAATAAAGTAACTAAATATACTCCATACGAAGGCCTTCAAAACGCAAGGATATATTTAATTCAATGTCCTGAAATTTGGTACATAGATTCAGGTGACTATAAGTGCTCAATCCTCCAAAGATCAGAACATTCCAACAAAGATATCTTACAACTAAAACACTTAGACTTAGAATATCAATTCTGCGACCTGTGACTCATTTTCCTGGAACATATCACATATGATTGTATCAAGGCCATATGACTGTATCATTCCACCTGATCATAGTTGTCACACAATGTACCAATTCATGCCAATGATACATGATATATAGGCCAGGCTTGTTATTGAAGAAGCTCTGCCGATTCTAGGAAATATTTGCCCGATATATGCATCCTAACCCTAATCTATATATATATGTATGTCCTTATAAAAAAACAAGTGGAAACTGGGTCCCGTTGGAAGGTGGTATGATTTCATGCGTTTTTCCCCAGGAACAGGGAAATATCAGGATCAGTCGGTAAAGATCAAATAGGCCTAGATCATTTAAGGTTTTTTTTGTTGTTCTTTTTTTTTAGAAAATTTTATTTGGTCAAATTATTCACAATAGCAATGAATCTCATTTCCAAATTGAAAAGCATATAAAGAGATTTGATATCAAGCAATACATCTAAATCAAGGAAGATTTAATAATTGAAGTGATATAACGAACCATTACAATTTATATAAGAAGATCTTTATATTAAGACTGTACCAACGTATCTGGCCAGAAAACCAACATGTCCTTTCTACCGAATACTTCTGAGCTGAGTGTTTTCCTGACAACCATATTGTGTGATGTAACACAAGACAATGTGTCAGGAATTGCACATTCATCTCTGAGCAAGTGGTGGTAAGCGAAAACCAATCTTAGCAATTTCCTCTCAAATGAAACATGTTAATTCATGCAAATCAGCCAGAGGAAGTCCCTGTCAGGGGTAGATCAAACCTTACCCGACTTTTTGTTTGTGAGATGTTGGGGGGGGGGGGGGGGGGGGAGCAGGCGGGAGGGGGGCTAGGCCGTACTAAAATCTGTAGACATCAATTATTAAATTATTCTGTGTTGCAATTAAGACTGCATCCCCATGAACATTTTTAGCAGTCTACCGATACGTCAAATGAATGGCTTTTATCCTTTTATAGGCTCCCATAGCTAGAGGAAAATAATTGAGAATATTGCCAAGGGGCTCCCTACCCCCCTCCCCCCCCCCGGCCCCACGTAAGATCCCTCGCAGCCTGTCATGACGTCTCTTTTGAGGTCACAGAGTGACCTAGTTACTTTCTCCATCTAATCTCGGCATTGATTTGCTTGTCAGAGAAAGAGACAGTTTAATCTCGTTTTCTCGAGTCACTCGTACATGCAGTGAGATGCTCGTGGCCAGCATCAATCAAAGTAAAAATAAACACCAGCAATGAAAACTGACGTCTTAAGATCTGCACACACACACACACTCGGGTCAGACTTTCAGAAAATGTACAATTGGCAGCTGTACATATTTAGTAAATTCTGGTAAATTAGGCTACAATTTGGTCAATACTAGGTAAATTCGTGTATATTCGGCATTGCATTGATTCTAGCAATCTGTTTGGGTAGGTTGAACTGTATTTTGAACTTTATTTTCGTCTGAAATTTGGGTTATTTGAGAAGATTGTTGAAGTTGAATTGTACATTTTCTGAAAATCTGACACACTCATACACTGCCCTATCTCTCACTGGCTCCTCAGTCAAACCTATGCCAGGATGATGAGCGGATAACTTAATCTTTTAAATTGAGACATGTACAGAAATTGATACGAGGAGAAGGGTTTTATTGGGGGAGGGGGGGGGGGGACTGATAATCCAGCAACATGTTTCTGTTAATGAGTTTATTCATATTTATGATTATTGTGTCTCTAATCGCCTGAAAATACAATACAGATTGTATGAAGCAATATCAGATATTTGACGGATTCTGACAGTTCAATCGATATAATTAAAGTTAATCTACTTCAACTAATGTATCTATAGGCAATTAAACAAGTAGCATTTAATTTGATTTCATGACCTGTAATAAAATCGTTTGTTGTGTTTGTGTAACGATTCTACTATACTATATGAACATTTCCATCGAGCTCCGGGTAGCTCCAGATCCGGACACCTCCGGATCCGGCCACCTCCGGGTAGTACCTCCGGACGCCACTAGGAGTCTACATTTCAACTCATTATGATATTTATACTTTGTATTACTTGATTAATTTATTATTAATTAACCATTCATATTATTCCATCCGGATTTTAACCATGATGGTTATCACATATTTCTCTATTTATGTACAAGTTTGTACTTATTTCATCATTATATTTATTTAGTTATTCCTGATTTGTATTGCAAACATAGTCTGTTCTTGTGTTGAATATTATTGATATATCCAATGTATTTTGTTCACTAATCGGGTTGAGGAGCAAGGTCTTCAACCCAACACACAAGGAGGAATAAAGAGAACATATGAAAGAAGTATTTCACTCTTGATGTTATAGCTCGGATCCGCTTTTGAAACATAGAATATTTCAACCCTTGGTCCTTCGGAACTTTAATATAATCCGGCCACTATAGTTCCTTTCCTCCCATCTCCTGCTAACGATATTGGTAATATATTTATTCTCGCAGAAGTAAACCTATACGATCACGAAATATCATTATTTAATATCGATTAACATTAAGCCGGAGCTGAAAGACAGACGTACATCGATGGCCACATAGACATTGGAAAGAACATAGGCAAGAATCGCAACACTGGTGCCGTGAGTGTGAGGGAAAAATACTTTTGTATTTCTTCCTAGAACACTGGATTGTCTGCTGGACATTGAAGTTTCAAGGGATTATACACAGTCTGCTTATTTTTCTCACTATCCGGACCCATCCGGACCTCCAGGATCCTCCGGATCTCATTGGATCTTTGTCTCCATTTTTCTTTGGAAGTATCCGGAGCTGGAGATAGTCATTGGATATCGTCTGGATACATCTCAAATTAACACGGAATATTTAAACTTGGGTTTATTTTTATTTTTGGGCAGAGTGATATAAGACAACTTATGTTCACTGGTTAGACTCCTGGATGGTGTGGACACTGCTTCGCCTTGCTGTTGCTGTGGAGAGATTTTTGATTTTCTTCTCCTGAAGGGTTCAAACACGATTGGACTGCTTTTTGTTTTTTTTACTTAGTATATTTTTGTATTTCTTCCCAAATAAACGGACTTGGAGTCACAGGAAGGATTAAACATGGCTACTGATTTGACGAAGGAGATAATATCTGGCATAGAACTCAAGGACGTGGATCCTAAGATCAGGGATTACATCTTACAAGCAGCTAAAGACAAGGAAGATGTTGACAAGAGGTTGGCTTTGACAAGAAGCGAATTTAAAGATGTCGCTGGTGAGCGTGATGCTGCCATAAATACGGTGGATCAGCTCCAGGAGGATCTTATTCGTAATAAGAATGCTTTGGATCAGGCTGCTTCTGATACGGATTTGCTGCATAAGGAGGTTACTTCGAAGGAAAAGACCTTGAAGAGTATGAATACGGAACTGCTATTAGCTAAGGCTAATGTCGATGATGCAGTGAAAAACGTGGACTATTGGAAGAGTGAAGCTCGAGTTAATAAAGCTGAGTTAAACGAAACCAAAAGTTTGTTTAAAATGAAAGATGGGTCTGATGTGAGAGATACTGAATTTTGGAAATCATTGGATTCCAATCCTTTGTATGGCCATATTGGAACACGCGGCGGGAAAAAAGTTTCTTTTATGAAGAAATCACGAGGATCTCTGTCGTTGTTTGATGCTGTGGAAGTTGAGGAGGATGAAAATATTTGTCCGATCAAGATCAAGGATTCTTCCACAGATATATCTGTGAGTCATTGGTCAGAGAAGCCCAAATGCTCAATGCCTCCAGCCTTCGAAGGAAAGGATTGGTACCAATACCTTGTTCAATTCGAAAATATTAGCTTTGCTAATAATTGGTCGCAAGAAACAAGGATGAAAGTGCTTTTCTCCAAATGTAAAGGAGAGGCTGCAAGCGTTGTTAATGATTTTGACATCTCAGAAGGATCATATCAGGACTTAGTCACCGTATTATGCAGGATATATGGAGGAGGTACTCCTGAAGACCGAGAAAATACCTTCTATTCAAGAAAGCAAATTCCTGGTGAGGATCTAAATGCCTTTGCAGTTCATCTTAGATCTTTGATGATCTGGGCCTTTCCGGGTGAAAGACATAATTTTCATACTCGGCTGCTGATTCAGCAGTTCATTAAAGGCATGTTGGACAAGAAGATCGCATTGGAGGTTCATGCTCGTCAGCCTAAGTCATTATTCGATGCCCTGGACTTAGCAAATCGGTATAAAAGTGGAATAAAAACACTTTTTGGAGTTAATGCCAGCTCTGATGTGTTGACTACAGTTGCTGCTGTTTCTCATACAACTGTGACCGAGTTTGACGAATCAGATGAGGAAGAATATGGAATAAATGCTTTGGGAGAGAGAACAAAGTGGTCGGGCTACAGGAAAAGTGGACCCTGGAGGAATAAATCATCTCAGACTCCTTATTGCAAGTGGTGTGATACAGCCGGACACTCTACCTTTTCATGTAAAGGTTTCCTTGATGCTAAGAACAAATCCGGAATCTTGGATCAGAAATCTGGTAAAAGCATGGCTGGTCTTGAGGGAAACGACTAGTGGTTGTGTTGGACAAGGCCATCAACTCAACCACCCTATCTCAAAGTGGCTTTTCCGACCAGACAATTACAGCAATGAATAATTCTTCAGGACCTTCTTTCTTAGGGGAGGGTACGGCCCCTGAAGCTCCTGATTTATTACTGGTGACCAGGCCTGAAGAAAATATTTATTGTCTGCCTAACTTAAAAGGAGCAAGATGGTATGTACCTGCTACTTTTGGAAGAGATTTGTATCACCTATTAGTGGACACTGGAGCCTCCATCAGCTTGATCGATGAGGGTATATATTCCTCTATGATCAACCCACCTTCATTGTTACCCACTTCGGATAAGGTCATTGCTGCTAATGGCAGTGATATAACCTTGTTAGGTGTTGCCAATTTCCACTTTGATCTTGGAGGAAAGTTGCATGTCTGGAGATTTTTCGTTGGACGTATCCATAGAGAATCCGGAATATTAGGCTTGGATTTCCAGATGGCAGTGGACATGGCGTTTAGAAGCAAAACTGGGGAGATTGATATAAATGGAAAGAAAACTTTTTGTGAATTTGTATCGAATAATGGAGCCCTGAGAGTTAAGGAAAGAACTAAAATTAAGAAGAATTCAGTGACGATGGTAGAAGCAATCTGGACTGGCCCTAGGAATGGCATGAGCAAATGTGATTTCCTTGTGGAACCTCCTATGTACATAGACGATGACAGAGGCTTAGTGAATTTTCCTACCATGATAGGATATAGAGAAGAGGAGGAGTTGTATGGGTTGCCTGTGATGAATATCACCAACCAGGCACAATTCATTGAAGAGGGTGAAATATTAGGCGTTGCTGAAGTGGTTTCTCAAATAGAGAACACTAGGAATGATGAGTCGATAGACATCGCTGGACCTGAAAATTCTACCTTGGAGGATGAGCGAATTACTGTATTGTTGGAAACAATTGCTCGTGATCCGGCAATGACCGAATATAATTTGCCTCAATACCTGGAACAGCTGGTTTCTCAGAGTGACATTACCACCGAGAGGGAGAAAGATTTGGTTAGATCTGACCTACTGGAATTTTTCAATATATTCCAAAAACCTGGAGGAGACCTAGGCAGAACGGATAACGTGAAACATCACATAAACACTGGAGATTCGGAACCTATCAAGCAGAGCTATCGCCGCTTACCCATAGGCAGGAGAAAAACAGTGGAAGAAGAGCTAGTAAAGATGTTAAATAAAGGAGTTATTTCGCCTAGTGATTCGCCATGGTCATCACCGATTGTTCTGGTCAAAAAGAAGGATAATTCCATTCGTTTCTGTGTGGATTATCGCAAAGTAAATGACATCACTAAGAAAGATGCGTTCCCCCTACCTAGAATCGACGAAAGTCTAGATGCTCTTGGGAAAAACATGTATTATTCTACCCTGGATCTCGAATCAGGCTATTGGCAAGTGGAATTGGATGAAGAATCGAAGGAAAAATCTGCATTCGTCACCCATATAGGCTTGTTTCGCTTCAATGTGATGGCATTTGGGCTATGCAATGCCCCAGCCACATTTGAACGCATGGTAGAAAGTATGTTACAAGGATTGCGCTGGACAAAATGTATGGTTTACTTGGATGATATAATTTCCTATGGAAAATCATTGGAAGAAGCCAGGAAAAATCTGAAATGTGTCTTTGAGAGAATACAAAAATTTGGTTTGATTTTGAAACCGAAGAAATGTGTACTTTTCAAGCGCTCTGTTAGATTTCTAGGCAGAATAGTTAACAGCGAAGGGAGCAGACCAGATCCGGAGAAGATCGAGGCTATTACACACTGGCCACAGCCACAAAATATCAAAGATATTCGTTCCTTCTTGGGACTTGTAGGATATTACAGGGATTTTATTCCAGAATTTGCGGAGAAGGCTGAGCCTATGTTCCAACTGCTCAGGGATCATACGAAATTTGTATGGAATGAAGATCGGGAGAAATCGTTTTGTCTACTGAAAAGTGCATTGATTTCTGAGCCTATCCTAGCATATCCAACCGAGAATGATTTATTTATTCTCGATTCTGATGCCAGTAATTTTTCAATTGGCTCAATTTTGTCTCAAGTACAGGACGGAGAAGAAAAAGTTCTTTGTTATTTCTCCAAATCATTGGATTCTACTCAGAGGAATTATTGTACAACGCACAGGGAGCTGCTTGCGGTGATTAAGTCCTTGAAAAAGTTCAAGCATTTCATCTGGGGCACAAGATTTATCATTCGTACGGATCATTCTTCATTGAGATGGGTCCTGAATTTCAAGGATGCTGATGGAATTTTAGTTCGGTGGCTGTCTATTCTAGCTTATTTTGATGTGGATCAATCTAAGATTCTCCACCGTCCAGGAAAATTTCATAGCAATGCCGATGCTCTTTCAAGAATGAGGAAGATCAGGAGATGTAAAAATCCTGGCTGTGTCACGTGCAGGAAGGACCCTTGCAAACCTATTGGTATGGTATCTTCTGTCGACGATATGACAAGCAAATGGGAGGAAAAGAAGGGATTTTTGCAGGAAGTTTTTCCTTGCTCAGAGGGTGAGATGGCGAAATATCAGGATGAAGACAGAGATATTGCCAAGATCAAGTCACTGGTTCGAAGTAAAGAGGAACTTTCCACTCAGGAGATTCGTGCAGAAACACGAGAGTTTAGAGTATTGTATGGTTTCCTCAGCAAGATGATAATACGCAATGGGATTCTATATGTGATATATCATGAAGAAGCCTCAGTTTCTGACATGACTATCGTTGGCCCGTTGAAGATACGGATGGCTATTTTCCGCATGTTACATGGTTCTCCTCAAGGTGGCCATTTTGGAAGAAAGAAGACCCTAGGAAAGGTGAAACAAACATTTTTCTGGCCACTTATGTCTGAAGATATAGAGCGATGGTGTGCTTCTTGTGATATTTGCCAACGTGTGAAAGATTTCCCTAGAAAAGGGAAGAGACCGCTTCATAATGAAATTTCTGGCGCAAGATTTGATAGGATAGCTCTGGATATTGCTGTAAATTTACCTTTGACTCTCAGAGGTAACATATGCTTTATGGTGGTCCAGGACTATTATTCAAAATACATGGAGGCATTTCCTATGCCAAATTACCAAGCTGACACTTGTGCTACCCACCTTATGGAAGGCTGGATCTTGAAATTTGGAGCTCCATTGAATATTCATTCGGATAGGGGTGCCAACTTCACTTCTTCTTTATGGAGAGAGTTGTGCATATTGATGTCTATAAAGAAGACATTTACCAATTCTTATAGGCCTCAATCCGATGGATTAGCTGAAAGATCGATTAGGACTCTGAAGACAGCTTTGTCGGGCTTGGCAAATCTCCATAGAAATGACTGGGACCAGCTGATTCCATATATCACCTATGCTTATAGGTGTAGTTTGCATGAATCAACCGGCTGTTCTCCAAATCTACTTACCTTTGGTGAGGAAATTTCAATGGTGCCTGCAGTCATTTATCGGAATTATGACGAGAATTTTGAAGCAAGGTGTCCAAATAACCAAGTGTTATACATCAGAGAACAACTCCTGAAGGCACACGAGTTTGTAATGAAGAATTTAAAACGATCGGTGAAAGCACAGAAAAAGGTCTATGACAAGAATACATTGGTCAGAGAATATGCTCCTGGAGTTTGGGTCTACAAATTTATCACAGTGAAAACTGGACGGCCACTGTGTGGAAGATGGGAGGGTCCCTTTCAAATAGTTGAAAAACTAAATGAATGGACCTATGTCATTGATAAAGGCACGAAGAAAATGGCGAAAATACATGTGGATTATCTGAAGCCCTGCCTAAAACCTGCTAATGAAAGCAGAGATAATGATTTATCGCCAGAAAGTGCGAGGAGAACCAGAACGAGGGTGATTAAGGCTCCCACAAGATATGGCTTTCCCTGATTTTAAATGATAATTTTATTCAATATCTGGAGGAGGAATGTTGACTGAACATTAGATTTGATTCCCTGCCTTCGGGAGAGCCATATGCACGTAAAGAAGCCTCTGGTGAACACGGGAGAGAGTAGATACGATTACATGGTGGATTTACGGCCATTTTGAAACCATGATTGGGTCTATTTCCACATGGAAATATTCCTTTTGTTTTAATGACAATTTCAAGCTAACCTAAGGTGTTAGATAGGCTTCTTTGAAGCAATTTACCATGAGAAAACTTTGACGGCTCTTCCTCGTCGACAGCCGGTAGGAGGAGTAACCAGGAGACGGTCTCATTCCACGGAGCCCGGGGAAGCAAGCCAATATGTTTAATTTACATATTTAACGAAGAAATATGTATTCTACTGCTATTATTTAGCATTTTATGATCAAATTCTCGGTCAAAGTCAACCCTCATTGAGTTTCTATACACTTTTCAACCTGTCGTCGATGGAAATAAACACCGCGCTAAGAAGTAAACAAAGCGGAACGTTGCGTCGGTGAGCGCTATGGCGGACACCTCGACACGCGGAGCGTCTACCTTGCCGGCAAGGCGCTGATGCCCTTGGTTCGCTGCAATGTGCACTCTGCCCATACGGATAAAAGTAGTATAGGAAATGTTGATTTTTCCCTGGGGTTTGACTATATAGCCTGAATGATATTATTTCTTTATTTTATTCGCGAGGTAATATGCAGTTTTCTTGCAATCTATTACCTAATATGGGTAAGGAACCGTGCAGAGTGGATCCTCGCCACCTGTATGTCCATATATGGGCATAGTTTTTGGGTGTGGCTCGGGTTGGCACCTATATAAGACGGGTGAAGCACGTGCACAGCAGGTTGCGTTCCATTTCAACACTGAAGTATACATAGGATCGAGACGTTTATGTCCTCCGGAGCTGTCCGGACCTGCTTTTGTTGAAGTTATCGATTGACAATTGGAACCATGCCTTCATCAAGTGAAGATGATAGAGTGTACGACCGAAGTAACAAATTCTCTGGCGAGAAAAAGGATAAGAAGAAGCCCACGGAGAGCAGGAATCGAAGGAAATCTGACAGTGTTAGCAGAGATTCCTCTGAGCGTCGCTCCCGTTCCAATTCGCCTGGCAGAGAGAGGGGTTTGTCCTCCGAGTTTACGGACAAGATTAGGCCTCCTCTGCTCAAATTGAAGAAACCAAAGGACACTAGACATGGCAGGTGTGTACCAGTTACTGATTCTGATCAGGACTCGGAAACAGAAGAAATCATATTCGTCAACATTACTGAGGCCGATCTTATACGCAAATACGAAGAGTGGATAGATGGAATTCTTGGTAGAATTGTATCTGAAGACACCCGGAGAGAGCTGCGCTCTATTGTGTATAAAGGACATGACAGTGCATCGACGGGTGGAGGCAGCTGCCCGTATCTCCGTTGTACAGGCAAGGTATTGCATAGCCGTCTAGCCTGGCTTAGGCACATGGAGGAAAATCATCTCCCCAACCGTTGGGAGTATATGTGTGGGATCCGTCACCAGACCTCTGGACCATGCAAGAATAAACAATTACGGATGTGCTCTTCTGTCCGCCACATGATGTGGGTGCATAATTTGTCACAAAATCAGGCTGGACTGAGGTGCTTAAATAACAGCGACAGGTTTTGCAATTTGGCCAGCAATCCTGACTATGGTGAGAAAGATCCAGTCGCCACAATAGCCCGGAAAAGAGCTGCTCCAGCCAGCTCATGTGTTAAGAAGGAGAAGAAGCAAGTGCTCCCTGCGACTAAGTCCAAGGTTGAGAATAATATTTCTCCTGTGGTGTCAGTGGACTTTAATGAAGTCAACATGGATCTGGAACAGCTAAATGACAGTGAGGCAGTCAAAAACTTGGCTGTCGCTCAATGCCAGTTGGTAAAGGCCCATTCATCCTTTGCGGAGGCGTTAAAGCATCTCCACACAGATTACGAACATTTTGGCAATGTTAACAGAGACAAAGAGGCCTGGTGTGAAGAGCGAAAACGCTTGTTAGACGAGATTCTTGACCTCAAGGTGAGGCTGGAGATTGCTACCCACTCCCAATCTGTTCTTGAGGATGAACTGAGACTTTCCCAGGACAATGTGAAAGAACTGCAACGATCCCTTGATCGTGAGCGTGAAAAGGCCAGTGTTGAGAAGAAATCAGATGATCTGGAGGTATCTGTGGTGACTGAAAATGCAGATCCGGACAAGGAAACAAACCAGATCATACCTGGCTTCACGCTGGAGCAATCTCTTGCCATTCGTGCGATAATGTCTACTTAATATACTGGACTCTTGCGTGTGATATCGTCGTGTTGGTGCTTTGCTGATGTAAATAGCCTATGAATCTTTATTCATATATATTCGCAACTTTTTTTTATGTTGAAGAACCGTTAAATGTTGGTATATGATACTCTACGTTTTTTTTTATTATGAGCTATTGTATTAATGTACATATGAATCGTTCTTAATTCTTGTTAACATGTTCATAAAATTTCTCCAGTCATTGAATATGTTCATCTCCTTTTAAAATTTTATTTCCGTTGGTTGGGGAGGAGTGTAACGATTCTACTATACTATATGAACATTTCCATCGAGCTCCGGGTAGCTCCAGATCCGGACACCTCCGGATCCGGCCACCTCCGGGTAGTACCTCCGGACGCCACTAGGAGTCTACATTTCAACTCATTATGATATTTATACTTTGTATTACTTGATTAATTTATTATTAATTAACCATTCATATTATTCCATCCGGATTTTAACCATGATGGTTATCACATATTTCTCTATTTATGTACAAGTTTGTACTTATTTCATCATTATATTTATTTAGTTATTCCTGATTTGTATTGCAAACATAGTCTGTTCTTGTGTTGAATATTATTGATATATCCAATGTATTTTGTTCACTAATCGGGTTGAGGAGCAAGGTCTTCAACCCAACACACAAGGAGGAATAAAGAGAACATATGAAAGAAGTATTTCACTCTTGATGTTATAGCTCGGATCCGCTTTTGAAACATAGAATATTTCAACCCTTGGTCCTTCGGAACTTTAATATAATCCGGCCACTATAGTTCCTTTCCTCCCATCTCCTGCTAACGATATTGGTAATATATTTATTCTCGCAGAAGTAAACCTATACGATCACGAAATATCATTATTTAATATCGATTAACATTAAGCCGGAGCTGAAAGACAGACGTACATCGATGGCCACATAGACATTGGAAAGAACATAGGCAAGAATCGCAACATTTGTTTAACGATTTATTTGGAGAAATCTGTCAAAGTCAGGGGAGTATTGCCATACACAGGGATGTTTTCAAATCCACCTGTCAACGAGATTACCCTAATCTTTTTTTCTTTTTTTTTGGTGTGTGTGTTGTGTGTGTGTGGGGGGGGGGGGCATCTAATGTAAACCTAAAGTGAAAATAAACATTGAGAAATCGTCAGCTCAGAGTGAGACAGAGTATAGCATACACTCTATACGCGACCAGTAGGCAGTAAACATCAAAGCCCTCTAACGTTAAGCCTGTGGCAGGCCGCTGCCTACAGGACGAGTATAGAGTGTAGAAGAGAGTTAAGTAAACCGTCGATGACAACATAAATGTCTCTATTAGATTTTTCTTAAATACATAATAACATCTTGAGTCGGCTAGACCGTCTCCTTTTTGTCAAACTTGTAGAACCAATAAAATATAGTATTATTACTGTCGTTGTTGAAGACTTTTATGGAGGCAAAACAATTTAATGCGTCATCCAGTAGTTATAATATTCGCACAAATTGTGCATCAAAAAGCTGCATCCACAACACATGAACAGACAAGCAGCCTAGGCCCAAACCCTCAGATCAGATAAGAATGGTATATCAGTGATTGGACGCCTACTTCGCTAATGGCTTTCCTGGCCTAGGACAAGGCCTTTTAATTGGATTATAATAACATTTTGCGATTTTTTTTCATTTAAAAAAAAACAAAAACCATTTTGCGATCTCAATGGAATTAAAATAGCACTTTATTGCGGTTTTAGGGGAGAGGCTTTCCCTCCGTTTGAAGGGACTCTCTCATCTTTGGGCCTAGACTGAAACACTTAATCACAGCCAGGATAATTGTACTTCAAGATCCCTCTCATTTGTATGATGCAAAGTTATTTCATATTTCAACTTAAGTTGATCCTTGGGTAATATTTTCTCATTAAGAAGCTGCCAGTCTGGGAGGAGGAGGGGAGGAGCCAGGAAGTGGGCTGGTGTACAGCTGTATTAAGTATTTAAAATGCGGCGGATGTTATTCCAGTTCATCATTCTGTCAAACTAAATTACAGCTTCATTAAGACCTTTTTTCAGGCAGTGCGCTAGGGAGGAGTGAAGGAGGGATGGCGGGACCTCATCAGCCAGTTTACAAATGGAGCTTGATTATGCATGCCATAAACTTCACTAAATTGTTAAAATAACATTCAGGGAATAATGAAGAATAAGAGTTGAAGTCGTATGAAGTTTCTTGTATTAAATCGTAGGTACATATATATACAGGGTAGATATGTATTCAAGAGTTCAAACCTGACTGGCTTCTATAGCTAACCTTACTTATTACCAAATATCAAATTATACTAAATAAAGTTCCAATATATATATATATCCGTAATTTAAATATAACTTTTTACAAAATGTATGAGTTATTACAATTCAAATACAGTCCAGGTCCAAACCCTCAGATCAGATAAGAATGGTATGTCAGTGATTGGATGCCTACTTCGCTAATCCGTTTCCTGTCTAGGACTAGGCGCTTTAATGGATGGGAATATAATGACATGTTGCGGTCTTAATGGAATTATAATGGCACTTTGCGGTTTAAGGCGAGAGTCTTTCCCTTCGTTTGAAGGGACTCTCTCATCTTTGGGCCTAGACTGAATATATCATGTACATCTGAATCACACAAGAAGTATAGAACTGGGTCATGGAGTGATATGATGAGGTTTTTAAAATATCATCCCACTTGAGGACGAAGCCTTTGGAGACGTTCAAATGAAATCTCACTTTGCATTTTGACAGCTCTGGGTCAGAATATAGTCTCCCTGATTAGACACATTGACTGCGCGTCCGACAGCAGCCGTTAAACAAACAAGCAAAGCGTCCCCGATATCCCGCCCAGACATGGGTGCATAGATTGGCAACAACCAGCGACAAAATCATTTATAGCGGCGCCGCCTATTAATCCCTAACTGAGCTACAGTTAGGAGTGATTTGTTCGCATTCACCCACCAAGCGACACATAATGGGTCAGATTTTCAGAAAATGTACAATTCGCCTTCACTATATAATTCTCTCAAATAACCCATATTTAAGACAGAAATGAGCTTCAAATTGTAGTTTAACATAACAGAACTGATACTATAAATCAATGCGATACAACATATACTCAGATATACCCGGTACTTCATTTTTCAGGCTAATTTAGGGGAATTTCCTACATGCTGCCAATTGTACATTTTCTAAAAATCTGACCCATGCACCAAAAATACCAACAACAAAAGCGGCAGAGAAAAGGGGAAAAAGGCAGCGGCGTTTGAGATACGTAATAATAATATAGATCATTATTATTTCTGCCCAAACTCCAAAGGGATGCTTTATTAGGCCCTGAATCGAGGGATTAATTATCCCCCAATCCTCCCGAGATAGAAAACATCATAGATAATGATGATTTGCCATAAAATGTCGCTCTCACTGCTGTAATAATAACGCAGCAGACCGGGGCGGTATCTGTTTTAGCAAAGGATTGGCCTCATCATAAACCATGCTGCCCCGGCACTTAGCCCTCGCCGGGCAAACAGAGTATAAAACACAAGATATATATTCCATTACCGTTTCCTACCACCCATCGATCAGACACATGGAGGGCGGGGGGAAGGAGGAGCAGGAGGGTGAAGGGCGATGCTTTCCCACCCCGGCAAGCACCCCTTATTCCCCGGTAACCTCCGATCATCATGATGATGCCAAGAACCGTTGGAAAACGCCCCAACCAACCAACCAACCAACCCACCAACCCCTTATGGGTCATGTTTTCAGAAAATGTCCAATTCGCCTTCACCAATCCTCTCAAATAACCCATATGTAAGACAGAAATATGAGCTTCAAAATGCTGTTTAACGCAACAGAGCTGATACTTTGAATCAATGCGATACCAAATATACTCAGATATACCTGGTATTCATCATTTGTCAGGCTAATTTAGCAGAATTTCCTAAATGTGTAGAGCTGCCAATTGTACATTTTCTGAAAATCTGACCCATGAGCGCCCTTGCCTGCCGGTGGGACTGGATCGGGGCAGTCCCCTCATTTCCTGCGATTGATTTCTGTCCCATATCAAAAGCAGGATAAGTGGCAACGCTCGTAGCGCCCTCTGTAAGCGTGTTTGTGGGTGGATCGGGGCCACCAGTAACAGTACATAATATTTAAGCCATCGTCCTAATCCCTGGAAATTATGAGAAAATAATAATTATGTCACTTTCTCAACCTTCCGTCGCCTAGAGACGATCGATAATTTATAAATAAATTATCAAGGGTTATTCCGCGGCCGGCTCGCGATGCCACATCGATTTCTTGTCAGGCAAAGCTAAATTGCTGAGCTTCTGAGTCCTTTTTTCTTGCCAATCTGATGTTTGTAATACCGAAGGCAGATTCCTATAAAACCTGTTGCTGTTTTGTTCTTCTTTTATTGGTTTCTCGTTTGAAATTGAATGACTTTTTTTTATCAGGAAAACGATTTGTGTTGGAATTCAAGAGAGTTTTGCATTTGTAACTCGATTCTGGGTGGAAAATGAAGTATTATGAATCTGGCAGAGAGTGTTTGGCGAACGGAAAAGCTGGGATGATAAAAATTCTGAGCACACACATCACGTACTGGTATCAACAGTGTTCTGAAGATTATGTCTAGGGAAATTCTCTTCCTCGTGGTTGCTGTTTTATGTACAGAGGAACCATTCAGACAAACGATTTGGACTTGGTAAGCAGACCCCTTCAACGCTATATGGGTCAGATTTTCAGAAAATGTACAATTCACCTTCGCCAATCTTCTCAAATAATCCAAATTTCAGACGAAAATAAAGTTTAAAACTCAGTTCAACCAAACCAACAGATTGCAAGAATCAATGTAATGCCGATTACACTCGAATTTACCTTACCTATTATTGACCAAATTGCAGCCTAATTTAGCAGAATTTACAAAGTATGTACAGCTGACGATTGTACATTTTCTGAAAATCTGACCCACATAGTCGTGGATTCACGATTTAGAGGTAGAGAGGAGGACAAGGGGGGCTTTCTAAACCTAAAAAAGGTTCCCAATTAAGCCCTGTTTCCAGTGAGCCGTTTTTTTCACGGTCGGCTGAAAGTCGGCTGAAAGGTGCGAAACGGTCCCTCTAGGTCCAAACCCTCAGATCAGATAAGAATGGTATGTCAGCCTACATCGCTAATCGGTATCCCTGCCTAGAACTCGGCGTTTTGATGGGAATATAATGACATTGTGTGGTCTTAATGGAATTATAATGGCACTTTGCGGTTGGAGGCGTGAGGCTTTCCCTACGTTTGAAGGGACTTTCTCAACTTTGGGCCTAGACTGGATATATTCATTCAATACTGACGGGAGGCACTTGGTTGACGGCCGACTGTCAGCTATCTCTCGTCTCCCATGCATCTCCATGCACTGGCCTGACTACCCTGTTTCTCCTCCCACTTCCCCAAGTTATCTGGACGCAGCAAAGTATACCAGTATCTCTCCTACAAAGCACTGTCCCTTTGATAACAGGACAGGTAATATTTGAACTTGTTTATCCTTATAAATCATTTATCCTTTATCGAAATCACTTTCTTTAACTTAGAATCATCTGGTAGTCATTTTAATTACAAAATATTATTCCTGGATAGGATAATTATCAGTCCCCAGAGAAGTACCCCCCGCCCCTCCGTCCCACCCAAAACAAAAAACAAAACAAAAACACAACCCCTTACAGTAATACTCCCCCCCCCCCCCCTCACCTGAAGAAATTCCAGGAGCAGGCTGTCCCTGAAACCTCCCCCCAACAACAGCTTATTCGGTATTCTGCTCCCTAGCTTGTCCTGAAATAATAGCCGAATAGCAACTGCTACACTTTTACCTCTATGTTTTGTACCAGACAGATTTATGTAGCATGACAAATCCGTGCCGCTATCACATCTCTTGCTCACCGCTCCTACACCTACATCTCCGGGCTTTCTAAATCACTCCAATTGAAGACCTGTATATGGACCAAGTCGACGGAAATTGTGTATTTCTTCCCCACCAATCCTCTCAAATAACCCCAATTTAAGACAGAATTAAGGTGGCAAATACAGTTCAGTATTACCAAACAGACGTAATGAATCAATGTAATATCAGATATATTCAGATATACCTCGTATTTATCATGTTTCAGCCTAATTAAGCCAAATTTACTAAATGTGTAGAACTGCTGACTGTGCACTTTCTCACGATCTGACCCGTGTATAAAAACACCGTAAAAAATAGTGGAGAAATCGATGGATTGTTTGGGTAGAAATTGCCATCCAATGGGTTGTCATTTTCACTCAGTGGTTGGTGGCATTGTGTGAGATGGATAGATGCATTGTACATGGCATCGGGGAGTATAAGGGTCAGATTTTCAGAAAATGTACAATTGGCAGCTCTACACATTTAGGAAATTCTGCTAAATTAGGTTAAAAAATTATCAATACCAGGTATATCTGAGTGTATTTGGTACTACATTGATTGCAAGTATCAGTTCTGTTATGTCAAACTGCATTTTGAAGCTCATTTGTGTCTTAAATGTGGGTTATTTGAGAGGATTTGTGAGGAAGAATTGTACATTTTCTGAAAATCTGACCCATAGGCTATCATGAAACACGGTGATCATAAACACCAGCACGTAACAACAGTAAAATACTGGTGCAGGGAATAATGTGCACAGTTTTCCCCACCCAACCTTTGTCAGTTGATGGGAGGCAATTTGCATGGCATCGCTATCATACCTAGACTAGGGTCTTTCTCTCAATAATACCACATGAATCAAACGTGAATAGATCTACTGCACCAACATCATCGTTTATAGATCAATAGATGGTGGGAAGCTATAATCATTATTGTATATAATATTCCCCCCTTAAGGGAAGTAAAGAGTGGAAGGCAGGTTTGGGACATTACATTTTATTTATAAAAGTTTTCGAATTATATAAAGGTGTTGACATTTGTATAAAATGGTAAAAGTTGTTATATATTCATGAATAAAAATCCGATGTTGGGCAAAATAAAAAAAAAGTTGTTAAATAAAATTGGTAAAAGATGTGTGATGATGATTGATAAATGAGGCCAATTTGTGATAAATTGATGTAAACCTACAAAGATATGATAAGGGAGAGAGGTTGGCGGGAGATGGAAGAAAAGGAGGAGAGGGTGGTGCTGGGTAGGACGGAGATGAAAAATTTGAATAATTGAATGTTGGTAAAGGAGAATAAAAATCCCACTAGCCGGAGTTAATGTTCTTTTGCGTTTGCAAGCAAAAATATGACGTTGGTGTTCTGAATAAAAAAACATTCAGGTTGTTTTCAGGTTAATTAACTGAGTTAATACCTCTAAGTCAATCAGGGAAAACAGATAATTACCCTGCCGGGTGATTTGGGTGAAGGTACTACATGTGTATTACGTAAGAATAATGTTTCTGCACAATATAGTGACAGGTGGTATTGCAGAGTTATATACATCATGTATAGGTAAATATATAACATGTCAGGTGCATGGGCTGCATGGGGGACATATTGACAATTCTCATGACAACCTGTATAGAAGTCTTTCATATAGGATTAAAGAAGGGAATATATGTATTCATACAACCCTTAAACCAACATATGGGTCAGATTTTCAGAAAATGTACAATTCAACTTCGCCAATCTTCTCAAATAACCCCCATTTAAGACAAAAATGAGCTTCAAAATACAGTTTGACATAACAGAACTGATTAAATCAATGCTATACCATATATACTCAGATATACCCAGTATTCTTCATTTTTCAGCCTAATTTAGGAGAATTTCCTAAATGCGTAGAGCTGCCAATTGTACATTTTCTGAAAATCTGTCCCATATAGTTTATATTGTTACCAGCTGAGAAGTTACTTTACATCTATGGCTTATACGCCGACCTACAAGAAATAAACTGTTAAGTTAGACAAAAATGTAACACACAAAATTATGTTTCAATCGTGGTTCTTTATTTTTCAGTCGTCTCGAAACAGAAAACCTAGATGTATATGTTCAGAATCGTAAGTGAATGCATATATTTTCAAATGTACCATGTTTGACGTGAATAAGAGTTTTGTCTAAAAACAAAACAAAATAAATCTATGTTTCCAAATAGTTATTACTGAAACCTAAAATTCAGGCGCAACCTACACTTGTAACCTTTACGGACTGGTCCACCCGGACAGCAAAGGGATTGTTTATTTAGACCTTGCATTAAATAGAAGCAAACTAAAGGGTCAAGCACTCTAGGCCCAAAGATGAGAGAGTCCCTTCAAACAGAGGGAAAACCTCTCGCCTCAAACCACAAAGTGCCATTACGATTCCATTGAATTCCCATTACAACGCCTAGTCCTAGGCCAGGAAACCGATCAGCGAAGTAGGCGTCCAATCACTGACATACCATCCTTATCTGATCTGAGGGTTTGTACCCTAGACTGCAAGCTATATCTATCGAATGTTAGCTTTCACTAGAATGTATTTAATTTCATGTATAGCAAAGAAACTTGGGTGCTCTTTACCCACGCTTCCAGGCAAGAGACAAAAAGAATGGCATGAAGGAGGGATGTATAAAAGATGCATGGAAACCAGACCTATTGCCTGCAGCCCTGTGTCCTGCACATGAATACACCCAGCTATGTCTCCATCCAATACACCCAGGCTGTCTCCATCCAATAGACCCAGGCTATGTCTCCATCCAATACACCCAGGCTATGTCTCCATCCAATACACCCAGGCTATGTCTCCATCCAATACACCCAGGCTATGTCTCCATCCAATACACCCAGGCTATGTCTCCATCCAATACACCCTGGCTATGTCTCCATCCAATACACCCAGGCTATGTCTCCATCCAATACACCCAGGCTATGTCTCCATCCAATACACCCAGGCTATGTCTCCACCCAATACACCCAGGCTATGTCTCCATCCAATACACCCAGGCTATGTCTCCATCCAATACACCCAGGCTATGTCTCCATCCAATACACCCAGGCTATGTCTCCATCCAATACACCCAGGCTATGTCTCCATCCAATACACCCTGGCTATGTCTCCATCCAATACACCCTGGCTATGTCTCCATCCAATACACCCTGGCTATGTCTCCATCCAATACACCCAGGCTATGTCTCCATCCAATACACCCAGGCTATGTCTCCATCCAATACACCCAGGCTATGTCTCCATCCAATACACCCAGGCTATGTCTCCATCCAATACACCCAGGCTATGTCTCCATCCAATACACCCAGGCTATGTCTCCATCCAATACACCCAGGCTATGTCTCCATCCAATACACCCAGGCTATGTCTCCATCCACAGGTTCTGTGCTTTCCACACAGCACCCAAGTCAAGGCAAACACAAGTGGGTGCATATTTTGAACATTAAATAGACAATTACACATGTATACCTATGTCTACTATGGACAACCCAGAGAAAGCTGCCATACACATTTATAAGTCCACCATCTTGCTTTCATACACCACTATACATACACATGGGTCAGATTTTTAAAAAAATGTACAATTGGCAGCTCTACACATTTAGGAAATTCTGCTAAATTTGGCTGAAAAATGATGACTACCGGTTATATCTGAGTATATTTAGGATCGCATTTATTTAAAGTATCAGTTTTGTTATGTTAAACTGCATTTTGAAGCTGATTTCTGTCTTAAATGTGGGTTATTTGAGAGAATTAGTGAAGGTGAATTGTACATTTTCTGAAAATCTGACCCACATACACCTCACCGATATACTTGAATTTCAAAACTGTTAGCGACCCTTCTAAGATGTCTAGGAGAATAGGCTTCGCTTCCAGTGCCTTATAACAACACATTCTAGGTTTAAGTAAGAGGAGAAGGGCGAGAAGGCCTTTAAGGAATATCATATTGAGGTGAACTTTGTTTACAAGGTTTCAGCGCCACAAGTGGAGAGAAAGGGTTTCACCTTAGGGAGAGGAACCTAAGGATCCCAACCAGATCTTGATGTGAGGGATCTAAGAGATGAAGGTGATCCAGGCTCCCGTATTTCGGAAATTATATATTTACATTTCCTCAATCAAACATGAGCACTATATTCAGTGTATTGGAAACCCTTCTATTGCTTTACACATAAATAGTGCAACGCCAAGTTGACGAGATATGTAAACGTCATCACTTTCTGTGCGTTTAAGTCCGACAACTAAATTGTGTACCTGAACTTTCCTGTCGCGTTAGTTTATCAAAGGTCAAGCTATAATATACACATATTGGTCAGATTTTTAGAAAATGTACAATTGGCAGCTCTACACATTTAGGAAATTGTCCAAAATAGGGCTGAAAAAGAGAAGAATACCGGGTATATCTGAGTATATTTGGTGTCGCATTGATTTAAAGTATCAGTTTTGTTATGTTGAACTGCATTTTGAAGCTTACTTTTGTCTTAAATGTGGGCTATTTGAGAAGATTGGTGAAGGAGAATTGTACATTTTCTGAAAATCTGACCCATATATAGGTATATCCAAGTAGTCGTAGCATACAACACCTATACGAAGTATAGGGTTGTACAGTATTCTATATAAGGCTCCCATAGACGCTGCTTGACAGTCCCGTAACTTGAAATACTTCACATAAACATACAAACGTACTTCCCGAATGTATCTCAATGATGAAACTTACTTTATTGCCATTGTATGTTGCTCATAGATTAATATTAAATAAACTAGAGACGAAAACGCTAGTGGACCGATGACATCGCCGCCATCCATATTTGAATGGATGGCGCTGCATTGCAAAAGTCAGAATGTTATTCCAGTCATAGAGGCCGGCAGAATGAAGCCACGCCTATCTAAGCTGGCTCAGCCAATCCGCTTAAGCGACAGCGAAAATGGTAAAACATGTCTGCAGTGTTGTAACTGGTTATTGGTCACTAGGTATGGTAGGTTTCTGCCTCTTGCAGTCACATGACTTCAATGCAAGATGGCGAAGTACGGCATGGTGTTTTGGTCACCGATTCAGAAATGTATCAGACCAAAACAACACTTAAACTTCGACGGCGGATTACGAAATTGCGGCGAAATATTGCTAGAGACAACATGTAAAAGGTGAACAACTTTGCATGTACCCATTGATCTTTGCCTTTCCAGTTGACCCACGCCCTCTTTATTATTATGAACTTCCACCCAACTCTGTCTGCGACAGGCGTTATGCCTAGGCAATGTACAGTGTGGGCGTCCAAACTATATCCAAGTCATATTTTAGACATAGCAAATTGACACTAGCCCTGCATGCTACTTAACCTGTGTATTTACCCAATGTCTAATGATTTAATACCATTTCTTATCAATAACAACATTATCAAAATTGTTCCCCCAATAATATATAGGATGGTGCTATACGAAACAGAAGGTATTCAATAAAGGGAGTTGCTGAGGACTCCACCTTAAATAATGATACCTTAAATAATGATAGATCTAATAATTGACACACAGAACCAAACTCGCTGAGGCAAACGTATAGTAGTAGACTTGTGGGAGACTTCGATTTTTTTTGTTATCATTAGGTTTTAAGCTGGTTTACCCAGATCACACCTATAGAGGGTTTTTTCATCAGATCCCACCATATTCCATAACATTGGTCACAATCTCCATTTTCTTGCTTAAAAGCAAAATATTTAAATGAAATTAAAGTCTATCATGATAAACCCATTGAGACGGGTTGAGGGTTTGGTGCTAGAGGCTGAGGGACTTGGTGCTAGTCTAGGACACAGGCACACCCTCCATACAGACCCTATATAAATCTATACACCCCAGCCCGTGGGAAGGTGATTTGGAGGCTTAACATGCTGTAGTAGGTATTATAAGAGGCTCGTTGACGGCGATGATTAAGTTAATTAGACTAATGAGTGGTGGATTATGGTGGTGGTGGTGGACCGTATACAGGTGCACATGGATCCATGCATGAGCAACTCCACTAATAACCTCTACAAATCATCCGCACCCTCCCTCCTCCTCCTCCACCTCCTCCTCCCCCTCCCACCTCCTCCTTCGCCCCCTTCCCACTCCTCCTCCTCCTTCTCCTCCCCCTCCCACCTCCTCCTCCCACCTCCTCGCACCTCCTCCTTCCCTCCCACCTCCTCCCCCACCACCCACCTCCTCCTCCGCCCCCTCCCACCTCCTCCCCCCAATCCGTTACCACTAGCAAGAGAGCATTAACTCTATAGACTATAAACTTTTTTTTTAAAAAACCCAAAAAACTCTAGACTATAAGGGTAAGATCGTCAAAAAATGTACACACAGCAGCCCTACACATTAGCCTTAGTTAATTCTGTTAAATTTGGCTGAAAAAGTGATAAATATTAGGCATATCTCAGTGCTTGGTATTGCGTTGATATGGAATATCTGTCTGGTTATGTCAACCTGTATTTTGAACCTCATTTCTGTCCGAAATTAAGGTTTTGGAGAGGATAAGTGAAGAAGGTGAATTATACATTTTCTAGAGACTTTACCAATAAATAAATCCATTGTTTTAAATGTTTACCACTTGCGGTGCTGACCTTTACTTTAAGGGCGTAGAGGAAAGTGATATAGATGGGTTCTCCAGGGGAGGAGTGGAGGAACTGTAGGCCATGGTGATCTTTGAGAGGTAATTCTATAGTTAGTAAGTAATCTCCTTACAGGCATGGAGTAAATAGATAGCAGATGGAGCGAAAAAATTAACTCTTTATATATATTTTAGATTTCAAATTCTTTCAACCTTCCTGGTTTTACCCATTAGGGGAGAAAAAAATGTTCTTTATATATATTTGTAAATGTTGTGATTGTCAGGATGTAAAGCCTCACATTCTATATCAAAAAAAATATGAAAAAAATATAACAGATCCCATTCTCTTAAACCAATGAACAGCTAGAGTATAGCAGATAAATGCCAGAAGGAATTGTTAAGTGATAATTAATCAGAGAGGTGTTAACAATGTGTTGAAAACTCCCGAAAAGAGAGACATATTTGGGGAAAAAGCAATATAAAACTGTATGCCTTTAGAATATTCGTACTGTTTTCTATACACCAAGTGCCAATAGTCAAGCACTTCTGTCTCAGAAACAACAAATACTGCGCTTGTGAAAAGAAACACCAAAATCATCAGGAGGAAATGTTATCAGAATAGTGTCAAATGGTCAAAGCTTGTGAAAAGGAAACACCAAAATCATCAGGAGGAAATGTTATCAGAAGACTGTGAACACATGGTCAAAGCCAATACTACTGATAAGTCATAGGAACAAAATAAACACCGGGTTAGAAGAAACAAGTGGCACCGAATTCCTAGACGAGGAGATTAGGTGGAGACCACATGAATTCTCACATGTAGTTGTATCTCAACGCTTGCATGTTCTTTTCCATCCCGAAGTAAAAATAATCCCCCAAAGAAACGACCACATAATGAGACTTTGAGCTAGCGTGAGAAACGAGGGGGAGGACACAGAACTGTAACTTCCACATTTAAGTAGGATCAGGTGAACATAAAAAGGATGAATTTGTTCTATTTTTGAACGTAACGCATAAAGTACTCGAGGCAAGTTGTTAAAAGTAACATGAGTTTCGAGGATCGCATAAGTTGTGCATAGTTTGACATAACGACATTATATGGTCTCAGAAATAATTTGATATTTGATGAGATTTGTAGCTGAAATAAAATAACGTACGTGTCTGAAAAAGAAATTAGAATATTCTTTCTTAAAATGGTTTACTTTCCATGCTTTAAAAGGTGTCAAGTGTGTCTCGATATGATATGAGTAGGATATATTTCATTTGCTATAGAGGTTGATAGTTCTATCTCACGGGAAACTCTAATAGGGGGATTCGCATGTCTCACTGCGCATGTCTACTGCAATGCATGCTGGAATGAATTCTGTTGAAATCTGACATAACAATATTTGGCAACATTATTATCGAAAATTGCAAGAATGCTTTCACCAATAGCATAGCTTATATAATTGATAAATGAAAACCAAATGCATGATGGGAAAGATGGGACCTCGTGTCATGGAAACGTGTATAACAAATGGATATTGATATTTGATACTGATAAATAGTCCATGATGAACATAACATCTTTTTTACAGATTTTAGACTGTACCATTAGTCCCACCATTCCATGCGAATAAAGTCAGATCCAAATGGCGGCTATGCAAATCCCCTATTGTTATGACAATATATAAATCACACCAATAGGAATAATAGTAAACAATCATTTAAACAAGAATTATCGCATAACTCCCTGAGGAAAATATGGTCAAGCTTTTATGATACATGATTTACTAATAATTAATGATCAATTCAGATTTGTCCTGAGACTAACAAGCCCACCCACACAAACGCAGATGACACCTTCTTCATTACTGTCATGCATTCCAATTTCACATAAATAAAAAGATTTAAAGATCAATTAATCTTAGATGGTGTTTTTGTCCCCTCAAGAACACCTGACGGCAATTATGACAATTGCAGTTTTCTAAAGGTCGGGAAATAGTTGCACAACAATTAACAAAATTGAGAAATTGCAGCTACAAGCTGGGCAAGTGTTTCACATTTAATTACCATCAATTTACTGCAGTCATTTGATATTATTTCTTTGGTGTTATTTCTAAATCAGAATTGCATTAGATTTGATAATCATAGGAATATTCTAAAGGCATACATTCAAAGGGAAATTTTTACGTCTCTTTCTACTCAGGGAGACGCAATCCTTCATATCAGATTCGGACCTAGAACATTCTATAACAGTCTAGGCCCAAACTTGAGAGAGTCCCTTCAAACGAAGGGAAAGCCTCTCGCCTCAAACCGCAAAGAGTCATTATGATTCCATTAAGACCGCAAAATGTCATCATATTCTCATTAAAACGCCGAGTTCTAGGACAAGAAACCGATTAGCGAAGTAGGCTGACATACCATTCTTATCTGATCTGAGGGTTTGGACCTAGAGTGATAAGTCTCTGGATTTAGAAATAAAATATCATTCAGGATAAGGATTGAGAGTCCCTTGGGAAAAGGACTCCACAAGTAAAGTGACTAATGACAAGAAGGAGCCATGTACATACACAAAAGAAAATAACAAATGGGAGAAAATGATATAGACTAAGGGTATTGGGACAGACCGGAGGCTTATCTTTGATCTGTGGAAGTTTGATCAATACCCTTCAGCATATCCCCTGGAGGCATTGCAATAATTCATGTTATCGGTAAAACATTAGCCTCAGGTGACTAACTGTTTCTCGGTGGATATATCAAAAAGATGGATGAACATAGAATCACATCTTCACCCGCAGTCTTCCTGCCCTTTTTATCGCTCTTGTCCTCTCTACCGGTGGTAGTGCATCTTTTCTCATCTATTCCCAATCGCTATATGAGTCTGCCTGTCTTTATTTGTGTTTTTTTCCTTCTCATACTCCTCCCTTCTACTCTCTCTCTCTGTCTCTCTCTCTCTCTCTCTTTCTCTCTCTCTCTCTCTTTCTCTCGCTCTCTCTCTTTCTCTCGCTCTCTTTCTCTCCTCTCTCTCTTTCTCTCTCTCTCTTTCACTCTCTCTCTTTCCTCTCTCTCTTTTTCTCTCTCTCTCTCCCTCTCTCTCTCTCTCTCTCTCTCTCTCTCCCTCTCTCTCTCTCTCTCTCTCTCTCTCCCCCTCTCTCTCTCTCTCTCTCTCTCTCTCTCAATGCACAGCGTCATTTGAAAATAAAAATAAAAGATAATTGGAATAAGAAACTATGCATCATAGGAGGTTTTGAAAAAAATTGTCCCTTTCTCGATCTGTCTCTGTCTCTGTCTTTCTCTTCCTTCCTCTCTCCCTCTCTAGCCCCTCCCTTCCAACCTCTCTCTTTCTCCCTCACACCCCACTCTCTCTCACTCTCCTTTCCTAGCCCCCCCCCCCCCTCTCTCAAACATGTTCCCCTGGACACAAGGGTCAGCAATAAAAGCCAAAACTCCAGTAGTAGTACACCACATCCCAGCCAGAGACTCTACCACACATTGACTACTGCTGTCTTCATTTGCAAGTAAGAGCCAACAAACCGGGGTCCCATATAGATGGGCTCTCCTTGCCTCGGTCCCACATAGATGGGCTCTCCTTGCCTCGGCCCCTAGACGCCACAGTCAGCCGCATGGCCGTGACTCGCGGCCGCAAGTAAACACAAGAGAGAGAGCTTTCTGCTGTAAATCTGATTGATACGGCCAGTTGTATCTGCGTGTATGTTAGCTCAGCCTGCCAATAAGGCATGGCCTTATAGCTGGCCTGATTGTCTTTCACAAGCCTCCTCTATAGATCTTTAGCATTAGATACGACCCTAGATATACATGTATGTTTTTAAATGTTTTCAGAAGGATTTCTTGTCATTTACCACTAGAGGAAAAACGGCAGCGACAAATTTTGTTTGCAATGAAAACGCAAATGGAGGAGTGTCAGATGTGTTGCCACATTCTGTGGAAACTGTTGTTTCTGTATGAATATTTGTTGCAACAAATTAGTGGGCAACAACATAATTTGTCGGCGCCGTTTTTCTCTCTAGTGGAGTCGCCCTATTATGCGTTAGTCATACATCTGACTTTAAATTGCATCTTAATCGCAATCACATACTTTGTGTCTGATCATATTTCGAAGGGGAAGATATTGATGATTGTGCTGATTACACTTTGAAATAGCTCCCCTGTCCGTTAGTAGCCTCGTAACGTTACAAATAATGGTTAAAATCAAATAATAAAACGTGATATTTTACAGTAGAGACCTGTAGGGAAGCCCCGCGTAAGACGGCATAAGACGCTATGAGGATTCCTTGGCGAAATAACAAAATGTAAAGCAAGGGGAAGAGCAGGGGGAGGGTACTCAGTAGGGGGAAAAGCAATCAGGGGGAGGGACTCAGTAGGGGCATCAACTTTACTCCAGATCGATACACACTCTGAGCCTTTGGACGGTGTCGAATGAATCTCACATTCATGGCATGAGAAAACACTTTAATTTCCATAAGAAATATAAATTATTCGATGATAAAACTAACCATTTTCGAGTAAAAACATCACATGAGATAATTATTTTGTGGGATGCTTTCTGGTAAAAAACAATCAAATGAAAATTAAGTTACTTCATCAGAGACAGAGGCAATAAAATTAAAGCAAGAAAGGTTTTTATTCACTGGATTGCTGCTGCTTTTTATTCGTCCATCGCAATGAGAACAGAATGGAAAAAGTGGATAGGAAGTTTGGGCAAGCTGAGGCAATAGGGGAATTGTATGTCTCACTGCGCATGTCTACTGCAGTGCATGCTGGGATGGATTCAGTTGACATCTGACATACAAACATTTGGAAACATTTTTATCGAAAATTGCAAGAATGTTTACACCAATATCAGAGCTTGTATAAATGATCTATGAAAACAAAATGCATGATGGGAAAGATGGGGACTTGCGTCATGGAATCGTGTATAACACATGGATATTGATATTAGAATATTGATAAGTATCCCATTCTAAACATGGCATGTTTTCTATAGATTTTAGACAGTACCATTAGTCCCATAATTCCATGCGAATCAAAATTCAAAATGGCGGCTATGCAACTCCCCTATTGTAACAGGCTGTGGCGATTGTAACAATAAATGCCAGTTTGTATCAATAAGCCCAGGACACCGGGAGCCCGGGACCCAATATATAAGGCCACATACAGTGGCTAACCCAATGACACGCTTGATGTATCTAAAAAGAAGATGAATAAAAGAATCCCTATGTGCATCGACGAGGGACCGGAGTGGCGAGGGGGTTAAGTAGGGGGATATACCCCAGGCAAGCTCTACCACATATACAATGGCTTCTCTCTACCCCTGCCCCTACCCCCACAACCACACACTCCATGGAGGGGATCCAGGGATTATATTAGGGTAGGCTGGCCGGGCCTGGTTGTATAGGAACCTCTTCAGATCTAAGGGACTACTTAAGATCAACATCAATGTTGATATAGTAAATAAGTTAAATATTGAAACACTTCACTTGTATTGTATTTATGGTCCCAATATTTGGACGACAAGGTACGTTATGTTAAAGCATTCATACAAAGCTGGTTAAACTCTCCATACCCCATTTAAACCCAAATATTGGTAGTTTAGTTTATTATTAGAAATATCAATATCAATCAGCGATCTCCATATCATTTAAATCACCAATATTTGGACAGTCTAGACTCTGTCTCATAGTTGCGAGATTCCCTCCAACCTGCTCCAAACCGCAAAATGCCACTAGAATCCCATTAGGACGCCTACATCAAGGCCGGGAAAGCCATTAGCGCAGTAGGCGTCCAATCACTGACATGCCATTCTTATGTCATGTGACTGCATGTGAGCCTAAATAAGACTTTGGACGCTTCACATGGGACTGGAGCCACATTTGCCCCCTTCTGGTGGCAGCATAATTGCATATATATACCCCCTACTGTATGCCCTACCCCCTACCCCCTACTCTACCCACTACCCCCTAGTATATACCCTACCCCTACTATATGCCCTACCCCTACTATACCCCCAACCCCCTACTATACCCCATACCCCGTACTATACCCCCTACTATACCCCATACCCCCTACTATACCCCCTACCCCCTACTATACACCCTACCCCCTACTATACACCCTACCCCCTACTATACCCCCTACTATATACCCTACCCCCTACTATACCCCCTACCCCCTACTATACACCCTACCCCCTACTATACACCCTACCCCCTACTATACACCGTACCCCCTACTATACCCCCTACCCCCTACTATACACCCTACTATATACCCTACCCCCTACTATACCCCCTACTATATACCCTACCCCCTACTATATACCCTACCCCCTACTATACACCCTACCCCCTACTATATGCCCTACCCCCTACTATACACCCTACCCCCTACTATATGCCCTACCCCCTACTATACACCCTACCCCCTACTATACCCCCCTACCCCCTACTATACCCCCTACTCCCTACTATACCCCTACCCCCTACTATACCCCCTACCCCCTACTATACCCCCTACCCCTACTATACACCCTACCCCCTACTATACCCCCTACTCCCTACTATACCCCCCTACCCCCTACTATACCCCCTACCCCCTACTATACACCCTACCCCCTACTATACCCCTACCCCCTACTATACCCCTACCCCCTACTATACCCCCTACCCCTACTATACACCCTACTCCCTACTATACCCCCTACCCCCTACCATACCCCCTACTATACCCCCTACTATATACCCTACCCCCACTATACCCCATACCCCCTACTATACCCCCTACCCCCACTATACCCCATACCCCCTACTATATACCCTACCCCCACTATACCCCCTACCCCCTACTATATACCCTACCCCCTACTATACCCTACCCCTACTATACCCCCTACCCCCTACTATATGCCCTACCCCCTACTATACCCCCTACCCCCTACTATACCCCCTACCCCCCACTATACCCCATACCCCCTACTATACCCCCTACCCCCTACTATACCCTTACCCCCTACTATACACCCTACCCCCTACTGTACCCCCTACCCCCTACTATACCCACTACCCCCTACTATACCCCTACCCCCTACTATATACCCTACCCCTACTATACCCCCTACCCCCCACTATACCCCCCTACTATACCCCTACCCCCTACTATACACCCTACCAGGGCCGGCTCCTCCAGTGTAACCTACCCACTGGAGGATGAAGGAGTAATCAGCCGGACACGAGTGTAGAGACAGAGGAAATAGCGGCACCAATGCGGCTCCCACTCTATTAGAGAAGGACCGCCTTTATGTAAAGCCGGCCGGCGGCAAATGACATTAAAATGCAGATCAAATCAGCAGCTAATCTCCTCCTCCAGGGTGGGGGATATATGGGTCAGATTTTCAGAAAATGTACAATTCGCCGTCACCAATCCTCTCAAATAACCCATATTTCAGACGAAAATAAAGTTCAAAATACAGTTCAACCTAACCCAACCGATTGCTAGAATCAATGCAATGCCAAATATACTCGAATTTACCTAGTATTGGCCCTTTTTCAGTCTAACTTAGCAGAATTTACTAAATGTGTAGAGCTGCCAATTGTAGATTTTCTGAAAATCTGACCCATATACACCCCAGGGTATGGAGGAGGGCCGGGGACGGGGCGGAATTGTCTCCTCAAGCAAAACATTTATTCCTAAAACGATAAGATTGGGTTTCTTTGTGAAGGAGACTGCATTGAATTGCAAGAGATAATACGTCTACTGTAAATTGCAATTATCAAATAGTATCAGGAGCTTTAATCGGGAATCTGATATATGCGTTATGTCTGTGGTCGGATATTGTTCGCAATAAGCATTCCGGAGATGGAAATAAAGCTAAAAATTAATACAGACGCTGACAAGAAATTGTGGTGGAACTTCCACCTAGCGTTCGTGCTAGTAACCATTTCCCTTCGCATTGCCCAAGCTGTGACTTGATCAGAAAAATATATTATATATCGAGAGAGAGAGAGAGAGAGAGAGAGAGAGAGAGAGAGAGAGTGTGGGGGGGGGGAGAGAGAGGGAGAGAGAGAGAGAGAGAGAGAGGGAGAGGGAGGAGAGAGAGAGAGGGGGGAGAGAGAGAGGAGATAGAAAGAGAGAGAGAGAAAAAAGGGGGAAAGAGAGAGAGAAGAGAGAGAGAGAGAGAGAGAGAAGAGAGAAAGGAGAGAGTGAGAGAGGAGGGAGGGAGAGAAAGAAAGGAAAGAGAAAGAGAGAGACAAAAAAAGAGAGAAAGATTTAGATATATATAGAGAGAGAGAAAGAGAGAGAAGAGAGAAAGGAGAGAGTGAGAGAGGAGAGAGAGAGAGGGAGAGAGAGAAGAGAGAAAGGAGAGAGAGAAAGGAAAGAGAAAGAGAGACAAAAAAGAGAGGCTAAGATTTAAACATATAGTGAGGGAGAGAGCTATGTGTGCTGTAGATACAGTAACAACCACCATGTGTAGGACTAGAGTCTACCAGGGGATCCATGAAAATTAAAGAAATACAATTAAGCGGCAGTGCCCAGTCATCCCGGCAGGGGGCAGGGCCAATTGCATTACCAATAGATAATCCCAGGAGAAATCTTTTGACAAACACAACTGTCTCTTCCCCCTTGCAGCCTCTCCCTCCTGGTGGCACTGATTTCTACCATTTATATCTCAATCTCGTGGCTTGAGAATATATGACTAAAAGAGGCAGCTCCACAGAACTGTGTCAAGTTGGATCTCTTTATTCTTTTTAATGGCCGTACATTTAACTATGTTAGACGATTACTATATGTATACCCAACTTACAAAAGCGAATAGTTGCAAAGGAAATGTTGGTTATATTCAAATCAATTATAAAACAAATGATATGAGAAAGAAAAGGAACATGTGAGGAAATATTTATTTAATGATTAAAGTTGGGACATGACGAAAACAAACCAGATATTTCAAATATTTCCAGGTTGAAAAAGCAATATTGTGATATTCAAACCAATTGCACATCAGTTGGTGTCCATGAAATGATGAATCTTACAAGATCGAGATAATATAAGAGAAATTGCTTAAGTGAGAAATACCCGCAGGCGTTCAATGATTCCTCTCCATCAAAGTCCATAATTTGATCATAAAATGGAGAATGCTTTTAAAGCGTATTGCAAAATGCAATGCATTTCTCCCGATGGCTCCCATGTCTCCAGTGGTCAGCAGCCCAGATAGCCACAGGTCGTGGCGACCTGGAGAAACCGTACACCAAATGCCATGATGGCATGTTGAGTGGTATTAGGGTCAGTATGGGTTGGATCATGGACTGGGACTGACTTGTCCCTCGTCCTATTGGCTTCAGACGCAGCGGGAAGTAGGTTGTATGTGCTGATGTACGCATGTGCACACAAAGCGTGTGTGGGGAAATAGTTAGGTGTGGGTGGGTGGGTGGGGAAAGAGTGAGGGGTGGGTGGGCGGGTGGGGAAAGAGTGAGGGGTGGGTGGGCGGGTGGGGAAAGAGTGAGGGGTGGGTGGGTGGGAAACATAGCTAAATGCACCACTTATATATTAGGTGTCTCTATGACTGCTCCACGAGGGAGCCAACATATGGGCGCGACATGATCTACATGTTTGTCCGGCTAATGGCGCGCATGCGTGTACAGCCAAGGGCATGATGGGTAACAGACACTGCATAGTCACATGTCCTCCCACCCGGAAGCAGACCTTTGGAAGGCCAAGGGGTACAGTCGGCGCAAGAAGTTGTCATTATGGAAGGCCGCACCCACGGGAGCACAGTTTAACCTCGCGTCCATCCGGGTCCTACGTGCGCGCATGCGCCCTTGTCGCCATGTCTCGCACTCTCTTTCTCGGCCATGTGATGGATCACGTGAGAAAAGCCTCGCGGGAAGTGAAGAGCTTGTAGGTGTCGGCGTTAATGTTGGCCTGGCGACTGAAGAGACACATATATAGCCTTCCATGGTCACATGCTGCTTGTAGCATGTTTAACATGTTAATAACACCAGCAAAGGTAAAACCTTTCACAAGTTTTAGAGGCATGGGAGGCGGGGGGAGGTGTTACTAAGGGGAGGTACTGGAGGGTGTAAAAGGGGGTGTGTAGACTGAGAATTGCAACTCACAGAAGTAATCAAGCTGATTCTCAGGTGGACTCATGCATTCATGGCAGGCCGTTTCTTTTCTAGCCTTGGGAGTTATTTCTAATTAGTGCACGGACTGAGGGATGGGTGGGAAGAATGAAAAGATGGAGAGGGAAGATAGGAGGGGAAGCCATATTAGCCTTCACCCTGTGATACATTAGTCGCTGTATTGATGGTGAGAACCTGGCTTCGTTCTCAAGTGCTGTGCCTAGACAAAAGGGAATGTCGGAGGAGCAGAGAACTCTTCCAGATAGACTCAATAAAAGAAATACCAAGAAGTAATAAGACTTTGTTCTTCGAACTCAATAACTTTTGCTTTCTTGTGTTTCTTTTCTTCACCGGGGATTATTAAAAACTTGAGGCGCGTGCAGATCACTTTCTAACCTCTTTCTAAAAGAGAGTTCTGATCTTTGTCGGTGAGGTGACTTTGGTCTCCGGTCCTTTCAAATATCAACTTCCGACACCACGCGTGCAATATTGCAATATCAAACATGGCCGTCCCTGGGAGCATGCGCAGAGCTTGTCCCAGTACACTTCCGGTGCCTCACCCACTTCCGTTTCCTGGACATCAAATGTCTGAACCAGTTCTCAACCGCCAAACAATGTTATTGTGTTATTGACAAAGGAATTCCAATTAATTGTTATATTTCTTTTTACTCCCAAACAATAATCGCTTCACGTGGCGCAAGATTTTTAGGGAAATGGCTTCTCTTGCAACAATAAAAATATAGTAATATCATACTGGCTGTCAAATGCGAAGGATGAAAAAGTGGAAATTGTGAAATTAATCAAAAGGGTCAATTACAATTGAAACAACTGGGAGCAGTTGACAGCAGATCCATCATACAACTGCATACCCGTCATTACTGTCACTTAATAATTGATATGTACTGAAGCCAACTCCAGCACAAGTATTCATTCAAAAGTTACCGTTTAGCCCTGGTTTCAGTGCAATCTCGATAGCTAGAGCTTTAATCGAACCCTCTCATGCCATAAAACTGGTCGTCAGATCCAGTGGCGAGTCTTTGTCTTTAATAATGGCCCAGCTCGCTAGCTATCCATCCCATTGGTGGCTTTTATACATCATAAAAACACAGATTATGTCTCGGTGAGTCTGGTCTGTCAGGGGTACGATAACGGTGCATGAAAACCCAGTGCCACATAAAAGCACCCCCCACAAAGACCAATGCGAGAACTGTAAAAGGAAACGGAAGTCAAGAGACCGCCATCTTGAAGGTAAGTTCCCCGGATGAAGGTCAGGATCCCATTAGAAGTAATCCTCGGGGGATCGTTGGGTGGGTGTTAGGGGATACCTGACGCCGCCATATTGTCGTTGTCATGGTAATAGGCGCACGACGCTAGGGCCTGGTAACTGATTGGGCTGATTCCCCCCGGAGGGACACTGGAGGAGTATAGGAGCCAGGGAGGAGGGGCAGGAGGATCACTGTCCATCCAGAGAGGAGAAACATGGGTCTCAGTAGTCATGGCAACTACTGCTGGGTCAGTACTGGTCAAGCTATTGTCACATGTCATTCAGAAACTGACCCCAACATGGTGGCCGGAGAGTGCCATCCGCGAGGGGCTTTTGTTTGGGGAGCGATTGACACGGGGAGCAAAGAGCTCAGGTACTGGTCAAGTGGTCAGCTGACATGCTTGTAAATGAAGCTGGACAACAAATGACCTCCATTTAATTCCCATTCAGTCCTCAGAGTGAATGCCAGGAGAGAAGGGACGAGAGCGGGCTCCCTTAATGCATGAATTCATCTAAAGCAAGGCAGTCAGGTCCAGAAGGCCACATTCCTCAATTCCATATCCAGCGATAAGCTTAACCACAAGGCTAAGACTAAGGCTAAAAGAGTTAATGACCCCTAAAGCTTAGGGATCCAAAACTGCCTTCTGGACCTGACTGACCTGACTGAATTGTAAAATTATGGAAATATTAGAGAATCAGCAAACTCTGTGAATAATGTACTTGTACACAATGCCTTTGACTGAATAAAAATCTTAAATACAAATACAAGGCCAAATATAGGGAGAAGGAGGGCGGAGGAGGGGTTCTGATAGATTGATACGCCTGCATGTATCGGTTAACCTATTCATCCAATCTCCACATGCTGTCATTGAATACAGGCGCATGGCGATGAGATCCTCTTCTCAGAGTGAAATAAAAGAGCGCCAGTGTTGGGGAGAACTTGATTCCACCCTGGGCCTAATTATACACGAGAATCCGAGGGATTAATGCGTGCCGCCGTAATGGATTACGACGCGCTGCATACATTTTGGTCAGTTTCCATGGACGCTGCTGTATATGGGTGAGATTTTCAGAAAATGTACAATTCGCCTTCACCAATCCTCTTAAATAACCCACATTTAAGACAAAAATGAGCTTCAAAAGGCAGTTTAACATAACAGAACTGATACTTTAAATCAATGTGATACCAACTATAGTCAGATATACCCGGTATTCATCATATTTCAGCCTAATTTAGGAGATTTTCCTAAATGTGTAGAGCTGCCAATTGTACATTTTCTGAAAATCTGACCCATATCTTGCTGCCAAATGGATCAAAGCCTTACGTCTGCACAGGCCCCCTTTTCTCTGGCACTACTCTGGGCCCATCCAAACATTTATAACAAGGGTCTAAATGGGATGGACTAACATTAGACAGGGCTGTATCTGAGGCAGGACCAGATGGAAGGAGTGTGGAACAAGCCAAGGCTCACACTGTTAGAAGCAAGGGTTCCTTTAAAAAGAAAGTGTGGATTGTCATTAACTCTACTGATATTTTCAGGCAGAATTTACTAGAGTGTTCTGCTTTACAAAAAAAAAGATGAAAAAATTGAATAGAATAGAATAGAATAGAAAATCTTTTATTTGTCCAATAATGGCAATACATTTACAATGATGTGACAGACAAATGGGTCGACATACTTATACGCCGAATCAACATTTACAATGATTACGACTCGGAGAAATATCTCTTTTTTTTGCACTCTGAAAATGTTCAGACAAGGGGGAGAGACTGAAAACCCCCACTCGGGTAATTGTCAACTCTGTATAAATATAATCTTTTTAGAGAAAAATGTCAGTTGAGGTTATCTGGGGAATCCGGAAGGAAGAACCCTGGAAGATTCTGAATTAAATCCATTAAGCCCTTAACGATTGCGGAAAGTCAGTATGTACTTGTTAGAGGATACGAGGGTTGTTGCATTGAAACTCATGCTTCTGAGCAAGGTAAGAGGCCTCTCAGAGTTCTCTCAGACTAGTCTCAGAAAATAATCGTATAATGTGATGCATCTTTTGCTAAGAAGGAGTTACGAATCGTATATAATGCAATGCATCCTTTGTCTGAAGGAGCTTACATCCTCAATGTCCCCGAGTTCTAAGAGACCCTATTGGGAACTATAACAACAGAAATAAGAGTGAGTGAGTGAGATTGCTTTACGCCCTTATCAACACATTTAATATGGTTATATCAAGGGTGGTAGGCACTTTATGGTCATACCCAGGAAATAGAGATACAGAAGAAGGAAGAGGGAGACAGACAAAAAGAGACAGAAAGGCACTTTATGGTCTTACCCAGGATCGGAAGAGACATGAGAAGAACGCGTATTTCTGAGAGTGTATGTTCTGGGTGTAGGTTTAAGTAAGAGTGAGGTATGGTTGCGCAATGTAATGTACAAGTGGTGGCAGCAGCAGCTGATGTAGCGTCCCAAGGTGTGCTCGTGGCTTTATATGTAACCTCATGGGAACAGGCCAGCAGCTCGCACTTAGATACCGAGCCACTCCTCTCTATTTGTATCCAAATACCACCCGCTCCTCCCCTACAAACACCTCCACCCCAGGCTATTGTGCAAATTAAGAAGCCATATATGGGTTAGATCGTCAGAAAATGGACAATTTGTCTTCATCAATCCTCTCAAATAACCCAACTATAAGACAAAAATCAAGTTCAAAATTCGGTTTACCATAACCAAAGAGATCTTTTTAATCAAGGCAATACCAAATATACTCAGATATTCATCATTTTCAGCCTAATATAGCAGAATTTGCTAGATGTGTTGAGCTGCTGATTGTATATTTTCTGCCGATCTGACCCATATACCGTAACCACACACTGGTCATGAGTAGTATAGGAAGAGTGGGGGGTATCTATCCATCCAGCAAGTGTAGCCTATTCTATTATGAAACCTCACACAAAGGGAGGAGGGCAGGAGGGACAGTGTTGTTGATAAATCGTAGCCTCTGATAATTATGTGGTGAGGAGATTCATTGTTCGATCCTGGCCACCGTCTGACACATTTCCCTAATCATAAGCATTCATCAGAGAGGGAACTTTGGCCGCAAGGGTAGAGAGAGAAGGAGAAGAGAGAGAAGGAGAAGAGAGAGATGGAGAGAGGAGGAGGTGGAGGCAGCCCAATTACAGGCGGAGACTCCCCCCCCCCCCCGTCACAACCATCGGCTAATGGATGGGGATCTTCTAGCAGCCCTCCTGGAACAATTCATCCTCGTTAATTTCACTGATTGCTGATAATGAAATGTTGGACGCCTTGTTTACTCAAGTCACGCTTGCTCACCCTCTTTTAACCCTGCCTCTCCCTCCCTCCCACTATCCCTCTCTCCCTCCATCCCATGCTTTTTACTCATTGTCAAATGGCGTCACAACAAACCCCCTTGCGGCACCCCTCACCCCCACCTCAGTCCTTTCCCTTTCTTTATACCTGCAGGCCAAGTTACAGCCCCAAGCCTATTTCTATTCTTGCCCCACCACCACCACCGCCACCACCACCGCCACCACCAGTTAATATCCTCAGGCCGTCGCCATCTCAACATTAAAATAAACATTTGTTCAATTACCACACACAATTAGCCAGCAATGTATTGCCGACTGCGCATGCGTGTCAGGGATCGGGCGTCCGTCTGTTGTCAACATAATGACTGGCGAGTGTGTGTGTGTGGGGGGGGGGGGGGGGGGAGAGAAAGCGTAGGTGCTTGAAGGGTTGTGTGGGGGGAGGGGGAATGAAAATGAGAATTGTGTGTTGCCTTGGTAACCATTATCAGACTCCTACACCGCCGCCATATTGGTTCACGATATTGACCTTAAATCGTGACCTAGGAAGTAAATGATGTAATCTCCGTATATGAGGCCGATACAGGGCGGGGGGTGGGGTGTCTGTAAGACCTATATGAGGCCGATACAGGGTGGGGTGGGGGGTGTCTCTAAGACCTATATGAGGCCCATACAGAGGGGTGTCTGTATAACCTGGGTCCTGCCTTTTCTTTATTTCCCGAGAGGGAAGGCAGTTTACACGAGACCTGGTGCGGTAGTAGCCATGTTTCCACCCGACTCCAGATTAACCTTTTGTAGGGGAATCCACCATAATGTGGCCCGCCTAGCTCCGCCTAGTGCAGCAGGTATCAGCTATAGTGTAACCATACACCACATCAGCATATGGGTCAGATTTTACGAAAATGTATAATTCAACTTCGCCAATCTTCTAAAATAACCCAAATTTCAGACGAAAATAAAAGTTCAAAATACAGTTCAACCAGATTGCCAGAATCAGTGCAATGCCAAATATTCTCGAATTTACCTAGTATTGACCAGATTGCAGCCTAATGTAGCAGAATTTACTAAATGTGTACAGCTGCCAATTGTACATTTTCTGAAAATCTGACCCATATAAAGGGACAGCCTTGGATGAAGGCAAAGGTATTACCTCCAGGGCATAAAGCTACCTGTCAGGGGGGACTATATAACACCCTGGAGAAAGAACGAGCACAAGAATCGAGGTTTGGTTGTTATATTCAGTCAATAAATCTCCTACAGATCAGAGCCAAATTCTGAAATGTATTTCGGGGATTGACTTGAACCAAAGAAGTTTCACATGTGATTATAGATTAGCCCCGCAGTCATATACTGAGTATGAATCGTATTTAAATATACCCCATGAGCCTCACTAAATCTATTCAAAAACTGAAAATTGAAAACAATGGTAGTTATGCATGCGGATAGGGTTAGGGACTGGAATCCCTGATAGATCCCCGCTCAGAATGTACCACTGACGGTCTCAGACCACAGTGCTCTATTCACGTATTCGTTATCCTCTTCTGACAGTTGGGATTAGACACTTGGGGCCGCCCAAGGCACTATAGGGCCTGCAGCTTCGTCAGCCCGAGCTCTAACCTTAAGGGTTTATGGGTCAGATTATCAGAAAATGTACAATTCACCTTCACCAATTCTCTCAAATAATCCAAATTTCAGACGAAAATAAAGTTCAAAATACAGTTCAACCTAACCAAACCTGGTATTGGCCAAATTTAGCAGAATTTACTAAATGTGTACAGCTGCCCATTGTACATTTTCTGAGAATCTGACCCTTGTACTGAGCGTAAGGACACATTTGTAAGCATAAAACGCGTTTATATACATTCCTGAGATTAGCAATTAGGAGCTGGAACACATGCGGATGTATTGTTATATTTCGTTAATTGCCTGAAAAGAAATTGTACCTGGAGTAATTACATTTATTGAGGATAGGAATCGGAAGAATTACCACCTTTATTTCGCCGGATTTTGTTTCGGGATTCGATCAACTCACCTGTAAAAAGAAAGTAAAATTAGATTAACATAAGATTTTTATTGTGATTCGGTATACATGTGATAATGGCAGTGAGCCTAATTTAGCAGAATTTACTAAATGTGTAGAGCTGCCAATTGTACATTTTCTGAAAATCTGACCCTTATACATGGGCACCTACAGTTATGGGTCGCACCGAGACAATAGGGCATTTGCATGTCTCACTGCGCATGTCTATTACAGTGCATGCTGGGATGGTTTCATTTCAGCATTTTTAACGAAGCTTGTCTAAAATACGGAATAAAATGTCTCATTTTACAAAACAACATTTTTTATCGAAAAATGCAAAGATCTTTAAACCAATATCATTGTTTGTGTAAATGATCTATAGAAACCAAGTGCATGATGGGAGAGATGAACTGTTTTATGGGAACATGTATAGTACATGGATATTAACATGGGAAATACCCCATGCTGGACATACAACTCCCATAATTCCATGCGAATGGGGATTCAAGATGGCGGACATACAACTCCCCTATTGGACATGTGGGTCAGATTTTCAGAAAATGTACAATTGGCAGCTGTACACATTTAGTAAATTCTGCTAAATTAGGCTGCAATTTGGCCAATACTGGGTAAATTCGAGTATATTTGGCATTGCATTGATTCTAGCAATCTGTCTGGTTAGGTTGAACTGTACTTGGAACTTTATTTTCGTCTGAAATTTGGATTATTTGAGAAGATTGGTGAAGGTGAATTGTACATTTTCTGACAATCAGACCCAGATATAGGTGGTAAATGTGACCTATACACCAAGGGTATAAACCAGGGCAGCAATCTCCGGGGCAGTGATCTGTGCTATATATAGCCGGCCATGTCTCCGGGGCAGTGATCTGTGCTATATATAGTCGGCCATGTCTCCGGGGCAGTGATCTGTGCTATATATAGTCGGCCATGTCTCCGGGGCAGTGATCTGTGCTATATATAGTCGGCCATGTCTCCGGGGCAGTGATCTGTGCTATATATAGTCGGCCATGTCTCCGGGGCAGTGATCTGTGCTATATATAGTCGGCCATGTCTCCGGGGCAGTGATCTGTGCTATATATAGTCGGCCATGTCTCCGGGGCAGTGATCTGTGCTATATATAGTCGGCCATGTCTCCGGGGCAGTGATCTGTGCTATATATAGTCGGCCATGTCTCCGGGGCAGTGATCTGTGCTATATATAGTCGGCCATGTCTCCGGGGCAGTGATCTGTGCTATATATAGTCGGCCATGTCTCCCGGGCAGTGATCTGTGCTATATATAGTCGGCCATGTCTCCCGGGCAGTGATCTGTGCTATATATAGTCGGCCATGTCTCCGGGGCAGTGATCTGTGCTATATATAGTCGGCCATGTCTTATGTTCCTAATGGCGTTTGTATGGGGAAATAATGAGACAAATCCAGAGACAGAAATTACCAGCTGATGCCTTGTAGTGGGGGCGATTACCCTGCACGCAGGGCTGGGGATGTTGTAATGTCCACGAGAGAAAGTCTGTGAGATATAGTCAACATTTGTATTATTTCCATTGCACTAAAGAAGGCAGTAACTTGCCGAAACACGTAGGGTCCACCCAAGTTTATATATATATAAAAAAAAAAAGAAGTTTATAAATAGTTAATGAAAATCAACTTACATCAAATTTAAACTGCGTGGGGTCTTTTATTTTGTTCGGAGACTTCTCTTTCTACATTTTTTCATTATTATTTATTCTATTGTTTTATAATAGGTGAATGTTTTAAGAATCATAATTTAACACCAGTTCAGTTCAGGGAGTGTAGTAATATAATTACTGACTGGGGGGTTATCAAAGGTCCGCCATGTGTTTGTGACTGTCTGTGGCACTATATATAATACACGTTAAAGATCCAGTGTTAATATTTGAAAAGACTAGGGTATAGCACCCGTTAGCGTGTTTCCTGTCAGCAATAGATGACAGTACAATGCCCCAGGAGTAGTTATAACACCAGCTGTATAAACTGAACCAAACAGTCAGCCTGGCAAACCATAACACAACAACAAATCCCTCGGGTCAGTCACAACCGGACAGACTCTATGTTACCTACAGTATCACTGCTTCCACATATAAACAGTGATTTGCAGCCATTATTCAGTAAATAAACCGATTCACCAACATCTATATTATATTTACAACCGATCGATAAGTACAAACCCAATGGGAGTGTATTACAGAGGTGAGGAAAGAGGATGGCTTGACACATACCATCCGAACTCACCCATTTATTATGATGCGAGGCAATAAGTAGTAGAGTGGGAAATGGGTTTGGAGCAGGCAAACGGACATAAACCCGACCGATCGACCCATAAACCTGGGCACAATGGTGGTGCGTTTCCTCGGGTGGTTATGGGTCAATTTTCAGAAAATGTACAATTGACGGCTGTACACATTTAGTAAATTCTGCTAAATTAGGCTGTATTTTGGCCAATACTAGGTAAATTCGAGTATATTCGGTATTGCATTGATTCTAGCAATCTGTTTGGTTAGGTTGAACTGTATTTTAAACTTTATTTTCGTCTGAAATTTGGATTATTTGAAAAGATTGGCGAAGTTGAATTGTACATTTTCTGAAAATCTGACCCTTGTGCCTGCCAACCCTACAAGAGCCAGCGTCATTTCTCACCGACCACCAACAACTGAAGGTCATTTGAGAGATAGTAAATGCTGTCAATAGGTCAGCATACATGTACGCATGAAGGCACTATGTTTTGGTCATAAAAAGATACCATCGTTTTGTATTCGCCCTTGGTGGGGCATTTATCATGGGTTTCTTAAGACCTTGAGCTTGTAAACCCTAAGGGAGAATTTATTATTGTTAAAGCGAACATTGAATAGTTCCTTTTTCACTGGCCTCGTTAGAACCACAAATTCTAAGACTTGTAACAAGCCGCATTAGAGTAATGATGGGAAACCCTTGATCTATTTCAAGATCTATAGATCTCACAAGATCTATTGATCTCACAAGATCTATTGATCTCATGTAAAGGGATATATGACTAGATTACATTATGTTCCACGTGATGTAGTGTTATAGTCAAATGCAAATCTACTTTTTCTTCCCTTCATCTCAAAGTCATTTGACCCAATTTCTGGAGGATTTCACCCGGTTGTTTTTGCTGCAGGGCTCCATAAAGTCTCAGTCTAGGCCCAAACCCGCAGGTCAGAATGGTATGTTAGTGATTGGATGCCTACTTTGCTAATCGGTTTTCGGGCCTAGGACTAGGCCATGGGGTTATAATGACATTTTGCGGTCTTAATGGAATTACAATGGCACTTTGCGGTGTGAGGCGAGAGGCCTTCCCTCCGTTTGAAGGGACTCTCTCATCTTTGGGCCTAGACTGGTCTATATTTCAGTGGCCCGCCGAATTATTTGTTGCAGTGTTTTCACTGATTATCGCTCACCGGCGCTCGTATGGGTCAGATTTTCAGAAAATGTACAATTGGTAACACGTTTAGTAAATTCTCCTAAATTAGGCTGCTATTTGTTCAATACTAGTTGAATTCCAGTATATTCGGCATTGCATTGATTCTAGCAATCTGTTTGGTCAGGTTGAACTGTATTTTGAACTTTATTTTCGTCTGAAATTTGGGTTATTTGAGAGGATTGGCGAAGTTGAATTGTACATTTTTTGGTGACTTCATCCATATTCACTTAATCCCATAGCTCGAACAATAAGTAAATTTGGCAAGGTTTATTTTGTCAAAACAGCTAAGAATGCTACTTTAATAGAAACTTAAGAAAACATTCATATATCAAGTCATTCATATTACTGTCGGAGCCTGAGGAAATCCTGTAATTAGTTCGTTAATTATAAGTCTAAAATCTCATTAAAACAGGCTTCCATCACACAGTTCTATTAGCTATAAATTAGATCACCTGTTATTGAGATGATGATGGAGATTTTGAATAAATCATGAAGCTCTATTTTTCTCAGAATTAAGATTCTAACCATAAAGAATCATGAATATGCAACAATAGGGAGTATAATCCAATGGATGCGAGTAGTATATAAAAATGCCCGCCTGCAGCGTCTTAATGGTTGACTTTGGTTGCCGCCATGTTGGAACCATGTCTGGCAGGAACAAGGTATCCATGAGAATAGTTAAGTGAATATTGAAAAGAGCAAAGAATTATTATAAAGTTGTCATAAATTGTTCAATAAACTCGGACACCAAAGTCCTTTTTCTAGTAAATTGTATTGGGTGATATCACGTCCTGACATGTTCCTTGAATATGTACCGGGGAGTAAATTAGAGTCCATATATTTGCTCATTTCTTTGAACAAAGTGTACCATTATGCATCCGTGTGGTGTCAATTTATCCCTGGCGATTTATCTAGTAATAGGGGATTTGCATAGGCGCCATTTTTAATCTTGATTCGCATGGAATTATGGGACTAATGGTACAGTCTAAAACTTATAGAAAGCATGCCATGTTCAGCATGGAATATTTAACAATGCTTTTATGTCAATATCCATATATTTTACATGTTTCCATACCACAATCCCCCATCTTTCCCATCATGCATTTGGTTTTTATGGATCATTTATACAAGCTGTGATATTGGTGAAAACATTCTTGCAATTTATGCTAAAATGTTGCCAAATATTTGTATGTCAGATGTCATCAGAATCCATCCCAGTATGCACTGCAGTAGACATGAGCAGGGAGACATGCAAATCCCCTATTAGCCCTCAACTCTCAATAGAAACACAACACATGCTTACACTATAATGTCTAATAGAATCTGAAAGACATATGGCGATAAGATATTGTATTAATGTTTAGGAAGGGGATACCCAGCTCTCCCCATCCACCGCTAAAGGCCTTTGCTTGTTACGAGAATTTGCAGATAATGAAGCCCTAATAGAGCAGATGTCTCAGACGCGTGGGAACCTCGCAGAAACTCGGAAAGAAAAGCTTTAAGGGACTGTTAAAGTCGGTCAACCTTGTAATAGTTTTAAACATTCTATACATGTGGAGATAATCAATCTCTAAGTGGGTCGGATTTTCAGAAAATGTACAATTGGCAGCTCTACACATGCATTAAATTTTGCTAAATTACACTGAAATGTGGCCAATACTAGGTAAATTCGAGTATATTTGGCATTGCATTGATTCTAGCAATCTGTTTGGTTAGGTTGAACTGTGTTTTGAACTTTATTTTCGTCTAAAATGTGGGTTATTTGAGAGGATTGGTGAAGGTGAATTGTACATTTTCTGAAAACCTGACCCAAGTACGAACAGATTAGCAATGGCACCGAGTAATCTTATTGTATTTATCAATAACTAAATATCCGTTGAAGAATAGTACATTATTTATTAATTCTCCTAGTGATTAGATTGCACAGTCTGATCTTTATTTTAAACACATTAAATGCTACGCGGTAACGCAAATTGGAATTCTCTAATCTGGAGACACAGGTCTTCCTAAGAGCTTCTCAGGCTAGACTCATATTTGAGAAAGTCCCTCAAAACTGAGGGAAGAGAGAGTCCCTCAAAACTGAGGAAAAGCCTATCTCCAAGCCGCAAAATGCCATTATGATCCCATTAAGACCGCAAAATGCCACTATAATCCCATTAAGACGCCTATTACAGGACCAGGAAAGCCACTAGCGCAGTAGGCGTCCAATCACTAACATACCATTCCCATCTGATCTGAGAGTCCCTGAGCCTAGAATGTTCGGTAAACGAGTGCATTTTAACCATCTCCACCTACACAAACGCCAATATGATAACCTGATTTTATTTTTTCACTTAGAACTAACGATCAAGCACTCGAGCTGCATTTGTGATCTAACCTCTCATTATAGATAATGACGCCAGGCATGTGACATGTAATTTTCTCCCTTTCACAAATAAGGAAGGAGAAGGCAGAAGAGGGGTGCAAAGCGGGGTTGCACCCAAGTATTACAGAGGGATGGGATATTACTTGTCAGGCCTTATCAACTTCTAAAGCCTGGTCGGATATTAAAGATACTTTTTTGTTTATAAAAGTCTTTTTACCCACTTACACACCAATCAAACGAGCATTAAATCAATGCCAGTTCCTACCCTCAAATTCGCGCTCGTCGTCGGGCTTTATAATAGTGCGACGTCTCGCTGCACATATGGGTGAGATTTTCAGAAAATGTACAATTCAACTTCGCCAATCTTCTCAAATAACCCAAATTTCAGACGAAAATAAAGTTCAAAATACAGTTCAACCTAACCAAACAGATTGCTAGAATCAGTACAATGCCGAATATACTCGAATTGACATAGTATTGACCAACTTTCAGCCTAATTTAGCAGAATTTACTAAATGTGTACAGCTGCCAATTGTACATTATCTGAAAATCTGACCCATATATTACACTCTATACTCGCCTGCCTTCAATTCCAACTGAACACAAATGGACGGCTAGGGGGAAAGAAGGAGACGGCAGAGCAAATACCCCCTATATCAATTTCACTTAAGTCATATTTGTTTAGTTGGTAAAAAGTACCAAGTCCCATCAAGGGCTAATACAAGGGAGCACAAGGAGTGTCTGTTAGAAGCTGTACGGAACGAATCCGACTCTAGTTTTTATTAAGAGGAACCAAGTAGAAAGTCACATGCGACTTGGGTCAGATTTTCAGAAAATGTACAACTCAACTTCGCCAATCCTCTCAAATGATCCAAATTTCAGACGAAAATAAAGTTTAAAATACAGTTCAACCTAACCAAACAGATTGCTAGAATCAATGCAATGCCGAATGCACTCAAATGTACCTAGTATTGGCCAAATTGCAGCCTTATTTAGCAGAATGTACTAAATGTGTACAGCTGCCAATTGTACATTTTCTGAAAATCTGACCCACATGCGACTTATCCTTGGGTGGAACTTAGCGAGGGCAAGGTGTCGCTGCTATGCAAATACCATAGGAGATAATGGTGTGCTCGGGGTAGGACGATATTCTAGGTGCTAATCCCCCCTGGTACACACATATACAGAAGGCCCTATGTGTACTATGTTCACTAGTCCAGGGACAGGGAGAAACACCCAAAGAGTCTTCCCCAGATTTACCAATGAGCTCAAACAATCAGGAAATCCTAGCCACCCCTCGCTGGAACTTTTATAGAAAATCTATTCAAACGCACGTAAGATCTTTCTAAAAGTTGGTCAAAAGAAGCAATTTGATATTTTCCAACGAGAACATGACAGAAAGCAAGCTAATGTCAATCATATTTTAACGTGCAACTGCCTTCATGAACATATATGATAAAAGCCATGCATATCCATATATCTCCTAAATAACACATATTGATGTATCTAATACCAATAGGCCAACAATTGATAGAGAGAGAGAGGGAGAGAGATGGATAGAGGCCTGCTCCTACACTACATTACCATCTGCAATATGGACTCATTCACTTAGCATCTGTATAGCCAGAAGCTACCAATAAATCTTGGAGAAAAAAAATGATTGTGATCCTGAGCTATTTGTTCATCCAGGGGTGGTGGCATTGGGCCGAGTGAGCCGGTCCATCATGTCTCTCTACATGCAGGGCAGGTATGGCCAGCCCTTCATTACCTCTAGTGTAGGAAACGTCCGCTAGAGGCGGTATAGTAGTCGCAGGAGAACCAGGTGTGTGGCCTATAGACCTCTACCTTGTAGTACTGACCAGCAGGGCTTTTTCTCTCTAGATAAGTTTTACTATTTTAATGATTTGGCCTGTAAATGAAATAATAAAAAAATAAAATAAAATAAATTGTTCTGCATGTTGTAGTGCATGAAGCTTTAAACTCGTATGTAAAGCAAAACTAATTTTTGCTGCTTGTTTCAAGATAAAACCCCTCATCTTAAGTATTTTCTTTGGTATATTTATTAAAAGGATCCTTTAGATAAAATGTGACAGGAAAAAAAGTTTTCATGAAAGTAAGCCTTTGGTGCGTGTCGTGACAAACAATGACCATGAAAGATTCTCGCCATAAGAAGACCTAATATTTTCTTGACCCCGGAGTCAATTGCGTATTTTTCATAGTTCAGTTCAGTGTTTGACAAAAGTTTGACAAAAAGGAGATGTCCTTCTGGAATGTAATCCAGGTATTCCATGACATACCTAGCAGTGCATAGACATGTTTCAAGATGATTACTCAAGGTTCATTTAAAACAACTTGCACATCAATGCATAGCCAACGAATTATCACGACTAGAAACTTTTGAAGACAAGATTCTTTATCTTTTCTGCCTGAGCTGAAAAGTCCAATCTATAGTTACATGGCAAAGGCGGGAATGGAAGGCGAGAGGTAATGTTTATCTGGTATATACTGTACACCTGCATATATGTGTAGTGGTCGGGGTGTGACAGAGAATTAACATGGCGGCCAGGAGCCGACTAACACCCGGATTAGCCTTGTTAGTCAAGTCTCCCCAGACCTCATAAAGTCTCGCACAGATCTCGTCCCGCCTGTGTAGTAGTCACGCGCTGGCCCCATAGAGGGCTCTGACAGGCGCCTGTGGGTTTGTGTATTGTCTGCCTTAGCATGGACGCACATAAAGACTTTATTAATACATGATACATGAGAAGCAAGCCCTGGCAATATCATATGTCCTTTTCAATGCCAATTTGGAGTTGTGACCTTCGGGGAGTAACCGTTCGTCTGAAAGGGCGTTCTATTGTATACAGAATGCCAAACTGCGAATGGAACGGTGAAGGAGGACTGCGAAGGGGTTTTATTAAAAAGTATTGTTTGAAGAGACATGGTTTCAGTTGAACATCGCCATTGCCTAATGCGAATGGAGGTAGATGAAATTTGAATTATGGCCCCATAAAGGAGCTCTATAGGAGCGCATTGACAACTGAATGGGCTTTCATTCATCATAATTGTGTTTGTTATTTAAGAGTTTAGTGACGACCGCAAGAATTCCTAATTAAGGCAATCAGGTACCATGCGCGAGGAATTATCATTCATTTCTTCTTTTTTTTTTTTAAAAAACACAAAACAATCAGGTTCCTAAAAGGGAATTCTGAGCCATATTGTCGTTAATTAATCATTCCGGAACAAGTTGTCATCATTAATTAAGCATATAATTAATTTCACAAATGGACCCAGATATCTATAGATCTCGTCTAGCGAGATATCAAAGGGAGAAGTGACCTCGAATCGGCTCTTCGATATGGAACATGTCACAAAATCCCAATAAATTATTTAAAATCGTCACTTATCATGCCCCAGTCACGTGACTGCTCATTTTGCCTGGGGGCGCGTTGCCATGGTAACAGACAAGCTAAGTGCCCCCTTGACTTGTTTCTGGATGAGTCCGTCAGGTGGCATGCCAAGTTCTGCCTCTGTGCGCCTGCGCGGGGAGACCATACCTCATTATACGCCTAATACGGTGATAGCGATAATAGGGGAGTTGGAAAGCCAGAGCCACCACCAAATGGCAACATTGTCTTTTGGTGACGCTGCCAAGAATTAAGTTAAAAAATCGAGTCAAGCAACAGTAACCTCTCCATAGCACAGGCATATTGCCTTTGTACAAAAGCAGTTAAACTGCCAAGAATAGAGTCAACGCTGTACTTGGCACCATCTAATAGTAGATATTAATGGGCCACAAAAGACCTATATTAACACACCTACACAGTATTTACCTGTGGGTTAGAAAGAACTTGGGTCAGATTGTCAGAAAATGTACAATTTAATTTCGCTAATCGTCTCAAATAACGCAAATTTCAGACGAAAAAAAGGTCAAAATACAGTTCAACCTAACCAAACAGATTGCTAGAATCAATGCAATGCCGAATATACTCGAATTTACCTAGTATTGACCAAATTGCAGCCTGATTTAGCAGAATTTACTAAATGTGTACAGCTGCCAATTGTACATTTTCTGAAAATCTGACCCACTTACTATTTTTTTCCCTAAAAGCAATCGAGAACTAGGTGGGATATGATAGATATACTTTGGGATGGAAGTATCCGGAAGCGATTTAAAGAGCTGTACATAAAGCTGGAGATGGGTGTAGAAACTGGTGCTCTACCCTTAGTTAAAATACAACTTGTACATGCGCCCTTTCAGCACGAGACAACATGTCCTGCATTAGGGTCAGATTTTCAGAAAATGTACAATTGGCAGCTCTACACATTTGGAAAATTCTACTGAATTAGGCTGAAAAATGAAGAATACTGGGTATATTTGAGTATATTTGGTATGGCATTGATTTATAGTGTCAGTTCTGTTATGCTAAAAAACTGCATTTTGAAGCTCATTTCTATCTTAAATGTGGGTTATTTGAGAGGATTGGTGAAGGTGAATTGTACATTTTCTGGAAATCTGACCCATAAGGAAGTTCCGTTTCCCATTCCCCCAGCCAATGTATAGAAATGGGACGAGAGTGAGAGCATAGATCTTCCACCAGATACCAGCTTTTTTCTCAATCAGGAGAACAAAGAGCAGAAAGCTAGTTCTCGCATGAGATAGCGTGTCCACGGTATCGGAACCAGAGTCTAAAAGGAGCAAAGCCCCTCCAAACACAATGGTTACAATCTGACTGCGTGCATCTACCCTATTCACCCAACAAAATGAGAAACATGGAGTATTTCCTTTGGTACAAACCCAGAACATACCTGGCAAATTCAATTACCAGCTCACACACAGGGGGAGAGAGCATCACATGCAGTTCTTGAAGCAGAGAAAGACATAAAGAAGCCTTAGCTTGGGGATTTTAAATCACCACTTAAAGGAAACTGGCATGGCCATTTTGGCTCGCTCTCTGTCGGGTTAGTTGCGTCCAATGTTGGGAGCAATCAGCTTTCAGGCTGACTGGCACCAGTTGCCCCTTGCCACATCTTAAACAAGAACATATTTTAAAGTTAACTCTTTCGGTAAACCACATATCACCCGCCGGGGGATTGGAGATCAGGTAAAGGGGCTTGGGAAGGGCGGGTTTGGGTCTAGAAGGGTGAATAAGTCCCTTCGGTTCCAACCACAAGGTTGCCTGTCAAACGAACAATCGTCCATAATGAGAATGTCCCAACTTTGAAGAGCGCCATTGATTTTAAAGTCAAATATCCATTTCTCACGAAGGCTCTTAACCTATACAACAACCAATGAATCTTCTACTGAATGAACTCTGGGGTCAAATCTTCCGAAAATGTACAATTCGCCATCACCAATCCTCTCGAATTACCCAAATTTAAGAAGAAAATCAGGTCGAAAATGCAGTTCAACATAACCAGACAGTTTTATTGAATGAATGTAAAACAGAAAACACTCAGATACACATAATATTTATCATTTTTCACGCTAATTCAGCTGAATTTGATAGATGTGTAGAAGTGTAGATTGTGTATTTTCTGAAAATCTGACGCTGTGGTTTACCCACCAGACCCTTCCCTTGAAAGCCATTTTAGATTCAAACATTTTCCCTTCAGATTACGATACAATACACTTCCATATAAACACATGATCTATAATCATTGGGAATCGGCCTCAAATATGTTGATCGTTTCCAGATGTAAAGTTAACTACTGAAACCGCACCTGGTTGCAACCATGCCAAGAAATGGTTAATACTTTAATTACTTTAGTTAATTGTCAATGACAAGACTTGAAGAGAGCCAGGTCGCAAATCAGTCGAACCATCTCATTATCGCTGATGCACATTCTACCGTGACATTATCCTATAAAAGACGGCAATAAAAACACAAATCCTTCTTTCGCCAGTCAGTTGACGACTTGGATTTCAGGCTTTGGGTAATTAGAATGTCCTAACGTGTTCGGTATAGGTTCTTTGCGTGCTGAGAAAGTCCACCTCGGGATATAAGACATAAACATTTAAGAGTAGTCTTTAGAGGCGCATTACGGGTACGTTTTGAATAGGATAAGTCAAGCAATAAAAAACTTTTTGCTCGAAAATGCACCTCAGATAGGAGCCATCAAGCAATAAAAAACGTCTATGGGAAAATCAAGCAATAAAAAACGTACAGACGTAATGGCTGCCATGGAGGATGACCTAGTTATGTCAAATAGTAATGGCGGTCATGACAGATAGTGAGAATGATGAATGACCGTCAAACAGTAATGGCCGCCATGACAGGTAGTGAGAATGATGAATGACCATCATGGCGATCATCATGAGGTATATGTGATGATCGCCATGACAGTGACCTTGGGTTAGGATAATCGTTGTCATTGACCTTAGTCATTAACCTTTGACCCCTGACCTTAGTCATTAACCTTTGACCCCTGAAGGGTGTACTTAATTAAAATAGATTAATTATATTAATCATAATGATCATAATGAATCGTGGATAGAGTCATTAACCTTTGACCCCTGAAGGGTGTACTTAATTATATTAATCATAATGATCATAATGAATCGTGGATAGATTAACCTCTGACCTTCGACGGAATGATATTGTATAATTATTACGTTTGACTTTAGAAGTGCGACCTTCATTATCATGGAGAATGCTTTGGAGAATGGGTTTAAATAGAGCATAATGGTTTCTGCTCTCAAATGGATAGTGACTGGAAATGCCACCAGCCGGAGACAACATCAGCATAGAGAATGGTGTAGGACTAGGTCTTCCTTTGTCACACAAGGACCTCATAAATTGTTCGGGCAATGGCTGACGGTGACAGAAACAGCTTCCTTTAATGGCTTCCATGACAACGACGCGTGTGTATCTTCTTTTATTTACAAGATAGGAATTGAAATGATGAATTATGAAGATGAAAGGAGGTGGTGACAATGTATTAAACTAGATGAAAACATGGGGTGAGAATGCAGTGTTTCAGCTGGATAATTAAGGATGGAGTGTATGAATGGGATTATAGAGAAAATGAAGTTTATAGGGAATATTATTTTTTAAAGGATGAGTCTGTATATAAGAAATACCCATTGGGGAGGAGAGCCATCGCTTGTTTTGGGACGTGCAGCTGGAGGACCATGAATGAGTTGTATCTTATTACAGAGAACGAGCTTACGTTGCGTGATAGAGATTTACTGAAACAAATAGTTTTGTGTGAATCTAGGCGAATTGACGAACTTCAAAACATTGTGTCTATTTTCAATTCGAATGCAGAAGAGGATTTTCATTTGAGTGTGCATAGACTGATACATGGAATAGAAGCAAATGATCATATATATATGGGATCAGAGTTTTGTCAAAGACATAATATAGATTTTACCATGACAAATGACTTTGTGATGCTTGTGGAAGATAAGTTACAAGTGGATATTGATTAAATTCAACAGCGGTGTCATCATGGATTACATGGATTACGATAATTTTGATCCTGAATCATGCTTAGAAACAATTACGAATATAGATACCATGACATTAATGTTGTGGATTATGGTTGAACAGGAGGAAGTAATATATCAGCAACTAAAGATGAGTCTGGCTAGCGATGATGGAATAGCGTTTGCAGTGCATATATGTCGGAGAGACATACATCTGAGGATGCGAGATGTGTTGACAACTGAATTAACTGCTAGATTAATCGGTGAAGAATAATTGTCTGGTATAATGGAAAACTACGAGAAGAGAGAAAGAGCTAAGGCTGCCTGTCGTGCATTGCTTCATGACGTAATGAGAGACAATAATCGTCTAAGAGGAAAGAATGAGCGATTGGTGAGTCTTTTGCAAGAGTCAAATAAGACATTGAATGAACTTATTTCTCAAATTTATATGTTGAAGATGACAGTGGATACGTTGTCAATGAAGAATGATTCACTTCATAAAACTAATAACTATTTGCTCGAGCAGAAAATGAACTTTGTGTTGGGGCAGGAGAAGGCTATGTCTCAGGAGGGATACTATGAGATTTCAAAGGACATGCGTCAGTGATCAGTATGGAGTACAAACGAAGAGGTCGCTGTATTTCTTTATCTAAGGAAGCTAAAATACTGTTTCTAGGCGGTCCCGTTGCTGTGGCTCGACAGTGGGCTGATGTGATGAGACGCCATGATAGAGAGTACTATAGAATGAATAAAAGCATAAATGATCGTGAGGACTACGCTCGACAGGATTATGCAATGCCATGGACCTATATTGGACATGGACTGAATGTGTGCTTTGTGAGAAATGAAAATGTGTCAGAGAGTGATGCGCTGAACTTTTATGAGCATTATTGTCATCATTTTTGTGCGAAGTTTCACATGCATTCTAAGGTATTTATATTACCAGCAGACATTATATTTTCACATACATTTCATGCTGAGGAGCCATTCAAGAGTGTGTATTTCTATCTGTCTGAGATAAAGTCAGCCATGAAGAAAATATATATTCCATTTAGGCCACCATTGCCTATATTTAAAAGTGATGGGAAGACATGTGCTCATACGCCTTTTTGTTTAATGTATGGACAAAGAAATGCTCCGTCTGCAGACCCTATGATTGCATATAGGGAAGTGGAGTATTGGGACATGCTCTATGCGAATGACTATAAGGTGAGGTGCTACTGCGGCAAAGCGTTTGAGATGAAAGACTTGGATGAGCTTTTGCCTCTCCCCTGTCGCGATGAACAATGGAATGATATTGTGTGCATAAATGTGGCGACTGGATTGACTGGGGATGAAGGACCCTGTTTACGATGCGGTTACTATGACAATACATGCTCTATGCTCGATGTAGAGTGTATGCCACCATTGAAACAAAGAGGCAGCTATAATTATCTGAGGAGGAAATTTCCTGAGGTGGAGGATATACCCCATGTGAAGACATTGCAGGAGAAGCTCAGAGCCGAACTCCCTATTCGACTAGAAGCACCAGTCATCATCGTAGAGCCGGAGCCTCCTACGACATATTATCCCTTCCCTAGTATAGCTCGTGCATAATCGCAGCCATTACCATCGCCATTGCTGTCATGAGAGGGAGGGAGGGAGGGAGGGAGCATTCGTCGCCATTGCTGGTGGAGACTATAAAGACACAGACGTTGGTAGTTGACAGTGTCATAGCTCGGCAATGGCAATGCACAGTATGGAGACAATGCAATTGAGTTTGAAGGTGGCTTTGCGTTATAGACTAGACATGGACGAACTTATGGAAGTGGAAAGACGAAAGGACTTGGATAATACAAGACGTACAATTGTTCCATCTTCAGTGATGAGGTATGCTCATAGACATGCTGACATGCTACTCAACAATCCAGAAGCTTCACTGAAGTCAGATAATTGGAGAGTGACTCGCACAAACTTTCGAGGCGTGGAGTATGTGAGCTTTACAGAATTGGATCAGAATGGGCAAAGATTGTCTTCAGGTTCTTTCAACTTTTCAATGCCTGAGTTTAAAAAGTTTGTTCGTGCCTTTTCTCTCCAGGCGAAGAGAAGAGAAGAGGCAAAGAAAAGAAGTGCTGCTGAGGGAGAGGAGGGGGAAAAGAAGGAGGAGGAGGACGAGGAGGATGACGACGAGGAGCGTTCAAAGGTAATGAAAATGAACCATGAGTATAGCACATACTATTGGAGGATTGTCTGTACTGGAGAAGAAGGAGAAGAGGAGGACGAAGTGGACAGTGGCGGAGAAGAGTACTTCAGCCGTGATAAGTGTGAGGAAAAGGGAGAGTTGTTCTTCGAACAACATGCAATTGACGATACATACACACTCAAGATTGAGGAAAAAAAGAACAGGTCCCCCTACGCATGGAATTTATATGAAAAAATGTATAAAGTTCTCGTGCATGCGGAGTACATGAAGGCATTGAAAGCAAAGTGCAAAGGATGTATCGCTGGACTGAATATTCCTGAGGATGCTCACAAGGATGGCTGTCGTAATCAGTTCATAGACATGGACTGTCTGAGTAAAGCCCACTTCAAAGTCACTCCAGACAGACTGTTCCTGCTCGGATCGATGGTGGCGCCTCGCTATGGAATTGTTCAATCGTTGGTTACCGTGGATGATGCAACCGACTTTTTGGACCAGGTTTGGAAAGGAAAGGACACTGTCATTGTACCAGACAATGAGCCATATGAAGTGGCTCAGATTGCTAAGATGTGCTAAGCAATGGATAGGGACTTATATGGACTTTATACCGATGTACTTGTGCTAGCAGGACTATTATATTAGGATACGTTAATGTGTGACTATAGAATGATACTCAATATACTCAATGTGTGCGGACTGTACCAGATAAGTGCGGACAATGTGTGCGTGTGCGGACTCATACCGGTGCGTGTGTATTATATCATATCATAAATGAATAAGCATATAAGTATACTCAATGTATGCGGACTCATACCGATGCGTGTGTACTATATCATAAATGAACGTGTATACTATAATGATTGGTGATTACAGATTGTTCCCGATGTTACATGATGCTGCTACATGGTAGTCTTCACCTTCTTTGTGCCTGGATTCGTATAAGAAATGTCTCAGTGTATGGATAGGAGTCACTGCAATCAATCAATCATATATAGAGATTATATTAGGATACGTTAATGTGTGACTATAGAATGATACTCAATATACTCAATGTGTGCGGACTCATACCGGTGCGTGTGTACTATATCATAAATGAATGTGTGACTATAATGATTGGTGATTACAGATTGTTCCCGATGTTACATGATGCTGCTACATGATAGTCTTCATCTTCTTTGTGCCAGGATTCGTATAAGAAATGTCTCAGTGTATGGATAGGAGTCACTGCAATTAATCAATCATATAGAGAGAGAGAAAACTATAACATAATACAAGATTGGTAGAATAGAATCGTATTCAATTTACTCATCGCTCATGTACATATGCATAGTGAATAAAGAAAGCTTAACAGAAACTGACTGTCTTCATTACATATTAAGTAACAGAAACTGACTGTCCCCATTACGCACGACTGCTATTAAAAGTTTGTAATCATGGCTCAAAATATCAAGTTATATAAGAGGAGATATAAGATATATTAGTTTACAGCCGTCGTATTGGCAGAGCAAAAGATCTCTTCGTCTTCGTCATCGGCATCAACATCAGCCCAGTCCATTTGCATTTCGTGTCGGTCTCCTAACAAACGCAGAGGAATATGTTCCTCATCATCATCATCACGACATACCAGAGGGGATGTATTACGACTGAACTGAGTTCGTTCGATGTTCGTTAATGTTTCATCAAGATGTCTGGTTACCTTCTGTCTGATATACTTAAGGAGAAATGGATTTAAACTTTTAATAGCAGTCGTGCGTAAACTATCGTTCAGATCGAGATCATCAGTAGGCCCATGCTTTAATACCTTCCTAGTCTTTATAATACAACCCACAATTCCCAAAATAACTCCCAATGCAACCCCTCCCAATGTAGCTATTTCCATAATCTTATCTTCTAAATAATGTCTTTTTACGTTTCGCAATGTTGATGTAATTGATTCCAGTTTACTTCTAAGTCCAGTAATGGCTCGAATCGCTAATGCCTGAAATAATAAAAAAACAAAAAATAATATGAGTTATTTAAAATATGTTATAGCTTAATAATAATAATAATAATAATAATAATACTACTAATAATAATATAAGGATGTCACACCTTTGCACTGACAGCACCGACAGTGGTGGTGGTGGTGGTGGTGGTGGTTGTGGTTGTGGTGGTGGTGGTGGTGGTGGTGGTGGTGGTGGTGGTGTTAGAATAACGAAGCGCTTGTAAATAGTTCATGATAAGCGTTGGAGGCTGAAAAAAAAATACGAAAGAAAAGCTAGATAAAACACTCATGAAACAATCGCACCTATGAGTTAAAATATCATTCTAGAAATGCCAAGAAATATAGCATTATATATGTAATGTAAATGAATATCTATGATCTAAGAACGCACCAGTTTTTTCAGGGAAGTAGCATCACCAACTGAGCTGAGTGTTGGGACGACTGTAGTGTCATTGCCAGTGGTGGTTTTGTTGTTGGTCGTTACAGCGGTGGTCGTGGTGGGAGTGGAAGTGGGGAGGGTGGTGGTGGTAGTGGTAGTGGTGGCGGCGGTGGTGACAGCAATGGTACTCTCCCAGTCTGTGAAAGAGAACGCGCCGGCCGTAGTCCATAGTGAGCGGTGATGAGAGGCTCTGCTGCTGCTGCTTGTAGTGGCGGTGGAGGTTGTGTTCGTAACCTATGCACAAAAGTAGAGTATTTTAGAATTTAGAAAAGAATAAGAAGAGATCCTAAGTAGAGGAGAGCGTGTATTATTAATGTGTGAAATGTATTTATTTTATAAACTGTACATTTAAGACCTACCCAATGCTTAGAAGAGAGCATATTTGTTGTCCTACTTTCATAAGTCAGAGCCAGAGTCGTCATAATAATGGACACGGAGGAGTTTGTTCTCATGGACACGGAGGACGATGACGAGTTTGTAGTGAAGATAGGAGTAGTAGTAGTTATCTGTTGTAATAAAGTGTAGAATGAATTTTCAGAAAATGCACAATTCTGTCAATTCTGATTGTTTTCAAACACAACCACGTCAATTGCACCTCTGGATTTTCAGAAATGTACAATGGACATTGGGACAAGAAATATAGCAATTGGATTAATTCTATAACATTTAAATTCTAAACTAGGGAATTTTGTCATAAAAATCTTACCTCACAATCGCTGACGACTGTATGAATGTATGGTATCAGTTCTTGAACAATGCCCGGACAGTTGCGAGTGCCACTGCCTCTCAAATCCACATATGTCAATGAGGGGAGAGCTTTTCTCACCACCGGCCATTTCACATGTCTCGGCATATTTGTGTGCTGTGACAGGTCTAGGTTTCTCACCCATCCTAATTCCACATTCTGTAAGCCTCTGTCAAATTGACGAACTCTGCTGCAATCCAACCAGCCGTAATCAACATTACATACGCACATAACACACGGGTGCCGTGCATAAGTCATGTCTCCTAATAATCCCAATATGATCCAAAGACACAAGCTGATAGTCAGTACACATGCCATTTTGATTGTGGTTTGTGAATGGAGTTGTAGTGGTCGTGCTGGCGGTGGTGTGAACAATGAGAATGATCAGTTTTGGCGGGGAATTATTTTGCCTCTGCACTCATTTATTATGACTACCATCGCTATATTTAATCATCCTTATCACCTCAATAATAATTGATAATGTTCGCTTATGTATTTATACTTTTTTTAGAGAGAAATAATATGTTGCTAGCATCTGCTATCGCGCGCACGCAACGCAGCCGACGCGGCGCGCGCGCGGGAGCCCGCCGCGGCGGCGGCGGCGGGCGGGCGGTGGTGGCGGCGGCGGCGGGGGGCAAAGACCGGTGCAGGGTCGGTGTCTATGTTATAGGGGTGGTGGTATTTATAGCTAGACGTGAGTAGTAGGAAAAACAAAACACAGAAATAAGCTTAAGCTTTCTTTATTTTCTCAAGACGCGATGACACAGTGTAGTAGTAGTAGTAGTACAGCACTAGTTTTCATGCAATGCAAATATCCGTCCAATGGCACTTTCATTGGACATGACATTACCAGAAAAGACATGGTTTATGATATCATTCATTGATAGACCTTTATTTAGTTTCATATCCAAGTACAATATACAATAATAGCCACACCAGGAACTTCCATCCGGTTGAACCTTCTTTTTGCTATAAACATATTTCTTATTCGTATTGGAAACAATCACATCTTTTAATCGTGTTGGATAGACGTCAGGAGACTGACCTAATGGATCAAAAAACTCGATCACTTCTTCTTCAAAGCATAACACAATCCAATGCAAGCGCGTGTTCACAATATAGTATGATGGTATATCAATGGTTGACACGGGCAGCGAATCGCAATGAACAGCGCCTCTAAAATAATTATGGTAATACTTTCGATTGAGAATGGAATACATATAAGCATCGATATCCACGTTTGATAGTCCAGCCATTGTTTTTTTTTCTTAGTCTGTAAGCAGCTTCACAGATTTCTCTGGGTTGATGGTGAGAAGACTTTGGAATAGTCCGTAGACGATAACGGTGACTCCTTCCGGAAGAGGTTCAGCAAAGGATATGTTGACTCTCGTATTTCCCTCGCGCATGATAGGAAACACGCGCTCGTCTCGATCCGTTTTATCGAGGGGTATTTTGTAGACTGCGTAGCCACCGGGAACCTCGTATGGATATATAGACGTTGGCTGATTTCCATCAGTCAGCAGAGCGTATGGCTCAGTGATATCTTCGTTCGCGTAGTCACACTTGATATCTCCGCCTTGGATCTTTCGGCCATTGACGTCCAGTGACAACTCCTTCACGCTGTAGTTTTTAAAATTAAAAGGATTTAACGTGTTCTTTCCATTTTCCGCTTCCGCATTGACGAGAACTATGATAAGCTGATTAGGTATTTTGGAACCGAACAAGTTAGGACGGGAAAATGAGCACGATCCCTTTGGAATGTTGAACTTTGTGATGACACTGCGCTTCATGGGGTACAGAGCGGGTTCTTTCATCAGACGTTTGCTGAGCTCTTTGCCTTCCTTAGGTGTCAATCGTATGTAGGGTACGAGCAGTACCAAGCTATCGAAGACAACGTGGTAATGCTCAGAGACACGCTTGCCTCTGGGCTGGTCAGCTTGCCGTGCTTCCAGTGGCGTGCTAGGAGGTCGTTGGGTAGTCTCCTCCTCCGCTTCAGTAGCAGTACTAGTAGTACCATCAGTACTAGTTGGTGGTGGTGGTGGTGGTGGTGGGAGTTCGCAATACATTAATCGGAACCTGTCATTGCCTTTGTGTAATTTAATTTCCAAAGGCGTCTTTCCGACCAACCATTTCTTTTGACGACAAAGGTCACACGGCAGTTTCGATATGAACGTGGTGCTGCGTCCATTTCTAGTGAACTTGTTTCTTTCCCTCATACCAGCATTGTAGCCAATTGTATTCTCACAGGCATCCATCTGTCCGTAAGTGTCCTTGTAGAATCCCTCATTCGTAAGCTTGGTTGTCTGAGTCAACGTATCTGTCTCAGTTAAAATGTCCAGAATGTGTTTGTAGTTTAATCTGTCTCCCACCCCTTCTGTCGTAAGCGTTTGTCCAACACTCACATCCATCTGCTTGAACATATTAATGCCCGCTGCATTGATGACGCTCACATCGTCGGCATTCGTAATGGGTTCTCCGTCATCACCCACTATTTTAAGTCGTGAGCGTAACTTTATGCCGCTTAGGTCAATCATATCGTCCGAGTTATTATCAATAGCAAATGTAACCGTGTCTCCATTGATGTTTCCGATTGGCTCAATCTGTTGAACGTACCTATTTTCGACCGTTGCATCGACTCGTGCCCCTGCAAATACATCCGCTTCCTTGGATGAGCGGAGATCGCTCTTTTCAAACACCATTGTGCTCGCCATTACCAGATTTTCTTATTACGCCGTCGTTGTCCAGGCTTTCCTTTCGATTTAGTCTTCTTTTTCTTTTTCGAAGGAGACGTCTTTCCTTTTCGAGTCACTCGCTTCTTCTGAGGCTTTTTTACCTTTCCCGATCTATTTATTCGTCTTTTCGCCTTTCCCTTGGCCTTAGGCGACGGCACTTCAATTGCCATGTCTCGCATGAGGTTTAGCGGTATGACCCTCATCGTTCCCTCACGTGAAGTGTGCAGGTGCAGGAGACGCTCGTAAATGATGGTTTTCGACCCTGCTCATTCGTTATGTACACCTTTATGATCTCGCGTGCGTCATAGGGTGCGACCCGAATGTAACGAGGTGACGTAATGTCTCCATCCTTTTTAACGATGGCTAACAAACGTACCGCTTCTTCCTTTACTTGGTATTCCGAGACAATGCTGTCGCAGTAGACGTATAATGCCTCCGTCTCGTCTCGAGATGTCACACCGTTCAATTCAAACGACAGCAAAGCCACCTCCAACTCCGTATCCCTAGAATGCCAGGGATGCGCGAGACGTGTAAAGTAGGAGCTCGGTGTGTTGAAGGGAAAATACGAATAGCTATCCAATGAGTTCAATACGAGATACATTATGAGGCTCCAATCTTCGCGAGGTGACTCTTCGGGATCCACGAATTATACTGGGATCCCCACCCAAGCCACTTGATCATATACCCATCCTTTCCCTTCCTCTTTCTCTTCCATTTCTTTTCCACGAGGTATGTCGTATTTTCATTGACAATCACCTTTTGCAGCTCCTCAGTAAAAAACCGACCTTCGATCTGTTCATTGTTCCATGCCTTTATTTCGTACTGGGGTATTCCCTGGTTAATGCTTTTTCCGATGACGACAAAGAGCTCATGCGACCACTGTTCCGAGTAAGCACGCGAAAAAGCGTGCTTCAATTTCGACACGCGGACCACATCCTCCGCAGTGTACTTAAAACCCAGTTGAGTAGGTATCTTCTTGGACCCAGCTTTCGGAGCGTACTGCCTATCCCATAGAACCACAGAATCCACGTTCGTCCATGCAGCCTCGGGTGTGATCTGTAAGGACGAGTGTATTGATGCATTGTAACCGTTTGTGAATGCATCCAATACGTCCACCCAGCGATGAGTTTGATAATAGAACATATACTTTGTCAGCTTCTCCTTTATAGTCTTGATCACGCGCTCTGCAAAGTTTGCTTTCTTTTCATTCTTTGTCACCACGTGCTTTATATGTAATGAGGTCAATAATTTATTTACCGTTCTATTAACATTTTCACCCCCTCCGTCCGTTCGGAGTACCTTTGGTCGATTGGATGTAAGAACACTTTCATACGCGAGCACCGATTCGCCCGCCTTGAGCGTCTTCAATGGAACCGTCCATAAATACCTCGTAAAAATGTCGATAATGACCAGAAAATATTTAAATTGATCGTTGTCATCCCCCCACTTTTCAAAGTATGCGGTATCAGCATCGAATTGGAATTTCTTTCTCGGTACCACTACGCGAGGACGTCGAACATCTCGTCTTGCTTGTTTGAAGAGTGTATGCGTCTGTTGAGTCAAAAGCCAATCCTCTACCTGATCTTGACGTAGATCCGAGATGTTCTTTTTGGCCGCGGTGTAGAGATCGGTTGCCGTAGAAAAGGAACTCGGATGATGCGGGTCGTAGTATATTTCTTTTAATACGTCTTCCATAGCGTTGCCCAGTTTGGTTCGTTTAGCTTTCTTTTTTTCTTTGTTAGCGGATGTCCCGGTGGTGGTGGCGAGGACAACAAACGCTTCACGTTGGGAGACGCTGCCGGTGGTGGTGGTGGTGGTGGTGTTTTTGATGCATCATGACACTTTTCGCCTTGTTTTCCATTGAAGTAGTCGTCATAGGGCACGAGCACATACTTCTTCATCGTAACAGTTCTATTATCTTATCAGCAAACAAGAGCAATATCTTGATAATCACCTTGTAATGCTTCTTAATGAAGGCTCCGAATGTTTTGGATGTCTTCTTTTTCTGAATCACACGCTTAAACAATGGCTGAGTTTTGTTTAACTGCTTCTTTTGATGTTTAGATACTGGGAGGTTGTAGATGTTGAATATTATTTCTCGTATAACTTCAGCCTGCTCTGGCGTGATCGTGTGTAGTAGAGCTACCGCTTGCTTCTTGTTTTTTAACAGTAATCGAACAAAATCTGCGTGCTGTTGCAGTTTTTCTGACGCCATTTCCCCTCGAATCGTTCGGTGCTTGTGTCGTGGTGGTGGTGGTGGAGGCGAGGAGGTGGTGGTCCTTCCCTTCTTTGACGCAAAATGCCGAATCCACTGTGTCTACGCAACCTTTAAAGTTACATTATACCTTTTTTTCCAATGCTTTCTCCAATCGCTCTAGCCTTTGAGTAATGACATTCAGCCTCTTTCTTACATCGAGCGTTATTACCCGCATCTCTTGTGCTCTCTTTCGTGAGAGACAGCTTAAATGACACTCAAAGAAGCCGTTCGACTTGGTTAACAGTAGCAATTGAACAAAATTATATAACCTCGATGACTCCATTCTTCTTCTTCTTCTTCTTCTTGTTACAGAAGACCTATGTTGTCTGGTGCTGTGCGTTGTCGAACAATACTGAATCCATAAGCTCTACACATCCTTTTATGTTCTTGCGTCTTCTTCTCTTCCCCGGTTTTTTCTTTTCCAAAAAAATCAAAGTTTGCTCAATTCTCTCCAACCTTTGAGCAATCACGCCAAGCGCGCCTTTCACCGCACTCGGTTCACATTTAAGCCAATCTTGCGACTTACGACATCCGGACGATGCAATAAAATGCAATACATCGATGTCGTCCGCGAGACCCATCTTCATTTTCACGCCGCAATCATTGCATTTGACGTCGTCATGTACTCCTCGCCACTCGTATCCTTTCTCCGCTAGCTCCATACCCAATGGTGTTGTCATGTCTATGCCGCTCGTGTGTGATTGTGGATCACTCGGACGATTTGTCCTCCATATATACCACTCGTCTTTCATTAAAAAATATGTTTGTTGAGAGCTTAGTCACCGCGTTGCTTCGAGGGGAAAAGTCGGCCATGATATATCCATAGGGTTTTTCTGTCGCGTGTCTGTAAGCATGCATGAACAATGACTTCATTCCAACTTGGACTGCGAACCTGTTCACTTGTTGGATGTCTCTCGAGTTTTTGAACATAACCTCGTACTGGGTGTTTACTTTTATCGATCTGCTATACTTTCCTTGACAATACATATTCTGACATATGAATATGACTGTTATGTTCATGTGATGACTTCCTCTCGTAAAAAGATTAACCAATGGTTCGCTGTTGACCACATCATTCATCAAATCATCGAAAATCCATATCACATGCTCATCTCCTTTCTTTATGGACTCCACATCTTCGGGTATTCCATGAATGAACTCAACGTCTGTCATATCATCGAAAGTCTTCTGCCAGACACCATAGAAGTACATGACCTTTTGAGGCGGTGTGCTAAATAGCGTATTCCTTTCGATCAGTACTCTTTTTAACCAAAACGTCTTACCGGACCCAGTTGCGCCGGAGACACAAATTGTAGTCGGAGCTTCGAACACGTAATCCGGTAGCTCAATGACCTCCATTCTTATCGATGTCGCGTGACCAAATAGTAGATCCATTCCCATCTTTCCTCTCTTATCTTCACCCATAGCTCTCCCAGTTTATTATTTCCGGGATACGACTCAATAGGTGTAACATCAGTCATCCGAGCGTTCAACCCATTTGTCCAATACGCATCCTTTCCGGTACACACTATGCTCTTTCCCTTGGTTCGATACAGTTCACAGACGACGTCGTAATTGGTTAACTTATCAATCAATACACCAGTCATGACAACGTCGCGGCGCTCGTTGCACCTCTCCAATGCCTCTCGGAATGCATCCGTGTCTTTCCAGTCATCCAGTTCCGCCGCACACCGAATATGCGGTACAGTATGATCGATCGTTGACATCAGCGCGGACAAGTAATGATGCTCCAATGACACATATTCACTCACCTCACGCAAGCTCTCGTAGTTTAGATAACTGAACGTATCAGCACATATATGAGTGTTCTCCAGGTGTTTCCAAGGACAGAGGGTAATGTCCAATGCACGCGTTGTGCACCCATCCTCCTGCACCTGTCTTTTAGCGTATAGGTACCCAAATCCGTTTCTGCGTTGATCATACGTATATATGCTATTCTTTCGTGACATGAAACCTCTATTAACACTGGATCTGTATACCCCATCCTCCAGCACAGCACTGTACTTGTTATAGTGGTCTTCCACGTTTCTTTTACTTATGCCCTTGCAGCTAAACTTGAACGTACCCTCGTCCTCCTTCAACAGGTATGTCTTGCTGCAGAGCGAAATGAGTTCGCTCCCCTGAGCCTCTAACTTGAACAAACCAGGCTTTCTCTTGTCTCTCGCAATGTGTCGCGGACAGCACTTTCGAGGAAACCATATCGGTTCGATATTGTCATCGCAGGAGAAGTATATCTGTTGTCGGTATTCGTCCTTATATTCTTCTCGTATCACGTCCTCCAAGGACTCTCCGCTTATGGCATAGTACAAAGAGTCAGTATCCATCTCTCCGAGACATATATCATCTTTCCGAACGTAGTGACAGAGACAGTCATAGTAAAACTCGAGCATCTTTCTTTTAGCATTTTGCAATATGAAATATCCCAAGTGGATCGGCAGGTCTAACTTAATGACTCTCTTTGTCTGTTCCACTTCGTAGACATTGTCGTCCAGTTCCGTCAAGCTCAGAAAGCGAGGATCGTTCACTTTCATCATCGCTTCTCTATCGCTTTCGACGAAGCGCACATCTCTAAACTTGCTTTTATTCATTATCAAACTGCCGAAGGCCGAATTACCAATGAGCTTCATTGTGTCCGCAATTATCGCCTGAGAGGGGTCCATATCCCCAAGAAGTCTCGCCTCCGTGACATTCTTCATAAAGTCAGAAAAACACTCACTGCTCCTGAATTCGATGACCTGATATATCCTCGTAACAACCAACCCTCTCTTTAGGTACCACTGCAAAAGCGGTGTTGCGAGCAGTAGTTTCCGAGCTTTCAGACCACTCACCAAAAGAGAGCGAGGGGTCTTAAATAGGTTATTTTCAATAGCGTATCTCTTCATGTGCTCGCCAATGTCATCGATGCCTATGTCCATTGTACAGAACAACGGACACATCTCGCTGAAATGATCTTTCAAACTCTCCGGTACATGAATGTCAACCTCCGCCATGCCAAACAACGTATCGTCCTTAATGGCATTGATGATCGTCTGATCGCTGACAGCACTGGGATGCTTGCGGTAAAATGACGGATAATATCTCGTAGAAAATGATTGCAGCGCCGCATTTTCCTCCATCTCCCTCCGAAAGTCGCACTCCCACTTGTATTCGATCTCGTAGCCCATCTCCTTCAATAGGTTTTCTCGTCGCTCTTGCGCTAATCTTCTCTTCTCTCGTTCCCCGGACGATACATTCGGAAAGCATGTCGTGCATGAGTGAAAATAGCAGCCCATAAATTCGTAGATCGTTCCAGTTCCGGTTCCTCTCGTGCCCGGTGACAGACCATCGACCATGTATGGTCCAATACGTATCTCTCGTCCGTAATTGCAACGATGAAGAATCCTCGCATCGAACATGGCATTCATCCACTCTAACCATACGAACATAAGGAGGTATTTACACGACCTCTCGGGCTTAAACCCTGTCGCTTCCAACCTCCGCACATAGAAGCCCGTCGGCATCGGCTGACCAATTGCCCATAGGTATAGGGCATTGCTGTCCAGTCCGATAATTTTCTTTACGATCTTATCGCCATTTCCAATCCTCGTCTCACCCGCCTTCAGACGCCTGTGAAATATGATCGACGGACCTCCGATAATGTTTCTAGAAATGGTTGCGTACAGGTCTCTGTCCTTATGGGGGAAGGAACAAAAGAACTGCTGTGATTCCTTCGCCACTCTATACAACATGGTTCTCGCGATTCCTGGTACGGATATGGCTACCTTGAATACGTCTATGTGTCTTTCGAAGTAGAACATTTGCATTCTCTCAATAGCCATCACAAAACCGTGAGTGTCGAGGTTATTGTAGTATATCAGAAAGTCCTTCATCGTTTTCATGCCTCTATCCTTCCACACCGTTTGCATACGTTCGTATTGCTCGTGTGTAATGTTCTCATTCTTCAATAAAGAATAAAATTCGTCGTGAGAAGGAAGGCAAGGATGGTTTAGCTTGTTCGCCGTATCCATCCATTCGTAGGGAAAATAGGCCTTGGCCAACTCGTCTCCTATCCCAAATGCCTTTAAAAAACCATCATACGAACATCCCGGAACCAAAAAGTTGCATATGTCTTTGAACATGAATGTATCGTTCTTTATGACAGCATAGGCGTTGTTCTTCTTTACAATAAAGGGCTTCGTTGTATTCTTTGTCATGTTCATGAAGTTAAAGAATTTTCTCTTTATCAGGTTCAGGTCATACTTAGCCGAATTGAAGCCAAATACAGGAATGACTGTCATGTAGTCCTCCATCTTCCGCTTCAAACCCTCAAGCGTATTCAGCATCGCTCTACTCTCATGCTCCTCCCATGTTTGTATCCGCTCATCGAGTTCATCCAATACGTAGGACCACCTCTCGTTAGCCCTATTACACGCCACCGCGTGTATTTGCAACATGTAATCGAACATGCATTGCAGCAATGTGTCCAATTCGCATTCCACAATGCAATACGGATCTCTGTACCCGGGGACATTACTGCAGACGGACACTGATATGGGTATGTGCTTCCCTATCCATGTAAGGCGTTCGGACGTTTGCTCGTTCATCTTCTCCAAAATCGCCTCAAAATCAAAGGTCATGAACCATTCATAAAACCTTTCTTTATCGGGAACCATGATACCCACAGTCTCCAACTCCTCAAACACCGTTTTCGGAGGCGTATACACTCCGCCGGGGTACGTGTATTTGGTTTTATTGTAGCATCTTTTTCTATGCAGTACAAGTTTATGGTGAGTCAAAAATATTCGTTCACACATTTCGCAGCGATACTTTTTAGCATATGCGGTAAAATCGCTGATGTACGATAAATGGTTCCGGTACACGTTAACGTACATCGTGTCAGCATACCGACCCTTGGACAACCATCGTACAGTCACAGTATCGTCGGGTTGAAGGTCATAGACATTTACGTTGATCTCAAAGCATTCCTCAAACTGATCGATGTCGTCCAGTGACATCCCTCCGTATTCTTCCTTTGCCTTCGGAATTCCGCAGCCTCGTTGCCTCGTAAACGCTCTCCATATTTTATACCTTCTCGAAACGAATCGCTCGTATCTGTTTTTCGCCAAACCTCTGTGTACTGCCATGCACCTGAATATGCATAGATTGTCGTCCTTGCTCGTCAATGTCACAACGCTTCTCTTCAAACGAATGTATTCTGGGAGTGCACATTTTCCATTTCCCATCGGCCATTGGGTTCGCGATACAAAGTAGGAGACATTGGTTACCATATAAGGTTTCCATTTCGTGTCTGGACGAGCCCTTCTCATGTTTTCATCAATGTCAATCGCCGACACGCGGTCTACAAATTTCTGAATGTCAGTGTGCTTCGCGATATATGCTGGTTCGGCTAACAATGCGAAATTGTTGTATGGAATGAAATACCTGTACTTTTCTGTTTCTACATTTTTCAGTACAATACCTAATCCAACATTCACTTTAAATGCGACCTTCAATTCATTTTTAATGTAGTCAATGTGCTCCTCTATGTGCGCTTGAAACGTTTGATCTAATGGAAAGTTAAACTCGAATGTCACCGCGCCTTTCTTATGCGCGTGAAGAATATGACCTAAATTCGCCTCGAACACCTCCTTTAAATCCGCATCGACTTTGCCATTCTCATCTAGCCATGGATCCACTTTCCACGCGGGAGCCTGTAGAACGCCTCGCCCGTGTATCTTTCCCCGATGAATGTACAGCGCGTGCCTGGATGCGCATACTTCGTGACATATCGCACACGCATATTTACAGCAACCCTGAAAAGATTACCTCATACAGTTCATATCACCAGTCACACGACCCAAAACGAAGAAACATTTATATAAAATACATTAATTTTTATTTTTCATTCTCACTATGATCGGGTCAAATTCTCATTTTTTATTTACATTTATTTACACAAATCACACATCAGACAATCTCAATCAAATTACAAACTCAACTATAACACATATACATATACATATACATCCGATATATCCCCTATAATTACATTTATTTACAATTTGAGATTTGTCCCTAATGGACCTAAGCGTACTTTTCATCAGGGAGACAAGTCTTTCAGCAATGTTTCATATGAAGCATAAAAGACTTCTCTCTCTGATAGAAAGCTCCGCAAACCTGACAGATGTACGGGTATACATTAGGTCCGATCGGGGCTGTCTTCTTCGTAAACTTTTTAGTAGGAGTCCACCTCCTCTTCCTTCTGCTTTTGCTTTTCTTTGATTTGGCTCCGGCTCTGGCTCCTACTTCTGCTGCTGCTGCTGCTGCTGCTTCTGCTGCTCCCAGTCCTCTGAATTCCCCATCAGCATCGTAAAGGTCTACTTCCGCTGGTGAGGCTACAAATACATCATGGAAGAGTAATTATAATAATGAATCATGTTCAAATTAAACCCTCTAATTACACAATACAAGATTATAATAGCCTGAAATGTATTAAGATACGTACCAACGTTATCGTCCAGTGAGGCGATGATAGAATTCATCTCGCTTGGCGCAACATAAGGTGTCTGCTGCTCAGAGTCGGTCTGTGGGAAAAGGACATCCCGGTCCAAACACATACCCATTGCTCTTTCAAGAATGGTGTCGGTGTCATCTTGATACATCCAATCCTATTAAGAAGAACAACAACAATTGATTAGGTAATAGTTATAATAATAATAATAATGATAAGTAGCAATATAAAATAAATAAATAAATAAACTTACATTGTTCTGTTCATGATCCGGATGTATGAATAGGTCATCCAGCACCGTGTTGCTATTACATGCCTATATAAATAATAATAATAATAATAATAATAATAATAATAATAATAAAGTTGATAATAGAGACTGCACCTCCACCTCTAATGCTAAATCATCAAAATACTATTGAGCTATATATGTATTTATGTATTGTAGATCTATCATATTAGCTAAATGATAATAACAATACATACACATTCCGGTGGATTGTCCTCGGTGTCAGTAGCGTCTACTGCTTCATCTTCTGCGGTTACTGCTAACGGTTCCATGCAGAACTATCAATACAAAGAAAATACACACAGTATATAAACCCCTGAAATCTCTGAAAAATGTCACAATTTGTTTATATCGCATATCTTATCATAATACTCACATCGTTTGGATCCCACTGATCGATTTCCGAATTGATTTGAGTCGGTGTCCAACTCAACAGCTCAGACTGAAAACACCAAAACACCTTCCATAAGTAAGAAATCCATCCTAATATTACATCAAACGATCAATATGCAATAAATCAATATCACAATACATACCATAATGTCATCCGATGACATCACGCTATAGATGTTTAAGAGATCGGATACACCCTGCAATATACATAAATACATCAATATACCTTGGTCGATTCTGTGACATATTTGAGATAATCATTGATCAATTCTATGACTCTTTTCATACCTATTTGAGATAATATTCACACATACATACCATTTCATGATATTCCAAGGGCGTCGTTAGAGGTGGAGGTGCAGTCTCTTCCACTTGAGTTGCCTAAAATCAAAAGCACATTCCACTATATTCCTCATCTTTTCGAAGGCACACAGAACACAAGAAATAGTCCATAAATGCAATCCGTATTATACTCACATTACATTGTAATTCCTCAATCCTTCCTTTGATGAGGTCATTGTCCGTTAATTTAAATGCTTTAGCGAAGTGTTCCAATGCTTCCAAGGTGTTGAAATGAGCCACAAGATCGTCGATCTTGAAGTATTCCATCACGACGTTTGAAAAGAAATGTCCTAACAACCCCATCCGCCTGGAGTTATATAACCCTTCCATGAAAAAGTAATTTATGAGCTTCTCTTCCTCTGTCTTTGTCTTCCCCGAAATAACACACCCCACCTCAGCTTTAAAAAGACCTGTCACCAGTATGCCCCTCCTCCTGCACATCCTCCTCTACTAGCAGTTCATCTCAGCTCATCACACTCGCTTAATTAGTATTATTGATATTATCAACTTTATTATTATTATTATTATTAGTAGTAGTAACTGATCGATGTCGTCCAGTGACATCCCTCCGTATTCTTCCTTTGCCTTCGGAATTCCGCAGCCTCGTTGCCTCGTAAACGCTCTCCATATTTTATACCTTCTCGAAACGAATCGCTCGTATCTGTTTTTCGCCAAACCTCTGTGTACTGCCATGCACCTGAATATGCATAGATTGTCGTCCTTGCTCGTCAATGTCACAACGCTTCTCTTCAAACGAATGTATTCTGGGAGTGCACATTTTCCATTTCCCATCGGCCATTGGGTTCGCGATACAAAGTAGGAGACATTGGTTACCATATAAGGTTTCCATTTCGTGTCTGGACGAGCCCTTCTCATGTTTTCATCAATGTCAATCGCCGACACGCGGTCTACAAATTTCTGAATGTCAGTGTGCTTCGCGATATATGCTGGTTCGGCTAACAATGCGAAATTGTTGTATGGAATGAAATACCTGTACTTTTCTGTTTCTACATTTTTCAGTACAATACCTAATCCAACATTCACTTTAAATGCGACCTTCAATTCATTTTTAATGTAGTCAATGTGCTCCTCTATGTGCGCTTGAAACGTTTGATCTAATGGAAAGTTAAACTCGAATGTCACCGCGCCTTTCTTATGCGCGTGAAGAATATGACCTAAATTCGCCTCGAACACCTCCTTTAAATCCGCATCGACTTTGCCATTCTCATCTAGCCATGGATCCACTTTCCACGCGGGAGCCTGTAGAACGCCTCGCCCGTGTATCTTTCCCCGATGAATGTACAGCGCGTGCCTGGATGCGCATACTTCGTGACATATCGCACACGCATATTTACAGCAACCCTGAAAAGATTACCTCATACAGTTCATATCACCAGTCACACGACCCAAAACGAAGAAACATTTATATAAAATACATTAATTTTTATTTTTCATTCTCACTATGATCGGGTCAAATTCTCATTTTTTATTTACATTTATTTACACAAATCACACATCAGACAATCTCAATCAAATTACAAACTCAACTATAACACATATACATATACATATACATCCGATATATCCCCTATAATTACATTTATTTACAATTTGAGATTTGTCCCTAATGGACCTAAGCGTACTTTTCATCAGGGAGACAAGTCTTTCAGCAATGTTTCATATGAAGCATAAAAGACTTCTCTCTCTGATAGAAAGCTCCGCAAACCTGACAGATGTACGGGTATACATTAGGTCCGATCGGGGCTGTCTTCTTCGTAAACTTTTTAGTAGGAGTCCACCTCCTCTTCCTTCTGCTTTTGCTTTTCTTTGATTTGGCTCCGGCTCTGGCTCCTACTTCTGCTGCTGCTGCTGCTGCTGCTTCTGCTGCTCCCAGTCCTCTGAATTCCCCATCAGCATCGTAAAGGTCTACTTCCGCTGGTGAGGCTACAAATACATCATGGAAGAGTAATTATAATAATGAATCATGTTCAAATTAAACCCTCTAATTACACAATACAAGATTATAATAGCCTGAAATGTATTAAGATACGTACCAACGTTATCGTCCAGTGAGGCGATGATAGAATTCATCTCGCTTGGCGCAACATAAGGTGTCTGCTGCTCAGAGTCGGTCTGTGGGAAAAGGACATCCCGGTCCAAACACATACCCATTGCTCTTTCAAGAATGGTGTCGGTGTCATCTTGATACATCCAATCCTATTAAGAAGAACAACAACAATTGATTAGGTAATAGTTATAATAATAATAATAATGATAAGTAGCAATATAAAATAAATAAATAAATAAACTTACATTGTTCTGTTCATGATCCGGATGTATGAATAGGTCATCCAGCACCGTGTTGCTATTACATGCCTATATAAATAATAATAATAATAATAATAATAATAATAATAATAATAATAATAAAGTTGATAATAGAGACTGCACCTCCACCTCTAATGCTAAATCATCAAAATACTATTGAGCTATATATGTATTTATGTATTGTAGATCTATCATATTAGCTAAATGATAATAACAATACATACACATTCCGGTGGATTGTCCTCGGTGTCAGTAGCGTCTACTGCTTCATCTTCTGCGGTTACTGCTAACGGTTCCATGCAGAACTATCAATACAAAGAAAATACACACAGTATATAAACCCCTGAAATCTCTGAAAAATGTCACAATTTGTTTATATCGCATATCTTATCATAATACTCACATCGTTTGGATCCCACTGATCGATTTCCGAATTGATTTGAGTCGGTGTCCAACTCAACAGCTCAGACTGAAAACACCAAAACACCTTCCATAAGTAAGAAATCCATCCTAATATTACATCAAACGATCAATATGCAATAAATCAATATCACAATACATACCATAATGTCATCCGATGACATCACGCTATAGATGTTTAAGAGATCGGATACACCCTGCAATATACATAAATACATCAATATACCTTGGTCGATTCTGTGACATATTTGAGATAATCATTGATCAATTCTATGACTCTTTTCATACCTATTTGAGATAATATTCACACATACATACCATTTCATGATATTCCAAGGGCGTCGTTAGAGGTGGAGGTGCAGTCTCTTCCACTTGAGTTGCCTAAAATCAAAAGCACATTCCACTATATTCCTCATCTTTTCGAAGGCACACAGAACACAAGAAATAGTCCATAAATGCAATCCGTATTATACTCACATTACATTGTAATTCCTCAATCCTTCCTTTGATGAGGTCATTGTCCGTTAATTTAAATGCTTTAGCGAAGTGTTCCAATGCTTCCAAGGTGTTGAAATGAGCCACAAGATCGTCGATCTTGAAGTATTCCATCACGACGTTTGAAAAGAAATGTCCTAACAACCCCATCCGCCTGGAGTTATATAACCCTTCCATGAAAAAGTAATTTATGAGCTTCTCTTCCTCTGTCTTTGTCTTCCCCGAAATAACACACCCCACCTCAGCTTTAAAAAGACCTGTCACCAGTATGCCCCTCCTCCTGCACATCCTCCTCTACTAGCAGTTCATCTCAGCTCATCACACTCGCTTAATTAGTATTATTGATATTATCAACTTTATTATTATTATTATTATTAGTAGTAGTAGTATAATGTCATACACCATAATTAAAGACGTGATCATTATCTCATATCTCCTAGAAAATGTATACTGCTAGATGCATGTATTGAGGCAGTGGTGTCTCCATCTGGTGAATTATGACTGGTGCAATGGATTCTAACCTATATTAGGTTTGCTTGCAGCATGGTTCCTCACCTAGATAACCACCACATGTCTATTCCTCCATTACTGACAACATGACGTGTCACAACACACTAAGTCACAAGCCTTCACTTATTTCGATATGTACACAAGGATCATCATTGTTTTGATTAGGATAATTATGTATATAAGATTATGTTACTTGACCAACGATTACTTAACCAAGAATCATCAGCAGGGGTCAAAGGTTAATCATGATGATGATGACCGAGGTCAAAGGTTAATGACGACACTCATTGTCAAACTTCCATGACAATCATTGTCAGGGGACTTCAGGGGTCAAAGGTTAATTATTGACCTTAATTAAGTATCATTAATATAATTAATCATAATTAATTAATACTTGATCATGATCATTGTCAGACTTCAGAGGTCAAAGGTTAAATTATTGACCTTAATTAAGTATCTCATCATAAAGTATCTAATCCTAATTAATTATGTTACTACTTAACCACCATGAGTATGACCACTGACCTAGTCGTTGCTATGTTGGCTACTAGTCATCAATCATTCATGGCGGCCATTACTATTTGACATGACTATGTCAAGTCATCAATCATTCATGGCGGCCATTACTATTGACATGACTAGGTCATCCTCCATTACGTCTGTACGTTTTTTATTGCTTGACTTCCCCATAGACGTTTTTTATTGCTTGATGGCTCCTATCTGAGGCACATTTTCGAGCAAAAAGTTTTTTATTGCTTGACTTGTCCTATTCAAAACGTACCCGTAATGCGCCTCTAAAGACTACTTTTAAGTGCTTAAAATAAGACACGATCGCAATCTGTAGTACTATCTAGGTATAACGTGCCTTAGCTTAATCGTCCGGCTGATGTTTCAGTTCAGAGAACAAGACCAAATTGCAATCGATAAATTTAATCGGTGACAATTCAGACAGAATTGGAGGAGATAGTATCCCATATTACATGGTATCTTCAATGGGTTCTTCTACAATAGCTGTATTGATAACAGAGTGTAAAAGGTGTACCGTTCTCCAACCTATTGTGGAAATAGAGGCACAGGGTAATTTCCCTAAGTTTAAAATAACAGCAGTGATTCTGTGCGGAACTGTACACAAAATAGACCGGGGCAGCAGATAGAATAGGAACATTTTGTCTTTACTGTGGCAATAACTGTTACCTATGGATAGCATATATATATAGAGCACTGGCCGGGCACACTCCACGCATATAGAGCCTCGGGTCCAACACGACGTGAAAATTCCCCAATTTTCCTCTATTTTCTGTAATTTGACTTGTGTGCCAAGCAGCCATTACGTCCGGGTAGTGTGGCCCTGGTTTACCATATGGCCTCGAGGAGGAGGAGGGGGAGGGCTAACTGTGTTGTACATTTTGTCCATAGGGGGAGCCTTTCAACAATTAGAGGTATGCACTGTGGCGTGCCAATATATATTATAGATATGTATATATGGGTCAGGCCGCCAGAAAATGTACAATTCACCTTCAACAATCCTCTTAAATAACCGGAATATAAAACGGAATTAAGGTTTAAAAAGTTATTCAAAATAATCGAACAGATTGTTTGATTCGACGCAATACCGAATATACTCAGATATAACTGGTATTTACCATTTTCAGCCTGATTTAGCAGAATTTACTAAATTTGTAAGGTTGCCGATTGTACATTATCTGAAGACTTGATCCATAATGTATCCCTGCACATATAGATCAGTATCTATCATATTCTACCCATGCCATCGAGTACATGTATGTATGGTAATCTATAGGGGTTGCTTTGGCAGCCAAATCTCACGAGTTTACCGCAAGAAAATAAGTATCACTTGCAATTACTCAAGACATATTCCCGGGGGAACATTTGCTTGGCGCTCAAGACGTTAGCATGCATGGCTATAGGTGCCAGCTCGTACATACAGAAGGGTAATGTGATATTCCCTTGCCCCAAAGTAATTGTATATCTGTATATATATAAATTCCTTGGGATTAGGGAAATTACTGACACTACCCCTGTTTGCACTGGCGGTAAAAAAATATTCTCGTGGGTTAAATTGGAGTCAGAACGCATGACTTGGGTATGCAAAATGGTAGTTCAACTTGTTGGTCTTATATGGGAGTCACTATTCATTTTAGCTTGCCTTTTTTCTTTGAATAGGTATCATCTTCTTGCAAATGGGTAGCCACTAAATTGATGTTACTGGGATAATGTCTAGTTTGTGTGCGGTGAGACACTTAGAGGAAAATATCACCAGGTAAATGAGAACAATTGTCGGCTCAAAGCACCTGCCTGAGGGTGTGCACGTATTGTGACTAGAGTTACCCCCTCCCACCTACACCAGCTTCCCACAGTGACTTGTGAGGTCTGCCTTAAGGCTACACAGAGTGTGTACCTTCGTTGGGATTCAGATTTCAAAGAGTTGGAAGGAAACACCAAAATCTTGTTATAAAAAGGCCTTAACACTGTCTCTGACATAAATCTTGCGAGTAAATACGGGGGTGAAATTGTCCCAATACATGCAGCTTGTCTCTTTCTATTAGGAATTTATGCTATCCTAATAATAGGATCATATAATTAAGGGTCATATATCAAATGGTGTTTTGCTTGCATTAAGGCTTATAAAATCCCTGGATACGCAGGGATACGTTTAATATAGTTCAGTATCTCTTTCTATATATATATATATATAATACACTGCTAATATGTCCCCTAATCCTAAATCAGAGATAATCACATTCCTGTAATCCTGTTCGGCTCAGAGTATCAAGAAAATAACCACTTTGCAGTGATTAATGTTCAAATATGTGTAATTTGACAAGGTCTTTGAATCATAATTCATTAGCATTAAGATCGTCAGAGGGATAACTTTGCAGCCCTCGAGATACCATCTTAGATGTGTGTTCTCACAGTATCTCAAGATGTAAATTACCTTTAACTCCATAATCCCTTCACTTACGATCCGTTCACAAGTCTGGTAATTGGGGCATCTCGTTAGGGGGACGTACTCAAGCGTGGAGGCTTTTATTTCATGGACAAATAAAACTGGGATTCGAGTCAATAAGTCATCACGATTCCCTTCCCTACCTGGCTTATTAAAGTACAATAAAATCGTACTTATCCAGGTTCTGTATATATAATTCCTTTATCCTATGTCCCTTGTAGTAGTTTCTAGTTTGTCATTAAGTGGGACCCGTTTAATGAAGGGAAATTGAGGAAAATCTCTGACAAAAAATACTGACGTTCTAGGCTTATTAAAGTACAATAAAATCGTCGCATACTTATCCAGGTTTTATATATAATTCCTTTATCCTGTCCCTTGTAGTTGTTTCTAGTTTGTCATTAAGTGAGACTCGTTTAAGGAAGGGAAGTTGACTAAAATCTCTGACGTAAAATACTGATGTTTTTCCCTCTGCGGTTGTTGCGGTTAAATTCTACTTTCTCAATGCGAATATAATAACAAATGGAGCTGGTCAGTGTAGAGACTTGATAGGTTCCTTATAATAATTAATAATGACAATATGTATCAAACCGCTTATTAGCCGCAATTAACATGCGGTCTGGTGGAGCCCTGCTTTTAGCGAGACTCGTTTAAGGAAGAGAAAAAAATGTCTGTTTCTATCCGAAGCAAATGTTGATATATGTATCAATCAGATCTAACCCATTCAAGACATGCCACCAACTATTACATTGTATAGGCCTACTCTATATATGATTGAAGTTTCATTATCTTATTTCTAATTTATGGCCATATTTTATTTTTAATTGAGATCTTCTGGTGACTCTAGGAATTGATTTCCTCTTTTAAGGTCGTCAGAGTTTAAATGCATGTATATGGGTAAGATTTTCAGAAACAGTACAATCGCCAGCTCTACAAATTTGATAACTTCTGACAAATTAGAGTGGAATATTTCAAATACCATGCATATCCAAGTATCTTTGGCATTGTGGTGATTAAAAGTACCTCTTCTTAGTTTCAAACTGCATTTTGAACGTAATTTCTCTCTTAGATTTGGATTATTTGAGAGGATTGGGGAAGGTGAATTGTACATTTTCAGAAAATTTGACCCGTATATCATTATGTAGGCAGTAGGTGGTACTTTCATTGGGAGTTTGTGGCTTTACCATTGATTGTTCCCCAGTCCACTCTGTATATCATACCCGTGGATAGCCCTACCTGAATGTGGATGGTATACACACTCAGGTAAGGCCAGGCTAGAAGCCGATACACCTGTGAGCTAAGAGGAAAGTAGCAATTTCCCCATGGGTTATCCTCTTGAGAGGCGACCAGGTGTAACACAGGGGTATCTACTTGTCCACCATGGGAATGGTGCACATGTCCCCTAAGTCCCTCAATCAAGGCTGCAAGCACGGAGAGCGATAATTAACTGATTAATTACTGGCCAATAAGCAATGCTACTATGATTCGATGTGGCTGCATACGATGCTAAGATCGATATGTCCATTTATCATTGTCCTACCGTATAGTCACTAGCGTAGGATGTTAGGTAAAGTCAATATTACGATAGTGTGACAGACTTCCCCCAGAGGAAACCAAGCCAGGTTTATACAAAGGGGTCCAAGCACAATCTACCTGTGAGGTGTTATTGACCAATCAGATAACTGTGTAGCTAACACCAGTATAGTGCTACATTTACTACCCTGCTACTCATATACTATTGTATATAGACGGGTGCAAGGCTTTGATGTTTTTTTGGCTTAAAAACGAAATTTCTCCCAGAAATAATTAAAAATAGTCACATTTAATAGAGTCACTTGTTAACTTTTATATGATTTCCTTATTTATTGTATGTTCTCTTTGACTGTATATATGATGATACGGATATATAATGACATGTTTGGCTGATAATAAACAGAACGGGTTTATACTGCAAACTACATACGCCAAGGCTCCTTATTTATTATACTACTCAGCAAGGCTAGAAACATAGTCTTTAGACACTACTACCCCAAGTCTGGGCGAGGCCCTATAGCTGCCTGATGTTCGTATTATATATATAGAGATGGGCTGAGAGACTGATGCTAATCTATTGATATACTAACATAGAATACATCTGTACTATGAGGCACTGGGCTATATATAGAAGCTGTTTACATACAGTGTCCTTTGCCATGTTTCAGTCAATAAACGAGGTAATAAAAGTAAAACCTCAAAGAAAATACCAAGTTTATGATGATAGTTTATGAAAATTTCTATGGTATTACATCTGCCATTATTAGGTATCAAGCGACCTTTTGGGCTTTTTTGTCAGAATCCATTCAGGTAAATTGACAACTGAAAGTATGCGCGACGAGGATAACCCAATAAAACGTACAAAGAGTTAGTGGGTTGCTCGCCATCCAGTATTGTAAGGGCAAAGGTCATAAGTCATGTGGGCGTCCCAAAAGGGCATAACTTGGGATTTCTCCAGTTTTCAATTACCAAAATAATCTGCTTATTATAAGGGACATGCTGGCGTTAATAATAGATTTTCCAATGGAATCGGATCAATGGGTGACGGGGTGAGGTTTACAGAGGGATTTGCCATTGAAAGCGAATGCCCCTTAACAGTGGTCGATTTGGGAAGGTAAATTAGGGCCAAGATGGAGGGGAAATAGGTTCATGACCAACATATCCTGATTGAATGAGGGCTTCCTGAGTGAGAAGGTCAAATGTTTAAGGATGCCCTGTGCCTCGTAAGACCAGTCTCACCAATACCTGCTTGCCCCATTTGCCGGTTATTCCTTTACAAGCCGTTTTCTCTTTAACAACATTTGCTCCTATTGACGCCTGCCCTGGGACCAGATCTTTCCCTATTATCGCTCACTCTATGGCCTGGTTCCCTGGCCTACGATGACCTTGCAATATTCCACTCCGCCTCTATTCTTCTCCTCATCCCCATAACCCCTGGCGGCGATCAGAGGAATTGAGGTCAGAGGTTAGGTCTATGCAGCTCTATTGGCCGCTAGGTCGCGCTGACCAGGGCAGAATGGAGGAGGAGCAAAGGGGGAGGATTTAGATAAACGTCACTTGGACAAGCGGACAGTCACGGTGGGAAGTGGGCGTCAGTCATATTCCTTGGCTTGTCTGCGGGCTAGAGGCTATGAATCATGCAGAGGAAAACATTCCGTTCATAAACCAGTAGCGGAAAAAACATGACATGTCTAATATCAGGACCGGGAGAGATGGACGTCGGTTTGCTCCGCTAAAAGTCACATTCAATAGATTGGTCAAGTCCCAAGAAGTCAAAGAAGGAAAAGTCCTTTCAACATTATAATGGCAACATAACATTAACAGAAGCATTGATAAAAATAAATTAAAAGCATCAGCATCAGAGTAGGCCACTGTTTTCCAAAACTCCCATTTATTTTCTCTAATTGACGAAATCGTTTCCTGGTTAATCTGGGATCGTAAATATCCCAATGTTGCGTTCATTGGAATAGTGAACATATCTCCAATTTCAGAAGACGTAAATACACTTACTTTTGAAGAAGTTTGGACAGAATACTGGGAAACTTTACACTATATCCAGGAAATTGGGCTGAGATAGACCTATTTTTTATTGTATACATACAAATAAGCCTGTTTCATGAGTTTTTAGCGATCTCTCTGCAAGCAATAAGATAGGTTGACCTTTAAGAGAAATAACCGATTTATACATATTTTAGAGCTGTCTATTCTCAGTCATGATAGCTCCGGATGCAAGCTGAAATACATCCGCCCCGATCCGCCACGGTAAACATCAGGTGCGCACGCGCACTTCGAATTGACTTTTAACTTCCGGTGGCGAAGAATTTGATATGCAAGCTGGCCGCCTGGCGGGGGGAAAGGCAACCTGTAGGAGCTATGTATCAGGACATTACCATGGCAACTCTACGAGCTGCTATGTCGTCGTAGAGACAAGTCAAGAGGGGAGAGCAGGTGCATTGTGGGACCATAACAACCCACGTGACCGTTGCCATGGTACCTGATGGTTCTGTCATAATACAGCATATCACTTGTCCGGGCCGGGCCGGGCCGGGGCAGGCTGGAATAGGAAGATGGGTGGTCATGCATAAGCCATGAAAGGGATAAAGTATAAAGATGTTCTTTAATAGCAGTTAGGAAATAAACTGTCCCCATCACTCAGGAAATAGATAGCCTTAAAGGGCAATGGGCATGAGAGGTGGTCATCGGGAATGATAACTGCCCGGTGTAATTAATGCGTCCTGGGTCAATCATAGAAAGGGACAGGACAATGACCTATTGTTGGTATATACATCGGACCTGACGTGTGTACACTCTATACTCGTCCTGTTGGCAGCGGCGTGCCATAACCTTAACGTTGATGTTTGCTGCCTACAGGTCGCGTATAGAGTGTATAGGCGCAAACGCACGTCAGTAGCTCAAAAAGGTAAATTAATTGCTCGAATGACCATAGGAATACTGAGCTTTGACCACCCAGGCCAGGACAGGGCCTCGGCCACCCGTTTGACCATTGCCTTGACCACTCATACGTCATGTGGCTCATTACATGGGGAGCTCCGGCCACAAATGACCAATGGTATACAGGCATAATGTTGGGAGGTAGTACAGAAAAGAGTTCATGGCCAGGCGAGGCAAGGCAAGCCTGGATTGTATTCAAACCCTGTCCATCTAATTCATCTTGTTTAAAATAGGACAGGACCAGGGTCCGAGGGGAACCTCGTAAGAAAGTTAAATACTTGGAATTAATGGTCCGAGCCAGCGTTGCGTTTATAAAAAGTGTTTTAATGGAGTTTTCATACAAAAGAAGTGGGCTAAGCATATGGGTGCAATTTATCTTCATGGTGGCCACCCTGATATGAACCACAAAAGCTGGATCATTCACCCATGATGCACCTCGATCAGGAAGTCCAGTCGGGTCAGTGGACATTTTGGACACCCCCCAGACCAATGAGTGACCTTGGGAACCAATGAGTGACCTTGGGACGATGATGGACAACTGACTGACCCACCGACCAGTCGCTCCGGTTATAATTGGGCTCCGAAACGCTGCCATTTGGGTCCATGCACTTCCGGACATGCGCACAAATTACTCTATGAACGTGACGTCACATACTTGGACTGTCAGTTCAGCGACGCCCTGTGCGTCTGTCTCCGAGTCAAAGCCATCGACACGTGAGATATGAAATGAATGATTATTTTCCTAATTGTCACGCGATCCCCAACTTAAAGTTCGTTAGTTGCTATAATTGTTCGTCGGGAGTTATACGATATGATAACGCGCCGGGTGGCGATGTGTCAGAAACAATTTTATCAAGCGATGTCGAGAAAACCCCTCCTGTATTTCCTATGGTTACAAATTACCCAGCATTCCCTGAGGCGGGCTACGACACAACTTCCATTCCATTCCCTGTGTACACGTTGCCTTGGCTACGGATATGTATCTTTCCTGAATCCTGTATATTTCTGGCAATACAAGGATACCATTTTGTATTTCATATCGGCTCTAGTTGTTTTCCCTGCCAGATAACACCGTGTATGAGAGGTATTAGTTATCATTGGATCCGAAGCAGCAAATTAGATATTATAGAAATTCAGACAAAAACAGCATTTTATGTGTCGCTACTAGCGACTGGTAATAGGTTAACGCGATTCTGTAAGGTTTCCAGAAGCTAGTCAACTATAGATAGAGCTGTCGTAACGTTTATTACCTTATCATTTGTTATGTACTCATGAGAAGACAAATGTGATCCGTTTTAGGAAAATGAATCAGAAGTTGCAAAATATGGATTTTGAGATATCACCATACTTGAAAAAAGGAGATCAAGCTGATTCCCATGATAGTATACACTAGGACGTACACCTAATAAGTATTTCTATATTTTAAGTTTGATATTTTTATTCTTGAAAAAAAATGTTTCAATGTTTCTGGATGGGCAATTACCAGTAAAGGAACTAAATGTACTCCATACGAAGGCCTTCAAAACAAATGGATATATTTAATACAATGTCCTGAAATTTGTTACACGGATTTATATGACTATGGGTGCTAAACCCTCTAAAAATCAGAACATTTCAATACAGAGATCCTGTGATAAAAACACAAAAATATCAATTTTGCGACTTGTGACTCATTTTCCTGAAACACAACACAAATGTAAAACTACTGTTTCTCTGAATCTGTTATGAAATGTAATTTGTGTAAGGGAAATAACACCGATGTCAAAAAACACAAGATAAACAGTATTTTACTTAACTGAAGGGTATCTTGAGGAGATTCTCTTCAATGATGTTTATAAATAAAACGAAAATAAAGAAAAGTAAATATTCTGATACACGATCGAAACCTGGCTCAACTTCTGGAATATTAAGAGATTAATTTTAATCCGGTGTCTATGGTAATCCGTGTGTAGGGAAAATGTCTGCTGGACTTGGATTACGTGGAACGGCTTGGGATCGTATTGTAATATTAAAATACCCGGATATAAAAGAGACTGCAGTACATCGGAAGACTTTCTGTTGATTACTCCGACATCAGCACACTATTACCTAAATCAATCCACTTTGACTTGCAGGGCTAAATTAATACCAATAATTTGGCAAAGAATTATTTGCATCGGCAAAAATTATTCCATAATAATGAAATTAATACCAAAAATCAAACATTAAACATGCAATGATGTCTTTAATTATTTGTTTTATTTCGTTAAAGGCCAATGCATCTTTCAACAGTTCCATTGAAAAAACGCTCTATCACCATGGATTTCCCCAAGCGTTGCCTATATAAATAATATCTGTTTATCACTATGTTACCCATGACCTTCATTAAGCTGTCAATATTAAAACATTTTACACAAAAGACTTAAGCCTCATGGGAACCCTACATTTCACTCACTTCCCTCTTGTCACCTCGTTATTACATGTCATCCTCATAGCCTCCCATCACCGTACTACAGGTAGATAATTATGACTTATGATTAACTTATGTAGTTATAATTATGACAAATATATTTATGACTTGCATCATTTCATTGACACTCACAATGCTCACTATATGTAACAAAGGTTATGCTCCCCTATGTACAGGAGGATCACAAATCCAAGTGCTCCCTTACATTCAAATATAAACCACTAGATTAGCTAAAAGTCATGTAAAAACAAAGTTTTAGGCCTAAAGGTAACGTCAGGGAGAACTGGAGGTAATCTAGATGTCTGTATACCTGTTTATCGTGTAATTTATACCAATTTGATGAATAAAGTAGTTCTTATCTTATCTTATCTTACCAATATTACTTGCTGCACAATATATCACACCTGAACTAGCACTAACGGGACAGGCCTATACATAGCATATATCACACCTGCACTAGCACTAACGGGACAGGCCTATACATAGCATATGACTGGACCCTGTTCTAGATCCAGTCTCTAGCTTTATAATCCTTGGTACCGAGGACAAGAGGGTCAAGACGACAACAAATGTACAACTCAAGTTCACCTCTCAAATTACCCAAATTCTGAATAGAAATGAGTCGCAAAATACAGTCCAACGTAAGCGAACAGAGATTTTGACTTAACATAATACCACATATACTCATATATAATTAGTATTTATCATTTCCAGCCTAATTTAAATGGCAGCACTTGCAGAGTTGCCGATTGTACATTTCCTGGCAGTGCCCTGCAGGGCCCAGGGACATAAAGGGGTCGTGAAAGAGCCAGAGAGGAGGAGGAGGAGGTGGAGGTGGAGGTGGAGGAGGAGGTGGAGAAGTTGTGTGAACCTTCCATCACCATTTCTCACTGTACAGAGTAGTGATGTAGCGGGTCTTTTCTTATTCACCACTCGCCCAGAAAAACCTCCACCATCCAGCAGCCACGGTTCTAGAGGCTGCCTCTGGACGCTGGCGCCTTCCTGCTGGCATCTAATCTCTCTATTCACATCCATCCCAGGCCTCGAGCCACCATCCTCGTTTGTTTCCAAATCCCAGACATGAAATAAGGTTATCTCCTGTGAATAAACAACGCCCTGTACACCACATCTATTCCTCCAGATATAGCTCTTTAATAAGATCCAATTTTAATCACGGAAAGTGCTTTCCACCGTTGCTGGGCTTGACCAATGGTCAGTTTGACCAGGGCGCTGGGTAATGAAGCCAAGAGTGACCGATGGTCAGCGTGACACCAGGAATTGCTAAATGACATTTTCAATTACACCAGTTTCCCCCTACACCGGTATGCTGGGCGTGGATGGTATTTGCGTCGACCTATGGTCAGGATAAAGTGAGTAGTGGTCAGATGGTCCTGCTAATATTGCTGGCTTGACCTTTACAGTCTAGGCCCAGAGGTGAGAGAGTCCCTTCAAACGGAGGGAAAGCCTACCTACACTTGTAACCTTTACGGACTGGTCCACCCGGACAAGGGATTGTTTATTTAGACCTTGCATTAAATATAAGCGAACTAAAGGGTCATGCACTCTAGGCCCAAAGATGAGAGAGCCCCTTCAAACAGAGGGAAAGCCTCTTGCCTCAAACCGCAAAGTGCCATTGTAATTTCCATTAAAACCGCCAAATGTCATTATATTTTCCATTAGAACACCGAGTCCTAGGACAGGAAATTGATTAGCGAAGTAGGCGTCTAATCACTGACATACTATTCTTGTCTTATCTGAGGGTTTGGGCCTGGACTGCACTACACACATATATATATAGAATTATTTGTGGTCTATTTAACATTCATCATTGTTCAGAGCCACAGATTCTGGAGCAGTTTAAAACCAAACTTCATGAATAAACTAGCAGTCGAAATTGCAAAAATTAAGTGAGTGTAATTGTTAAAATGATTTTAAAATCAACATGAATGTCTCCGTGAATTATTTATCTTAAAGATTTAATTTACATTGGTCCGTGGATAGGAGTTTTCAATTGACCAAGCTCGTAGTTATTTGAATATGTTGTTTAAATGTTTTAAATTTTGATTACAAAATTCACATGCAGTCAGGTTTATTGAACATTACATTTTGGTGCACATCCAACTCTAGGGATACATATACACTCTATACGCGTCCAGTAGGCAGTAAACATCAACGGTTAACCCTATGTAAAGCCGCTACCTACAAGACGCGTATAGAGTGTAGTAGAGAAACATCCAGTCAGAGCGCAACTAAGTAGTATACGAAAACGGGGTCATGGTTACAGGCAGACGACATTGGGATAAATCCATAAAGTGGCGGGAAAGCCTCCACAGACCAGATGCTAGACGTGCACTTAATCATGTCACATTTTTACTGACCCCATAATCTGCCAGGCATGGCAATGAGGAGGCCTTAATTCCATTTTTATTGTTTGTCTTGAACTAAAATGTCGAGGACAGGACCTTGCCTCGTGAATCGTTCTTATCTTCACCCCAGCCCCCTCCCACAGCAACCCCAGGAATGGCGTGGGGAAGGGGGGCGGTGGGGGGGGGGCACAAGGGGACAAATTAATGGTACGTCGTTTTTATTTGAAGAGAATTAATTGGTATTCCATCGGTCGTGGTATGCATATTTTCACCATTGCAAATGGTTTAAGGGTCTGGGGTAACATAAATTAGCGCGTTTTAGTTCAGCAAAGGCTAGCTCAAGGCCTTTCAGATCAGATAATAATGTCAGTGATTGGACGCCTACTGCGCTAATGACTATCCTGACCATGAAGTATAGTCGTCTTAATGGGATTAAATGGCATTTTGCGGTTTGGGCAAAAGGATTAAAAATTCCCTAAGTTTGGAAGTACTCTCTGTCAACTCTGAGCCTAGAATGAGCAAGAAATGACAGTACCCAACTCTGGGAACAAACTTGCCACTCAGCTGTAAAGGCTGAACAAGAACAAAAACATATATTATTACAATGATATTTTCAACATTTAAATGACAAACATTAGTGACAATGAGGGGTATATATAAAACCCTTTTACCCCCCCCCCCCCCCCGCACTGCTGCCAGCACATACAGCGACCCCTTACATGCTAATGATGGGCAGGAAAGATGCGCATGCACGCTGATCCATAAGAAAAGCTTGGAGCACGTTGCTGGGGTGGGGGTGGGAGAGGGGGAATAGCTGCTGGTGGTGGTGGGTGGGGTACTGTACAGTTAGTCCAGTTAGTATTGATTACTTGTTGGAGAGGAAGGGGTAAACAAGAAGACACGCACTAACATCCTCACAGTAACTTGATACTTTTATGCCCCCAACCTAATGCATCACAGACAGTGGAAGGCATTTTAAAAACACACTGCCAAGTCACAGGCATGAACTGATTAGCTTTTGAAATTGATTGTCATGAGAATTAATATGCAATTTCCTTCTGATTTTGAACAAAAAGTCTACAGGCGGAAAAAAGGAATGGTCGCATTAATGAAGGTAGTGTTAATGTAGATGGATTGTAATCCTTTACCTCCTCCATCAGGCAATGTCGACAACCCTACATGTCTTAGTAAGACCCCGCTGTACCAGGACAAGAAAGAAAGCCACTCATTTGCCCAGGGCAAGACCAGAGGGGCACGCCCCCTCATTGACCTGATTAAATGACCTAGTGACCTCAATACTTTCCATCACTTGAGGGAGCCATTAACGTACACCAGTCTTGTCATGTTTCCGCTTGGTTACCATGACGACCGTATAAGTCATGTGACAGAGATAACCTCCGGATATCTATTTGCGCATGCGCGATACAGGTAGTCATATGTGACCAACAAACGCCATGTCTTTGGGAATCAATCGCTTTTTAGTTCTGCGCAGGGACACATGAAACCGAGGCACAATTGTTATGGTGGATAGCGAAGGGCCTTCATTAGAACCGGAAGTGACTGCGCGCATGTGCAAGCATTCCAACAAGCGTTCACAATAGGGCACAAGGGTGTAATGGCGCATGCCCAAAGGTGATCTTACCGCCACGTTACAACACTGGGCGGGGCAAGTTGGGGGTGGGTGGGGTCAGACCGCTCCCGACGTCTGTATCTCCATAATGACGTCGTCGCTAATGCGCGTCCGCACGTCAAGGGCGTTTCAGAACGCCTGGAGATACAGACGCCGTCACGTCATGTTCTATTAAGAGAGGTGTCGCGACGATGTGCATTTCTCAAGAAGATAATTCGGTCTGACCTCATGAATATTCAGATAGTTCTGCGTGAAACCTGAGAAGTAAAACCCAAATAAATGCACTGAGCGGGGTACTGAGTGACGCTCGTCTAAAAGCATCATAAATCATGTCATTAGATCAAGTCCTCTTTTCAGCGCAGTGGGTCGATCCACAATCAGATCCTTATTCAGAATAAGGACACTATAGGAGGGAGTACGTGGGTCAGATTTTCAGAAAATGTACAATTGGCAGCTGGGAACATTTACAAATTCTGCTAAATGAGGCTGCAATTTGGTCAATACTAGGTAAACTTGAGAATATTCGGTATTGCATTGATTCTAGCAATCTGTTTGGGTAGGTTGAACTGTATTTTGAACTTTATTTTCGTCTGAAATCTGGGTAAGGTTCTGGGCTACCTTATACATGGACAGAACACAGGTGAATCGAATCGTATTCGCCAACAGATTAGTATGAATAGCAGTGATTTGTCAAAAAGAAGTCTAGATCCAAAGTTTAGAAAGTCCCTTCAAACGGAGGGAAAGCCTCTCATCTCAAACTGCAAAGTGCCATTATAAGTCTATTAAGACCTCAAAATGTCATCATATTCCCATTAGAGTCCTAGGCCAGGAAACCGATTAGCGAAATAGGCGTCTAATCTTATCTGATCGGAGGATTTGGACCTTATAGACTGGGTTCGATTCAGTTCACTTTGATTTTGTAGTGCAAAAGGGGCAGACATCCCTCTTGATGGCGAGCTTCAAAAACCATTGAAACATGGAGTCGAGAAGGACCGCTTTTAATATGGACGATAATTGAAAGGCCAGACATGAGGTATCAGCAATGGCTCACGGCCAATAAACGTCCAAGAAATTGGAGTAGAAACCTTCAGTGCTTTGATTAGGGATCTGGTCAGCCTGCGCACGCATACTTAGGGCCAGGGGCCAGGAACAGAGGACGATAAGGAGGTGGGGGTGGGGGGGCGGGGCGGGGTGATGAGTTGTTGCGTAGAGTGGTAGAAGATGTTCGACTGGCCACATCATGCAAAGGGCAGGCGAACAGCTAAAACAACATCTTCACAGGCACCTGTCTATATGGTTACCATGGAAACCCATTTGCCAGACATAGGCTTCCCAGGATTCCATCTCATAGGTTAATGACACGACATCACGTCATTAAGGCCAAGGAGTGTGTGTGTGTGTAGGGGCGGGGAGGGGGGGAGGGGAGGGATGCCAGCAATATGAATGTACATGAATGTACCCATAACACAGTAGTGGATCCTTAGGGGGAGAAGTATAGTATAGGGCCCCAATCCCCTCCTCAAACCATGGAACAAATAATCATATTATAATCTGCATACATTAATATTGCTAATGTATAACAGGTATTGACAACAGATTCCTCCTGTATACGTACAATGGATTTTTTAAGCTTATAGATATGGGGTTTTTTTTCTAATTTTATAGCCATTTATATGCAATTTATGTACATGTTCTTTAGTGATATATCGTGTTTTCCCTCAATTTCTGGCCATTGCAGAAATAGCCTGGGTGAAAAGAAGAAAGAATAATAGGGGTACAATTCTGCATTAGCCACAGTATGATTATTTATGGAAAATATTTAGTCCATAGTGGTAAAAATGATTATTTTATAGACTAAAATGTGAAAATTTCCCTTTTAGCCCTCATAATTTCACTGATATAATCATTCTACGTTAATAAAACATGGCACAGAAGCATTATAATTGTCTTAGAATGACCACCCCCCCCCCTTCAGTGCCCCCCTCCCCCCCCCCCCCCCCACCATGTATTCACCTGTGTAACATTGGCCGGGTGTGGCCTCAAGCATGGATTTGTTATCTTGTAAACGAACACATCTCCCTCATCTCCTCATCCTTTCTCCACAGCCTGGATCAAAGGCAAGAAATCGTGCATGTTTTTACCACATCTTGGAACCCTATATATTGTGGATGCAACCCCTATTACTCATCAAGTAACCCCTGCAGCCTTTTAACCCCAGGACACAGAACACGGATAGATATATGGGACAGATTGTCAGAAAATGTACAATTCACTTTCACAAATTCAGACGAAATTAAAGTTCAAAATAGAGTTCAACCTAACCAAACAGATTGCTAGAATAAATGCAAAGCCGAATATACTCGAATTTACCTGGTATTGACCAAATTGCAGCCTAATTTAGGACAATTTACTAAATGTGTACAGCTGCCAATTGTACATTTTCTGAAAACCTGACCCATAGCCTTCCTCCATGCAATCCCACTGGAGGAAAAAAGGTCTAAGATCAGCCCAGCTTTTGATCCGTGTGATGACGGAAGTGAAAACGATCAGACCTATCATGATTTATTCTCGGTGCAATGTATCAGCAATTTGTCACCTAATGAGTGTCACGACAAGGAGAAGGCTGCAGGTCATGAATATTCATAAAATAAGATCCATGCATATTTTATAAGGAGGTGTCCTGCTGGGCTAAGGAGGAGGCACCTGGCCTTTCTGACCGCTCAATATTTTACCTTCAATAATGGATGGCCACTGCAGCATGTGGATGTACGGGTCAGATTTTCAGAAAATGTACAATTCGCCTTCACCAATCCTCTCAAATAACCCACATTTAAGACAAAAATGAGCTTAAAAATGCTGTTTAACATAACAGAGCTGATACTTTAAATCAATGCTATACAAAATATACTCACATATACCCGGTATTCTTCATTTTTCAGCCTAATTCAGGAGAATTTCCCAAATGTGTAGAGCTGCCAATTGTACATTTTCTGAAAATCTTACCCATATAGGCTGGCACACTGGAGGTAATAACTCACCTGAAATGAGAGGAAGGAAGAGTTGGTTATTAATAAGGTAAACTTCATAGATTAGTAAAGAGAAAGTTTCAACAAAATCCATATACTATACATCTCTATCCATTTATGATGGAGATATGGTATAGTAAAGTATAAGCCCTAATGAAAAAGTGAAATTTATATATATATATATATTGTATTTTTATTCTGAGTCGATCAGTTACATCATATTTCCAGAAAAGAACGCCAGCCTCTCCACTTTGGAGGTCTTCCTGGGGTATCCTAGGTTATTAATATCAGTTATATGTTAAATACTAGTAGAATAAAACCTCGATATCAATATATTATCGTTTGCGTATTATATTGGTGTAGTAGATATGTATTCTTTGAACATGTCGCTCAACTTTCTTAATTTCCTTTTAGTAAAACCTAAGAAATACTTGCTGTGCATCTTCTTCTGTATTATATTAACTCTAGCAAAGAGTTAAAATGCAGATTCCAATAAACCATCAACACTCAAATTAAATATGAATAAATGTCTTATAATTATTGCATATAACTTCCAAATGAAAGGGATGGCTGGGGCCAATGTGTCTGACCTTTTTCTGGACGGATCATATTTTGTACTTATCAGCGAAACTCCATACGAAATAGTTGTTAATTCCTATTGACACATGAGCCCCATGCTCCAAACACTACTCAATTTTTCATAATATTCAATATCTAAAATATTTCTGTCGATGTAATCATGGAAGCAGACAGCGATAATCCATTTATATTTCATAAATTTATGTAAATGTGTATTTGCAGGACCAACATTTCGATTATTTGAGCACTTTCTCTCAGAGAAAATAGTCAATATTTGTTTCTGATTAATCATATAAAATGAGCGAAATTTGATAGAAAGACTTGCAAGAAACGACACATTAATTCCCTGATTTATCCTCATATAAAAACCTCACCGGCCGTGTCGTGTTTCCAGGCCAATCTGCTTTAAGGCTTAAGAGAGGGAAAGAAAATGTTTTCAAGAGCCTTGTTAAACTTTGGGTGATGGATCATTCATGGAATCGCCTCTCCACGAGGAAAACACATCTTAGCACAAGAAGAGAAAACAGATTAGGGACGCTGGAAGTCCAACTAATCCATATCTAAGTCCTTTTCCTAAACAAACTATAGATAATCCTATAAAATCTCTTGATATATTAAAATTCGTGCATGGCCAATTAGATCCCCTTCTATAAATCAGATTCTGAGCGGGCGGACGTCTTTATATTACAAGGAGGCTGTTTTCCTCAATAACAAATCCCAAGGACAAACTGCCTAATCCCCGAACTATGGGATTACACAGGGGAATAACACACCCACCGAAAGTTTCATTAGACAAGGGATTAGAGCGGAGGGCTTATGTAAATACTATAGTTGCTGCATGGTTCGGCTTGTTATCCTAGCTGCTCCTTTCCTTGAGCACTTCTAGTCGCTAACAAAATGTGCCTTTGTGTCACAGGCGACCACGTGTGTGAGCGATAATAGAGCACGATTAATGGAGCGTCACGTGATCAGATTAGTCTGCAGGTCGCCTTACAGCAGCTTTCTTACTTTATAACTTACAGGTGTGTGTGTGTGTGTGTGTGTGTGTGTGTGTGTGTATAGAGAGGCAGTCAGTCAGGCAAGTGGATCTTTAGGCCCAGCATTCAGCTCTTTAGGCCCAGCATTCAGGGGTAATTGGTGGAGGAAGATCTGAGGGTGTCTTGGTTACCAGACCTCGGGGAGTCCTTCCGCGACTCTACGTGGAGTAGACCCCGCTCTTTGTGGCTTCAGACAGACAAATGGCTTCCCAACTGGCTTCTGGATAAAGCATGGCTTCCTGCCAGTGATCGAGATCCCCTTATCCTCCACTACACAGCTGCAATTAACTTTTTACTCGTGTATCGAGCTATCAAACACAAGCAGATCAAGACTAATCTTGTATCAAGCGGCCATTGTTCTTTTTCCATCTTACCTCGACTAATATGGATGTAAAAGATGCGCTAATAGGATACATTTTCCACCTCTCCGCGCCATTTCCGGTGCCTTTCAATCGTCTTGAAATGTCCCAACAATGGGCCGACTTCCCGGAAGGAAATAAACAGGAGAAAATAAGGCAGTCGTGGGAGTCGTTCCCTTTCATTCTCAAGAGTAGTAGTAGTATGCGATTCCAAACTGTACTTGACCCCAAACCCTGACCTTGCTGTCACTGTCACAAGATCAAAGGGATCAAAGGGATACCTGAGGGAGATCAAAGGGATACCTGAGGGATGCCGCCGCCATGACCTGTGACCTTAGTGGAATGTGACTTATGATTGATGGATCCAGACACCTGAGACACCTAGAGAAACCCTGACCCCAACCCTAACCCTAACCCCAAACCCTGACCTTAGAATACCTGTCCTGATCGATCCTAATCAGATCAAAGGGGTGTAGAGAGAGGGGGGTGGCACCTGCTTTGATTTGGAGCTCATTGGAATTGTGATTTATGTTTAATGGATTTAGACATCTGGCACACCTGGAAACTCTAACCCCACACCCTGATCTTAAGAATACCAGTCTTGATAGATCCTAAGTAGATCAAAGGGATGTCGAGGGAGGGGGGATACCCCTGTTATGATCTGGAACCCCTTGGAATTATGATTTATGATTAACGGCTATAGACACCTGGAGGACTTAGAGAAACTCTGACCCTAATCCCTAACCTTGAATGTAAACCTTAGACCTTAGACCTTTATGCATTCACCTTTACATATATTTGAGATGTTCAAAGGTTGTACAGCTTACAGGATATCGTTATCTATCAAGTGTAGCCTAACGGTGATTCTTTCGTTAGAAGGAGCTGTAGTATATATAGAGCAGATGTAGAGATCTCTTCCCACTCACTTCAGCGCCGGATTACGTGACAGTCAGTCAGTCAGTCAGTCAGTCAGTCAGTCATTCATTCAGTCAGTTGGAAGTCAAATATTGCTATTATACAATGTCTTGGCAATATGTTACGGGCGATTTATGCGTAAGAAAGCTTGGTACGGATACGATTAGACTTTGTAGGCTTAAGGATCCAGGTTCTAAAGATCGCAGTGTAAATGTACCAGAAAAGATTCTAAGAGCAGCTATTGCACAGAAACAGGCCTTGGATAATAATGAAGAAATTGTGCGGAAGTGTATCGAGCCAGAAGGATGGTGGCAATTGAAAAAGCAGGTCTTTAAAGACAAGGACTACTATACATTCGGCTTCTATGATTTACATCACAACCGAGTAGGGTAAGTTTTGTTTTACTCATGGATAAATAGATTTATATATCGCTGAGCTGCTTGTTCAGTTGTTGTTGTTGTTGTTGTTGTTGTTGTTGTTGTTGTTGTTGCTGTTGTTGTTGTTGTTCATCTTCTTATCGCTGTTCTTGCTCTTGGAATCGTTGATATTATAGATTATTATAGATGAGCCAATTTAACCATTCATAATATGTATGTACTGCTATCGACGTTCATAATGATAATTAAGTACATGTTATGTTAGAAGCTATTCGCCTGTCAGACTTGAGAGGGAGATAAATAGATAATGGGTCGGTGACATGAGATACGACGATGAGTAAGCAAGCACGCGTGAGAGAGGGAGTAAGCGTGTAGGAGCGCAGGGGGGTAACTAGTATCTGGTTATAGGAATATGTCATGACTATCAACGATGGTTTTATAAGGGAAAAGCAAGAGAGAGATAAGGACGTATAAATAGACTCTGTTAACGATATTTGTGGTTATTCTAACAACACCATTCTAAAACTGTGTTATCATTTTAACTGCAGGTGGAAATCGTTTAACCTATCCTCGGCCGAGATACACAAGATCGCAAACTGGATGAAGATTACATTCCCAGCAGAGTCCACTCCAATCTCTAAACCCGTTAGGTCCTTGGAAATTGAAAATGGGCCCTTGGAATATGACGTTACAAAGCGTTTTGTTTACACTGGTCAAAAAAATCATTGGGTGGCTGCGCTTGCTAAGAAAAATGAAAAAAAGAGGCAAGTCACGGCTACTGATACTATGGAAAAGACTACAAATGGCTCTATCGAAGTAGAACACCCCATTAACTATTCCAAGTCTAACACCCAAAGAGATCAACAGGAGGTTAATGCGGCCACTCTGGATTTTATCAATAATTTAAGTTCATCGCCAGAAGATCAATCTGAACCTCCGGCTAAGAAGAGGAAAGAGGAGAGTCAAGAGTCTCAGGAGGAGGTTCAAGGCAAGGAGGAGGAGGAGAGGAAGGAGGAGGAGGAGGAGGAGGAGGAGGAGGAGGAGGAGGAAACCTCAAAAGGAAGGAAGAGGAAGCTAACAAGTAAAGAGATTGTTTACCTCTTTCACACGGCTGATCGAAAAACGGCTAATGAGATAATGAATGGAAAGAAGAATATGCCCAAACAGATGGACAAGGAGGAAAATGAGAATCTGGCGATTCCCTTATCACCAATGTCACCGACTAATGATGGTTGTTCAGACTCCTCCACCACCTCTCCAAAGACAGTGCAAATACCATTGGAGGCCGATTCTAAGAAGCAGATTAGTAGATATCGATACACGATCTACGATATGAGGGCATGTAAGTCCGGCGAGGAGGACATAACTGAGATGAGTGACGGATGCTCTGATATTGACGAGAAGGAAAACAGACCCCCCATTAGAACGCCTGAGAAAGTAGCCCTTTCAGAATATTTTTTTGATAGGTCAGAATGTGTTAAGGCACAGCAAGAGCAGATAGTTCGAACGAATGGCGTAATGAAAGGGGATTACTTCGGAGAAATAGCGCTGATCACTGATGCACGCCCGCCTTTGGAGGATTTTATTGGGAAGTGTTACGTGTTCTTGGTTAAAAAAGAATTTCTTCAAATCAAAGAAAAAACATGCCCAGGATGTCTTTCTCATTCATTAAATGATGTAGGTCATGAACGAGAATCGTGCCCTATGTATCACCCCAGGCGAGAGTCTATACAGCGGAAATACATTACCATGGCTCAGAAACGGATTACGACTGAGCGTTTGAACGATGCTATGGTCGTTATGGCTATGTACCATGGTTATGAAGGTCATCTATCGACTGACTCGACACAGACCAAAGCCCTTATTATGCAAATTTTAAGCAGCATTGTCACTGCTAAAGATTTGTATAAAGTGAAGTTTGAAAATGAGTTTAAACTTTTGGACAATATGTAGACCCAGAAACAGAACCTGACTCAGTGAAAAACTCACAAACTCAAGGAGAACAATAACAATAACATTTTGATATACTACCTCAGTGACAGTTATATTTTTTATTAAATTTTAAAACTTACAATTATGACTGCCCAATCCGAAACTCGTTTTACAAAATCTGAAATGACATGAAATGAAACACACAATTAGAAATATGAAATATGAAATATGAAATAAAACATACGATTATATATAGGAATGTACTTGAATTTAAAAATTGAAATAAAACAAAAGAATTAAAATATGTTAGTTTTTACGAGTTTATATTTAATAACTAATTTGAATTTACTTGGTGTGTTATATTACAACATAAGACAAGGAAATATAGAAACATTATGACTTTTGATATATCGAAGATATACTTACATTTTTATGAATTAAAGTTGAGGGTTTTTTTAACAAAATAACCCATCCGTCGAGGGCTTCTTTGCTTAAAGTCGATGGAACTTGTAGGGGTGCTCACACAGGTAGGCACCGATGATGTTGGTGATACCAATGCATTCGGCGGGATCACCAGAGGACTAGGCTCTGTATCAGTCGTCGAAAACAGAGAACCCTCCGATGGTAGGTCAAAACTGGATATGTCCGAGTATATAGGCGTCGAGTGAATAGCCGGCGCGTTTAACTCTAGATCCGGCATGTAATTCTGAAGGTCGCAGTTTGAGTAGCCGATCGTAGAGTTGGGGGATCCTGAAGAAGAACGGATCCACGATGAGGGTGAAGCAGGAGGAGGTGGAGGAGGTGGAGTTGATTGATTATCAACCTCGTCATCAGGAACTTCATGTTGTGCAGAGTTCTATAAAAAGAAATTCGATATTTTATAAATTAGTTTTTATAAATAAAATGAAATTGATCGATTCTGGTTTATTTCATAAATGCAATGGAAGAATAATTATAACGATCTTGAAGATAAATAAATGAGAATGTGAATACTAATATCTTACCCTAATTTGCTCCTGCACAATGGCTGTCAGAAGCATATTTGTCCGCACCTGTCTAGACTCGACAACCCCAAGTCTTTCTTCAATACGCTCCAGAAGACATATGATGGAGGCAATTGTGCTGAAATAATAACAATGATAAATTTATAATACATTCTATTATATATATATATATATATACTATAACAAATTTTAAAAGTGATTATTAATATAAAGGTATTACTTATTTTTCTATTTTGATGTCAATAGTATTAATTTACATGCATTTATTCTATTATATACTATAAGAAGATAATATATCATATCAAATAATATAAAGGCATTACCTTATTTCCATTGTGATTTAGTATATCCGTGATAGAGTAATACCAGCGATGCGTTTCTTTCAATTGAAAGTCCAAGACTAACGCCTAATACTAATATCTATGTATATATACTGGAGATAAATGCAATTATTTTCCCGTCATCGTATTTGATATATAGATTCCATTTCGAAATAATATATCATATAGATAAGAGAGAAGCCTAGGTGTTTTACAGTTACATGACATAAGGTAATATTACTGATAGAGAGAGAGAGTAAGCGCGCATGCATGCATGTAGGGAAGAATGTATAAGATAGAGACAGACAGACACCGTAGAACAAGGGTGAATAGGGTGAAATGAGTAACATTGATGAATCGATAAGCTCCAGATAGCAGAGGCGAAGGAGAAAGGAAAAGGTTAAATAGTCTAGTTTCAGACGACTATAAATCTAACATTCGCAACATGAGTTCATATTCCATAACCGGTTTTAGACATGCATAGGATGATATATTACAAGACAATGAAATATGGATATATCACAATCTTAGAAGTGATTGATAAAGCCAAACATTCTACCAGATTGAGCGAGAGAGGTTAAAGAAGTTCAACTTAACATGCATGAATACATCCCATACTTGGGTTTAAACAGCCGAATGGTGTTATGTCACATGTCAAGAAATATAATGGGAAAGATTACAATGTCAGAAACTACCATATTCGCATGTTAAGAATGGCGCTTGTAGAACCATAACTCATAACATATCTCAAGCTATCACATGGGTATTATAAAAGTGATTATAGCAACATTTTGAGGTATGTAGGTATGGGATAATTTATAATAGGATGGGTTTTAAGATATGTGCGTGTGTGAGTGTATAGGAGCTACTCAGAAGTTAATCTTACATAGTGCATTTTGAATTGCAACCATGAACAACCAGGGTGATGAGCAATTGGAGCCTTACCAGCATCATTTGGTTTTTCAAAGAAATGTAGCTCATATCATAGTCGCTATGGAATTAGGGCTGTTCTTCGGAACATTTACGCTGAACATATATACACAAATTCTAGATAACGGTTCACATGAGTTGGCATACCACCTCATTCGTGAACCATCAGAAGACAACGACGACGACGACGACGACAACCAACATGACCATGCACGATTTGAGATGACACCGCAAAACACTGTCCAGTTAATAACTGTTTTAGGGAATCAGTTCCCACACGTCGTCATGGATGTAGAGGAAAGAATTAATATCGGACCTGATGCCCAAGTATATTGCGATCGGCACAGGGAAATCTACATCGTGACGACAACTGGACTTTGTCTCTTTGTTAGCGCAGAGGCTATTCGAAGAGCAAGACGTTTTAAGTTCGTTGTAACTAGTTTTGCTCTTCCAGTTCATGATCTGTTTTCACATGCGTAAGTATTGTTTATAGTTATGTTTTGAAATTTTTTAAAAATGACTACATTATTATTGTTATTTTGAGATTATAAAATTTACAATTGTTTGAATATAAAACCAAGAGTGTAAAAATACATGTTTGTTCTACATTTTATTTAAGGTTTCGCTCAATTCTCGTGGTAAGCCTGAACCATTGCTTGGTTAATCGAGACTACCTGATTATCCAAAACAAAGTAAGTATATGAATTATAATTTTGAAATGTATTTAGCTGGGTATATATGCACATGTCTAGCGAAATAATAAGTATATACAAGTTTCCTTTATCTTAAGCAGTTACCTAATGTTCATATTTCCATAAAATAAATGTTTTGTATTATGATTAACAGGTCATCGTTGAAAGTGATTCAGAGGATGACGAAAGCGTATCTGATGACTCAGGACTTGAGACAGACGGAGAGCTAATAGGATAAGGTAAGTGTATGGTTTACACTATACTAGTATAGCGTTCGGTTTGGTATTTTACTCTGCTAGATGTGCGCAGAGAGAGTGAATCATCCTCTGTTTCCTCTTTGGATTCGGCTCCTACGACTTCTTTTTCTTTAGAAGAATGATCGGTGATGGCTGCAGCACCTTCGATTTGAGAGGTGGTTGGAGGTTCGATAGCTTCTCTTTCGATCTTAACCTGGGTTTCACTCTGAGCATTAGGAGTTTTAGGAAGAACATCAGCAACATTCTGGAGTGTTTTTGTAGTGTCCTTTTCATTCAGAACAACGGTTGAATCTTGATGATGTTTAGCTGCAGCAGCAGCATTAGAAGCAGCAGCAGCAGCAGCATCATCAGGAGAATCTTGATCGCGTTTAGCAGCAGAATCTCGATGGCGATTACCAGGCCTATGAAATAAATATAGAATACATATAAAGCGAATTAATATACCATATAACATATAAGATATGATATTGATGCTATGTTATATGTTATATGAGATATGAGATTGGTCCTATGTAATATGCTTTATAATATATATATATAAGATATGAACATTCTATGTCGCTTTTTTAAATAATAGATTAATTCCATTTCTAAAAATAAAAAATCTTATATAATATATATGTATGTATGTATAGCTTACAAATGTACAGCAGCAAGCGTCACAATGCTGTTTAACAGAGATTTGCTTTTCTTTTTGGCCTTTTTGCTCTTTGGGGGTTCTTCGGCATCGGTTAATGGAACTTCCTCCATCTGAAGGGAGACCTTCCTCTTGTACTCCTCGTAGCTCTTTCGCTCCATTTCTAGAGCTTTCTCTCTCCTCTTTGCCTCTCGTCTTTTATTCTTGGCCTCTTTTTTGATAGCCTTCAAGTCCATTCTACTATTTAAACCATAGCCATCCCACATAAACTGATCATCGACGCGTCTTTGCCTCCGTTCTTCCTCTGTTTCCGTCTCAGCATCCCCATTTTCATCATCAGCAGCATTATTTGCATGACACTCGTAAGAATAGGGATTGTTGCGTCTCAGTTTCTCCATTATGATAGCCCGAGCAATGTATCCTACATAGGCCAACGCACATAGACCTCCAAAACCTAGCGCAGATAGTACTCCGATTAGAAGCGATCGGGTTACTGTGTCTTTAATAACTGCTTGGGTCGATGAATCAGAGGAGAAGGCACTGTCGGTAACTGTGGTGGTTTTAGTGGTTTCAGTGGTCATTTCGCTTGTGCGGGAAGTGTCTAGATTAGAAGTAGAATGAGACGCATACTCAGAATACAGAATATCCCATATTATGGATGTTTGAGAATACATAGTGCTAGCATCAGCAGCAGAAGAAGAAGAAGTGGAAGATTTATGAAATGTGTAAACAGTTGATATATCAGCATCAGTAGAAGTATCAATAGACCCAGTCGAAGCGAGGGAAGAGTGAATAGAATCAGCTGAAGTAGAGGAAGAATATATTTCATAATTAGAAGAAGACTTACGATAGATGTATGCAGTAGTTGGTGATATACCCATGTGCGTTGAGACTTCCTTAGAAGTTGTTGAAGCAGTTCTAGTCGTTGTGGTTTGTTTCTCTACTGTTCCATCGCGATCCATCTTGACACATTCAGCGATTAACGTAAACTTAGACTTGAAGTCAGTTGATCGCTTTCTATAGTCCTCACATATTCGTTCCTCGCTATAATAACCTTCCGAATCGCCAATAATGAATGTACTTAAGTCAGGAAACAGTTCAAGAATATCCGATAGTCCAATTTCCATGTTAAATCTAGTATTCCGCAACACTAGCTGGTTTGTTTCAGGGAAAATATATCCTTTCCCAAAAGGTAACTGTGTGATGAATATCCCATTACAATTTGTGACATGACTCTCACAATCGCATACTAGGCAATGAGATGTATCTGCCAATCCGTTTTGAAAGAAGAAAGTTATGATGTAAACCATCGAGAGATAGCAAAGGACTCCCATCTTCACTCTTCGATGTCCAGACTTCCTATGACCCTTGTTGATTATAATTGCTTCCCAAATTAACATCAGCTGAACCGTTAGGAAGATTTACGCGCGAAACTTACTTAGAGGCTGCCCTCAACAAAATCTGAACTGTTCTATGATAAGCACAGCATATGTTCTTAAGTCGTAGTTAAATGATTTTAAACTTTAGGGAAAGTTCATTAGCTCGTTAACCTCTAGAAAAGACAGCAGTAAATTCTATGCAATGTCATAATATAAAGAAAAATGAGAATTCTTGAAGTTTTTTCTATTTCTGTTTTATTTTCTTTGCAGGTTAAACACAGCCAGTCAAGCAGTCAAGCAGTCAATGAAGTACAGAAGAACAGAAGATTAAAAACAAGAAAAACCAAGCACACTATTAGCAATGAATATCATTATTCGAAATACATATACATGCATATCTAATAAAACATATGTATAATATTATATTGTTTTGTTTATTTTTTATTTAAAAATAAACAAGTGAATCATTTTCATGGAGATCTTCTCCAAATATATTGACAAAGTATTGAAATGTTTTTTTATCATGGATTCGAGCATATACATATAACAAACAAAATTGCCCACAAACAAGACTATCTGATGATTGTATTTGTTTTGAATTATACATATACTTTGAATGAGCTTTGAATATAAATTCTTCAATTGCTATGTTATATTCATTCGCCCTTTTTCCTAAGCTATCGAAAAACTCAGGAATACATCCATTATTATTATCAGCAGACGGAAATAAAACAACAGTCCAATGCAAACCTCTAGACCATGAAGGTCCAGTATTGATTATATAAACAGCAGGAGAAACTGGTTGATCGGGTAAAAGATCATACGGTAAAACATATAGTTCATAGTTCAAGCGTAAAACATCTATATCTAAAAGAGCTCTACGAACTTGGTATTCATCCATTATGATTAGAGATGTAATATAATATTTCTTGCAAAGTCTATATTCATAACAGAGTCAAATGTTCCATAACATATAAGAGTAACCGGCTCTGGTAGAGGTTCTTTAAACTTCAATGAAAGTCTTGTATTTCCTGATTCTTTAGGGTTTTGAAAGAATTGAGATTTAGTATGCTCCAAGTCTAAGGTTAATAGCGCATAACCATTGGCGTAATCGCTGTATGCAATATTTGGTATGCTGGTTTGACCGGCCGCTCTGGATTCTATCATATCGCTATATGCAGAAATATAGTTCTTTTGTTCAAAATCTAAGTCATAAGGTCTTCCGGGGACACTTATTCCTCCAATTTCAAATGATAAGTTACGCAGGGAATAGTGATGAAAGTTAAATGGGTTTAAATTACATCGACCACTAAAAGCCGCTGAAGATACAAGACCTAAAACAAGTCTTTTAGGAATGTTACCTTGAAATAGATTCTCAGTGGAGAAATCATAGCTATTCGCTGGAATATTAAATGACTTTATATCCGAGCGAGTGAATGGATATACAGCCGGCTGCTTTTCAAGAGTTTTTCCATGCGATAAAAGTAATCCAGGGTGAACTTTTACAAATGGAACCTTAAAGACGGCATGTTTTATTTCCAATGAATAGCGCCTACTAGTTCTAACGGGCGGGGCTGGGGTAGAGTCAGTGGTTGCGTCTTCGGACGATGATTTAGTGGCCGGAGTAGGTGGAGCTGTGTACGGGGAATACATTAGTCTGAACTCATCTGTGCAGGGAAAGAACTTGATGTTTATTGGAACGCCATTTAAAATGCACTTATCCAGTTGAGCAATATCCATGAGAAGAGGAGTGGAGACTGTCATTATTCTTCCATCTTCAGTTTGAATAGCTCTCTTTGTTGCTCCGATGTTTGCTGATTTTGGTAGAGTATCCATATAACCAGGTTCATCTTTTGTGAAACCGCTAACAAATAGCTCAGTTTCCTGTTCAAAATATCCACTATTTAATAAAATGTCAAATAAACTTTTATAAGGAAAATGAGATCCTACACTTGTTGTGATCGTCGTTTGTTGAAAATTTATTTCTAATTGTTTAAATATGCTAGCTGCAGGGGCATTGATTAACCCTACATTATCAACACTGGTTATCGGTACTCCATTATCTCCTACAATCTGTAATGCCAGATACAGCTTAGCTTCTTTTAGATAAATGTATTCACTAGAATTGTTTGGAATATCAAATTCCAAAACGTTTGATCCAGAAACTTGACCAATTGGGTAATAGTCTCGACAAAATTTTTGCTGGATGCCTGTCTCGACAAATGGAACCGAAAAAAGTGCTAGTTTCTCATCATATCCTTCAACAGCTTCGTTTAAAATCATAGCCATCTTTGATTTTTAGTTTCGTCGGTGCTTTCTCGTTGATGAATTAACTTTTTTCTTCTTGGAATTACTTGATTTAGTAGATGGACGTTTGGTTTTTGGTTTGGTGACTTTCTTTTTCTTTTTGCTAGCCTGGGTACTCCTAGCACGTTGAACCTGTTTCTTCCTTTGCTTGACGGGAACTGTCGAGTTACTCATGTTGCTTGACACTAACTGTGGAGCTGACTCCGCAGCAATGCTGCGCTTAAGATTTGATTTGGCTCTATCCAGCGCTTGTTGAGAGGAGGTTACCATTTTAACAGGTGGACCTCCTCCCCCGCTTTGATCTCCACCTCCCTTTTGAATAGGATAAAATATTTTCCTTTGCTTTTCATTTATGTGTTGAAAAGATGAAGTACTAGGGATGTAATGCATATATCCAGTCATTTTACTTTTTTCATATGAAGCGTACACCTCACTGCTTCTACCTCAATGACGGGAATGGTGTTTTGAGCCGTTCTTATGTATATCCTAACTTGTCTAAGATAGTCACTTGATACATTCATATAGTATGAGTAGCTATAAAGGGCAGTATCGCCTCCTATGTGAGTAGCGGTGGATGAGTCCATCACAGGTCTATCAATATCAACAATTCTTAGGATCGGTTGATTTGAACCCAATGCATACGACTCGTGCTCTATCATATCCGTATATATGTAAAGATCTTCCTTTTTACTAATATTAGTACAAGAAATAAGTTTGAAATCAATTAGAGCTACCTTCCATTTGCCTTCATTTAAAGGAATCGGTAATGGAAGATCAACTGTAAAATCCCAAGGATTATTAAACTTTTGACTCTTTGGAGAATCCAATGAATTTAAAAAAAGATACATATTGATTCTTGTTCTTTAAAGCACCACCAATTATGAAATTCCTCTCAAAAAGTGCAGGTCTGGTTATGATATAAGCTTAAGCAGTTTCACTCACGTCCTACTCTCAGCTAGAGCCGAAGACAATTATTTCAGTCAGTCAGTCAGACAGGTCTTATCTATTCCCTAGCAGAGTTTCTCTCTCTCTCTCTCTCTCTCTCTCTCTCTCTCTCTCTCTCTTGTATTTACAAACTTTGAATATCTTTAATTTCATGCATGCTCACCCATGAATCATATTGACGAGGCCAGCCTTTCCAAGAAACAATCCGACCTTGGACTCCATTTCGCCTTATTATTTTCTTTCCTACTTTCGATATTTTATAAACAGTATCATCTGTAACTATCGCCTTTACTAATTCTTCGTTGTAAAATATTCCATCTATAGGTTGATTCGCCCAGCTTTTTAATCTGTAGTGAGCAACTCCAGCTTTATTAAAGGCTTCTGTTATAACAAACAGCTCATGGCTATTTTGAACATCATAAGCCCTGGAAAATGCTCTTTTCATCCAAACAACCCTAACAACGTCATTTACTTTGAATTTAAATATTGACTTAGGACGAGGAGGTCGTCTATTTTTAGAAGAACGTCTGCTTTTTATGTCTAGTTTTTTTATGCCCATTCTTTTTTCTCTTCTGCTTTTGGCTAGTTTTTTCATTGTCTCCTTATCATCTAATTTTGGTTTATATTGTATGTTCCATAGTTTAACTTTATCAGCTTGCAATGCTTGGAATGGAGTCATACGTATTGATCTATGAACAGAATTATTATAAGCCTCATTAACTTTTTGAAGTATGTCTATCCATCTGTAAGATTCATTGTGATATAATATCTTTACCATTCGAGTTTTTAATGTTTTAATTAGCCTTTCTGCATAATTAGCTTTTGTGAGAGTATTTCTAGTAACCCAATGTCGAATTCCTTCATCAGTAAAGAGTTGCTTGACAAATGAATTGTTAAATTCAGTTCCACCATCTGTTCTTGCTACTCGAGGTTTTGATATGTTGAATTGTTCTTTTAATGCATCTCTTATTTCTTTCCCTTGTAATGTATACAATGGATACACATATGATACTCTTGTGAAAATATCAATGATCACCAAAACGTATGCAAATTTATCATTATACTTAGACCATTTTACCATGTTCATAGTGTCTATGTCATATTCATAATGCTTGTCTGATACTATGACATTTGTCGATTTAGGTCTAAGTCTGGAAGGTTTAAATAGTGTATAAGCCTCCTGTTCGTCCAACCAATTTTGCACATCTTTAATTCTCCATGTGTGTCCATCTCTTTTAGCTCGTTTGTAGAGCTTAGATGGTCCTCCAAATGAGTCAGGATCAGATGGGGTGTAGAATACGTTTGTTAAATATTCATTCATTGCCACATAGTGTTCCAGTTTTTACTGGTTTTTGTTTTACTAATTTCTTTCGATTTTTTTAATATAGGTATTCCAGGTGGAGGTGGAACAGACTTTAGATTTGAATCAACCCCTTTTCTCTTTCTGCTCTTTGTCATTGGTTTTGTTGATCCATAACCAACCAATGTTTCATGTAGAAGTTCTAAGAGCTGTCTTTTCTTTTCCTCGGAAGACAGCTTGTTAGTGAGCATAGGAAGAACGTCCTCACCTTCCTGTGTGTCTTTTGTGTTTTTCGGAATCTCTCTCGAATTATCATTACATAGTTGTTCCTCTTCATATTTTCCATCTTCTTTTTGGATTGTTTTTATTATAGAATCTGTGCTGGCGCTACTCTTGTCTAAATCTGGTTGTGATGATTCAGTATTTTTCTGAATACTTGCTTGTTTTAAAAATGCTTGATATCTCTCATACGGAATCAAAATCATTCGGCGCATTATCAATGCTACTGTCGATAGTGGTTCTTGCTTTACTTCCTTGTTCTTTTCCTTTCTTTTTCTCTTCCTCTTCTCCCTCTTCTTCTTCTTCTTCTTCTTCTTCTGATGATGACTCTGTTTCTGATGTTCTCAATAATCTATCCTGATATTCTTCTCTTTCCCAAAGATATAATAGTTTCAAAATAGCTTTTTCAACTGCAGATAATACCTCAATTATAAGTCTATAATGTTTGCTTATAAGAGCTGCTTTTGCTTTCTTGGTCAGCTTAGAGCTCGGAGATAGTTTCTCTAGTAAAGATTTCCTTTTCACAACAATAATCCTAGATTTCGGAGGTAAAGGTAAACTTAGCAAGTTCATGAAAATATTTCCCAGTGCGTCAATTTGTCCATTTGTGCATGTATCCAAAAGTGCAACAGTTTGACATCGGCTAGGACAGCTAAATAAAAGTCTCAAGTAGTCTTTGTGTTTCATAAGTATCTTAGACATTCTCTATTTAACAGATAACCATTGTATCATTGCGATGTTGTATGCTCTGTGGATCTCTTGCAACTGGGGACGTAATCACATATCCATACTCCAATGTCGGTACTTGCACATGCGCTTTGTGTATTGCTCGCTTATATGTATACAATAACACCTTCCTCCTGCTCGGTTGATGCTTGTGATTCTCTCTTATCTCCATTTTGAAATGTATTTTCCTTTGGTAAAACATTACTCTTCAGTTTATATGAAGTTCTGTTATGAGGTGAAAGATCTACAAGCAAATAACCAAATTGTTCTGATGTGGCACTTTTATAAGCATCGACTAATAACTTTCCTAGGCCTAGCTGTTTTCCTAGTGTTGAAATTTGATGGATGTCTCTAGGATTTCTAAACAGAAGCAAGTAGTGGCAATTCAAGCTGATTGTGCGAGCGTATCGACCTTGACAAAACATGTTTTGATTCAAATAGATAACTGTAATATTTCTATGATGAGAGCCGCGTGTAAATAGCTGTTGAACTTTAGAATCTTCAACAACTAATTGCATCAAATCGTCTAATATCAACAGTGTATGATTATGTCCATCTCCTATGCTATCCAAATCATCAGGTAAACCATTTTGAAATGTAACACCGGGCATGTCTTCAAATATTTTTTGCCATGCGCCATAGCAGTATATCACTTCTGTAGGGGGTGTTTGAAAAGCTGTATTTCTGCTTTCAATCAGTCGTTTTGTGAAAAACGTCTTACCCGAACTTGTGCAACCGCTGGCATTTATTGTGCACGGAGAATAAAATGTAAAACTAGGAATATCCACCTCCATAATGTATTCTGTTTTTCTAAGGATCAACCTGAAGTAATATCCGAATTTCTTCCCATAGTCTACCTAACTGGTTCCGCCCTTTAAGCTCAGTCTCTGTACTAAGTAGCAGTACCTTGCTGCATACTCCAGCACCCCAATATCTTTCTCTTTTCAAAGAGTATACAAGAGGTCTATTGGCTGAGTCATTTAAGGCGTTTGATACGTCAGTACATGTTTCTGTTTTTAGAATAAGTATATCTTCCATTACATTGTCTCTTTCGGCGTTCCACTTTGTACTGTTCTTAATTCTCTTATTAATGCTTTGTATATCACATGAAGATATGAACGGTCTAATCAGTTCTTGAGATGCGTCTGTATCTCCTAAATATGTAGCTTTTCTAAAAACATACAAATGTTCTGCCGATGAAAATGTAAAGCCTCTATATATTAAATCGCATGAATATTCAGGAGATAATGGATTGTTCTTCCCCGAGAAACCATACCAGTCTGGTACAGAAGCCCAAGGAGACAGCTCTATCATTAGCGGAGTGGTTGATATTCCATCTTGATGTACGATGCGTTTGCAATAAAAATATGAAAACGCATCTCGTTGTTGTGTGTATGTGAAAATTGTATTATTCACAGCTCTGAACCCTCTAATACTTCCTTCTTTAACCGATCGGGAATCTATCACAGATTTGTATAGGTCTACTGGATTTAAAACATGGGATTTGTTTACACCTTTACAACTCAGTTTGGTATCACGTCCATTGCTTATCACATACGTCTTGCTTCCTAATGCTACTATCTGATCACCTGTGGCTTCTTCTTTCATTACTCCAGGAACTCTCCGATCAAACGCCTTGTGTTTATCACAGCACTGTCTGATAAACCATTTTGCACTTTTAGTATCACAGCATCGATTGTATATTGCATCCAGATATTCAGCTTTTCTACTGGGTATAACTGCTGATTCAAAATTCGTTTTTGAAATACATAGATATGCACTGTCTGTATCCATAGTTATGTATTGGAAAGACTTTCTTTGTAGATAAACATCTACACAATCATAATAGAATTGCAACATTTTAAGTTTGGCGTACTGCAATATTGTAAAACCCAGATATATGGGAAGGTCAAGTACGATCCTCTTCTTTGCAGACTCAACCTCCCAAAAATCAGACGCTAGCTCTGTTAGCTTTCTAAACTGAGGAGCGTTAATCTTTTTGGAAACCTTCATTATATCCTTTGAATATGAAACGTTTTTGTGGTTTTCCTTTGAAAGAATGAGGCCCCCAAAACCACTGTTCCCAATCAATTTGAATAATTCTGCTATGACTGCTTGTGACTCGTCTTTATCTCCTTCACGACGAGCATTTGTTACTTCCTTTTCAAATGAAGCGAAACAAGTTTGAGGAACAAACTCAACAACTTGATAAATACGCGTCACAACAAGTCCGATATCAATATACCATTTCAACAATGGCGTACTAATAAGAATCTTTCTAGCAGCCATTCCACCAACAAGTAATCTTCGAGATTTAGTAGATAGATTATTCTCATTCATATGTTGAATCATATGCTCTCCTATTTGATCCATAGGAATGTCAGTTGTGCAAAATAATGGAGACATTTCTCCAAAGTACTCCATAGGTGGTAGATGTTTCTCTTTACCTTGAGACCATTTCAATGGCACGTGTAAATCTAATTCAACACAGCCGTACAGTTGATCATTTTCCACTGCGGATATAATTTCATCAGTTGATACTTCTCTAGGATGAGTGCGATAGAAAAGAGGAAATAATCTGTTCGAAAAACTCTTGATCTCTATGTTGGATTTCATTTCCATCCTGAATTCGCACTCCCACATTTCTACTAGTTTTATGTCTTGATTCATAATGTACTCTCTCCTCTTTTCAGTTCTATTAAAACTTTTGAGCCTGCGATCTTCATCCATTTGACCTTTCATGCAGTCGTGCCCGTGATGATAACACCCATAGAATTCAAACCCTGTGCGATCTCCATTTGATTTTACTGAGTGTCCATCTAAATAATATGGACCGATCATTATCTCATTAGAATTGTTCAATGCATGATGTATCTTAACGCCTGTTGTATACTGCATCCACTCCAACCAAACATACATTATAGTATTTGTGCCATGTCTCTCTGGTTTAAAGTTTTTCTCCTCATGTCTACGCACGAAAAAACCTGTTGGCATTTTTTGAGCTATGCACCATAAATACAATGCATTGCTATCATACCCAATAATCTTTTGAACTATTTCTTCTCCTCCTCTTATGTATGTTTCATTCGCTTTGTGATATCTGTGAAATACAATAGAGGGTCCTCCTACTATGTTTTTCTTATATGTCATATATAAATCTTCATTAATATTACCCATTCTTGGGAAGTATGATCCATCCTTCAAAGCTGATTGAAATAAAAGCCTTCTGGATATTCCAGGAACCGATAATGAAATCTTAAACATATCAATGTTTCTATCAAAGTAAAACTTTTGCATTCTGACTACACCTGTAACAAATGGACCCACATCAGAAATATTATAATGAACAAGTAAATCTCTAATCGTTAGCATCCCTTCGTCGTGCCAAGTCTGTTTCACTTGTTCGTACTCATCCTCAGAAATGTTCTTCCCTTTTAGGTCTGAGTAGAATGCTTCATGTGGTGGTAATGCTGTTTCATCTAATTTCATCGGATCATCTAAGTATTCATAAGGAAAAAATCCTTTCTTCTCTTCAACATGATATGCAGCTAGAAACTTTGCATAACTAGTTCCAGGTGCAAGGTATTGACAAATATCTAAAAATTTCAGTTTTTCAGTACATATTGTCATATATGCATTGTTTCTTTTCACAACAAATGAGTTCTTATTATCTCCTAGATCTAGGGATTCAAAGATTTCAGACTTAAATAAGTTTATGTCATAGTTCGAGGAATTAAATCCTAGTACAGGTAGAACTGAAATATAGTCTGTAAATTTCTTATACAGACAATGTACAGCTCTTGACATTATCTTAGAAGAAGAACAACTTTGAATTGGTGTTTTCTCTCTTCGATCTTCCTCCTGCTCCTCTTCCTCCTCCTCCTCCTCCTCCTCCTCCTCCTCCTCTCTCATCTCCTCCTCTCCTCCCTCTTCATTTCCCTGTTGCTGTTGATCTCTCTGTTTCTCAATAGTCCATTTATTTTTCAACTCTTCCAATTGAATAAGAGCAGTATTCCATTTTTGCATGCATAGTTCGTGGGATTTCGTTTGAATTTCATATAGATAATCTATAAAAGAATTAGTTAGCATTTTAAGATCTGGATTGACAAAGCAAATCGGTTCTGTATATCCAGGAACATTGCTACTTATTGCTACTGATATTGCTCGGTGAGCATGTTTCCATTTTAATTTATCAGCGCAACCTTCATCAACTCTCTCAAGGATAGCTTCGGCGTCGAATACTGAAAAATATTCAAATATCCTATCACTCAGTGGAACAACAATGCCATATTCTTCCATCTGCTCGAAAATTGTTTTTGGATTTGTATGAAATCCATTCTTGTAATCCAAATAGGTAATATTCCCACATGTTTTTGAATGTTTCTTGCAATAATCATTCTTTTTAAACAGTCGATTACACATGTGACATTGGAATTTATGAGCATATACTTCAAATCTCATAACGTAGGACAAGTGATGTTCATGCACGTTTAGATACATTACAGATTCATATTCAAAGGTTGATAAGTATGTCACAATAACTGATGCGTCTGGTTGCTTGTCATAAATGTTAATCGATATTCCAAAACATCTTTCTAACTCTGGAAGAAATGTAAAATCTAAACCTTTGTATAGATTAGGATCTTTAGGAATTGATATATCCAACCGCTCTGTTAAGTACGCCCGCCATTGATGATAATACTTAACAGACGTCTGCTCCATGCATTTATCATCATTCTCAAGATGGATTGATAAGCATCTAAATACGCAAAGGTTATCTTTGATAGCAGTGCCGCTCTTGTAAGTGTCTAACCCTCTAATTGATGCATCATTTTTGATATGCTCAGGAAGATTACCTTTCCCTAGAGGATAGTATGTATTGGTAACATAAACCAACACATTTGTTATGAAATATAATTCCCATTTCGTATTAGGCCTATTAACTGCATAATAGTTCATCCAGTCCATTTCACGTAGCCTCTCAATAACTCTCTGTAGATCTCTTCTAGATGAAACTTGAATTGGTTCATTGAAAAATGTATTATTATTATGACCAACAAAGTATCTGAATTCGCCCGTTTCTCTGTGTCGTAATACCAATCCTAAAGCTAGGTTTATTTTGAACGTATGAGTTTGTTCTTCAAATGCTCTTTCTAGATGTCTAATCAATTCTTCAATTCCTCCTGAAATATTATCAGTTGGAAAATTGTAAATTGATGCTAGATTACCGCGTTGGTGATTGGCTAGTATATGGCCTCTGTTTGCCCTAAAAATATAATCCAAATCATCGTTTATTCTATTGTCTTCATCAATCCAGGGTTGTCTATCCCAAGGTTCGTTTTGTAGTTCTCTACCATTGTCTGCTCCGCCATGCATAACTGATCGATGATATATTAAATCTCTCCTGTTGGCAAATTTTTTAGAACATTTCCTACACGTAAATCTAGCCCTTTCTTTAGCGTGCTGTCGGTTGTGTATGGTTCTGTCTTTTATTGTTTTACTTCTATGACCGCAAATGTTGCAGGGGAATTGAGCAGGGCATTTTCCTTCGTGAATCATTGCAGTTTTATTAGATGTAAAGTTATTACGACTGCAATATTTACATTGAAATTTACAAGGTTTATCACAAGAAGTTCTTGTGTGATTGTTCAAGCTTTGAGAAGAGTTAAACAGTCGATTGCACTTCTGACACTTATAAAAACATTTCTCTGAGTGACAATGTCTTCTGTGTAGTCTCAGAGCCACGCTCGATGAAAATGTTCTCTTGCAGTTATCGCATGTATTATTACCATTTACTGAATTCTCTTCTTTTCCTTTTCTCTTTGAACATTTACTCTGGTGATTTCGACAATCGTTCCTAATTCTAAACTCTGCATTGCAAAACGGACAGCTGTATACTCGTATTTTGCTTTTATTAGAAACACTGTCACTATCATTAGAGGCTGAACATGAAGGACGTGGTTGTGCTCTCTTATCAGTCTTATTTATCACTCCAGCTGTGCTATCATTCAAGGGAGTATCAGGTGTTGCGGTACTAGGGTTCTGGCGTATAGCACGCTTGTGATGAGCGCCGAAGATACCAAGTTGTGAATTATCTTGTTGGTTTAAGTCTCGCGAGCGTATGGTGTTAAAGCAATTAGGTGACGGCTGCCACGCTTGCCCTCTCGTCTCTGCCTATTATAAGTAAATAAAATAATGCTTGTTTAGATAAAACTGACAGCATTTACTCATGTACTTATCCATTCGCTCGCTCGCTCGCTCGCTCGCTCACTCATTCACTCACTCACTCACTCACTGGCTCACTTATATTTAGTATAATATGATGGTCTACTGTAATTTTAAAATAATTATCAATATTAGCGGTAAAATAATATACAAACTTACCCTTTGTAATGCAGATTCTAAATTCGTAAGTCTTTCTTGTACAATGCGATGAGAAAGAACATCATTCTCCAAGGCCCATATCACCAATGATAACCTATCATTAAATCCTCGAGTAATTAGTTGTAGTTCCCAGTTTGAAAATGCCATGTTCATTCAAATTTCATATCCTCTTGGTTTATCACTCATCGCTTATCACAAATGTAAACATGTTACAATATCTATATATCACAGTCTCAGTATATCACAGTCTCAGTATATCACAATCGCAATGTTATCAATCAATTAAACGTATTTCCAATCTCAATGAAACATAAGTATATGTTCTGTTCTGTTCTGTTCTGTTCTGTTCTGTTCCTCTCTTATTCAGCGCATGTGTATGTATTCCTAACTGCTCTGGTAAGTAACTACAATGATAGTGAGAACTAAAGACGCACTATTTCTATATATACCTAGATATCCTCCTTCTTTTCTGTCTGTCTGTCTGTCTATAGATGTTGATGATTAACGATTCAAGAACTAAGGCCTAAGGTCTAAGGTCTAAGGTCTGAGATCTTAGGTCTTAGGTTAGTTTTATATCCGCTATATCAAGATGAATGCTTATACTACACTTCAAGCATAAAACAGCTATCTCTAGGTAACTGTTATATACTGGTTTCTTTATTTCTTTCATCTTTAGTTCTACAAAGCTCCGCCTTGTGACACCTTCTACTGGGAACCTCTCATCTCTACATTCTTCCTATACAACCCTAATGCTGGAATTTGATCTATACCTTGATATCTAAACCGCATATCTCATCTCCACATTCTTCATACATAACCCAATGTTTGATCAGAACAGGTATTCCTAGGGTTAGGGATTAGGCTCAGAGTTTCTCTAAGTCCTCCAGGTGTCTATAGCCGTTAATCATAAATCATAATTCCAAGGGGTTCCAGATCATAACAGGGGTATCCCCCCTCCCTCGACATCCCTTTGATCTACTTAGGATCTATCAAGACTGGTATTCTTAAGATCAGGGTGTGGGGTTAGAGTTTCCAGGTGTGCCAGATGTCTAAATCCATTAAACATAAATCACAATTCCAATGAGCTCCAAATCAAAGCAGGTGCCACCCTCCTCTCTCTACACCCCTTTGATCTGATTAGGATCGATCAGGACAGGTATTCTAAGGTCAGGGTTTGGGGTTAGGGTTAGGGTTGGGGTCAGGGTTTCTCTAGGTGTCTCAGGTGTCTGGATCCATCAATCATAAGTCACATTCCACTAAGGTCACAGGTCATGGCGGCGGCATCCCTCAGGTATCCCTTTGATCTCCCTCAGGTATCCCTTTGATCCCTTTGATCTTGTGACAGTGACAGCAAGGTCAGGGTTTGGGGTCAAGTACAGTTTGGAATCGCATACTACTACTACTCTCAAGTCTTCCCTTTCCCTAAGTTCCGAGGATCCGCCTCACAGAAACCTTTACAGTTGCTTGGCTACCACTGTACTAGACTTGCCATTTAGATGGAAAGAAGGCAATCAAGCTGAGACGAAACCTGCAGCTTTGTAAGACGATAGATTGCCACAAGTGCTCAGGTAGAACCAGCACCGTGTTGTACTTGAGACAATGTACCAGATTGGTGTATTAACATCAAAATATATTATTTTAACGTGGCTTAAGATTCAATAGAACTTATATTAGGTGTTTATTAGGTGTTTTGCTGGTAATCTCCTAACAAAAGAGTATCCTAAATTTCCAAATATGATATATCATGATATTTATGCAATATGTATAGTTGGTTCATCGCATTCTTCAGATACAGCATATGGGTGAAATCGACTGCAAAGTGTACAATTCGCAGCTCTAAACATGTATAGTAAATTCTCCATAAATTAGAAGATAAATACTCGGTATATTCCGTTATATTTTACATTCCATTGAGTTCCAAAATCTATTTGGTTATGTTGAACAACACTTTGAACCTCATTTTAGTCTTAAATTGTGATTATTTGAGAATGATGGCGAACTGTACATGTTCTGGTGACTCCACCCATATATAACTTCACACGTTCGCTAATACATATTTCAAACCTAGTCCTAGAGAAAGAAACAGGCGTTATTATAGTGCTTGGAGGCCTGGACAGGCTGAGAGCACTGCAGTAAACATATGTAAAAATTACAACATATGGTGAAGTGTTCGGCAACTCTTTAACATTAGAGTTTGATGTGGAGGAGGCAGTAATATATAAGACTATCTATCACTCCATACCTGCCTCCAGCCGACCACAGCACGGCGCTGGTAAATAATAGATACACCTGTCCATGATGCAGGCTGATTGATATAGAGAGGGGGAGAGACTGGAACATATACTGTACCAAACTCCCTATAGGACTCATGGCAATAAATAGCTGGTCCAGCGGAGGGGAGGGGGAGGGGGGAGTGTGTGTGTGTGTGGGGGGGGGGGGGGGAGTGAGAGAGACTGGAACATATACTGTACCAAACTCCCTATACATGACTCATGGCAATATATAGCTGGTCCAGGGGAGGGGAGGGGGAGGGGGAGAGGGTAGGGGGAGGGGGAGAGACTGGAACATATACTGAACCAAACTCCCTACAGGACTCATGGCAATATATAGCTGGTCCAGCGGAGGGAGGGGGAGGGGCTAGGGAGGGGGAGGGGCTAGGGAGGGGGAGGGGCTAGGGAGGGGGAGGGGCTAGGGAGGGGGAGGGGCTAGGGAGGGTGAGAGACTGGAACATATACTGTACAAAACTCCCTATAGGACTCGTGGCAATATATATAGCTGGTGCAGCAGAGGGGGGGAGGGGGGGAGTGGGAAAGGGGAGTGGAGCGGGAGAGGGGAGGGAGACTGGGGAGGGAAGTGGGAGTGGAGTAGAGGGGGGAGGGGCTATAGAGGTTCCAGTCCTCTTGAACCAGAAAAATGTTATTTATATAATTTATTTTAAAGCTGCACTCTCAGTTAAAATCGGTCAGAACAGGAGCAGAATATTGATAAATTCAGTCCTATAAGTCATAATATGAGTAGGTTTCGTAAGATTGTGTTTGTTGTAATACCTGAGAATGCAGCTTTAAAAGCAGTATTAATTTAATGCACTGTGATAGTTGAATTGGAAATATAGTATATGGTATATATCCTCTTTCTAAAATCATCCAAAATCAATCATAATGTTACACATGCCAGACTTGTAGTTTATGTATGAACTGCCTGGTCAGAACCAATTAACTCTCTAATAAACTGTAACAATATGACATAAAAAAAGATTAATAAGCTATTACTACCATTGTTCGAGCACATAATTATTTGACGTGAACAAATGGGCGCACAGATGTACAAGGTATTATTCAATATGGACTTTGAAACAATTCAATCAAGTTTACATCTCATCTAATATAGAAATAATAGAAATGATCATATTGTAAAGTCAGTCAGGTTAATTATCATTAATTATGAAATTATTGACATTGACTTTAGTAATTAAGGTGCTAATTAATTATTGATTAATTAGTTGTGTACTTGTGTAAGTATAATTCCACTATGTTATCTAACAAGGCAAGAAGCTGTATTATAAACAATGAGTAAAGCTTCCTTGCGAAAGAGAAGAGAGTGTGGTGAAACCAACATGTAAGGGAAACCATATGTGTAAACCAAACTCCAGGTTGAGTAATGGTAGCCCATACCATTGAGACAAGAATTATCCGGTAGTTATCCGGGGAAATGTCAAGTAAGAATGCAGAACATGTTTAGGCACTCAGTGACTCCGAGAGTAATCCGGAGGTATATCCAAACTCGACAGAATCCAAATCATTCACAATTAGAGTTGAAGCAAAGAAGAGAATAAAGAAGAAATAGCTAAGTATAAAGAAGAAACAAATAAGATAAGAACCCTGGATCTTGGTCTGATTTATAAGGGAGGCGCAGCTAATTGGAGTTATCCGATATAAACCTTATTTTTCTATTTCTAACATAAAAACAATTAAGACTGCGTAGTTTCCAATTTCTAAGACGCAATAGACAATTCTAAGACGCAATAGATCTAGAGTATATAAGGAGGAACCGTCTGAGAGTATTCAGAACGGGGAGAACGGGGAGGAGAGGCAAGCAGACTGGAAGGAAGAACAGACCCGACTCAAGAACAACCTGGAAAGCAGACACGCACTTGTAAACTGGACTATGGTGGAATAAAAGACTATCAAGCTCATCAACTCTTACCTATTATGTACATGTCTTTACATAATTTGGTGGCAGCGGTGGGATTGTCTTCAAGCGATTGATGAAGAGCCCAGGATTCTCAGAAAAGAAGGAAGTTTGATCTTCAAAGAAGAATGAAGTATAAACGAATGGTAAGAGCAGGAGCCAGATTTATCTGCGAGGATTGTGGAGAGTCTTACAGACACCGAGCCAATCTATCAAGACACCGAAAGCAACACTACGTGTCATACGTGTGTCTCATTTGTTCTACGATCTACGTGAGACAGGACTACATAAGAGAACATTTCCAGAAGATTCATCCTTCAGTAAACCCAGTCGAGTATACTAAGAAGTTGCTGTATACTACACCCCTTGCTGTCTAAACTACAACCAAGATGGAAGGAGCAGGAGCACAAGAGCAGGCTCAGAGACAAGCCAGGATGCAGCAACAAATGCAAGCCCAGATGCAGGTTCAGGCAGAAGACGTCCAAAGAAGAAAACTGAACCTTGAACTACAAAAAGAGCTGAGGAGACGACTGGAACAACATGCAAAAAGAATAGGCATCGCAGACGGCGTAAACAAAGAAGCCCTGAGGACATGGATCGAGGGAATAGATAACGCCGCGGGTTGGACGAGAGCAGGAGATGAATTACTGCTAGAGATGGCCGGATATGTATCGGCAGGGAGCTTAGCCAACACCCTAAGAGAGTACTCGACAGACAACCGAGTAGCCACATGGGAGAACGCAAAGGCCCTGATCATCCGATCGTTTCTGAATGAGGACGAGCAAGAGTTCTTAAGATCGAAGGTGGAAAACATAAAGCAATCACCTTACGAGGACAGTCGAGAATACGGCAGAAGATTTAAGGATGCGGTATCAAAAGCATACACCGCAGACGATCTGCAGGTGGCGTTAGTGATGGAACGACTAGTAAAGATGTTCGTCAATGGGTTACGAGACAAAGAAGTACGAGCACAAACCTACTTCAAGAGACCAATCGACCTAAATAGAGCAATCGAGGTCGCCAACAATGCCGCAAGAGCCGTATCGCTGGCAGAGATTGAGTATACAGGATATTCAAGAAATGCAGGAAGAAGGGAGGAACCGATGGAAATCGACGCACTTCCACTACCGAGGAAAGGTACCGGTCAACAAAAGGAAAGGACCGAGGAAGTAAAGGATCTGAAGCAGAAGGTACAGACACTTCAAGGAGAATTGAAGTCGATGCAAAAGAATATGCAGTACAAAGGATACCAAGGAAGGCAATCAGGATCAGGATACCAATCAGGATCAGGATACCAGGGAAGACAAAATCAGTCGTACTCACCAAGGAGGGACAAAAACGACTCTAGATGCTTCGCCTGTGGTAATACCGGACACTTTAAGAGAGATTGCCCCGGCAACAGATCTGCGAAGAAAAAGAATCAATTGGTCCACATAATCGAGGAGGTGATGGACCGGAGGCTCCAGGAACAGACCGCATAGGAAATCTATGCGCTGGATCCGCGGGTGTACATCAAAGTACGGGCAGCAAACAGAAAGATCTATGACACCCTTGTGGATACCGGTGCAGCAAGGAGCATCATACAGACCAATGTGTGGAGACAAATATGTAGAGATCTTCACCGACCAGCAATTCTCTTCAAACCCGATCACTATCTAATAGGAGCAGGGAAAAATCGACTAGTCTCAAAAGGAATGTCATCCATAACACTCTATGGAAAAGACATTGACGTGTACGTCATAGATGACTTCGGAATTGACCTACTTCTTGGAAGTGATGTGTTAACAAACGTTTTCAAAGCAAAAATTGATCTTGGAAAAATGACAGTACAGCTGGTTGGATTTCATAAAATATACAATCTTGATGACGATAAACAACCAATATTCATCGGAACTACAAAACTAAACTCACCAATGGATTACTGGAAGCAACGTTACCCAGGAGTATTTTCAGATGAGAAACACACATTTGGTCTGGCTAAAAACATTTCTGTACAAATCAATACAGGAAGTGCATCACCTATCAGGCAAAGAGGGTACAGGATTCCCCTCAAATTACGACAAGAAGTGGACGATCAAATAGATGAGATGTTGGAAGATGGAATCATAGAGCCAAGCGCATCTCCATGGGCCTCACCTGTGACAATGGCTAGTAAGAAAGACGGGACATGGCGTTTCTGTGTGGACTACCGACAGGTCAATAGTGTCACAAAGAAGGACGCCGGACCTTTGCCCTTGATACAAGACATCTTTGATGCCCTATCAGGAGCAACAATCTTCACTACATTGGATCTAAAAAGCGGATATTGGCACATCCCTATGCATCCGAATAGTGTGGAGAAGACCGCCTTTACATGTCACAGAGGACTATTTCACTTTCTACGACTACCCTTTGGATTGTGCAACGCACCGAGTGAATTCCAGAGATACATGAACAATGTGTTTTCAGACTTTATTGGAAAATTCGCCATGATATATCTGGATGATATCATTGTCTATTCACGCAATGAGAAGGAACACTCGGAACATCTTCGTCAGATATTTGAGACATGTAAACAAAATGGACTGAAGCTCAAAGGAAGCAAATGTGACTTTGTCAAAGAGGAAGTGAAGCTACTGGGTTATGTCATTGGAGCAAAAGGCATAACTACCGACCCTGATAAGGTCAAGGCAATCAGCGAAATGGAGAAACCGCAAAATGTGACAGAGATACGCAGGTTTCTGGGAATGACAGGATACTACCGTCAGTGTGTCCCAGACTACGCACGGATAGCAAAACCTTTGAATGAACTCACCAAGAAGAAAAACAAGTTCAAATGGGAAAAAGAAGAGGAAGACAGTTTCAAAAGACTGAAGAACGCATTAGCGTCAGAAGAAGTAATGGCTTACCCTCAACTTGATAGGCCTTACAAATTGTATACAGACGCTAGTAATTACGCAATTGGAGCCATATTAGTTCAGACTGATAACGACGGCTTAGAACGACCCATTCAGTATGTATCAAAACAATTATCCGGAACGCAATTGAAATGGGCTGTGATCGAAAAAGAAGCATACGCCGTGGTCCATGCTCTTAAAAAGCTGAGACCATACCTTTATAATGCAAAATTCACAATTTATACAGATCACAAGCCTCTGAAATCATTATTTCTGGAAGAAGTCAAAAATACGAAAATACAAAGATGGGCTGTCCTTATCGCTGAATATGGCGCACCAATTGAATACCGGAAAGGATCAAACAATGTACGAGCTGACATGTTGTCGAGAATTACACCCAGAAAAGACGACAATGAAACGTCACCCATGTTGTGTGCAGTTGAAGAAGAAGAAGAAGTACCTTGGGAATTTGATCAATTGGAAAAAGATCACATTAGGAAAGAACAACGAGAAATGCCTGAGTTCATAAAAGGACAACAAGAGGAGGATGGATATGTGCTACATGATGGTCTACTATATACCATTGTACCGCCTCCTGGACAAGGTACCTATCCAAGATTGGTACTACCAGAAAGTGCAAGATTCAGAGTTATCCGGCGTGCACACACAGAAGTAGGACATCAAGGAATGAGAAAAACAATGGACAGGATACAAGAAGCGTACAAATGGCCGTGCCAACGACGAGATGTATATGAGGTAATATCGAAATGTGCAAAGTGTGCAGTCAATGCTACAAGGAGAGATAGACCTCCACCTACAGACATGCCACTAGCATATTATCCGGGACAGATCATTGGAATGGATATGTGCGGACCATTTGTCCCGTCACGACATGGAAACAGATACATGCTCGCCATAATTGACCATTGCACGGGCTGGACGGAAGTGAAACCACTAGCTCAGAAAACAGCAGCTAATGTTCTACGCTACTTAGAAGGAGAATACATTCCTAGATACGGAGCCCCAGAGGTAGTCATTACAGACCAGGGCCTCGAGTTCAAGAACGAATTGGTGTGCGGATATCTAAAGAAACTAGGAACTGACGTACGTCACGCTTCACCATATCACCCTCAGACAAATGGCCGTATCGAGAGATTTAATCGGACAATAAAAGGAATCCTGAGGAAATTAGCAAATGCCAGAGGAGGAGAATGGGAAGATGTACTCGGACCAGCTTTATGGGCACATAGAGTGAGTACCTCATCAGTAACGAACTATACACCCTACTTCCTGACATTTGGTCGTAAATCTCCGGTACCATGGAAAAAGCTACTGTCTCGAGTAGAGGGGACAGAAAAGACATTATTAGGTCAAAGAATTGACGAGTTAAGTAAAGCCTTCAAGGATGCTGCCCGAAGAACGGAAGAAAGCCGAACTTACAACCGTCAGAGATTGATGCGTCAAGCAAGGGAAGGGGAGTTAAACCTAGGAGACAACGTTGTTATACTAGCTCCAGAAAGCGCCCCACTAGATCCAAAATGGGATCATGGATACATTGTCACCAGGATCAGAGGACCTGTAGTAACCGTGGTAGGACCAAGAAATAAAAGGAGGACTCTGAATAGGGACAAAGTAAAGCTTGCGCATCCGGAAACAGATTGGAGTGATCTGCGCACGAGGCTGACAAGAACGGAAAGGACTCGCCGCTATCCATCACTCCATGCACCAGGTCCAACGATTGGAGAACGTCGCCAAGACCATGCTGATGTCAGCATCGGCTCTGAACATGACGCAATCAGGGAAGATGGTGAAATTCCAGGAAATGTTACAAGACATGATGCAATACCAGGAGGTGTTGCGGGACATGTTGCAATACCACGGGGAATAAAGAGGAAGCCCACGGAGTCGCTCGCCACACACGACATTGGCCCGCCGTTAGTGAGGAGCGCAGGACCAACTCTAAGATCGCACAAGAGGAAGTATAATAATCCAGGAGAACCCGAAGGAAAAAGATCATGTCTGGACATAGAAGACTCGGGGTAGTACTCCTTTGGAGTATACTATTATGTGGATACATACGGTGCGACTTGTTAAGTACAGATGGAGTTCTGGTACAAGAACAAGGATCCATCAGGACAGTGTCAGGACTATGGACACTAGTAGTCTTGATACAACCGCCTATACGCCCGGACATAACCAATTGGACTACAACAATAAAGAGTGCCATCATAGATGAAGAAATGAGGGATCACATAGCCGACGAGGACAGATCGATGTGGCTAAGTCGACTAGCTACTATCGAAGCCATAGAACAATCTTCGGAAATCACAATTACGCCTTGGACTATTTCTGATCCCACAGGAAACAAGAAGAGGAGTAAAAGAGGACTTATTAACTTTGTGGGAGAAGCAAGTAAGTCACTATTTGGAACAGCAACCGAAGAAGATGTCGCAATCGTCAAAAGAACGGTAGAAGAAACAAGACAAAGAGAAGTTGTCATCCATCACAACCTTAACGACATGATTAGTGTTATGAATCAAACAAGACTTTACCTTAAAGAAAACAGAATGGACATAAAAACACTTCAGACTGAAACAAACAAACTTGTGAACTTAGCCAGAAATCAAGCAAAGGAAGTGATTCAAATTCGGCAACTGATAAACAAAGTCGCCATGGCCAGGAAAGTGGACAATACAATAGTGATGATGGAAAGAGCCATACGGGATTACCAACTTCAAATGAAGATCTACCATCAGCAGATCAATCATCTGGACAGAGGATGGTTGACCGAAGACATTCTACCAGCAAAGTCATTAACATCAATACTCAGTGCAGTGCAACGTCGTGGTCATCAGGTCCTGAATCTACACTGGTACTACCAACATATCAAAATTAAACCTTATTGGCAGCATAAAGGAGAGTTAATGTACCAAGTTGTGTTACCAGCCCTGTCAGAGGAGCGATACTTGGACTATAAACTTGACTATTTTGGTGTGCCCCTTGACACAGAACGAGTACGAACAATTAAAGGACTGTCGTCAGTAGCCATAAACACAGCCGACGGAACGTCCTTTGAACCATTGAACTGTGCAGGACAAAGCCCCAGAGTGTGCCGCCCAGCAAAAGAGGAAACTGAACCTACTTGTGAAACAATGTTGATTAATGGTAAAATGAGTCCAAAATGTATCATTTCAATCACGAAACGGAATAATGACACTATTGAAGTTTTCGCAGTATACGGAGACTCTCTATTTGTGTTAAATGCTTATGTTCCGACTAGCGTAGCGAAAAGGTGTGTAAACAGACGAGGTGAACACGTTATGATATCAAATCCAACAAAGATAAACCTACCAGTAGGATGTGTCTTGGAGACAGCTACATGGAGAGTTCGAAGTATAAATAGAGGTCATGGAACTATAAATGTCATGCAACCGACAATACCGGTTATACCAAGTTTAAATTACACGTGGCCTCAGGTAATCGAACCAAAGATTATTGATCAAGTAAAATACGTGGACAGAGTAGATGTACCTCTACTCAGGTTAGCCAAAGATAAAGAGATGCCCTATGTGCACTCGGAAATTGGTAAATACACCATTGGAGTATCAACATCGACCATTGCTATCGTAATATTGGTCATAATAATAATTATATGGTGTTGTAAGAAAAGGAATCTGATATTTCCAACCCCAACCGAAAATGAGTTTCAAGAGATAAGATTGACTACCGTTCCATCTCCACAGATGATGGAAGAAGGTCTAGCTATTGGTGATCCATATCGCCGAAACAGCGAGTGAAATGTGTAACTTCACAATGTTGTAAAGTTATGTTTTTAGATAGAGTTTAAAAACAAAAAGGTGGGGAAGGTATGTAAAGTCAGTCAGGTTAATTATCATTAATTATGAAATTATTGACATTGACTTTAGTAATTAAGGTGCTAATTAATTATTGATTAATTAGTTGTGTACTTGTGTAAGTATAATTCCACTATGTTATCTAACAAGGCAAGAAGCTGTATTATAAACAATGAGTAAAGCTTCCTTGCGAAAGAGAAGAGAGTGTGGTGAAACCAACATGTAAGGGAAACCATATGTGTAAACCAAACTCCAGGTTGAGTAATGGTAGCCCATACCATTGAGACAAGAATTATCCGGTAGTTATCCGGGGAAATGTCAAGTAAGAATGCAGAACATGTTTAGGCACTCAGTGACTCCGAGAGTAATCCGGAGGTATATCCAAACTCGACAGAATCCAAATCATTCACAATTAGAGTTGAAGCAAAGAAGAGAATAAAGAAGAAATAGCTAAGTATAAAGAAGAAACAAATAAGATAAGAACCCTGGATCTTGGTCTGATTTATAAGGGAGGCGCAGCTAATTGGAGTTATCCGATATAAACCTTATTTTTCTATTTCTAACATAAAAACAATTAAGACTGCGTAGTTTCCAATTTCTAAGACGCAATAGACAATTCTAAGACGCAATAGATCTAGAGTATATAAGGAGGAACCGTCTGAGAGTATTCAGAACGGGGAGAACGGGGAGGAGAGGCAAGCAGACTGGAAGGAAGAACAGACCCGACTCAAGAACAACCTGGAAAGCAGACACGCACTTGTAAACTGGACTATGGTGGAATAAAAGACTATCAAGCTCATCAACTCTTACCTATTATGTACATGTCTTTACAATATGCTATTATAATATTCTCTGCTTATTGGAGGATGCTAGTATAGCCCAAACTTAGGATTGCCCTACTCACTCTAGGTCCAAACCCTCAGATAAGAATGGTATGACAGCCTACTTCACTAATTGGTTTCCTGGCCTAGCAGTCGGCGCTTTAATGGGAAAATAATGACAAATGGAATTAAAATAGCACTTGGCGGTTGGAGGCTTGAGGCTTTCCCTTCGTTTGAAGGGACTCTCCCAACTTTGGGCCTAGACTGTAACTGTCCCCACTCACCCACCCATTAGACATTTCGACTTCCTGACCTGTAGCATATGGCTCTGCCCTGGAGCTGGCTCTTTCTTGCTGGAGGTACAAAACATCTCTCCCCCTGAGGGTGTAAAAAGGTTATCTAAACATGGCTGTTCATAATCTGACCATCATGTTCCATCATGTTCCATCAGGACCATATCGATTCTACATGCATCAGTGTCAGGCTTCTGCTTCTCCAATCAACTACATGCATTTAGTAGCTCAAGGATTGCATCTAAATATTTGATCTTTTTAATTTAGCTTCTAGATTTATCCTGGGATTTATATTTTTCATAATTGAAAAAGGGCATAATGCGGTGCAGTATTTACAGTGCAATCAGTTTCCAAAGATGCAGTATGACAAGCATTGCACAAACTATATAAATGACACATTGCACTTCCACAAGATATGTGATCAGTCTAGGCTCAGAGCCGATCAGATCAGATCAGAACTTTATTCCAAAACACGGTAATTGCCGGAAATGGGTCAATTCATCAGATTTTTCCCATAGGTATATCGACCAGTTTGTCTTCCTCATAAGCAAAATATTTTTGTACATCTTTAAAGACAAATATAAAAAAACCTCTTATCTTATAAGACTGGTATGTCAGTGATTGGACGCCTACTGCGCTGGTGGATTGCATGGCCCTGAAGTATGTGTCCGAATGGGATTCTAATGGCATTTTGCGGTTTGGAGCGAGAAGCTTTCCCTCAGTTTGGAGGGACTCTCAACTCAGTCAGGTGCAGACGGCCATATTCCTCGATTCCACATCTAGCGATAAGCTTAACCACAAGGCTAAGACTAAGGCTAAAAGTGTTAATGACCCCTAAAACTTAGGGGTCCAAAACTGCCTTCTGAACCTGACTGAACTCTGAGTCTAGCTAGGGATAGAGAACTGGGACTGGGATAGAACAGCTGTGTTTGCCAGTCGCTGTTTGGTATTCCGTCCATGCCATATTCCTCTGTTTTTATAAGTCATGATTGGTCAGTATATAAAACTGAATGGCTGGGGAGGAGGGCAGATTGATGTCTTATAATTATTATCATTTTATTGGGAAGGACCTCGTAAAGCATCCTACAACATGGTAATAACATTAACCTCGCGGGGCCCTGCTAGAGAGCCATGATAGCCTCCTATCTACCACTGAAGGCATAGTTAGACTAATGGCTAAATGAAAAATCGATAGCACTTTAAACTCCAGTGCTTGGGTGTAGATGGAGGAAGGCTTGGGATGAGGCAAGGGAATTAAATGGGGTGATGGGGGGAGGGTATACTGCTATACGTATAGGTAAAGTATGGGTTCAAACACTTGGCCATGCATTTGGGCAAGGGTGTGTGTGTATACACAGCTGGTATAACAGTGAAGCAAGAGCTATGTGGGTCAGATTTTCAGAAATTGTACAATATTATTGGCAGCTGTACACATTTAGTAAATTCTGCTAAATTAGGCTGCAATGTGGTCAATACTCGGTAAATTCAAGTATATTTGGCATTGCATTGATTCTAGCAATCTGTTAGGTTGAACTGTATTTTGAACTTTACTTTCGTCTGAAATGTGGGTTATTTGAGAAGATTGGCGAAGTTGAATTGTACATTTTCTGAAAAATTGACCCATATGCAGAAGGCACTGTGCATGTTTGGCATGGGTGATGCAGGGCGAGTAGTGGGGCCTAATGGTCATTGCACACCTTGTTAGATGCATCAAATGTCCCTCCAACATTAGCATTATTACATTCTATGCCTTATATACACCGTGCCATTGAGATAAATGCGTATAGGCAGTGTGCATAATACAATTCTGGCATGTGGTCCTTTGTAAGCACCATACTGTGGCTTTACTTCGAATCCAATTTAGACAAATGTTCCTGCTTTCGCTCTACACATATTATGCTCGGAAAATTATATTAGTAAATAGCTGTGGTAGTCGTAGGGTCAGAATTTCAGAAAACGTACAATTCGCCTTCGCCAATACTCTCAAATAACCCAAATTTAAGACGAAACAAGGTTCAAAATACAGTTTAACCTAACCAAACTGATTGCTAGAATCAATGCAATGCTGAATATACTCAAATTTACCTAGGAATTGACCAAATTGTAGCCTAATTTTGCAGAATTTACTAAATGTGTACAGCTGCCAATTGTACATTTTCTGAAAATCTGACCTAGTAGTCACAGAATAAACCCACTTATTCAATGGATTATGGAGAAATATGGAAACACGTTTTAAGGTATGTTGTCCTAATGGAACATTACATTCGATTTGAAATAAAGCGGCCAGGAAAGTTGGGCAATTATGTCCATTATGGTCGGGACCTCGCATTTGAGAACAACTGCAAACAGAGATGGCATACAATTGACTCTTCACAAATAAAAACCGGTTGTTCAATCATCCAATCATCGCTCAATGTGACTTTCACCAATTGTTTGTGACTAACATCGGACCCATGCCAATAATAGCTGAAACAGCGTACAGCACGTTCCAATTATTATATTGCAGAGTCATGAAAGAAAAACATTATCCAAGTAAAAATGTTATCTCGGGTGATTTTTCAGTTGTGCTGGGACCGAGAGGTGGTGTATATGGACAGCCATGACAATCTTTCAACCTACATCGCGTATACAGTCTAGGCCCTAAGTTGAGAGATTCCCTTCAAATGAAGGGAAAGCCTCTCGCTTCAAACCCACAAAGTGCCATTATAATTCCATTAAGACCGCGAAATGTCATTATATTCTCATTAAAACGCCGAGTTCTAGGCAGGGATACCGATTAGCGAAGTAGGCTGACATACAATTCTTATCTGATCTGAGGGTTTGGACCTAGAGTGTATACTTGAAATAAAATAAAATTGTAAAAAAAAAAAAAAAAAAAATCAAATTTTAAAATATCTGTTGAAAAAGGTTGATTAATAAAGCTTGATCGCTGAAAGATTTTAGGCCTGCTTAGATTAATAGAACCTCATCACCTTTTGTTAATCTGATTTCGAGATAAGGATTTCAACAAAATTAGCAATAAATCAGTTTATTCACATATAGGTGAGACACTGTCTCGAATTGCCTTGTTTCTCTTTAAATACTTGGTAATATGTCAGATTGTACACATGTGTATATAACTCGTACGTAGCACCCTGGTATAAGATACCCACTATTCGCACAATTTTTCCCAAATGCACTTCGTTAGATTGGTATCGGTGCTATATGTTTACATCGAGCTGACAACGGACTTGCAGCAGTATTCAGGACTTGTCATCAATCTGGCACAACCTTCTACAATATATCTTTGTTTCAGTGGAAGTGGAGAAAGAATGTGGAAATAATAACAGATAGGATCTCAGTGACAGGAGGCTCATGTGTACAAGCTTTCTCCCAACTTAAACAATGATTGTCCCTGAGCCTTGTAGATACCAACAGTTTAAGTTCCAGATATCGAATTGGGTAAAGTGTATAGATAGACCTGACAGTTATATATAAAGGCAGAAATAATATACTTCGCATGTATGGCCGATACATAGACAGATGTATGTTTTTATATGTACATATGGTAGGGATGCACTAAAAAGTAGTAGAAGAAGAAGAAGAAGAAGAAGAAGAAGAAGAAGAAGAAGAAGAGAAGATTTCCCAGGAGCAATGGCGTGTATATCCTTTAAACCTGAAGAAGAGTGAGTGAGATTAGTTGCTTTACGCCCTTATCAACACATTGAAGGTTATATCAAGGGCTGGAGAGCTGAGAGGGAGGCAGTTTATGATCATACCCAGTAAATAGAGATAGAGAAGAAGGGAGAAGGGGAGAGAGAGAGAAAAAGAGACAGAAAGGCACTTCATGGTCTTACCCAGAACCAGCCTGAAGAAGAAGATTTAGATTAAAAATGGAGCCCATAATAAATTTGAAATAAGGCAGTGTTTGTAATCGCATACACTGGTGTCCTTGAACGATGGAACAGTTATTGAAACTTGTTTTCCTTAGGAGAAAAATTTCCTTTTACTGTCCAAATCCATCTTGTTTGTTCACAACAGGAGTTGTCGCTTTACTGTGTCACTCCCCGCAAACGTCTGCAGCAGTCGAGAAAGGGAAAAAAGATGTTGAAAAGTTTGCAAAATTCCCAGTCGACACATGAGGGTCAGATTTTCAGAAAATGTACAATTGGTAGCTGTACACATTTAGTAAATTCTGCTAAATTAGGCTGCAATTTGGTCAATACTTGGTAAATTCGAGTATATTCGGCATTGCATTGATTCTAGCAATCTGTTTGGTTAGGTTGAACGGTAATTTGAACCTCATTCTTGGCTTAAATTAGGGTTATTTGAGAGGATTGGTGAAGGCGAATTGTACATTTTCTGAAGATCTGACCCACATGAGAGAAAGGTGGCCTGGTAGCACGCTAGATGTGCCATGATCTCCCCCATTCACCTGCCGCCATCAGCAGGTATTCACTCTCTAGTCTGATGCTAATCATTCATGTCAGAGACGCTAGCAAGATTTATATGGAATATAAATACACATAATCATCAGCGAGCATGAATAACACTCATCAACCTGTCCTGACTTTATGGCTACTTTGTGTGTGAGAGAGAGAGGCATGTTGAGAGCTGATGTCGGTAAAAAAAATAGTTGCATGATAAAGTCGTCGTCGCTACCATTGATCCTCTTGCATACATACAGGACTTGGGGCCATAAAGTATATTTTCACATCATTTTTCTTGAAAGCTAAATGATGGAAAAACACTTTTATGGTAGCTAACATGTGCGGGAAAACAAGCTTTATTTCAGGGAAAGACGACATGTTTTTATAATAATGTCTTAGGAGGATGTGCTGCCAGTGTTATATGGGCTAGAGTTTCAGAAAATGTACAATTGGCAGATGTACACATTTAGTAAATTATGCTAAATTAGGCTGCAATGTGCTCAATACTAAGGTAAATTCCAGAATATTCTACATTGCATTGATTCTAGCAATCTATTTGGTTAGGTTGTACTGTATTTTGAACTTTATTTTCGTCTGGAATTTGGGTTATTTGAGAGGATTGGCGAAGGTGAATTGTACATTTTCTGAATACTGTTCATAGCTGCTTGCTTTAGAGGGCACGTTCGATTCGCAGCCATCCATACCACCCAGTAGGTTCGATTGTCATGATTCTGGCCGATTGTAAACCGATCCAGACCCGGGACCCGAGTAACACGCAGCGATTCTTATTAGCAATGACACCGAGACCGGGGACCAGCAGGGGCTTCAAACACTTCCCGCCGCTAGGGGGCAGGGCGAGCGCTAAGAGAACAGATCCCGACCATGTGGGCGAAATTATGGGCATTTGTGGCTAAAAATTAAATAAAGGCGATGTCAAAAGCAGATATGTCATAATAAATGGAGGAATATTATGGACTTAGAACTGGGCACCGACACTAGCCTTTGATATGAATTGGCAAGCGAGTGGGGAGAGCGTTTGCCGCGGACCTCCTATGGATATCAGAAATTACTCTTGTCACAAGAATTTCTTCATAACTATCGGGAACAGGTGGGTATTGAAATCAGAATCGTATTTATATCCATTATTCCCTTTGCAGGTGTTAAGAGTTAGCGATACATATTATACAGATATCAGTAGAAAATGATATATGTACACATATCACAAGTCCATGGGAATATTAATAAAGCATCAAAATTCATAACACACATCAGGGGTTAGATAAAATGTGTTCATTTATGTTCCGATATATCTGTATGATGTACCAAAACCTTTACCAAATGTCATATAAAATAAGAAGGGAAATGGTTAAATGTTTGTTCAGGAGTAGAGAGGGTTAATATAGGGGGTTCCCCGGGTGCTGGAAATAAGACAAATGTTAATGGGGTCGCCTGCATGAGGGAGATATCTTACTTTTATGTCTTGCGGGGGTCAGCACGCAGTGGCTGTAGGTTTTAGCCGGGCCTAGCCGGGCCTAGCCGGACACCTGGGCCCACCTTTCTGCTCCCGTAGAGGGGGAAGAGAGGGGGCAGAAGGTACTCTGTGCTATATTTACTCTTAATCGTCCTGTATAGCGTAGAATTCTGGCTAAATGCAGACCTAAAATATTCTGACTAATTCGTCCAGTAATATTAGCCTCAGATTTGTATAGTGTGTATTGCGTACCTGTATTAATATAACTATAATTTATGTAGTGACGATATCAAAGTACATGTACATAATATGATAATTTTTATTTCTGCTATGGCAACGTATGAGAATTTCTGCTCAGCAGAAATGTGTATTTCATTATGTCTGCCAATAAAACTTTTCAACGTCAGAAACATATATTTGAGACATGATTTTGTCACGAAAATGAACCAAGAAGTATCTAGTTCTTTCAGATTGCCCTGTAAACCGAAATACAAAATGTATAGTCCCTTAAAGACACAAATTAGATCTATTTTACATATTGGGTTTGCTATTACATGTATTTAAAAAAGATTAATGGTAGAACTGTTCCATCGATCACTATACGGTACTGGTGCTGACTAGGCTAATGGGTCAGATTTTCAGAACATGTACAATTCGCCTTCACCAATCCTCTCAAATAACCCACATGTAAGACAAAAATGAGCTTCAAAATGCAGTTTAACATAACAGAACTGATACTTTAAATCAATGCGACACCAGATATACTCAGATATACCCGGTATTCTTCATTTTTCAGCCTAATTTAGGAGAATTCCCTAAATGTGTACAGCTGCCAATTGTACATTTTCTGAAAATCTGACCCTAATGCTAAATCAGCCCCTGCCTCCCCCACCTACCCCCCCCCCCCCCCCCCCGCCTCCGGCAGACATTCCTCTGCCTGCCCACCCTCCGCCTCCACCCATTCCCCACATATCACACCTCCACATCCATTACCCGTCTTCCATATCATACATGACCAGCAGATGTGTATTATCTCATCACCACCACCATCTCCACGCCAAAGTACATTTGTTTATACGTCCCATACACACGACGTGTAACCAGGGAAACTAATGCGTAGCCATAGCAACTGGCTTCTTCCGGTATTAACGAGCACTTGAGTAATGAGGCATGGTCAACGTCAACGTCACTCCGAGTCAACGTCGCGCAGACGCCGTCGTGTCACGTCACGAAGCGTCGCGACAGGTTGTTGTGTAAATGGCCCTTATCTGCAGAAGGAGATAAGCTGGGTAATGGACTTGTGCTAATCCTAGTCTAGGATACCATAGATCAAGGTAAAGGGGCACGGGACCACACACACAACATATGGGTCAGATTTTCACAAAATGTACAATGTGTAGCTCTACACATTTAGGAAATTCTCCTAAATTAGGCTGAAAAGTTAAAAATACCAGGTATATCTGAGTATATTTGGTATTGTATTGATTTAAAGTATCAGTTCTGTTATGTTAAACTACATTTTGAAGCTCTTTTTTGGCTCAAATGTGGGTTATTTGAGAGCATTGGTGAAGGCAAATTGTACATTTTCTGAAAATCTGACCCATACATTTAACTTGGGAATGGAATAATGTCATAAACAGTGGATTTAATCTGTTTGGTATAAGGACCTTTATCCAGAGATGGTTATCGTCGAAGAAGTTATTATGGCAAGACGTACGAGGGAATCCGTCTGAATGAAATTGCCTATTGTTTTTGTAATAGGATTGTCACATAATTCACTATATATACCTCAGAGTAAGAGAAATGTACCCTACTATCGATCTCCCGTACTCCATTGTAGAGGTGGATAGCGCCCCAAAATGAAAACCAAATTGGCTGCTACCAAAGAAACACTCTTGATTCAAACTATGGGACGAGCAAGAAAGATAATGTATTTGCTCAGAGTGATTGTAATTTCTTTTACTGTGATGAAGGACAAACACCTGATGAAAGCTAGTGAAAATAAATACTGAAACAACAACTAGGGGTTTTATTTCCAACCCAAAATAATATCACCACTAAGACAACCGGGGGATACTCGATATATAAGCGACTATTTCCCTACCTCGATACTTCTTTTACTGTGAACTTATTTTGTCCGAAAAGAGAGGAATTTGATAAATAGCTAAGTTTTAGTGTACTTTGAATAGGCCGGTAAAGATTACAAACTGTCGCCTCCTGTTGCTAAAAGGTCTAGAGTTTAGCCAAACCCCGATCCTTATCACGGGGGAGATTACAAATAGATTTGGTGGGTTTATAAGAGAACAAGGGAAAATTCCCTTTTAAAAGTAGATCAAACTCAGTGAAATCCTCCGCTATACCAGGGTCATATAAGTCAATGGAAAAATAAATACTTTCCAGTGCTCCAGTGATTGACTAACTGGCAGAGCTCCGATATCCTCAAGATCCACTCGGAGTTTAGCTGACAGAAAATGACCGCAAAATGCTCGAAGCTTAAAAAAGATAATACCGACCATTACCTTAAACCATTGAAACGATAATGGTTCAGAGAATTTGTATTACATGAATTTACAAATATTCCTCCAACAATCTTGGAATCACCGTATTACATGGCCACCAGAATGTCGGGCTATAATATACGGTACAGTGTGCACTTAAAGAAATAAAACTCTACACTAACAAAAAAGCTTGCGAGACCTTGGACTCATAACCTTGTTGAGAACAAGCTAATATAGAGTGAGCCTCATGAACCTGCGTGTTACCAGTGTTTTTACCAGTGTAGGATATTAAGATATGATACAAGCCAGACCTCCACAGTGACACAGCACTTTCAGAGCTGCTCCCTCTCTCTGGTGTGCTAAGCTGAGCAAGTGACAATCTACATGTAGTTGGACATAAGTTGTTTCAGTTGAGGTGCTTTAACATGGGCCGTATGGTGTACAAAGGCCTCTTGAAATGACCTCCTAACCTTATGTCTCTTTACCAAACTTTATCCAACCGACTTAGGTGAAAATTCTTCTTTTATGTCATTACAATGTTCAAATGGGAGTTTAAATGGGCCAGAAAGTATTCTCCAAGAGCAAGGTCGGGATGTAGAATGCGTATCCTAGTTAAAGCTGCAGTTTTAAAGTTAAGGTAACGTGGTACAGATTTTCTACTTTTTGATCCGTTTAAGATTTAAGATTTAAGAAACATTTAATTTCAATCAAATATTGCACATGAGATGACGATTCTCCAACATGAGAGAGGATTCCGAGGCATCCTTTGTATATTACAGTAAGCGTGTGAGTGTGTGTAGTGTTTTAACATCACTACATAATTTAAATTAAATTTTATTAACAATAAATGAATGAGCGATACAATCCGTTCGTTTTCAATATATCTAAAATGATTTGACCAAAGTACAGGGCCTCATAAAAGTCCTCATTTATAATTCGGCGACCCACCAAAATCCTTTCCTGCGAAGACTTCCCTAATTATCGCTCGCAGGCGGTCGTTTTTTCTCGGCCAATTCAACTTCAAATTCTCGTATAAACATATAACAGTAGCAGAACATTGATAAACTCAGTCCTATAAGTTATAATACGAGTAAATTTGGTAAGTTAAGGAGAACAAAATTACGATTTTTGACGTAATAGCTGAGACAGCAGCTTTAAAAAGCAGCCATAAGAGAAACGCCTGTATGAGTTCACCGCTGAGACATGTGGGTCAGATTTACAGGAAATGTACAATTGGCAGCTGTACACATTTAGTAAATTCTGCTAAATCAGGCCGCAATTCGATCAATACCAGGAAAATTCCAGTATATTCGGCATTGCATTGATTCTAGCAATCTGTTTGGTTAGGTTGAACTGTATTTTGAAGCTAATTTTTGTCTTAAATGCGGGTTATTTGAGAGGATTGGTGAAGGTCAATTGTACAGTTTCTGAAAATCTGACCCACGTATGAATGTAATAAGTACATGTGGAGTTAATACCTACACTGGTGTATTTGTACAATAACTCAACCCACTGGCACCCATTATTCCCCGGGCCGCAGGGACTGGAACTTGTAACAAAAGCTACTCGGCCGCCATGTGGGATGTGTCATAATGAGAAAGACCTTTTATCAAGAAAGGTCGCTGGCTGTTGTAGCGTTCCCATATTAGGTCTCATATGTAAATAAACCATTTCATCATCTTGCAATCATTCCCGACTTACCAGACGTGTTCCATCAACAACCCAATCTCGGGGTATAAATTAAACATTTCTACAAGTGTGTGAGCTAAGAAGAGAAAGTCCACATGCAGGAGAATAATAACAGATGATAAACCTGTTCTCGTAGGAACGATTAGAGCAAAGTCTCAGACATAAATATAATCATTTGCGAAAAGGGCGGAAAATGGAAGTGGCTTGTTTGTGTCGACTTGTCATGGGGGAGAATTAACTGTGACTGTGTTTACCGCTACTTGTTTTGAATGGCACCCGGGGCAAGTCTTACTACAAGTCGTTCTCCAAATACAACTTATATTGTATGTGCTTGACGAGAGACAAGGAGTCATAACAATCGGGACTATATGGAGAACACCTGTTAAAGCTAACTCAGGGCAAAAACTAAAGATTTTCTTATTTTTGTTTCGTATCTTTTTCATCCCTTCTAAAAGTCACTCGACCAACTTATGCTGTATTTTGTTGGGTTGTTTTTGCTACAGGACTTCATAAAAGTCCATTTATTATCGCTCACTAGCGGCCGTTTTCTCTCAGTCCATTCTACTTCAAATTCTTGTATAAACATATAACAGCAGCAGGATATTGATAAATTCAGTTCTATAGTTTATGGCAGGGTAATTATAGTGCGGGGATTTCTCTCTGATGTTGAGGTGTGGAAGAAGGCATATTCCATTAGTCCCTGTTAATAAGTTCACATCCCTATAAAAAAAACAGCTGGGCTCGCCTCCCTCGACCCAATTTGGGGGGAAGTTCCTCCTGTCTTAGATTTAAGATTTAATACTCTCCTCTCTAAGCCAGGTCATAATAGCACATATCAAGTAGGCGACGTTTAATGGCACTTAAAATCATAAAATGACACCTAAATGACCAAAGGATATGGCCTTTCCTCCCCTTCCATCTCCCCCCTTCCCCCTTCCCTATAAAGGAAAGAAGTGCTAAACAATATAAGTCTATTTTTTAATGTCTTATAAGTCTTAATATGAATAAATTCGGTAAGATTATTTTTGTCCTGAATGCCGCGTTAAAGGTCCACACCTAGGCCAGGTGGAGCATTTGTTGAAATGTTTTCTTTAATATACACGTAGCTTGAAGCTCTTTAGTTCAGTTTTATCTCTTTCTCACAGGCAGGTGGCTCGCATATCCTTTCCACGAGGCGGCTGGCAAGCAACTCGTCTTCACCACTGATATCCATATAAAGTGATTTCCATCTGTCTGCGTTACCAATAAGAACTTCAAGTAATTGTTCTCTTGCTGGGCTTCCCTTTCACTGGGTAGTTCTCACAGAACTTCCCCACCAGCTATAGACAACGACTGTGATTAAACTAATCACCGTTAGTATAGAAATAGGAGACGTGTGGAATGTATGGGTGTCCTGTGCATCATAGAGGGAACTACAGCCCATCCAGGACAATACCAAGGTGTCTTCTACAGCCTCTATTCACACACTCCATTGTGAGGATCGATGCAGTGGCAAACAATAGCGCCTTCTGTCTTACTTTGAAATAAAAACCTGTCATAATTACTGTCTTTTGAAACACGAGGCATCTACTATTTACACCAGTGAAAGGCAGATGTCTTCAGTCCATCGTAAAGGAAGAATGGCCACCCCCTGGTCACCCTCTGGGTGATAATGTATAGTAGGTAAAATGTGGGGGAAGTTGGCATGAGGTCCGCTTGACCGGGGGTCAGTCCTTGTGGACGGACTTCCTTGAACCGATTCCTATCAATTACTGGTTAAGCTTCAAGAGACAAGGTGAGTAAATTAGCCCCTAATTATTCATCACAATTTGTGTGGTATTTCTGGAAATATGTCTTATACAAGGCTGTCAAGTGATGTCTTCATTGAAGAGGAGATAGCCTTCGTGCAGGGGGAGTTTTGGTGAAGGACACAGTTCAACTTTGACATGCCTTGTCATATCGGTGAATGGGTGACGGTGACACTGCATGGGACTGCAGGGATATTCTATGTACCCCGGAGATGTTATCTACTGTAATGAAGACATGCAAGCAATTGCAATTATACACAACTCTCACGACCTACAAATATATCATGATGTGTCGGTGAGCTAAAAAATGCAATGCATAAAGCAGCAAGAGTTGCAGATATGTCCATAGAGGTTAGGTCAGGAGGGGGTACATAACCCTTGCTTGCACACACACGCACAAACACAGTTTTCTCTCAAGAAAGACTTAGGTAGTTGCCGAGTTATAGTCAGAAAGGGAGTATACGGGTCAGATTTTCAGAAAACGTACAATTAGCAGTTGTACACATTTAGTACATTCTGCTAAATTAGGCTGCAATTTGGCCAATATTAGGTAAATTCAAGTATATTCGGCATTGCATTGATTCTAGCAATCTGTTTGGTTAGGTTAAACTGTATTTTGAACTTTATTTTCGTCTGAAATTTGGGTTATCTGAGAAGATTGGTAAAGATGAATTGTACATTTTCTGAAAATCTGACCCATATATAGATAACCCTTGCTTGCACATACACACAGAGTCACACAGACAACACAGTTCCACAAACACAACGTTCTCTCAAGATAGACAGATTATGGTTATTCCTGGCATATCTAGTAGCATGTATAATATACACATATCTTAAACATTTGTATTAGATCGTATGAGTTATGCTACCCCAACATAGATAGATCTAGACACATTATTCATCTCTACTCCCCATGTCGAGTATGGGACTCGGACAGCTAAGCAGGTTAAGATAGATCTATATATATAAAGGGCCTACAATGAAAAATCAATAGAACGCACACACAGGCCTTTGGAAATTGTAGCCAAAGTATCATTCAATGACAAAAAATATTGCAATGATTTTTAGTGAAGTATTGGCCTATACACAAAAAACAAATTTGAAACAATGCTTTAACGTTAAAAAACCCCTCAGCCATTGAGAGGAGAAAACGGGTAGACAAAACCAAAGTTAGAACTGAATAAAATCCATTCATGATACCAATCATTAATGAATCATTAATTATTCAATTAATTCAAGGTAAAGTGAATAAATGATAAACTAAAGGGAAGAGAATGTAGAGGATTGGTGCAGTACAGGTGTGATAACGACACCCCCTGTCACGTGATAACAACCTTTACAGGTAGGCACCAAGCCCGCAATCTATAATTAGCCCGGTGGGACGCCGAGATAATATGATATAAATTACAGTTATTAAACTCCATTATTACCCCCCATATTAAACAATAACTACGTTTATCTCCAATTATGATCCACAAAACCAACGTGTATTATCCCCCGAATAAAAAGGAGCACACAAAGGGTGGTATACTTTGTGAGGTCGATCTAAAATAGCTCCATCAGCGGCTTTCCGTGACCCAGGGCATACATGGGTCAGATTTTCAGAAAATGTACAATTGGCAGCTCTACATATTTAGTAATTTCTACTAAATTCTGTTTAAAAAATTATAAATGTTGGGTATATCTGAGTATATTCGGTATTGCATTGGTTTAAAATATCAGTTCTGTTATGTTAAACAGCATTTTGAAGCCCATTTATGTCTTAAATGTGAGTTATTTGAGAGGATTGGTGAAGGTGAATTGTACATTTTCTGAAAATCTGACCCACATGTAGTACTAACCAGAGCTCTCTGTACACGTAAGGGTGGGGTAACATAAAGTCTATGACATAAACAAGGGGTAGGTTTTTATGGGTGCATTATGGAAGGCAAATACTAGCTTTGGGCATAGGAGAATATGGTAACTTTAAGCAGCACCTCTATAACATATGCAAGGCCTGGGGTAAGATATCAAGCGCACTTTGTCAAATTCCCCTTTGGCAAAGGAAAGCTCAGACTGTGCCATGGGCCATGCAAAAGAACTCAACCGAAGACCATGTAAAACCATGCAGATTAAATCAAATCTCTTAAAAATCATTTTGTTGCCTTACCTAATTACAACCTAATCTCCTTTTTAATACATTCTTCATGAAACCCACTTTATTAATCATGTTTACATTATAAATTCGTTTAAATATTTGTATTAATTATCATTTAATTAATTATCATTGGGTGGTTTTTATTAATTATCATTCCCCAATCTGACCCATAAACCCTGCATTCATACACATACTTATAGTTGCTGGATGATACCTATATAAAATGATTTGTGTTGGTGTTAGGGCTTATACACGTAAAGATGTGATTATTGGCTTATGTAAAGCCAAATTTGAGGATTAATTTAGATGCAGCCCCTAAAAGGTTGATTCCATGGTTGCGTGTGCGCTTGCACGGTGACGATGTTCTCCCACCCACCATGTAATGTCCTCTTCAGATACAGCTGCATTTATATTACATTTGTTTATGTCCTGAGATATTATTTATACCTGGACATGTGCCAATGCAGCCCATATATTTGTCAGTTGTCGACAACCCACGATTTCCATATGAAATGTACATAAACATGGATGACATAAATATACACTCGTGCCAGCAGTTGTCAGTTTCATAAGGCCAGAAGAGAAATAGGTGTGTTTCCGATTTACCCCCCTCCCCCAGCCCTACTCAGAAACACTCACTTTGTGATTTCGTTTTCCCCAAACCTAATTAAAGCTGAGAAACATGTCTGCCTAACCTAAAACCCTTAAAAGGTATCTCTCGTATTCTCAGATATTTTTCTCAGTTTCTAGAAGGTGGTTTCTAAAATAGAACAGTTACCCCACCTCCCTAACTAGTTATCAGCTATATAAATCGGAAACACATCTATTTTATTGTTGGCCTAAGCAGGTTTGGTTGGAACTGATTTCATTAATCAGTCGACTTTTTAGATTGAGATAAAATAATTAATAAGATTAAGATAAAATAATTAAATGTTTGAATGAGGATATTATATAATTAGAATTCATATTCAATATTGGAGTATTAACATCTGGGCACGTTTGAAACAACCCCCCTCCATCATGATAAACTATGATCATTACTTCAAAAGAGGGAGTGATTCAGAATTATCAATTTTCTAATTAGGAGAGAAGCAGGGTTGAAGCTCATGTTTGAGATTCAAGAGACTGTTGCAAAAAGACAAGATCATGTAGATCATGTTTTATAGGTGGCTTTATGGCCCTGCCTCCTCCATGTAACATTTCATTAGCTTGATTTAAATGCGGGCTTATAGACGTGACATCCGATCTACGCCCAGTCACCCACCCTGCTGCCCTTAGTGTTTAATGCTCGGATAACCTCTCAGGTCTGGCTATAGGTCTATCCCTTCAAGTGTAGGCCCAAAGTTGAGAGAGTCCCTTCAAACGAAGGCAAAGTATCTCGACTCGAATTGCAAAGTGCCATTGTAATTCCATTAAGATCGCAAAATGTTGTTATGTTCCCATTAAAACGCCGCGACCTAGGCCAGGAAAGCGATTAGCGAAGTGAGCGTCTACTCACTGATATATGATTCTTATCTGATCAGAGGGTTTGGGCCTAGAGTGTGACTACAATAGGGGATTTGCGTGTCCACCATCTTGAATCGTGATTCGCATGGAATTATGGGAGTTGTATGTCAGTGTAAAAGCTATACAAACCATGTCATGTTCAGCATGGGATATTTAACATGTAACCGCAAATAACTATATCCATGTGTTTTACATGTTTCAGCAAAACAAAACTTCATCCTTCCCATCATGCATATAGTTTTTATTTAAAAAAAAAAGATCAGTCTAGGCCCAAACATGAGAGAGTCCCTTCAAACAAGGATATGCTTCTAAGGAGAAGAACTTTTGCGATACAAAAGTATTGGGAGATATTTGGGACTGATTTTCTCCTGAATCAATAATCAATCGCATTCAATCTTATACTGCAACCATGGAATGATGTGAGAGAGAGAGTAGGGCTTGAGTGGGATTGAGGAGTGGATAGATTTTTTTTTTTTTAACAAATTTTATTTGGCAGATATTCACAAACGTGATACGTCTCATCCCCAAGTGAAAAAGACATTTAACTATCAGTACAAAAATCATTATCCATTTAAACAATTAGTACATGTACGTCAATTATTCGAAACTCTGAGCTTATATGACATTACATTTATATTACAACGAATTTTCGATTACTTAGAGCTATATACATAATTTTTTTTGTATTTTTTGCCTCAAAAACAAGTAAAACAAAGACATACTTGTTCGCCATGTGTAAAAACAAACATTTTCATCTGGCAACACCGATTTTTGGCCGATTAAACAGCCATTCTAGCCTCATATTTTTACTATTAATCCAGTATGATCTACTAGACAACTCCTTTCCAGTCACAATTATTACTGAACTCACATCTCTTCTTTTAAGTGCTGTTTTAAATTGGGCCATGACAACAATTTCAAATGTGGAGCTAGTTTGTTCCACTCACTTGGCCCTTTTGTGTGTGGATAGATGGATAGATGGATAGACGGGATAGATGGATAGATGGATAGATGGGATAGATGGATAGATGGGATAGATGGGATAGATGGATAGATGGATAGATGGATAGATGGGATAGATGGGATAGATGGGATAGATGGATAGATGGATAGATGGGATAGATGGGATAGATGGGAAAGATGGATAGATAGATAGATAGATAGATAGATAGATAGATAGATAGATGCATAGATAGATAGATAGATGAAAGCGAGCCACAGACAGAGAGACAGATAGAGTCAGAGAGTGAGTGAGTGAGTGAGTGAGAGAGGGAGAGAGTGAGTGAGTGAGAGAGAGTGTGAGGGAGAGAGGGAGTGAGTGAGTGAGAGTGAGAGAGGTTGAGAGAGAGTGAGTGACAGAGAGAGGGAGAGGGAGAGGGAGAGACACTTGTATTAGCTGTAAATGATTTCAAAATATTATTTTATCAAATCATTAATAATAGGTGTAGAATTACCATTCAAACTGCAACTTTCTTCTTTTTCTCTCACACATGCAATTCTTATAAAATGTAACCTGTATTTATAGATTTCGCAGGCACATAAGTGATTCCGCCACTCAAGCCAGGAATCATCGTAGCCTGAGCCTAGGACAGACGGCCTTGACCTTGACCCAGGCGTGACTGGCGCGCAGATGGCTGAGACGGCCTTGAACTTCAGCCTGAGCCTAGGCGCGCAGAGGGAGACGCGCAGATGGCTGTAGGCGCGCAGATGGTGACCCGGCGCGCACTGGACAGTGGCACGAAATGTGTACACATGGTACAAAATAATTCATTCGGTTCAATTACTTTCATATAACCACAACTTGCTACAACTTGCTTCAACATGGCTTCAACATGGAATTCAACATGCACATCGAAACAAAAGGTATACATGCTAGTATATAGTAATAATAGTATTTCAACCGAATTAATGTGAAAATAACCATGTGTACATGTCGCCAATGGATGGACCCATGGATGGACCCAGGCGAGACAGCTGCTATATAAGGATATACACGGAGAAGGAATGCGAAGCATGCGTGCCCAGGAATGCAAGGGGTCGGCCCTTTTACACTACCCCCACTATCTACCTGTATCTGACAAAAGTGAAAAATTGGGAGACAATATCTCCCAATAATGAAGGGAAAGCCTCTCGCCTCAAACTGCAAAGTACCATTATAATTCCATTTAGACCGCAAAATGTCATTATAATCCCATTAAAACGGCCAGGAAACCGATTAGCGAAGTAGGCTGACATACCATTCTTATCTGATCTGAGGGTTTGGACCTAGAGTGCGATGTAATAAGATTTATTATAGGCCAGGCCAAAAAAATGGGATTTTGTGATGTGAATTTTATCAAAAATATCGTGAAATATTGACATCATTTTGTAGTGTATGACCTTCACTGATTAAGTTCAAATTTTGCCATAATTTGAATTCTGTCAACTCACATACTTCATATTAAACATTCAACTCCATTTACATTTTCTGAAAAAGATCATTAATTTGAATCCACTCTTCCGAAATTTTAGATGAAATTTATTTTGGTGACACTTTGCCATTCTTGTGTAATGAAATATGAAAAAAACAACATACACAGATTTTTTTTCCATAAACAGATATTTAATTTCTGATTGAGAGGCAGGAATAGGTTTTAAATTACTTCAATGATTGCCAGATCTCTGTTTTAGAAACCACGAGAACCCTGTGGACTTGCGTGTTTCCGTGTTTTATCCATCGCACATTAAATCGTGTAGCATGCCACTTGGTAATGCATTTCTATACCACTTACGCCTTGTGGCCTTTTAAAGTTAACCATTTGGATTTTTGGAACAAATCCTTATTCAGGCAACATCCTAAATATATGGAATTTTATTAATTTTGCCAGCTTTAATTCCAGTTGGTTACTATTGGTATTATTATCATTATATTCAAATATAATTGCCTTTATAGTTTAGGTGAGTGATTGAGATTGGTTGCTTTATGCCCTTATCAACACATTTAATATGGTTATATCAAGGGCGGGAGAGCTGAGTGGGAGTGAGTGAGATTGGTTGCTTTACGCCCCTATCAACACATTTAATATGGTTATATCAAGGGCGGGAGAGCTGAGAGGGAGGCAGTTTATGATCATACCCAGGAAATAGAGATAGAGAATAAGGGAGAGGGAGTCAGGAAAAAAGAGACAGAAAGGCACTTTATGGACATACCAAGGACCAAATAGTTTAGGTGATTGTAGTACGAACTATACATATACGCCCCAAAATGTGGCTAGAAATTGTAAGAAGAGAAATATTTAGTTCTAACCACTTTCCGACATTAAAATATTTAAAATTATAAGTTTAATCATTATTACTATAAAAATAAGACCTACTCCCCACAGGTACTCGGGGAAGACCGGGTGAACTAGCCCTGGTAAAAACAATGGTTTTAATAAGAATACCAGTAGACTGGGCATATTTTAGGGACGTGATCCATAGAGAGGCACTTGTAAGAGAGTACCGTGTTTTATAATCTAAAATGCATCATAAAGTGCAATTAACAGCCGCTAGGAGGAAGACGCCATATTGTAGCGGGGGATGGTCACCAGACGGCGCGGAGCCGGAAACATGCCAAAAGGGCAGAAGACCTTCAATAATTGATTTCATATCTTTTCCAGAAAATCAATTTCCATGCTGGATGCAAGGGCCCGCCATGCTGGATGCAAGGGCCAGCTACGGGCTCTGTAAAGAAACTAACCCCGAGTGTCAGAGGGCGTGGCCTGTCACAAGGGCACCAGAATAGCTGGCAGATCGCTGTCATGTCCTGCCTGACTCACCAGGGGCTGAGTCTGAGGCGGGGCGGGGGGGGGGGGGGGCTATAGCTGCAATTACACCCCCACTCTCAACCCCACCCAAAGTTAAAATAGATTAGTTTATTAATGGGAAATTCATTGACTGAATTAATGGGATTTACATATCTTTATGGCTAAGCATGCCCAATGTAGGACTCATTTCCAGGAACACACCCACAAATTCACCATCATCATTTTATTTGTTATATCTGCCAATTTAACTCATTAATTGAACATTAATGTGTCCTTCGTTTCTCAGAAATAGAATAGAATATTATGAATATGAATATGAATACTTTAAATTCTGAGAATAATACTATATTACAAGTGAAGCTGAGTAGAATTTTCTGATATCCATAAAATGTTAATACAAACCATCTTCTTAGATAGTGATTTAATGTATGGCTATTATCATCATTGTGTGCCAGTCACACCTTGACCCCCAACTCCAAATATTTACCCCCCCCCCCCAGCCCCCACCCACACACAACCCACAACCCAGGGTTCACCCAGCACACTACAAAGGTTCATATTCTGTTTGCCATTCCTTCACACATCACCACACAGAAAAATATTTACACCCAATTTTCATTTCAGTCAATAAAGAACAAAATAATTTTTCCACGGAGACTTAAAGACAATGTGTCAGGTAGAAGGAGGCAGAGAGAAGGTGTAGATCTCACGTTTATTGCCCCTAGCGGCAAGGGGCGGCAGCAGAGTAATAAAGTCAGCTGATATTCAGAACACGGCCATTTTTGCTGGGTCTTTTACAATGAATCATCATGGGGCGGGGGAGGGGGGAGGGGGAGAGGGGGAGGGGGAGAGGGGAGGGGGGAGGGGGGGGGGGGAGAGAGAGAGATATAAAGGGAGAAGGTGGGATGTGAATCTGAAGGGTCAGATTTTCTGAAAATGTACAATTGGCAGCTCTACTCATTTAGGAAATTCTGCTAAATTAGGCCGAAAAATTATGAATAGCATGCTATTCATAATTTTTCGGCCTAATTCAATGCGAGACCAAATATACTCAGATATATCTGCAGATATATCTGAGTATATTTGGTCTCGCATTGATTTATTGTATCAGTTCTGTTATGTTAAACTGCATTTTGAAGGTCATTTTTGTCTTTAATGTGGGTTATTTGAGGGAATTAGTGAAGGCGAATTGTACATTTTCTGTAGGTCTGACCCTTGTATGAGGTGTGGGTATGAAGAGGGAGAAGGGGGGCAGGGGTTGGAGCTTTCTCCTTCTCCTTCTCCACCAAGCTAAGGGCGCTAGAGCTAAGCTAAATGCGCTACTACATCAATTTAAGGTGATCCTATTTATGGCTGGAGTCACTCAGAATGAAGCAGTTTGTGCCCAACTACATGCACCAAATGAATTAAGCTCACGTCTCCCAAATCTTTGGGTAAATAAGACATCTATTCAATTATTCCATTTTTCTACTTGTTTAATATCAGCGAATGGGTCTTTTTTCACCGAATTCATTAGGATCGGTAGTTATAATCTATCATTCCGGTAAATGATGCACAGGGAAATTTGAAGGGTCGAAGAGGCAGCAATATTTACCATGAAAAGATGAAGTGACAAAGATGATGGATGGATTTCTAGGTCTCGACAATATTTTTCTTGGAAAACCAGACACCAGCTCAAAAGATGTGACAGAGCCTTTAAGATTATCTCCGACTGACAATAGGGGATTTGCATAGCCGCCATTTTGAATCTTGATTCGCATTGAATTATGGGAGTAATGGTACAGTATAAAATCTAAAGAAAACATGCCATGTTCAGCATGGAATATTTATCAATGATCTAATGTCAATATCCATGTATTATACATGTTTCCATAACACTTGACTTCATCTTTCCCATCATGCATTTGGTTTTCATAGATCATCTATACAAGCTATGATATTGGTGAAAACAATTTTGCAATTTTTGATAAAAATGTTGCCAAATATGTGTATATCAGATTTGAACTGAATCCGTCCCAGCATGCACTGTGACAGACATGCGCAGTGGCACATGCAACTCCCCAATTGTGTGAGGTTTGGTCGGCGGCACATTGCGTGACTAGTGGCCGCCTATGCTCTAAGTTGACAGCCCTGACAGCCGGTATTGTTGGGTAATTCCATGCTATTCCACGCCATGTGACAGTAAATTTGATTATAATTGTGTGCCCAGGGAATCGCGGCTTTGTGACACTGACAGTAAAGTGACATCCCTGATGCCTTCCTGTCCACGGCTACAAGTCGTTGCCATGGTTTCCATACACACCTCTTAGTGACACAAAGTCTCGTACAGGTCTCGCAGGTCACGAGACTTTAGTGTTAACTAATGATAACCTATGGCAACAAAACCCTCCCAGGGGTTGATTCATATTTGGACAAAGAACACAGAAAATCATTTGATATTTTCATTTTCTAGTTGCTTTTTCATCAGCATTCGCTTCCTTCGCCCCCGGAGCAACATGTATTCACAAAAAAAACAATTTCGAAAATGACAAATGTTGCCATGCACTAATGCATGATTTGAGGATGAGAGTGACGGCGCAGGTCGGACAAGGTGGCCAAGCAGTACAATCAGTCATCCCAAGATTACCCTAATTGCCACAAAGGCAGCCCTCCCCATCCCTGCAGGCTCCAAGCCATTCCTATTTGGTCAACATGAGAACACACACCCCCGAAAGCGGACCCGATGTTAGCTTGCATACACTCAGGAAAATAATTTCCCTCGAAAAGGAAGGAACGTCATTCAAACCCGCACACCTCCATCAACCTATATGATTTGCCCGCTTTGAACTCTAGGGGCTGTGGACAGACCCGCCATTGCCGCCGGCCTCCCAATCAACAAAGGCCGTAACATCAGGCAAATTGCAAGGTAAGGGTCGACTTCAGAAAAGTAGGAATGAAATTGGTGTGACACAGAAACACGACGTTAGCACGACAAAATGAGGACGTCGTCGACGTTAAAGACGGTTATAGGTCAGATTTCCAGAAAATGTACAATTCACCTTCACTAATCCTCTCAAATAACTCACATTTAAGACAGAAATAAGGTTCAAAATGCAGTTTAACATAGCAAAACAAATACTTTAAATCAATGCGATACCAAATATACCCAGATATACCTGGTATTCATCATTTTTCAGCCTAATTTAACCAATGTGTAGAGCTGCCAATTGTACATTTTCTGAAAAAACTGACCCTTATTCACTTTATTATTGACACAGACGACATTTGGACGTGCTTCCCCTGCCCGCCACCAGGGCGGCTCGCATATCAAACACCTTCTCGCGAATCATATACAGAGGGAAAAAAGACCCAGGTATTCCTCAATGTGGACATACGGTCTGTATTCCTCTCCATATGCTTTTTTTCACAAGCTTCAATAAAAGCACATAGAAGGAGTTTATTTATCTCCCGAGTTTGTGAGACGTGTGAGTAACCATTGACTTGGTCGAGAACGTTCACGCAAAGGCCATCAATTCATTCCTCTTCAGGTCGTGCCTCGGCCAGCCCACTACCAATGCATACAATACATACAGAAATAAAAGGCAAGTTTCAAAAGTGCGTCAAAATAAATGAACACAAAAAGAAGCGCGCTCTCCCTTCTTCTTGATTTCCTTTTTCTGACATGGAAAAATGTCGTCTGCTGACGAGCGTTCACCTGAGCGTTCCAAGCGGCCACGCTCGGATGGGCAGAGAGGAGTCAGGTGAATTCTGACCCCCCGCAAAGATGCGGAGATGTCATTTAATTCAAGATCCGACCCAATAAGCGCATCAGCTTCAAAAGAGAATCGGCGAAGACTCTGTCAATATACATGACCACGCGATTCTTTAACTCCTTGCACACAACTTCAAAGCACTCGCCGCTCTATGTCGCAGCAATGATGGCCATTTGCCATCACACATAAAACGAGCAAATATCTTTTAAGTAAAGGCATAATAAAATATGTTTAAATGCACTCAAATCTTTTAAAATGTCCACAATGTTTCTTCAAATGCCATTCAAACGAGGGGTAAATACTTTAAAGAGAGGTGGTTCCCTGGGATACGGATCATCAAAATAAAATAACACTTGTATGGGGAAAGAAAGCCCCACCCACGGATCCACAATCTGTCCTCTCTCATACACATGGGTCAGATTTTCAGAAAATGTACAATTGGCAGCTGCACACATTTAGTAAATTCTGCTAAATTAGGCTGCAATTTGGTCAATACTAGGTAAATTCGGGTACATTCGACATTGCATTGATTCTAGCTATGTTGCTGGTTAGGTTGAATTGTATTTTGAAATTTATTTCTGTCTTAAATTGGGATTATTTCAGAGAATTGGTGAAGGTGAATTGTACATTTTCTGAAAATCTGACCCACATACTGCCTTAATACAAGATTCATATTTCGTTCTCTGCCCTTCGCCAATACCAACGCTTAAAAAACAATTACTAAAATATGATATGAGTCGACTGTATTCCTCCACAGGTGTTGGGAACGTGATATTACAGTAATAAACAGTGTAATCACCAGTTCTCCCCACTCAAGGATTTCCTTTCTCTTGTCTAATAAGGATTTCCATTTTTTGCTTGTTATGGCGAGATGTAGTAACTCGTATACTTTGGCTTCGTTACAGTTCGTCCAATTTCAAATTACAACTTTGGATCTGGGCCCTTTTATACTCTACGCCTTTAAATCAAAATTGTTATTAATAACAAGAACATAAAACTTAATAGAATAATCACCTTTTTTTTTTAAAGGAAAACAATATTTTATCCATCATAGAACCAAATGCTCATCATAGCTAGGTTGATGAATTTCAATTTAGATGACACACACCAAAGGAATTCATCACACTTCAAGAAGACTCATATTTCACTTGGACAGACTATACATCTCCATAAATGGTCCTATTATAGGGCCATAAGACGCCTCGCCATCCCATTTATGCTATATAACTAGAGAGGAACCTTTTTGAAGAAGTAGTTACATCAGAACCTTTTTCTGGCTTGCTGGATATTAACAGTAAACAAGGCTGTATGGTGTAGGGTATAAGTGGGTGAGCTAAGAAAGCAATCTAAATGCCAACAAGGAAGATGTTGCAGTGTGAATCTGCAATTAAAGGGAAAACATCGCTCATGTTCTTTTCAGAATAATTTGAGCCTTGGAATGAATCATCTCGCTATATACCGAGGCGTGATATATTGCGGGGCAGAACCGAGGGCTATTTAATATATATATTTTATCATTTATGAATATTTATACCTATTAGAAAACAAATTTAAGGGTGAATTGTAAGCTTAATAACATTTTAGCTATTAGATATTGGCTGGGATATATTTGTAAAGTTATAATGATTTTCTAGATATATACGATCTGGATGTTAATGGGAAGTTAAATCGAATGGTAAGATCGGGATGTACTGATTCCAAAAGATGTGGAATAAACATTTTCAAAACAAATCAAATTTAACATCAATATCAACTGGGAAAACAGCTAAACCTTTTTTTTTTGTCAAGTTTGACTGAATCCACATAAAATAATTCCTATGGCAAGGAGGAAAAATTCCTTGGATCAGTGTTGAATTCTCACTTCTTCCGAGCTCGGACATATTACACAAAAACCCTGGCCTCCCCACACCCTTTATTTGATACACATTTTGATTGATAACTTGTTCAACATTTGTTCTCCATTACTTATACAGGCAGCACATGTATATGTATTCACTACAGTGGGGACAAGTACAGCAAGTTAGCAGTCAATGGGTCAGATTTGGGGAAAACGTACAATTGGCAACTCTACAAATTTAGGGAATTTAGCTAAATTAGGCTGAAAAATAATGAATACCGGGTATATCTGAGTATATTTTGTATCGCATTGATTTATAGTATCAGTTCTGTTATGTTAAACTACATTTTGAAGCTCATTTCTGTCTTAAATATGGGTTATTTGAGAGGATTGGTGAAGTCGAATTGTACATTTTCTGAAGATCTGACCCCTAAGATATAGCCAGGAGGGCGTCTAGGTTCACCCACAAGCTGTGTTTTCGCGCATTATGGAGGAGGCGGGTGAGATGGTGGATGTTCTGTAGCCTCCTGTGGTCGGTACAATAGGTAACACAATACCCAGATACCAGCCCTGCATACAGAGACACCACCATCACCAATTGTACTACCCTACCTACCAACTCAACCACACCAACCATTCAATACATGGGTCAGATCTTCAGAAAATGTACAATTCACCTCTCCCAATCCTCTCAAATAACTCAAATTTCAGACGAAGATAAAGTTTAAAATACAGTTCAACATAACCCAACAGATTGCTAGAATCAATGCAATACCAAATATACTCGAATTTACCTAGTATTGACTAAATTGCAGCCTAATTTAGCAGAATTTATTAAATGTGTACAGCTGCCAATTGTACATTTTCTGAAAATCTGACCCACATGTATAACCACCCTAACAAGCGGGATTGACGTACATTACAACGCCTCACACCACTCTCCCCTATATTCCCAGCTAAACCAACTCTAAAACCAACATTTCCCAAATGATGTATTGAGATCGATACAAATATTCTATGAGATGAATTGGTTTTTACCCAACTGTCCCTATTCATTGGTATTAAAGTACATTTGTCATGCTATTATTAAGTCGGTATGAGTTCTTCTCGCCTGTCTGGTATATATTACACATAAAAAAGGCTACTAACAAGGTATCCTTTACCCTTGAGATTAAAGAATATTGCTCTAAGATTTATTGGATTTGAGACTATTTACATATATGAGTGTTGAATCTCGTATGGTAGGCAGGGCGCAGGGAGGAATGTGGTGAAAAAAAACTATGAACATCGGTTTCAAGTTCATACCCTCGACACTCTGCCTGTCAGACACTTTTTCTTTCCAATAAAATGTACCCAGCGTTTATACACAATTTATCCCATTGAACAGCACCTGAATCTTCAATTTGCTAACTACATAATTATGTCTCAGACCGGGGGCCTGTTGGATAAGCATAGGGGTCAGATTTTCAGAAAATGTACAATTCAACTTCACCAATCCTCTCAAATAACCCACATTTAAGACAGAAATAAGCTTCAAAATGCAGTTTAACATAACAGAACTGATACTTTAAATCAATGCGATCCCAAATATACTCAGATATTCCCGATATTCATAATTTTTCAGCCTAATTTAGGAGAATTTCCTAAATGTGTAGAGCTGCCAATTGTACATTTTCTGAAAATCTGACCCTTATATGGAAAGGTAAATTGTGTCTAGGAATTCATACACTTTTCCCCTTCCTTCGGTGGGTAGGAATACAAATTCCTATACCCAACATTGGGTGTATAATAGGGTATTATTCATACCAGCTGGTAATTTCACGTAGAAAGGACGTTTATTTATTTCCTACAAGTGAAGGAATAATCATACAAAACCGTTTTCTCAGCTTATACAACAGGCCCCAGACAATCTCTGTTGGTTCCCAAGAGTAGGCTCCCAAGTAGCAATTCAAGTATAGGTTAAGGGACTGTGAGGCGGCATACTTCCATATTTACTTGTTATCTTTTGGGTTCCTTTTTAGACAAAATAGTTTCTTTCCTCGAAATTATTTTCTAATTTCCTCAAAATATTGCTATTAAAAGTATACATGTTGAAATGAATTTAGTGATTTGCCAGATGTGTATTGCGGCAGGTAAAATACCTGTCAATTTACCATTCTCGTTGCATTTACATATCATTTATTATTATTCACCATTCGGTAATATTATATTTGAGGCCCTGCTATGAGAGGAAGACCTATAGCGGTGGCCTGGGTGCTGAGGAATAAGGCACATCCATTTCACCTAAATACCATCCTTCAGCCTGGTGTTGGACGGTTAACTGGTTTTGTTGGGGATTACAAAGAATCACCTCAACTGCGGCTCACTCGACAAATGGATTTTGTTGTGGACAACTCGAGCCTGTAATGCGGGTTTTGACCGCCAGGGGCAGAAGATAAATATCCCCAGCCTCGATGTGCACCTTCCCCACCTGAACTGTCATCATCAGAAAGAAATAAGAAAGGAAAACTGATGAGAAAACTCGTATCTGATTTCTTTTTAAATATGCCTCAAAGGACAGAAGTTTACAAGAGACTGCTTGCTTCCCCCAACAAGGAGTTTATGAAGAGGGGGTGGGAAAAACAAGCTTATGAAATTCCTATGTTAGTATGTATATTGCAACTATAAACAAGCTAGAATGGGCTTTAATTATAGACGCTGTCACTTGCATGCTAATCCCATAACTAGAATATGGTAGAGCCTGGATAGTGCAGCTTAATATTAGCTCATAACGTGTAGTACTTCATAGAAAAACAATATCTTAATTAATGAGCTGCGATACGGTTCGATCTATACAAGCCGGTGTGGGGCAGTCCGATATCGACGAACTAGTCACGAATGTGTATTTAATTATCAGTTTGTTTTTGTGTGTAATAATAGGGTGTTGCGGGTGTTTATGTCGTACATTACGACACATGGGTCAGATTTTCAGAAAATGTACAATTCGCCTTCACCAATCATCTCAAATAACCCACATTTAAGACAAAAATGAGCTTCAAAATGCAGTTTAAAATAACAGAACTGATATTTTGAATTAATGCGATACCAAATATACTCAAATGTATCCGAAATTTATCATTTTTTTTAGCAGAATTTATCAGAAATTACTAAATATGTAGAGCTGCCAATTTCTGTACATTTTCTGAAAATCTGACCCACATACAGTCCTCTTACATTACGCCTAATAAATAGTGAAAGCGAACTACAGTGAATTCTATAAGAGGATCGGTACATTGCTATTTTGGGCACTTTTGCTTTTTGCTTTTTGCTTTCGTCTCACACAAATTTATGCACCTACTCTTCCCTGCAGGTCATGCAAAAAATGACTAGTTCTCGAGTAGGGCTAACGCTTTGATAATAGGGTCAGAATTTCAGAAAATGTATAATTCACCTTCACCAATCTTCTCAAATAACCCAAATATCAGACGAAAATAAAGTTTTAAATACAGTTCAACCTAACTAAACAGATTGCTAGAATCAATGCAATGCAGAATATACTCGAATTTACCAAGTATTGACCAAATTGCAGCCTAATTTAGTAGAAGTTACTAAATGTGTACAGCTGCCAATTGTACATTTTCTGAAAATCTGACCCAATAGAAAAATATCTCCTTCCAGGCTTCAGAGAAGGAGCTTTGATTGAAAAGTTTATGTCCGTTTAGTATCGCCCAATTTGTGTTTAATATCATCTCCTTAGTGATAATAATAAGAAAGGACAAGATAAGAACCACTTGTTCCGTAACCTGATTACGTGTTGGTAGCAATCTAGAGCTCTAAAGGGCAAAAGGTACATTTTCTGCGAGTCTCCTTTCATGTGCGGGGAGCTCTCTCTTGCCTTTTTTAGCTGAGGCTGATGATATAGATCCTACTCAGGCTAAAAGGGCCCTAGTCGGGGCCTTAGAGCACAATAGCGCCCGCTGGAAACCAATTACGACCAGGAGAAGGTCAGAGAAAGGATCTGGTCATGTGTAAGTAATGGTCACCCTCAGGTCAAGATATACCTGCAGAGCTCAATCGACACCAATGCCATCACATCTTTAGCAAGGGCACAGGGTATGTATGCATCCCGACTCCCCAGCGACCCTCACCATCGCCAGACTACCGTTACAAGGCCCTATCAAAAGAGAAGGGCCATGTCCATAATGCCCCACAAGCAGTAAGGCTGCCAAAAGGGCTTTTTCTGCTAAGACAAAGGGACAGACAGAGAAAGGGGGACCTGGGAAGTGCTAATGTTGTCACCAAAAATTTACAGAAGCTAAGAGGTTTATTCCGGGGGCATGAAGTACCGGTGGAAGCCGTGCTTTCCTTGCCAGAAGTTTACACAGACAAAAAGCCTTTTATATTAGATTGCCTTTACCGACAGTTTATTCCTTTTCTAGAGATCCAGAGAAAAGACCTTCGCTTTTGGGAAGAAAGAGAGAGAGAGAGAGAGAGAGAGAGCTGAGCCCCTTCATGTATGGCAAACAAGTGAAGGTCTCTGGCAGAAAACCCTGCCAAAGACATCTTGAAAGTGCCAAGCTACAGTACTTGCAAGTGTTTTTCCCATTTTCTAATGACAGTTGCTGTCTGTGTTCCTGCCAGGCCTATTTTGATTCTAACTCCAGTAATTAGACACAGACAAAGAGATGGATAAATCTATCAATCAGGGGGGTATTGAGCGCGCAGGCGCAGACCAACAACCAATCAGCGCTAAGTCCACAAGCCTCATTTTCCGGCTGTCAGCCAATGATAAAACTGTCTGAAAGCGAGGCACCGGAAGTCAGGGTCTGCATGAGAATGAGGCTGTTTGGAGGTGGTCTACATGTGTTGCCCTGACAACTACTGGGAGGTCAGCTGACCACAGAAATAGCAGAACACCCCTACCGGCCAACCTGGTTTTTGTGGGAGAATTGGTTTTATCGAGTTATATTTCTCACTTCAGGCGCTGATAGAACTGACCGTTCACCTAACCATATACATTATACCATTGTATGCTCTGATCCAAGGAACAATACCATTAACTCCCCGGAACTCTATTAACTATTAATATTGGTACTTATATGATATATCTTTGACAAGGTTTGATTATCGATTTATTCTGTAATAATCTTTATATCTGGATGCAATCAAAACAATTATGAATATGGGGAGGGTTTTCGGCCCACCCCATCCTACCCCAATCCTCCTGAAGCCCACTCTTAATATACGAGAATATATCTTCCCATAATAGGTCGATTAAGGAGTGTGCAATCTATACCCGTTGGCTTGACATGTGGGTCAGGTTTTCAGAAAATGTACAATTGGCAGCTCTACACATTTTGTAAATTCTGCTAAATTAGGCTGAAATTTGGTCAATACTGGGTCAATTCGAGTATATTTGGCATTGCATTGATTCTAGCAATCAGTTTGGTTAGGTTGAACTGGATTTTGAACTTTATTTTCGTCCGAAATTTGGGTTATTTGAGAAGATTGGCGAAGTTGAATTGTACATTTTCTGAAAATCTGACCCATATGGACAAGCATCCCACCCCACTGCTGGAGATCCAGCCAGAGATTGGCTCCATCTCAGGCACACCATGAATCCTCCCCAGATCTCACAAATACCGCCATATTGGATTCCAGGACAGCAATTGCTGCGGTTACACATTGAGGCAAATTCAATTAAACATTCGGCCACAGTCCATGATTGTGCAATCCCCTGATAAGCCTCGGACGATCGACCACAAGCAATAGCATGGCATGGCAGAATAACCAACATCAATGTTTTCCCATTATTTCTGTCTCGTTTCACAAAACTTTTGTTTCCATCCCAAGGAAAGTTTTCATTGCAAATTACATACATTAAAACTCCAGCGACAAGGGACTGAGATGAGATCTTTTTTAATTTGTGGGTTGTCGGACAGGGTGTCATACAGACTCATCCATGCTTACGTGGAGCTCCGGGGATCGCTGAACATGATTAAAAAGTACATGGATCAGATTTTAAGAAAATGTACAATTCGCCTTGACCAATCCTCTCACATAACCCATATTTAAGACAGAAATGTCCTTCAAAATGTAGTTTAACATAACAGAACTGATACGTTAAATCAATGCGATACAAAATATACCTAAATCCATCATTTTTCAGCCTCATTTAGCAAAATTCCCTAAATTTGTAGACTTGCCAATAGCACATTTTCCCAAAATCTGACCCCCATTTCAATGAGACAGAAAGGATTTACAAACTTTCTTAATTACAAGTCACGATCAGCGTAATTTAAATACCAGGATCCCAAAGCTGAAGGATCACAGTCAGTCATAAGGAGAGGTTTTCAAGTAGGAGTCAATCATACTCTTACACAGTGTCTGTCAGGAACCTGAATAGACTACATGACTTAAGACTATTGACTAATTAAACTTCCAAGACGTTTGATACAGCTTTTCCGTTTTTAATTAGTCTGTCAGGGCCAGGCCGAGGCTCTGGTAATGTATGTATCTTAATTGTACCTTGATTAAGTCAGCACGATGTCAGGCCAAGAAAATAATTCATCAAATGCCAGCTGCAGTGATTGAAATGTAGGATTTAAGGTGATGCGTGTCGATGTTTAACTACGCACTTCTTAAAATAAGGTTTATATTTTGCTCAATATTATGAAATCCTGGTTTTAAACCTCATTCGATAGTCTCCTATATAACAAGGTAGAACTACTCGATAGTCATCCTTTGTGTATCTGTTTATAAACTTCTACTTGCCGAATGTCAACTTGGTTATTTATTTATTGTGTTTGTCTCAAATTCAAATTCAAATTCAAAAATCCTTTATTGCTGATGGAATATACAATGCGGTCGCTCAGGTCTAGAATTCTAGGTCTCCCGAAGAGTGCCGATTAGGTTTTTGACTTATTAAGAGAAAAAGTTACAAACTGGTACACAATGTTTACATAATACATATATTGCAAGAAATGCGATGAGATGTGAGATGGTTATTTACATTGTGAAAGGATGTAATTTCATGTCAATATTTGGTAATAACAACATCAGGTTGACTGACCAACTTGTGAGACTGCAGAACTCACATCAAGCCAAGTAGATCAACATTATCCATTCAAATTCACAGGACACATTGCCTTAATTCATCTGTCACAACATATCTCAAATGCCAAGCCTGGATCATCTGTCACAGCGTCTCAAACACACGATCCATCATTATTGGCCTTCAATCCGATTATCGCGTGAAGCCAATACGCCGCTATACCACAGCATACTACATACACTTTAAAACAATTAATCCTAGCGTTTCCTTCCACAATGACGTTTCAGGTTTTGGGTTATAACGACCGAGGAATGTGATCGCGGAATGCCTGGCAGAGGTAGGGAGGTTACCTGAAGTGGGGCGTAACCAATGGCCGGCCCATATATAGATGGGTCAGATTTGGGGAAAATGTACAACTCTACAAATTTAGGGAATTTTGCTAAATTAGGCTGAAAAATGATGAATACCGCGGGTATATCTGAGTATATTTTGTATCGCATTGATTTATAGTATCAGTTCTGTTATGTTAAACTACATTTTGAAGCTCAGTTCTGTCTTAAATATGGGTTATTTGAGAGGATTGGTGAAGGAGAATTGTACATTTTCTGAACATCTGACCCATATGCATGCGTTTAGGGAGACACAATAGCTATTTGTTCTCTTGTCACTGATAGTAGGGGAGGTAGTCCTCCTAGGGGACAGGTAAGGACTTAATGAATAGGGGACATGCACCAGCGACTGAGCAAGTCATAAGGTAAGGACAGGAGAATAGAATGATGGCTTTAACTCAGGTGGAGTGACAATTAGCTTTTTTACCATTTCTCTATAAGCAATTAACATGATAGTCATAATCAGGGAATATAATTGCCTACATTAATTTCTAATGCATTATTTGATTATATATAATATATAATTTTTTCATTTTAAGATTTCATTTATACTTGGTAAACCGACTCCCCTTTTCGGGGTTAGTTCTGTCGGGCCAAGCTATTTGGAAATCAATTGGCATAAATGCAACCTTCTACTGCATGTTCTGCGCTTCCCAATATCAACTGATAGACTGCAGGCTACCAATATTGCAATTGCAATTGAAGTAGCAATGCACGAGAGTATATGGGTCCGATTTTCAGAAAATTTACAATTCTTCTTCATAAATCTCCTCAAATAACCAACATTTCAGACGAAAATAAACTTCAAAATACAGTTCCACCTAACCAACCAGATTGCTAGCGTCAATGCAATGCCAAATATACTCGAATTTACCTAGTATTGGCCAAATTGCAGCCTAATTTGGCAGAATTTACTAAATGTGTACAGCTGCCAATTGTACATTTTCTGAAAATCTGACCCTCATGAACCTTCATATGATACTCTGTTACCATGGGATACCACCATGGGACAGGTTGCAGTACTTTGTCACTGTCACTTAATTGCCTCTGAGACAACCATTTATATTAATTCCAGTGGATATTGATGTGACTGGGTCATTCTTGCTCCACTAAATCCAATATCTCAGGCGATAGATGAATTGGCCACCATTTCTCATGTATGTGTGTATTCGCTGCTGTGCGTTATGTCTTCTCCCACCATTGATCGATCATAATAACATACGATCAAATCAGATTATCCATTCATTCCCATAGATGTAATAAACAATTGCAGGGCATTAACAAATGCAATATGATGCATCTATAAATTACCACAGACATGATGGCTCCAGTTTAGCCCAACCATTCAGCACAATTGTTCTATGCATTAACTAGCAAAGCTTGCTAGAGTATTGATGACTGACAGATAGATTGAGATTCCATGGCTTCTGTTTAGCCCAACCATTCAGCACGAAGTAGGCGTCCGATCACTGACATACCATTCTTATCTGATCTGAGGGTTTGGACCTAGAGTGTAACTAGCAAAGTATGCTAGAGTATCGATGACTGACAGATAGATATTTCATGGCTCCAGTCTAGCCAGACCATTCAGCAAAATTGTTTTATGCATTAACCAGTCTATAGGCCCAAAGTTGAGAGTCCCTTCAAACGAAGGGAAAGCCTCTCGCCTCAAACCGCAAAGTGCCATTATAATTCCATTAAGACCGCAAAATGCTATTATAATCCCATTAAAACGCCGAGGTCTAGGCCAGGAAAACCAATTACCGAAGTAGGCGTCCAATCACTGACATACCATTCTTATCTGATCTGAGGGTTTGGAGCTAGAGTGTAACTAGCAAAGCATGCTAGAGTATCGATAACTGACAGATAGATAGATATTTCACCGAATTCCAAGCAAAAGCCATATAATATTCTGCAAGTTGTGATTAAAGATGAGTAAACAACACATTACACAATGTAAAACAATGGATAGTGGGATCTGGAGTGACGACCCACACACATCCACCATTTATGAACCAACTGCTCCCGGCAAGATGACTATTATCACCAAGCCATCAGGACCATTTCACGTCCTTAATTAGTCTTTTATGTGTGTAGGCTTATGTTGATTATGAGAAACTACATTTAATGGCTACCAAATATGGCTCAAATGCAGGTGAAGACTCTAATACCATCTTGATCCGACTATAATTATGCAAATCGACCCAAGCCACAATTAATACAGGGTCATTATCCTCTGTATAATTGTATAAACATTCAATGCACCAGAGCGATGAATATTCATAGGGTTTCTACCATATGATTATAGCGTGTATTTTTCGAGACAAATAAGTACAAATTTACCAGGGGCCATCGGTGGCACATGAATTATGTATGGTCGTGATCACACACGTGTCTCAGCATGACATGAGACGGGATATTTACATTTGGAAGAGATGCTCAAGTATATAAGAAGGTTTATGCAAATAATAATAATGGGATTTGCATCGGGCTTGAGATGGGATGTGCCTTTAGTGGAGGATAATGGCGAAAGAATGTAGAAAATAGTTAGCGTCAAAGTGGTCGCGACGCAGAGCCTTTCCCACAAAGCCCAGAGTTAACGATTTCATCCCAGAAAACAACTACGACTGCCTTCCCGACGACGAATATCGGAAGTCTTTTTGCTAACGATTAGGACAATATCCCCTTAGCAGTTTTACGCAGCTGCCTCTGGTACATTTCACAGAATACTAGAGAAGCATTAAATCCCTTTTACTAACCTACTGCAAATGGTAATAAAATATGGCGCCAATGCAACCCATATGTTAGATTTCCCATCAATTTCATTATCGCCTGTATTTTTCGACAATACTTATGATGTAAGCATGCATGTGCATAGGATAAAACCCTTTCAATGCAAGCATACATATGTGCATTTAGGTAAAACCCTTTCAATGCACCGTTATGCCACCACTCTTATACTCCTCCTAAACCGTTGCATCAGGTTGAGTAATGTGTATAAATGAAGGTAAATGATATGCTGCGGGAATAGGGGATTTGCATAGCCACCATTTTGAATCTTGATTTGCATGGAATTATGGGACTAATGGTACAGTGTAAAATCTATAGAAAACATGCCATGTTCAGCATGAACTATTTATCAATGCTGCAGTGTCAATATTGATGTGTTATACATGTTTCCATGACACAAGTTCCCATCTTTTCCTTGGTTTTCACAGATCGTTTTTACAAGCTGTGATATTGGGGGAAACATTCTTGCGATTTTCGAAAAAATCTATCCAAATAATTGTACGTCAGATTTCAACAGAATCTATCCCATGGTGCACTGCAGTAGGCATGCGCAGTGAGACATGCAAATCCCCTATTAAATGGCGAGACAGATACATGCACAGAGCAGCAGATGAGTGCCATATGTTAGCTCTACACTTAAGCCGATTAACTATAGAAGGATTTATCTAAAACCAGATGAGACAAGCCTGAAGCGCCTTAACTCATGATAAACCATTCTTCATATGGATCATTTTCAGAAAATGTACAATTCGTCTTCACTAATCATCTCAAATAGCCCACATTTAAGACAAAAATTAGCTTCAAAATATTCAACATAACAAAACTCATACTTTAAATCAATGCGATACTAAATATACTCAGATATACCCGGCATTCTCCGTTTTTCAGCCTGATTTAGGAGAATTTTTTAAATATGTAAAGCTGCCAATTGTACATTTTCTGAAAATCTGACTCATATATAATATACATAATGCGCATTTGTATTTGAATCTATCTCAAAATAAACATTACGCCATTATATTTGTACTCGAAACACAGCATCGGTTTTAACAAAATCAGAACCGCTCATTCCATATGACAAGCGTGAATTGAGGAGAGAACAAAAAGCGTTAAAGCGCTCTTCTGCCCTTGTTGAGTTCCTCCTCCCCTTGCTGCTGTTATCCCCCGTGCATGCATGCACGATGCACGAGCGTGCCGCGTACGGTTACATGCTACTAATTGTCTCAACATCTGCCGTGCTCGAGCACTTGTCAATCACTCACCAGATAATGTTTTCATAACGTCAGCATGGTTTATCACCACCATCTCAGCCAGACAGACCTCTCCCTCTCCATCTCCCTCTCCCTCTCCCTCTCTCTCTCCAACTGGGCTTTTATCAATGGACAAAGGCTCCCCAACCCCCCAACCCCCACCCCCACCCCCCTTGCCATCCCTTTTCCTGATTGTTGGCAGCCATTACCGGCCATTAATAATAATACGACCCCCAGGCAAATATGGAATCTAACACCGGGAAAAGTCTCAATTAGATTCATAGCTCCTCTAGCTACCACCTCTCCAAGATGGTTACCCTGTGGAGGGCTGTAGTTTCTGCTTAATGGGTCCCTCTGTGAAGTTTCAGTAACGATCGCAATGGATTTATGAAGAGAGAAGAAAACCTATTCATAGTTAATTTTTAACATTGCACAGACGATGCCCTAGCGTGCACTTAAGCTCGGTTCTCAATATCATTCTCGAGTTTTAAGCTCAACGCACTCGCTGCGGATCTGTAGAGACAGACAGGTGGTGCAGAGGTACACCAATAAATATTGGCCAGAAATAGGACAGCTTTTTTTAAATAATTTAATAATCAAGACTAACTCCACACACAGGTTGCCTTTTTGCTTTTGCTGATGGTTGGTTTGACAAGCGCCACAAGGAAAATGAATTATATCAGGGCCATTAGACCCTGTGAATTTGATTTCGTGCCATTGTCATTCCCAAGCAACAAGCCATGCAAGCAATAGCGATTGTGACAGCCACCCATCCGCATCTACAGGCCCCTTATCGCTATCTTTTGGCCGGAAACAATTCGCAGAAATTAATCCAATTTGTTATGACACACTCTCCCGAGCAAAATTCATTTATACCTGATTGGCACATGCGAGTGACAGAATTAATTTGGGTCAATTTAATCTACAGGGTGTGACGGACCCTTGACCCCAGCGGGGAGTATAGTTGTCAAGGTGATAACCTCTAGGGACCCTCCCCTACACTCAACCCTTACTACAGGGGAGGGGGGGGGTACTCTATTGTAGTGATTTATATCAAGCAAAGCACAATTGTTGGTGTTGTCCAAGCTTGCAAAAAGATAACAGCATAGGATCTATTCTCGTTCTTTGAGGTTTCAATATATGTATTTTTTCAGATTTCATTCAGAGGATTATGATAGTATATCACACGGGTAATCACAATATAATATGCTCCTCACCAGTCAAAATAAAGGTACATTATCTTCACAAATCAAAATGAAGTAATTTAACATGCGATTTAACCAAACCAAACCAAACGTTGATTTATAAAGTAATTCACTATATATTGATAATATACAAATATCTGTAAATCATCATTTATATATGGAGCACCCCCCCCCCCTCCTCCTCCTCTACCCCCTGGGTTTATATTGTCGGCAGGGTTGGCGTGCCAAGGCCGGCAGATGCACGGCCGATGGGGCGTGAGATTGGCTGACTGTCCGTCATGAGTAGTATGGACAGTTGGGGCCTTGGCGCAGGCGCACGCCACATAATAAACAATTGCATGCCGGGACAGGTGATCTATCTGGTGCCTTTCAGTGCCAATCCATATACCATTGACTCTTGTAGCCGACGTCTCTGATTTTATCCCTCCATTTCTAGCACCATTTCCCCCCTGCGTCTATGGCCATATTAGAGAGTGTCACGTGATATATGTATGTCGATGCTGATTGGCTATTGTTTTTTATCAATGCGCCAACTTTGCGGGTATCTCTACTATACCATGCACCACCTCTCTCTCTGTCACTGTCTCTCTCTCTTTCTCTCTCTCTCTCTCTCTCTCTCTCTCTCTCTCTATCCCTCTCCTAGGGCGGTACCGACATTTCATATCACTTCTTCTGCCTTTTTGTGCACTTACTTCTAGAGGGGCAGATCTAGAAATGTTCGATATGAATGAGGTAAAGGGATTGGCCATCTAATATAGATCTTTGTCTGCAGTAGGGGCAGCTATATTCGGAGGCACTCGACTCTCTATGGAGGCCGTTCCATCTTTGAAGTCAATGTCATATAGGGGTATATATGACATACACGGATCTGCCTTTCAAGACACGTGACTAGAGGCAACTCACGCGAGATAAAGGTCCGTTATAGGATCCACTCCACTCTAAAGACTTTCATTTGGGAATCATGAAGCGAACACACACTAGGGGGTACTCTGAAAGTGTGTTTGGCATGGTTACTAGGATGATTTCCGCTCCTATTCAAACTAATGGTAAAAGTGTGAAAAGCTATGTGTAAAGTAGGGGAAGAATGTTAATCATGCTTCTTAACATGCCATGAACATGCTTGAATGTTGCTGTCACCGTGGTGATCAGTTAATGAAAGACATCTCTTCACCTATGGCATATATTGACAGTCATTGCCTGTACCTACGCCCACTTGACGCACCTTTAAGGATGGCAAACCGTGAATCCCTACTGTCAGTTATCCTCACCTCCTGCCCCTTGCCACTGTCACACCTTACATAGCCACAGAAAAGTGACAACAATGAATTTACACGTTGGGCCTCCTCACCGGCCCCCCTGCTGTCAGCTTGAGTTAGGTCGTCATTGTGACACTGTCACTTGACTTGAGGGTCGTCTATGGAGGATCCTTCATTCAACAAGAGCCTGTGAATCTTACATGCGACAGATCGCAGTGAATACCCTGCGATGACGTCACGCGTCTCGCTTTTGTTCTCGCTGACTTCAGAGCGCAAAGTGGATGCGTGGATGCGTTCGCGTAGGAAAATAAGCTATACTTGTAACTCATTAATTGGGTGTAACTAGGCGCGGGCAGGTGGGGATTGTGGGTTAGGCACGGTAATGGACAATACTGGACACTTTAATCGGCGCAATACACGCTGAGAGAGTGGGCGATAATAGAACGAACGAGATGTTGTCAGGGAGGCGAGAATGGATGAATTGCAGAGAGAATAAGACATTAACCGATTTAAACGATTGATAGTTGCTTGGGAAAGTCGGGGGTGGCCGTGGCATGTGGTATCGAACATATCAAGATCATCAAATCGAACCGCGTGCGAAATATCTCTGTTATGTTTTTATTACTTTTTCTCGTGACTAATGTCATCAAGATGCCTTCACTCTAGTTTACCTATACTGTTGGGATTCACCATTAGGTTGAAAAGAGCTTGTAAATCTTGCTATTTCATAATGAATTCATGAACGGTAGAGGCCCAGATTATGGATTAACTATTGGGTCAGATTTTCAGAAAATGTACAATTAGCAGCTGTACACATTTAGTAAATTCTGCTAAATTAGGCTGCAATTTGGTCAATACTAGGTAAATCCGAGTATATTCGGCATTGCATTGATTCTAGCAACATGTTTGGTTAGGTTGAACTGTATTTTGAACTTTATTATCGTCTGAAATTTGGGTTATTTGAGAAGATTGGCGAAGTTGAATTGTACATTTTCTGAAAATCTAACCTATTACAATAGATCTAGAGGGGAAATGGAGGATTCGCTTATATTGGATGGAGCGGCATCATGGACGGGTCGGTGCGTCCAAACTATTAGAATTATCCTTAGAATCAGTTAGATATACCTAGTGTTTAATAGCTTCAGTCTAAGGAGGCTAATTCAACAGAACTTACATAATGTGTAGAGCTGCCGGTTGTACATTTTCTGACGACCTGGCCCTTTGTAAGTTTGTATATAATATACACCGGTAAAACAATCGGTGTTAAGAAAGGGATTAAATGGGTATAACCCACAACACCCCTTTGAAAGAGTTTGGATTAATCCAGAACTTGTCCAAATTTTATGGGCAAACATGTTTTTTTTTGTCATTTAAGCAAATAAGGAATCAGGTGCAATTAGGAGATGTTCTCTTGTTTCACAAGTGGAACCATGCAAAGGACATGTTTCCATGGAGTGAGTGAGTGGGTGAGATTGGTTGCTTTACTCCCTTATCAACACATTTAATATGGAGTTAATGTTACAAGGGAGCATGTGGCTAAAACATACCACAATTAATTAATAGAATCGCTACATGTTCACAACATGTTCAAAACACATGTATACATTTCCGCTGTTGCTACCATTATAATTATACATGTTTACCACCTTCTCATTGCGTTTAATTCCTGTGTCACGAAAATGGGAAATGGAAAATTATCGCAGGACAGTAGGTAAACGTTAATTACAAAAATCGGTTGACTTGTATAACACTGAGTGTTACTAGAAAACTACCCCCTTTGTAGCCACTAGGAGAAGGGAATATCTTCGAAGCCTATTTAGACCCCATTTAGTGATAAATCAGGCAAAGTTTTTCATCTTTTTGTTTGTGGCGAGGGGATTATATATTCGCAGTTCTTTGTTACCTACGTCGATTAACATCTCGATAAAGAAAAGAGGCCCGGCTATAGACCACAGTGCCGCATTATCCAAGGGAGGCTATATGAATGGGACATATGGGTGGATGGTATGGGTGCCTGACAGCACAGAGAATAGATGAAATATGAAGACAATTTGGGCGGCGAGGAGTTGAGACCAGACTCATAGACTCCCCACGACAAACATTGGATCGACGTCTGTGGCTTCGATAATATTTAGGGTATTTTATGATATTACGCTTATTTAAAGCATGGTAAAATTGTACTATTTGGGGGTTACGGTTCAATTTGGGTCAGATTTTTAGAAAATGTACAATTGGCCTTCACCAATCCTCTCAAATAACCCAAATCTAAGAGGAAAATCAGGTTCAAAATACAGTTTAATATAACCAGACAGATGTATTGAATGGATACAATACAGAATAGACTCAGCTATACTCAGTATTTATCATTTTTCACTCTAATTTAGCAGAATCGGATAGATGTGTAGAACTGTAGATTGTGCATTTTCTGAAAAGCTGAACCATTTATGCTTTGTTCCAAGGAGATATAATTTGAATAAGAACTTTTACTATCAAAGGTAGTTTGCTGTTCTTTTAACTATGGAGAGGAAGAAGAACATATGTAATTGTTTGCAATCTATAAATCTAAGGTCGAAGTGCATTCTTTGAATGATCACATTTCACCATTTTTTCACCACTCAGTGCCAGTGGTAATTGTGATGTAATTGTTGTATTTGCATTACAAACCTGGTCTAATTCTCTTAAAGAAATAAAATTGAAAGTAGTTTATATCAAAATTCGCTACTATATTCCCAGGTCAAAACAGGAAATGTGACCATGAATGGTTTCAACCTATCTTTAACAGCTGAAACATTATAAATATCGGAAAGTGCCCCAAACACTGTTGCTAGGTTGCCTAAGAAATACGCAATATTTGTTTTGTATTTCTAAGCGACAGCACTACAACACTAAAATATGTGTTTGTTAAAGGTGTAAGTATGTAATTACCACCGCTTGACATATCTACATATAATTAGAGCATTTTAAGTTTAACAACCTGTTTGTGTAAGAGTGTGAGGAAGTATAAGACACGTTAAGCTTTGATGGACATCTTAATAACATAATTGCATTTCATAATTGGCCGATAAGTTAGTGAATTTCAAGGGGCCTCGCCGGTAGGGGATTAGAATGAGGTAAATAGGTTCTATTTGTGCGCATTTAACGGTCCGTTGAAACATGGTTATAAATGATCTGGCTTGGAATCATTTGATCTTTCACATCAAACCCATTCAGGGGTACGAGTAAATCTAAAGGCTCCCAATCAAAGGATTTGTATTAGTTCTAAAATGTTAAATGAATCCCCCAACCAGACAAATACTCAATTAAAAAGTTCCTCGGACCAGCAGCTTTTTAATTGGATTGGATTCTCTCAATTCCCGGTTTACTGTGGCGGTTATTCAAGGGACTAACTTTTAAATGGGTTTTAATAGAGTTCAAATGGAATGTCACTGATTCGGTTGGTGTATAAGTGAAAGCGGTGAGTGAACTGTGAGTTAAGAGGACTTAAAGGTAAGGAATGGGTGGAGTGTAGGAGGAGGAGGAGGAGGAGCGCAAGTACTCTCTCTATTTACTATTGTCTCTTTCAATTAGGGCTGACACGTCGTATAAGGGTCAGATCTAGGAGAAAATGTACGATTCGCCTAGACCAAACCTCTCAAATAACCCACATTTAAGGCAAAAATGAGCTTCAAAATGCGGTTTAACTAATAACATAACACAACTGATACTATAAATCAATGCGAGACCAAATATTGTCAGATATACCCGGTATTCACTATTTTTCGGCCGAATTCAGCAGAATTTCCTAAATGTGTAGAAATATATTGTACATTTTCAGAAAATCTGACCCATAAGGGTTTGAAGGGAACCAGTCGGCGTCTGGACCTTATCTCTATTGACAATTACCTCTTTGTAACAGCCAGGCCTAATGCTAAATTCACAATTATTATCTAAATTTGTTCCCAGGCCCTTGTCTATGGGCTACTTCCCACTTCTGTTACTGCCCATCCGTTTGATTATACCACGCCTAAAATATCCATATCTCACATCCAAATATTTTCAATCGGGCCTGACGGAGAATGGCATCGGTTCGGCAATTTAGCCCTGGCTAAAATATTCAAATCAAATTTGATTACGTCTCGTTGCTAATTGCCCAACGTCTAACATGTGTCAATTAGGGAACGAGGCTTAAACTGCAGGAGGCAGAAATGGTGGAGAAAAATCAACATTTTCAGGGCAGCTATCAAGGCAGCCAAAGAAGTACTGTCTGCCGAAAGCTGTTCTACTCCGCCATAAGTCCTTAAGTGGACGGCTTGACAAATAAAGGCTGGCAAATCACCTTAAGGCAAGTGTTGATTATTCTTCATAGTGGATTATAACTGGGAGCACACGTGTTGTATGTTGTCATTCAGAAGCAAAGACCAAAGCGAAACCTTAACATACACAAATTTCTCAGCTCATTGTGACCACGGGTTGAGTGTGTTTGGTGCTTGTACCTTTACTGACACAATAGCTGGCTGCTTTAGCTACCAAGGCCAATATAAACATTAGGCTGCTCTAACACAAGCAAAAAGGCTAAAACCCCAAGCAGCAAGGTCCGTGGCCGGCTGTCTCGCAAGCCAGCGATAAATACTTGATGTAATGTTGTCTTTGCACCTTAGTATTAAGTTGTACATTGGCCGGTCCCTATATAGACCTGGTGGTACTGAGCGCAAGGACACATTTGTAAGCATAAAACGCGTTTATATACATTCCTCAGATTAGCAATTAAGAGCTGGAACACATGCGGATGTATTGTTATATTTCGTTAATTGCCTGAAAAGAAACTGTAGCCGGAGAAATTACATTTATTGAAGATAGGAATAGGAAGAATTACCACCTTTATTTCGCTGGGGTATTTTTTCTCGGAATTCAATCAACTCACCTGCAAAAAGAAAGTAAAATTAGATTAAAATAAGATTTTTATTGTGATTCGATATACATGTGATAATGGCAGTGATCAAACAGTGAAATGGGCAAATTGACAAGAACAAACATTGTCACAAAATAATTCTTTGCTTCTACATCGGTCTAACCCAAGGTCAAAATAGCAGGCTGGACAGAAGGCCCTTCTGGTGTCCAATAGCACAGACTGCCCTTGGTCAGCTCATACAGGTACAAAGCATCTCCCTGACCACTGCCCCCCATCGAAGGCCCTTGTCTGGGTGACCTCTCACTGCCTTATGTCCCTTTATCAAATCCTGGTCACATGCCCAGTGCCCTTTTAAAAAAAAGCACACATGACAAACAAGGACCAGAGCGTTTCATCTGTACTTGTTTGTACTGCCCTCTCTAAACAATGACACGACCCTGGAGATCTCTGATCCAGGTACTTCCAGCTTCAAAGATCTCCAAGTCACTTGCTTGGTTTAGTTAAAGGGATAATGTATATGAGGCATTAAGAGCAGAATAAATAGCAGATAACCTATGCATAACTGCCATTAAGGTGAACATTCTTCACCCTGTGCTCTATGAGAAAATGGGATTTACAAGCAGCGTTCCAAGCGCAAGGAATGCTGGGACACGCTTTTCACACTTCCTTCCCAGGGGTCACTGCGAATAACGGTCATCGGTCAAGGTCAACAATATGCACACCAAAGTCAAGGTCATCTGAGCTACCAGGTTCATCATGTCGGCCAATGTGACCTTTGCCTCCAACATGTGACCTTGACCGCCATGCCTTGCCTTTGCAAATAAACCCAAGTTTGTTCACTGCCTTCAAACCCTTAAGAAGTTAATAGTAAACTCGTTTGTCATCGCTGGATATTTGACAAGGAATTGGCTTTGAGTGACAGAGGACAGGTGGGGAGGGGAGACGGGTGCATGTTGTGGCAAGGTTACAAGTCAAGGGTTCAGGTTTCCCTAACACAAGTACAAAACCTGAAACCCTGCAGGCTTTCAACGAGCTGCTCTGTGAGCTCCTCTTCTCCTCCTCCTCCTCCCACCACACACAGATAAGAATTGCTCGCATATCACATAACCACGAAACGTTGCCCAGGGCTTCATCTTGTATTGCTCCTACACTCTGTTTGAGACCTACTTAGAGTAAACATCAAGGCGTCCCAATGGTAAGCCTACGACGAGCCGCTCCAAGTAAATCTCGAATAGAGTGTACACTCTCAGAAAAAGCTTCTCTTGAGGTTCCTAGATGAACCCTAGGAGTGTTTAATTTGCACTAAGAATCCTTCTCGATATTTTGGGCATTGAAATAAATTGAACAGTTTTTTAACTCAAACTCACAGGGCTCTTCCTGAAAGCTTAGTTGATTAAATAATGCAGGATTTAAGTGCATGTATAGATGAACAGATGTGCACTCCCCCATGCTAAGAAATAAATGTCTAATAGGGTCGTTAAGCCCTGCACACACACAGCCGATTTGCCTCCCGATTGTCCCCCGATTTAGGTCTTCTGGTGAATCCTATGATTTGATTTCCAATTCTGGTTCATGTTATTTCAAAAACATAAACAAGGATTAAAACTGAAATCGCAGGATTCACCAGAAGACCTAAATCGGGGGACAATCGGGAGGCAAATCGGCTGTGTGTGTGCAGGGCTTTATTAAAGAATATTTCCAGCAAACAGTAACTTGTCAAGCGCGTAACGTCCATGCATGCATTAGATTCGCTGTCGACGAACATTGCTACATGCGTATAACACGGACCATTACAAGTAGCGCCCATAACCTGGCGGCAGACATGTTTTCCCGTCCACATTGTTATCAGTAATTACATTAGGCGTTCATCTCTCAGCTCGGCGGGGGAGGATTGGAGAGGACGCCGGGGTGCAGGGGAAAAGATACAATGAAATTTGTGTTCGCGGCTGCTTTTTGCTTGCTAACCCCAAGGGAGGGACAGCATACCTGGTGAGAGAGGAGATAAATATTGACATAAAACCTGTCAGTCTCCACCCCTTAACTCTCTGAGGTGATGACAGAGTGAGAGAGCTTCAAATCATGATCCCAGAGTAGACATGCATACTTTATATAATCTGCACTTAAATCTGTAGGTGAGGTGTCCATCAAGATCAAGCCTTATCTCACAAACCCATTAGATTCACTTGTTTTGCCAAATCTCTGGACCATTTCGCAGCAAGGAAAATTAAATCGAGTTCGCGATTGAAACCATTAAAACCAGATCGATCAATCGGAAAGTGAAAGGATTGATGTGTGATAATTAAAAGGGTGCGGTGCAATCTGCATTTCTTTAATAAAGGAATCATGGTTAATGGATCAAGGGTTTTGCAAACAAACCCACTGCAGATAGACACAAGCAATTTATGAATAAACTCACGCAATGGGAACTTGTTAACGTTCCCCGAGGGATGCTTTTATTGAATTAAACTCCATTGCACTTATTCCACCCAAAGGGGACTCACGAGTCCCGAGTGCAGTGTATAGGAAGGGGGTAAGATCGATGTTTATGTTTTATACGCCCTTATTTGAGCTGGGGAAACATTAGCAGGCCCAGTTTTTATTACTAGGCTTATGAGAGTATTTTGTGACTGTTGACACAGCGAGGAGTTTACAGGGCGAGTGAGATAAAGCAAGAGCCTGGAAACTGAAGGATCGCACGCTTTACATACAAACTGTAGAAAGCTGGGTTTTTCATCATCAACCGCCAAAACGGTACAGAAATAGACATGAAGCAAACAAGCAAGGTTTGGCTGGCGGCTGACAGATAGGGTAAAAAGAGAGAGACATTTCTTCTGGAATTCATTTGAAATAAAGAAGGAAATTCCCTCTTTGGGAATGTAAGTAGGACATTAATACACATTTTTTTAAGTAAATCCTAATAGAGTGTGGTTTGAATCTAGCTGGGGGGTGGGGGGAATTCACATCGGAAATGAACACACGAACAAAAACAGGACATTTCTTCTGCAATTCATTTGAGCAAAAGAAGGAAAGTCCCTCTTTGGGAATGTAGGGCATTAATACACATTTTTTTTACTAAATCCCAATAGAGTGTGGTTTGAATCTAACTGGGGGAAAATCCATATCGAAAATGAACACACGAACAGAAAAAAAAACATTTCTTCTGCAATTCATTTGAAAAAAAAGAAGGAAATTCCCTCTTTGGGAATGAAGGTAGACGAATAACACACATTTTTTTAGTAAATCCTTATATAGTGTGGTTTGAATCTAGCTGGGGAAAAATCCACATCGGAAATGAACACACACACAAAAAACTTTGAAAATGAAGCAAATCATGCGTTATCTTCTCTACTCATGACATCGCTTTGATCAGGACGAGCCACAAATCAATCTATCGCGCAATTTGATCCAAGCATCGAAGAATGCAATCTTCAGATCTTCATCTTTCATCTCGGTTTGTCACATTCCCATTGCCCTCCTTGCGCCGACGACGCCAGAAGAGAAAGTGGTGAGAAATCTGAGTCACACAGCTTTGAGCGCCAGAAAAATGGCCTTATGTCCCGACGCTTATAATGTCCTGACGCTTATAAGTGTATGAGGGTCAGATGTTCAGAAAATGTACAATTCGCCTTCACCAATCCTCTCAAATAACTCTTATTTAAGACAAAAATGAGCTTCAAAGTGCAGTTTAACATAACAGAGCTGATACTTTAAATCAATGCGATACCAAATATACCCGGTATTTTTATTTTTTCAGCCTAATTTAGGAGAATTTTCTTAATGTGTAGAGCTACACATTGTACATTTTCTGAAAATCTGACCCATATGAAATCCAGGGAGCTTTAGCATCTTCCTTATCAGTGGAAGCCTCTATAGATTTAATTAAGGGTAGTAGTGAGTCACAGAACACCCTACAATCTCTTGTTATTGTTATACAGATTCGGTTGCTTAGAAATATTGTAACCTTTAATGGACTTTAGACCGGTGCAATGGTCCTATTATTCTATGTTACATCACAGAAGCCCCAACACGTCCCCTGTGCATACCTGGGCTGGGTATTGTAGTGGGGTTAGGGTGAGAATTAATTATTACCCCGAACCAGATTGGGATGGGTAACAATAGACACCAAGTCACCCTCTTCAAACCTGCAGCCAACGAAACCCAATCCCTATTATTTGACCCAGGTTGTAAACATATGGGTCAGATTTTCAGAAAATGTACAATTGGCAGCTCTACATATTTGGTAATTTCTGCTAAATTCTGTTAAAATATGATAAATTTTGGGTATATCTGAGTATATTTGGTATCACATTGATTTAAAGTATCAGTTCTGTTATGTTAAACTGCATTTTGAAGCTGTTTTATGTCTTAAATGTGGGTTATTTGAGAGGATTAGTGAAGGCGAATTGTACATTTTCTGAAAATCTGACCCATATAAATTTAGCTCCACCTCTTCCTTGAAAGTTTGAGAGGAGAGTTCACACAATAGGCAGCAGTGCTAAAGGGTACAATAGAAGAATAAGATTACACACAAGTAAATTCAACGGTTCATATAAGGTCTAGAATGCTATGTATAATATGCGGAATTCCTACACGACCCATTACAAAGCTCCTCATTCTTTCGTAACTCCTGCAATTTGTGAAGTTCAAACACAAAAAAAGGCCCAATCCTCCTCTCGTCGTCTGAAGAACCAGGGCTCGTGTGGACCTTTTATACAGCAATGCCTCAAAGAATTCAGGCCATAAAGGAGTTCATGCACTTGGAGTTACATTAAGCAAAGCTGTTTACTATAAACTGCGCGGTGGAAACTTTTCAAACCCGGGATACTTGAACTTTGTGGCATTCATTCCTCTGCTTACAATATGAACTCACCTTACCTCCACGCTTAAGGCAATGCATCCCAGTCTAGGCTCAGAGCTGTGAGGGTCCCTCTAAACTGAGGGAAAGCCTCTCCAGTCTAGGCTCAGAGTTGTAAGAGTCCCTCTAAACTGAGGGAAAGCCTCCCCAGTCTAGGCTCAGAGTTGAGAGAGTCCCTCCAAACTGAGGGAAAGCCTCTCCAGTCTAGGCTCAGAGTTGAGAGGGTCCCTCTAAACTGAGGGAAAGCCTCTCGCTTCGAACAGCACAATACCATTATAATTCCATTAAGACGCTTACTCCAGGGCCGGGAAAGCCAGTAGCGCAGTAGGCGTGCTATCACTGACACACCATTCATATCTGATATGAGAGGCTGTGAGACTAGACTGATCCACTGTGGCGAAAGAAAACCACCAAACGGATCCAGCTTCAGCGTTTAAAATTCCAATGTGTAAAGAAAAAAGTGGTGGGTCAGCTTCGAGTTACTCTGACTTGAGTAATCCTATGCTGGAGGCCTCAGCCGCCAGGTACAATGCGATTAACTATAGTTGGTTTATGGGATCGAGTTCCGAAGGCGCTTGTAGTAGAAATGACCACCGGAATGTAGCCATGCCATACTAGCACAGGAAACCCAGACACATTACGTTAACTGATGTGTATAATAAAAGGTGTGGGAGAAGGAAAGAAGCAAGCATGTATTATATACCATCTGTCAAATATCAGCGCCGTTGCTCGTTATTGGAGCTGGAGTGAGTGGGACTGGATTTGGCAAAAACAAGAAGGAAGGCATAAACCTGCCCCTGGGGACGGGGGGGGGGGCGGTCCCCGGGGAGGGCACAGAGATGTCCTGCTGGGCAGCCTGTGGTTTGACCAGTGGGCAGCCTGTGGTTTGACCAGGACAACTGGTGGGAAAGGCAGAGATAATAATGGCACATGGGTCAGATTTTGGGAAAATGTACAATTGACAACTCTACAAATTTAGGGAATTTTACTAAATTAGGCTGAAAAATGATGAATATCATGTATATCTAAGTATATTTTGTATCACATTGATTTATAGTATCAGTTCTGTTATGTTAAACTACATTTTGAAGCTCATTTCTGTCTTAAAAATGGGTTATTTGAGAGGATTGGTGAAGGTGAATTGTACATTTTCTGAAAATCTGACCCAGATAATAATGGCACATTCCTGTGTCTGGACATTGCCCCATGCAGCAAGAGGGGGTGACCACTGGGTATGTCACCGCTAGGGGGCAGTGTGATGAGGGGTGAAATGAGAGTGGTTTAATATAGCACGCATCATATCTCTTAATTTGTTGTTTAATTTGGAAAGTTTATACAAAGTTACAATTTGTAATTTTGAAGCTAACGCTAATAATATTGTAATACAGTTACCACGGGAAATGCGTAATATTAACTATTTACTCAAATGTCAGGTCAGAATCCCATGTTTATCAATCCATGATGGTGTCATGTGTGCCATTTGTGACTCTATACGTCCATGGCCACATGACGTCCACTAATAACCACATTCAGTGGAATCAAGAATGCAAAGAATGAATGTCGGGCTGGGGAGGGGGGGGGGGGGGGTGATACAGCAAGCCCCTAACAGAGTGGGTAGGAACTGGCCACTGGGGAGAGCCATGGCAAAATTATGAATAAACTCCAAATATTAACAGGGCACATTATATTACAGTTATACTTAATACAAATGTCTCCATAAACAATGTAATGTATTAACGTAATTTTATGTTATTGTAATTATAGATAACATAACATATGCACCAGGCAACATATGAAACCAATCATTCACCGATTATGTCTACTTGATATGATTGATGCATGTGGCCTTAAATGGAATAATAATAAAATTACAGTTCACGACTAGTTTTTCTTCTTTAGATTACAAAGAACCCCCTCCATTCTAACAGCAAGAACCCAGATGACTATAAATGAAGCATGGTATATGAGGGTTTGCTGTAGCACAAGCATTTGTAACGCGTCCAGTTGCATGGGTAGAATGTATAGTGTCCAGGGATTTTCAGAAAATGTACAATTGGCAGATCAACAAATTCCGTAAATTCTGCTAAATTAGACCGACAAATCGTCAACACTATATAGGTGCCTTGATTCAAACAATCTGTTAGGTTATGTTGAACTGTATTTTGAACCTGATTTTTGTCTTAAATTAGGGTTATTTGAGAGGATTGGCGAAAGTGAATTGTACATTTTCTGAAATTCTGACCCGTATAGTGTCCAGCGATATAATAAATGAATGAACCGCTCCAGCGTATTACAGGAATTGCTCCTGATTAATGAGAGTGACTCACGCGAGCAAGTTAACACTGGCCTCAAACCATCCAGCCAAGGTACATGGGTCAGATTTTCAGAAAATGTATAATTGGCAGCTCCATACATTTAGGAAATCCTTCTAAATTTGGCTGAAAAATGATGAATACTGGGGTATATCTGATTATATTTAGGATCGCATTAATTTAAAGTATTCGTTCTGTTATGTTAAACTGCATTCTGAAGCTCACTTTTGTTTTAAATGTGGGTTATTCGAGAGGATTGGCGAAGTTAAATTGTACATTTTCTGAAAATCTGACCCGTATACAGTCAACACACCAGACAGTGAAATATACTGATCCTGTAACAAGCATCTTTAACTTTAAAAGGATGTCAGTAAACAGAGGGGAAGAAGTCCCCGAGGGGAGCAGAGAGATGGGCTTAGGATTATACTTGGGATTGGATTTCAGGCATGAGAACTCACGGGTGGCTATCAGCTTCTTTATGGACTGCAGCAGAAAGTGACTGCTTTTTGGCTAGGAAAGTTGGCAGCCCAGGGAAAACCTTTCGCGTACATGATCTGAAACTTCAGCTTTCCCAGAATAAAACAGAACATGCAAGAATATTCATGGCTCATATCACCTTAATAGGGATCTGTTGTAAATGTAAGGTGCATTAAACCAAAGAGTTTTTTTGATTAAATGTAAAGAAACATATAAATGAGATTAGGCAGTCTAGGCTCACAGCCTCTAAGATCAGAAAAGAGTGGTATCAGTGATTGGACGTCTACTGCGCTAATGGCTTTCCCAGCCCTGGAGTAGGGGTTCTAATGAGATTATAATGGATTTTGCTGTTTAATTGGAGCAGGAGGATTTCCCTCAGTTTGAAGGGACTCTCTCAAATCTGAGCCTAGACTGAAGATACAATATTGAGATCCAACTGAAATCAAGTCTAAGCTCAAGAGATCGAATGGCAAATCCTGAAAGGGTCCCTCAGACGTTAACCAGAGGCTTCATATGGTATATTGAATGTTGACCCAATGGTGTTGGCCTTTACGCTATAAAACTGTACCCAAAATAATGAATGTGTTGCATTATATTGTTTAAAAAAATCTTCAATAATGTGTAAGTCATACCATAGACAATATTTTCTGGATTTGTCTGAGTAGAATATATTTACTTGTATTATGGTAGAACTAACTATATTTTCTTTTTTAAATCTTAGAGTCTTGCCAAACGCATCCATCTTAAGAGGTGCAGTGCAGGGCAACCAAGCAGTCGCAGCTGTAGGGAGGGTTGGCTAGTTAAGTCATTAACATATACAACTGTGTACATTCCACTATGGCAAGGCTTAGAGGGTGTATATATAAAGGTGAGTGAATGGATGCTGATAGTCCGCCTCAGGACATCATTAAAAGTGGACATTTATCACCATAGCAGATGGACCTTCCTGATGGACCAGAGATAGGTCAGTCTACTGGTCAGTATGGGTGGTCAAGGTGCACTGGACACATGAGGAAATCCTCCACAAGCCCAAGGGTCAGATTTTTAGAAAATGTACAATTCAACTTCGCCAATCTTCTCAAATAACCCAAATTTCAGACGACAATAAAGTTCAAAATAGAGTTCAATCTAACCAAACAGATTGCTAGAATCAATGCAATGCCGAATATATTCTAATTTACCTAGTAATTGACCAAATTGAAGTCTAATTTAGCAGAATTAACTAAATGTGTACAGCTGCCAATCGTACATTTTCTGAGAATCTGACCCCAAAGCTGCCTGGTTTGACCATTAGTCGCGATGGTTTGTTTGGTATCCCAAGCGAAATTGAGCATATATAGGGTCGGGCAGCCAGGCTATAAATCATGGGATGGGCACCCCTGACTGATGGGTTATTCTAGATAATCTCTCTAGCGTTGATATCGAACTGTCTCTCCTTAAATGAGTCTTTAATTTATTGGGTCTGCGAAAACAAATATATCTAGAGGCAAGTGAGTACCATCTTCCCTCTTACTCCAAGCCTAAGGTGAAATATAGTACAAAATGGCTGAAGTGGACGATGTTAAGATCATTATGACTGTTATTTTACGTAGGGACTCCTAAAAACGTAACATATTATCGTGAGTTATATATTATTATTTAAATGTTTTTCTTACAGATTAGTTCCATTGCCCTCTTCAGCATAAAAGGCTTTGATATATATACAAAATAGAAACCGACAATTAAAGCTTTGAGGTATTAAAACCGATAAAATCAGCTCCGGTACATTAGAAAACTATAACAACATTTTCTTCCTGCATGAGTCCATTCATGGTTCAGGCGCGACCAGTGAAGGTGGTATGAGTTGGAGGACGCGCATTCAGGTGTGACACGGATTGAAGTACCTGTAAGTTATTATACTGAATGACCAGTCGATGGACCCCGAGGAACTGACCATTATGTCTGTCCATAAAGAAAGCTTTTTAACCCCAGCTGTCGCGGCGATAGTCTGCAAAGCTTCCCTTCATGTGTAAAGCATTAAAATAAAGGTGCTATTGTATCTATAAACGCTTAACATTCAATAGCTGATAAAGTATAAAACTGCTCTGACCAACGAGCATTGAGTGGAAGAAGGTTTACCCCCAGGGGCAATGGGGTATGGGGGCTTAACCCCAACTTAAGCTTATTTCCCCATTACTATTACTTTTACTACTCGAGGCTGTGTGAGGAAATGTAAGGATGGACAATACCAACAATATGTTGTAGATGTAAGTAAAGTTCCAAGGATGAGTAATAATATTATACTTCCTACGGATAAGGCCAAGTGGAAGGCACTTTTCATGTTGTGATATCCTATTGTTCATACACAAAGCGAGAACCAATAAACTTAATATAAAGAATCAAATCCACATAAAGGACCAAAGTAGTTCTATTCCTCTGCTTGACAATAAAAGCTAAAACGGATCTAAGGTGAAAGGGAGCTGCATATATCAGCATCTAAAATCACTAAAACCAAGTTTTATAGTTTAAAGGACTACAGTCTAGGCTCTCAGCTCTAGGACCAGATAAGAATGCTATGTCAGTGATTGGAAGCCTACTGCGCTAATGACCTCCCCGGCCCTGGAGTAGGCAGGCGTCTTGATGAGATTATAATGGCATATTGTGATTAGGAGTGAGATGCTTTCCCTCATATAGGAACATGATAGGAAGGACTCAACTCTGCCTATAACTAGTAGTAACTATATAGACTGGGATAAGTACAATTCCTGAACACTCTAGGCCCAAACCCTCAGATCAGATAAGAATGGTATGTCAATGATTAGACTCCTACTTCGCTAATCTGTTTACTGGCCTAGGACTCGGCACTCTAATGGGAATATAATGGCATTTTGCGGTCTTACTGATATTATAATGGCACTTTGCGTTTCGAGTTGAGAGGCTTTCCCTCCGTTTGAAGGGACTCTCTCAACGTTGGGCCTAGACTGTGAAAAAGAAATTGAGCTGGAATCGGCCCAGGAGCAGGTATATATATTGAAAGCATAACGTGAGCACTATTATAAGTACTACAGTGAGTGGTAGAGTCTAGAGGCTTGTAGAGACGACTGTTTATATTGCTTTAATGGTCAATCGGCGCTGGGTGGACTGTGTCCTGCCATACTACATGTAGCCTGGGGCTATCAGTAAGTATCCCTGCTCAGCCTCGAGTGCTGGCCTCCAACACGCTCATGGCAACAGTTGAGTGTCAAGTGTTGTGTGATAAAAACTTCACATGCCACTGGAGGCCCATAACAACAATGATATTAAGCCCAGATTGACTCTTCTCCTCACCAGCAATCGAGCTTCTTGATAATTGCCCCGTGGCAGTGTAGTGTGCATGTTATTATGATGTATGTATTGACTTTGTTAGACCAACGTTGGTTAGACTTGTACCGAAATATGTGAAATCTGGAGCGTGGCATCACTTCGTAATGATAATAAATCGTAACTGTTTCATGATTGTAGTCTAGCCTCTAGGCTCAGAGTTGTGGGAGTCCCTCCAAACTGAGGGAAAGCCTCTTGCTCCACACCGCAAAATGCCATTTATTCCCATTGGGACGCCTACGCTACGCTAGTCATTAGCGCAGTAGGCGTCCAATCACTGACAAACCATTCGTATCTGATCTGAGACTCCGAGGCTCAGTATGGCCTTAGAGTAAAACATAGGTATGGCTGATATATACAGGACGGATTGTAACCTGTGCAATTAAAGAAGCTTTTATCATTAGCCGCCATTACATAAAGCGCTGTAAAGCGGTAGGCGTTCATATTGTGGATATCATTCAAGCTACCTTTATTTATAGGTGTTCTACAACGCTAAACGCCCCTATTCTGGCAGATAAAAAGCGGTCTATGACAGTTGCAGCAGGCTGGTGTAGCAAGTTTGATGCTTCTAGCGTCTGGCTGGCAAATCCCAGACTTATCCACACTGCGCACGCCCGGAGGCATGCGCAGAAGGCGAAAGTCCTGGTGACAATTCAGCTGATATCATCTTTAGTAGATAACCCCGGGACCCGGAGGCGCGTACCATACCGGTCCCCTGCCTCGTCAGTTGTGGCCAAGCCCCACCAGGTGGCAGAATAAATATCAACAAAACCGTCACGTGATATGTCCCTCAACGCAGGAGGGGTTCACAGGAAAGAGGGGGAGGGGGGGGGAGGAGGAGGAGGGGTTTAAAGGAGAGAGGAGGAGGGGGGGGGGGAGAGGAGGAAGAGGAAGAGGAAGGGGGAGAGGAGGAGGGGGAGGAGTTCAAAGGAGAGAGGAGGAGGAGGAGGAGGAGGAGGAGGGGGAGAAGGAGGAGGGGGAGGAGGAGGAGGAGGAGGGGGAGGAGGAGGGGAGGAGGGGGAGAAGGAGGAGGAGGAGGGAGGAGGGGAGAGGAGGAGGAGGGGAGGGGGGAGGAGGGGGAGAAGGAGGAGGGGGAGGAGGAGGAGGAGGGGGAGGAGGAGGAGGAGGGGGAGGAGGAGGGGAGGAGGGGGAGAAGGAGGAGGAGGGGGAGGAGGGGAGAGGAGGAGGAGGGGAGGGGGGAGGAGGGGAGGAGGGAGGAGGGGAGGGAAGGGGGAGGAGGAGGAGGGGGAGGAGGAGGAGGAGGAGGAGGAGGAGGGAGGAGGGGAGAGGAGGAGGAGGGGAGGGGGGAGGAGGGGAGGAGGGAGGAGGGGAGGGAAGGGGGAGGAGGAGGAGGAGAGGGAAGGGGAGGAGGAGGAGGAGGAGGAGGGGGAGGAGGAGGAGGAGGAGGAGGGGGAGGAGGTGGAGGAAGAGGAGGAGGAGGGGGAGGGGGAGGGGAGGGGGAGGGTCAGTTCCAGACCACATATTGACCGTCCAATAATGTGCTATATTGATAACAGCAATATATTGAACGTCCAATAATGTTCTATATTGATAAAGTAGTATCATGAGTGCAAATTTCTTTAATTTACCGATATTTAAATTAATGATTATTTTATAATATTGAAGTGTTATTCCACCCAGTTATTAGCTAATTCTCAAATTATGAAGAAACAATTACTAGTGGCTGGATTGGACCTTAACTATACACTTTGAAGAGTTTTCAAGATTTAAATTTTATTAAATTATAATTAATTCTAATGGGTTCCACTTTCTAAAGTTCTAGAAACAGTTAACAACTGCAATAAATAAAAACTAGGATCTTGCCAATCGACTAAATAGCATGATTTGATTCAAATGAGATTTCATGAGATCAAGTTGCCAAGCTGTTCTCCCTGACAACATTACCTTCTCATATTTCTCCCACACATTACATGACTAGCCAGGAGAGGAATCTCGTCATAAGCCAATTTGTGAAAAAGACTTGAGTCCGGGCGTGTGGCAATCGTTTAGTTTGATTCTGATGTACGTGGGCCAGACTCTCAGAAAATATACAATTCAACTTCGCCAATCTTCTTAAATAACCCCAATTTTAGACGAAAATAAAGTTCAAAATACAGTTCAATCTGAGATTGCTAGAATCAATGCAAAGCCGAATATTCTCGAATTCACCTATAGTATTGACCAAATTGCAGCCTAATTTAGCAGAATTTACTAAATGTGTACAGCTGCCAATTGTACATTTTCTGAAAATCTGACCCACATGATTATTGGATGTATACGTCTCCTGTAGAGGAGGAGGAGAAGCATGGCTTCGTGATTGGCTTCACATTCCCGCCGTTAGACGCTAGGGGGAGCTGCAGGTGTGGTGGGGGCGGGGCTAATGGCCGCCATTATCGATCTATCTGTGGGAATGAGGGCACGTGTTGCACCCCCTCACTTACAAGCCAATCACAGCGTTATGCTCTGCCTGTAATCTACACGCTTTAAACCATCAATTCTCAAGAACGCAGCTGATGGTAGGCTCTGTGTACATTTCCCTCCCCTCCCCCTCCTCCTCCTCCGTCATTCCCACACATCGTCCGTCCAGTACAGGTAGAAATAGACATCTGAACCCACAGACAGTCCCAGCTCATGTACAGTCTATAGGCTCAGGGTTGAGGGTGATCCCTCCAAATTGAGGGAAAGCCTCTCCAGTCTAGGCTCAGATTTGAGGGTGATCCCTCCAAACTGAGGGAAAGCCCCTCCAGTCTAGGCTCAGAGTTGAGGGGGTCCCTCCAAACTGAGGGAAAGCCTCTCCAGTCTAGGCTCAGATTTGAGGGGTCCCTCCAAACTGAGGGAAAGCCCCTCCAGTCTAGGCTCAGAGTTGAGGGGTCCCCTCCAAACTGAGGGGAAAGCCTCTCGCTCCTCACCGAAAAATGCCATTATAATCCCATTAAGATGCCTATACTCCAGGCCAGGAAGGGTCATTAGCGCAGTAGGCGTCCAATAACAGGCATGCCATTCTTATCTGATTATTTGTGAGCCTAGATAGCGTAGGCCTACTGTCCAAAGTTTCTGTTATTACATAAATGCAGGTGAGCATTTTACATTAAAGGCTCTGAAAAGAGTCTATGATTGTGTGTTACCGATTGCTTAATTCGCTACACGATTTATCTGCTTAATTTAAAGGTTGTTTTGAGAGCTGATGATTCGAGGGGTTGGTTGGGCGCACGAACACGTTTGCATGCGCTACCCGATGCATGCTCCATCAATTATTTGTTCATTTCACACAGCGTTCAGCGCGAGTATCTTATTGATTTAACTAAAAATAGCCCCAGCCTCGGTTCCGATCTACAGGTCGTCAAAGAAGCGTCCCATAATGGCTTTTATTATCATTTTCGCCCGGAGACTTCCAAACGGTCCAAATGGATTTTGTCTCTCAGCTACGTCGCCAGCTCTCGTTTGAAATCGTGAATAGAAAGAGAATCGCGCGCCAAATGACTGGCAGAAGCGCTTCTTTTCTTTGGAGCGAATTTTCTGCCTCAAATTGTCGCCCGGAGCCCGTTGGAGAGAGACTAGGAGAATGAGCCAATGCAGGAACCGCGGTGAAGAAGGAAGCTGGGCTGGCGGTCGCTCCCAGCGGCGATACTCAAGTAACGCGATGCGCGACAGACAGGCGAGCAGACGAAAGTGAGGGTTATTGCATTCATTCCATGATGCGAATATTTCCTCACTGGGAGAATGTTCCCATAATTTCACCCGTCCACAACAACGACCCCACCCGCATAATATTATTTGAGAATAATTTATGATTATTATTTTACACGAGGTATTATATATTATATATAGAAATAACAAGCGCTCTTAAAGGTCGCCATCTTCCAAACTGCCCCGCCAATTTGGGATGAGTTGCATGAACAAAATATGGCGTCAATAAATCATTCCCACTCTGGTTGCCTTTAGTCTACGGTGGCCCTCAAATATCAAGGACGAATTCCTGGGCCTGGCAAAAAGAAGAAGCCCCAGTTTTCTCCCATTACAAATAGGATGACGCGCGGCGAAAACACGCCGCGCGGTTGCAGGGCGGCAAGAAATATCCCTAGTTGCAAATGATGAAGTAATATTTGGGAAAGAATGCATTCAACCAGTAGGGGAAATGGCGCGGCGATGAGCAGAGCCTAGTTTGACATCGATTGGCGGTCGTTTTTTATGGGGAATAGAGTTGAATTTGAAATGCCAGAGCATCGATGCAATCTTCTGCGTGAACGGAAGACAATACCTCATCTTTAGGGGGAGAATCGACAAGGGTTTGGTTTTTATACGCTTCCAATCTAATTCATGGCTTTCCTTGTGACATCCATTATTCTTCTGACAGTTATATTTTAGCAGCGAAAGGCATGGGGTCAGGCATGATAGACACAACGCTGTAAAGTCCTCAAAGTATTATAGCAATTTAGATACATCATTTCCTCTTTAAGCTAACATCATATGACAGTAGCCATACATATTATAGACCTATAATTGACGCTCACCATGCGAGTAACTGCTTATATACCATTTAACAATGATGCTTTCCTTTAGCAATAACCTGTCATTTCCCCGCAATAGAAACATCATCATTGCTCATGATTGGTCAACTGCGCACTCACGTGACCGTATCATATTCCCATCATTCCTCGCGACTTCCGCTCATCAAGCGCCATTGAACAATTTCCAATAATGTCACGCTAGAGGTCGCTAGTCGCGATGCCAGCGGCTGCGATCGCGTTCCCACGGGCACTGATCGTAGGTCATACGAATACAATAGAGGTAATATAGATTAGGCATCGCGAGCAGTTGCGAGCAGCTTGCGCATGAGAAAGTAAAACTTGGGAGGCGCTCGCCAGGAGGAAAAACAGGACAGGGCGTGGAATATCGATCTGTGTAGACGTACGTGTGGAGGGATGGGTGGGTAATTGAAATGTGTGGGTTATGGCTTAATACGGGGGATTGTGTGGGGCATTGTCCCATCCACTCTAATACAGCCCAACGCCAGTTATCTCACTAGTTATGGCGGATGGCGGGGGAAACGATGGGTGCGGCACAGGTCAAAGTTTCCAATGGATCTTTCCGATCCTCGAAAATGACCGATTACTGATAATGCATTGTTGGTGGCGCTATCATCACAGAACTGCACCAAGCTCGATAAGGGTAAAATTGAAAGTGGTCATTTCCCAAGCAAGACCACAATATTGCAGAACCATTTCCCTATCATTTCCTCCTATTTCATTGACAGAGCCCTTTTGAGTAGAAAAAAAACTCTAATGTTGACTAAGCGCACGTTCTGGGAGATTGATGATTCAGATGTTATATTTCCCCTTGAAAATTGCTCTAATTCCCAATGTTCAATTTGGCATTGAGCAACACTTTTCGCATATTCTCATTTTACATCCATCTATTTTTGTTTTACAAACTAAGAACTCAAACAGTGTAAGTTAACATGGTGACTGATGCATAATTCCAGGTCTATATTATCACTTGGGAAAGGTGCACGACACCACCGTGTGTATCCTGCTATTACCCAACAGATTAATGTATGGGTAAAATCGCCAGAAATTCTACAATTCGCCTTCTCCAATCGTCGCAAATAACTCAAATTTATGACAGAATAATGTTCAAAATTTGGTTTAAAATATCCCAACAGATGGTTTGAATCAAGCCAATATCAAATATAGATATAACGAGCATTGACCATTTATCAGTCTAATTTAGCAGAATTTAATAAATGTGTAGATCTGCCGATTGTCCATTTTTTAAAGATCTCAAGCATATACTACTATTAAAATAGTGATGCTATAACAGTGATTTACAGTGATACCAATGACCGCAGCTGGTCAAATATTTCCTTTTTGTGTAATTACATGCTTCTCCTAGCTGAGATAGGCTAGTATCCATGGCAATAAAAAGAGGGCAGAAATATCAATATCAGAAACATCCATATTTGATGGCGATACATGAAATGACCCGTGTCCGGCGCGCGCTAAATGGCCCACCTCATCTGCCAATGAGCGATAATATAAGCCACCCCTGAACACAAGAGAGAGAGCCCTATTACCCATTACGCGGCATGCATGGGTCAGTCTTGACCGCCACAACTGCATGTTGGACAACCGACACCGGGTCCCCAATGTCCCCCGCCGACCATATTGGACAATCAATAGCCACAAACGCAGGCCAACAGATTTTCCCTCGCATGTTCGGCGGGGAGCATTGCACTGCTTTTGGCTTACAGCAGCAGTCATAGGGAATTACAAGATATTGATGGGCCATGGAGGTGGTGAGTGTTTGTGAGACACAACCCAGCTTTTGACCGGTGAGTCAGAACTGAGTACATGAGGGGCCATATCTTCAGAAAATGGACAATTGGCAGATCTACACATTTAGTACATTCTGCTAAATTAGACTGAAAAATTGTCAATACTAGGTATATCTGAGTATGTTTGGATTTGCCTTGATTCAAACAATCTGTTGAACCAAATTTTGTACATCATTTTTGTCTTAAATTTGAGTTATTTGCGACGATTGGAGAAGGCGAATTGAACATTTTCTGGTGACTTCACCCATATGAACTTGTGCGGCGCACTCAAAGAAATAAAGGTGCTCTGAGGATATGAGAAGGATATCCATGGATGCAGGCTCGTCTCTGGCACACGAAATTACCAAATACGTTTTGGTCCCTTTCAGGGAAATAATTACTTCCTGAAATTAAAATCCTTCGGGAATCTTAAATATGGGTTCCACCAAGAAGATTTAAGGGTTCTGTAAATGAAAAATAACTCAAAGAACCCGAGAGGTTTTTTTACTTTAAGCCTTTAGCTCTGAGAGTTGTGTTAGTGCAGTCATATCCGGCCCTGGGAGGCCACAGGCTGTTTTCCACTCCCAGTAATTGGAGGAAATCAAAAGATGGATGATGTTTTTACAGGGAAATATAAAGAGAAAAATATATTGATTACAAGATAAATGTTCTTTTTTTCGAGAGCAAGCAGACCCTCGAGGCACGTCGTGAAGATATATGAGTCAGATTTTCAGAAAATGTACAATTCACCTTCACCAATCCTCTCAAATAACCCAAATTTTAGACGAAAATAAAGTTCAAAATACAGTTCAACCTAACCAAACAGATTGCTAGAATCAATGCAATGCCAAATATACTCAATTTTACCTAGTATTGACCAAATTGCAGCCTCATTTAACAGAGTTTACTGAATGTATACAGCTGCCAATTGTACATTTTCTGAAAATCTGACCCATATACATATATTTATGTATGTAGCGATGGTTGTGGGGGAGGAGGAGGAGGAGGAGGAGGAGGAGGAGGAGTAATGGTTGCTTTAGGCCTGTATGATCCCAGATCCAATACCTGATCCAGTGCACCATGATTTAATGTGAACGCACACAAACTCAATACCCTAACTGTCCCCTAAACACGCGGCTATATTTTACTAGCGTCGCATCAAAGCCTGTACTGTATCGACCAGCACTTTTGAAGGCTTTGGCCTATAAATGGCGACCTCCAACTCAACAGAATGGGTTTCTCTACACAAGATGAGGGAGATTTGTCACAAACCACTGGCCGACCCCTAGTGTTGACCCCAAAGGTGCACGAGCCATGCATAGATGCCTCTGAGTGGGGGGAATCATTAAAGAGGAGAGGTTAATCAATAACGAAGCTCTGCTCATTAGAAAAGACGAAGAATGGAGATTTGATGTGGACCCAGTCAATCATATGGGTCGATTTTCCGAAAATGCACAATTGGCAGCTCTACTCATTTAGTAAATTATGCTAAAACAGGTTACAATGTGGCCAATATTAGGTAAATTCATGTATATTTAGCATTGCAAAGATTCTAGCTATCTGGTTAGTTAGGTTGAACTGTATTTTGAACTTTTTTTCCCGTCTAAAATTGGGGATATTTGAGAAGATTGGCGAAGTTGAATTGTGCATTTTCTGAAAATCTGACCCATACACTAGTCACTCAGTGCATGCTAGCATACTTTGATCAACTATTACACATGCATGGCAAGACATCAAAGCTTTATATAAAATCCACCACAATGTAATTAGGCCTTAAAACCACGTCACAACACCTCCATATGGTATTCACGTATTGATTTGTGATTAATACCTACATGTAGAATGATTTTCCCTCGTTACTGGCGCGACCAAGTGAGCCTTTGTTCTTAAAAATAGCTACCGTTTTTTCAAAGGCAGTTCCATTAAAAATAGAACACTTGCTGTCAAAGATTTTGATGGAACTTTTGATCACGCAACATGGCAAATCGATCTTATTTAATATTAAATCTTGGCCACAAAAAGCTATGACCCATATTCCAGGGCAGCATGTAACTTCTCAAAATTCCCAGCTTTAAAACTGCCACAGTGGGAGATAACATTTTACCATTGGGTAATTTCCCCACTCATAAATCACTATTTCAATGTAATATTCATGTACAAAAGATATAACTTCCTGAGAGATCAAATCAAAATTGGATAGCACACCCAACCCAAGTTGAGACCCAATCTCCCCAGTGGCAGGATACCGGAAGTTTCTCTATTAAAGAGGGTGCTTGGAAATGCCCTGGAGGCACCATCTCAGATATACGACCCTGACCCTTGACCTGCTTGGGGTCAAGGCCTGCCATGGGGAGGGGAAGGTCAGAGCAGGCAGGGGAGGCCATACCCTAAGAAAACAGCTTAAACATGCCAATGCCCTCAGGCCTTACTAATGTTAGTTACACACTTCATTATGTTTCACAATGGGACGCTACTCCTCATCAAGTCCTCCCATCTAGAAACAAACTGCAGACAATAATTCTCAGGTCATGATGATACATGTCTACATGTCATGAATCTTGGCCGTTTAAACGCAGTCAATAAGTGTACCGTGGTTATACTATAGGGTACTGGGTGGTACTACGTACAGCACAAGGTTTAAGGCGGTTTTAACATAAAAACAAATTTATTTACTGTAAACGTATTAATGTTTGCGCAGTATTTATTTTCGCGCAGCCACCTTTGTGCATGAAGATAAATCCTGCACGAAAGGTATAATTATTGCACAGACAGACTGAGACTTCCTTGCTGCGCGAATTTAAATCCGGGCGAAAAGGTGTCAAAGTACTTAGTGCGCGAAGATTTATCTGCGCGAAAAAAAATACGTTTACAGTACTTTAAGTTTTAAGTACACCAAAACTATGATCTCAGCAGTTATATTGAAGTTTTATTTTATTAAGTAGTTTGAATGGTGAAAGTGGTTCTAACGTTTCCAGTCATAGTTGACTCTTCATCAGGGAATGTCTTTATTTAAATCTAAATTCATTTATTTTTGTAATAATTTTAAGTGCAAGAGATTCAGACACCACTTCCCGTTTTCGCCTCGTCCCCTGGACAATTTATCATATACACTCGACAGAACTTTAAATTTGAATGCAGGACAGTCGTAAAGAGTTAAATGTTGTTAAATTAAATGTTGCCTTTAAAATTGTTCTAAAACATCTTCAAAAAAACTAAAATGTATTCAATGTTAGGTGCATTTGAGATTGGAATTAATGACCAGTACGTGTCATAAATGAGAATATTGTGTGGACTTTTGTTATTATATCGATCTGACTTGCTATAATATATGACGCTCTCCTGGCATAAAATAAAGAGTTGCTGAGGAACATTAACATGCACCGTACTCTAGAGAGATGTGTACCACCCTCCCCATATATAATAACTAGAATAGCATAATTCCTCATACACAAACTAGGATCCATAGACCATCAGAACATACCACAATATGGCGGGAAAACTTCCACCATATGCCCAGGGGAAACAGAAGAAAAATCTCATGATTTGTGCTCCGGAGCATTTTGCCATTTTTTGGCTCAAAGAAGATAACTTTTGTGTTCCCTTGATGTGCTAGCTGGCTGAGACTGGCTGCGACTGCTTATTGGAAATCTCTAAGTATACCATGAGTTGCCAGTCCTATGTCCGGTCACGCATGCGCACTGGCTGTATATGACCTCCAGGGAGCATTGCATGTTGGGAAGGCATCCCGGCTACAGGAGACCCCCGGGGGAAGGGGTATGTGTCTGAGAGGGGTGCGGGGATGGGAAGCACGGTTAATTCCCAACCAGGCAGAAATATTATTCCCTTCACTCAACCCCGACTCCAACATTTCATTCCAAAGGCTTCTCCCACGATCGTTTCTGTAAGTGGAGCCACAGAAAGAGTACTGCGCTCGATGCTTTCTTATTGCCTGAATTCACAGAGTATATTTACAAGATTCTGGCATCTTCCTCACTTCCCTTGAGTAATTCTGGTTGCTATACGGAATCAATGTTCGCCAAGATTTGGGGACTTTAGAAGCAGCTTTCGATGAAACTTAATTTTTCTTCTTCACTCTCTGGTTAATATAATATTCCTCCTCAGTTCAAAAGATGCACTAAATATCCTTCTTGTTAAATACATTTTTCCACATGGCGCACCATTTCAATAGAGAAACATCTTCTATAAATGATACAAGTGTTTTCCCATCACCAACATTCATTCACTCTATTGCGTTATTCAAAACAAAATACGGATATAATAACGGCTTTTAGACCAGGAAAGCCTCGTCTTGCAGAAACAATCCCCTGGTTTATGACTTCCTGGCCAAAACCCTACACGACGAGCGAGTGTAAACGAAGTATGGATGCCAGACCAGACATGGAGAATATGATAGGGTGTTGAACATGCATTGTGACCACCCAGTGTCCTGCTTATCTGACCGTTATATCAGATATCCGGGGGTCAGCTGGTGACCAGTGGGTGGCGTACATCATGTCACATGGCCATGATATCACATGACCGCTAACAGATAAGCATGTAATGCGCATGACTGGACTTTTGAGAGACTGGTCGTAACTATAGACCCATCTCTACCAAAGTAAACCTTTTAGCCCGCGAATTTTATTCTGTGGAGAATCCCATCTAAATGTAGATAGATGATTGAGAGAACAGATATTTGAATTATCAATATATTTGGGGAAAAGACACAGTGTGATCGAGTATTTACGTATTGGCTTGCTAGCTGAGAAAAGTTCAGGAATGTCAGGAATGAACACACAAACCATCGAATTTACAGATACAAAGCAAACCTGAATGGATAACAATGATATTCAAATGATGTTAGTTTCTTAAAAATCAAATCTCAGAGTAAATTGGCCATGAAAAGTGTCGATGAATATTGCAATTCATAACGTGGAATATTTATGCTTGGTGTCTGAATATTCTCCCGCACTTGGCCATATTTACAGGTTCAAGGATCTCCAGGGTGTCTATACGATCTATCGGGGGATGTGAAGTGATGAGAAATCGCCTGGAGTCGGTAGGGCACGGGAGTGGAGGAGGAGGAAATATAGCAGGAAGACCCTGGAGTACAGTGGGTGATGGCAACCTGCCACCGCGGCCCACTTTCCCCATACTACTCACTCTCACACCACCACCACCACCAACAACAACCCCAGGAACCGGGTCAGAGCTTTGTAGTTTGTATCCAAGCACTCCATAAAAACTCAGCCCACTCCGACAAGAGCAGCAATGCGATGAGTTTTCAATACTCATCAGCAACTTGGCGCTGCTATAAAAGCCCCTCGTTAATTCTGATGCTACAAGGTATTGATGGGGAAATGTGTGAATCGATCAGGTTGCATTGGGAACAATTGCTGTACAATGAATGTACTGCATGACTCCCCTCCCTCTTCTCTACCTCATAGTGGGAAGTGGTAGGCCTATAAGGGTCAGATTTTCATAAAATGTACAATTGGCAGCTGTGCACATTTAGTAAATTCTGCTAACTTCGGCTGCAATTTGGTTAACACTAGGTAAATTCGAGTATATTTGGCATTGCATTTATTCTAGCAATCTGTTTGGTTAGGCTGAACTGTATTTTGAACTTTATTTTCGTCTGGAATTTGGGTTATTTGAGAAGATTGGTGAAGGCGAATTGTACATTTTCTGGCGACTTCACCCATAACCAGCGTCCATTGGCCACATTGAACACGGGAGAATGGGTGTATACACATGGGAGAAGGTGATATCTGTATCGTGCCTGCGTATGTGTACCAAACCATACACATGCTACTTATCTCAGAGAATGAAGCACCGCCAGGGGGCTCCTCAGGGACCCGCTCCTTGGTCCCAACCCTACCATTGTCACGTCTCTGGGCACACTCGCAAAAGGGTCAGATTTTCAGAAAATGTACAATTGGCAGCTATACACATTTAGTAAATCCTGCTAAATCAGGCTGCAATTTGGCCAATACTAGGTAAATTAGAGTAGCCTATATTCGACATTGCATTTATTCTAGCAATCTGTTTGGTTAGGTTGAACTGTATTTTGAACTTTACTTTCGTCTGAAATTTGGGTTATTTGAGAAGATTGGCGAAGTTGAATTGTACATTTTCTGAAAAATTGACCCAAAAGCGTCACTGAAAAGTCACTCACCCTGTAACGTTACTCTCTCGACGCTATAACGTCGTCCAGACGTCACCGAGCTAAGTTAACGTGACATCTCCCCTTTATCGTTCGATAACAACTGAGGTAACCATGACAACGCGCGACAAATAACAGGCACAGACAATGCGTTTCCATGGAAACAGGGCTGCTTATCAATGTTTGCATTTCGGCTTATCAGTTATGGGAATGTGTGTAGAAGGGAGCATCTTCCTACTTCCCCGTCCGCCCACCCAGACATTTGGGGTCTGTAATGGCGTACTTTCTGTTATCTCAAGCCTGACCTATATATCTGATTAATCTAAGACGATATCGCAAACGGTGGCGCGTGATTGTTTATTTAATTCCTCGTCCAACGCGTATTGACCAATCCCTCCGGGCCCGATCGGGAGGTCATTATACATATGTGGGTTTGGGCTTACACCTTGTGTACCTTCTTTGGTAGCCATGTCATGCTTTCTCCCTAACGACCTCTCCATCTGATCCCCCAACAGGCCCTTTTACGGACACCTCGAGCATCATGTGATCTGACAGGCCTTCCAAGCTCTCCGCTGGATGAACGCTCTGTGGGATTCTTTCTTTACTTTCCCTCTCCTCGAGGCCTCGTTATAATCACGTAAGCCTATTATTATTTAGAAGGAACCTTATTAAGGGGCGAAAATTAAGAGGCGGCTCGACGTAAAACCAAGCTCATCTAATCTCGCCCTAATCGCGAATAGGATGCGTTGATCCGCGAGATGTCAATGTCCGACTCGTCACATAGGAGAAAAACTCCCCGGATGTCCTAACAGAACACGTGACCAGGACGAGCCTCGAGATGAGAGCTAGAGATTAACGGCGGATTAAAGATTATCCCAGGAAAACCAGTCTTAATCATCTTACCACTGTGTAGACACTGGTTCTCCATTTCATCACCAGACAACGCTGCCATCCCCATTGGGTTTCTCGTCTGAATATTCACTTCTGTTATCCAAATAGATCTAATTAACAACCATCAATACATCATCCGACCATAATAGTTATTAACCCTAGGGCTTCCCACCCACATAAATCCAATGCAGTTCCATTATTTTCCCCAGGCCGTCTGTGGATTCATCATCAGTCCCCTGAGAAACATATACTAATACATCTCCCTCCATAAACATTTTTCTTGCAGGATTTTCTTATCGGGAATCACTCCTGCCGACGGCTTATCATGCCCATGCAACAGATTTTTTGCTAATTAGTACTCGTCAATATTTTGCCTCCACAAAAGGACATTACAAGGACAAATGGAAATCTATGTCTGGTTTTATCGGGATAACTCCAGTCGTGATAATTCCAATCAATGAATGATGGCAATGATGTCCACGATTAAATGTGCATTTAAGATTCTTTTCGATACAACTTTCATACGGTACAAGTAACTATTGTAAATTGTATGAATAGGCCTTTTGTTCCGAGAATGGGTCTCTCTTTATCATATATATCATTTGTGATGTGGCACAGCGTATTTCTGGGTGCACAATTGCTAGTAAAGTAGCTAAATATACTCCATAGGATGACCTTAAAACGCAAAGATGTATTAAATACGTTGTCTTGAAATTTGGTACATGTATTTATGACATAAAACGCCAGATATATCCCAAACATGATACAATTCCTACTAAGATATTTTGTGAATAAAACACTTTTAACAAACGTGAATTGTGCGACTCATGACTCATTTTTCTGTAACACATCACATTTATATCGGACAAGCATTCTATGGATGGTTTCGTATTGGTTAATGACCGCAATAGCTCTATATTCACCACTCACACACCCATTTCATCATTGATATTTCAAATAGGAAATGTCACATCCACAATGCACTCATATATTGCCTTTTGAACGCGACACTTTATCTATATCCTTCCCGCCTTTATAATAAGCACCCTGTTTCCTCTTGTGTTTTGAAGGTCCGCATGATTATAATGCTGCAAGTTCACGGGTCGCCACCAGGGCGACAACAAGTCACACAGAGAGGCCACTCGGCCATGAGAAAGTCACTGACTACAGGATTGGTGGCCAAAGTGGCTGTGTCACGCGAGCAACCGTCATGATATGTATATGTGCCATATCTTCAGAAAATGGACAATTGGCTGCTGTACACATTCAGTTAATTCTGCTAAATTAGGCTGCAATTTGGTCAATACTATAGGTAAATTCGAGAATATTCCACATTACATTGATTCTAGCAGTCTGTTTGGTTAGGCTGAACTGTATTTTTAACTTTTTTTCGTCTGAAATTTGGGTTATTTGAGAGGATTGGTGAAGGCCAATTGTACATTTTATGAAAATCTGACCCATATATATATGTGTAGTGGGGGAGATAGTATCATAGAGTTATCATGGGCCAAGGTGTGTGCTTGGGGCGCACTCGTCAGTGATATGATCAACATTAGCTAAAGAACTGTACAGTGCGCTCGGGGAGGGACAATAGTGTACTTGTTAAGTGATATCCCTGTCAACAGTTGGGCTTTGAAATCTATGGGAAAGATTCAATTTTTAGGCAGAGAATCTAGGCTCAGAGTTGAGGGAGTCCCTCGATACTGAGGGAAATCCCATTTAATACCGACTCCAGGGCCATGAAAGCCATTAGAGCAGTAGGCGTCCAATCACTGGCATATCACTCCTATCTGATCTGGCAGTGACTGGCAGAGATGGAGGTCTAGAGGTAAGAAAATCCTCCGGTTTCTTGGATGTAAATGTATATATATTAGCAAATAAAAACAATTTTATTCCCTTCACCCTGCCAAGCCATCCCCATCAGCGAAATCCATTGATGAAAATATACTTGGACCTTCAACCACGGGCTCTCTTTGCCTAATGCCAATATGTACCTCAAAACTAACAGCCATTAGATATCGGATTTTATATGCACGTAAGCGCAAAGTTGCTCATCCAATCATTGCAAATCTATAGGCTATGATATCAGCTTTACATATGGACATAGCCAAGGGCTCCTGGCGATCCATATAAATCCTTTACCGAGTTGAGCTGAGTCACCAATCTCAGCTGAATTTCTATCATCCCTTTCCTTATTACATAGCCGCCGGTCCCACTCCGGCAAAAAGTTACAGCCATCTCAAACATTATTCCAACCACAAACTCTCTTCCGCCCATACGTCAGCTGAATCGGGAAGGAACCTAATTTGTCAAACCCATCGATCTGTGCTCGGCCCATCTCCGCAGGATATGATGTAGTGCAATCAAATAAGGGCTAAAAGTTGCCCCATACCAATGAGAAGATGGTCATGTATATGAAAAAGGATACATGCAGATGATTGGGGTTATAATATTTCCCCACTGATTTGAAGCGTTATAGCATCTATTTGGTCTGGTTCCCACCTTATATATAATACAGTCGGGTCCAGACGGCCACATTCCTCGATTCCACATCCAGCGATAAGCTTAACCACAAGGCTTAAGACTAATTAAGGCTTAAAGTGTTAATGACCCCTAAAACTTAGGGGTCCAAAACTGCCTTCTGAACCTGACTGTATAAGTTTGTGCTGTAAGAGACATTACTGCATACTATATTCCACTATTTCATTTATATGTACGGTTAACTATATATACGCAAATATCACTCATGAAATCGCATAGCCTATTCTCTAGATAGAATATTCGCCCCCCCCCCTCCCCCAAGCAGTACGGGACGAGGGCAGCTAAGCAGGCTACCTACTCTCAATGCCCCTTTAACCCCAATCGCATTTATTGACAACTATAGAAAATGCATAGAATTGCACCTGGTTATTACAATAGCACAACCCTGACAAGGTATGTCTTAGATGGATTTATGTCCCTCCTCAATAGCCTTTAGATATGGTTCAACCACTTGGACATCAATGACTCGTGATGTGCAATACATTAAGAGCAAATGTGACACCTGAAATCACTTCTGTGTCAAAACTGTCTCTTGAAGAAAGAGGAAGGGGAGGGGGAGGGGGAGATGGGACAAAGATGTAAAGAGGGGACAATAACAAGAATCCCAGAATCCCCAGCAGGAAGCGAAGGAAGATTGCTATGACGTCACACCCCAGTGGCTTCCCCGGCCTAGATATCCACGCATGCGTATCTATCATCATCAGCGCATCCAGTCGGTGGCCAATCCTCCTCCTGTCTCAGACCAAAGACATTTTTATTTATAATCTCGAATTGGGAGCAACCTAGTTAACGCCTGACAACTCTGGGGTATAAAGTGACGCATAAAGAACATCGAGTGACTGAAGAGTAGTTAGAGATCTTATTCAAATCATGAGGGTAGCAAGGTCAACCTCATGACCTTTTATATTTACTCCCCACTCTGTTGACTAGTGAGTGCTACTTCCACACTAGTAAAGAATGTTTTCTTTACACTTACACAATTATCCCAACACTCGAATCTCGAGTTGACAAGACAATTTGAGTTCCTGCAATAAGTAAAGGCTTTATAGTCAAATATGGGCTTCTAAATACTGGAGTTTGTAGGCATTTGATTATTTATAAAGTACCTCAATATTCAATGATATAATCTACCTACTTGATTGCTTGGCCTAGTCCTATTAAAGAACACTTATGGCTATCTATATATCGTTCCAGTATTTTGGTTGAGGTGCTGCAGTATCTTAGACCTGGTATCAACGTTCAACTACTTTTTAACTGGTCTGATATATGTTTTGTTAGAAACAAAACGAGCCCAACGCAAGGACTAGCGAGAGCTGAAGGCATACAATATACCAGACCTGTTCCAAGATATAATGCAGACAGAAGTGCAAAAAGGAACAATGATATATTATTTAAAGGGCTGCCAAGCTCGAAGATAATGTGAGAGCTTAGAGTAACACAACTCTAGCATTGAGGTGAACTTTTTTGAGAAACAGTTCAGAAGACATTACAAGGGCACAAATATAACGATACATCAGTGTATATATATCGGGGGCCCTTTATCAACAATAAATGCTATTTATTTACTTTTAATATTACGGTTAATATAGGATTGGTTGCAACATAATGGAAATTACATTCAAAGATTGGAAAGTATCCGTATAGTATATGATTTCATAGAATTGACCAAAATGATTTTACTATATTTTCTCTCCGGATATCTGCTGACACGACTTTAACCCAAGATAGCAAGCATAAATCTTGCCCGGATTTAGATGTGACACGAAGGCTGAAGCAACAACCAGTTATTTTTATTTCATTGAAGTTTTGATATATCATTATATTCAAATTCCTCGGCATATAACCAGATCTCTGATGATGATATACCGATGGTCAAAGTAACGTTCAACCGACGTAATCCTCACATACACTCTATACTCGCAGCGGCGTACCATAGCCTTACCATTAGAGGGCTTTGATGTTAACTGCCTACAGGTTGCGTATAGAGTGTAGGAACATCATCAAGAGTTCCAATCACACTTAATTAATGCCCCACCTATAATCAACAGCTAGAGTCAAGTATAACAATTTTGAGGAAAAATATAATCTGGTTCGATAATCGTGTTGCACTTTAAGGACTTACATGGTAATCCATATTTTTCCCTCGGCCTTTGCGAGGGATACCAGACCGACATGCCAAATGTAAACAAAAAAGTGCCCTGCATACAACATGTCTGACAAGTGGCGCAGGTAAACTGGTAAAGCGTCACTTACATATATGGGTCAGATTTTCAGAAAATATACAATTTGCCTTCACCAATCCTCTCAAATAACCCACATTTAAGACAGAAATGAGCTTCAAAGTGCAGTTTAGCATAACAGAACTGATACTTTAAATCAATGCGATACCAACTTTACTCAGATATACCTGGTATTCATCGTTTGTCAGCCTAATTTAGCAGAATTTCCTAAATGTGTAGAACTACCAATTGTACATTTTCTGAAAATTTGACCCATATATCATGAACTATGTGCCATATTAAAGTGAACTGCGTTCGTGACAAGTATCTTCTCATATTAAGATTACCCCGAGAGTTCCTTCTTTTAATTAGGCACCCCATGGAAGTGTTCCAGACATCGCTTTAAAATATGGGCATAATTTCACTGCGAGCAGCTGCATTTAACATAGCTATTTGATCATAAATGTATGCATACTTGGCAGTTAAGAGATATCTTAAAATTTTAATGGGGTCTGAAAGTGGTCGCGATTGTCTACGCTGGGCGGAGATTATTTGTCTCCGTCGCTTGGCGAATGAAGGCGTAGGAAGAAGAACAGTGGCGAGTTCTGAGTGGGAGTAGGGTGTGTATGGGTGGGGGAGGTGTATGGGGGGGGGGGGGTCAGGGGGATCTCCACCCCCTAGACAGAGTACGGTATCCACAGTCTAGGCCCAATGTTGAGAGAAGAGTCCCTTCAAACGAAGGGAAAGCCTCTCGCCTCAAACTGCAAAGTGTCATTATAATTCAAATAAGACCGCAAAATGTCCTTATATTCCCATCAAAACGCCGAGTTCTAGACCAGGAAACCGATAAGCAAAGCAGGCTGACACACCATTCTTATCTGATCTGAGGGTTTGTACCTACAGTGAACACTACTCTTGTATGTAGCCTAGTATACAAAAACAGAGAATAGCTGCTCCGATAGGAACATATCGCCGATTAAATGTATTAAATTTATTTTAATTTCAGTATATTAATCAAAGAATATTAGAAAATGAGTGCTAGACAGCTTATTAGTCCACCCCTCTCATCTCTCCCCACCCCTCCCGCCAAGGAACGTTTGCACCCCCACCCCCTCCCGTACGAAGCATTAATTGCCAATATTGACAGGAATATCGGGTGTAAACTCAACGGTGGAGGAACGGTGCTCCTCGATTCTTGTCTATTCGAGTGAGGACGTGAGGTGGAGGGCGGGTTAAACCAATAGTAAACAGGCAAATCAAACACAGAGATAAAGACGGCGATGTGACTAAACTCACACCATAACACAAACCTCACTTAGAAATACGGTCAGATATTTACAAGTGTTTCACTAATATATTCGCTATAGGCTATCTTAAGATATATTGAGAGAAATATTTAAACTATAAACAATTTCAATCTACAGATGAGTAACACATTAAGTCTCGTAATTCATGTAGCTGTCTCTCTGAAGAAATAAAAGAGTTTCTCAATGATTACAGCCATCTGAAATGATAAATTTGGAACTGGAATTTTCAAATAGGGGTTCCAAAATGAACCTTCAAGTGTTCTCCCCTGCAAATAATTGAATAACCAGAAGGACCTGTGAGGGTTCTCCACAATAGCTCTTGTTATGATATAAAGTAGGGAAGTGCTATAAAATAAATATGTTCCCTCTAGTGAAACGTGTGAAGACTAAGCCCCCTTGCGGGTGGAATATAAGAGAAACTTGCTGCAAGAATATCAGTCTAACTAGCGGTGCAGGGATGTGGTCACGATAACGATAACCACCAAGATACGTACATCCATCAAAAGGAGATAAAAATCTGCCAGAATTGGCTTCTGTATACTCGTTTAGATATGGAAGTTTACCAAGTGTCTAATGTCTTATATATTGTGACCTCGGCAGAAGCGAGCAAACACAGACTTTTTTTTTTTTTTTTTTTTACAAATCCATTATTTTATTCACGGGATCCTGCCATTGCTCCTACAATGCTAATATCCGAGTATTATTTTCACACTTTTCTCACTCTGTATCATAAAGCATAGTCTCACTTTTCTATCCACATGATTGAAAGACCTCCGTCCAAATAATTGGATCAAATTCATCATTCAATACTAAAATAACTTGACATGTTTTTCTCTTGCAGTGAACAACAAGAGCTTAAGAGCGAATGCATTCTGCAAGATGAGGGGAAAGAATGGTAAAAGCGTGGCGGGATGCTTTCCTCTCCGCAATCAGAGAGGAATAAAATTTGTACCCTTGTCCTGCACCGCAGTATGAGTGTCAGCAGGGAATAAAACCATCATAAATGGTCGACATGGATTTTGTACTGTTCTAAATCTTGACCCCCACCTGGAAAAATTAATATTTCATTTAAATATGATATAAAATAATAACCCTCATAATAGACTGTCCGGGGATAAAATACACTTACAAATAGGAGGAACATGTTTTAAAACAATATTATTCTTCGAGTTCTTCTGCTGCGTTTATTGAACTTAAAGTAATCACGAGCTCCCCAAGCTAAACATGGCTTTAAAACATGGTAGTGTGATTACCCATAATGGTCAGTAGCCCACACACATTCACCGACTATAACAACATAACATAAAACAAAGAGTGGCCCGTACAAACAGACCAGTAAATAATTAAAGAGTGACATTACTAAGGACAACATAAAATCAATACTGATAAAGCCTGAACCATGTTCTTTCCTCTTTCTCAAGGAGGTTCTTGAGATATCCTTCTGACTTGCAAATAAATGTCACGTTGGATAATACGAAATACTCTGCATGTTGTACAATAAGGCCAAAAGAATAGGTGTTTCTGATCTCTCCCCCTAAACTTGAAACAACCTTACCCCCACCCCCACCACACACACACATACATACACGCAGACATACACTTACAAAAATGTACTTTATGTTTGTTTTTTGTTTTTTATTTGCAATAAGCTCTTTCTTTCTTTTCCTTTTTTTACAAAAAAAACCCAGGTGGTTTCCTTAAAGAAAATACCATCTTTTACCTTGTTTTTAGCTAGTCTAAATCGGAAACACAACCATTTTTTCTTGGCCTAATGTCAGTTTCCACACGTACATGCCCAAATATGTACTTATAGTTACGTGTATTAGCAACCAAACCATGCAATATTTCATGGGCGATAATAATACTAAATATCATAAATTCAAGGCACTCAAATTCCTTTTCCCTTTTAGTTGCTATGTTCTTGTTTAAATGCCTTTGAGGTCAAGTAAAATCGTTCAGATAACATACATGTCACGTTCAGGCAAAAACAAAGCACACGCGATCATCTAATCACTTACAAAAATGGAAATACTCAGCATTTCCAGGGGTTAAAAATACAATTCATGGGGCGAATCCTCACCCAAACCAAACACGAACAGCTAGTTTTCCCAGAACGTATAAAAATCCAGGAATAGTCCCCCAAATGGTAGGATGCCTAAGTAACAAGGTAGAAATCATCACGCAATCCCTGCATCCATAGAAAACTGATCCCAGCGAGAAACCGATTCAAACCTAACCGTTATTTACACAAGCGAGAAGCTACTAGCAGTACGAAAGCCAGCCAGACGGTTTCCCTAGCACTGGCACTGCACCCGGGCCAAGTTAGACAGGTAGAATATGAGGAGGAGGGGGAGCAGTCCGTGATCACTTTATCGTCATTAATTATTAACCTGCCTCACTACCACCACGAGCTGGTAGTAATACCAGGCCACGCACTCGTCCCTCCACAAACCCATTAATATCAATTATTCGTGGGAATACGAATTGTTCTTTGGTACACGCCCATCATAAAATGATAAACTGGGTTGAAATGAATGTTAGGTAAAGGGGGAAAGTGGACACAGAAGCGAATACACATCAACCCATTTGTTTGGAGACCCTTGAACGGTATTGTCCTGTCTGTGTAATTTAATTGCCAAGTCAATAAAATCTCTGACCTATTATCTAATATAATTAATGGTTCAGAGCTGATAATGAGGGTTTATTCCCGGCCAATGATGATAGTATAGAAGGTAAGCAATTGTTGGCGTGAATATTCATGGCACACATGCAGCGTTTATATATGAGATGGTTGAGGTCCTTATCACTGATTTTCTTGCCTTGCAAATGATCCAATTTGGGTGATACTCCGAGAAAGGGAGGACGGTACAAGGACGATTAGGTTACTAATTAATACAAAGCGCATTTAGTTCAGGCTTTCGTGACTAGGCCTACATGTGCGTTTGCCTCGCTCCTCTCCAACAAGGGAGAAGGCATTCAATGAATAGTAGTCGAATCCTACATCCATACAGAAGCTTGAAAACACATTCTAGGCTCAGAGTTGAGGAAGTCCCTCGAAACTGAGGGAAAGCCTCTCGTCTCAAACCGCAACCTGCCATTCTAATCTCATTAAGACGCACAATAGATCAGGGCCAGGAAAGCAATTAGCGCAGGTAGGGTCCAATCACAGACATGCCATTATCGCGACATAAGACTAAATCAAATTAAAACATTAGAAAAAGATTCCCTATTTTCTATGGGACTCCATATTTTGAAATTAGACTGAACGTTCACTCCAGACCTTGTGGATGGCTGATATGAATTATATTATTATTAAATCACTCACCTTTTAGAGAAGCGAAGAGATACGCAAGGAAAACCACCTGTACCCACGATAGCCAACGTAATCCAGGCATTGCCATGACACCAAATACTATGGTCAGTGGTCACTTAGCAACAGAGCGTACTCCTCCAGGGCTGTCCAGTTCATGTCCCGTCTTTGGTACCTGGTAGGGCATATAAAGAGGGACACAATTCGAAATCAAACTTTCTATTGCAAACAACAACAGCACCACTCTACTATCTATGACTACAAATAGTGCAACTGAAGTTGTTGTGATTAATTAATTCATACACTGGCCGTCATCAATATCCTCAGAGAATCTCTATATGCTCATCATCCATGTAAAATTCCACATGCACTAACATGCAATAATTACTTATTAGCATGCACTATAATAATTATTCACTGTCGTTGTCCAAGATTATATCATATCATTGGTTTAGATTTATAGGCCTATAGAAAGTAGGCCTATATCAGTTAGTTCCCTTAAGAGTTAAACAAAAGGGTTCTCGGGTGGATATCCTATTGATTTATTGACAGTATTCACGATTCTGTCCCAAGGGAGGCACATGGCAGAGAAAGGACTTCCACCTCCAGAGTCCCAGATCGTTTAGTTAGGGAGGAGAGAGCGGCCTGGTCCATTCAATGTTACCGGACTCAACACGCTGGAGCACCCGTCAACCACCAGCCCAGCGGCCGGTATCCCAGTCCGGGGATCAAGCCATGATCTTCCTCCATGAGTTTGTCTGAGAGCCTGCTGCAGGTAAGGAGACACTGGTAAAAGATCCACAGGACAAACGTGACTACACCTCTACCAGCTCCCGAGCCTTGTAAACAGAACAGGTAAACGTCCAACTGGTGTCTGTTTCAGGGAAAGGGAGTGAGGAGGAGGTGGTAGGGACCTGAGATGGGAGGAAGAAGTGTCTTCACGATGAGCTCTCCTGTTTTAGTCCTACTACAGACGCGCTACGCTCCATTCAACTGGATTCAGACTCACCTGGCCGAAGTCCCAGCAAAAAGAGATGATTCCCGCAGGAAGGTAAAACTCCAGGTAGGTATTGTCCAAGAGTGCCACCACTTAATAGCACCTTTAATCCATATCCCTCATGGGTGACAAGTTTGTAGACAAGCGGAGATGTGTGAGTGGTAGCAAGGGGATAAAACTACTACTGTCGCTTCAAGAACGGCCACCGCCACCACCACCGCTACTCGGAGCTGCCACCGCCTGTGCTGCTGGCATCCAGGCTTCTGTCAGCTGTGAAACCAAGCAAGCTGCACCCTTCACTCACTCGCTCTCTCACACACACACAAACCGTGCACACACACACACACCAGTGGCCTCCATGCCACAGCATGGCACCGAGATGATGGGACACAGCAACCAGTAGAGACACCTGGTGGATCAAACTTGCACGATGCCTCCCGCTGGGATTTGGTTGTTAGTTTAGACTGTAAACACTAGATGGCAAACGAGGGCTGAGTTGGTATTTGTGGGGTTTTTAATCAGAAAGAAATTTCGAGAGCCTGCACATAGCTATTAAAATAGAAATGCTCATATTCTCACAGACTCAAGTCAAAAACAATACAAAATTCCATTTCAAGTTCAAAGTAGAATATAAATGTTCTTAGATTTGATCAAATTTACCATTTAACAATTTAGCTGAGCTTGATAGCAAGTGTCCAATTACTGACATTCGTTTTAATAGACATATTCATAATCGGTAAAGTGACACATGCCACTGAGCTCCCGATTTGGGGAAAGTTTGCCTGAATTTCAACTATGTTCTAGATTAGTATATTTGTAATGTATACCCGGGAGCATTAATGTAGAAATTACATATATTGTGTGTATTTAAGAGTTTAAAACTCCAATTTCGTAGGGTGCTGGAGTCACCCTACCCAACTGCCAGACAGTTAGGGAAGGTCCCAGACGCCTCTTATCTTAATGAGAGTTAAGTGATACCAGCTGGATGGGACAGGGTATATATGTCACTATGTACCTCCTGCCTCGCTCTTAGTTCACATCCCTTTACCATACACTGAGGTCAGCACCTTATGGTCTAGTTACTGCTTTCTCAGATTTGAATTCCCCAATGGAACCTCTGCCACATTCTTCATTAACAAATATCAATTAATCTAAGGAATATATAGCGTTGGTATTCCACACAAATGTTCCTACTTATGCATGTCATCGAAAACTACAAACATATTTCTAAATGATATATAGTCAAACAGTGTCCATAGCCACTTTAAACCCTTTAGGGGGGTCGTTTCAACACTTCAAATTTTTCACCATCGCATCACAGAAAGTAAAATAAATTACAAGTACGATTGATAAAAACAACAAGGCTACTCTGGCAATTTTGGTTTTGATTTCAATAAACATTACAATCCTATACTTTGTCATGTGGTCCTTGAAATGAATAAATAATTGAATCAATTCAACCAGTCGTTGTTAGCTCCCAGAAATTGTTTTAAAGCTTTCCAGTCGCCATTTCTATACCAGCTAATGTAGCTTATTATTCCATAGTAAGGGGGAGATTTTTTTAATCTTTCAGTTTCAGTATTTTTAGAACAATTCCAGCCTGGAGTCTAGTTTCTTTGTTTGTGTTTCTTTTATCTTCATTTATACACCGACTATTAGTTCATATTTATATTTACATCTATATTCATTTTTGTTTGTAACATTTACATAAATGAAATTACCACCAAATCGAACACAAAGTTCTGCTCCAATATGTGGATGCACTGGTAAGATAACCACTGTACTTATTTAATATAACTTTACTTCATTTTCCATAGGGGCTCTCTGGAAGAGCTATGGTTTCATAGAAGGGAGGCACCCTTTTCCGGTGTAAAATTGATCTGATATTACAAAATGTACGCTTCCGGAAATGAACATTAGGCCTATACATGCATAGCCTACATGTTTTCCCATGTCAACAGACACCCTAGAGTCATACACTGATGTTGAATGTTTGGAGCGGTACTATGTTAGCTAAAATACAAAACTTAGTAACTGCACTGAGTAATATGTCATAATTGATATAAATCTCAAATCAGGAATTGTACTAATACTGTCATGACATGGGTACAATCAGCGACGGGTGAGATTCTTTTAATGTTATTCTCATCTTATTCTTATCTTAAAGGATAAATAACGACTAATACTATGAGCTACGGTACCGAGTACAAATTCAATACAGAGACAATTAAGTAATGGTGATAACGGTACAGAATCAATAATATACATGTGGGTCAGATTTTCAGAAAATGTACAATTCGCCTTCACTAAAAATAGTAATCCTCTCAAATAACTCATTTCAAGACAGAAATGAGCTTCAAAATGTAGTTTAACATAACAGAACTGATAGGCCTACTATAAATCAATGCGATACAAAAATAATATACTTAGATATACCCGTTATTCATCATTTTCAGCCTAATTTAGCAAAATTCCCTAAATTTGTAGAGTTGCCAATTGTACATTTTCCCAAAATCTGACCCATGATGAGTTCAACAGAGAGACTGGTAATGGTAAGTTTACTAGTAACTTTTGCAGAGTCATAGAATGGTTCATGGACGAGCTTGGTGAAGTGGGAAGTGTTATACGTGGTGCAATCACAGACCTTAATAATCAGTTAAACTCGGGTCTGCGTGTAGGCAGGAGGTAGAGGTAAAAATGACAATTCTATGTATAAGGGGCACATGTTACAATACATTATAACAGAAGGTGTGTGGGAAGGATGGGGGGTTCGGTCTTAGTGCTTTAATTGGTAGGAGGTGATTCTTGAGGGCTGATTTGAAGCCAGCTTTTTCTCGGATTACTTTGATGGGCTTTGGAAGGGTTCCACCTACACTTTGTATAGTCTTTTTCGTATAACTTTGGTATCACTTAAAATCAGCTGGAACTGAGAATAGTGTAGGCCTACTCTTCATAATGTCTCGCTAAATGAACACTATATAACGTAACTATACCATATGTTGTAATTGTAGGTTAGTGATTTCAATGCGGGAATCGTAAATTGGTCGGCAGAAAGTTTTCAAAACAGGAGCTATAGACAAATGTGTAAACTGAGTGATAATACATTTTAGTATAGCAGACCTATTATTTTTTTTTGTGTGTGTGTGTGGGGGGGGGGGGGGGGCTAATTAAAATTTTACGATGCAAAACTTCATTTGTGGAGTCCGCACACATTTTTTTTTACGAAAACCCGAAAAGATTATTCCAAGTTTTTCTTTATCCAAAAAGCTAAAATCAGAAAATCAAACCGAACTCATAATTATTTTAATTGTATCCAATATTCGTATTTTTCCATAAAGCGTGATCATTGGCCTTTTTAAAGATTTATTCCATTGAGAGTAGGAGTATAAATGCCTACCAGTGTCTCCCTGTGCCCCCCCCCCCCTCCCCCTATATTATAGACGGCCTGTGGTTGGCGTGTAGGGGAATAATGGGGAATCTTCTTCAGTTTCTAGGGCAGGGAGTGGGGATAGAGATACATGTGAGACCATTTTCTTATACAGTTTTAATGCTATTTCCGATGGTGACATATTGGTGAGTTCTGAAGGTACTTTCTGAGATAACAATGGAGCCGTCTGTAGTGTTAAATTCCACTTTGACGCTTCGTCTAGGGGATATCTTGCTTGAAGCCGCTGGGTTTGGTTTTTATTTCTTACTTTTTCGTTCCTATAAAGTTGTCATTTAGATACTTAGTTCTCCTTAGTACTGCATTTAAACGTTATCGGGTAAACATTGTATTTAAAAATACGATATTACTGCTAGATTTGTATATGTATCACAAACTCTTTACAGTATATCATTTGTTGTGATCAAAATACTTCGCTTATAACAAAAATTCCTGGCTGATAATTGAATGGATTCCAACTTCGACATCTTGTGACTACAATTTATGAATTTCCGTATATTTTTTTTTATTCACTTACAGGCCAAAGACATTTAATAACGATAATATGTGTACACTGGGAGTAAATTAAGTAATGATATAATGTGTCTGTAGAATAAAAATATTAATCAAGCGAGAAGTGTATTGAAAAATAGATCTTTATTCTGAATCGTCATACAATCTCTAAAAAGATAAAAGAAACGAATGTTTATTTCACCCCCTTTATAGCATAGGCGTATTATAATAAAACACATTTCTCCCCTCATGGAGATTGATTTAGAATGGCTTTATGAAGATTCATATCTGAGCACCTTCAGTAATTCAGCTGATTGATGATGTATAAGTGATATTATTAATTTTTATAATTCAATGTAATTGTGAATATACATATCATGATCGTTTTAACGACTAACTTGAATCATAGCAACTCATAATGGCAAGTAACTGGTAAGTTATAATAGCATTTAACGTACAAAATGGATTCATACCATTTATATATATATCATACTGGACAAAGCTAAGAATAGAGGTAAAATCAGTTAATTGTACACATTTTAACAACACAACAATTCCTCCATAGAATGGCCTATGTCTGTATCAATTCGGTGTTTGGACCCTATATATGGGTAACTCTTTTATTCAACATTTCATTCACAAAGTCGGTGCATACTCAGTATCACACTCAGAGCAGAATAATATAGATACTTATTGACTATTTGCCAGGAAGGTCATTCGTATAAACGTTAAATCCCACAGGTGAAAATGTTAACAATTTTAGACCTACTCATATAAAAGATTTGGAATCATTTTTACGAGGTAACACATTTACAATCGTTTCTGCAAGCCGGCTGGCGTTTTCGTAAGGTTCCACCTAAAGCAGCGTTCCTGGCGAGAGCGGAAACTTACGAGCTTGCACCAGCTGGCAGAAAGTGGCTTCAGGGACTTCGCATCTCTGATTGGCTATTTTAGCTTGGGTAGGCGGGCATAGTGGTGCTGTCATAGTCATAGAAAATGTAACCTAACAATCATCCACACTAAAACCAACCCTAAACCTAATCTTAAATTGGTGGTCCTAAGTCCAGAAGGTAGAAGGGGACTGTCTGTAGTAAAAACTGCCAATAAAAGTAATAACTTGACTAGTAAAAGAAAGACCGGATCTGCTAAGCCCCGCCCACTTCGACGTGGCTTCATGCGGCCAGCCAGTGCGAGCCTGTAAGTTTCTGCCTAACGCCTCGAACACAACTTGCAGTGGCTTGTGATTGGTTTTGCCTGGTTCAGTCGTTTGCATCAACTGCACGACAAAGCTCTGCTGTACACATACATTCATACTAATAGTATTTATTCTCATTCTCAAATAAATATTCCCTATTAAATATAAAGTAACCCTCAAGCCTCTGGAAACTGGCGTAACAATATCACCAACTTTATTAACATTTGGTATCCCAAAGTTGGACTAAATTGCATTTGTATTACAGGCACTTTGAAAGTATGTAACTTATTTCCCAACGTATTGTCCAAGTCAACAAGTATATGTATAAAAATAAATTTAAAGTACAACAATTATTATATACAGTTCATTGGATTTAAGACAGGAGTCCATCGGTGCGACAAGTAGTGTTGCGACAAGTCTGAACCTGTTCAAAGCAGATGTAAAACTAAGCTGTAAGATGCTGAAACTAATGATATCACAATCGCCCTACTTCCCGTCATACACAAAAGAACCCCCCCCCCCCCCGAACTTCCTGGCTCCCCGTATATTTCCTCTGCCTTTTTGTTGGCAGGCCGTTTGATGCGGTTTCCAGCACCTCTGATGGGTGGGACAACCTAGCATTGACAACTAATTGACAGTTAGTATGCCCGGATACATGGTTTCCCCCTACCCCTACCCCCGGTGAGCCATGTCCCTCTTTAATTACCATAATCAATCTGAACCCTTTCAGAATTGTCGCAACATCGCATGCGATATGAAATAGAAATAATAACATTGTAAAATGTGTTCCTGGCTTGTTTCCGCATGTGACACCAATGAATTCCTGGCTCAACTGTAAAGATGCTATAACTCTAATTGTAATATGTAAATCACTCTTGTTTTAAGAGCCCACGTCCAGCAGTGAAGCAACCACGTCCATACCCGAGGTACTTTGGACTCAGTGCTGGTGGAACAGTCGGGCTATGGTCAGAACTAGCACCTTCTACTACCTTCTCTCCTCTGGAGAGACTGTAGGGGCTGGTGTCGGTGGTATCATCCGCTGAATCACTGAACCGTTCATCTGCACTGTGGCGGTCAGATTTCCCGGTAATCTGTCCTTTTCTGATGGAGTCACACTGGAGGAAGGATTGTAACATTCTGCTCCGGCCAAGACCTCCAGGAGAAGCTCTTTTCTGAGGCGCACCCGGAGAAACTCCCGTCATCTTCAAGGGTGACTCGGCGTCAGAAGAGTCTTTGTCTTTGTTAACTCCGTGTGCGTTGACATTGCCTGAAGTTTTCTGGTTGGTACTCGGTGCTTGTGTGGACTGGGGCTGTGTTGACTCGTTATTTACTATGATGTAATCCTCGTCCTTGATGTCCAGCTCTCGTAGTCTCATGTCTTTTGATATTAACTTGTCCTCGATATCTTTACTCGAGGCACCGGCTGGAATGCTTTTCACCGACATGAACTCTGTAAAGTGAAGAAATAATTAAAGCAATGCAGTTTGATGAATGAAAGTAGAATCACTCGCAACTGAGCTAAGAAAGTAATAAGGATTTGATATCCATATATCAGATTAATGGTTGAAAACTATAACGAATTCAAAAGTTGGACATGAACGTAGGATAAAGCTATTACTCATTTACCCATATCAATCCCATCCCATATTTTATTATAATTCATCATTGAGTTGCTAAACGTGGAAGTGATAACTGCTACGGGGTCTAGGGCATGTTCCACCATATACATTTATATCCCAAGAAAAGACAATATGTCCTGAGGGGAATTTGGCATCATTTGCAGGAATACTAAAGCAGTCACCCAAATAAAGATGTGGGTTGCCTGGCAATCACCCTACAATATATGTAAGCAGTTTGGCAACATCGTAATGCCAATGCCAAGCCAATGATCTTACATGTATTTGGGAAGGAAGCAACAGGCAAAGGGAAGTGTGTGGTTAGGTTAGCAAAGATAAGCCAGACCTGATACTAATTTCAGATGAATTCAACCTTGTGAACCAAATTGGAGATACAATAAAATATTTATCAGTCAATCAATATTATATTTTACACTCACTTTCTTCAATATGGGGTTTTGGGGTTTTCTTAATCGTTCTTGCCAAGCCATACGCTAGCAAGGATTCGTCTTCGGGAACCGGACAGGGACCAGAATCGTCGTCGTCTACAATGTAAGCTTTAGTGGTCTGGGAAATTCTCCCAACGCGATGGCATTCTTGAAGCGCTGAAAACAGGTAGCATTCACGTAAATTAATTGTCCAGGGTCGCAAACAATTGATTATATTCCTCAAATCTCCAGATACACCAATAAACTATATTCTTCAAGACTTAACTAATCGGCTAATATATGTTTCGATTTAGAAAATGATTGAGGGCGGTACGGGGAGGCAGCTAACAATACATGAAATGTGTCTTTAAATCATGTAGTATGCCTAATGAACAAGTGTATCAATGAGGTCACGACAGGCCCTGTGTATACCTGACTATATGGGTCAGATTTTCAGAAAATCTACAATTCAACATCGCTAATCCTCTCAAAAACCCAAATTTCAGACGAAAATAAAGTTCAAAATACAGTCCAACCTGACCAAACAGATCAATGCAATGCCAAATATACTCGAATTTACCCAGTATTGACCAAATTGCAGCCTAATTTAGCAGAATTTACTAAATGTCTACAGCTGCCAATTGTACATTTTCTGAAAATCTGACCCATATGATATTGCACCACGGAATTCAACTCCGTTGTAAGAGTTGGATGCAGATGGCAATCAAACCGCAGCCATACCTAGTCTACAGTAAATATTATATGTAAATTTAATCTATAATCAGAAAAATGGAAATTCTGGATTACCAGGAAAACTGCCAATCCTCTAGTTTCCTTATATTCAATCGCAGAAGACTATCAACAATGAACGAAATCAATAAACCAGATAAGCTAACTTTTGCCTAGAGTATCAGGTTGAAAGCCGGTGCCGTTTCCTTCGTGCCAAATAGAGTCGTTGCTGAAAATAACGTTAGTGTCGAGTGGACCAATACAATTCTCTCTGCGTCCATGCTGGTCCACCAGATGGGATCCTTCGTTCTGGTTCTGATATCTTTGTTTGTAGAGATTTGTAAACTTCTGATTTGAGAGCCGTGAGTTGAAGGCGGTAGGTAAGAGGTGGGATTTTTGCTGTGCAAATGAAATGATAAGCACATTTTATTGTATCATTTTATGTATGTATTATACTTCACAAATTTTCATCTACTTTCCCATGTCTACGCACTAGTGCACTGTATCGTGCAATTTTAGACCATGTTTATGTTCAGGATGCACTGTATCGTGCACTCACAACCTTAATGAAATTGTCTGTATATAATAAGAATGTGTACTATGTGAGTTATAATGTAAGCAGAGAAAAGTAAATTTCACTGCAAAACCATAATTTTCTGGTCAATGATAATGAATTCTCGTCCAATAATATACAACCTTGGCGAAAAACATTGAAAATACTCACTTGCTACTATAAACATTGTCACAGCTTGGATACGATAAAGTATATTATCGTTTATATTATATTATAGTCTTAGAAAACTATCTCTCTTATGTTACCAAACCTGTTTATTATTACTATTTTATTTTTATTTTACAAATCTGTTCCAACATACCAGATATATATATTCCAGCCTTAAGCGATTTAGACCTATCCAAATTAAAGGTAACTGTCGGTAGAAATGGAACAACCTAGTTTCATATAGACATGTCAACCTACTTTGTCACTTTTCTCTTATGTATTTAATCACTCCTAAGACAAATAAAAGATTTTCTTATCTTATCTTATCTTATCTTATTATGTTCTCACAAATTAGTCAAGGAGCATATTAGTGCACAATGCAGAAATTAACATCGAAATTACCCTTTAGATAATTTCACTGTAGACACTATGGTTTAATTCTCCACGTAATAGATATTGGCAATTTCAACGACTTACATAGGTACGGTCAGTTGGGTGGATTATCAAAGCTATGTATTCATTAGATTATTTGATATTTGCCAATATAGTTTGTGTGGAGTTGCTAGCTTCACAATAGAGTGCCTGGTAAATATCATACAACAAAATTATAGAGAATTAACACCGGAGCTGTTTTCGTACCACATCTAATCCTAAATTTAAAAAGCTGGCTTCATTTGAATCAGGCTCCAAAGTATGTGGAGATACTAGTAGCTTAAGGTCATGGAATAATTCTCAAGTTATTACATACCACCAAAAAATCATGCAATAATTCTCAAGTTATTCCATACCTCATGTTCACTGCGGGTTTCCTCGGATGCGTCCCGCACCGTGCTCAGAAATATATCCACGCCGTCTGTGAAGTCTTGCAGCATCTTTTCCAAGGTGACTATCCGTAGATGAGGCAGGTACATGACATTCCTCATGGCTATTTCTAAAACTGAGGAGTGCATTGGTCTCTGCATCCAGGCTTTCTGGTCAGTCTGGAAACACAATATGTAAATAAAGTTATAATCCTTAGAAGCTACAACCAAAATGTAAACAACCATTACTACCTCGCACTTCATTATCTACCATATTGACCCAACTTTAAAAACTTAGTAGTATATATCAGATCATATTTGAATAAATCTCTGGTTAATCAAATAATTCTCACTTTTTATATCCTTGTACGAATGGTTACTTCCGAATAATTTAATGTCTTTTAAGTAAATTTCAATAAAACAAAATATCTCATCTGATGTAAAAAAAAATAATTTAAAAATCTCATCTGAGGTACAAGATCTCATTTCATGTTCAAGATGACATGCATAATGCAGATCCCAAAGTAGAGCAAGGCCATTTTTTTCTATATCCAAATTATGATTTCAAAATAAGAATTTGCTCACTTTATCAGCTCCTTCTCGCATTCTATAGAAGAAGGCATGGTTGCTGTCGAATTCCAGATACTGCACCAATAGTGTGCTGAGACTTTGTACATAACGGGGCGTATCCTTGTCATGCAGGTTGCGGTAGATCATGACTTCAGCAACCTGAAGATAAATACATAAATAGATGAACGGTTCTATTATTTGGGTGTCCACATTCATATTAAAGCCTAGTCACAAAATAAGAAACTACAATTCATAAGTGGACTTGAAATAGATACGGAACAAGAATGTTCATTGAAGGGATATTTCGTAGCTGACTATCAACGTGAGTAAAGGTTCACCAATAGATATCAGAGACAACAACATTAATATAATCTAATTAAAGTGGGAATAAATCCCACATTACGTACCTGGGTGTCGAATACATTGACCAGCTTAATGCCGTATAGGTGGAAAAGAGCATCAGACTTGTATCGAGAGTCATGGATAATTTTCTGTATGTTAGAATACTCCAGAATGCCCCCCAAGCCTTCGGAAAATAACTCACGACCCATTTTCAGTACATCAAAAATGATTACGTGACTTCGAGTAGCAACCTGAAACAAAGGGGAAGTTGTTTGGGACGATATGAATAATAACTGATCCAGATATGGATGAACAATGAGGCGTGCGATTATTGGATGAAGATATACGGTATACACATTCAATAAACTTTTGATATAGTTCTTCAATATTACTTGCGGTAAATTACAAGTTACTATTTTAAGAAAAGAAAACACATGGAAAGTTCATTCCAACATTCAATCTCACTATTATATATGACAGGTGGAATTTCTGGACCTTTTAAACCATATTCATAGAATATACAAGTGAAACTAAAGAGCCATATAATATTGACATATTTAGTAGCATCAACACACTGGTATATTTGCGTTCAGTTTTCCGTTTAATAACTTTGGATGACTAGGAAATAATTGTTTAACACTTAAATAAGACTTTTTAAGGGCCTTTCACCTTGAATAATGCGCAAGGGCACTGTTCTGATAGCTTTAGACTGATAATATGTGACCTACGATTTCAATAATTGCTCATGGTAAGGCAGACAAACTACAATATCCCTATTCATCGACTCACCTGTATGAGAGATATATCACCATTACGCCCCATTCTCAGACCTTCCATAGCAAGACCAATAACCGTTTGTTCCTGTATGTGGGCTATCTACAAACAATGAATTGCACGATTAAGCAACACAACCGAAGGTTTTATCTATTAAATCGACGCAGTACCAAATATACTCAGACAGATATACCTAGTAGTATTCTTTTTCAGCAGAATTTACCAAAGCTGCCAATTGTACATTTCCTGACGCGTACTTGAGAGTGGATAGCAGGTAGAACTTTGCGCATTGGGTTATTAATGAAACGGGTCGATATTTATCAATATGGAAATTTCAAAAGGCGAAAATGTTTTTTTTTCCATACTTACTGCAGCGCGGTACACCTTGTCACATTTTTCGATAACGATGTAGTGATGACTCCACTTCTGCAGAGCCAACTTGTCAGGGGTTGTTTTCTCCAACGCTTCCTCAACTGAATACAAAATATATAATTAATGCTCAGGGATTGAGGAGGTGACCGTCGAGAGCTAGCTTAAGATTCAGCAATTCATATACATGTACAGCAATTCTTTCTAAGAAAGCGTCGTTGATAAATGAAGAAAATCTTAATTTATCAACGTTAAACATGATTTCAATACAATACTATACATTATCGTAGACGACATGAAAAATAGAAGCATTTTTCGTCTCATTAAATTGTGTGGTAAAAGATAACTTCCTAGCAAACTAGCAAGTGAGTTATGTTGGTTTGGCTAAATCAATTCCTAAGTGAAGATACGAGCACTATACTCACAGTTCTTGTAGCGAACCAGTGGTGGGCCAATATCTTCAACATTGGGTCTCTTTTCTGTCTTATCTGTCGTTGCTTTTCCAGCGAGGTACATGTCTCGTTTCAAGTCCTTGACTTTCGCAAGATGAGGATTGGTTCGTTTCTTGGTGATAAGAAACGGTCCACTGGTTGGGAAATATGAAATACACTCTTATCAATTACGCCATTTAACAAGAATAAGTGACATGAATAGATGGTAATCACCCACCGTGGACATACTATATACGGTACCTAGGTCAATACGTGGGGGTTTAGTTCAGAATAAAGACCAGTTAATCAAGCATTCAATTTCATCAAATGGGGACACTTACTCGACATCTTTTACTTTTTTCCTACGATCTTCGATCATCTCAACTGAAAGAAAGAGAAATAACTTTCATAGAAAGATGTTTAACAAGTCACCGTAGATAATACTTCTGTAGTAATACAAGTCGAACCGGGAAAGATTAAGGAAACTGTGTGTAAGATGATACACTAATTCCTATTGACTCATATTGAGATGTTACACAGCAATGTCAATGAAGCTAGATAGATAGTATCTAGGATCTAGGAACATTAAATATTAGCGAAAAGAATGGAGAATAGTTAACTTACCAGATTCAATTTCATACTGGAAGAAGTGATGAAGGCCACTAACACGTTTACCAGTTTTGGCGAATACGACTGAAACGAGATAATTAGAATATTATTTATTGTACGATTTTTATTTCTGTTATAGATGCTTAGAAATGTGACTACTATTAACAGGTTAGGATCATGTATCATAGACGATGCATCACTACGAACACGTGGGGTCTAAATGCAAACAATGTGGAGTTGTAGAAGGTGTCCACAGGGGCAAGATATTCTATCAGTGGGAGAATCATTTAATTTTAATAAGTAACTATAACAAAACATTTGATGTAACAATTAACATGATCCAGATCATGCAACTTGACGGAAGATGCCCGTTGCAACGATTTCGTTGGATATTTTCTTTTAATCTAACACCAAGAAAAATTGTATCCCCAAAGCTGACCTAGCAGAGAGAAGTCCTGAGGTAAATTAATTTATTAATGATATCTTGAAAAGAGAAACAGAAATTTTGGGTGGAGCAAGGAAGGGAATATAAAGGTGGGAAAGATGAAAACAACGACTATAATTCTTCACTCGCAAAGATGTCCTATGTATTGGAAAGATTTGAAAAGCTGAGCAGAGAGTTGAGTTTGTGCTCCATCGTTTAAACAATTATATTATATATACAAATAATCTTTTTAAAAGAAACCAAATGGCAGGTACCATTCCAAATTCCTAATCGTGGTGGTTCTGAACCCACATGAGACACGATACCGATGTAAGAGCCTTCTTGGACGACTATTTTTACCCGAGAACCAATATACTCATGTCCTGAGTATTTGATATCCTTTGGTCGGCGTGGATGCACAGAGTGATTCCGAAAATACACTGAATCCATCATTCGGTACATACTACCCACAAAGTCTATAAAGGAGTGGTGAATTCGGACGAAAGTGGTTGGTTAAAAACAAGACCGATTCCAATGAATTCCTTTCCAGGAAATTATACCGACCCTGCCATCCCAAACTATACTAATGATTTAGTTTCGACAATATTGTCACCAGAGTAATAACGGATAACTGTGTAAGAACAGCTTAAATGATCCAATTTTCCATTAATGATCCCATCTTCATATATAATGCACCATGATGATAGATAATATAGATCCACTTCCAATTGTTTTCATGTATGCAGTTCGCTAAAACACACAAAAAAAACGAAACCGAAACTAGTGGCAGCCCTGCGTTCTGCACTGGGAGAAGCCCCGAGAGAAGCTATAAATATAAGGCTAGCCTGCTGAGCGTGATATGCTTACTTTATTGCTTTATCTTCCTTACTAGTCTAAAAGGAATGGAATGGTAGCATGGGCTGTCCCCGAGCAAGGGTCACTGAACCAAGTCAAAACACCCCAATTGTTCTTACCGAAGGTTTAAACCTCAACAAAGATAAGACTACTGTACGTAGCTCCATCTGGTGTCACACCGCGCTACCAGAGTGAGTGAGTGAGATTGGTTGCTTTACGCCTTTATCAACACATTTACGATGGTTATATCAAGGGCGGGAGCGCTGAGAGGGAGGCAGTTTATGATCATACCCAGGAAATAGAGATAGAGAAGAAGGGAGAGAGATACAGAGAAAAGGAGACAGAAAGGCACTTCATGGTCTTACCCAGGACTTCCCTGCAGATGACACTTCCCCTCACCAGAGTGGCTCAAGGAGATAAAGCGCTTTACTTCAACTAAGATACTCGAGTCTAGAAGTCCCATTGTATAATTTTGTTCAGATTTTTTGGGACAACAGTACAGCGGTTTTTTATTCCAAGTCTTTCGCACATCCCACTTATAGATAGTGGGCTGGGTTCCATAGCTAGGGTTTATTTACAAGCATACATTGATAGATGTAAGTATTTAGAGCAAATGGGCCAGTAGAAAAATCTATTTATATGTTTTAATACCGTATGAATATATTTGCATTATCTGACAAGACTTTTAACAATTTATCTAATCTACCACCTCAGTCAACTCCCGGTGGACGATCAGTTATAGTAACATCTCCCACCAAGTCTATTAGACTTTTCATACCCCACATTTTTATAATTTCCATTCCAAATCGGATGGTATGGCCATGCCAGTGAGCAAGGACGTTCTTTTCTGTTTGACCTTGTTGATAATGGTGTCTGGCTCGTTTGAATGGGCACAACTTGTTCATTCTCAACAACGGTGGATGCTCGGTATTTGTATGCTACGGTACCATTTCTCAGGCGTCTTGTCGGTAGACTAAATCTTACAAGCTTGGATAGAGGGTACCGGGATACATTTATTCGTAGATAATTGTATGGGTCAATGTCAGTAAATAATGTTAATAAAGACCCCCCCCCCCCGCTTACACACACACATATCCCCAGCCCCTTTCCAAAGCCACTGTCACGGTATCGGTAGCTTTAGGCGGAACCTTACAATTTAGCGCCGGCTAGCCGAAGTGGGCGGGGCTTGGCAGATCCGGTGGGCGGGGCTTACTTGTCTTTACTAGTCATGTAATTAGTTTAATTAGTCTATTTTACTCCGGACAGTCCACTACCCGCTTTACTGACTTAGGACCACCAATTTAAGGTTAGGTTTAGGGTTAGTTTTAGTATCTATTTCTATTAAGTAACATTTGACAGCACATATCCCTGCCGGCTCTAGTTACAACAGCCAATCACGTCACTGAAGCCACATTCTGTCAGCCGGCGCTAAATTGTAAGGTTCCGCTCCTTGCGTATCGGTAGTCCATCGGTATGAACTGTCCAGGATATCCGGTTGTGAGACTTAGGCCACGCCCCCGGACTAGCCAGTTAGAACGTTTGCAACGGGTTGTCCGCCCGGTATGAACTGTCCGGGCAGCATGAATTTAATTTACCGGCGGGATGAATCTAATTTAATTGGGTGTCCGACCATATAGTCTATAGATAGATGTGTAGATATCACTCATATTATACAAAGACCACTCCCGCTTCTATCTAACGGCCAGATGTGCGTAACAAAGGCACAGAACTAGAGTATAGTTCTGTGACAAAGGCCATCTCCCTATCGGAGGGTGTTAGTTCAATATATTTTCGTCAGATGGCGGCTCCCTCAAGCCTGCCAGCCAGACAGTTCATTCAACGACCCTAGATCTATAGCTCAATGTATAGCTACACAGTGTAGCTATAGGATCATTGGTTCATCAATGCTCCTATATATGGTCGATTCCAGAAATTTTAGCGCGATTTTAAGATTTTTGGTAAAAATAAAAAAATACTATGATTGTTTTCATATTTATAAGGAAAAAAGGAGTGACAAAATGGTCAATAAATGAAATGAAACACTGTTGAAAAAATAAAGCAGAATCTTGTATTATGCGGCATATTCTAAGGAATCCATACATACTAGGCCTATTTGTAAGTTTATACGACCCCAATTGTCAACGTTATTAAATAAAACGTGGAAAACATCCAAATCGCACTAAAATTTCTGACCACTCCCGCTTCGACACTTGGATTGTAGAGGCAGTTTTATCTAATTCTTATAGGAATCTGACCATTTACTAGGCTAAACGTTTTTTTTAAAATATAGGATATATTATTGTTTTTTTACCACTTTTTGGCAAAAGGAAATGGCTATATAATACGTAGGCCTAACTATGATATGATATGCCAATTTGTTGTTGTTGCAGGGATCGTAGTAAGGGCTTTGTAGCCTACTCGTAAATAACAAGTATATTTTGCTGTTACGAGTACCAACACAGGGCAAATTAAAAGATAGTAAATTCTGACACAAGATTTCATTGATAATAAAAATCGAAAAGGGGTATTAAGGGCAAATGACTTCGATGGGTTTTTTGTCTTTCCTTCTTTCCCTCTCATACTCTCCCTCCCTCTCTCCTCCCCCCTGCCGCCTTCCCTGTCTGCCTACTCCTACACATCTCACCTCCCCCTCTTTCTTTCTCTCTCATATCTCTGTCCCACTCTCTCTTATTTTCTCTCTCCTTAGTCCCCCTCTTTCTCTGTGACCCCTCCTCCTTGTGCTCGATCACTTACATGATTACATTCAATATTTTATTTAATGATCTGCTAACATGCATTCGAATACAATTATCAATTTTGTTTCAAACATTTTCGAAAGCTTTTCTGACCAACCTCTCCCTCTCCCGTCCCTCCCCCTCAATACCCTGCCCTTCCCCTTGAGGTTATTCACTACTGGTGATACAATACATACTTATTATTACAAATATCCTATACAGTTTAATGTTATTTACAAAATATCATGTAAAGTTATACATACAATCAAATAAATGTTCTTTGTTTAGTCGTTGCTCTTTTTCTTGTCTCCTATATGTTACATTTATGGAACTCGATCTTCTATTATGCATTAAGATAAAGACTCTATCTTGTTTTTACTTCTACAATTGTATATGTGGACGAGTGCTGATTGGTTGTGGACGAGTACCTCCATCAATCCACTCGTCCACAATACTAGTACTAGCTAGTACTGACCCAAGGCTTACTATGACCCCTGTTGTTGCCCCCCCCCCCCCCTACCCCCTTCCGCCACGCCTGTATTTAGCTGTGAAAAGTTCACTGGGTGCAGGGAAGAATGGAAAAGTACCTTTGAATTTTGGGGGGACATGCCCCCACTGCCCCCACCCCGGTTCCGACGCCCCTGGGCAGTGGTAGAGGGGTGCAGGAGGGGGTTCTTATGCATGTTCTTTCAGTCACCCGCTCAAGATATGCATGCTCCATGTACGTGTACACATACATTTACACTAAAAGGTAGGAAGCTAACGGTAAATAACTAAAGATAAATATCAAGCAAAATGTTTCATCCCACAATTTCTTTTTTATACATAAAAATGCTATGTAATTCACAAAAAGATACCGATGCGGTTATCCAGATAAGTTTTCTTGCGGAAACTCCCTATTATATATCCTAAAACACAGCCTTAAAATGTCCTTACTTCCAATATTATTCTGAATGATGGTTTCTCATAAAAATTATCATTATTATCATTTACTAGATATTATATAATTATATCTGTATGTGGCATGGGGGAAGAGACTGGGGGGTGGGGATATACGATATATATGTAGAGTGGTATGAAAGGGAAACTTGGGACAATGTGGCCAATGTACCCTTATAAGTCTCCTATCACATGGAACGCCGAGGGGGACGCTGGTGAAAGGATATGGTTGGTATAAGATGTTCTATGAGGAATAAATGAAAATTTCTAAAAAAAAAAAACTAAAAAAATAACTAAAGATACTCCAAAGAATGACTTTTTAAATGCAAGAATATATTTAATAGTCTTCAAATTTAATATTAATTCATACACACTAAAGCGCTAAACTCTCCAAAAATTAGAACATTCCAACGAAGAAATCTTGAATAAATCCGTTTGAAAAATATCAATTTGGGACTTGTGACTCATTTTCCTGTGGCACATCACATACTGTACGTGCGTGTGGATAGAAACAATCTTACAACTTAAGTTATATGGTCAAACTCTTATTAAAAATGATAAGACATAATATATTATTATTTAGCATATTATCTGAAGTGACTGACACGATTATTTATGTATTCCTCCATCTTTTCCTCATCCCTTGCCCCTCTTCCTCAAGTACCATCACCTACTCCGACTCTCTCTCCCCCTCCCCCGTCACTCTCCCCTGTCCCTCTGTCCGTGATCGATCTCCCTGTCTCTCCTCTCTTTGTTTGAAGACCCCCCCCCCTTCTCTCTAATCTTACTGTTCGATCTTCCTCCCTTCTCTTCCACTTCTACACATATATTCACTAGTGTGTATTGACTGACCAAGCATGAATACACATATTCACTAGTGTGTATTGACTGACCCAACTTGAATACACATATTTACTACTATGTATTGATTGACTCAGCATGAATACCATTACAGACATTCACTACAATGTATTGATTGATCCAGCATAAACACATTGCATGTATATATGGCCATTTCCATGCCAGAATCGTCAACAATTTTTTAGGACCACTCAGCTTTTTTTTGCGTTTTGCTATGAGTTCATATCAGGGGGAATCAAAATATGGAACCATTAGTATGGAACTATTAGTATGAATACTAGTAGGCCTACCTTTTTGTGTACATTGACTCGAAATAATAGTGTAGATTATGGAAAAATAAGGATGGATATCTTAATTGGCCTGGGGCAAGGGTCAAATGGTGTAAAAACAAATGGATATACATGGCCATATATGTATGTCTATATACAGTGTACAGGGGCTGATTTAGTGTGTTGGTGGGTGGGCGGGGTGGGGGGGCACATGTGCATGTATGCCCCCTCCTTTTCAAAATCAAGTTAGGTTATTTGCAGTGCAAAAGACAAATGAAAAACATTCATTTAACACTATGAAATATGATATAATATAAGGTATATGGTCGATTCCAGTAATGTCAGTGCGATTTTGATGTTTTTCACGAAAACGTTGTCAATTTTGGTCGTATTAACTTACACATGGTATGTATGGATTCCTTAGAATGTGGCGCATAATAATAGATACGGCTTTAATTTTTCAACAGAGTTTCATATCATTTATTGACTATTTTCTTTTTGACGTTTCCATACGAATACAGACAAAAGAAAATAACCAATTACGTTTGCATGGACTTTGATGTTCTATATTAGATCAATTATCTGTCCCTATCAATACGAATACACGTTTCGGACGAATACACAGTAAAATAGCCTGCTGGATTAACCCAGATATAATTACACCTGTAAGTATTCCGCACTGTTATATACGTAGTGTAACACAGGTAACATGAGCGTAGGGACCCGCTACGCTGTTTCTGAGACAGCGTAGCGGCCATAATTTGATTCTAAAATACTAATCTCATCTAGAGAATTATACTCCGGTCTCATCTTAGCATTTAAATTGCATATCAAATACCGAAAAATCAACGATATTAAGACTATTCAGATATACGTGTGGGTATATATTATCCGTATCAGATCAATCATGAGAGATCCCTTAAAAATTGAAAATCAGTAAGACTTATAGGCCTATAGCGCCGGGAGTAATTCGCCCAAAACATTAAGGATAAACTGACAAGGATTTTTTTTCTAATTTCACAAGTTTCTAGTCAAATAGGTGTTCTGTTGACATTAAAAAGCCTGTCGTTTCGAATATTGATTTCATCAATGCATTAGAAAAAACTTTTGAACAACCTTCCTGACTATCATGATGTGCAAACTCTTTACCTCATCATAACCCCTTCTGATATTTCCAGAAACCATAAACATTGGATTTCATAGAAAATATGATACCTCTATTATGTGGAACTTCTCGTCCTTAAAATTATTAAATTATTTAATTGTGTAATGACACTATGCTACGCTATTACTTAGAAAATTGATACCTCAAAAGTATTGTTAGGGAGACTAGGAAAATAAATTTTAATCATGTAAACTATGAGTTTAACTTGTAATGTTTAAGCCAAATTATAAGGGATTGAGTGATGGCAAAACGTCCTAAAACAGCATCATTTTCCTCAAAATTTTCCTGACTCCCCTAGATGGTGTGTAGCCTCCGCTACGCTGTAAAATATTTCTGGTGAGAACCCTGGAAGATCGTTGCGCTCATGGCCAAATCAGGGAATAAAGTATGGTACCTGGTACCCTATAATCGCCCCCTGCTACCCTCTGGTGTGAAATACATATACTAAACTACTTCCACTTGAACAATGACAACAAATACATGAAACCGGGAATCATAGGCGAATTTCATATAGATTGGAAGTGCGTAGATAAGTAAATGTGCTTTTGAATCATATATTTGCTTCTTATGAGTATTAATGCCAAAGATCAAGCTTCAATACCACATAATTCTTCGATAAAACTCAGTGTAATATTTCCAAGCCGGTCACTTCAGAATACACAACCAGGGCCATGCCATATATGGATACCCGGTAGTGACGTCATTTTTACCAGGCTCCGCCCCGTTCTCAAGCCCTGACACGCTATTGGTCAGAACCGACTTCCTGGACAGTTCATACCGATGGACTACCGATACCGTGACACCACCCGTCCACAGGTGACGCGCCTGTCCGGGCGCGTCTGTTCTGGAAGACAATGCAAGACCCCCCCCCCCCCCCCTCCCCTCCCAGACCACGCCAGAGCTGATTGCACGGGTCATTGCCCATGGCCTGGATATGGCATGGCCTATGTCTATTTCTAGTATGTCTATTTATCCCACCACCACAATCTCCCCATTTTATACCTTTTTTTTAAAAAATATTGGCCATACTTTTAAAAAAGTCAGTTACAAAAAACCTGCATGACCCTATTATGTGAACGATTGTTTTCATACGTTGCCATTAAACTACAATATAAAGAAATCGGTTTAAAGTTACATCAAAATAATCTTACTTTAAGCACAATTAATTATCCCATATTCTTTAATCAAAATAAACCCTGTTCAAAACATAATATTTCATATAATTCAATCCCTAATTATCAAATTAATTTATTTTCTCCAATACTTTTCTCTTCCTAATATTACTTTCACATTCATCTAAACATTCTGAGTCATCTTTCTATAAAATTAGGGACCGATGAAAGAGAGTGAGAGGGTGGTAGCAAACGGCATGAAAAGGGAGACATCCGAGAGAGTGAGTGAGTGAGATTGGTTGCTTTACGCCCTTATTAACACATTTAATATGTTTATATCAAGGGCGGGAGAGCTGAGAGGGAGGCAGTTTATGATCATACCCAGGAAATAGAGATAGAGAAGAAGGGAGAGAGACAGAGAAAAGAGACAGAAAGGCACTATAATATAGGGAGAGGGCGGAGGGCGAGGGACAGGGAGGCAGATAGGCAGGGATAAAGGAGGGAGGAATGAAAAGAATAGCGGCGGAAGAGGGAGTAGAGGGGCGGAAGGAGGGTTAGAAAGGGGGGGGGGCCTAATAATGTTTCCCCAAACACCTTCTCCTCCTTCCATAGACTTGGATTTAAAGGCATATATGTTACTTTTGTCCAGTTGCATTTTTCAATCAGTGGGCAGAATACCATGGCTATTCCTAGTCGAATTAATCCCGTGAGCCTACGTCATAATAATGTCTCATTGTATGATCTCCTGCCTCTCATACTTGATCACTTTTATTTTGACTTTGCTGTATCTACATGTGCCAGTAATTATAGCCATGTTTCCCCCAACACAATAGGTGGAAATAATACCCGTTTCGTGGTCATTTGAAGCCCAATATTACATGGCCCTAAGATCGCTATAGAAATGAAGTTCTGCCTCAGCCAAAATTATATTTTTTGCCAGCTTATCCAGGGTTGGAAAAATCGCTTCAAAAAATGGTTGTCCTCGGGACAACCACTTTTCAAAATATGGTTGTCCGACATATATATCACAAAATATTTGGTTGTCGCAGGACTTTTCCAACCGTGTTATCTTCGTTTTTGCATGAATAATATCTGAATTTAGCATTTGTGATTTCATTAGTCTTAACACTGTATACATACGTTACATATGCATCTGTGGGTGACATTTCATTCAAATGTAAATACATTTTCATAAATAATGCAATAAAGAATAATTGGGTGGCCGCCCCCCCCCCCCCACATTAATTAGTGGGTGGGGGGTAGTGTCCCCATTGCCGCCCCCCCCCCCCCCCCCCGGCCTTACCCCCGGGGTTCCACCGCGCCTGTTACCAGCCCTGACTTTCATACCTGGAGGCTGGAGTTGAGTAGTCTAAATCAAATAGACTCTATCTATGGGTCAGATAAGCCTGATAACTAGTTATCCGTTTGAAAATGAAAGCCAGAACTCAGCGGCACAAGGCTGAGAAGCGGGAAGTATAAAATTTAAAAACGGATTAAAAAAGGACAGACTCTATGTATTATAAAAGTACTCCATGTCACTGGTAGGAACATCAATCTGCTGGGGCGTAGACAAAGTATTTGTCTCCTTGCCCTTAGACCCGAGGCGAGAGGAGGGAATCAAAGCCAGCTAAGCAGGCTAGCTGGGGGAGTGAACCTAACCAAAACCACGGCCATGCTAAGACTAGAGCACGCACCGGGGGAAAACCCGGGGAAACCTAGCTTTTTTCTATAAAACATCGTGTCAATACACCCAAAACCGTATCATACCTTTTTCTAATGTCATTCGCTTATTGATCATGTCCACGGAACTGAGGAAGCCTTCGCATATTCCGGTTTTTGTGGTAATTCTTACTTTGCTGCCCACGTAATCGCCTGTGACCACCGCCATCTTGTAGCCTTGTGACACAGATGCCAAAACAAGCAGGTCACCAGAAGACAATTAATGCAAAATTAATAATATAAAACGTCTAATATAACTCTGTTTTACGATATGATATTAGCATTGAGTTTATATGTATATAGATAACTAAAACTAACACTTTTCTCTTAAATACTTGTATCCGAGGCAAAATATACGAAACTAAAAATAGATTTATTCGCAAATTTTCATTTCTTTTGTTGCAAATACTGATGTATAAATCTAAAACTTATTGATAATATGGAAATATATTTACTAAAAACGTGATAAAAAAGATACTACATGTTCTGCGAAACTAAAACACGATGCATCTGACTAACTCTACTGGTGCGGAAGTCCCGCCACGAATCAGAGTTGTGCTGTAGGCGTGGCCTGATGTATCCGATGAGTAGTATGCCCAGTCTATAACTACTGCAGATGCCTTAATCAGATCACTTAAACATACATCCGTCTAGAGCACGATACTGAAAATATATTTCCCTTCAATACATATCTGCCCATGTATCAACGGGGCAAATCTCATAACTGCCGCAGTCGATCCTTCACCAGGACAAGAACAGCCATCCACTCAACCTGAAATATTTATTATCTATTTCATCTCGAGCTGAAGTTTCATTTTAAAAAAGGGGGAACTTGCAGAAAAAACTCACCAGCTTTCAGTCACAGATCTTCGACCGGCTTGTTATTTTTTAAACCGTCCTATTTTGGGTGAGTATATTATTATAGACACTATTATATAATATATCCCTAGGAATTATTCATTCCTGCTGAGCTAAAAGTAGGTTTATAGATCGATGCTTTGGTACAAATACAATTAATGGACTTTCTACTTTCATTCATAATAACATAGATATTAGTGTGCACTCCTATTTTTAATCTTAGTAGCAATTTCTGATCAATCAGTGATGCATTGTTCATATTTGAATACCATTGTCCATGTATAATACTTGTATAGGAATTACTCTGAGACTATCATGTAGATAATCCCTATATGGACAATGAGTCGCATTACTGCAAATGTATCTATCAAACTCTCAAATGCCTTCCAAACATAAAAGATATTCAGTTCGGCATTTCTAGCATTGATAATTCAGGGCACGACAAAAGCAGTTCTTGAAACTGAGAGTAGCATATAGGCTAGGCATGTGGCCGATTCAGGGGAAACAATATACACGTAAAATGCCTGAACAAAGATTCGTGTCTACAAAAGAATTTATATTATATGTAGGCAAACTTAACCTCAATAAGCCGATAAATATTTCGAAGGGTTTTTTATTACTTCTTGGAAATGGAATTGCAGTAATCTCTGATCGTTCATTTTGGTATGACAAGTGAAGAGGACATTATCCCATCAATCCATGCCCAGTGAATGTGTGTTGGAATCCCATGTTCTGCGCGAGACACACATCATGTCCTGTGAAGCAATTGGAAACTCATTAATTTTCATATTACTCATCGATTGATTAGTATTACACACAATAAGATACAACTTATTATCATAGGGGCCGTCCATAAATTACGTGGCGCTCGAGGGGGGGGGGGGGGGTCAGACCATGTGTTACGGTCGCATTGGTATAACATTGCGTTATAGGCAGTCCAGGGGGTGGTGGGGGGTCTAAATTTTTAGGCAAAAAAGCGTCACGTACCATATGGACGGCCCCTTATGTGTTGATACAACATTTAAGGTCTATATCCAGCTGCTAAACAAAGATGACACTGAATAATCAATCTTAAGTCACCATACGGATATGGATATTCCTAAACCATATTAATTTTTTACTTTGTGTTCTATATCCATCCCATTATAAGCGAATTAAGCACTGTAAATACCGCAGATAGCTATAATCAAGTGTAACACTTTGTGCCATGTGTTATTATTTATTTATTTTGGGGGCATGTTGGAAGACCTACCATGGAGAGGTATTGGTCCAGTTCTGTAATTGTTGCATAATGAAATAAATAGAATAAAATTTCAATATATAAATATAAAGATTAGAACTACTTTGGGCAGATAGGCGGTCTCTAAAGACAATAAATACTGGTGTTTTCTGCTTAGACATTCATGAAATGATTATATCATATACACCCGATAGACGTCCGATATAGGATATAATGACCGACATTGAGAAGCTGCTGTTCCACTGTTTGTGTATAATCCCGAGGCGAAGCACCAACAGGCCTGAAATAGAGGTTATTAATCCTTTTAATCTCTGCCTTAGGTGGTAATAGCAAAGGCAGTGATTAATGTCCATAAACAGCCCTGTTTAAACATTTTTATTGACCAGTTTCAACATTTAACAATTTGTTTTCATGCGTTGCCATACTCATAAGTCATCATGTTTATTTATATCTCATCAACATATCAGTGGGGTATAAAGAATGGAGAAAGTCCTAGAGGTTGTTTCTGATATGTATTGTAGATGAATAAGATTAGAATTCGCCTTCCCCATGCAATCCTCTCAAATAGCCAATAGCCCGAATTTAAGATAAACAAGATGTTCAAAGTACAATTCAACATGATTAAGCGAGCAGATTTATTACAATTATGCTCTAATTATAATTCATGAAGCTATAACCGTAGCAGTTTAGTTCTCAGCTATTTTATATTGTTCCTCTGCATTAAAGATGTCGATTAAACGCTTTCTGAACAATCCAAACTCTACTTGAGTTCAAGTACGAGTTGACAACCTTACTACCTCTACCAATAGATCGATATGATTCATCGAATATCCAACACACCCTCGATCTCTAATATCTCAACCGATTGACATTAATGCATGTGATGTGCCTGCTCCCCATGCAAACATCAACACCACCATGTTGTCCTATATTCAGATGTACCTAGTATGTCCTCCGGGTGTAACCGTTAATTTAGGTGCGGAGAAAAAAATTCTCGCTTTGACCCATGCCCCATACCCCAAAGTCCTAAGGCGTAGTAAGACTTTGTACTCTTATTCAAAGCTACAGACAATAGCATGGCGATTAAAACCCCAACGAGAGAGATCATTGATGATAACAGAATCGAGTGTGGCCATCTTTATCTCAAGCGTATCAATGTTTTAACTAGATAATAATCTGCCTAACATGATGCTCAATCAGATAAGCTACTGAGTGATCTTCACACCTTTGAATACCTTTGATAGGAGAAGTTTATAATTTATGGAACGAGGTGTTCCGGGGGGGGGGGGGGGATTTCGATTGAGATATTCAGATGATGTTTGCAAGTTGTTTTTTTTAATCTCGTGAGGCAGATTTTGATTCGTTGTCCTCAGACCTAGCTTAGTTTACCCGTGTTATATTATTTGAAAAGGAAAAATGTCTCTATTTCTCTCTTATGATATAATTATACTTGTTTTATATTAAAAAACAATCAGTCACATATCATGATGGAAGTGACACACTAATGCAATTCAATTAGAATATTATCTGAGTTGGATCATTCCATCAGGGACGTACTTAATACTCTCGGGAATCTACAATTAATCCTATTAAACCAAGGGATCTATAGTCTGTCCGAAAAGTAGTTGACAAGGGATATCTTCATTTTTTTAAGAAGAGGTAAAGGTGGGGGACTTTTGCCTTCTATTTATGACAAGGACCTTTGCCCAGCGAGCTGCTCTTTGCAATCAACCATGGGGAAACCTGGCCAGTATAACCAGCTCTTCCTTCCATCTAAGCAAAACAACAGCTGCTGCACATGGAACAGAGACAGCTCAATACAATACAGCTGTATATTTGGTCATGGTCAATCGCAAACGGCGATTCAGGGGGCAAAGGTTTGTAGTCAAAAGTCCCCCACTTTTCTCTCTTCTTATATATACTAGAGAGTCCCGTGTCAACAACTTTTCGGACAGACTATAGTTAAGCAGTACTGCAGTACTGAGAGTACTCAGGCTATCAGGAATATCTAGTTCGCACTTTGACTCTCGTTTATCCTCAAGCATTTAAAACCCCCGATCATATCCTCACATGATGCCCCAAACTTTGAAAACAAGAGATTTGAGTAAGGCCAAGGTTGAAAGTCTCCTTGTATGAATGTTCGTGCCAATGTCCAAATTCCATATACCCATAATACTTGCTTTAAATCTGTGCTGATCTATTTGAGTGCATCTCCACTAATCACAAGGGCCTTAATCAGAGCTTAAGTTTTGCTTCAAGTATCTGAAGAAAGAACACAGTTGTTTACTACGTGTTCTCACGTGTTTCTTCTACAAACATAGATTTGCTTGTGATAAAACTTTAAATCTATATTTTTGTATCGGAGGCATTTATAGGCTTAATCTTTTTCTACTGGTATGTATGAACAGATCTATGCTATAGCTACTTATCCCTTTCTTGTAAAAAAAAAAGAATACATATGCGTGAGGATAATTCTTTTTGATAATTAATTTTTCTTTCTCATTTCAAATTACTTTTACCAGGGCATGGATACATGATTAACACGACCTTTTATACCATTGTATCATGATCTTGAGAACTTATTTTACTATTTAAATCTTGATTTGTATTGTGTCCAAGTGGACAGAAAAGTAACTTATTTTAATCTTGAATGACCAATTATTTGTTAGACTACTTTTCACTTAAATATCTTTTAAACCACAGATCTGATAGAATTGAAATGTTACTGATAGTATTATGTGGTGGCACAACCGTACATTCGCTGCGCCATCTTCTTGGTTTTGAGGGAGTAACTCCTAAGGGACTGTTCATTTTTAATCTCTGAGGGGGGGGGGGGGGGATTTTTGGGGGAAGGGCACATTTTTTGCACAGACTCTGAAGGAGGGGCACCTTTTTTGCACAGATTCTGAATAGGCCGGGGCCACCTTTTTTGCGCATACTCTAAAAGTGGAATGGGGGCATCTTTTTTGCACAGACTCTAAATTGCAATAGTATAGGTGTGTGTGTGTGTGGGGGGGGGGGGGGATAACATTTTGCACAAAGATTCAAGGTGTGTGTGTGTGGGGGGGGGGGGGGGAGTCATACAATTTTGCACAAGAATTTTTCGCCAATCCTCCCCACCCCCGTGGTTAATTATGAACTGTCCCTAAGTGCAGATGCACTCGTCACGTTGGCATCTGGCCGCTGCTGGCTCCTGCTCTGCTCCCCGGGATACATGCCCAGCTTACTACATGCCCAGCTGGCGTGTCGGGGACAAGCATCGGCATCGGCAGCCAGAGCAGCAGTCATCAGCTCCTGCCTGCTCGGCCAGTCGAGCCGACCTACAGGACACACATGCTTCCAATAGAGGAGGAATCCAATAATAGTAGTCTGTCGCACGTCCTTCATCTGTCAATAAATACAATTTATCTTTCCTTTCTGATTCAGCTGGGAACTAAGTAACAATATACACCCATATGTATTTTTTATGGAGCTTATACAATAACCCATGGACCAGGATATAGTTAATGCCTAGCTCTGCTTAGATAAATTCTACGTGGCGGGACATTTGGTAGTGTGTCCTGCATAAAACCAAAGCAGGTTGTTTCCATATAAATACAGAGTATATCAGAAAAGCATATATATTATTCTTAGGCTAATTAATCAAATTTACGTAATAAATTCGAATATAGAAGAATTCAATTTGAAATAAAGGGGCGTGGCACGTCTACTCCAGTTCCATGGCCAGCACCAGCATGGATGCCGGTTCCATCCCATACACACAGAAGCCCTTCTCATCTCCAATCCTGAAAACCTACCCACGCTTTAGACGCTGAAGGGCACCCAAGGAGGGCACCCATGCCCAAGGGCACCAGCACCCTAGAGGAAAATACACCAGGAATCCATTCTACACTTGGTTTTGATTATTGATTACGATAGCAGCTACTTTAATTATATGTCCACCTTTCAGCTATTGATATTTCGCCACCAGCCCTTGTGGACAGGGAGGAATAGGAAAGAGCTATCTATCACTTACATCGAAGAGAAAGTGGTTCCTTTTACACTGCCAGAGGCAATACTTTAGGATAAATCAGAGAGACAGCGTTTGTGATTTTGCGATTTATACTTGAGAAATAGTGGATGATATGTTGGTGGCAGCAGGAAGGGATAGGTTTATCAGCTGATGAGAGCTCAGTGTTCTGCCACTTCTAAGGTTACAATTAAGCAGGATCACAAGAAGACAAACAGGGAGACCTCCCGTCAATATACACCAACGCATTGGATAATTGCATCCGGGAGGAAACCACTGCCCACCAAGGAATTTGCATGATAAGCTTTTAACCTTAGGACATTGGCAATATAGAGCTATTCATAGACTGTCGCAAAAGGGATTCGTCCTTTGGTATAAGCATGTTAGGCTGATGTAAAAGGCCCTTATGTTTTACCACTTTGAAGGCGATATGTGAAGGAATTTCACATTGGTATAAGATTAACAAACAGGTATATATGAACCAGAACGTGATGACTGTTGTTTCGGAAGATGGAGTATTTTGATATGAAGGTAAAGCGATAACGAGAAACGAAATTGATTCATGACGCCCCTGAGGATTGTTTAATTTAAAAGAAATGTAAGCTCGAGTCTTCCATGTTTCTCCTAGACCCGATTCTTCTCTTCCTAACAACAGTTTTGTGCTCGATAAATTTGCTCGCTTTCCTTTCTCATATGTCTGCCAGGAAATAAAATCTAATGCGGATTTAAAATAAAGTCTATATTAAGAAGCAAGAAATCAAAATGAGCCTGGTAGGTGAAATGAGCGTAAATTTAAGCATGCTTAATTATTTGTAGGCCTTTCAAAGTAGTGATTTAAATAGAATCGTTTTGTTCAGTAACCTATATGTTAGTATCCGTTAGTTCTATACACCCCTAATATATACGTGTGGTAGCACTTACATTGATGTAAGGAACCAGCTCTCTAAATAGTCGATTTCCTAAATGGACCTCAGAATGATACGGAGTGACATAATGCACTGATCATCGGTTACGAGGATGAGGCGGCTGATCTGCCATACCCTACAATGGACATAATAACAAACTCATTGCTACATTACAGTATATTGTACAACTATTAACTATATCTGTATACAAAGACCCCCAATGGAATGTTATTTGTAATTATTTATGATAAAACCATTCCACCTTTAGCATAACAATACACAGGATGCTTTATGTAGCGGCTGCTATTCGGGGCAGTGGGGAGGATGTCAATCAATAACAAGGACACCATTAATTATGAGGGTAATGCCAGCTCTTAATCTTGTCCGCTGACATGCAGTCATTTGGCTTAGGCCTAGTATGATGCTGAAGCCCATAGCTCTAACCAGCTTAGTACATCCATCATGTTCTCTTCAAGGGGAAGGGACTCTCTAATGTGGCTTCTGTCGTATACATTAACTATTAACCATTCTAGCAATAGCAAGCTGTGGTAGACTAACCTCACTCCTGCTATGGACATTTGAGAGAGAATAGTCAGACGTCGCAAGAAATAGAGAATATATTATTTGAATATAGGGAAAACACAGTAAGTCCCATTCCTAAGTCAGCTTTTATTGTAGAATGTTAAGACAGCAAGATGGTAAGATGTGCGTGTCTGATCCAATATATTATTATATATATTATAATATATCATTATTGATGAATGCAATTTGGATATCCAAAATATACCCATATTACATTTTCATATTGTGTAAATGGCTGGATATTGGTGCCCGTTAGCCTATTTCCCATCAACACCAGATACCTGGTAGTATACCTGCAAGGAGTCAAGTGATCGTAATAAGCCTGAAATTAGATACACGTTTTGCTCAAGGATATATACAGCCCTCCCCGCATATATGTGTTTAAATTACAGAATGTAAAGAATAATTTCTACCTGCTTGGGGAGGCAGTTAGTGAGGCATCGTGATTCATTAAATATGTTAGAGATTGTTTTCGCTTATTCAAGGAATCCCTAATCTTAATGGAAGCTAATCCATTTTTAATCCATTTTCCGGCTGCAAAGGAATTAAATTGCTAATTACATACATGTTATCTCGGTTAAACTTTTTTTCAAAAGGGATGTTCCACCTTAAGCCATAGGAACACGGCTGATATCTGGATATGTTCGAAAGCTTCTTTTTCAAAATCCTATTGTTGCTTCCTAAACAATGACAGATAGTTAGAGGCCAAAGTTCTGAAGGCATACACTCAAGAGGATAACACTTATCATATCAGCTCGATATGTTAATCAGTCCTCAAAACAGAGTGGGCAAACATTATGATACAATTACCGTATAGGACCAGTCCTCAGTATCCAGTAGGTAGAGATATCAGCTGAAGAGTGGTATGTTATTCCTCCAATTATTAACAACTATTTCTAGGTGTCCCCCCACATCGACACGTGCATGTAATCTTCCCAATTGGCACTCCTTAACAATAACGATAGGCTACTATATATATGCGTTATAGTGTCTCTGGTATTCTGAGATCATTTTGTGTTATTTCTAGCGTTAGTGTCTAATTTAAAATGTCTGGTTTAGCTCCTAGTGAACCATCCCACGAATATTGATTTATTTTCCAGCTTCCTGTGTCGTGGCTCCAATAATGTTTTATGATTATACAATCCGGTGAATAACTTCGGGAAGATATTGGAACCGATATCACCGACAATCTTTTAAATATTTATCTTGAAGTATTTATACAGGGCGGATCTTGAATATAGTTTAAACCCAATAGTACCATTACATTTAGAACTCCATTGCTTATTCTGGTATTTGGCCATTTAACCATAATTCGCACTAGCTTGCATGGCCTTTGGTTCTCTTATTTGGGTCAGATTTTCAGAAAATGTACAATTCACCTTCATTAATCCTCTCAAATAACCCACATATAAGACAAAAATTAGCTTTAAAATGCTGTTTAACATAACGGAACTGATACTTTAAATCAATGCGATACCAAATATACTCAGATAGACCTGGTATTCATCATTTTCCAGCCAAATTAAGCAGAAGTTCCTAAATGTGTAGAGCTACAAATTGTACATTTTCTGAAAATCTGACCCACTTACGATGCTTAATTTCCACCACTTCCAAAATCCACCCAATTCCAGGCGATAACTATCTCACGCTCTCGTTCACTTAACCTTTTCAGTCAGATCAACCGAAATCTAAACGAGCCAAGATGGATTACGAGAGTCTTGGGTTGCTTCACGACATGTTCCTGCGTCAGGCGAAGGCAACGCCCGACAAGATTGCAGTTGTCAGTGCTGATGGACGTCAGATGACCTTCAGAGAGATGGACAGAATCACTGACATCATAGCAACCAACCTAAGGATCAAAGGAGTCAAACCAGACACTATTGTGGGCATCTACATGGAACGATGCCTGGAGTATGTCCTGGCCTACGTTGCCATTCTCAGAGCAGGTCAGTATAGTACCTAGGCCTATACATAGTATAGCCTCCTTGCAAAACAAGCGGTAGATGTTCAGCCCCCCCCCCGGTTGTAGGTAACCATTGCCTTCCAATATTAGATAGAGGCTGTCATTAATGGGATGATCATAATCAAAACTGATATAACTGTATTATTTTGCTGTTTACTTTTTATTGTACCTTTTCCTTGTGTCCGATATTGAAAGAAGTGGCAAAGGCATCCTTAGCATGGCTACAGGTATTTTGGGTGTATATTTCCATAATTTATTGTATGATCATTTGTGGAATAGGCATGAGGTGATAAACGATATGATAATGAAACACTCATTCCACAAAGTTGATAGGAATGCTAAAGGATATCAGCGGGAGGAGCCCCTTGGACCCCATGCTCTGGTTCGTTGTTGGAGAGCATGTCCACTATGTCAGAGTGGATTATGGGGTTATGGAGACTTTGCACATGAGTGATATATCATAACAATTATGTGCATCAGTTAACTTATCTTAACCTGATAACTCTCGCTGTGCTAATCCTCTTTCTACTGTCCTCACTTTCCCACTCCTACTGTTTGTATTTACCAAGTACAGGATGCTGTAAATAAGTTATGAAATAGTTGGATCTAGTCTGAAATATTGATAAATCTATTGGAATATTGATAATATTGATATATCTACAAGTATACTATTTCATATTTTGATATGTATACATATTTCTATATATTGAGGATTATAATATTTAATATTAAGTTGGGCATATGTTATTTAACTATTGTTATGTGCATATAGATCTACAGTATGTTGACTCGAGTATAGAATCAAGCAACGTGTTTCGGCGTTTTGCGTGATCGAGAATCTCAGCGAAGTAGTATAGGGAAATGTTACTCGGGGCCTGGCGTCACCTCTAAATACCGTTATATCCCTATACCACACAACCCCAGGGAGTTCTATAGCGACACAATATATGGGTCAGATCGCCAGAAAATGTACAATTTACCTTCACAACTCCTCTCAAATAACCCAAGATTAAGACAAAAATGTGGTTCAAAACTCAGTTCATCATAACCAAACAGATTGCTGGAATCAAGTCAATACTAAATATACTCAGATATACCTACTATTTATCATTTTTCACTCTAATTTAACAGAATTTGATAGCTGTGTAGAACTGTAGATTGTCCATTTTCTCAAAATCTGACCCATATGATTTAATGAATTAAAGATTTGACGATTAAATCTATTGCAGGTGGTGCGTACATGCCAATTGATGTCTCATATCCCATTCCACTCCTAGAGGATATCATAGCTGATGCTCAGCCTGTTGCAGTTTTTACTGAAGACAGTATAACTCAGTACATTCCAGGTAAGTTTCCCAGTTACACTCAGTGCTATTACACCAATTAGTATAGCTCAAGGAGAGGAAATTATCAATAGGGGGATTTGCATAGCCGCCATTTTGAATCTTGATTCGCATTGAATTATGGGACTAATTGTACAGTGTAAAATCCGTAGAAAACATGCCGTGTTCAGCATGGGCTATTTATCAGTGCTCTAATGTCAATATCCATATGTTATACATGTTTCGATAACACATCTTTCCCATCATGCATTTGGTTTTCATAAATCATTCAAAAAGCTCTGATATTGGTGAAAACATTCTAGCAAATTTCGTTAAAAATGTTGCTAAATATTTGTATGTCAGATTTCATCAGAATTTATCCCAGCATGCACTGTAACAGACATGTGCAATGGCACATGCAAATCCCCTATTGACCTTCATTATGAAATGTTGGTAGTTTAGACTTTATCTGGGCTGGAGACTATTTTTGGAACAGCATCTGAGGGAGATCATGATGGGGGAGTCCATTATACCTTATCTGCTGGCCAAGCTTCGTATCATCCGTACCACAGTCGCTCTGGGATCCATCCCAAGGGATGGGGACTCAGCTGCCCCAATCTAGGGCCCTGGCGATGGTACGAAAGCATTGCCAACTCTAATGCTATAGAGATTCTAACCAGTTCTAAAATAGATAAGTAAAAAATAACACTAAGTATAGTATGGTGGGAAGCACTATTATAAACAGGGCAGAGTTTTAAGTTTAAAGTTATTCAGTTATTAATAACGATATCAATTATTTTCAACGTTCAGAAAAAGTGCAAGGCCTTGCTTTTACTCTAGTTTATTAGGCTCAAAAAGACAAAGAAAATTATTTAAGAGCCTGTACTAAATTGTTCCCTTAGCCTTCAGCGACCGCAAAATAATAAGGTCACTGGCTGTCAAGTAGATCAATCTAGAGTTAAAAATAGAGATGCGCTTGTCAACCAAAGAATGGATAGCCTTCAGTGGATCTAGTGTAGCCCATTTTGTGCAGCAGTGACACCGCAAAATGTTTAACAATTAGTTGAGTTGTTTTTTTATTTGTTTTTTACTCTAACCTGCCGTCTAGGCGTTTACACTGCTAAGGTTTTTTGTCGTTACCTATTGGTAAAGCTGGAAAGGAAGATCGACAATTCGTGCAATTATATGTAGGAATGACATTGGGACATTTTGGGAAGAGGGGAAACAGCAATGTTGGACACTTGGTTCACATCAATAGAGAACATGACGTAGGGGATAGAGTGTCGTACATTAGTTTCTGTAGAATTCCCTGGATTTGAGCATTTTTGATGTTTTTATTTTATTCTAGATGTTCGTTGAGCACGTTGAGTTTTATTTTTGTGGAGGAGTATTTCGCGGCTGTGTGCCCAGTTTGATGAGTGAAAGGGAGGTTATATTTCACCAATGTACCGAGAGCAATGCATTTAGATTTAGATGAGTGGGTGTAAGAAATATTGTACATGCTAGAGCATGTTATTTCCAATGATAGATGTCTTGAACGTCTAAACCATTAGCCCAGCACGATACATATTTCTAGGCATTGAGATTTTCTTATTGAGAAACATTTATTAATCGCGTCAAATCAGAGTAATTTTCTCGCTGTTTCTTGTCGAAAATGTCGCTGTTGAAAGAGTCTGACGTGACTTTAGCGCTTCATATGAAAATGGGGAATTAAATCAACTCCTTCTGGAATTTACAAAGGGATCATGATGCTGAGCTTTTGAACTTATAATAAAGCGTTTCCATGGCAACCATTGGTGCAGCTGAATTATCTGTGCGGAACAGCCTCTGTGTCACACGCAGTGAACAATAATTTGTCTTTCGTGGATGGTATTTAGGATCTTGCCGATCAATGGCTACCGATTTATACCATCTTATTGAATGGGCTGTTCTGAAAGGAGTATCGTGGTTCATTATCATTGGCCCCAAAGTGAGTCTATAGAGGTATAGACCAGGTTCTGTGTTCACTGGAAAGATTCAGATAGTGTCTGGTGGAATTTCTAGAATGTTTCATAGTAGACTTTTCACAAAATGATCCAAAATTAAGTCTTTGAGCAACTTTACATTAGAAACAATACTGATGTTATTCTCAATCAGCCATGATGAACAATATAGATGATATCAATTTAAGGCATTATAATGTGTAGAGTTTATTCTACATACGGTCTTAGAGGTGATAATTTTGTAGTACATACTCCATTCTATAAACTATACACGATCGCCTGTCTCATAATCTGTGGGATGCAATCAGCCTCCATGAACCTCTACCCCCATTATTTTACATGGCCTCAAGCATTATCTATGAATGGATTGGATGCAAATATTATTCTTATTATATTTAATCGGAGAACCGATTTTGAGAAGTTTTTTCGGTTAAAGGTTGACCTTGGTCTTGAAAATGAGTGTTTCATGACAAAACTAAATATATTGCACAATCAGCTTGCAGTTCAGCATTGTTTCGTGCAGTGGGAATCGAAGATAAAAAAACAACTAAATATATTGCACAATCAGCTTGCAGTTCAGCATTGTTTCGTGCAGTGGGAATCGAAGACCCTAAAAACTAAATGTGTTGTACCTTGCATATCCCATAATTGAGTTTAGATGAAACTAACATATTACGAATGCATTTAATAGGGATAGTTATACGGTAGGGCAAAATTGGTAAGGTTGATTGTGCATGATTTCCAAATGAGTCAAAAGGGAGCTTGTTTGCACTCCACTGAAATAGAAACAGTAATAATAATGGCATCAGGGGAAATGTCTTATTATGAGCTACTATCACTCACCTTATGCTATATATATACATAAAATAATGCTTTTTTTCTGACAGATGCGAAGAATGTCATTACCTGTACTGGGGATTGGGTCTCCCGGCTGGCGGAGGAAAACAAACGTCATGCTTCCATCCCGCCGACCCCCTCCCTCACCCTGGACAACCTGGCCTTCACGGTGTATTCATCAGGAACCACAGGAAAGCCCAAAGGTAGGAATCATATTGAGAATACATATAGCTTTCAAATTATTGTCTAGGCCAAAACCAGATGCCAATTTATACCTAGATTTATACCTCGATAGTGCAGCACTGTATGTGAGTAGTATACGAAATTTAACATTTGTCGAAGGCTTCTTTTCAGGATTGAGGTTTTTTAAATGAAATGTCAGTTTAAATGGATATATTTATGTGCAAAGATATACCACACACATATTTATATATACATATGACTTAAGAGCATAAGTGGTTAATAGAGATTAAGACCAAGAAAACCACATTATTAAATGAACCAGCACGTGTCCTAATCATCACAGGTAGAAGTTCAATTTTCCATCTGTACTTATAGGTACGAAATTGCGATATAAATGCATAGATTTAGATGCAAATATAGATACCACGTACATGTGTGTACCACTACGGATATGTTGAAGTTAAGAGAGATTGATACCGAGAAAATCACGTTACTAAATAAACCAATAAAGCAACATGTGTCCCCATCTTGAGATCATCAATTCCAAAGGTTAATTGTGCTTCGGTGCAAAGTAAATGAGAGATATTGATATATTACACACCTGTACAGGTATTCAGATGTCTCATCGCGGTGTTGTCTTCTCCTACCACTGGCGACATGAGAACTACCCTTACAGTGAAGGCGATAGAGAGGCTACAAATGTCTTCTTTGTGTGGGAACTACTTAGACCAATTCTTAAAGGTAAATCTATTTTTATTTCAGTTTTAGGTCACCGTCTTGTGAGTGATATGACACATTGTATTGGCACGTGGTTTTATTGCCGTATTTCTTGCCAAATCAATCTCATATCTCAAAGTAATATTCCTAGATTAACCATCCCCCAAGTACATGGGTTTGCCAAACAAAAGGTTTTACTAAAATACACATGATATTAGTAATACATATTTAAAAATATATTACACATAATTGAATTTAAATTGAATATTCAAGTAAAAACCATTGTGGATCAACATAGATAGTCATTCAAAATAGTATCTATCCCCATTAGCATGATATGGGGGTAAAACACTTTATTGACAGAAAGAATATTTCTTTCAAATAAGCATTACAAATGACACATTAATTATTACATTACACATTAATTACACATTAACGACACATTATGTGTCGCCACTGACACATTATGTGTCGTGGAACTACACATTTATTACACATATTACGGTATATAAAGGAGCGCAACGGTTTTATGTATTATCCCTGACGAATCCCCCCTCACGGGCGAAATATTGGAATAAAACAAAACCATCTAAGATGTCGACTTGAGTGATTATTCCCACTCCCAGAATCACTAAGCATTAAAAACCTTGAATAATGTCACTTTAAGGTGTGCCACTGTACGTGATTCCCGATAATGTGATCTACGACCCTGTGTTGCTCTGCCGTTTCTTGGAGAAGAATGAGATTACGCGCATTCTGTTCACCCCATCCCTGCTGGAGGCGGTACTGGACACTGAGGGGGCCAACGTTACAGAGTGTATGAAGAAGATGAGGTTAGTAATAGGGGATTTATGAATCTTGATTCGCATTGAATTATGGGGCTAATTGTACAGTGTAGAATCTATAGAAAACATGCCATGTTCAGCATGGGGTATTCATCAGTGCTCTAATGTCAATATCCATGGGTTTTACATGTTTCCATAACACAATTCCCCATCTTTTCCATCATGCAATAGGGGATTTGCATAGCCGCCATCTTGAATCTTTATTCGCATGGAATTATGGGAATAATTGTACAGTATAAACTCTATAGAAAACATGTCATGTTCAGCATGGGATATGTATCAATGCTCTAATGTCAATATCAATGTGTTATACATGTTTCCGTAACACAAGTCCCTATCTTTCCCATCATGCATTTGGTTTTCATAGACCATTTATAAAAGCTATGATATTGGTGAAAACAATCTTGCAATTTTCTGTACAAATTTTGCCAAATATTTGTATGTCATATTTTAAAAGAATCTATCTCATGGAGCACTGTAACAGACCTGCGCAGTGACACATGTATATCCCCTATTCCGATATCTTATACAGACGTGATCGGACCTCATGAGGTCCATTCACTATTTATCATATTCCCTTAGGAAATATGTATGAATATTGAAATATTAATATTGACTCACCATAAAATATCTAGATGTTAAAAGAAAGACAAATGCCAACTCATATTATATGTGTCCAATATGAAATAATACTGCTTACCTAAATTGCACCCCTCATAAAGTGTAAAATTCCGATGATTGTTTCTATTTGGTGAATAGCGTTGACTGACGCCACTAGCATAAATAAGGATTTCAGCCCAATAAGATTCCATTCATTGAATAAAACGAACACGGGATGATAGGATAATGAATATAACGCATAAACATTTGTCTCTAAAATTGTCCTTTTGTAATTCTGCATAATTTTGACAATAAGACATGATGTCCATATTAGCGGGGAATGGCAAGGCCTAGTGCGATGTTTGCCCGATTCTGCTACTTATCAGATACTATCGTTTGCAGATTAATAATATTTTGTGGCGAGGTGGTGACCGTGGGTTTGCTTGAACGCTGTATTAAAGCCCTTCCCGGCGTCCAATTCGTCAACCTGTACAGCATATCTGAAGCACACGACATCGCTTGTGAAAACCTGTCCTCTTGGTACGAAAAAGAAAAGGTTTGTTGGTTTCTTTATTGATTTTCTATAAGCTCTCATTGGTCTACAATGATGTTTTCAGCTTAAAATGATGAAAACGGGTACAATTAGTCTCATTATGACTATCCTAACATCGGTGTTCTTCTCATTAAACAACATCATATCGCAATACCTAGAGAATACTCTTATTGAGTTTATAATTAATCACATACTTTGAATCCAAGGAATCGATTTTCTTCCTCCCATTCTATAGGGAATCGTGAAAGTCATTTAGCAGTCACCGATGAAAAATATTTATTGGGTAGAATTTAGACGGGGAAGAATAATATTCTTGCACTTTTGCTTTTTATTCTCGCCATAATATATCTAAGCGTTAAAAGAAAAACAAATTCGAACTCATTATATAATACATCTCCAATGTGAATATCGTTATTGCACCCCATTTATTGCACCTCTCATACAGCACGGGCGTATAATAAATATTTGTTTTCTAGTCGCAGGACAACCTGAAGAACAAGAAGTTCTGTCCTGTGGGACGTCTCCTACCAGGTGTGAATGTCGACATAATGAATGGAGAACTCCAGCCCCAGCCTGTGGGCGTCCCGGGTGAAGTAAGCATTTCTCACCCAATACAAATGTAATGTGTTACAGAAAATGAGTCCCAAGTCGCAAAACAATTATATCTTTCAAAGTAATTTATCCACAAGATCTCTTTATTGGAATGTCCTGATTTGTAGGTGCGTAGCACTGTTAGTCATATAAAGCTATGTACCAAATTCCAGGAGATTGTTTTAGATATATCCTTGAATTTTCAAGGTCATACTATGGTGTATAAAGTAACTTTACTGGCAATTGCCCGCCCGGAAATATTGCAAACCTTCTTTCAAACATAGGTATATCAAAATAGAATATAGAAACACTGCTTAGATGTCCTTACTGTTTACTACCATTAGAATCCGCTTGATCTCATCTTTTCAAATATGATGGTATCGCAAAATCCATTTTTTTTGCGACTTGACTCATTTTCCTGTAACACATCACAAATACATCAGTAATATTAAAGCCACTTCAGATCTGTACAGATTCGACTAAAGACAGGGTTACTCTAATGCGACCATTCAGATAATGAATGATGAGTTGTTGGATAAGGTATATTATTCCATGATTTGGCCGTGAGCGTACAATATAATCGATATACTTGCCGCTCACAAGGTGTACAATATAAACTCACTGTATTGTACAGTGACGTCACGACCGTTCGAGAGTATAAGGATAACACAGTTTGATGAAATTAATGCAAATAAAGTTGTTTTAGGGTAAGAATCATGGAATAAAAGCAAGAATAGCAAAGTATCGCGTCTTTGGGGGCCTATATTCTCCTCGTATGGCCGAAAAAAACAACTCGGCCTACGGCCTCATTGTTTTCGGCCATACTTGGAGAATATAGCCCCCCTCATACGCGATACTATGCTGTTCTTGCTATAGTACACTCGAAAAAGACAGTTAGTAATTGTAACTGCACACTGGTGGAAACAAATTACTTTATACTATTATCTATTATATGCGATAACATTTTTACCCACATAGTAATGGGGCATCAACTTTCATAACTTTAATTAACTGTAACATAAATATTAATTGCATCCGTTGTTTATACCCATGTAATCTATGTTAACTTGGCAGATCTACATCAGTGGGCCCACACTAGCCCGGGGCTACCTGAACCGACCAGAACTGAACGCCGCTCGGTTCATCCCTCGCCCGGATTCTCTACCAGGGAGTCATGATCAGCGTCTGTACAAGGCTGGTGACTGGGGCTATATGCTCAGTGGAGGAAGCTTCGAGATCTGCGGCAGATGCGACTCCATGGTCAAAGTGCGAGGGTACTCAATTGAAATCCAGGTAGGACCTTTTCTTCTACTTTTACATACGACTTCCAAATTTGCACCACGTTGAATTTTTGTTATAAGTATAGGCATATAGCCGAATGAATCACATTATGCAATACATTTGTGTCAGACTGCTCTATACATCTTTTTTTTATAAAAAAAACAACAAAAAAACAAAACGGTTTTACCCAAAAAACAAGTTAAGGTTTTTATTAACGCGATGGCAATTTTATCAAAATATTCAATTAGCTAACATGATCATGAAAATCGGTACCGATACCCAAAATATGTTTCATATAGTTTCATAAAGGAATTATATATGTCTACATTACCATCTAGGCATTTCCAAATTACCAAAATGTCTTTTATATTTTGGTTGAAACCTCACTATGTTGGTCTTTAAAACTCTGCGTTGAATTTCAATCGACACCATTATATGTTACGATATGCTATAACTGTGTATGACTGGAGTATTTCTCCCCTTACCTGCAGGCGGTGGAAGCCTCCCTGCTGGAGGTACCCATGGTGAACGCCTGTGTAGTAGTGGTACTTGGTGACGAGGGCCAGGATAAATACCTGGTGGCCTACGTGGTACCAGAAGGCAAGACTTCAAAGCGGGATATAAGAGCAGCGCTCAAGAGGAGGCTGCCTTTCTACATGATCCCTTCATTCTTTGTTTTCCTCAATAGGTATGTGCCTGTATTATGTGTTGTGTCACAGAAAAATGAGTCATACGTTGAAAAAAATGAATCTTGAGATGTTATCATGTTTGAAAAGATGAGAATAATTGGATTCCAACGATGTTAAGATTAAGAAAATCTAAAAAGTATTTCTGTATTTTATGGGTTTGTTTTTTTAAACATTATTATTTATTTTTCTTGGTAAAGATTTCAAGAAAAAATATTCCCAACCTTATATATATTGCAAGGGATCTTTGATAGTAGGATTGTGCAACATGTCCCTGTAAACTATTTCAGCATCCCAATCCTGGCGGCTTCGGGGAAACTAGACAAGAAGGCGCTGCCCCCCGTGGATCGTAGTGAGTCTGAAGTGAATCCAGAGGGCGCCCCCACCACCGACACAGAGCGCACCCTGGTGCCCATCTGGTCAGAAGTGCTTCAAGCGAACGCTGTCGACGTACAAGAAAGCTTCTTCGATCTCGGAGGGTATGGGAAAGATATTTCTCCTTACAAACACTCCACATATAGGCCTAGTACATGTTCACGAATTATTATATATTGCAAATATTTAATCATTACGTATAATATGCCTACATAATTATTTTGATTTATACATACATGTACTGTATAACACACACTTTATACAGTTGTTAAAAGTGAAGCAACCTCGAACTTAAGAGAAGAATGCAATGACGTTAACAAACATGAACAAAGACCCCAATGCATAAAATAAATATCATGAGGGTAGAGTATTGAACCTTTTTCGTGAAGCATATATCAGTTTTATCATGGGAGAAAGTAATCTTACATTCATGAATTAAGTGCCTGGCCTTTGCAAGAAATACAAAACACTTAGCATTCATCAGTATAAAGATGATTTAAGCATTAACAAAGATAATCTAAGAATGTCTTACTGCATGTTATCTATAAATATGATTAATACCATGCATGAGCATTAACAAAGCTATCTGAATATAAAAAAGTATTTCATCTAGATGCACGCATTTACTAATAAACTGTTCTTATATTGAGAAGAAACAAGAAAAGTCCATCAGCATGGTATAATAATCTATAAAATGTTGGGGAAAGATTTACAGGAAAGCATAAGGGTTAAGTCGCCTGAAAATGTACACTTTGCCTTGTCCAATTCTTGAAATAACCCAAATTTAAGACAAGAATGAGGTTCAAATTAGAGTTCAACATAACTTAACAGATCGGTTGAATCAACAGAAAACGAAATATACTCAGATACACCTTATAGAATTGGCCATTTTCCAGTCTAATTTAGCAGAATTTACTAAATACGTAGAGCTGCTGATTGTACATTTTCTGGCGATCTGACCCATAAGGCCTACTGGATGCAGTGCCCAGATGTAGGTAGTAATCGTCTCCCACTTTATACCCACACATTAAGCCACTCTCTACTAGCCACCAAACTACTGACACGTGTGAGGGAAGAGTTCAATCAGGAATTGTCAGTGAAGGACCTGTTTAAACATCCCACCATCTCCGCCATGGCCAGGCTTCTCGACATGCGCAGCCAAGGTTTGTCTGGCTGCATTGATTAACTTGGGTATTATATATATGTGACCCGTTTTAGGATAAATTGGTCGCAAGTCGCAAAATATGGATTTTGAGATATCACCATATTTGAAAAGAGGACATCAAGCTGACTCCAATGATAGTAAACAGTAGGACATCTAATAAATATTCCTATATTTTAAGTTTGATATTTTTATTTTTGAAAAAAAAGTTTGCAATGTATCTGGGTGGCTAATAACCAATAAAGTAACTAAACACACTCCATATGAAGACCTTCAAAACGCAAGAATATATTTAATTCAATGTCCTGAAATTTGCTGCATGGATTGGAACATGGAAGTGCTACACCCTCCAAAACTCAGAACATTCCAATAAAAAGATCTTGTCAAAAAACACTATGAAAAATATTAATTCTGCGACTTGTGACTCATTTTCCTGGAAAACATCACATATGTGTAATGCCATGCCTATGAACACATTTTCATATACTTCTACCATTGAAACTATGGGTGACCTTGGGAGCGCTGGAACGCATCGCCGATTGCCGCCACCTTGTGGCAGTCAGATCAAGACGTCTAGGCCACCAGATGGAACTGTTCTTCACCTGTCGTTATATTCGCATTACTTATAGTATACTTCTATCAATTATATAAACACACCTCATCATTGTCATGTGTTTTTATTCTCCTTGAGTGAATCCAAGGGTCACCCATATTTTCAATGGTAGAAGTATATGAAGTATGTCCATAGGCATGGCATTACATATATACACATGTATTCATTTAAACGTTTATCAATTGCACAGTTTCAGCATCCACATTAACATCAATCTGAATTAATATTATTACTGGGCTTGATTTTCCTTGATTCCTATTTAAACTAATAAGCTCTAATCTAACATAATAACTGCTAACATATAATATTGAGTGATATATTGAGAATATGAACCTGAGATAGTTAAATGACAGATGAATGTTGTACTTTAGGTGAGGTTGTGGGAGAAACAAACGGACACCTTGCACCACAACTCGATCTCCTCAAGGAGGTGCAGAAACATGACCAAGCTGTGCTCAGGTAAGATCAAATATTCAGATGTTCACATTGCCATGGATAACGCCTGAATTTATTCCGTAATACCGTAATCGTATACTGTAATCGTCATATTCGCATCCCCCACCCTCAATATACGGTCACGGCCCTGTTTTGTGACCACATAGCAGTCAAAAGGTCACCAAACGTCGCTGCTAGACATGTCACATCAGTAAAAGTATAGGGAAGGGTGTGCTCTTATTAGGGTGGAAACTTGCACCCAGTTTTTGCTTATCATAGCGGTTATGGTACATGTATGTAGCAACACGAACAAAAATGAAATACCGTCGTCGTTTGTGGGTCTATCAAATGGTGAATACTGCCAGAGTTGAAATAATTACATTGCATCACGTACTATATTAGGCTAGTTTGATACACCTAAGTTTAGTACTTTTATATTTATAAGTCTCTTATCACTTTCGTCCTGCTTATGTAGTCCGTCTATGCTGTCACTCAACTACCACTCATTAGGATCCGATTCAAAACAAAAGCCATAATGCCCCAATAACTGTGCTTATTGCAGCATGGACATGCAGTTGCGTTCTTTCTGGCGCTCTATGCAATATGGAGATCGTTGGAACAAGGCCCGCGTCCTCCTCACGGGGGCGACGGGCTTCCTCGGGTCCTTCATTCTCCGCGACTTGCTCCTGAATACCAAGGTAATAATTTTCTCATGCTATTTTTGTTTTTGTTTAAAAGGCAGGTTTTTATTCTCGAAAATTTCACATATGTGATACGTTTCAATCCGAGAGAAAAAATACATTACACAAACCAAGAAAACATCGAAAAATAAATATTTCCTGAAAAATCTAATATTATATGATTACATTATTAGGGATGTTAAGCCATCCTATTGTTTATTTATTTATCTATCTAACAAATATATATTCATTATCCATTCAATTACATCTATGGGGCTTCACATGATGCAATTGAAATTAGTGTTTTCTTTCTGAGGTAACGGGTCTTTCAGGATGTGCCCTATCATGGTGATGTGTTTTAATTGATTAATTTACTCGTATATGGTCCATATCACCAGGTGGATGACATATTAAATATTTATGCAATATACCTTAGAGAAACCATGCCATATAATATTGCATCTTATAGTCATCAGGATTGGTTGAAAATAACATCGACGATGTAATGCTTTTTCTGAATTAAAATATCTTAAATCTTAAAAATCTACACAGAGCGTGGTGAGTTCGTATTGTAAATAATTGTTATTGGTCTAAGTGAATGTCATTTATTCTATGATATCAGTAAGAAACGTTTGTATTGGTTTCAGACTCATGTATTCTGTGTGGTTCGTGAGATGCCTGGAGATGAGACCCTGGGTAACAGGCTGCGAGCTACTCTCATACAGTATGGGATGCTCTGTGCCGACCCAAAGAAGAACACCACCGCCCAGGACACTCTGCAGGCGCAACTCACAGAACGAGTTATTGCCATCAAGGGTAAGACACAATATCCTGGCTATAACGGGTTAGAAATGTTCTCCATCTTTTGCGGACGTCTCTTTTTAAAATAAACAAAAATAAAAGAAAGCTGCCTCTGTAGGATGTGCATAGGACAGTAGCAATACAAATCGATTTTGTATTAAAGAAATATAGATAATTTGCTTTCGGTACTGACCGTGGCCGGCGGTGCCCACTAGCGGAAAGTCTAGGCTCAGAGATGAGAGAGTCCCTTCAAACTGAGGGAAAGCCTCTCCAAGCCTACCAAGAAGAGCTATGTGTAAATGTGATCTAGCCATATTTGCCTGATTGCAGGTGATGTTGGACTGATGAACATGGGAATGAGTGAGGAAGATTACCACTACCTGAGTACTGAAGTGGACGTTATTGTTCACGCCGCCGCCTACGTCAACCTCATCTACCCTTATGAGGTATGTACACGTTCCTCTCCGCATTCTATAACACAGCTCAGTATATAGGATAGCTACACATGTGCCTCATATCTGTAGCCTTAAATGGAAAAAATGAAATCTCGATATACCTGTCATACAGATTGTTTTATATATTTTCATGAGTTTATGGCGACGCAGCATTATAACATTGTATAACAAATATGCTAGTTCTACCATATCCACTTTATAGGAAGTAAGCATGCATAAAACTGAGAATAGTGTATGACAACATAATGTCTCTGGCTGAATAAAAACATTTAAAACAGAACAATATCATACCCAAAGTTCAAAATTCCTTTGTATTAGATTTTGTATAATGATATATTTTATTATATCCATGATTGTTATTGTATTGCATTTATAAATATTGTTCTGGCTCTGTGGCTAAAGGGTAGAGCACCCCCCCCCCCCCCTTGTTTGAAAATCATGGATCTGTTCCGTCAGCTGGTTTAGTATGCAGCTGTTTCCGTGGTCGAATCGAATGTTTGGCCCGGATGTGTTTATATATAATAGAAGAAACGCATTATTGATATTCTGCCAATATTGTTTCAGGCTCTGCACGGCCCAAATGTACTTGGGACAGCAAATGTGTTGATGTTTGCATGTTCTAGCAAGATCAAACCTCTGCATTACATCAGGTACTTCAATATCTTCCAAAATATTTGATTGACTTGATTTGATAACGTTCATTTAGAAAACCGTTCTCATCAATATAGTATATAGTTTCTTTCATTTGATATGTTTTGCTTTTACTCATTCATACACGGCGAATTTATGGTTATATAGGTATACGATATAATCAATCCCATACAATTGCAAATTATGGTCCGAGAGAATAATGCGGACTTCTAATAATTGACAATAATCGCACTTACACACAATGAATTAAAACTCTTTTTTTTTCTAACCAAAAAACTATATCAGTTTGTCCGATATTATTTTTTGTCATTCCTTTGTGCATCGAAAGAAGAGTATGGCTCAAATATCAAATGAGGATATATTATTAGAGAGGACATGTTTTCACATACTTTAAACCGCTTCTCCACGATCACATTAAAACTCAATTCTGACCTGGAACGAGTGGCTCCTACATAATTCCTTTTACTCACTTTCTGTTGGAAAACTGATCTCTGAATTAGTATCAATCTCGCTATATCACCATTATCACCTTGGTCATATTTAGGCCCTAACGTTATACAAAGCGGGTAAACGATTATGATTGTGACTATGCACTTTTGCATTAAAATTGATTTGAATACTTGAAAATATAATGTCAACATGAAACGGTATCTCAATAAAAAGAAATCTTTAATAAACCCCATTTGCTTCACAGCACAGACGCAGTGTTCGCGCACGGACTGAAGGATTGTGGGGAGGATTATGCTGATATGACAGGCCACGCCCACAAGCTGGCTGACGGCTACTCACAGTCTAAGTGGGTCGCCGAGCAGCTCGTCTTCAGGGCCATGGAGAGAGGGCTCCCGGCAGCAGTCTATCGCCCAGGTAACAACAGCTCACACCCCCATCCCTTTACATATCACATCCATATATAGGGTTATTTTTAAAAGCTTCAAAATTGATTTATGGAAATCAAGAATTCAATATCCATAAATCAATTTCTTGATATGCAAAATTAATGATGGATATCTATAATTGAATTTTTGATGTCCACAAAATCAATTAAGATACGTATCCATAATTAATTTTGGATATCCATAATTAATTTTGGATATACAAAGTTCAATTATGGATATCCAGAATTCAATTACAAATATCCCTAAATCAATTCTTGTTATCAAATTAAATTCTTGATATACAAAATTATTTTTTTGAATTGTATTTGTGGATATCCATAAAACAATTCACATTATCTACAATCCAGGATTAAATAAACCAACGGCTTCCCACACTATCTGTGAGGCATCGATCACTAATACATGTGGTGACTATGTTGTAGGTAACTTGTCAGGAGACAGTAAGGACGCATTCTGGAACCCTGCAGACTTCACCCTGCTCTTCCTCCAGGGCTGTTTCCACGTGCGAGCTGCCCCTGACCTTGACTGGGACATGGAGATGACCCCGGTGGACTTTGTTTCCAACTTTGTTGTCACATTGATCCAGAGAATGGCTCTCGGTCTCGGCAAGGTCTACAACTGTGTGAACACGGCACCGATCAAATCAACGTGAGCTTATTTATAATGTCTAAACTTTCTTCTTGATACCTGCTGTATTCCATTCCCACTGCCAATCAATCTGGCGTCTGGTTAATCGTATTTTGTAACATTTATGAATGGAAATAAAATTAGTTTACTTATAGATTCATGTACACTATGGTTTTAAAAATATAACCTGAATTTGATTGGAAATCAGGAAAAAAAATCAGGTTAACCGATAGTCCAGCCAAAGACAATTAATACGTTAAGTTTGAAATTTGCAGGAAAATTACAAAAATTAAGTTTAGTTTAACCGAAAATTCCCTGTTATGTATTTGCCCGTATGTGCACACAATTCCCATAACAATGCATCAGTACAGGATCGATCGAAATGTCATTGTTACAAAAAATGTACTTTGGCAGTGGAGAAGGATGATATTGCCAGGGGCCATGCCGGTGGTCACTATGTATGATTATACATGTATCCATGCACCCGGTCACCTTTCTAAAAAGAGAACCCTCAAACAAGTTCTTTGGTTTTTTTTAATTAGGTGGCTCTTCGAATGGTTGAACGCCCATGGATATAAAATGAAAACTGTCCCGTACAGTGAATGGATTAAATTGTAAGTAATTCCACATTAATTGCCTTTCTTTGTGTTTTTGTAGAGTCTACAGAATTATAACCAATATTCAGAGTAAATCGTACGTCTGACGTCAGTAGACTGACGTCCGTAATTTATACATTGTGATAAAGGATGTTGATATGACGATAAATTGATTAGATTTGTTATACCTCACGATGAAGTAAAATCTGTTTGCCACATAGATAAAACTTTTAAAAAATAATTGCTCACCAAAAAATATTTCTCGTTTACACATAATGTTTAGCTCGTGCGAGATATATTACAACACAGCTATAGACATACATCCATACAATAGCCTAAAACACTAAATCTCTGTGACTCCCATATTGTTAATTATTTCCCTAAGGTACGCAACAAAGGTATGTTAAATCAACAGGAGTAACGTTTTTAAGCTCGTTAAGACTTGATGACTCCCCATTCTTAAAATTAATTAAAAAAGAAATTTATGTCTTTGTTTATAGGGTTGAGACGAAAGCAGGTAACAACATTGGACTGCAGCGTCTGGTGGAAAATATGGCCAAGTAAGTATTGCCCAATGTCAATCTGAGTATTCATATGGGTCAGATTTTCAGAAAATGTACAATTGGCAGCTGTACACATTTAGTACATTCTGCTAAAATAGGGTGCAATTTGGCCTGTACTAGGTAAATTCGAGTATATTTGGCATTGCATTGTCGCTAGCTATCTGTTTGGTTAGGTTGAACTGTATTTTCAAGTTTATTTTCGTCTGAAATGTGGGTTATTTGAGAAGATTGGCGAAGTTGAATTGTACGTTTTCTGAAAATCTGACCCAGATCATAGTGTGCATTCTACAATTGACAGATTACCTTTCAATAGTTATTTTTATCATGCTGGATAAGAAAGTTGCGCCATCGCCATTTTAGAAATATGCTCATTAAAAGATATATTTATTGATCACATAACATCAATATTGTTGATACAAGACGTCCGAAGGCTATTTCTCTTGTAACCTCGATTAATAATAATTTGTCTCTTTTCCCCAGGGATGCTTCTTTCTTCAGTAACCTGAGTACCTACCGCAACCCCAATGTACAGCGTGTGTTGGGCATCCTTAAGAAGGACTACCCGCCCATTGATCATCTACTCCTCGCCAATTACTTCACCAAACTTGCTCATAGAAGGCTCATTCCCAGAGTCCGCCGCAATACCACGCGTAAGTATTGTATATGGGTCAGATTTTCAGAAAATGCACATTTGGCAGCTGTACACATTTAGTAAATTCTGCTAAATTAGGCTGCAATTTGGACAATACTAGGTAAATTCGAGAATATTCGGCTTTGCATTGCTTCTAGCATTCTATTTGGCTAGGCTGAACTGTATTTTGAACTTTATTTTTTTCTGAAGTTTGGGTTATTTGAGAAGATTGGCGAAGTTGAATTGGGCATTTTCTGAAACTCTGACCCATATATACGGCCATCTCTAATCCTAGATAACTTATCAATCATAAGCTACTGAAATTGATTAGGGGTGGTTTCAATAAATAAATATCAATGGAATCCCAGACTTATTACCAAAGAAACTTATTGGATGCTAGTAAAGAGTTTAAATAGATTATAAATGATATCGTTATATATATATATATATATATATATGTGCCAATATCATTTATTTATTATAAGGTCTCTTTAAGGAAGTTTTCTAAAAATAAAAAAAAAAGTTATTTTCGATATTTTCAACTTCTAAGCCTCTATGTTCGCCAAAGGTTTATTTGTGAGAGGTTTATATTGGAATATCTAAGTGGTATCTATTGCTAGATAAGCTAGGCGGGTCATTGGTGCTATATGGGAACGCTGGGGGAGAACTAGGTCATACTGACCTAGTTAGACGCCCAGTTTGACAGTTGAGTGTCCCACATTCAGACAATAAGTAACCACAAGCACAATCTACAAGGGAAAACAATGGCCTCAAAAAGCACTGATGCAAAAGCAGGTAAACCACAATGTAGTTTTAAACCTGGAGTCCGTCTGGGGATGTTTGGTTCAGGACTTCACACAGTAACTTGGCTGCCCTGGCCTAGAGTTGGGTTATTTTAGCAGTGTACTCATGTAATGATGTATGCATACCGGTACATACAAACCAGTGACTGCAGGGCTGTCAGTGTTAATATATTTAGCCGTATACTTTGCAATATAATTTAATGCACCATGACACTATATACATATCAGTACAGTTACATTGGAAAGACGCAATGTTCATTATGAATGTTTTCATGCGTTGCCTATAATGATAATAATAAAAAGACCCTATAATTATATGTATGGGGATTATTTACCGATTTGTGTGATAATGTATTAAAGGTAATTGTACTTTATGAACAGTTTATAGAGATGATATTTAAACATTAATTAAAAAAACAGGTATGAAAGATGGAGAAGAGGGGGAGGGAAAAGAGGGAGAGGGGAAAGTGTAGGGAGAGAGGGTGACCATCCAAGAAGAGGGGGAAAGAGGTGAGGGAGAGGATGTAGGGGAAGATAGAGAGGGGAGGGGGAGCATGAGGAAGAGGGGAGGGAGAGGGGGGGGGCAATCAGAGATGGGGTTGGGAAAAACAGGTATGAAAGACAGAGAAGAGAGGGAGGGAAACGAGACAGAGGGAAGTGTGGGGAGAGAGGATGACCGTCCAGGTGACAGTGTTGTGCGCATAGCTTCGGATCTTTATGCTATTGGGCGATGCGTCGGGCCAGGGTGAATATATCTAGCTAGTATTTGTATGCATTCGAATATACTCGGACTTCGGGGTATTGCTTCTCATGATGTTTAATACAGTACAGTATTTTAAGAGACGGTAGGCGATATTGAATAGAGAGTCATGGTGATATATAGTAGCTGTAGGTTTCCAGTATGAACAACACAACACGATGAGTTTTAGTACGCCACTACTTGTGTATTGTATCTTATCCTGTACATAGATGCTAGGTTGATAATCCCTTCCCATGTTAGTGTAGATATCGAGTCATATGAGATCTTATGGGACTCCTTCCCTAGACTCCAGAGTGGATGTTACTCATCTCTCCACTACTTCTTAAGATGATGATAATGAATATAATATAATGGTTCTAGTGCATATAATGCGTCTAGTGCATCTCTGCTTGTAATACCTATGTGTTCCCCGCATATATACCCAGGTGGTGAGTGTCGGGTATCCCCATTGGTGGACCCCTTATCCTATGATATCTTCCTTCCCTCTGGCCCCTCCCATTCCCTTAGCGCATGCCTCAGTAAAAGTTACATATCCTACCCTACTACCCACCCTACTGCCCTCTCGTGTTAACCACGGTTACTACACTAGGTACTTTGCTAGTATTGTTATAGGTTTTTACTTTTAACATCCAGAGTCAGTTATAATTGAGTCACTAAATCACTTAATTACTTACAGTGGACCTACCATTGGAAGGCCAGGTAGCAGTGGTTACTGGAGCATCAAGTGGTATAGGAGCCGCCACAAGCAAGCTCTTAGCACGTGCTGGTGCCAAGGTGGCAATGGCAGGAAGAAGGATAGAGAATCTAAAGGAGCTGAAAGATGCGATTGAAGCAGAAGGAGGCACTGCCATAGCTGTGAAAACAGACGTCACTGACAGGAAAAGTGTATGTCCACATTGACATTGTCACTTACATTTTACATGACTTGGATTCATTATATAGCTCTGTCTAAATACACGTCTCATCCAGTGAATTAATTGTTCTATCAGTTCTAATGTTATGTTATCCCAATGGTGCGCTTGATCTGAAAACTGAATCCTCATTTTTACACATACAATGTAACTGTTATATTCTGTAATTAGTCATCTATTATATATATATATATATATATATATATATATATATATATATATATATATATATATATATATATATATATAATACCCATCCATTATTATATTACTATAATCTCATCCGCAGCATGTGTTATGGAAGATAAATTCATGCAATTCTGGTTCTATTACAGGTGGTAGAACTGATTCGCCATACTGAATATACGCTTGGTCACATTGATATTCTGGTTAACAATGCCGGGGTCATGTACTACACGTTGATGAAGAACCTCAAGGAAGATGAATGGCATAAACAAATTGATGTAAACTGCAAGGTATATAATTAATTAATTCCTGTTTGCTTTACTATGTGTGGTGATAGAATAATAGCTGGCTATCATATCAATATAAGTCTCCCTTTTATTTCTTATGTTGTTGGTAGGGGGAGTTTAAAGTTACATAACATAGTGATATAAATCACTATATTTTTATTCTTCATTTTTACATTACTTTTTTCTGTTTTAAATTATAAAATTCATTATATATTTAACCAAAGGGTCTCGTCAATTGCGTCGGGGCAGTGCTTGATGGGATGATCAACAGAAAGAGAGGACACATCGTAAACATGTCATCAGATGCAGGAAGGAGGGTAAATGTTTTATCTTCATTTATATAATTTGCTGAACGTTATAGCCATTTCTTCAACCCTGTATAAAGACACATTTTGAAAAATAAACTACCTATATTAGATTTGACATGAGGATCACTGATTATGAATTCATCAAAGTCAAATAGAGTAAACATTTTTCATAAATTAAAGCTAATGAATATTTATATTAGTATGTGTGTATCTACTGCAGTAGCAGCAGTAGTGATCGCTAATAATCGTTAACGTTAGTGACTCAGTAACGAGGCTCCAAGAGGGCCTGAAAACCTCTTTCCAGCTGGAGAATGCCCCCTTTAAGCAATTTATAATTGAAATAAAGTCTTCAAATCAAATCAAATATATATATGCCTCATATGCTTCTTTAGCGAGCATTAGCGACTGGAACAGCTATTGGTAGCTTATAATCGCTAGCAAAGTTAGCCTAGCAATCATTAGCCTATCACTGTGGGAAATCAAGATCCCTCAGTAGTCCCAAGTAACCAAAACTAAATAAGATTATCTTTGCTCTTTCAGGGATTCGCTGGCTTGGCTGTCTACTCTGGAACCAAGTTCTTTGTTGAAGGCATGTCACAAGGTATGCGTCAGGAACTGGCCAAAACCGGTATCAAAGTAACCTGCATTCAGCCTGGGGATGTGAAAACTGAACTTCTGACACACAACTCCGATACTGAGGTATGATCAGGTTTCGGTTTCAATTTCATTTCCCACACCTGTGAAAATATCCTTTATGCCAACTGATGTGGATTGGATTAAAAACATCTGTTCTCTGAGAAAATGTTTTTACTACAATTAGATTTGATAGCATTAACATATTAAGAAGTACAAGCATTTGGTGTAACAAAGATTGAAGAACTTTTTTATAGTTGTTGTTTCCTTATTCAATTTAATGTTTCGGCCAAGGTTTTATTCTCGCTGTCACTGTTAATTAATAAAGGAGGCGTTTTTATTCAATATTTTATTTAGTACATCTCATACTACTAGAACTCCTTCTTTCAATTCTTCAAATATTGGGGAATCATTTAAGATGAGACCCTTTATAATGATAATCATAACAAAGAAACCTCTAAACTAGTTTCAAAATTGGATGTAATTGGATATCCTGCACATTCAAATTAGTAGAGAATGCAAGGATTTGAAACATCTTAGAATAAACCCCATCATCATATTTCCTTCTAGGCAAAAGACATGTTTGATGGGAGTACTTCAACGCATATACTGGAACCAGAAGACATTGGACGTGCCATCGTTTATGCTGTCACTCAGCCACCGTACGCTGCAGTGAACGAAATCCTCATTGAACCCAGAGAGGCCCCAATTTAATCAAGACTATCATCTATCTGTGGCAGAATGGATTCACTAGTGATGACACAAATTAAATAGCACTCAGTTTACATCCAAGTATAGCTGAGAAAACATCTATAGATGATAGAATAATCCACCAGGAGCTAGAAATATAGACTAGTAGATTTGATGCCTGATCTATTGCAGATCAGAACGAGATTTATTGTTCAAACCCATTTTACTCAGATGAATATCATTTTCCCTCTAAGGTTGTGCTTGTTTAGATGAAATCTTCTCTTTATTTTATGTTTGTAATATTCTCAAGTGTCATACAGAAATAGGGCAAAGATTATTTAGTATAATTATGCAGAAAACATTGCTCTTTGTTGACCTATGATTCAGTATTACAATTTAGATTTAACCTTGAAAAGAATCGAGGAAAAGTTGAGAGGGACCAAAGAACCGAGAGATTATTGACACACTGGGACCAATTTAGAGATATCTGTGATGACATGTTTGACAACAAAGTAGATGATATAGGAATGGATGGGATAGGTAATCAATAGTGGGGGCAATAGTTTGGGTTGAGTGAACCTCGCTGGTAGGTAATATAGCAATATCATAGTTTCCACACAGGAAAACAAATATTTGTGTGCATGAGAATTAGCTGGAGTGTTTATGTGGATGAGGAATTAAAGGGGTGGTTGTCCTCTGCGTTATGGAAACACTTCTAACAAGATTAGTGTTATTGTTATAGTGTTGTCTTGAATGTTTCAATTATAAGACCATTTACAGAACGTAAGTGTTATTTCAGTATTTACACAGTCTATTGACGAAGCAATACAAGGGACCAAGGGCAATCTAATCAGCAATGTGCTTTCTCTATAATGGTGCATAAAGTATCAAGCATACAAACATATATGTGTATGTGGGTTGCTTTGTAGTAATTATAATGAATAAAAGTAATGTGTGCTAGCTTCTACTACCAGGCGAGGAGGAGGTTGTGTAGTTGAAAATTCTAGATTTTAGATGCAACGTAATTATAAAGTAACTATTGCATTGTGATGTACTAAAAGTGCCGAGGATTTTTTGGGGTCCATGTGGCAGTAATTTCTGTCGTGATGTAATATTATCTATGTGATGAATAAATCATTCAACAAAGCTCAGCAAGTTATGTAATGCGTATTATGATACCTCCATGTAATAAAAACGTGGAGTGCATTACGCTGAATTATAATGTTTCAATACACAAATGAGTTGATATATATTTCATTGAATTGTACGGGTCAGATTTGTGAAATCGATAGTTCTTTAACTATTACAAGTATTGTGATGTAACAACCTATGTTAGAAAGTATGTTATGTGGAATAATGTAAGTAAATGAATAGGTCGCTGACTAGGCACTCTACCCGTCTATAAAAGCCGAATATTGCCCCTGAAACACTCCATAACATGAGGATATTTTAATCGAATTTAACGTAATGCTTTTCAACTGATATTGTCCAGAATTTTTATTAGTAAATTTGGTGATATTCCTTCCATTGCTCTTGTCAAAGACTAAGGGTGAAGAGTTAGGACTTATTGAGGCGAGCACAAATTCGACATAATTATAGTGATTGTCAAAGCAAATCATGAATCAACTTCTCTTGGTAATTTAAATAACCAGGAACAGTCTCGTGCGTTTTGTGATGTAATTAATGTCACCCAAATTAGTGTACCAAGGCTCCCTATTTAAGTAGAAATGGAACAAAAATCTACCACATTGTATTAGTTAGTGCACCGAATTTCCATAGATAGAAGTGTAGAGACAAAATTGTGGTCAACCATGCGTAATTCCAGTATGTAATTCAATGTTCAAGCAATCGATCTACTGCCAAATAATGTTATAGGGAGAAATGTCTCACCTATTATCGAATGTAACTGTGAGAAGTGAGTTTGTTATTTTGCAAACCTGCTGCAAAATTCTCTGGAGGGACCAAATGTCATCCAATTTAAATTTGTATGCATATATTCCTAGTCACGTATTTAATCTTATACACTTTTAAGTGTAGTGATAAAGCGACATGGTGGCAGCTATTGATTGCTACTAAAAAGGGACCAATATTATCATTATCATTTACTCCCAAATCTTATTGGGAAAAGTAGATGTATTGAAAATTATATTCTGTATAATTAACTGTTTAGAGGAATTTAGATCAATAAAAATAACATATTGAGCATTGAAAATCTAGTTTCGTTATAACATCGTATTGATACTAAGTGAGATGCCTGGAGATATACTTGGCATTAGCCACTATTTAATGGTATGAGGTTTATGTTGGACGATTGAACTAGTAAATACAGAAAACCACACGCCAGACACCAACCATCCTCCTCACACCCCAATGTCTTTTCACTAATATGTTTTCATCCTCTCCTGTTATTACTATAGTCTGTCTAAAAAGTAGTTGGCACGTGATTCCTTAGTGCCTTTAAGGGGAGGGAAAAGTGGGAGATTTCTGATTTCTATTTATGACAAGGACCTGTCCACTCTTTGCCTAGCGAGTCGCATATTGCAATCAACCATTGAGAAACAGGGCTATTATAACCAGCTCTTCCTTCCTTTTAAGCCAAACAACATCTGCTGTACATAGAACAGAGACAGCACAATACAGTACAGCTGTACATTTGGTCATGGTTGGTCGCAAACGGCCATGGTCAGTCGCAAATGGAGATTCAGGGGGCAATAGTTTGACGTAAAAAATCTCCCAATTTTCCCTCCCCTTAAAGGGATTAAGGAATCAGGTGTCAACTACTTTTTAGACAGACTATACCACCTATAAGAGAAAAGTGATATGGAGACCTGAAAAGATGTATAACGACCTAGTGTCATCGGAATTGTATGATTAAAAAGTGGGTCATTTAAGGTGATATCAGATATATATATATTCCTTTATATAGGTTTATTTTACAGTGGACCTACCATTGGAAGGCCAGGTAGCAGTGGTTACTGGAGCATCAAGTGGGTCATTTAAGGTGATATCAGACATATATATTCGGGGATAAGTAGGCGTTCCGTGCTATTAACCTATACTTACATGAGAAGGCACAAATATAACCCACACATCATTCAGATTATAACTCCAATACTCGCCGTATTCTTCTAGGGAAATGATGGCTTCAAAAAACACTGATGCAAAAGCAGGTAAACCACAATGTCTGTTTCAAGATTTCAAATTACAGCTTTACAGCCCTGAACCTAGTCTTGGCAATGTATGTAATACATTAATGTATGTATACACACTTATAGGTGACTGCATGTGGCAGTTCAGACTCAAAAGCAGTAGACAATTCCACACCTTTTACCTTAATATCCATGTGTATATGTCAATATCTGAAGTCTATTATATATAGTTTTATTTCAAAGTACATGTACATCGAAATCGGAGTACAATATCTGCAACCTGCAGATCTTCCAATTGATCCTCATAGCGTACTCGGACTTTAAAATATGGTTTCTAGCTACAATGTAAACAATTTGTATATGAGGTACACAGTGAGGATTTTGCCTCTTCCCGCTCTTCCCAATCAGTTCCATTCTGATTGGGTTTACATTATTTACACGAGTGATCGTGGCAGCTCCGCTTTATATACGGTCTGGTCTAAAGTAACCAAGTATGTGAGCCATAGTTTAGTACAGGACTCATGGTTTCATACTTGTTTTCTATTCCCCCCCCACCCCCCTCCCCTCTTGGCTCAGCTCTGGGTTACATTTGGCCCTTTTTCTACCCCATCCCATGTCTCCTGGAGGTAGACTGTTCTCATGAAAGTACAGAAGTCTTTTCTAGATTTGCACCTGAAGCCTCTAATTTCCATTTTGTTCCAGTAGAAAGGTATTAGATAAATGAGTGATTTTTTAATCTTTTCAGTACGGGGGGTTATTATTTTCAGGAGTCTTCTATCATCTGTGCTTCTTAGGGGTCTGGGTTTACTATTTATATTTTGGTTGTTTCTACTTAGTGGGTATGCTAGGTCAAGTAGATGTACTTCCCTTCTAACTGATAATGGGGCTAATTTTAGGGTTCGTTGTATTGCATCCACATTTGTCATTTTAGGAAGTTTCTTAGCTATTCTGATTGCACTATTCTGGATAATTTGTAGTTTTTTGAGTAAGTGCTCAGGTGCAACATTATATACAATATCTCCGTACTCCAAGATTGGGCGAACAGCTACCTTGTAGAGCATGAGGATGGTTTCTTCACCAGCCACATACCGTAGTCTCGATAGGGATCTAAGTTTTGACCTTGCAAGATTTAGCTTTGACTGCAGGTGCAATTTGAATGTTAGTTTATCATCTATTTTTAAGCCCAGATATGTGTACTCATGTGTGGTGTCTAATTCCTGGGTTCCTATCTTGAAAGTTCTTGTGTTCTTTGCTATCCTACTATGGGGGATTATCATAATTTTACTCTTCTTTATATTTAGGGAGATTTTATTTTTCCTGCACCATTTATCAATCTTATCTAGGTTGCCTTGCAAGGTCTGTTCACCCTCCATGCTATCACCATTGAGACTATTGTATAGGGCAGTGTCGTCAGCAAATAGCTGAATTTCTGACCCTCTTATCTCTTCATGTATATCATTGATATAAGCTAAGAACATTAAAGGTCCTAACGTGGTACCTTGGGGTACCCCGCATAGTATTGTTTCATTAGATGATATTATATTGTTAGCCATTACAGTCTGTTGTCGGTTATGTAGGTAGTTTTTAAACCATCCCAGAGCTGAGTCACCAACCCCCAGAACCCGTAACTTGTTTAAGAGGATAACATGATCTACAGTGTCAAACGCCTTACGAAAGTCTAAGAAGGCGACTGCCGTACTAACTCTGCTGTTGATATTTGTAAATACATAATTAAACATCTTGTGGTGTGCGTCCTGGATGGACATGCCCCCCCCGAAAGCCAAACTGGTGCTTAAAGAACTTGTCATTGCTTTCTAGGTATGTTGTTAATTGCTGGTACACGAGTTTTTCTAGGACTTTTGCTGGTAGTTTTACCGAGCTGATGGGACGATAGTTATTTGTTTTGTTCCTAGGGCCTTCATTTTTATATATGGGTGTGATCACTGCTGCCTTAAAGTCTCATGGGTTAATGGGGCAAAACCTTAATACACAATAGCCAAGATTCGGAATGGGACATGCTGACTGGTAGACTGGGGCCAGAGTAGAGGAGGCTGGGTAATTTTGACCGGAAGAGGGGTCAAGCCACCTGTGTTTACATTATGAGGGTGCAGGTTTCAATGGACCCAGAGAGGGCCCTTCATTAAATGTAATTTTAGAGACAGAAAAACATTTAATATTGCCACGAAATTTTAGGATATATGAGACAACACCATGCCCTATCTTCATCTTACTTAATGTTCCTTTAATAGTTATGGAAAACAAATAACAGAACAAATGTTGTGTCTAGGTGCAGGTTGAGTGCATGATGCATGCACCCGCACTGTGTTTGAGCGGGGGTGTACCTACAGCTGTGGTCAGTGCCCCGCCCACTCTCAGATAGGCCCCAGTGCCTGTATGAAATCAGTGCCAGATGTGGTATTTCGACCTAAAGACAGCGTTTCGGTTCTTGCCTATTGTGCCTCATCATATAATCATCACTACATTAAATGGCTAATGAGTTTATCAAGCTATATATTATCAACAATACATCATCAAACACAGAATTAATTATTCTCTACTCCACTCTTAATGCTAAATGTTCCCAATGAACTAAATTCTTCAATAAGTCAAAGGTAAGTTCAGTCCAACCATTCATCTATAGTTACATGTACATTGGTGTACAAGCATCCCTTATATAGGTTTATTTTACAGTGGACCTACCATTGGAAGGCCAGGTAGCAGTGGTTACTGGAGCATCAAGTGGTATAGGAGCCGCCACAAGCAAGCTCTTAGCTTGTGCTGGTGCCAAGGTGGCAATGGCAGCAAGAAGGATAGAGAATTTAAAGGAGCTGAAAGATGCGATTGAAGCAGAAGGAGGCACTGCCATAGCTGTGAAAACAGATGTCACTGACAGGAAAAGTGTATGTGTCATGATTGTCATTTACATGATCTCTAAAGGTGTTCACCTATACTGGAGAATTAGGTCTACATTTATTTTTTTACTGACTAAAAACATAATTCCTCTTATTGTTGTGGAAACATCACATTGTTAATACAGGTATCTATAATACAGACGCAGCTCTATGACCCTAAATATCTGTAATGGGAAATGTATCTGTAAAGTTTTGTTTTTATCAAAGGTGGAAGAACTGATTCGCCATACTGAAGATACGCTTGGTCACATTGATATTCTGGTTAACAATGCTGGGGTCATGTACTGCACCTTAATGAAGAACCTCAAGGAAGATGAGTGGCATAGACAAATCGATGTAAACTGCAAGGTACCTTTCTGTTTGCTTCAGTATACAGCATTAAGGCAGGGGCATACTACCTTATCTCCATGCTTTTGGTCAGAAGAAATTTAAGGCTTATCCAAGCTCATTTCAGTGATTTTTCATAACCCTAATGATGGCAGCAGGGGAGAGTAGATATTGTTGCACATGAGACAATGATGTATTTGACAAGTTAAATGTTCAGATTATATATCAATCACCGTTTTTTAACTTTTACTTTGCAAGTCACTCAGTGTATGAAACTGAGAAAATTTCACAGGCCATTCAATAACTTAGATTCCAACAGGATTCAAGGCTCATATGACATACCAATATTCGAAGCATTTTACGGGCCTTCACTTCATTTTTCCAAATACAAGGCTTTTCCAGGCTCCATGGAGACCCTGTAATATATCTTAGTCTATGAAATATGTAAATGAGTTGTCATTGTTGAGGTTTATAATTCATTGTACATATTTTATTTTATTTCTTATCTTTTGATCAATCATTTATCATACATCTTGGTTTAAGGGTGTTTTAAATTGCATCGGGGCAGTGCTTGACGGGATGATCAAAAGAAAGAAAGGCCATATAGTGAACATGTCATCAGATGCAGGAAGGAAGGTAAATGTTTCCATTTTTTACTCAAATCGCTAAAGGCAATCAAGTAGCAAATTTAGAGGTTTTCATAGTGGGAACCTCTTGAAAAATATGATACTGGTTTTAGATTAGCAACAATGATAATCTACTATCACTGATCATAAATCAATGGTTGAACCCTAAAACTTCATATCAATCTGATCATTCTGATAATACGCTCATTACTGAGACTTGTGAGATGAAAACCAAGATTTCTCATTATTCCATGCTAGCAGAAATAAATTAAAATAAGTCTCTTAAATCTTTCAGGCATTTGCTACGATGGCTGTCTATTCTGCAACCAAGTTCTTTGTTGAAGGCTTGTCACAGGGCATGCGCCATGAACTGGCTAAAACCGGTATCAAAGTAACCAGCATTCAGCCTGGGGATGCGAAAACTGAAATTTACATGCACAGCTCTGACACAGAGGTATGATCAAATTTCGATCTCTATTTCATTTACTATGCTATAAAAGAAAAATGTTTTATGTTTAAGCTTTAGGTACAATTGTTTATGCCAAGACCCAGTGCAATCATCACCAAGCAAGGAACCTCTCAACTATTTTCAATATTTGAAATGACATTTCAAATATTGAAAATAGTTGAGACATTATGTCCCACAGGGTATCATAACAGTAGCAGTTTGATACGGGATACATAGTTTGTATTTTAATGATGCTATACCACATTCTCCTGAGCCTAAAATAAAAATCTTCTACATCTCTGCATGGCTCAGATCACTCATACTGCTTTATTCAACACGCTTTTCTAATAATAAACTAAAGAATAAGTGCGATTAAAGAAAATCTTAATTTAATTAGTTATTAGTTAGCTTTAATTTTATATACGAAGTCCTTTACCTGTTAACTTCCGTCCTCAAACGTAAACTCTGCTATGTAACTTTCTAAAAGTAATGTTGAATATAACTGGTCCAAAAACGGTTGTTTTATGCTTCTAACATCACATAGGGTAGTCAGGAAGAACTGACTGCAGGTGACTACAATCCCTTTTCTGATAAATGCTTGTAATTTTGAAAATGTGAGAATAAAAATCCTTATATATATCATATTTCCTTCTAGGCAATAGATATGTTTGATGGAATTATTCCGACGGAAATACTGGAACCAGAAGACATTGGACGTGCCATTGTTTATGCTGTCACTCAGCCACCATACGCTGCAGTGAACGAAATTCTCGTTCAACCCAGAGAGGGTCCACTTTAATCAACACTATCATCTATCTGTGGCATAAACAAGTCGCTAGTGATCATACAAATAGTAAAAAACCAATTTATATTGATTTTCGGCGTTCATGCAGCAGTACTATCTGTCAGGATGAAATCTTATGTGATGTATGGATATATAAATTGTTAAAAAAAGCTCATGATATGATATATGTATTGTGATGCCTCTATGTAATAAAGTTGCTATTGTTATCCTGACTTTAATCATGATGCTTTCATATGCAAATCATTTAATATATACTTCATAGAGTTTAACGGTCAAATTTGTGATATTCACTGTGACCACACTGAATGTCCGTGCCGCGCTGCACGGACATCAAAACACATAGGCCAATCAATGCTGCCGAAATATTTCCTACGATATCGCCGTTTCTACACCACCTTTTACACTACATGATCCCATAAACCTTTAGTAACCCTATATGGTCTTGAGTACAGTATAATACATTCATAGTTCAGTCTCAATTCAGAGAAAACTCCTAAATAAATTTGTAGTGGGATGTCCGTGCAGGTTTTAGAGGGTGTCCGTGCTACAATCCTCTTTGAAAAAAAAGGTGTCCGTGCTGATGCCAACTTTTCTCTGTTGGTTAGTAATGCTATACTCATTTCGAGTATATTCAATGTGATTAGCTAGCTAATAAATAGGCCTATATTGACAAAAAGAAGATTCTATGATAACTATATTCTGTGTCATTTCACACAAATTATGTACAATGGATGAGGATGGTTTATTCATTATTCAAATGCAGTCAGGTCCAGACGGCCACATTCCTTGATTCCACATCCAGCGATAAGCTTACCACAAGGCTAAGACTAAGGCTAAACGTGTTAATGACCCCTTAGACTTAGGGGTCCAAAACTGCCTTCTGAACCTGACTGAATGCCACTTTTACTAAATATGTCTATACATATTTTGATTTATTCTTTCATAATATGGTAAATATATATGAGCAATTCCACCAAAAATGCCACATTTGGCCATCCAGGGCTGAAAATTCCCAATTTTTTTAAATTGCTCCCATTGATTTTTTTTTTCGTACATAAACTAGATATATTGGTGCTAATATAGACGAAATTGGGAACGCTAATAATGAATATTGTGGTCAGGGCAGCTTGGGAGACACAGTGACCTCTATTCTAATAGTAAGGGCAAAGGGGAAAGGTACATATTTGTACATAAATGAGGAGTTAATTAGAAATAAATAATAAAAATGTATGCATAATGTTTTGAATTTGTGTGTACCTGATAGATCTTGATATAAGGGTCATAATGCTCTTTAGTTTGTGAAAATATTCCAACTAGAAGAAAAGTTACAGCCAAATAACCATTCATTAATGATAATGGTAATGGCAGCGGTACAGGTCATAGGTCATTGACCCTCTGGCCCATTATGTATATAAAACCCATTATATCTAGAATATGTACAAAACTATCAATAACATGGTTTCCCCCTCGTTTTTCTGTTCAGTTGAGTTGCATACTTGTTTTGGTTGTTTATGAAGGTAAATATAAGTTATATTTAGGTATTTAATGGAAAAATTAGTGGGAACAAATTTTTAAAAAATAGTTTCAACCCCCCTCCAGACCCCCGCCCCCTCTAGACCCCAGTTACGGCGACATGGGCACCCTCTAGACCCCCGTTACGGCGACATACTATTTTTGCTTGTTGCTACTATCTCAGGTATGACAGATTTTTTTTTTGTATTTATTTATTTTCCCTTGTGTTTCTTACACATTATAATGCTCATAGAAAATAATTAATGGTAATATTAATTTATTTATTAATGAAACCTAGACCTCCATTACGGCGACAGGGGGCTACCCCATATAATTGTTTCAGTATTCTAACCCCTCTATTTAGCTGGAAAGAATTGGAGATTTTTCAATGGATACAATGGATGTACTAATCATAAACAATGTTATCAGTAATGGAGGTAAGGGGGGGTTTCATTTTTAGTTCTTCTAGGTCTATATGTTCCAAAAAAACATTTAGACCCCTGTTACGGCAACAGGGGCTACCCCATAATCAACTTAACATAATATTATCAAGAAATGAATTGAAAAGTTGAAAACGTTGATTTTTTATCCATAAAAACATATTATTTCGGAGTAATCATTGTCCCTATGGCCCATTATGCCCATAAAACCCATTATATCGAGAATGTTTATAAGTTTTTTCCCCAAAAATACTGGCTGTATTTTTTAAACAGTGATTCTGATAGGAAAATCTGCGTGTTTTATGGGTGATTCTGGCAGAAAAATAAGCATTTTCTTGGCCTCACGATTAAAAAAAAAACAAAAAAACATTGTAGGATACTTCCCCCTAGGCGACTTTTTTCCCCTGGATCCGAAAATAATCTCAGATAAATATTTGAGCCTCTGGAGGAGCTGTTGTATTTTAACCCAAATGATGCACTTTTGGTGGAATTGCTCATATCTATGTCTCAGTCACAGATATATGATTAAATTATATTTAGATAGGCCTAGTAATTATTGATTCGAAATCAGGGTACTAGTAATTCAGGTATTTTCTTGCATACATTTCTACGTAGTTACAACGTAGACATTACAAAGTGTGTTAGCTGGGAAGATGATAGAGCCAGTAGAGGGGGAGAGAGAATAGGGCAGGGGAGAGGAGAAGGTGGGTAGGGACAGGGAGAGAGAGATAGGAGGGGGAGAGGCAGGGGGAGAAAAGGAGGAGAGGTAGTATGAGAGGAGGGGAGAGACAGTGAGAGGAAGGGGGTGACCGTCCAGAGGACGGGTACTTCCATGTTGGAAATGATCAGTGGCAACAGGGGCCCATTTTAGGGGGTCTATGGGGTGAGGCTGCTACCCCCACCGAGTGTGTATCTTTCCAAACCTGTTTGAAAAGCAGTATGCTGCACGTACATCGGCCAAAACCTGCACGTACATCTACACAAGTTGCATTCAAATGCAGCACGGACATCTGTGACTTTTCTTTAGCCAGGTATAGTGACGAAATTACTTAGATTTGCAGTCTATATTATTGACCAAGGCTTTATCTAAGTCATTCAATACATGTCCTCTAACTTAGAAATATTGTTATGTTCAAAATTCCGAGAAACAAATGAAAATGAGTATCAATAGAACATAGCATCGGCCGTTATTAATATTTGATGTCCGTGCAGCGCGGCACGGACATTCAGTGTGGTCACAGTGATATTGATCGTTCTTTAATGTTGCGTATTGTAATGTATGAACCTATAAAAAATGGGATGAAAATAATGTTATCAAATGAAAGGTTTTCTGCATGACAGGATATTGGACACCAGTCTATAAAAGCCAACTGTTGCCATAGCAACTCTCCATAAAATGAGCCTGCTATGAGAACAATATCATTTAATCGAATTTCTATTGATATTAAATTTAGCTGATTAACGTTAAGTGGGGAACCAGGACTCCTCTGGATAAAAATGGATTTCTATTGACATTAGTGATCACAAATAGGTCGTTTCGCAAATTGGCTTCGGTTCATTACCACCACTCCTGCTATGGCGCTGCATAATTGTACAAGCCATTAGAGCAAGCGCGTGAGTAGGATGTTATAAATGTCATTTAATGACGTATTGGAACAGATAATCATAACAATTACAAAATAATTAATAATAGAAAAATTAAAGATGACAAGGACTAACTGATGTGTGATACTTCGTTTTATTTGTCTCGAATTCACTATGATCGACCTCACATGGGTCTGTGTCGAAAGTAATAGATTAGTACGGTACATGGAATAGTACAATAAAAACGTACAAGATATGAACTATACATAATAGGCTATATACAAAAGAAAACATAAATGGGAAATGAAAAGATTCCACTTGATGTGAGTTACGTATCTGTTTCCATATTCTGTTCGTGCGAGTCTTTGTGTTTCTGTACACTGTCCTGAAAGGGAAGAAAATAGAATAATTAAAGATCACGGGGAATCCGTTAAGAATAACCGCGTGTGAAATTTAATTGGCTTCCACCATCAGTGTGGTATTTACAAGACAATGAAGGTCCGATTGCATAATGAAGTGACACAATTTCACGAGTGTAACTGGTAATGTTTAATGATAAAGAATAAAGATTGACTTACTTCGAATGTACCATGTATGTGTTCACATAGACCAAGTAGGTCATTAAATCCCTTGCGCAAAACGTCCATTGCAGGAGGGCCTAAATAAAACACATTTTATCATATTATTAGTTAATAAATGGCATCTAGTGGCGTTTCATTTATCCTAAATACGAAGCATAAACAATTAGCACAGAGAGGATGGTTAACAGTTCCACGAGAAATAATCGTCGCGAATGTTACAAGAAATAAGCACTTTTTTCCCCACGTGTTTATTATTTTCATACCTCTGGTCTGTATCCTAAAGTTGATTTTATTCTCCGATGGATGAGGAATGGAATAACCACAAAACTCGACGTCAGGGCTGAAATTATATTTATACAGATTGTATAATAATGGGATTCATTTTTCTCTTTAAAAAAAGTTATTTCATGCCTACTGCTAGTCTAACGCTTTTCCTGGGGGTTAAAATATTTCAATGGTGAATAATTACAAATTCGAATAGTTCTAGTTGAAATTTACTACACGTGTTTAGAATCGAATCTCAAAGCTGTACGATCTTACTTTTTCATAATGATATACCGCAGAGCATTTCCAAGCGTGTGGTCTTCATTGTGCATTACAAATGTTCGGCAAGTGTCATCAGTACTGTTGTCAACAGCTGCCTGGAATAAAGTCAATCAATATTACTATAGTGGTGCGCCCTAAGTTAGGGACTAAAACTTAAAATTAACTCAATTTATTTTACATGATGTATTATAAGTTTAATAAGAGTGATATGATATAATACGATATGGCAAATAAAAGCAAGAATTCTTTTTCATATCAACAGCTGTTTCCATGATATTCACATCTGAAATGTAATGAAAAGCCTGACTATCAACTGTTTCCAAAGCAAATACTCCGAGTTAAATGGTTCTGCAGCATTGGGGTCCGACATACAATATTAAATTTGTCAACTTTTGGCACATATGTTTTCACATTTCACATTTCACATTTCTGTAAGCCTCCGCTCATCCGGTCACGTGACAGTGCATCAACAGGTCTAGGAACGGACTGATTTGTCCAATTTTAAACTATCAATGATATATAATATTAATTTCGTATCATAAAATATATTCATCATGGACACCAGCAACATTTCTTGCCTGAAAGCAACAGATCATTCCCGTCTCAAGTCAAAGAATCTAATTGTGGAAATAAATGTTATTTTCTGTGATTCTTTACTTAGAAGTACAATGTGCTGATTCAATCTATTCAAATACTTTTAACGGAGGCGGAACCCAAGCGCCCCAGGATCCTAGGGTCTAGCGCCCGGACTCAAGCACCCCGGCCTTGGATTGAAGTGCCCATGGCTTGGATCGAAGCGCCCAGACCGTTTACTAGTCAATCTAGTCTTATTTTTACTCAGGACAGTTCATCACCCCCTTTCGGACCACCAATTAAAGGTTAGGTTTAGGGTTAGTTTTGGTATTGTTTAGTGTTAACGGTCTGGGTGCTTTGATCCAGGCCCTGGGCGCTTCGATCCAAGGCCGGGGCACTAGGATCTTGGGACGCTACAGTCCTGCGATCCCGAGAAATTTTCTATGCCCGCATAGCCAATGGCACTATTGAAAGATGGCCATTTGGAGGAAAATATTCCATTTTATTTTTAATTTTTAAGGTTCTAAATTATATTACTATGTCAAATAATGGCTCCTAGTATCTGTCTTAACTTAAGTCTTATGAACAAAGTCAACCTGTTTATTCTCAAGTATTAAAGATAAATAAAAGGGTAACAAACTTAAAAAGCAAAGGCCAAAGTCCCTAACTTTTTTTTTTTTTTAGTAGCATGGTAGCTCGAGCCTTGTTTTGTTACAATAAAGTCCCTAAGTACTTAAGCCAAGGGACAGCACCAAAACTGTCCCATGGTTGGGAAAAATAGATATCTAAATGGCTAGAGAGAAATGACATGGCATACAACCATGGCATAGGCATCTCACTCATAGAAACCAAGTAAGTAGCCTATAATCGCTATACATTGGGGTAACCCTCAATTTATAACACAGCCACGCGGGGAAGTCTGAGCGATAATGAGTGTTCTTGACACATAAGTACAAATTCTACCTTTTAAATCACAATTTTAACCGCTATTTATTATCCTTCATGACATGTTCATATTTTTCTTGAAGAACTGTGGTTTAAAGTAATCGATAAGTAATCAAAACTCACTATTTCTAATCGCTTCTTGTTCGTCTCCTCTGGCTCCATATTGTCGGTGTAACCGTCTAAAGTTGCCGATAAAATATTGTACAGTGCTAAAATTCAGCAAGGATTCCCATTTTAAATTTTAAGACAAATACACATTACTATAGATTATTACATATGTTGTAGATAATCCTTTAATTTAAGAAAGACGCAAAAAGTATATTCCACGGGCAAATATTTCACTTTGACAACCTCACATGACACAACTGACGTCAAAACAAGCAGACAGAACGAATACCTTTGATTGCGGATTTATCGTTATATTTCCGCTATGTTTAACTAACTACAACTCTATTATAACCCTACACTGTTCTGCTCGTATAAAACTCTGTTCTTAAGGTAGGTGTTAACTTTTCGTTTAATAATCACGGGAAATTAACTATCGAATTACATGTTGGGTCTGTTTTTACCAGTCACTCCCTCTTGTCTCAGCAGCTGTGTAGCTTTGTTCTTCTAGTTCTAGAGTGGACGGAGTAGCCAGTACTGCAGTAGGCTATCTATCTCTACCTCCTACTGCCCCATGTAGAATGGAATGAAGCGCTAGGATTCCCGGTTATGTTCTTCGTTCTTGGGTTGAGAAAACGTAAAGATCTATAGCCATAGGCATTATAATTTTCAAGTTAAGGTGACTCAGTAGTGATTTTGATTATTGATGAATTTTTCTAAAATTTTTACCAATGATAGTTGACATGAAATAATCATTATCGAGTGAAAAAAAAACATAGGTCACCAGGCTAGTTTTCATGCTATGGCAGTATGGAGATAGAAATAATGAATCATATTTGAGTAATTTTACTACATTTGAGTGATTTATTAACATAATTCGTTTAAAATGGTTCTGACATGAATTCAGACATCAAATTTCACCCAGACATTCAACATATATATACTTATCATCAGATAATGTTTTTTTCCTCAGATCCTGAGTTAGCCCCCTGGAAGCCCCCTAGTGGCAGTACGGGGCACTAGCAAAATTGACTTTGGCTGATGACAATCAGCGTTTTAAAAAAAAACTGTTTGATGAATATTTTTTAAATTTAATATAAATGTAGATACCGTATTTATCAACTCATACACAAAAAATCAGGATGGCTTTCCAGGCTAAATTTTTCTATATTACGACTTATTTATGAGAAAAATTGGGAAAAAAATTCCTGATTAATATTTGATTTGAACAAAAATGGCTTCATAAATCTTGATGAAATTCTATATGGATACAGCTATCATAGTTACTAACTCGCACAACAAAAATCAGCATGAATTTCCAGGCCGATTTTTTTGTGTTACAACTTAATTATGAGAAAATTGGCTAAAAATGAGAAAATTCTTAATAATTATTTGATTTATACACATATCATATGGCTCCATAAATTTTAATGAAATTTAATATGGATGTATAGGGATCGTAGATACTAACTCCCACACCAAAAATCAGCATAAATTTTCTATCTGAAATGTTTATATCAAGACCTAACATACATACTTCGTCTGCATAATGCTGATATTCCCTGCTTTATGTATTGAATACACATATATCAGTACTGAGCTATATGTGTTGAATACACAAGATCAGTACTGAGTCACCTTAAACCATTCGTCCTTTCATTAATTTCCCAGCCCCCATCCCAACCTAACTAGTCCTATACTCTGAAAGAGTTCGAAATATTATCAGATTCAGTATTAATGTCAATAATATCATGAATATGACTATTGGCTTGTGTTTAGCTGGCCTAGCTAGACTCTAGAGCTATAAATAATCTTGAATATAAGTATAATCCTGATGTTTATACAAGACTGAATTATTCATTAAAAATGATCCTTCTTTCTTGGAATTGATAATAGAGCTGATAAAAATATATATATCAACGTCAAATTTTAACTTCGTAGACAAGAAAAACGAGATTTGTTTTACCATGCTATTATATATAATGGTCAGTTCTCACGAAGTGGGTGCCTAGGGGGTATTTTTGGCTAAAAATTTAAATGTATTGAAACTTCTTGCCATTTGCATATATCACTCTACATCATGTATTCAAGGGTTCAGAACAAAAATTAGGAACTAAAAACTGTGCATTTGGCGGGGAATCCATTTCCTAACGTTGCCACCTGCTCTTGGATAGCAAAATTATAGAGGTAATAAGGACCATTTTTTGAATTTCAATATTTGTGTTTATTGTATCATTTAACCAACATTTCAAACTAAACACTTGCATAAAAATTGGAAAATCTTTTTATTTTTCTATTTTCAGGCACTTCATTTGAAAATCATCTTAATTTTTTGACACCCAAAGTTCAAAGACATGGCCTTGTTCTAATCCTTGTCAAATATTCATGATTTCTCAGAATCAATGTTTCTCATCATATCCAATTTCATTGGACAATGGTCTCAACTGAAATTATTCTGTTCCAATTTTTTATGTTGCCACCCCGATAGCATCATGTTCCTAGTTTAATTCAGCCCAAAAATAGTGGAAAAAATGTCAGGTTGAAATTTAAAATGCTATGACATGACCCTCTTAATAGATGCTTTAAAATGACAAAGTTTCGTTAGAAATATTTATTTTTGATCTGTTGGCAACCCCTTTAACCCTTTAAAAGCGCATCGGGATGACAACGTTAAAATTCCCCCAAACAAAAAGTGAATTAAAAGTATTTGAAACACTGTGGTGCTGAGTGTGGTGGTGCCGGGTCGGAGCGGTTTTTATTTTTTTATGTATGTATACAGAGACTTACACAATTCCATCTTGAACATTGACTTTATTGATACTTTTTAGTAGAGCCCATAGTATCGGCGGCCTAACCCCTATTTTCATATCTTCACTCAGAATCAGACTTTTAATATTACTATTATTATTAACAGCTACCGTATTTAATGGGGTCTGGAGAACTCAGCCAGTTCTGGACTCGGACTGTCGTATACCCGGACCGTTGTATGGTCGGACCAGGGGGTTAGTGGACTCGGACCGGGCATAGCTTTAGGCGGAACACTAATTACGATAGGTATATAGTCAAAGTAATTTTTGTATTAGTCAGTTTTACTACGGACACTCCACTGACTTAGGACAACCAAGTTTAGGGTTAGGTTTAGGGTTAGTTTTCATATGATATGGTTTGGTTCGAGTCCACCAGCCCGGTGGTCCAAGTCCACTAACCCAGTGGTCCAAGTCCACTAATCCCTTGGTCCGACTCCACTTACCCGCCCAGTCTGACATAAGAGTGGTCTGTCTTCTCTAGGAAGCTATTCAATAAGCAATTTTTTAAAACAGATTTATTCGACGAAAATTTCACATGTAATAAGTAATAACCAACTCTTCAATATGATGATATCAGAAAGCATCCTGCTCCCGGAGACATATTCCGGTGGAAATCTGGTATTTTATGTATACGCGGTGATGCAACCTCCTGTTTCTCAACTGCTACTATACCAGGGAATGACTTAATGGCAATTAGAACGTCCCCATCAGAAATCTGATATTTCCTTCTTGTTATTTTCGACAGCCAAAAAACATCCATTGAATTATTGATGAGCTTTGTTTGTGAATTATCGATATAAATACGATGTTTGTAGTATACAAAAAAACACGATCCCCTTAAAATATCTTTCGGTGTTGTGGGAATTGTTGAGTTTGCAGGGAGATAAAATGTCGATCTAATCTTAGTCATACCTCCTTGTAAATCAATTGGTACTATAGTTCTTTTCCAATGTGTTCCCTAGAAAAACGTGTATCTGTCTGATTCGTTAGAACCTTGGACTCGTGCATTTACCTTACACAACCTTTGGCCTTGTTTATAACCCAGACTTGGAAAATGAACCTGTTGGTTATCTTTATTATCAGCATGTCCGCTTACAAAGATATGTTTTGTTTGTTTGTAAAACGGTTTTATTGAATCAATTCGAAGACATTTCTCCAGCTAAGTGGGAGGTTTTCTGGTCTGGTCTTATGTTCTTAACAGAGTCATGCTATATATATTATATGCATTAAGAGTCGAATTATTAGAAGTGGTGTGACATTTTTCCTGTATTAAAACTGTGAGTTGAACCGTTAAAAAAAATATTTTCTCGTGATTCTTGACGACTAGGTTAAGTGAGTCATAAATATGTTAAGGGCACTTGGTTCTATTAAAATAGCTGCACAAACACTTTGTCAAATTATATTCACTGAGGAAATATATAGCTTTATCTTTAATTGTATATCTTGCCTATCTTTATATAGGCATCTTGACGACCCTCGCTTCTGTACACCACAGTCAGAGCCGGGAATAGTTAATCTTTATGATACTCGCCCTAGTTATCTTTGCTACTTCAAATCCTGTGCCTATACAACAAAGTGCTTTCTCATACTGTCTTATCGGATAAGTCCTGGTTCATTGGGATGGACTTGACGTTATCGAGTTAATTACTTACCAAAAGTATTAGCTGATTTCGGGGTAAAAGCATCTCCGATTTTATAGATAAAACAAAATTGGAAGTTGTTCCAAGTAAATAGTTGTGTATCCATGGGCAAATATAACAGTTACATGCATATACCAGGAAGGTATATATATATATTACCCTATGTGCTATACAAGTACTAGATAATAGTCATTAATTCAATTTGTTTCAGCAATGCCGTTGCTGTTCGCGGTGGTGGCCCGTGGCAACACGGTGCTCGCCAAATATGCAGGGTGTGCAGGAAATTTCATGGAAGTCGTGGAACAAGTTCTCGCCAAAATACCGCCAGAGAATAATAAACTGACATATACGCATGGAAGGTAACATCATTTGACAATTCACATCTTAAACACAAGTTCAGGATTTTGTTGTTGTTGCAATACTCGTTCATTGGAAACTTGTCTTAAAAGATTTGTCACTCAGCATGAATATATTTCTGTTAAGACATTGAACCACATACTTTTGTACGTGCTTGTGGATAATTATGATATGAATGAATGATCGGTTCCTCTAAGTTATTCTTTCCTGTTCTTGTGTTGATTGTAATGAAATATATAGGCTGGGTATCCACCTCGACCATGTATTAACTGTCTGGCCATTGGATATTACCTACACTACTTTGTCATTCATAAATCATTATTATGCTTCTGTTTCAGCTACCTCTTCCATTACATATCGGATAACAGAATTGTATACCTTTGCATAACAGATGACGTAAGTGTAAATTTCAAAATGCTCAACATTGAATAGGATAGATTTCTGAACATTCTTGGGCATATCCCTTTACATGCTATTATCGTTACCTGTAAATCAAATACTAATAACCAAAGGATTCCCACGATCCTGTAGGTACGTGAAGTTGGTTGTTCTTTGTCGTTGAAAATTAGATTTCCTTTATGAGAGCGTATCCCGTTTTAGATTCTCATAATAATGATATCATCCTACGTTTCTAATATTTATTCGCTGCATGATCTCACTACTGCACCAAAGCGGGGGGTATATAGGGACTAAACTAATCGTAATCATCTTGTACCATACTCATTTCTAGGACTACGAGCGATCTAAGGCCTTTTCATTCCTCACAGAAATCAAAAGAAGGTAGGTTTGTTGCTTATTTGATGGTAGCTGTATGCCACTCCATGTCGCTTCTTATGTATTCCAATTTCCACTGGAGAGGAAAATAATTGATGTTTAACGTTTATTCCTATGAAATTTCGAAGTTGATATCTATGCTTTAGATATAGCCCCATTTTCATATGCCATATATCTATGCCCTTATAGAGCTTTATGTTTCATATCGGTTTTATTTCAGATTTCAACTACAGTACGGAGATCGATGTCAGACTGCCCTACCCTATGCCATGAATAGCGAATTCTCTCGAGTTCTGGCTGCTCAGATGGTTAGTATACTTGGGTTGTATGACATCTGTAATTCTAACGACTTGTGTTTTATTCTTGCTGTTATTGATCACAAAATCACTCAGAAGTTGAATCATTTATCATTAAATTGTTCCTAGGACCACGGGCGTAGTATATTCTTTTTAAAATTAAAAATAAATAAATAAAATAAAATCCAAAAAATAAGCACCCCTATGCCTTATTCTCCATGCTGATCTACAAAATAATCTACCAGTTCACGAAGTAGTTGAGCAAGAAAACACCATTCATCATATTCTTTTTATTTATTAAATCCACCAATTAGGAGAAGAAATATTTTGTATCAATTAGGAGAAGGACTTTGGTTTTCTTCCTTTTCCCAGATGCTTTTAAACAATTCAATTATTGGCTAAATGATATTTTATATCGCATATGCAGAGGCATCATTCAAACGAAATAGGAGAAGATGATAAAGTTGGCCAAGTCCAAAATCAAGTAGACGAATTAAAGGGGATAATGGTCAGAAATATTGGTGAGTACAATTGTGTTAGCTACTGTTCTAATGTCTTCTTTTCAATTTCTTCTTGATCCAATAAACTTGCAAATACTGCCTGCAGTTGTGAGTTACAGTAAAAAATGTTAAATTCAAACTTTAAATTTTATATTTGTAGACAATCTAGCAACAAGAGGAGAGCGGCTGGAATTACTTGTGGACAAAACTGAAGACCTTAGTGCAAATGTAAGTTTCCCAAGAAACATATTTCTTCTAATTAACCACGAGTCTCCGAAATACACATACACAACGGTTGCTGCTGTGTTGAAAAACATTACATAATATTTATTCAATTTTCGATAATTTTAATCTTGCTTCGGGGAAATCTTTTCTCTTCAATCGTCTTTAGCGCATATAATATCGGCGACCTGCTCTTTAAAATATGTATGGACCTAACCTGGGCTATTTTATTGGCTCCCGTATTTGGAGATTTTAACTTTGAATATAAGGTCTAGATTTTCTATCAAAATGACATGTATCTGTTTTATTTACATTTCAGTCAATATCCTTCAAGAAAACAAGTAGAGGTTTGGCCCGATCCATGTGGTGGAAGAATATCAAGATTACTGTCATTATTGCCATTGTTGTCATTGTAAGTATGAATTCACATCTTCTTGCTTTGGGGAATAGTGTCGAATTTCTGCAGTAAGGTGGGCCGGGGTGGGCCTTTGCCCCTCTTTATCCTTGCAAGGGAAGTGCCTCTGCAATTATACCATTTGTTATGATGGCAACTCATTGACATAAACGGGGTGTTTTCGTCTATCTCTGCGCATTTCAGTTACAGAGGGATGGATACATTATATATATCCGCCATACAGATATTTTGGCAACATTTTAATGAGAAAAATCATAACATTTTTTACAACGTTAATCAACGATCTAACGAATGACACATCTGAATCGCAAATGCGTGCTTGGACAAAAATGAAGGTTTGCTCTCCTACCCCACGCCATATTTACACGGGACCGCTGATGTGTCGTACTGAATGTGGAATGTTGGCTCTATTTGTTCTCATATAATGACGCCCATAAGCACTTACGAATCAAGATTAAAAACGACAGACATTCAGGTCTCCTATTACAGAGCTTTTACGTCTGGTTTTGTCTTTATTCATCACAAAGATAATTAGTAACTTACGATGTATCACTTTTGTAAAATCACTTGTATGTACAAAATCCTGCTCTGAGTGATTTGAGTTAAATGTGCCTTCTTCTTACCCTTGGGAAGTATTGTTTAACGATGGTTAATAAATAATAGGAATTCGCATGTCATACTTTTGAGTGATTCCCTTTTGCTCTACGGCGTGCGCTGGGAAACCTTGCTCAGAAGTGCATCACCTGTTGGCAATGTCTTCAATATTGTTCTAAAATTGTCTTAGTTGGTATTTCACCAAGGACAGTATTTTTTTAGAAGATCATCGACCTAATGTCTTCAATATTGACAAATAAAGCATTGATTCTTTTTCTTTGTGTTTTTCAGATCGTCCTGTACTTAATCATTAGCATAGCCTGTGGAGGCCTGGCCTGGCAAACGTGTGTCAATAAATAATCCATGGGTTGGATGTGTGATCGCTCCTTGATATCGGACCAGAAATTACAAGCATATATGGCATCAGACTTGTCGCACACAGCCACTTTATTCCATGAAGGACTTTCTTGTGAAAGCAGGGGAAGGTATTAGTTCCACATTTGCGGGGAGAAGACTCAGAACTGAATCCTACGAGAGCATCGATACATATATAGTCACAGGACCAAGCAGGAGGTGTTCTCTCACCTCGTATAAATAATTATATTCCAATTGAATGAGATCTTCATTAAACCTTTTAGAAAACCCACGGTGTTCTGAAAACGAAGTATACAGTGTGGGATATTTCACTTTAAAATATTGAATAATTATTACAGATTTAAGAGGCCTGTCGAACCCAATATGCAAAACATTTCGATGTGATGTGCCATTTGTGTATCTACGTACGTTATCCATTGCAAGGAACTGTATTTTAAATATTCCAGGATATCATAATTTTTATAGCCGGGTTCGCCAAGCTTAGGAATGCGAGTGCTTATGTAAAAAAAAATATATCGATAGCAATTTATATATTTAAAATATAAATACATTTATGTTCGATATACACTAATCTGGGATAATCCCCGAACCATCGAAATTGAATGACTATTTCAAGATGCATGTATCATATGTATATATAACCTTAAACAATGAAATGTAGAAATGCTTTTTCCCAATATATTGTCCGTATCCACTGCCGGAGAAGTTGTTCACTAAAATATTTGGTGGTTGACGTTTATGGTGTCGCTCCGAACTAAGGCACTAGTGATAACTTCTTTAACATGTTATATGAAACGTAAGAATATTAATATTTTTAGAAAGGCTTTATCTTTTCAATATTTATTAAATGTAGGACATCTCGAAATGTGATGTTATATAGGAGGTGAGCCATATGTTGTTGAATTTCCCCACCTGAAGTATACCATGTGTTGTATTTTCTGCTACCCTATTCTAGGTCAGCTAATTTGGTTTCTTTCTCAGTATTCATGATTATATTTTCATCACCATGCCAGAATGGCCAACATCCCCGAGTCATGAAGTATGTGATTCTATATAACTTTAATGAATGTATCTCAATGATGGGATTGGGTCCTTGCTTAGAAACCAGTGGGAGTGGGTGGGCGGGTGGGTCGGATATCAGTTGTGAGTTCATCCGTTGGTGAACACGTTTTGATTCTTTGGAGATTGTCTCTCGCCTTGTAAGGACTGATTTAATGAAAAAATATTTCTCGAGTCTTGCTTATATACCCATGACACATAATGCTTTTGCCGAAGACGAAGATCTTGTTACTCACGCCCTTCAGACATCTCCAAAAAGAACAGTTTAAATTGTAATTAATTATTTTGTTTAGCTTTCCAAATGTACATTTCTGCAACTCTGTATAATTGAACTGCATAGAAAATATATCGTCTCATTAACAGTCAACAATAAAACTTCTTTTTTAAAATAAATTGTCATGGCTTTGTTATTTTCATATTTATTTAACTTAAAGGAGCAAGTAGCTTTTGATCCTCTCAAATAACCCAAATTTAAGACCAAAATGAGGTTCAAATGTATTACGGTTCAGCATAACCAAAATTTCCAAGTTGGAAAATTATTTAATTATCCGGAGTATCTGCCCAGTTGACACAAATACACCGATAAATAACAGAAACGTGTTTTGAAGCAACACAAGCACTTATCATGTGTCAACACAATTTACCAAATGAGTTAGCTGCCGATTGTACCATTTTTTACGTCCGGACGCATGCAATAAAATTTTGTAATCGAATTCAACGAATGCCTTTTCATATTTTCGTTTGTTTATATAGCTCTGTGTATCGTCCATCTTGCAGACGTGCAAGTATGCAGGATTTTAAAAAAAAACAGGAAGGTTCTCGGAACATAATTTCTAAGAATATACTCCGACCGTAATTCAATAGGCGCGATCTATGCTCTAGTTGTGGCAAGTTATGCGTCTTATTGAATTTTCGAGAGGCAAATTAAACGACTGTGTACAAAATATTTTAAATTGATATTATTCACCGTTTTAGAACATGAACCCATCCCAGGAGATGAACAAGTTTAAGCACTGAATTTAGAATTATATTTGCTCGATTACTCTTGGTCAAAATGCAGGTATTATTATTGTATTATTATCCGAGTTCCTGTGTTGGAATTTATCAACTTATTCGTTGTATATTAGGTTCTGACACGATTACTATCATTATTATTGTGATGTATTAGGTCTCGATAGAAATATTTCTTCTATCCAGGGGAACGACTGGAAGAGTTGGGACAGGAGTTGGAGGCCTGTTCATAGTTTTGATGAATAAAAGATTGCTCTACCTATCTACAAATAGGATCGTTGCTTTGACCAAAATGCCATGGAAAGGTGCAATAATCAACTTCCAATGTATTGTTCTGCACGAGGTAACAGCCAACACGAACAACTATTTTTTTCATAATACTAAAAACTTTATTTGATCAGGAAAAAACAAACAAAAATGTTGGAATTTATGAAAAATGACATGATATCATGTGGAATAACAATGTGCATTTCAATGAGACCTCATCAAACACTTACACATTTACTAGAGGAGGGGATCGCAGATAGAACCTGAACTAGCAGTTATTCTCCCCATGTATTTAAAGGCAGGAGCCTATGTTATTAGATCTCACTTTATCTGTTTACTTTGATAGGAAAACATAATAATCGCTGGGTTTCAGATAAGTAACATTTGGTGCGGTAAAAACATAGCAGGTACAAATAATCCCAGCATAAATGAACTATTTAGCAAGGTCATCTCTTCTTCTTATCATAAATTACCAGATAACTTCTGGTATGGTTATATGAAATCACATTATATATTGAGGGGGAAATGAGAAACGTAGATGTCCTGTAGAGAACGTGGCATTTAGATTCGGTTCAATCCAGGTCTGAGTCTAGAAACTGAAGTTTTCCAAGGTAGTCTAACAGTGTTGGCTTCACCCATTAAAATTTATATCGACACAGACGGAAACAACATCCCCAAGCATTTAGTGAATTCCTAATAACAATGACTATTCCTTGTGCACATCGACATTCATAACCTTCTATACAAATATACTGGCATCTCCCAGATAAAAGCATCTTTCAAACCACCCTAACACCTTCAACCCGACCCACTTACTGAACAGAATATCCGAGACCACAATAACTGATGATTACACTATCTATATCTCTGGGGTCTGCTATTATGTTCTCTTTACAATTACATATCAGTTCCCATGTAAACCAGCCGTAGTTACCTTGACACATTCCTAAGTAGACATGAACGATTCAAAAATGCTTATTTTTGTCCACCCCCAAAGTCAGCGTATGGGTTGGACTTGATTTCCAAATAATCCCAATTATATCTTTCAAGTCCTTTTTACGGTAAACATATTAAAGTTTCATTTGGATACTTTTAATAATACATTAAAACTTCCGAGACGAAACAAATCAATAGAAAATCTCGACATGTGATGGTTCAAGTGACAGTGGTTAATAATCGACACAAGCTGAGACTGACACAGCTTTCAAACTACAATCATAACAAAAACAGAAGCGCGGGTTTTCAAACATTTATAAAACACATCGGACTATGAGGTAAAGATAGTCGACACATGGGAACATCAATCCAAGTTTGTATCATAATTCAACATCGACCAGAATTGCATTTTGCCATTATGTACATCTTGAATACATCCTACTTTTAGCTAAAGTATGGGTCAAATAGTCAATGACGCATATATTACAAAAGCTGCATTGTTCGCGTAACGAACAGAACACCCTCTCTATATGAATCCATTATAAAACATTGCCTCGTGTTTCTTTTAAACCAAGCCTGTGCTTGTGGAGTTTGGAGTCACGAGGTTATAACATGCAGACATACTTCTAACAACTAGATTGATCCAAACTCAGAAAACTTGGCGACAAGAGAATACGTCACGCTCATATGGAGAGTGGAGGAAGCTCCACTTTCAAAGCTCAAAACCTGTCCCCATGATTGAAGTATCACATTATTTTGCATACGTAGATGATAAGGTTCTCTTTGTTCGCACGTTCTATTTCTGAGTCCAAGATAGGATCCAAGCTTGGGAAAGTTCTTACGTTATTACAACAATCAATAACTTAGCTGTCTTAGCTGAAACCCATGGTTCCACTCAACTTCTCAACTCACATTATTCATTCAACACACACCCACTCCAGTTTATATGATACCCTTCCTGCTTATCCATTTATATGTTATCTCTTAGTTAGGCCCGGTCCACCGGGTCAATCGCTCCAGAGAGCTGAGGAGCTCCTCCTGCATATCGGGACAGTTATTTATGAATTACATTCACATTGTTACACCAATCAGTAATCAATCTCAATTTGGTTGCAGATTTCCCAATTATATACGCTGGAAAATAATGAGAAAAATAATAAAATGAAAAGACTAGCAGACTAGTGCAGACCTCTTTCTCTGTGGGGCAAGAACTGTATTCGGAAATGTACAAAGTTTGTCTTACTAGTTTCTTTCTGAACTTCGCTACAAGGCAATGCGTGGTAAAACTCTGAATATTACCTTGGATGGTCTTAGTTATACCAAAACCAAACTATGTTGTTGTTGTTTCGCTTGATGTGCATGGCGAATTTATATCTAGGATATCATATTATGTAGCTAATTAAAAAGCTTTTGTTGTTTTACAAAGATAAACTTCTTGATATTATTTCCTGAATATAAAAAAAAAAGAATCATCACACTGAACTACTTGAACGAATATATATAGAACATCAAGATGTTGCCATTTTGTAATGACTTAAGGAGGGAAAATGTAGTTGTTACATGGTTTTGATATTGACTCCTCCTGATTACAAGACAAATAACACAGGGTTTGTGTATGTTGGTAGCTCTCGCATTCTGGACAAATAGACTTACTTCTGTTCATGACTGTTGACATACACAACTAATTATTTATACATTCATTCTTTTTGAGGCTTTGTTTTCCTCTTGCGCGGTGAAGTTCTGAAAGAATAAGAAAATAGGTTTGAAACAAATTGTAAAAGGAATTAATTGATATCTTTTCCTCTGATGAGGAGAAACATTCCATTTTAAAGAACCTCACAAATCAAATAGGCGACATCAGCTTATGGACGCATTATTAGCTTTGTTTACGTATTCAGATGGAATGTTACCATGTAATACTAGTGTATAATTATAGTGTAGTGGTGCAAGGTTTATTTCGACTCGGCAGATTATTCAGCGCGTCCTACTTTGTTATAACATTATTTGGAATATGACACCCGACCTAGAATGAACTGATGGTAACAAAATACTGTGGAGTGGGGTTTATTTTCGTGCAAAATTAAGAAGTTAGCGAAAATAGTCATAAAAGTTAGCTTGTTTTCAAAAATTCAAAAGGTGCGAATGGACTTGAATTGAAAAGGGGAGAAAAAGTAATTCTCGCAAAAATAGCCCAATCCACAATAAATTGAAGAATTAAACTTCGCTCATTCAAGAATTAAGTTAGTATCTCACCTTGTTGGTGTGGCCTTGTCGGCTGGTTTATCATCTTCATCCTCACCATCGGCTTCCTCAGCCTGCAGATAAGATACACATGCCGGTTTAATGAGACTTTCCATGGTAAATCCATAGCCGAAATATAATTTGATTACATGAACAATATTAACAAAGCACAACAATAATCTTCTTTAGAACATGGGCTACAAGTACCCCCCAAAAATCAACTACGGAGGAACCAACAAAAACATAGGGCTCCTGATGGGGGGATGGGGGGGGGGGGGGGGGGGACCCCCATGTCGATTTGTCCCTCTAAGAAAGGGTCTATGTCGTTTGTCCATCATAAGAAATGGCTGTGTCAGTTTATCGATTTTATCCCTTATAATGTATATTTGTCGCGCTAAGAATGAGTATTTGTCCCTTGTCCACAGAATCCCAATGTCGATTTCGAGAAAAGGTCTATGTCGTTTGTCGATCATAAGAAATGGCTATGTCAGTTTGTCGATTTAGGCATCAGGACCCCTAAACATTTTGTGAAAACTTTTGCAAACAAGGCTGCCAAGCGTAAAATAGAATATCCAACATGTAAGGAATTCTCTCTATATTCTAGGACCTTGATTGTGCCTGTCGATAGTTCGAGATCCGTATCTGAGCCGCTTGAACTACTGGTGGACTGATAACTCTCAAAACCATCCAGATTGATGTCCGGCTCGGAAAAGCTTTCATCGAAAATACTCATATCTGGTAACTTCAACAAAAGGGGACTGACTTAGGGGTGGCACTTAGACAGTGTGTATCAATGGAGCGATCGGATAAAAGATTCAATCGATCAATTCAGACGCTCCCATCTCAAGTTATATTTATGCGAAACTTACCTCATCAGCTTCCAAAGCACCTTTACTAGATTTCTTCTTGTCTCCGCCCTTCGCTTCTGGTTTGGCATCACCACTAGCACCTTCATCTTCCTTCTCGCCTTCTTCATCTACCTCATCATCAGGCTGGGGCTCATCAGTCTTCTTATTATCCTCGGGCTGCCAAGAGAATAGAATCATGTTTAGCATTGGCTCTGATCAAAATAAACAGGTCTAAGATTTCATTTTTGTATTGAGCCTATCGAAAAAATGCTTAATTTCACACATAAGCCACATATTGATTATAATTCAAAACAAATTATATAAAGAATGTTTATGTTAATATTATACAAATTTACTTGTGGCGACTAGACATGGTCATGGAGATAACATAACAATTTGTGTGTTAACGATTCAAAGGTTGAGGGATCTTATGATTACTAAGATAAAAGCAAGCTTTATTATACAATGCCCCACCAATAAGTTCGAATATCAGTTTCAGTAAACCCAGTGCCTACCCCGACATATATTATTGGTAGGATTTTGTACATAGGGTAATTGTCAGGGATGCAACATGTCAAAAATACTGAAAACTTTCGAGAGAAAAGAGTGAATCCTTATTATTCATGGCCGTACAGAATGTTTTAAACTGATTTAAAGCCAAACAGATTTTGAGATTTAAATTGACCAACCAGATTTTCATATATCCTTTTGAAAATTTTGAAGAAATTTGGTTATAAATGGTGGAATTAAGGGGGAGATCTGAAATCTGCGTAAGTTTCCAAGAAAACTGATTTCAGTACAAATACTGAAGACTTGCATCCCTGTATTATAAATCTGCCCATCGTCCAAAGTTCGGTAGATATGTAGTGCCATGACTGAACTTTCCATATACTACTTATATCCATATAACTACAACCTTTTAACACCAGATGGACCTGTGTGTCACAGCTGTGTTAATTCTGTATTTATCTGTTATACGATTACCATTATCATGTTGTACCAACCTTTAAATACCCTTTTACATGTCATTGCCATTTTACCAACACCATGACTTCAGTCTTAATAAATCAGAGTAATAATATTGAGGCTCTTGTCTTATATTATAACCAAACTCTCCTCCTCTACATACAACCGGGTCATTACATTTTGGTGCCGTGACCAATAGAGGAGTAAGAAAATTTTCCTTCTCAGGAATTGATTATTCATATGTCTGATTATGGACATTTAAATATCCCCACTATTGGTGAGGAATTATTGCCTTACGGCGATCCTATGCTTAACCTGAGTTCTCATCTTGCAGACTCAGAAACTTCCATTGACTTTGACGATTCAGTAAGTCGTTACCGATTACCTGACGATTTAGATCACCAATTAGATGGACGATTAGCTGCTTCTCTCGATAGTTTAGATCGGGGTACTTACCAAGTAATCCCTGAACAAAGGCTTGAATGGGAAACGATGCTTGGTATACGAGAAATCGATCCTGGCGTTAATATGGACCGACGCGATCGTCGAGCCCAGGGAACGACCAAGGTCAGATCCGTCGCTGGGTCTGTTTTCAATGAAAAGGCTAGCAGCCATACAAGTCAAGTTACCAATCCCGCTTTTGCAGATATGCTCTCACTTGAGGATATTATTAGGCTGGGAATCGACAATGGTTGGACAATAGAAGCCTATACAGCAGCAGATCGGGTATATATAAAAACTTTAGCCGAATCTGTTTTTGCAAATGTTTACCAGTTACCTTTGGGTCGGGTAGATCATTTAATGATCGAATGCGAAAAGCTGGGCCTTCAGCCTGACGGTTTCGGTGGTGAAAATATATCTTCTGATCATGGGGAAAATATAATCATTCCTGTCGAAAATACAAAGCCTAAGAATTTAAAATTCTGGGGGTCTGTACCAGACATTTCTACCAACAGGAGAAAGGCTATTGAAAAAATAGTCAACTCTTATGGTAAAACCTATTCAGAAGGTGGGGGAGATTTCGACGATTATACTTTAAAAGTTGATAACGTTAGTTTGGCCTGGAAAACGCCATACAAGCAGACACATAATCCTCCGATTAAGCCTATACAGCTGCCAAAACAAGCTAAATTCTCTCCAGTAATACCTAGGAGAGTACAAATGCAAAATGTCCAAAGACATTCGACATTTAATATTGCTATGGGTCAATCTGTGGGAGCGGCCACATCGTTCACCCAACTTCCATTGAGAAATGTGCAAACACATAATCCAGCAAAAACAATTGCCCCTATGGCCTCAATGGTAACCAAACCAGTAGACAAAGGCATTAAATCTCGAAGGAAATCGACCATGGTAGAAATGGAACAAGAAATTAGCAGGTTAGACATAAATACCTCGTTTCAAGCTCCAAGATTAGCAATGAATCGACCTCGTGAAGTGCCTAGGCCCAAGCCCTTGGAAAAGTACAAGGGTACGGACTGGAGTGAATATCTGGCAGGAGCCATGAATTGGGCTAATTTATATGGCTGGGATGATGATACTCTTGTTAGAGAATTAATTATTGCCACTTCTGGCCATATTGGACAGACTACATGGGGGAATGTTTCAGAACTATCCCTAGAAGCTGTGTTGAGGAGATTGTCTTGTCAGCTCGATGAGAAAACTCCGCAGGACAGAATTAGAGAATATGAAACCAGGGTCCAGCAAAAAGATGAAACTTTTCAGCATTATGCTGAGAGTTTAATCGATTTGTGTAGAAAGGCCTATAATGAATATCCAGAAAATCTTAGGCTGAAAACAATCATGCTCTTTGGTGAGGGTCTACGAGACAAATTCATCGCTTTTTGGGTGAAATATTATAAGCCCAGTACTCTACAGATAGCTGTCGACATAGCTCATCAAATGAGATGTGCTGGAGGGTCGAATGAAATGCGATCCTCCTTATTAGATCAAATGCCAACTAATTTGGTTTCTTTCCAAGGAAAAGAGGCTAAACAAGTTAGTTTGGCTGCAGTGTCGACAGAGAAAGATGAACCTTCTCTCGTAGAAGAAGATCAAGAGCTAGAGGCCGAAATTGCAGCATTTAAATCATTTAGGATGCAGCAAAAAGGCTATAGGAATTATCAAAATCCTAGTTATAAACCTAAGCAATATTATGCCAGTAAGAAACCTGGCGAATATAACAAACCAGGCAAGGTTGAGAATAAGTCAGATGCTTCAGGCAACTCTAATCAGGAGAAAAATCGCAATAAATGCAAATTCTGCTTGTCTAGAGACCATGGAAAATGGAAATGTCCAGAGGTATTAGCCTTACATCAACAATGCAAGGAAAAAAGAGCTAAAGAAAGGGACCAGGGAAAAGCTGTGGGGTCTCAGTGAGAAGCGCAGCTGAGGCCCTGGGCCCTATGAATATTATCAATTGTGAAAACAATTGTGACGAATACCCAGAAACTATATATCATCCTCAGAGTGGTGATTCTGATGGGAATGGATGGATTGTACACAAGGAAGAAAAAGCGTTTGGCCAATCGCTTGAACCTGATGTTGTATATGAAGCCCAGCCGACAGTGAAAAGTAAGTTATTTTCTCCACCTAATATCTTGGATATGGATACTTCAGGTAGGAGGGGCGACGATGCTTGTGACCTTGCTCTAATCAGCGCCATACAAAGCGACGATGGAGATGTAAAAGTGTCTATACTAACGGACCCATGTGAAGAATCTGAAACTTTGATTCATTTAACACCTTTATTGGTAAAAATGCGATGGTATGTACCTGTTTCTATTGGTGAGATGCGAGGAGAATTTCTCTATGATACTGGGGCTCAAACCAGCCTGGTTTCTAAAGAATTCTATGATTCGCTCGCTTGCAAACCTCCTCTGTACGCTTCACGGATGAGGATTAAACCTTTAGCAAGTGGACCTATTGAAACACTGGGTTATGCTATATTTGAATTGAATATTGGAGGCAAAATATACAAAAATGCCTGTTTGGTAGTCTCCCACCTAGATGGCGATCAAGCTATTTTAGGTATGGATTTTACCTGGCGATTTAAATGCGGAATCGCTTGGCCGGGTCGGTTGTCCTTGAATGATGGTAAAGAAAATATAAATTGCCTTCGTAAAGGGGCTTTGGGAACAGCTAATGTGAAAAAAGAGGTCCATATAGGAGCATTTGCCATTATGGTTGTTGATGTTACCTTGGGAAATCTACCCACCGATCGTGCCTATGTGGTAGAGCCAGAAGTGGAAGGGGAAAATGGGGAAATCTTTGGTGGGTTAAATACTTATTTATATAACTCTAAAATTGCGAAGATCCCTATCTGCAACCCCACTGCCTTACCAATTCGTCTGAAAAAGAATATTCCTATTGGATATGTTTTTGAAGCCGATGAAAATTCATTACAGGAGGTCTCTCCTAATAATATCACTGATTGTTTTGTTTCAGCGACTAAAATAGAAGAAAATAATCCAGTCGATACCTCCAGTCTGGAAAAATTAATAAATGGTTCTCATGTAAAGAGTGACCAAGAAATTAATATTTTAAAGGAAATGATTCTTAGGAATAAGGACGTTTTTCGTCTCCCTGGAGAAACATTAGGTTATACGTCGATGACTACCCATGTGGTAGACACTGGCGATGCTAGACCTATTAAACAGGCATATCGAAGACAAGCTCCTAGGAAGAGAGAAGTCGCCGAGGAGCAGGTTAAAAAAATGTTAGAACAGGGGGTAATAGAAGAAAGTGATAGCCCTTGGTCATCTCCTATAGTAATGGTCAACAAAAAAGACAATACCATCCGTTTTTGTGTCGACTACAGAAAATTAAATAGCGTTACTAAAAAGGACAGTTATCCTTTACCAAGAATAGACGATTGTCTAGAAGCATTGGGTGGAAATACCTGGTTTTGTACGTTAGATCTTGAAAGTGGCTACTGGCAAGTTGCCATGGATGAATCTAGCAGAGAAAAAACTGCATTTATTACTGCTTCTGGGTTATACCAGTTCAAGGTAATGGCATTTGGACTCTGCAATGCTCCAGCTACTTTTCAAAAGATGATGAACAAAATGTTAAGAGGCTTGGTAAATAAGATCTGCCTAGTCTACTTGGACGATGTAATCATATTTGGCAAAACATTGAACGAGATGCTGAATAATCTAGACAGTGTTTTTGCCAGATTGAGAAATTATGGGTTAAAATTAAAACCTAAGAAATGCAAATTATTCCAACGAAAAGTTGAATTCCTGGGTAGAGTGGTCTCTGAGGAAGGCATAAGAGCCGACCCAGAAAAAGTAAAAGTTGTTTTGAACTGGCCACAGCCAAAAACGGTGAAGGAGGTTAGATCTTTCATAGGATTTGCCTCTTATTATCGTCAGTTCATTAATAAATTTGCTGACTTAATATATCCTATTCAGGACATTGTCAAACAATCGTCTAAGAAAGTTAAATTTAAGGTAAACTGGACCCCTGAATGTGAAGATGCTTTTGCTCGAACAAAAGTGGCTTTGACAAATTCTCCAGTTTTAGCTTATCCATCTCCAGAAGGCAGATATATTATCGATACAGATGCCAGTGGTAAATGTATGGCTGGAATACTATCTCAGGAACAAAATGGGGTGGAAAAAGTCATCGCTTATGCCAGCAATTCTTTCAGTAAATCGCAAAGGAATTATTGCACGACTTATCGTGAATTATTGGCTGTCGTCATATATTCTGGAAAATTTAAGAATTATATCTTAGGGGGAGATTTCATTATAAGAACTGACCATGCTTCCCTTACTTGGTTAATAGGTTTTAAAGAACCTGAACATATGTTAGCTAGATGGCTTATGACATTACAATTGTATAATATCACTGCTCCTGGTGTGATACAGCATAGGCCTGGTCGTCGCCATATCAACGCAGATTCTCTCTCACGAATACCGTATAGTAGGTGTAAGAGGGAAGATTGTACGGATTGTGGGGCTCATAATGCTGTGATAGCTGCTGCTAAAATCATGGAACAGGTCCCAGTCAAACCATTGGGTCTGTTAGAGAAACAAACGTTGGATCCAGATACCAAACGTATTATTATGTATGTGAATAAAACCCTTCCCTGGCCTGAAGATTCCAGTGCAGAAAGTAATGATTTTCGGGCTATATTAGGGAAGAAGAATGATTTGGTTATTTTTAATAATTTATTATGTGTAAGATGGAGACAACCCTCGTCTGGTAAGCTATTTAGTAGAATCGTGGTTCCTATAGACAGTAGAAGAGGGATATTCGATCGACACCATGGTCCAGCTTGTGCTGGACATTTTGGTAATTTCAGGACTTATACAGCTATCAAGCAACGATACTACTGGCCAGGTCTAAAAGGCTCTATCAGTCGTTGGATTAAGATGTGTGAAGCATGTTCGACTAGGAAAACCAGGTCTGGAACTAATACTTCACCCTTGACGAAGGATCTGGCAGGTGAGCGATTTTCTCGCATTTGTATGGATGTCTTGAGTGGCTTTAAGAGAAGCACAACTGGTAATATTTGTGTATTAGTTGTTTCAGATTATTTTTCTAAATGGTCTGAAGCTTATTGTCTACCTGATCATAAGGCAGAAACAGTTGCCTGGACTATATTCAAAGAATGGATCCTACGATTTGGAGCTCCCAATGCTATCCATACCGATGGGGCCCCAGAATTTGAAGGTGGGGTAATGAGGGAATTGTGTCGAATATTTGATATAAATAAGCAACATACTAATCCCTATACACCCCGCTGTAATGGCCAGGCAGAAAGAATAAATCGAGTTTTAGTCGAACAATTATCTTGCTATATAGATTATGGGTCTGAAAAATGGGACACATTAATTCCCTGTATAGTAAGTGCGTTTAATACAAGTGTACATGCCAGCACTGGATGTACGCCATATTCATTAATATTTGGTGATGAAGCTTATACCCCAGCTGATTTGATTTTTGGTGTTCCTCGAGGAGGGTTGGATTTAACTTCTCCCAGTGTATTCCTTGAACAATTGAGAAAACAGCTGAGAGAAGGCCATGCTTTTGCTCGGGATAAATTGAATTTAACATCAGTTGCTCAGAAAAGATCATATGATCGTCGCAAACGACTCAGGAATTTTTCTGAGGGTGAATGGGTATATAGATATTATCCACCTATCGCCAGCAATAAATATGGGGCTAAATGGGATGGCCCTTTCAAAATTATTAGTAAAATAAACTATCATACATACCTCCTATCAACATCTAGAGGAGAAGTTCGATGGAATGGTGATTATTTGAAGACTGCTGTGGACCCTACGTCGACAGATGGTTTGCGACCTACAGCCAATCTTCATAATTCGCCTGAAGTTGAAAACCTACGTGAAATAGGTAGGGATGTTATCAGGGTAGAAGGAGGAAAAGTATCTCCTGGTCAGGAAATTTCAGATTATATTTCTAGCTTGAAACCTGATCTGGCCAGGAAAAGAGGCAGACCTCCCAAGAAACCGCCTAAGTCCGATGTAGTTGAGAATAATAAAATCAAGAAACCTCGTGGCAAAGGTAAGAAACATGCTATCTCACGTAGAAAATCACACGTTAAAATTAATCCAGAAGATGGGAAAAATATGAATATTGTTCCTAAGAAGAGAGGTGAAGGAAAAAGGGAAATAAAAATTCCTGATCGCTATTCGTCATGCCTATAGCTTGGTTATAGCAACCATTGGTGTAGGTCTGGTAGTAATTGTTCTCCCATGATGAAATTTATTTTTTTTATTGGGAATTTATTATCATCCACAGACTTCACTGTCGATGAGAAGTTATAATAAAACACAACGAGAAGTCTCTGTTGATTGATCTGAGAAGCGTAAGGATCATCACAGAACCCTATACAGACCGGATAATCTTTTTTAATATTTATATGTGTGATTTGCCTTGTTAGGCTCTGATATGTCAGGCCGCTCTATAACGAGTTAGGATTAAGCCTTATTGACTCGGCAAAGTCATTACATTATTTTCCAATCGAATTGTTATAAATACAAACAACAATTTAATATGTAAATCACATTGACAATGCATACATCAGAGCCCTGGGCGGAGGTTTCTGGGTACTATTCTACCTCCCAGTCAGAAGACGATTTCTGCTCGAAGGCTTAAGACATATCGGAGCTCGAGCATACAAACTCCTTCAAAGCAATCTGGAAGAACTGTAAGTTACATGCTAATCCTAGGATATGTCATTTACTTTATATTCCAGCAGCTATTGTGATATATGTCATATGGTATAGTTGGGTTGATAACTTCTAAATTATCTCCCAATTCTGAAGACACCGGTATGAGTGAACTCTATGAATATACATTCATGGTACGTTCACGAGGTGGTTTATAGGTCATGCTTTAGGGGGAATGACTCGCCGTTATTTCTTGCTATTGTTGTGATATGTATTTACATGAATATATCGTATTATTTTGCCATACTTCACCTGATAGGTAGGAATATAATCATTGGTAGACATATATTCAATGTGTGGTGTTCATACTTGAAGGTAGAGTTATACGGCATTGATTAGACCGAGCGACCGTGCCTTTGGGTCACCGTGTGTGCGGGCTCGTGCTCAGGGAACACTGCCGCTCTCTCAGCGTACTGAGTGGTGTTAGTCAAAAGCGCGGACGTCGGAGTAAGCAGGTGTACGACTCGTACAGCACTGCGCTCTATGGAGAATGACAAGACTTCGCTTCTCCGCGCTCTGAAAGTGTTCGACTCAAACAGAGAAATGTGTACGACTCAATCAGTATGGAGCTCTATGGGCACGTGTAGCATCATTTTAACATGGTTTGGGTATATCTAAAAGCGCGGACGTCGGAGGAAGCGTATTTCAACTCAGGCACTATTGAACCCTATGGAAAATGGCAACATATGTGATTTTGTGGGAATTATAGGCTGTAAAGCTGATTTTAAATGCTTATACCTGTCCACCGTTTGCTATTATTTTATCTATTTATGTTGGTGACAATTTTTCTTGTTTATTTGTAGGCATCCAGTATAAACAAGAGTTCAGATATGTCTGGCAAACAGCCAGGTAGTACTAACCCCCATGACAAATATGCCTCTAGTGAGGTACTTACTAATCCTGATAATATCTCCGATAGGAGGTCTTCAACGTCAGGTCCCCAAAGGGATTCTGGCAGACAAAATAGAAAAAAGGATGAGAAATCCTACAGAGAAAATAGAACCGACGATGGCCTAGCCCGGCGATTTAAAATCCTCCAAAGGAATTTGAGGAATTGGACTCCGAAAGAAGATTATTCCATATGTCCTGTACTACCAGCCAAGGGAGATGGATGTATCGATCTTCCTGAGACTACGGACGACGATCAAATGGGTCAGTATGAAGCTTTATTTGCTAAATTATGTGACCCTACAAAAACATTGCCTGAGAAAGGCCTATCAGTAAGAGAAGACCAAGATTTAAAGCTAAAGATGGCCGTCTCTATTTATACAACTGGGATGAGGTGTCCCTTCACATGTTGCAGGTCGAAGTCCCTAAATACTTATGGTGTTAAGATGTTTAGAACTAAATTATCACTGTTAAGACATTTGTGTGAGGAACACACACCATTGACTGTTGGCTGGGAGTGCCCAGACAATTTATGTCAGAAAGTGGTCGACAGGAGGAAAGAAATGGTAATTCATCTTACTTCTCCTACTGGTCGCCATCGTATGTCAGATTCTCTGGCCAACCAATATATGGAGGCATTAACCTCCAAAGATCGGGTTCTTCAACCTAACCCAACATTTCATTATAGTCTAGCTGTGACCAGACATATGTGGAAAACGATGGAGGACACTGCTAAGCAAGAAGGATATCGTGGGGTGGCAACGGGAACACCTCGTGCGACTCCGAAGAAGCAGAAGCTCGTTGATGCCCCATTGCCGGCAACAAATGCATGGTCTTTGGGACGTTCTAGCTCAGCAGGTTCTTCTGCTCAAGTAACCACCAGTGTGCATATAGAGGCTGATTCTCTAACTAATTATAAGCATATTTACGATGAAGCCACTTATAATTATGGCGCTTCTTTAGATTTAGAACGTGGCCGACATTTGGAGGAGATGGATCGAATCCAAAAAGATTATATTGTGGCAATGTCCGATATGGTAAAGCCTCTTACAGAGGTATCATCAATTATGAGAAGCCAGGAACAAGTAGAATCACTGGTAGAAGCTTTAGAGGAGACTACAGGCCTCAACGATCAGTTACAAGTCAGGGTAATGGACTTAGAAAATCAAAACCAACAACTTTTGAGCGAGTTAGCTAAAGTGAAGGCTGAATTTGCAGCTTATAAATCCACTTGTACCAGTACGAGGAAAATGACTTCCCCATCTTCTGCCCTTAGTTATTTGAGGGAGAAAAATATGCAAACCAGGGCTTTGTTAAATACAAAATTGTCTAGTGTTTCAGTTGCTTCAAGCTCTACATCTGGGAATCCAAGTTTCCTTGCCGAAATGCCCCCTCAGCCTCCCTATAAGCAATCTTCATCTAGTAGTCAAGATTTTCTTGCTAAGAAGCCCACTCAGGCCCCTAATAAGCATTTAACATATGCTAGTAGTGTAGCCCCGGGTCCATCGTCGATGGTGCCTCCGACAGCTACGATTCCAAAGGTGACAAGATCGGCTGTCGCATCTCAGCAGCTTAAATCGCCTCCTGTGTCGGCTGCGGTAGGTAAACCTCCCGATAAGGATGAAACTCCTATGTCGGTAGACGAAGAAGTTCCAGCTGCCTCTGGACAAGATCGCCAAGGTCAACAGTCGTCATCTGCAAATGCTGACTTGGTAAAAGATTTGTTAACCGTTAAGAAGCCTGAAGATTTTCTTAGTCCAAATAAAACAAATAATGTTGAATTTATGACAGAAGTCGACATGATGATGGGTGAGACAACTCACGTATGAATAATTAATCAAATATATTGCTATCAAGCCTTTCTAGTTGGGTAAATGTTGTATTCATTTTAATATAATGCTTTACCTATTTTTGCGAAGCCTTATTTGTCGAGGTGAATTCAATACCTTCAATGGTTATTATTAGGGTAAAATATTTTTACCTTTTCCATGAAATTTTATTCTGACTAATATATGAGTGAAAATAAGTTTTATCTCGTATGATCATTTTTGGATACTGACTATATTCACTATATTTGTGGAAATATATTTATACTCTGGAACAGTGATTGGTTTCGAACCTGATGTCCTGATGTCCTGTAAGAAGCAGCAGACTTTTTCTACGCTGGACGTGTTGAGGAGCTGTAATTGGGATCGGTACGAGAAGGAGGGACCGTCGATACAAATATGAAGCGATTTATTCTTATATTATAGATATTATTATATTCCTAAGTGCCTGTGTCTTAATGAGGCTGGATGGCATGGTACATGTCTGTACCTTGGTTTATTTTTGATACTATTAATATTAATCGTTTTCTTATAAGTCAGAAGCAGAGTTTTTCTGAACATTATTGTATCATTATGTCTAAAACATTGACATTTATATTCTTTTATATTTACTTGTGGTCCGTTACAAATACCTCAAGTTTCGGTCTTATTTTTCTCTCTTTATGTCATATATAAGATATGCTATTGATATGGTATTATATATTTTTGTATAACTTATGGTAAAGAAATCATATGAATTTCTTTTAAACCCGGTAGGGGGAAGTGTAGTGCCATGACTGAACTTTCCATATACTACTTATATCCATATAACTACAACCTTTTAACACCAGATGGACCTGTGTGTCACAGCTGTGTTAATTCTGTATTTATCTGTTATACGATTACCATTATCATGTTGTACCAACCTTTAAATACCCTTTTACATGTCATTGCCATTTTACCAACACCATGACTTCAGTCTTAATAAATCAGAGTAATAATATTGAGGCTCTTGTCTTATATTATAACCAAACTCTCCTCCTCTACATACAACCGGGTCATTACAGATATTCATTTTTTAAATCACAATCGGGAATTAATATGTTGATGGGAATGAAAATCCGCAGCTCCCTTCCTTTCTTCGTCGCATTAGGCAAATAATGTTAGCCGAGGTAGAAAACGTTGCCTTGAGTTTAGCATCAATTCTCAAAGCGTTACCTTCTGGGTCCCAGGGCCCCGCCCGGGACAGCAGATCATGGAGAGAATGGTTATAGGGATGAGGAGGACCATGAGATACACGGCCCAGAGCCAGTGGCGCTCCTCCGCCGCCCTATACAGTCCCATGAACCAATCCTTGGTCGAGTGAACGGCCTGCAATCCACACACAACGACACAACGTTACTAACAAAGACAAACCCTGGCACACATACCTTGGAAGGTCCAGACATGCAGCAGTAAGCCACAACAAGCACGACGGGCAGCACGATAACCAGGATAAAGACGGCCCACAACCAGGGACGGTCGTTGGTCGCGTCCATAACTGCTTGTACCACGCTCTTCTGTAAACACAAGGAAAAGCATGCCACTTACTACTCCCCATGGTCTGGGTCTAGACGGTCCAACCTGTGTATTCACTCTTATATACCACTCGCTACCAACCACTAGCAATAGATTATCAATAGATTCTCAGCTATTAACTTATAGATGTAGAGGCACGACGTAACTCATTCTACAAGGTCAGTTTAATCTTAGCATTAGGAAGGAAGAGGCAAACAAAAATCCAATCAATATCTACGAGGAAGTAACTAACACGTCAAACTCAAAGTTGATCCATTAGAAATATAAATTCTTTTAAGTATTCAATAGTATCTTCTCCACTAACTGAGTATATGCATGGGTACAGTTGAATCAACAATTGCTAACTTGGACAGTTTCCTTTTTGTTTTTACTAGAACTCATGATTAAGTCCATTCATAAAATAATTTGCACATCTTCGTCATAATTAGGCCTGAAGCCGAGTGTCTTTTTCGAAACCAAATTTCTACAGATGAATTTTGATCAAATTAATCTAAATAAATCCTTGAAATACTTACTCCAGAGAGACCTCCTGAAGTTTCTTGAGCAGACTTGAGTTCCCAGCTTTCAGCAGCCCACTGATCGGCGACAGGCTTCTCATCAGTGATGATGAAGTTATCAAAGTAAATACCTTCAGACATAGACCAAAGCTCTAGACCGAGAGCACCAATAGATGTCATGGTGCTGAATGGATCGGTGTCCTCGAAGTAATCTGGGTTGGGGATCTTCCTTGGCTTCCATTTGCCCTGTAATGCACAAACGAGAACATATTGTGTAAATATTAATATGGATCAATGGATATGGATGGTCGATATATTAAACATTGATAGAATAAGTGAGGGGGGATTAGAAGATACTCAGCGACTCTTAAAAACGTGGATGCACTTTTTTAAAAAAAACTTGACAGTAGGTCCAACGTTTCAAAACTCATACCGAGTCCTTTATCAGGGACAAGCAAGTTCATAATGTTTAAGAAGAACGTAGAAATAACGGCACAATTGCCTTTCAAAAACCTAAAGGACTGACCTTGTAGTTGGGGTTTTCGATCATTGGTGCATTCCACTTGCCCTTGTGAGCAGGGTTCTTGACTGTTGGCCTCTTCCACTCACCGCATCCGGGAGCTTCCTCGCATTTAGGGTTGTTGATCTGAGCTGCCTCCCATTCTCCGTCCATATCTTCATCCCTGTAGTTCAATATAAAAACATTAAAGATTAGAAAATCTATTATTTTTGTCACAAAGATGGTACAATCAAGAGGTTGGACAAGAAAGGGTAATATGACTTATGGCCAATGACTAGGTCTTCCAGTCTAAACCCAGACTTCATTAAAGTGCCACTGAGATCTCAGTCAACATCAATTGCTACATTCCCAATAGCTGGGTTTAGTATCAATTTCAGTACATTGTATAAAAAATAACTTGCTGATAACAATGATATAAATGTGTGTAAAGAGCAAAGTGCACGCACCAGTCAGCGGGTTTTTCTGCATCAGGATCTGGGATAAGTTCTGCTTCGTCGTCCAACCAACCCTCGGGCTTGACTGCGTCCTCATCATCAATCATTGCTGGAGCATCCTCGTCCCTAGAGATCAATGGAAATAAATGAATTATTAGTGCATTTTGTCATTCGTAGATATTGACAAGAAGGACGTGGTCCTGTGGGCAGTGCACGTATATTAAGGGGTGGATCGGTTGCTTTATGCTGTTTTGACACCAAACTTTCGTATATATTTGGTCCTATAAGGGCGAGAGGGAAAACGCGAACAGGATGCGATACTCTGCTCTTTTCGAAAATTAGCAATTGTTCTTTTACATGCGTATAACCACAGACGGTATATTATGAGGACTATGGCAAGATGTGGAAAGATAGACAAATATGAAAATACATTGCACAACGTGAATTAGGGGTAGTGGATTACTTGTGTAGTCGAGAAATATCCATGTACTGAGACATTGAAAAGGGTACCAGGAAATTTATGAATTCGCTATTGTAAATGGATGAGCTTTTCGTCTTGGTAGTGAACAAAGACCATATATCATGGATAGTGGTATACGATACACCAAATAATACTTCCTCAAACGAAAATTAAAGTACTTTAACTCACCAGTCTTCGGGTTTGGTGGCATCTGGGTCTTGGATCCTGGGAAAATAAATTGATACAGGTTAGAGTTGCCGCGACTATTGTATTTCGAGTCAGTTATATAGAAACATTTTTAATGGTTGAACCATTGGTAATTTCAGTGGCAGGAAACATCCACACATAATACACCGAGAATGTATTTTGTCTTTGAAATCTACACTTTTTTTTTTTTTAACAAATTTTATTGACAGAAGTTCTGCGCTGTGTAGTAGTTCTCATTCGTCACAAAAGGAAGTACATTAAGCTGATGTCATTGCAAGTTGTGGTATACATTCATTTAGGTTTTATCATTGATTTAACTATACATTCATTCCTTACTAAATTTTAAATTATTACTCATAGCGTTCGCCACTATATGGCGCCTCTCACTCTTTCTTTTATGCAAACACTTGTCATTTCACCTTTCACACGTACCTTTTTTTTTTTTTTTTTCCCATTATAAGAACGACATTATGTACATTGACCATATTAATCAGTACCGCTTTCAGTACAAAGTACCATCTAAAATTACACAGTACAACTTTCAAATCCCTAATCCGTAGTTGCCAGCTGCGATATATGTATTCCTTTAAATATTAAAAAAGATTGTTAATCACGAATGCACAACAAGTGGAGTGAAAGTACTTACTTTTCACGCTCATCCCAATCGGCTGGCTTTTTGTCATTAGGATCTGTAATCTCTTTTTGTGGGTTGACTGGAGGCCTGGAAGTTTATAAACAAATACATCAACAACCGCTGAATATGAATATGGAATTATAAAAAGAAAGATATTTGTCAGCATTATGGAAAACAAAGATATGATCTAAGTAACTTATTAAGTATTACTCACTCGAAGTCTTCAAGGAGGCTTCCGGAGTTGACAATGACTTGATCGACCCAGATTTCAAATGTGTTCTCAGGTGACACAACTGGAAAAAGAACATTTTTCTTTAAATATATCATCTAGTTGGTGAAAAAGATTAATCTCGCTGACGCAGATTCTTCATTCCAAGAAACATTTTTTTCTAGTTTATATTTACCTCTCTCCATAAAACATGGCGGACTAATCCATATTTGGGTAGATTTTCAGAAAATGAACAATTGGCAGCTGTACACATTTAGTAAACTCTGCTAAATTAAGCTGCAATTTAGTCAATACTAGATAAATTCGAGTATATTCGGTATTGCATTGATTCTAGCAATCTATTTGGTTAGGTTGAACTGTATTTTGAACTTTATTTCGTCTGACATTTGGGTTATTTCAGAAGATTGGCGAAGTTGAATTGTACATTTTCTGAAAATCTGACCCATTTTCGAACAACTATTTCTAATGACATTCAAAGTGAATAAACATAAAATTACTTACCTAGAGTGTAGACGTGGGTCTTCTTGTCGGTGAAGTAACTTCCGAGATCACCAGATGGTTTCTTGGCGTGCTTCTCCTGTCAATACCAGATTAATTCAGTGTTAATAGGCACAAGTATGTCCAAGTAAACCGCCATAGGTGAATCTCATCAACACGTTTAAGTAAAGGCCTTGATCATAGTGACGGGATCTATATTTCTGATTAATGCCAATATAAAAATGGTTATGGAATTTTGTATCTAAAAGCCATATATTTATTAGAAATTCAAAGAAACTTGAAAATTGGCACTGAAATCTTACCTCGTATTTGCCGCTAACTGGGTTCTTGTGTCTAAAGATGAAGTGCAACTGAAAGAACAAGGAAGACGATAATTTATTTCCATCCGTAATGGGGTATGTAGAGAGTCTGAGACGCTTGATGAAATCGTTCATCCTGAATATTGTTTTACATCATATTTAAAAAATCTGAGAAAATTCACTCCAAATCGTATGTTTTGTCACACAGGGTGTAATGTCGCAGTTAGACGCTGAAAATCGTAATCATTACGACAAGATCGTAATAGTCGGCACCTCTGTAACTGGAGTGATCGTGAATGACTGGATGACGATCTAGTTTCAACTGGCTTTTACTGCATTTATTACTAACTGCATTGCCCCGCCCATATGAATATAATTATCGTGATTTATCAATTGTTTTACAATGTGATTGGTTAATGTAGCACACAAATCCCACACAATTCTGACAAATAAAGGCCAAAGTCAAGCCTACCTTGTTGTCGTTTCCACATTTGTCTGGACCGAACATAATAGTGTATGGGCTCTTGTCCTGGAAGTATTTCTGGGAAAAAAAGATAAAACATCGTTAGAATTGGCCACAATAGAAACTTGCACGAAGCGGAGATCTATACTTCATCCCCGTTTTGACTTTTCTAGTAGCCAAAGGCTGTTCCAACCGACATGTTGAGCGCTTTCGATTATTAATTTGCAAAGAAGCAACATTATTTTTCAGCACTCCAAGGCTAGAGTATTGCGTTGTGCTTTTGTATTGGACTATACCGGTACAGTAGTAAGTATTTAGGTATAAAGAACATTCGAGAACAAGGAAAACTCACTGGTTCAAATGTGTTGTCATGAGTGAGAAGCTTCACATAAGCACCGCCACACTCTTGTCCATTCTGGAACTTGACCTCATACCTAAATTGATAGAGAAGCAATGATTACATTAGAACAACGTCACCTGTGGGTGTGAATTAAAATCAAAAGTCCAAATAAAGGTGATAAATGGTGAGAAGCGACTTTTTTTTCTATTTCAATTTTCTGTCAATACATCATACTAATTTTTCTAACTTTTTTTTTTAAATGAAATTTTATTGCGATACAAACTTTACTAAGAGCCAACAGACTTGAGCTCACGTACCCTACACTGGAGAGCTATAGAAGCTCATAGGTCTAATTTTCAGGATCCTTAAGGGTTTTAGGCTAATGTTTAAAATTCCGAGGAAAAAATGAGAACTTACTGAACAATTAAGGGCTTCTGATTAAAATCAAAAACTGCATCCATGGGAGCTGAGATGGCGTGATGTTTGGCGCGGCTCTGAAATGAATCATTAAAGTATCATCATTAATGGGGCCGTTTATAAATATTAATTTACATATTTGACACAATGTCTGGGAGATCCAGCCATGTGTGATCTTTTTCCTTACGCACATAAAACGGATCTTAACACATCAAATCACAAGCTTATACCAGAATATGTAAAATGCTGAGTCATGGTCATCATGGAATTAATAAGAATAAAAAGAAGCCAGGTAAGGGGGAAAATGCTTGGAGAATGGAACATGAATATATACTCACTCCTAGGACCAGTCCTTGGTCACCCAGAAGAGGACTGTCTGTTGGTTCCTCGATGGTCCACTTTCCTAGAATAATAACATAAATTCATTATGGGTGTTGAAATTATTGCACTGGCATTAACAGAGAAAACAATAAAATACATCAGCTCATACCATAGGGTACTGATGAGAAGAAATCAAAATGTGATGTTTTATAGCCATGTTAGGCGGGGAAAGGCAGAGAATACATATTAACATTTACAGAACAATGCCATGAGCACAGAGACCTTTGTAGTGTTATACATATCTGTTTAACTTCAATAGATTTATAGCAAGATAAATGATCCTCTCACCGTTGTATTTGGCAATGTTCTCATCGGTATCGTCTTTTTGCGCCTGGGACAAGATCCATCTATAAACAGAGATGTGTTTGAGTTAGCAGAATGACCGAGTTTAATTTCAAAAGTTTTTTTAAAATAATTTCTATCAGAGGTACACATTGAGATAAATAGCTCTGTAATGTATACACTGCCGAGGACACACACTCTGCAATATCCCGACATACAAAATATCAAATCAATCGGGCAATCAACCCTCTTATTTCCCTCCTTCCAGCTTTAAAATTGTTGATGAAAATGAATCAATCCACTTACTTCTCTCCGATGGAACTGGAGTCAAAAGTATCGACGAAGTATGTGAATCCTATAGGTTCGGGCGTTCGGTAGGCAGGCTGAAAATATGACAAATAACATCGTGAAAAGTTCACAGGTTTTTCTTCTTGTGGTGACGAAATGTTACACAAGGGTCAGATTTTCAGAAAATGTACAATTGGCAGCTGTACACATATAGTAAATTCTGCGAAATAAGGCTGCAAATTGGTCAATACTTGGTAAATTCGAGTATATTCGGCATTGCATTGATTCTAGCAATCTGTTTGGCTAAGTTGAACTGTATTTTGAACTTTCTTCTCGTCTGAAATTTGGCTAATTTGAGAGGATTGGTGAAGATGAATTGTACATTTTCTGAAAATCTGACCCACAAAATCATATATTTCTCTCAGATGATCGGCATGAATAATAACGCAACAAACAATTCATGGTCTACTCACCTTTTCTTTTTCTTCTTCTGGTTCTGAGGGAGCGGGTACTTCTTCTCCAGGGTCTTCGTCCTCCATACCATGATCTTCTACGTCGATATCATCTTCGATATCCTCAGCCTGAACCTTTTGGACACCAGCAAGGGCTAGGCCCAAGACAAGGAAACACACCATCCATCCGCACAACTTCATTGTCAATACTACAAAGACATTGACAAAAACAACATTATAGTTTCATTCCATTAAAAAAGATCGACCGGCTTCTTAGTGTTTAGTTATCACAGTGAGAGCTACAAATTATACATAGGGGATTGGGAGGAGTGGATTTACGTATGAATAATGGTTTCAGAATCCAAATACAGAATCCTTTTAGGGGCTTAAACAACCCTGGTCACCCAGTACACCTACTAGATTTGTTATAATCAAATTATTATTTTGTATCCATGACTACACGCTCTAGATAGTCACGACATGGCAGTCCAAGTATCGTACAAACATTTTTAATAATGTCGGCCCAACACCAGAATTCTACCTAAGAATTAAGTGCAACAATTAACACTTTAGAAAAAAAACCCCAATAACTATGAAAAGTGTCTTTGCATGAATAATTTGCATGCGGGTAGTACTAAGTAGGATAATGCTTCTTTTTCCCCCCAGATATAGAACATGAAACAACCGTCATTTATGAATGTAAAATATCAAATATCAGCATTTGCTGAATAGACACGTGTAACTATGTACCGCAGTACCAGCTCGGCATGTTGTATAATTAACCTTTAGAAAGGTTGGTAGCACACGCAACTATTCTAGGCAAGAACTTGTGTATCAATAATATCAGTGTTAATTACTGTGCACTTTATGAGCTTACACAACACAAAATAGATGGCGAGGTATATTATCGTTGAGCACTCATGGCAAGTGCATGATATAACAACGGGTGGAATCATCATGTTTCCTACCCACCTCTCCGGCCGAATCTACTCATACCAAGTCATAAAACACAATAGACAAATCGATTGAAGCTTGCAGGACCTTTTTCTCACTTCAAACTAGGGAGCTTTTATATTAACAATTTATGAGCGCTCAGAGAGTGTTTATATATAGAAGTGATTACTCATATTACTCATCCCTTCCACGGAGCATTTCGCAATGTGATGTTCAGACTATATGCAAAGGAATAAGCAATAAACATGCAAAGTTTGCCATTACATTGGTTAAGGGCAATGGGAGAGAATACGTGGCAAACCAATGCAATTGACACGCAAGTTATTCTAATGAGATCAATCGATCCCCTCCACCCAGGCATCCAAGTAGCATCTGCATAAATGAATATTTACAAATCCCTTGCTTGCAGAGTACATGTATATATTAGGAGGCAATGAATGGATTATGGACCGGCCTATCCACGTGCTTTTTACTCCCAATAGTATAGCGGATATGAAGGGGCTCTGTTACTAGTTAGCATGGATGAGTTCCCACTGGGATCAGCACCAATGGGTGCGATCTAAATGCTGTGGGTCAATTCGGTTAACACATGACGGTACTTAGTAATGTTGAACACTACGATAACATACTCTCCCTCTTACTTTCATCATGCATTGAAATCGGAGGCAGGTTCCACTTATAGTTGCGGGAATTGAAATGATTTACTTTCAGACAGATGCAATGTTTAAATATCGACCGGCAAGTAGGCCACCTCCGCCCCTACCCATGGTTTCAATATGATGGACAGGGTGAAGGGTATAATGGAAGCGACCCTGCTGGCTATATTATAAAGGGGCGCAGAGATCCGGCCAGTACAGACTCATTTTGAGTGAGCTCAATACACCCCACCCGTTCAAACCCTTGGCAATATATTTGCAAACATTAAATGCGAAATGTAAAACTAAAAAAAAAATTGCTGTCTATGATCACGATGATGATGTCTCGAATAATCAAAAACATTTAGGTCAATATATAAGAAGCTTAAATAAAAGATAATTATTGCTAGTAAATGGAGGACGACATGAAAGAATCAGGTTTCTGGCCAGTCAGGCTCCAATACCAGTAGCGTGGAAGGCAAATGTGGACACTATCAATACTATGTATGTACAGGCATCTGTATCTACTGCCATGATTCCACCTGTCAACGCTTGGGCAATGCTTGTTTATACAATGCAACCACTCGAACTAGTCTTAAGAAGCCACATGCATACACACGTTGGCATTTATTTCTGAATACACTTCCTAATCCTACCCATTATATTCAGTGTATTATTATCAGGTGGAGTAATTAAGTAGGCTTTCGTGTCTGTCTTACTATATATTTCTATCAGGCCCGTCAGCGTCATGCTGACTGGCCCCTATAGTATTTAAGAGGGACATGGTATATCTCTTATTTCACTTTGTTGTATATATTAATAGTAAGGTGATAGAGCAGGGAGTTCCGAAGTCACATATTATATAGTTTCGGATTTGGGCTTAACCAAGGGGTATGTTTTTAGAGGGGGGGGGGGGGGGCGTGTTCAACCAGGCTGTTTAGTTCAGCTCCGTAGGCATAGCTATAGTTTCGTTGGACAAATACGTGTGTGTGTGTGTGGGGGGGGGGGGTTCTGCCAAGAATCAAGATTGCAAATAAAGTAAAATACTTGGAACGGCAGTATAGCAAATTATCTGTTCTAGACTCGAATAAGAAATCATTAATTGATCCATCCATCTGACGATGATCTGTGACCAAAAAAATGTCATCTGTGACCAAAAAAAATCTATCGTACAGAACTTCAGTCAGAAACAATTATAGCCTGGCCCAGTAAATTAAAAAATTACAAACAAATTTTCCACTTTCGCCATGGAGTGAAAATAATGGACAAGAGGCTAGGCTGGTATAAGGAAAATTATCCCAACAGACACATTTAGTTAATATCATATAATTAATAATACTAGCTAGGCCTATATGGGGTAGATCTATTCAATAGACAATTGCGTTGATTAACGTAATCTATTCGATTACACCACAGGGTCTAATTCTGTGATTACACTGAACTGTACTTTCAACCTAATTTTAGTCTTAAATTTGGGTTTTTGAGGGCCATTGGTGAAGGCGAATTGTGCGTTTCCAGGCGCATTCACCCGTATGATAATCGATGGTCATGCCGGCCATCTCAATTTTCAGTCACATTTTCTAGGGCTAGGCTAGTTCGTCTGCTGCGATCATAAAATGGGCGTAGGATCACGGGTCAGACTCCAAGAGAAAAGTAAACAATAGATCTTTAAATCGTTCATTATAAGGAGAAACATACGTTCTTTAACACATATGAAAGTCGAATAGAATAAGTCTGATCAATAAAACAAATGAAGCCGGTTAATAATGCCTCCATGTTGTTAGCTTGGGTCACATGCATGCATGGTCATGCAGCCAGTGGGTTTGGCCTCAAGTCACTCCCTCACTGTCACTACCCCACATCCCCGAGTAGAAAATAGAAACATTCTGGGTAAATCAATGTAAATAAGCATTAGATCCCAATAATAGAACAAAATAATGACATATCGTGCTTAACCTTACCTCTAAACGGTTCCTTTCATAGAAAATGGAGTGTAATGTGGCTCAGCCCAAAGATTTCACTAGAACAAAATACAAACAACTCACCTTACCGCCTCAGAACGTGGACGACGCCTATTCGCCGGTAAGGACAGCCTTGGGACCGACTGTAAACACGCCGCTGATTGGTCAACGAGTCAATCTACGGATAATTTTAAAAACTATTTTACACTTTGTGATCATGCACAAATTTAATATATAATACTGAAATATGTGAGAAATATTCTCTGAGTTTTAAGTAGAAAGTTACCAAATATAAGTTAAAGAAATTTAAAGCCAAATATTGACCAATCAAAACCAAGTACAAACGTAAAGCGTCTTTCGGTTCTATCGCTTAGAAAAAAATCAGGATAATGATATAAAAATCATTTTTTATATTCTCTGAGAGAACACTCCTTATATAATATCGTAATTTGTTACAATACTAAATAATACTGTAGTTGTTATTAATCAAAACAAACAAAGTCAGATTGGGCGTATCGTGACCGTTCATTTATGATCATCTACACACACGGATGCCCAATTCAATTATAAACAGTGTATAGATAGTTTTTACACTTTTAAAAGATACAATTTGTACATTAAATGACTTTTGCATCGATTGTAGCATAAAATCTTGGGAACTTTAATGCGATGCGTAGGGATTTTTTTCCGTCTGAGGAGTGCTCCGTTCTGACTATATAATCCCGTCACTGCTGCTTCATCCGCAGAGCAACCAAGAAACAACAACAACATACATAGTCGACGTATTCACAAATAAGGTATTTCCTTTGTTTATTTTCTGCGCTTTAAGGTGATTCTTATGCTGTTACTTTATGTTATTTTGTACATGGGAACCTGTGGATCGCGTGTATTTGGTAATTTGCAGTGGCTATAATATTCTAAAAGCCAGAAATCGAAACTGAAAAACGGCGACACTGGGTCTTCGATCGGGTACCAGTCCTTGACGAAGTCGAAGAACGCGCGAAATTTTGGCCCCAAATCTTGTTGATGTGCCTATAGTTCGATATAGTTCGATATTGTTCTGCATTTTTTCGTTTCGCAAGTTTATGAATAAGATTTTGTTAGATTTGAGAGCGACTAAACATAGCTTATGGTAAACAAAGGACCCAGATCATGACGCAAAATGGTGCAATCGAAGAGATGGTCGATGACGCCATCGTATTTCTGAGGTCGCCGCTGGGGATCCATGTCACATGATGTCGGAGAAAATTCCAGAACAGAACTATTTGAGCTTTTTTGTCTCTAACCTACATAAGGAAACGAATGGCTTATGCTAGACGGATCACGTAGTATCATTCTATGGGGTGTTATTGCGACAGCAATCGTAGTATTACTCCGTACTTTGTACTCCGTTTTAGCTTCGACGGGTCGGCTAATCCTCGCGCAGGTGAATTATTGTGATAAAACTGCGTTCGTATTTCTGCGGAAATAATTCACGCATATTGAATGGTACATTTGGTCGACTTATGTTTATATTTCTAGTGTTCTCACGATTAGTAAATCATGCCCAATGATTAATTTTTCTGAAACTGGAAACACAGTCACGACGGTGTAGATTGGAGTTTATGAATAAGATTTTGATGCGTAGGGATTAGTAGCGTAGCCGCTAGCGTCTAGATCATTCGCCTTTGCCAAGGCTTTGGTTTTGACTTTGCTACACTAGTATTACGGAACATATTATTCTGTTGATTGATATGAAATCTGAATATAAGACTTGTTAAGATCTAATACATTATTGGCCTATGTTCACCTATAACTTCAACATCCTCGTCCCATCATATTTCATTAAAGTGTCAGTAAACCCCCAAATATTATGAGCAAATCCATTTCCTTGCTATTATTGAAATGTAACCACCCCGGTTTTACTTAATCCAAGTTATTATTTAGTGAGTTTTACCCATTTAAATGAGTGAAAACGTAGTTCCACATTTTAACACTCCATTCAAGGCACCACTGTTTGCCTACGTCATAAAGGTGCACCAATCTAGAAATGTACATGCAATGAACATAATAAACAACTCTCATAATTGCTGCTAGAAAGAAGGAGGGTGTACCAACCCAATTATTGACCTCTCATGACTGGTTCTTGAATAGGTATTAGCTGTATTGCATAACTGCTTCAATTGCTGTGAGATTGGGGGGAAAGGTAGGGATATTATGTACATTTCTGGCGCGCCTCTATGACATCACACAGCACTCTCAGTGCCCTCTTGTGCTAAACAGACCTTTTCAAGTAAGCTTTCTCAATTCGGGCCTGTAAGTGACTATAAGTTAGACATAAATGGAGGTAAAAAAATTGATACTTGGATGTTGTATTTATGGCGGCATGAAGTTTGTTGTCCTAAAAGTGACTATGAACCCGTTTACTGACCCTTTAATTGTATCTTAATTCTAATCTAATTGGTCCCAATCTCTGGTTGGTCTCATGCAGTATAGCTCTTACAAACTTATATATTGTGGTCATATCACTTATTCTTCTTGTATTTATTTCCAGCCAGTATGCAGATCTTCGTGAAAACTTTGACGGGCAAGACCATCACCCTTGAGGTAGAAGCCTCAGACAGCATTGAGAATGTAAAAGCTAAGATCCAGGACAAAGAAGGGATCCCCCCAGACCAGCAGAGATTGATCTTTGCAGGAAAGCAACTTGAGGATGGAAGAACCCTCTCTGACTATAACATCCAGAAGGAGTCCACCCTCCATCTTGTCCTCCGTCTCCGTGGTGGTATGCAGATCTTTGTCAAAACACTTACAGGCAAAACCATCACCCTTGAGGTAGAAGCCTCAGACAGCATTGAGAATGTAAAGGCCAAAATCCAGGACAAAGAAGGAATCCCCCCAGACCAGCAGAGATTGATCTTTGCAGGAAAGCAACTTGAGGATGGAAGGACCCTCTCTGACTACAACATCCAGAAGGAGTCCACCCTCCATCTTGTCCTCCGTCTCCGTGGTGGTATGCAGATCTTCGTCAAAACACTAACAGGCAAAACCATCACCCTTGAGGTAGAAGCCTCAGACAGCATTGAGAATGTAAAAGCCAAAATCCAGGACAAAGAAGGGATCCCCCCAGACCAGCAGAGGTTGATCTTTGCAGGAAAGCAACTTGAGGATGGCAGGACCCTCTCTGACTATAACATCCAGAAGGAGTCCACCCTCCATCTTGTCCTCCGTCTCCGTGGTGGTATGCAGATCTTTGTCAAAACACTTACAGGCAAAACCATCACCCTTGAGGTAGAAGCCTCTGACACCATTGAGAATGTAAAAGCCAAAATCCAGGACAAAGAAGGAATCCCCCCAGATCAGCAGAGATTGATCTTTGCAGGAAAGCAACTTGAGGATGGAAGGACCCTCTCTGACTATAACATCCAGAAGGAGTCCACCCTCCATCTTGTCCTCCGTCTCCGTGGTGGTATGCAGATCTTCGTGAAAACCTTGACGGGCAAAACCATCACCCTTGAGGTTGAAGCCTCTGACAGCATTGAGAATGTAAAGGCCAAAATCCAGGACAAAGAAGGGATCCCCCCAGACCAGCAGAGGTTGATCTTTGCAGGAAAGCAACTTGAGGATGGAAGGACCCTCTCTGACTATAACATCCAGAAGGAGTCCACCCTCCATCTTGTCCTCCGTCTCCGTGGTGGTATGCAGATCTTCGTCAAAACACTTACAGGCAAAACCATCACTCTTGAGGTAGAAGCCTCTGACACCATTGAGAATGTAAAGGCCAAAATCCAGGACAAAGAAGGAATCCCCCCAGACCAGCAGAGATTGATCTTTGCAGGAAAGCAACTTGAGGATGGAAGGACCCTCTCTGACTACAACATCCAGAAGGAGTCCACCCTCCATCTTGTCCTCCGTCTCCGTGGTGGTATGCAGATCTTCGTCAAAACACTTACAGGCAAAACCATCACCCTTGAGGTAGAAGCCTCTGACAGCATTGAGAATGTAAAAGCTAAGATCCAGGACAAAGAAGGAATCCCCCCAGATCAGCAGAGGTTGATCTTTGCAGGAAAGCAACTTGAGGATGGAAGGACCCTCTCTGACTATAACATCCAGAAGGAGTCCACCCTCCATCTTGTCCTCCGTCTCCGTGGTGGTATGCAGATCTTCGTCAAAACCTTGACAGGCAAAACCATCACCCTTGAGGTAGAAGCCTCCGACAGCATTGAGAATGTAAAGGCCAAAATCCAGGACAAAGAAGGGATCCCCCCAGACCAGCAGAGATTGATCTTTGCAGGAAAGCAACTTGAAGATGGCAGGACCCTCTCTGACTACAACATCCAGAAGGAGTCCACCCTCCATCTTGTCCTCCGTCTCCGTGGTGGTATGCAGATCTTCGTCAAAACACTTACAGGCAAAACCATCACCCTTGAGGTAGAAGCCTCTGACACCATTGAGAATGTAAAAGCCAAAATCCAGGACAAAGAAGGAATCCCCCCAGACCAGCAGAGATTGATCTTTGCAGGAAAGCAACTTGAGGATGGCAGGACCCTCTCTGACTATAACATCCAGAAGGAGTCCACCCTCCATCTTGTCCTCCGTCTCCGTGGTGGTATGCAGATCTTCGTCAAAACCTTGACAGGCAAAACCATCACCCTTGAGGTAGAAGCCTCTGACACCATTGAGAATGTAAAGGCCAAAATCCAGGACAAAGAAGGGATCCCCCCAGACCAGCAGAGATTGATCTTTGCAGGAAAGCAACTTGAGGATGGAAGGACCCTCTCTGACTACAACATCCAGAAGGAGTCCACCCTCCATCTTGTCCTCCGTCTCCGTGGTGGTATGCAGATCTTCGTCAAAACACTTACAGGCAAAACCATCACCCTTGAGGTAGAAGCCTCTGACAGCATTGAGAATGTAAAAGCTAAGATCCAGGACAAAGAAGGAATCCCCCCAGACCAGCAGAGATTGATCTTTGCAGGAAAGCAACTTGAGGATGGAAGGACCCTCTCTGACTACAACATCCAGAAGGAGTCCACCCTCCATCTTGTCCTCCGTCTCCGTGGTGGTATGCAGATCTTCGTCAAAACACTTACAGGCAAAACCATCACCCTTGAGGTAGAAGCCTCTGACAGCATTGAGAATGTAAAAGCTAAGATCCAGGACAAAGAAGGAATCCCCCCAGACCAGCAGAGATTGATCTTTGCAGGAAAGCAACTTGAGGATGGCAGGACCCTCTCTGACTACAACATCCAGAAGGAGTCCACCCTCCATCTTGTCCTCCGTCTCCGTGGTGGTAACTAAATTAGGGAAGTTTGCCAGTGTTATTCCAACTATGAAACGTCAGACTTTTTAAAATGAATTTTAACTTTCCAACTTACATCAGCAGAATATTCCACATTCTATTGTCATCCTTAAAGACACTGTGATTGACATAACTATTCATTCCAACAAGACTTTTTACAAAGAAAAGAAACAAAGTAAATGAAAGAAAGAAACCATTTTAAATCGCTGGAACATTATTTTATCATGGAAGTCGTTGCAAGTCAAATAAAAGAAGTTACAAATAAAGTTCTGATGTTTTTTCTCTTGTAAAGTATCTGGAAACATAACATGTGCATAACCGCTATTTGCCCTCTTTTAAAAAAATTACCAGTACAAAAGTATTTCACAATGATCACAAGTATGACGTTCATGTCTGAAGATGGAATTATGATAATGTCCAACATTCATTTCACTACGTGGAAAGTGAGAATTTGTTAACAAAATTAATATATGAATGAAAAATGAAATGGCATATAGCTCCTCAAAGCTCCATGTTTAATACTTGTAATACTAACTATTGTGTAAATTTCTATTTGGTAATACAATAATCCTTTCATCATTCAATCCAAGCTAACTTGTAAGTAGCAATTACAAATATTTCCTAACTATGCCTTACTGTCTTCACTGTTATATAGACAAACTGAGAATGAGAAACGGCACCATTTTCAGAATATATTTGGAAAATCACTCACTGCGTGTGAAACCAAAAAAAAATAAATCTTCTAAGATCTTCAGCAAAACAAAGGCTTAATTCAAAGTCAGATTTGGTATACTTAAATATTTGGACTATAAAATTATTTCTACATATTCTTGTACTGAAAAGAAAACATTTTTCATTTGCATGATTCGATAATTGAATGAAATCATACCATTTAAATACCTTAATAGAATGTGCCCCCTTCTGGAGTTAATAAGAAGCCTAGATGGACAAGATCTTCATGTACAAATGAACGGGATTATTTGTTCAAAAAGTCTAGGAGAGCCAACTATGATTAGCACAAGCAAAAATTGTTCAAAATGAGCAATTATAAATGTGAGAAAGAAAGATTGGTGAGAGAGCAGCTTCAGATCCATGAAATTAATCCAAGAAACTTTTGGGAAATTCTTAAACCTATAATGAACCTAGATAATGTGTTAGTTTCAAAGGAAATTGCCCTTGAAAATGTTGGGTCATCTCAAATAGCCTCTGAATTCAATTCCTTCTTAAATGTCTGTCTGAACTTAGCAACAAAAATAACTGATCCAGACATAACTTGAATTTGACATGATGAACAGTTTTTCTCAAGGATAAATGACTTATGGGGAAAACACCGTTTGGAAAATTATCTCTGGATTTAAAGGTAAATGCCAGCATTCAATAAAAAAAAAAGGAATCATGGAATTTTTTTTAAACTATTTAGAAAGAACATGGTTGGGGGAACCCAAAAACCATATATCATAGAATTAGTTTTTATATCAGGGACCATTGAAATTTACTACCATTCACTATAGGAGTCGATAAGAACAAGGATTCACCTAACCCCCCTTCTCATTTTTTCAGAATTTCAGATGATTGAATCATGCGATTTCCTTTAAAATCTGCATATACATAGCTGACATTATGGGGGTCATAGAACTAAAAATAAGTTATTAAGTAAAAACAAATTATATGCCCCATTAACATCTGTAGTGAATGGTAGTAAACTTCAGTTGTCCCTAAAATATAAAATAATATAACATCCTCTTTTTTTGGCTTTTTGTATTCGCCTAACCATGTTCTTTCTCCTCAAGACAAAGTTGGGAAAAAATATTTTCACTCCTATTTTTTCATGCATTACTTCCCTGATCTCACATCTGCAACAGTGCAGATGATGCTGGCATTTACCTTAAAGAGTATTAAAAGCTCGGGGTTTGCACATCCACCCACCCCAATTCTTAAGTCATGCCTGAGGGCTTTATCTGTAGCCTACAGATGTGTTTTATGATAAACGTGTCACTGAAGAACAGTGATACACCTTATATTTTTAAAGAATCTATTAACAACATGGAGTTGATATGGTTTGGGAATTATGTAATAACAAGAAAACAACTAGCAAAGATAAGTGAATCAATCGAAGGCATAATATAGGTATACCACAGGGCACAATATTAGGTCCAGTCCTATTTCTATCTACACTATATTCCACCTTACCTGAACTCTAGGGGAAATTGAATTAATCGAAAATTCAGCTACTAAAGAGAACTGATACATTAAGTTGGAAGTCTGCAGAGAATTTGCGAATGGTTCAGGTTAACTGAAAATTTAGGTGTAAACCAAGTTCAGGTAATGCGGAACATAGTGTACATCAATGACTTAAATATGGTTGCAAAAAAGTACAGTTCAGCATTATGCAGACAACACTATTTTATATTGCCAGGAGAGGGAACTTTCCACTGTAAGTAACTTCCTTCAAAGTGACTTAGACAAAATTGATTTGTGGTGCAGACTAAACAGAATTTCTATAGATATTTCAAAAAGCTTTCAATTTCAAATAGAATATTAACTAACAAGGAAAGAAATACTCCAGGAAGCTATATCTTTGAATCAGTAAAAGAATATAAATATTTAGGCCTAATCATGGACAAAAATCTATCCTTCAAGGAACACATAAACAATATTAGGAACAAAGTTAACACCAAATTGAGATTATTATACAAGGCAAGACACATTCTGACAGAAAAGCATGAATGACATCCATAAAATGACTATATTGCCACATGTTGATTTTGTTGACTCTGGTCCAAAATCCCTGTTGAGTAAACTTCAAACACTACAAGATTCTGCACTTCATATTATTTTTTTAAAAGAATAGGAGGACTAATGCTCACCAAGAATACTCAGATCTAGATATACTATATCTAGTTACATGAAGACAAAAACATGTCTTAAATCTTAGTCAATTCATGGCCATCAATGAAAACCTTTTAGACAACAAAATTCTATCCACAAGAAGCCGTGTAATAGGTAGAAGACATTAATTTTAAAGATACTTCAACCAAAGTCGACAAAAATTTTAAATTCATTCACATATAAATCAGCAAAATATTGGAACTCTCTGAAAACTGCCCATCAAACTGAGGACCGGAAGTCATTTGCCAAGTTCAACGCTGTATGCCTGGCTGGATCAAATTGCTTCATCATTAATTATAGTTGCTTGGTATAACGCCTTGTGATGTTCTTATTTGTGTTTAGTTCACTCTCTTTTACACTGTACTATGTATCCCTTAAAATTTACCTTCCTGTTGTTTGAGTACTCAGTCTTTGTAGGCCTACTGTTCTGCGGTGTTTTGTTGGGTCGAGATCTGGACCGACAAATAACTTGTGAAAATTTATGTTTAAATGTATTGTAATGTATTATGCAATCATGTTATCTTTTATAACTGACACTCACTTGTAACCATCCTTCATAGTAGTAGACTTTAGTAGAACAATAGCCAAAATTTGTTTAAATAAATTTAGATAGCCCTTAAAATCAGTGCAATGCACAGTACTCATTTTACTATAAAATAATCCTGGGGAGCCGGACCCGCTATTTGGTGGTTTGTACTCCCTATGCTGTCAAAGAATGGCAAGAATCCGAAGCAGACGTCTTTCCTTTTCAATCCTTAATATCATTTGTAATCATCTCTAAAATATTTAAATCTAACAAGCGAAATGTATGAATTATTCCTTTAAATTAAGAGCTCTTGTGTATTTTATAGACTTTTTAGCTCTTTTGGGGCCTGCTAATGCCTTTATTTGATAAGTAAAAATTGGAGTAATTGATCAGTAAAAGTCAGTAATTTTGATGTTGGCTGGGGCGAGGGAACCATGTTTCATGGTGTCCTTAGTAATTTTCTATGTGCATCAGTAAAAGTCGATCTGAGGCCTGTAAAATGGGTAGAATTCACTTAAACATCATTCTTTGCACCTCAAAATTTATGCTCCTAGACACACCTATAGTATATTGTGGCTTCCACTCCTATGTGCTGTCAACTATTTCTTGCTAGAGCTCTGATCAGAGGTTGATCCTTTTAATTTCTTGGAATTCTTCATCTGAATATATCCATACGCATGTAAAATTACTATTACAGTGACTAAAATCTTTCATTTTAACAAGCAGAATTTTGCCCTAATTATTCCTTGTAGCTCTTGTATTTTTAGATTGGTGAGATAACATCAATCTAAGTAGATTGGGGTGATGTCTGTCAATCATTGATAGCATCTTGGCTCCTCCCATCCTGGATATTAATGTGAAGAATCTGTTGATTCTGATATCAGCAGATGGGATCAGAATCATGCTGGTAATGGCTGGGATGGGGAGGGGATGGCGTTTAGGTGTGAATTAAAGACCATGTGTGAATTAAAGTGGCATGTTGAGAAGTAAGATACCTCATATGCAAAGGTGTTAAAGGGATGAACAGAATTACATGGAGTGACCAGTCAGATATGGGATAGGGATTTCATGTTTTCTGTCTCCCCTTCCTCTCCCTCCTACTATCCCTCCCTCTCGAACTTTACATTAATTTAACTGACATCAATCTTTGTTTCCCTTGGAAACACAATCTTCTGCATGAACCGGAAATAAATAAATGTTAACTGATCACTGTTAACTAATTCTTGTTAAAGACTTACCTAACTGCTAACGTCTATTGTGTCTGTAAAACCTAACTTATGAAAAATACGTCATGAACCTGAAAAGTTTAAACTAAATACTTTGTTCGACTTAGCCTGAATTTGAGGCACAATGAAAAACTGGTTAACCTGAAAGTTCAGCTCAAAAGAAATGAAATACATGTACGTATGAAATATACAGGGGAATGGTATAAAGTTAAGTTTTACCGAAAATTCAGGTTAAGCTGAACTTAATGTAGTAGAAAAGATTAACCAAACAAAACGTGGCTTTGAGAAATGGCTTTAAAATAATTATTCATGTGATGCATTGCCTCCTTTCCACTGGAGTGGAATTTGGCAACTGTATCCCAATACATGTAGTCACCGCTGAACGGCCTGTTTAGTATGCCACCTTGAGGCTAAACGTGTACATGCATAATATTCTAGTTGCGTTGGATTATCACAGATCATATTGTAGGTGAGCGGTTTTTGAAAAAGATTGTTTCAATCATTTCCCCCACAAGCAGTTTCGTTCATTTTGTTGTTGTCTATTAAGTACCAATCTTACAAATCTCATTGAAATCGTAGTAAATAATGTCACACCAAATTTGGCAAAACCAATTTCCTAGTTCCACTTGGTATTCAAGATGCTTATTGAATGATTGATTAGGGTATGTGGTGATCCAGCGTTTCTCTTCAATAAGGGCTTATTCAGGGAATGCCACAAAATTGTGGTGGTCTCGTGGGGAAAGCGGGCATTATATATTTGATCTATAGGAACACTGATTCCCACCAATTAATATAATTTGTTCATAGTTTTAACAACATGAATGACTATAGATTGAGGTCAATGAAATAAATGGGGGTAAATTCTGTGAATAAATCGTACCGTGGCGACAATAGTCAAGATTCAAAAAATTTAAAGGCAAAGCAGCAATAACAACAGCACAAATGAGATGGTTTTTGATTTTGATCTTTTTTTATTTCTTTTAGTCTTGTTCTTGCAGTACAGTTTAATAGACTGCTGACGGACGTATGACAATAGTTGGTCACTGTATCGCTCGAAACTCCTGTAGTCTTACCAATAATTATCTTCATTCATACCCAGAGAAAGAAGTCTTTCTCCCATAAGTATGTGTATAACCATAGTAACAACAAATGACACGCCGGCTGAGAGTATTAAACACGGCGGTCGTAACTAACTCGCTCTCTCGCTCGAATAAAATTATGAACCTCTCTAAATGAAAATCTAGGGGTGCTGAATTAACCCACTAACCAATTACACACATTTATACTACACATATAACATGTCCTATTAGACATAAAGGTTAAACGATAATAAAATACTTCAGTTTTCTTTCAAACTTCAGAACAAACGAAGACACATTTACAACATACTCAATCTTACTTCGGCAATGCCCGTTGCCCACTTTAGGAAGGAAAAACTGAGCGAACTGACGGCTCAGATTCGTTATTCATAAAACAAAGAATGCAGATAAAAAGCAGAGTAAAAACTGTATATCTGTCCAGCATACTGTTAGTTCTCTCACTGCATCAACATAATAGCCAGGCGGCAGGAATAAATAAACTAAAGTAAATTCATGTAGGATGAACTTACATTATTAACACGAGACCGTTAGGGTAGTTGGTCCTCTTATTTTATAACCCTTCCAAGGTCGAATCACCAATAGTTCGACCCCTCTTTATTAGTAAAAAATAAAAATCCAATGGACTTGGACATTGACCGGTTTAAAAGAATAAGACAGCGAGATTACACGTTACGAAGAAGCAACATTCAGGGTCACATTTATACGCTTGCACACCCCTAATACAACAAAATAAGCTGCTCGACTTTGCCCCCCAATGTGAGAGGGCCAAAGATAGTCTCTGCCGGCAACATTTATCCTCGGTGGTATTTTACACATTGCTCTACAGGGTTTTCGACTACAAAAGCTTGTTTGTAATTCAATGACTGGCTCAGCCTTTATAAGGTGGATCACGTGTGTCATTTTCAGTCCTGGGACAAGTTATGTCAGTTATAATCGAGCCGTAGGTTTGAGGAACGGCTTACCAAGCAAGCCCCTGGATCATCTTTACAGTTTCTTTTCCTCAGGAAAAACTGAAGTGTCGCACATATATGATATGTAAAACACAAACTCATTTACTCGCGGCGATGAGGTGGTGACAGTATTACAACACACTGACACCGTCTGAATTGTTCTATGAGCAAATAACGGTCCATGGTTTACTCCAGTTTATATTATCTTGAGAAACGTACGGATCCTGTGTTCCATTGACATTTGAAGACAATCCTTAGATGACTGCGTAGAACAGTTTTTTTTTAGTGCTGTCGGTCGGACTCTAAGATATTAATACAGGTAAAAGTGTCCTAAGAAACTTAACCCCGCTAAGGGATACATAGAAGATACTTTTGTGGCTTTTTGTATTTTGTACTTTTTTCATACGTTTTTTCTTTTGTATATTTTTTTGGTACCAGGCCATTTAAGGGACATGTACTGGATGGCATGTAGAAAGTATGAAGTAAATCGCAATAATCCATACATTTACAGACGTTCTCCATAATATCTATGGAAAACACTGGAGGTTTACTTACACCTGTACACACAGAAAAGCTTTACATGCCATCGCTTCTCCTCTACTTACAATGTTTTTTTAACTCTCCTCCTCTACTCATCGTACTGTCTGTTTGCTAATTGCTAAAATAAATATTTTTCTTTTTATATTACATGTTTACAATCTCTAAATCGAGAAAGATGATAAATGGCCAGGTAAAAAATTTTATGTACACGAATGTACAAATGTTACATATACGTATATATACACGATCTAGCTGTTTCCAGGAGAATAATAATGATGATGAAAAAATGAAAAAAAAACGGACGCTCTTCACAATATATAGCACCAAAATAAATATTGTTCGTGGTCTGAGCGACAGTACATGGAGTGGTTTTTGATATTGCCAACCAACTTATACAATAAATTTGATTGTCAAAATTAAACGTTTAGAATTATTCCCGGTTAAATCGAAAAAAGAGCGAAAAGGAGAGAATTCCAGGTGCCGATAGCCATGCACTGTCGCTTAGTGAATGGTACATACCATTTAAAGAAATTCAGGCCAGAATTGCGCCCTCAAATTGATGTCTTTACATAGGTAATGCAAGACATTAGTCCAATCAATATGCAACAGGAACCGAAATTGAATAAAAGATATCAATCGATTTTGCTCTTGGTAGCTTAGTTACATCATTACAGGTTAAGCATAGTTTTCTAATAAGGACCAGTTGGATATCGATTGGACTTACAAAAACAACCTATGAGGCGTCCATATTCTACCCTGAAACTGTTTGTCTAATACGGTACAATAGGAAACCTCATGGAAAGTTCAATACAAGAAGTGATATCTAGAGAGATAGTCCAGCTAACGTTACAATGACATCCGACAACACAAACATGAGAGAACATCTCTTAAACTAGTTTCGCTTATACAACTAGTATGTTAGTAATTAATCTTTTCTCCTTCCTTTTTAAAAAGAAATCTCTTGGGGTTCTGTTAAAACTTATGAACGAATCACGACCGATTCCCCAATTGAGACCTGTACACTGTTGAATTGATAAACATACATCCACGAGATAAAACCTTAGCAACCAGATCTAGAGGAAAAGAGAGAAATCTAGCGATCCAGGGACGACCAATCAGAGGTCGTCCATAATTACCCATCGTACATCTATTACTGTAGCTGTTCACCAGGAGTTGATCTCTGTGATATATGATGGCGAAATAGTCGATGAGGCCCGATGGTAAAGCCAACCAACTGACTGGATGGTGGTTGTGTCAGTTTGCGACGACCGTTGTAGCCACAGAGGCAGTGCAATCTACAAAAGCTTCTCGTGCACACGAAGTGGCGAATTTGGGATTCTCCTCTTCGTTGTAGAGCCGCTTGATGCCATCGTAGATGTCATCTTCCTCATCCATATCCTCCATCTTCCTCTTAATGGCCTTGTTGGAGGATACAGTGGCAGACGAGGTATATACGCCCAGAATGTTTGACTGCTGGCGCGACGCGCACACACGACTCATGGTCTCCCGGCAGCGGATCAAACTCTCCATGTCAACCTGCCAAATAGAATACAAATATTAATTACAATCTCTAAATATCACTTCAAGCTAACTTAGTTTTTATACTCCTTTATCTGATGCTATACCAAAATCCCCGAAAAGATGGTAGTATAGTACTACAACCATTTACAATCTGTCATAAACAAGAAAATAATTTAGTGGAATATTTAAACAAAATATATATATCAATAACCTTGAAATGCCTAAGTATAACATAAATAAGAAATTATCCGGGGGTGAGATGATTTATTACTAATGAAACTATTCCTCGGAGATGATGATCATATAAGATTATCTAAACGCATTTCATAAAAATAAAATTTCATTATGTCTCAAGCCTAAAACACACTCCAGAGTGAGGTGTATACCAACCTGACAGAGAGCTTGCATCCACAAGGTAAGTGGGAGCCAGTTGGTACTGAACTGTTCCAACTCCATGCTGATGGCGGTGATAGCGAGCGTGGCTGGAAGGAATCCCGCAAGGGCGGCGTCACTAATGGCCAGTTGGAGTCTGTCTGTAATAAGTCCAAGCTGACGGGTCGCCGTCACATGAGGGAATCTGTCCAAGAGATGGGGGTTCTTGGACATCATCAGCGAGTGCACCTGTAAGGGAAGCAATAAAACCTTAACAATCTATTTCTATAGTATAAATGAATATTTGTTTTCCACGGATTGGCAGAATCCACACACACCATCATTTACATTCTCAGAGTACAAATGGATACCAGTAATAACGCATCCATTTGAAAATTATCAAAATACATCTTATTCAGCCTTTAGACAATTTAATTAATTAACAATTTACAAAATGTCATAGGTTAATATTCCTAACATTATATTGAAAAACTAAACTGAATCTCAGGAAGGTGGTCATGATAACTAGGTCAGAAGGAGAAATAGAAGCAGACATTGCGCACTATATTTCTCTAATATGTGATCAGGAGCAATATACACTTGTAACATGTTTACTTACGATATGCAAGAAGTCTGTGTATGTCACGTATCGGATACTCCAATGGAGCTTGTCCAGAATGCATTTCTCCATACGCAGGACCTCGGACACAGTGCAGCCGCAACCTGTCTCCCGCACTAAGTCAAACGTTCCAGGGATTACCTGAAATAGAAATAGGAGGCTTAATAAACACATCCTGATGTAAACCATTACTTCATCTGAACAAGACCATAACCGGGTCGGAACGTCTCAATTAAAATGTATCAAATACAAGCCAAATTAAAACAGGAAATACCGAAATTTAAGGCTGCGGTGTTTTCCTTTATACAATACTTCACATGGTTTATTTCTGTATCTTAATAATGAAATCGGGATGTACATGGAAAAAAGCCCCAACGATATATTGTAAATTCGTGAAGAATACATGGTACCTTCTAATTAAAAAAACATTCTTATTAGATTAGAAATTCCCTAAGTTGGGGATATCCCAGGTAATGACATGAATTCAGTAAATTCATGTAAGCAAATACACATGTACATGTGTACATTTATTGAAAAATTAATCATATTGGTATGTAACTAAGTAAGGGGATGTTACGATCATGTTAACTATGTAACTAAGTATAGTGACGTTATGACCACGTTAACTAACATATACTGACAACATAAACAAATAGTATATTCTTCAACCGCCCATGATCATCCCCAGTGTTGTGTAAACATGTATAACAAAACAAAGATCCCCTGTAGCAGCGGGGAAGATTAAGCTTGGGATCTAGGTATTACATGTGTGGGAGCAGTATATCAGGAGTATGGCTTGTCTTAGGCCAAGGGAAACCAAGGGATCACCTGTAATAAGATTAGGATCACAGGTGGCGTGGGAGTGCAAGGAACTGAGTTGAATATCATATACTGTATATAAACATCCACTCGTCCATGGTCGGGTCCGGTCATACAAACAGTGCCAAGGAAAGCATCGTGTGTATACACTGTTTCTAAGCGACAACGCATTGCTTGAGTTGCCTCGATCTATCGCAGATATCGATTGTATACTAAGTGTTGAATTATACAGTAGCTCGCTAAATGGGGACATCGATGCAGAATACTATGGCCCAGGTCACAGCTCAGGCCTTGGGGGGATACAGGAGCTTGTACTTGTATTATCCCCGCAGAGGTAGATGGCCATTCCAACTATACATTTCTCTGTATGTTTTCCATAAAAATGATATTAAAAGCCGTACAATATAGGCAGGAATTTGTTCTTCTCGGAGTATGCACAATAAAGATGGGCCAAATTAAAGACCTCCATTTGTTTATGGGAGACTTGCCGATTGGCATCAGAGATTCAGATAATAGGGTACCCGTAGCTTTTGTTTACCAACATACATTGTTTACTAAAGAGTTAGGCTCCCGTCCATGAGGCAATTAAGGAGCTAGAGCTACATTGGACCCCAGCTAAGAACGCGCCCCATAAAAGTGGGTTTAAGCCGCAGGTAAACCGACTAATGCATACTAAGTGTGGATTCACGCTTCATGCAGAACAATAAGCTCATTAGGAAACACAATGAAAGAAACCCAGGACTGGTGTGTGAAAGTTTATCACGCAGGATTTCAATGCGCACGAGTGAAAGAGACAGTGTTTTTCACAAGGGGACATACAGATATTTTTGCCGATAAGTTTATCTCTTATTTCAATACCTCATCAAATGCTTCACTTCATTTCGTTGAATTCATAGATTTGAACGGGGTGAGTGACGCTGAGGCAACTGAACCGTATCCTAGATTTACCTAACAATGGATCCCTGTACATCCTCGCGGCGCATGTTTGTTCACTATATGTAGAGCTATCTATATTTAGCCATTTCAAGTACATCGTGAATTTGATAGGGGTACGTTGAGAAGAGCTATCTATGTCGTAGTATGAAAAGTCCTGCGCTTTAATATGAATTAAAGCATATCTGTATATAGCGTTAACAGGTCGTCAAAAAAAAGTATAATCCTATATATAATAGAGCGTTAAAAAATGTACACATAACCAGTGATATGGACCGCCAAGTGCACAGAGGTTTAAGCACTGATAGGGGCTAAATGGAAGACAGGGCATTCAGGGGACAGGGGTCGCAGCTCGGTCAATCTCCAGGGTGAGGTACCAAAGTACTTTTGTGCTAAAATATCTTTTATCATGATTCATCGCTGTGGTGGAGTCCTTAGTGGACCGCTCTGAACTTTCGGAATCAATGCATAATCCATAATACTTGAGGGATAGCCAAAAATGAGGAACACTTTCATATTTATATTTAAGCCAGCATGTAAATAGCTTTAATAGTAATCCCACCACAACTGGAACTGGACCAAGTGGTGGTCAGCCCAACACACATGTATGTATACATACTCGCACTGACCACTCCCCTCACCCGTGAATGTATACACTCGCACTGACCATTCCCCTCACTCGTGAATATATACATACACACAGAGAGGGTTCACTGTATGACACGTGATCAAGAGTCTCATGTTCGAACTTTGACATTGGCCATCCTTGTGTTGGTAAGCATTGGAGAGGTCGAACAAATGTACACATCAGGGAGATGATCAGCTCTAGAGTAAGCAGCATTAACTAGCATTGGTCGATGACAACCAGTACCGAGCATGCGCAAAGGGGTACTCGCATTAGGCCTTGAGAATAATTCTATGGATCTAATGCTTACCTCGTCTTCTTCAACGGTTTTCGAGGCGAGGTAGAAACAGGCAATGCCTATGCAGCGAAGATACTTCGGCCGGGCCTGAAAAATAGGAGAAAGAACAAATTTATATATAAATCACATGAAACGTTTTACTTGAAAACAGTTATCTAAAACAATAAAATGTTTTAACATAAATTCTAAGTTACATAACATAGCAACATTCACCTCAGTTGTGACTCATAGAATAAATTGTGTTTGTATACTTTATGGACTATAGGTCATTGGTCTCCAGGTTCTAACTGCGTGGGCTATGAGGATACACGTAACCCCAAGGTCGGTATTGACTCTTCGCTTGTACCAACTAAATATAGTGCCAAGTAAAATACAGAATGCTGAGAATTAGCCATAGTACTGTGTATTAGTGCTCATATTACATAATATTTTTTAAAGGTTATATCTGGAATGAAAACCACAAAACTGAGGAAAGGACAGCCCCCCGTCCCCTCCCCTACCACACACACAGCTGTACAATTTCAGTAATGTTCGGAGAAATGCTTGAAGAATCGATTTAAACTTCATTTTCTCTTTTGTGACCACTGAAAAGTGTGAATGAACTTGTATGGATCGGTGATCAATGACGACAGTGAGGAAGGTTTTGGTCAATGTGTTGCGTGTCGATGGTATTATACATGCACACTGTTCAGAGACAATTGTACCATTGATGACAAGATCTGAACAATGGATAGCACGCCAACTAGTTTACACAGACATGTCTTCTAACCTCATTTCCGTCGTTACAAAGGGCTCAGACAAATTATCATTTAAAAAAAAATAATCACGCACGTCCCACTAAAGAACAAGTTGAAAAATGAAAGTATAAGTTCTCAACTTGGGGTGCTTTCCAAGACTATATTGAGTAACTTCCCCATGATTATTAGATATTTATATTATAAAAGATCAAAACATGTTCCCCCTATATTTAATGTTCCCAAATATTAATTTCTCGAATTAGCAAATGTTCGCTATCAGGAATGTGTTTCAACCGAACCGTCTGATTTACAGCTGATCAATTGTGGTCGGGTGATAAACAATTAAGATAAACATAACCTAGGCCTAAGGTGACATCACCAACCCATACATACAGCCCCAATCGGGTCAATGTTCAAGTGGTTTGTTTACAAGACTGTGCGCTATGGTTTCATAATGACAGAAAACCACTGAGGTGCCTTTGTATACATGACATACTCATTTTTTTTTTTAAAAAAGAAGATTGAACTTTAATAATCGAAGGTAATAAATTAATAAATATGAATATTGGAATACCTTCTGATTATTCATCGTCATTAATAGAATTAAAAATATTCTACTCGAAAACATTCTCTTCGCCATGGAGCTATTTTTTTTTTTTTTTTTTATGGAGCTATTTTTTAAACACCAGCAAAACCACAGAGAAATATCTCAGCACATGTTATAGCTAAATATAAGTATCATATTCTATCCGAGTGATTTCAATATAATTATGTTCTAGTTGAAGACAGGACGTCTGTGCCAGATGTTGCCGTCCCCATTAATCGATAAAAAATTCTCACAATCTGTCCAGTACCACCTACTCACTCACTGACTGTACAACGCAGTAGAGGGTCACCATATATAAATATTCAACATGAATAGGAGACATGTCAATACAGTAGAAAGAAGGCCTCTTTTAACCTTATCTAATACATCAAGGTTTCCTTTAGTACACGATTAGAGATAAAACTCTCCAGGGTATCAAAAAGACGGCCCTGCACAATCATATCCAATTTTTCAACTCCAACTACTAACTACGCATATAAAAATGTCAACACATATCAACCTCAATTCATTGACCTTTAGCTGAACCTAAGTATTCCTTTTTCGGAGCATAATCTCTCCGACTTGTAAGGTCTTCTTATCATGATCACCATGACACTAGCGCCAATTGCGATGGTTACGACAAAACACATGTAAATAAGAGAGCCACTTTCACGTAGACTTCTCCTGATTAAAGTAGACACGCAGATATGAGAACCATTTATATGGCAATTTAATTTCCGTGTAACTGCTGAGTGGATTTAATTAGAGAGCTGATATATTGACAAGATAAAGGTAAAATGATTGCTTACCTTGACGGTGTGCAAGAATCGGTCTAGGATAGCCACGGAGAGCGCAAATGTCTCCGGGTAGAAGCGGAATTGCTGATTCAGTTGGGCCAGCCATCTGACTGTTCTATCCCGCTCTGGTCCTCCGATTTCGACACCCTGAAATAACAAATAGAAAAGCATTGATTAATTTTTTAAACCACAATCATAAAGTTTTCTTGACAAATCAATCAAATGGGGACATAACATGGTAACAGGATGCAACACAAAAGGACAACGGTAATTTACATTCATGTTTTAACGGGAATTAATACATACCATTAAAAAAATGTTATTATGATTTTATTTTGTTTATGAATTCACATCAAAGGAAGGAATTGATTGGGCAGACCGACTTTAACCTTAAATCTGACTTCCTGGTATCATGGATCCGGGATTTCTAAAGTTAATTGACATGATTTTCTAATCGGGAAGTGTCAAAATCACACAATTGGGCTATCTTCAGATAAGCCCAATAATGGTCAACCATGAAGTTGGTCATCGAGTCAAGGATATTTGCTAACTAAATAACACATTCCAACCACAGATAAAGTAGGTATTGCCCAATAGATTATTCTGCATTTATTCACAAGTAGATTAACTCACAGATAGATTCGGAGAGAATTAATAATCTTCTTCTTTAGACATCTTATATATACTCTAATCCGTAAAGGTATACATGAGAGGATCCACTGATACTTCCCAAGGTTATACTTGTAACCCCCAAACGTATTATACTATTACAGAATGTTTCATGGGTCAGTGAAAACGTGACATCAGCAAGGGAGTGAGTAGGTGCAGTGGAGAAGTGCACAGGTGCTTTGATGTCCCAGATCTCACATAAAAAATGAACCCCTGGTTATGCACATATATATAATGATCTATATCTCTATGCGTTATGCTTAGTCGTCACCTATCCGTATGCGTTATGCTTGCCAGAAAAAAATCATTCAAAGAGAGGTGAGAGGGGCTTAATTGATAATATACATAAGAGCTTACGTATTTTCCTCTAATGGAATGCAAAGAGGATCAAATACAAACTAACCTAAAGTAGTTGTACATAGCCCAACAATTTTAAAGGCCATTAATGATTACCCTAAGAATTAGTGTCCCATCATCAGGACGATTTATTTCATACAAGGCGGGAGGGAGGGGGATGTAAATGCATTTTTTTGGCCTGGTGCCTACACGGCCTCTGGTCTAGCAAAGCCCGAGGTTATTCCTGCAGACTGACGGTCTCTTCGACCACGCCCCCCCCGCACGTCCACCACCTCAGCTACGTCCGACCTTACGACCCACACAGGTTATTGGGGTCAGATGAGTGAACAGAGGTCGCTCAGGAATGATTTTCGGAAATACCATTGAAAATGAGAAAATACTACTAAATGCACTTTTCAACCAAAAAAAAAACACGAAAAAGAACAACGAAAGATGAGCAAGTTTTCTGACATTTTGGGGCTCAAAGCTGATCTCATCGTCATCCAGGTACTAGCATACAATTTACGATCTCCGTATTCATTTCAATCTGATCAACCACTAGAGTCAGTCGTAAAACCTTTAGAATGGAAAAGTTATTGCAAGTGTCTGTGATTATTGGCGACATTGTGTCCCGCCTCGAGACGCAACAAACAGGCCTGTCTGTCTGGTGCGACGGTAAAAACGATGACCTATTTGACACAATTGACGATTGTAACTTGTAACAGAATTGTATGTCTTTCAAAAAGCGAAGCCTCAAAAGTAAATGCTGCTAAACCTAAAGGTCGTTCGGTCACTCAAGTTACTTATGCCATGGGCCTGGCTACTCAAATCAGAAGGGATAGAAGGAGTGGTAGAATCCTCGTACAGGATAAGTCCGATTGTTTATTGTGCAATGTGTATAAAATTCATACCATTCCGGATCTGACCTCTGTCATTAATTCCGAACTCGGTCCAAAAGGGAAAAAGTATTCGTTATTTTTCCCATTACACAGACATACATGAGAGATTGTATTAATGCTTCACAAGATTTCGATCATACGTTTCTTGGAAGACAACCAAAGCAAAGGAGAGAAGCTACCTATTAACCCATATCCTCAACCTAAATCTGTCATCCGAGATTCCTCCCGTGCATAATGGATTTGTGGCATTTATATAGGGAACGGCGTAACCTCAAATAACCCCCAAATCCCCTCAAAGTAGAAAAGAGTCTAATCTAAGAAACTCATTCAATCTCGGCTTAGGGGACTGGGAATAGATTCAATGGATTAGTATTAAACTACAGGTCTATTAAAAGGGTGCATGAGGGCAAGGCACTATACATCTAGTCATGCCTTTTTAAACACAAAAACATACAACTTTCGTTATACAATTCTACTTATTAAGTGGAATCTATTAATCCACATAAAAAGTTCCGTTCATGGACTGATTCACGAGGAAAATATCGGCCAAGGCGTCAATCATTAGCAAACTATGTATGTCGCTCCAGCACTTGGCATAGATACCTAGAATAGCTGTGGATATGACCTTAAAATCGTAAATGCACTTGGCATGACCAGGGCAGCTTCAATGTAACGCCCCCACTATTTCTATTAACTCAGAAAACATCCAAAATAATCCCCAAATTAGCCCACATAAGTACATCCTACAGGATACAAGTACGTTGTATGGGTCACTTCAACTCTTTCTTCTGTAGGTAAAGAAGAAGGCTGGGGGATTGTTGTTTTGCTAATTATAGGGGAGAGATGGAAGGGAGGGTATAGCCTACAAAGGGGAGCCATCAATGAGTATATACAAGCCCAGTCTCAGTAACCATGGAGGAGAGTGTTCAGCCCGATGCAGATCGTACTTGGTTGGAGCGCAATGTTGGCAGCGAGCCAGGGCTAGATTTCCACCTCGGTTCCCTTGCTCTTCACCCACGGCCACAGGCCCGCAGGCCGCTTAGCTACAGCGCTGACCCAGCCTTCTAGAACATTCGGGATCCAGAGCGAAAAGGGGGCGGGGCCTACGACCACCAATGGGTTAATGTATGCAAGATCCAGTCATGTGACCTAACGCTACAAGCAAAACACAAACAAGATGGCCGTGCCTTTACCTTCGCCAAAAGCTCGATAAAACGCCATTTTTTGCGCTCATTTCCACAAACGAAGACATAACAGTCGGTGAAAACTAAATAAATACACCGTAGCACTCATTTGCAATGTGAAATACGATTCGGTGTGGGCCTTAGACCTCGGTAAACAGACGATCTCCGTCTGTTGTCCATGAGTGAAAAATGCTCCGACCTAAGTGGGACATTTAAATTCAAAATGGCTACGGTTCCTTAGTGCGCGCCCAACTACCTAACGTTCCACCTTGCCCTTGGTAAACATACATTTAAATGTGGATATTTAAATCAGGCCGCGATGGACATCTGGTCATTGCGACTATTCTTCCCCGGAGTATTAACATACAAATAATGTAATGAAGGCCTGGAGAGAGCTGAGACTCGTAAATAAGACCCTATGATATGTATACAGAGGCCAGTGCAAATGCACCCGCAGACCATTAGTGGGCGTGTCGTTCTTTAGCACCTTAGAAACAGCTGAAGCCCATGTCCTTTGCCAAAATTGCATAAATACGTACGCCACTTGCAAATAAGGATAACTGGTTGGGTTCCTTCGATTCCTATTGGTATTTATTATGGGGCAGTAAATCCATTGCTTGTATTCCAAGTACTCGGCTCATCCTGAACATAGGGTGTTGTCGGGGCAAAACTATTCACAAACTCATTTATAAAAATCAATAACTAGCATTTTTATTCTCGCTTAACACCAGCCTTGAACCTATTTGTAATTTCTGGATACCTCAATATAATGCACCCAACTCCTATATTCCGCCAAGTAGAGGCTATATTACACTCCTTCGTTATCTATTTGCACGGAACTTCATTGGAAGACAAGTTCAAGACATCAAATTGAATCCGATGATAAGAGCACCAAACTACCGCCGTTATAATTGGCATTTACAAGAGTTGTTTGCATATACTTTCAATGGGTGGAAATCGTGCATATGATAAGGATGTAATGCTTTCTGGATTACCCGCCAATTAAAACGGTCAAATCTCAAACAACAAAGACTTAGAATACATGGACGGTGGTATACTAATGGCTGGAGGCCAGAATAACAATAGGGGGCGAGTGGCCAGGTTAGGACAACGAGAGATGCCATAAAACCACAATGAGTAGCTAATACACAATACATCTGTCCGCTTTCCTTTCGCAAACTCATTCATAATTCAAGTACTAGCATATGTGGTTAGGAAGCTTACTGTGTTGAGCTATTACATAAATAAAGAACATTATGCGGAAATAGCCAATACTAGGTGGAGAGAACTGTTTGATACATATTAAATGCCCGGAATTTATGGGGATATTCAGCCGAACAATTAACTTTTAATTTGTGACACGTTCTACAAAATTGATGTATTAATTTAATACATCATATCCAACACAGCACTTCAGTAACCAGCTTCCTAGCGAATTTAAAATACAGTATTAAAAGACGATGTAAAAATGATTTTTTAAAAGAAAATTATAAAAGATATATGAGAGGAAAGTGGACATACCTGTTTGCTGTTGAGCTGGTAATTGATAGGTTTCCAAGCTCTCTGGCGCTGCAGGGCCTGACTGAGCATCTTGAGGAGCACGGATGGCTCCTTCCTGATTTTACTGTGTAGCTGCATGGCAACCCCCCACAAGCCTGTTCCACAATGCCTGAAAATAAAACAAACCATTAGAATAAAGTATTTAACTAAGAACATCCAAGAGAAATAAGATTCCAGTCACGAGCAAGGTTATACTGCAATACCAGTGAAGTATGTTGCAATGGATTGGTGCTAAGTGGGAAGTAAGGAATCCTAGGAATGTATGTGCAGTAAAGTTTACTGCCATCCCTATACGAACCAATATTAGACAAAGCGTATGTCCAATTCAAACATTTGGTAAATTCAAACTCACGTTGAATTATTTGGCGTTTTGAGATTCGTAAAACACATCTCTGTGATGTATATAGTTTCTGTGACCAGATTTGGTAAGTCCTCAGCACTTCATAACGGCAGAATACACATTATGTCAGTTATGAAACTCGCAGCTCCTTCACTCCAATGATTCTTTGGGGGTTTTCGGTGGCTGTTCATTTGGAATAACCGTATAGTATCCTAGTCGGTTTCAAGTGAACAACCCAAATCGTCAACACGACGTTTTTATGAGTTCACCTCAATCTAACCTCACTGACAGATTTCCCAATATCCTGGTGAGGTAGGACAGCTATTTTTGGCTAGTAACAAGTTTCGAGCGACGTCTGATGTAATGATCAGCCAATCTTATGGCCGTGGTTATAAGGAGTGGCCTCCCAGTGTTTATACTCTATAGTCAAATAAATCCAATAATTAACTTCCCAGCAGTCTGTATCTACGCTAGTTCTAAATGGCAACAGCTAGGTCTCTAAAACAAACCAATGTTAATCCCATATATAGAAAATTCTTTGAGGAAGGTCTTGACCAGGATATCCCTTATCAGTAGTACCAGTAGTTGAATTAGCTATGGTATGACGTTATCGGAAAGACGGGGAAGCTTGTATTTCCTACTTTAAGGCGTCACAAATCTGATGCTATTAAAAGAGAAGTGCTTTTTGTCACGTTCTATCTTGTGATCGATCCTGTACTAAACCAGTTTGAAAGACTTTTTGTAACCGATAGATAATGGATTTAAACAATGAATGACCGTTTAAATCATGTCAGAACAAAGAGTGAACAAAAGATTTTAAAGTAAAAAATCTTACCTCAAAAATCGCCTCAACTCCCGTCTTAATAGTTTAACTAAAGTCTTTGTTCTATAACTCCATGTTGATAATATGTGAACCGTTCGGAGACTAAGGGGTTCAGATTGAGGAAATGGGTTGTCATTGGAAAACCAACAAGTCCAACATTGTCATTGTTACTCGCAAGTAAATTCCGAAGAAATTTCTATTGCAATATTTAGCATGTATATCAGCAAACGTTGCTAGGCATGAATCCTGAGGTTGATATAATGAATTATAGCAACCTATTAAGTCCAATTTCTCTGTCGAAAGCTCTCTCCGTACAAACTGGATAAGTTTGCTTTGTTTAGTTTTGGTGTCCTTGCAAGACAATCGACCCTAGCCAAAAGTTACGAACTTTTTTTCCAGAGCTTCAACTTCCAGACGGTAAAAACTCTCAAACTTTTCCCCACTATTAAAGTAGCAACTTATCTAACTGTAGATGCAAATTTAGCCACTTTGCAAGACTAGAAAATAATGAATTCGATGAAGAAAATTCAAGGTGGGTGTGTATCCGTTGTTGCTCTAGCTATACTAGCGTTCTAACGGCTGCCGCCCAAAACAGCTGAGAGTCGTCTTTGTTTACGACCAGCTATTCGCCCTACCAACCTGCCAATCAAAATCAGGCCCCGCCTACCACTCAGCGTACCCTAAAACCCAGGAAATGTCCAAAATTCCTCACTAAATTCAATCCCTGACAGATAGCGATTTCAATACATGCATTTAGAAAACATACCAATACGTTCCCATATATCATATTGAGCAATACTAGGGCGATTTGTTCGAGAACAATCGAGAATTTTCGGGCACTTGTTCTGGATAGTGTGCCATGAGTGACAGATGCGATTTGGAAGAAACTAGGAAAGACTAAAATGATCAAGAACGCCAAACTTACCTCCCCGTTTTCACGGCGAATTCTAAGAATTCGTGGGTACCGAAGTCCCATAGAAGAGCGTCGCTGCTTCTTCAATGGCTTTAAGCCTCCATGGTGTAACAAAACGACACTACAAAAGGGAAGAAAGGAAGGAAAATGACGACGATTAAAATTGCGGTGTTACCGAAATAACACCGCAAGTAGTTCTTAAGTATCCAGCTGACGGGCCGGAGTACTATGGTAGCGAGAAATATTCATGCGCTCGATCTATCACGTCCGCTCGAATAAATGAGAAGCTTCTTTTTCTTTTACATGAAAAAAGTTAATAGAATTCATTTAAAAGGCAAAATATAATACGTAAGATTGGTTCTTAAGGCTATGTATAATTTCAATCGTTACATACAAATAGACCTATTTCGTGACGTCAGAAGACGGGGCTGGATACTGGTAGAGTAGTCCGTCCGAGGGTCCTCCGTTTAGCAAGGCCTCAGCGGCGTTGGTCAAGTTTTGGGCATTTTAATGGAGAGATCACTAGAAATGGGTAAGTTGGCAATGACAGTGTTAAACATTATCGCTTCTGGACTCTCTAGGTGATATTTGCAGTTTCAGGCGCATTCGATTTCATGGTAAAATTATGATGCAAACTTCGAAGGCAAAACGCCCAGCTTGTTTACGTATTGTTGTGTCCTACTTAGCGTCCAATCACACGGCATGTCATATCCGAGCTTCGGTATCAGGGGTGTCTGGCCAATGACAACTCGTCTAACTGTTTGCGGTTTGGCGCGAGCTTCAAAACCACCACTGGGATGGATATTGATACGGTATTGAGCAACAATTCACTGATTAGATAAGCTTATTAGTCATGTAATAATGACCTTGAGGTCATTCGGTTTCATTTTGTTGGCGTTCATATACATACGGACGTATTGGGACTGTTTAAAAGTGAGTAGAAATGCTCAACATTAGAAGAGTTCAGCTTAGGGATGAGATGCGTTGAAGGGAAAAGTAGGTCAGTGTTGTTAGTTTACTGTTTGTTGACAGCAGCGGCGGCCGCCATAGTGTTGAGTTGTTGAGCTCTCGTTGCACAGAGCTCTCTGGGTCAGACCGACATTGCTAGCTTTGACATTTGTCGCTGTGATCGTGAGGGGAACAGTATGTCACAAAAACCGTTATGAAAGCCACTCCCCCTCGATTTCGCCGTCGTTAGTAACGTCGTCGTCAGATTGAGTGGAGTACGTGTATTTTGCTTGTCGATCTATGGATGGTCACTGGATGACAAAAATATGTTGTTGGCAGTATCCATTCCAAACATAGCTTCTCTATGATGGCACTGCAGTGTTGTCTATCATACATAGGATTGGAAAGACTAGACCCACAGTGTCAGTGAAGGTTAGTGGACTACGAACAGACTAACGTACTGTCTATACATGGCTCATGGGCGGGGTCCAACAAATTCCCTTTTGGTTTGAGGTCCAGACACTCAGTGGCTGTACTACTAGTACTAGTCTGAGTGTGAAGGTAAAATAATCGATAGTTGTCTAGTTGGAGCGAATGTGTTTTCATCTCTGACGGCGACTTAAATTGTTATTCAGTAGACTCTTTATGTATTAAAGTATTATTATATTCGTCATTAGTTAATGATAAATTTTATCTCATTTATGGTCTTGGTTATCGATTAAGACTCAGTTTCTCAATAAATATTTATTGTTGAACACTGTAGCCTGTATTCTGTTCTGACGTGTAGTGTCAATATTAAGTCTGTAAATAATAACTCATACGATACTGTTAGGCGTCTCGGTCTCTTAGTTTGATATGGTAGAGCTGCGGTGTCATGATGACACTGTCTATATTTGTATTGTGTTGCAACACACTGAACAAATATCGGTATGAATATTTACATTATTATCACGAGTACATTATATATTCATTCCCTTTGCAATATTCATCTGAATTGCTTACTAAGTAATGCATGTTTTTCATCTTCCAGCATAGGAAAAGTTCGCTCGCATGCCTACACACCTTCAAAGCGTCATTACTTCAAGCATTACCAATATGGGGTTGGAAGGTGTAGTTGAATGCAAAAAGATGAATAGTTTCAACAACCTGAGTGTTTTGGGGGGAGCGTCTACGATGAGCTTTCTTGGGAATGGGATGGATTATGGTGCGAGCGGACTGATGTCTGCGTGCGGCGCTGAAGCTCTAGCTTTGCCGGATTTCAGCATGGATGTGGATTTAGATGAACAATTACCACTCCTGTTGCAGGTCTGTACTTATTTTATCATCTTTCACCTTCATTTAATACAGGATAAATATGATCCATACTGTGTGATGCATCCGTGACTAACTCATGGCTGCCTAATGTAGACTTGAATGATTTGATCTTTTTTTATTGATTTCTGTTGCAGGTGTGTGTACTTATTTTTATCGTTGTCTTTCACCTTGTTATTTTGTTTAAGGATAATAACAAACCATACTCTGATTCATCCATGTTATTTCCATGAGTGTATCCCCTAATTGGCTAATGTTGACATGAATTATATGATCTTTTTCTATTGATTTCTTTTGTTGCCATTCCCTTAAAGGTTTTTATAGTTGTTCCCTTAGTTTGTTTTAGGGTTCGTACTTATTTTCTACTTTTGTGTTTATTTCATTACAGGCCCAGGCATTAATCCAGAAAAGTCAATCCTACCAGCAGATTGACGAGGCTATGAAGAGAGCCCATATCTTTTACCCGAACCTCCAATACCTACCTCAAAGCCCAACTGTAAGTGGAATTTTATACTAGGCTAACGCACCATTCCTTTCCCAACTATTCCCCTGGAATTGGTTGTCATTTTTTGTTTTGAGCCCCGTAATTCCTTCTTCTAAAAAACCTAACTCGCCACTTGCGATTAAAAATAAGATTCCTTGATTTTGTTTTAATTGTTAATGTCTTTCCTCCAGGATGAAGATGAAGAACGCGTTTGCACTGTGCACCGAGATGCTGCAGCCAGCAACCTGAGATTCCTCAACATGTTCTATGGCTACAGTCCATCGTCTTTCGCCTTGGCAGTCAACCTCATGGATAGAATGCTCAGCAGACAGAAGGTACATGTCTTACATTGTCTTACAATCCATGTTTTCATTGCCACTTTCTTGCGTATTTGTTGCAATGTTCTCATTCCACCATTTGGTCTGCTTCGGTACATTTCAAAATTCAATTATTGAATTATTTATATAATTTCATTGATTCATCGATGCAAACTTACTGTCCACAAATTTGAACAGTCAGTGTCCGGCGGTGCTTCCCAATGTTCACAGCCTCCTGCTCCATTTTAACGCTTCACTATGAGGCGCAGCGGCGTGCCATAGCCTTAACGTTAGAGGGCTTTGATGTTTACTGCCTACAGGTCGCGTATAGAGTGTAGAGAACATTCACTTCCACTGTTTACCGATGCACATTAGTCAACGATTCACGATTCATAATGTATTTCTTCCTTCCACAGATGCACCCCAGGTACCTGTCCTGCGTTGCCACCGCCTGTTTTTACATTGCTATAAAGACGGTAGAAGATCGTCGGTACATCCCTGCACCACAGGAACTCGTGAAACTCAGTCAGTGTGGTGGGACGGCAATAGATCTTCAACGCATGGAACGGATCATCCTGGAGAAGCTGGAGTGGCAACTGAACGCGGTGACACCCGTCACCTTCCTGCGTCACTTCTCAGAAGTGATCGGTAGCAAGAGTGCGCAGTTCAAGGACCACACTGTGCTGATCGCTATGATTGCCAAGCTGGAGGTGCTCATGTGCCAGCATGAATTCGCGAGCTTCAGGGCCGAGACACTCGCCCTTGCTTTGCTGAGCTGTGTCATGCAGGAGATGAACTTACTTGCCAACCCTGACTTCATCAACACTGTGCTCGAGCTTCAGTTGTACTGCCAAGTAAGTTTTATACCAGCTCGTTTGTGTTTAAAACAATCATTATTTATACATAAATTAGTATTTTTTAAACCTTATAAAAATTGTTAAATTTCACTCATATTCCATAATTTAAAAAAAAAAAAAAATGGAAACATTTAACAAAATTCGATTTTGTGTCGAAATTTTCAAAGATTTAAAATCCCCCCCCCCCCCCCCCGAACTCCGATTAGCCTATTAGGGCGCTTTTTCCCTTGCCAGAAATATTTCTGTATTTTTCCCATGGCCCCACTTTCATCTCTGGTATCTTCAGAAAAATCATAACGTGAATTTATCAAAAATATCTTATTGAATTACTTTATATTCAAAACATTTTAATATGCTTTTTGATCTATAACTCCCGCAACCCTATATGTTGCTCATAAAAATCTAAATTTAATTCAACTTCCATGGTAAGTCTCTAAAAATTCTAAAATCTATAATGTTTATTAGAAAAAAGGGATGTCTTATTAAACAGTTTTTTTCCCTTGCAGATTCCTGATGTGGAGTTTCTCCAGTGTAGGTCTTTGGTGCTGGACTACTTAGCGGTGTACAAAAGCCAAAGATCGAAGCGGCCAAGGCTGCAGTTGATCTGGACGGTGTCACGCCGTACCATGAATAAAATGAAGCCATCTACACGTGTACTCTTGGATCTAGAGACAATTATGGAGGACGAGGATGACGAGACTACCGATGAAAGCGATGACGCTGCTCCATTTGATAGGTTAGTTATATTAGTAATAATTGGCAGAAACAAAATCTTGCTTATGTTAAAAATATAGAAAATAGTGGTTGTGTGAAGTACGATTATATGTATTTGATACATTTTAATGCATGGGAGACTAAACTATTCCACTAAGTTGATTTTTTCAACTTTGATTCTTCATTAAGGTTTTCGTGTCGCAACTCAGGGTTGAGGGGCATAATTAATCATGCGCCCTTCTGGCAACATCTAATGTGTTGACGAGTAAAGGTATGGGATCTTTGATTAAAATCACTGGACATTTTTGTGTACTGAGATTTCAATATGGTAACCAGTGAATTTTTTATCTCTTGCACCCAAACGTTTCTATATGGTGTTTAGTCGTTATTGCCGGCGGTAATTATCTTTCAGGGATGACAGTCTTCATTATTTCTACTGAAATCCGTATCGAATTTCACCAAATTCCATCATTTCTAATAAAGTATTTTTTTAAGTTCTCAAATATTCGAAAACATTCACTACAGTTCGATTTGCCACATTTCCTCGAATTTTTCAAAAGTTTGAATACACTATTTGAAGCTTAGGTTTTTAACAAAAATTGGATGGCTTTTTTTCGCCGAAATCCCGTTGTGGTGCCCTCACCAGAAATAGTTCAGTATTTTTGCCATAACCCCACTTTCATCCCTGATGTTTTTTAATTATTTATTTGTCCAGGTAATTACATTAGCGTTTGGCCTTTGCCACCCCTGTACTAATACCTGCTTTTCACCTCGACCCTGGCGTGTTGACTTTACTTATTCAGATGTTTTCAGGATTATATAATAATGAAAATGAAACAATTTGCCTTCATTTTGCCACTTGTGTTACTTTGCAGTGATAACGACAATGATATTGTTCGCTGCCACTTCATGACGTGTCGTCGTAATGCCCAGCGCCCGCTGCCCTCTTCAGTAGTGGACCGAGCAGACCACAAGATGGATAAAGGCCCAGGCGACGCAAGCGTTGAGCTGTCTTTCATGACACTGCATTCCAAAGACGAGAATTAGATGTGATAGAAATGTGGTGAAGCGACAACAACCGTGTCTAAAACAGCTCTTGATAGACGAAAAGGTAAAGCGGTTGCTTTCGCCCCACAGGTGCTTGGAGAAAACAAAAACTTCAAATCTACAAAAATTATAACGCAACGATGGCAGAGTAGCTGAGCCTGGCTAAGGCTCGGATCTGCCTCATTGACTGAAGGTGTTCATTCTGCTTCTTCTCTCTCACAAGAAACTTTGAATTTGAATAAGGAAATAATGCAATCGGTGCAAACCTCCCGGCAATACGTCTACTACTACAACAGTCACATTTTTGTTTTCACACGTTTTTATCATTATATTGATGCAGGGAAATATTGATATTATCACTATATTATTGTAGGGAGACGGTCACAACAAACTGTATTCTCTCTTCCATCATACATATGTGTGTATAGGAAAATTATTTACTCTCTAGTTCCAAAGGTGTGTATCTGAAAAGACAATGTGTGATTGGGGCGAGGGAGGGGAGGGCGGGAGGGTAGTAGGGACCTCGTGGGAGACTGTGATGGGGCTTGGGGGAGTCTGGGAGGGTTTCGGGATGGGAAATCCCCGCTGAATTTCAGTGGAGATACACAGGAGAGTTCTCTAGTAATCAGAGAACCTTCCACATGAGGGATTGTGATATTTGTATAGACTGGCCGGGCGTGGCAGCAGCTCCAATGTCTAGCCCGGCGAATGCAGGTGTTTGAAAAGGATATACGGTTATTCGGGCATATTACTGTGAACAGAATTGGGCATTTAAAATTGTGCTTTACGCAAGTTTGGTATGGACTAGTATCAAACATGCTAAAAGGTGATCTTAGCAGCAATGGACTTTCTCGTCTTAACCCGATCTCACTTTGCTGCTAATGTCAACTGACAGGATCAAAACAACAAGAAAGTGATGCTTTTGACAATATACTCCTCCTTCTAGTGTTGTAGTGAATAATAACAGGACCAACGGGTAACCCCAAAAGGCAATGCAGGCTTTCAAAATTGAAATTTACCACAGATAACGTCAGGAAAATACATTCAGAGAAAAAAGGGTGCTTGTTTTTCTGTACTGTAGCGTGGCAGGCAAGTGTTTGTATTGCATATCTGCTCACTTGGCTGGTGGTGTTGGGCGACGGGGGATAGGGGGGTTTGATGTGAGTAGGAGGCCCGCCTTTTTTGTGACGGGGCAGTCCTAAAGCTTTGGCCGCCCACACCACACACTGACATGTCTTATGCAATACTCGGGTGCCCTAGAAGCATATCTGTGACTTGTCACCCCTCTTCCAACAATCCAACATGCAATCCAGTATTGAACACACTTTTGTCTCAATCTTTATTTTAGCAGAAACTGAGGATAATACTATAACAGGGAGGGAGGAAAAAAAAGACAAAAAAAAGTAAGGGTGGGGAGGGTGTTCATATCAGAAAATTACTTTTACATTTAGCATGAAATATCGATTCTAAGTGATCGGTAGTCTGGCTGTTCGTGATAATAAGAATCAGAAAATATGAACCATTGCTTACGTTTTGCTAATCTAGTTGTTGAATGTGGGTAGCACCAAAGATATTTTAGTCCCTGTAGCTGTGTGCTGAAAAACTGCTTGCATTCATTCACACAAGATACAGGTGTTGATAATTGGATTTTAACTCGCCCCATTTTTACGCTCTACAGTTTTGTGTATTTTGTATGTACATATGTGATGCATTAGTTAGTTGTGTAATATTATATATGACCACTAGTAAGCGTGTTGTGCCACCATCCGCCTCTGGGTGTCTGCATATCTACTGCTGATATGTGCCATTTGTGATTCGTGTGATAACCACCACACTTTATACAAATATACATATAATATATATCTATAAAAATTATATATATATCAAGACTCTGTCAGGTGCCTGTAGACGACCAACCTATTAATAGTAAATCTACTACTCCTACTACTACTACCTACTACTACTACTACACGATTAGCTACTACAACTTCGGTCAGTTCCACATTGAGGCAGCCCAACCCGGACAAAGCTCACACAAGCCGAATGTGATACAGCACGACCGTTTGAAGAAATCTAGTACAGCGCATCAAAACAAGAAGTCTGTGGCTTTATTAATAGAGATCCCCTATGATAAAACACAATGGCAGACTTGTGCCATCTGGACCCCTAGAGGGCATCCACCATAGAGTATGATTCTGTTGTTACCATTGATTATTCTCATTAACTAAAATTTTAAAAGCTACTGGGTTTGTGTCGCTTCTGCGCAAACACTAGGTGCTAAAAGACTATTGAGGCCAAATCTGTTGTCGTCAAGTTAGGGCAACAGACTCTGTAAGTCCTGCGTAATCCCACATGATTGTGTACTTTGTACTCGTTGGTTCATTTTCCAGCAAACTTGTGGGGTACTGCAGAGAGTTAATTCGGTTTCATACACATTATGATGTTCATTACCATTGTCATTTTTAGTGCATTTCACACATCTAAAACAAATATCTGTATCTATAAATTAACAACATTGTCATTTTTAGCGATGTAAAACTTAGCCAAAATAAGACAGGGTTTTTTCTGAAAGGGCACCAAAGTGACTGTCAGTATTATTGTGTCGGGATAGCTGCTAGTTTTCTGCTAGTGTCATTGATTTAATTTTGTGATCATGTTTGCCACTTGTGACCTTTGCTTGACAGATTCCGACCTTCGACCATAATTCAAGGTCAGGTCGACCCAAACCAAGCCACTCAACCTACTGGACCAAAGTTACCAATGGAGCATTGTGCATTCCTCAAAGTGTAACCCAGAGCAACTGCGTTCTTGGAGCGTTTCTAACATATCCAGTCACTTTGGTGTTCTGTCTTGGGATGAATTGTGATTCTACTGTATAAAATTAATTGTAACTTAAAACAAAAAAGGAAGAAAAATATGGAAAAAAAGTACTTTGAATCTGTGAGTGTAATGATTCTCCTCAGTGGATTTGCTATATGTAAGTTAGGTAGCTAACTGCTGAGAGCGTGACTGTGAAGGTGAACAGTGGATAGCACTGCACAGCTTGGCTGTCTTCAAAATGCACAAACATCATAATCAAAGACTATTGAAGCATTGTAGCACAGTGTCTTAATTTTACTGTCTGGTGTGCATGCCATTAACCGGTCGATATTGTGAGTTAGCTAAGTTTTTGTTAATAGGTACTTGCCGGTGTACCTCTGTTTTAATACTTGTGTCTTGTGTTCTGTATTATGACATAATCTATGCCCGAGATGCCATAAATAGGGTAGGAAATTTCAAAAGGGTTGGATTTGCGTGGGGGGCCTCAGCAGGCTGATCAATGCTGGAGCCCGTTAATCATTAAGAATCTCAGTAAAAGATGCCTCTCTAAAACGGACAAATCTAACGAAAAAAAAGAAAGATGTGGTGATACAAAACCATGACATCATCTTATGTGATCTAAATCTGTGTTGTGTGTGGTAGCAGAAGCTGGGTAGGTTTCACTGCCTGCTTTTCTGTGCCACGTTGAAAAAAATAATAATGCCTCACTTATAACATACCTGGCAGGTTAATTGTAAGATTCTATCTGTGAGATCATCGCACACTTGGTATTAAATCGCTGTGTTGCGAGGAAGACAGTATTGGGCAGGTTATAGAATCAGGGCTGTGCGGGATTCCAATTTAAAGCCTGTCCTACTATTCGCCCCCCACCAACTCAATTCATACCCAGCAGCTTGATATCTTCATTCCAGCATCAGTGTGAGAAAAATAGTAATAATATCTTTAATAACGTTAATATATACAGTACTTATAATAGTTGTGTATATGCCTGTCTTCCTAACACGACAGTAAAAGGGTAACTTATTTATGAGGGTCCGTGCATACATTCATAATATTCATCAAGTAATTATTGTTCTATATATTGCTATAATTGTGCAAATCCAGTATAGACATTTTCTGACCGTGCCGTATTCATGTGCTGGAGATGTTGAACCCGATGACATTTCTGCCTGTGCTGCATTTGCTGCACCTGCAGTATTTGATGTGATAGACTTGGTCATTCCCAATGGTGTTGTCCAAAGATAACTCCCAGCAATGCCTTGTCACGGTGCTGTGGCACCTAACTCACCCACCCTTGCCTTTAGGGTAAGGGTGGTGGTGCCCTATGCATGACTTGTGTTCTCTGGTTTTCCACCCTGTCAACGAAAAATACAATTTCAACCAAAATCCCACCTTGAAAGTCTCAAAACTTTACAAAAATCGTTTTTATGTATGTAAAAAATGAGTCTCGAGTGCCACGGACAGTGTCAGTCATCTGCATTTAGGACAGACTAATTTATCTTTAAGTAATTTATACCCATCCCATTGCTGTGTACCTAGTCCAGTATTGTAATTACCTGTCATTATACAAATGCATTAGATCCTGCCAACACCACAACAGCTATGGCTGGGAGTTGACATCATGGAAAACCTTCACTAGATTGTGTTTTTTATATATTAACTGGCAGCAGCCACTCCGAACCATCCTCCTTTCAAAGGTTTTGAACCTCTGAAAGGTGATAGTAATATTGGAAATAAACCCACAGATGACAACCCAAACCTGTGCGGAATACTGGCGGAGAAACGCCAGTCAATCCCAACACCTTATTTTCATTAGGGGAAAAAATGGTGGCTAGTCACGCAGAATGCTCGCTTTTTGGACCTCGTTTAATTTTTTACTGTATTCTTTTTAGTCATTTGGGTCACTGTTACCTTTTTGAAATCAAATTCCATGCCATTAATGTATGTAAACTGTGTATTGATATTGCATTCATATCCAGCTGATGATACTGTCACTGGTCCTGCTGTGTTTTTGTTCTTTTTGTCTTGTTTCAATAACGGGGTTTCTGTCTTCAGGCTGTATTGTGCTATGGAGCTGCCTTGAGAACTGAATTTGTTTTTCATAGAAAAATCCACCGGTCGCCGCACTAATCAGAAAGTTAAAAAAAAAAAAAGGTGTCTTGGACTAGAATTGTCTGGTAGTAATCATGGCCTTAGTGGTTCCATCAGCAGCTCAAGGCTAGGGTAAAAACAAAATTATAATAATTTTTATAAATATTTAAAAGGAAAAAAAGTAATTCCCTGTATTTAGGTTAAACCTGCTTAATTGACAAGCTCGGGTCACCGTCCTATACTTGGTGCAGGCATATTAGCCATGAGCCGATACATACATTACAGGCCCCTGTTTTCTCGACCTCCGCTTGTAGCCATCTCTGCTACTGCTACTCACTTTCGGTGCTTGTTCGTGCTGTTTTTCAAACCAATGCACTCGTTTTGGAGGCTGCTCAGTCTTGCTCTCCATCAGGCATAATTGTGAGATATATGGAGACATATGCAAATCGTGTGTAGTTCCTTAGATTTTGTGTTGTACAGGTAGTGTATTAGTAACCGTGGTTCTTATGGATATATCTATATATTAATAACGATTGTACAAAGTAACTAATAATGGTTGACATAATTTTTAATCCAGGTAGCTATGTGTTTGTTACTACTCAAGGACTAATTTTATGTGAATAATAATCATGATGTGATTTTAATGTTAACAAAATGGTAATGTTTGGTAGTGTAAAATGTTTCTTGTTGGCATGTTAGTGTTGGATCGCCGATACACAGACCCGCAAAACTCCCCAAGATATATATACTTTTGGGAACGTTGTAATCTAATTACCGTATGTGGCAGATGATAGCATTCCAGTTGCCTGCAGTCTAGGGATGGCATCTTTTCTGAGGGGTGTCGATTGGGTAAAGGAAATTAAAATGAAATTATGAGATTTTTTGTCTTTGCTGACCACTGACTTGATCCAGGACAAGTGGGGGAACACTTAACCGTCCCTCTGTGCTACTTCATTGCGGGTAGCCACTGCTGGTGATCTAAGCAATATGTCTGACGGAAGTTCCGCAGACAGCGGGAAGGGAAAATTACTTGACTGCAGTTGTGGTTGTGAGAGGCAAGGGTTGCTGGAAAGAGGCACAATATGGTTTATTGCACATCCCACTGCACAAACAAAAAAGAAGAGTAATCATCTGGCCTGAACTTTTTATCTCATGAATGATGAATTTCAACTTAAGAGATCTTAGTCATTATTATGTTTGTAAATACAATGATGCACATTTGAAAAGATTGTATAGATCTATATTATACCTGGTGAACAGTATATATGTATATGTTAATCTTCTTGGGGTAAGGAATCGCTAGTTGTGGTGTAGTCGTTTATTTTATCTTCTCATCATTTATTATTATTATATGTGTGGACATATTGCCTCTGCCCAACCAGCCCTTGACTTAATATATCACTGGTTTATTCATATCTCAAGGAGTGCCTGAAGGAGATTATGAATATCAAGAACTAAGAAATATGGGAGAGAATATCATCGGCACACTTCCCATTCGTCATTCACCATATCAATAAGATGTAATTCCGCCGGCTGTTGGTTTTTCAGCTTGCGACAATCGAAACAAAATTAATGAGAATGTAGCCAATGGCTAGAAAATCCCATTCTTCTTGTTGGAACTTAAAAAAGGTGACTACCTTCGCAGTTCCTTGTGTTACCCGCCCAATGCTTTAGCACATCATATTATGACTTCTTAACATTTATTACATTGCATTACAAATATACCATATTATATGTATGTTAACGTGTATTGTATTCCTCTCTCAGCCCTGCTGTACATTGTATAAAGGAGTTATGCTTTTCTTGGTCACAATGCTATGGGTTTGTATGCGTCTTGATAATATTGATTATGATAATACTATGTAACATCGGTTGTCACCATAAATATATATGGAGAATATTAAAACTGTACTGTTAATATATTCTAGATGTTTACTGTGCTAATGAGGATAATAATAATGTTATTATTGACATCCACATGTTAATATAATCTATGAACAAACTCGAACTGGGTGTGTGTACCTCACGAGTCGAGTGCTTAAGCCATGATGTATAACACTGTTGATAACTTATTGTAGGCCGTGGGTAAACCTTAACCGTCTGACCTCTTATTGCTTTACTCGTGTCTGGTCATCTATTGCTCAAAAGTGCAGGTATTTAGTGTTTATTGGCTGTACTCAACAAGGGAGAAACAAAGAATTTTTTTCTGATGGGTTTGTAAACGCAAGCAGTGCCATTTTTTGGCTGTTGGCGTAAGCTCATTCGGCCGTCAATCTCTGGTGAAAGAAAGGAACTTGATGCTTATGATCAATCATTGAGACGTGTGTCTTTGTCATCTCAAGTAGTTCTGGTTATCAAATCTGGGTTTATGCTTAGCAAAAAGAAAGATCATTTTTTGTCAAGAGTCAAAATTCCTGTCAGCGTAGCTAAGTACTTCATGCCACGTGTTAAGATCATTGTGAATTTGCATCATGTTTTAATGGAAAGGCATCAAGTCGAAAGAAGGGAGAATTTATTTCTCACTGAATGATGTGTCGGTGACCTTAACATGAGGTCAGATTGGGTTAATTAGGTCAAGGTCAAGGACAGGGTGCTAACCAAGGAGTGCCTGGCAGACTGCTGGCGCCATTTAGTGTTCAGGAAAAAGTAAAAAAGAAAAAAAAAATTGTCTCTCGTAGATTTTAACTCTTGTTGTCATGATGACTTACAAGGATCAGCATACATTATATACGGGTGCACCACCTCGGCCCTTAGTCAGGCTACAAAGAAATGCAAAGGTGCAGAGATAGTTTAATTTTCTATTTCAAACTAAGAAATTTCACACAAAAGTGGTTCAAGGATCTGTGCAGTTAATCTATTCCCTGTTGATATTAATGTCATGTGCCATAAGGGATATTCTAAAGGTAAAGTAATAATGTTATCCTAGCATTGCAATCTGGCGTTGTATTATGCTGTATTTTGAAACCGTACGGTTCCTAGTCAAGGTATATGCAACGTTCCGGTTGTTCAGCTGCCCTCCTTCTGCAGTGGATATCTGCATTTTCCTCTCCAGCCCGAGATCAGCCACCGTACTTATAACACTGAGTCGTTTAGCATTGTATTGTTTATGTGTCAGTTGTATTAACTAGTATCAAAATCATAAGGTGGATGGTAGCTATGCATTTCAAATCATGTCCACTCCAGTATTTTATCCGTAGATGGTCAAAGTCAAGAGAGAGAGAAAAAAGTTAAACAAACACAAAAGATAAAAAGGAAAACAAATTAGGATAAAAAAAAAAATGTATTTTCTAAGTCATGAATACGAGCCTAACTATCCGGTGCTACGTTCTGCCAACTGACTCAAGACTTACTGATTAGGGGAGACAGTCTTGGGAACATTTCGACAGAACCACACGTGGCTTATTAACAGAGAAACCCTATTTTACTCAAAGTTGACAGCCAGAGGTCACCATTATTGTAATGTTGGAGTACTGTAATTTTTTTTATAGATTGCCCTTTCTCGCGATCGAAAAAAAAATTAATAAGGACCCAAAGCAAACCATGGAAGATTCACCTCTTATGTGCCAGGGGAATCTGATGGGAGATTGGAAAGTTGTTGCCATGGTTCTAAGTTACCACCGAACTGATGAATGTGAACATGCTCAGTGTTACTATGCCTTTGTCACTCCGTTCCTGGGCAGATAGAAAACAAAACGATTGACATATCCCATCTCTGCTGAAAGTGAAAGATACTAAATTATTCCAATCAGTAAATAGCAAAAAAATAAATTGATAAAAAAAAAACAAGGAAATGAAAAGTGATGTTAACTTGGAATGGTAGAAGAAATGTGTTAATGATGAAAAACCAAAACCATCCACAAATGTGCAAGTGTGATAATAATTTATAATGCCATAGCAGATATTTTATCATCCCTGAGTTCAATCTCCAGATACTGTATTTTGTATTCCGGTGCAAAGCATGCAAATAACTGCGATCAGCAACTCAAAGATGTCTATGTTTGAAACCACTCATATAACTGAACATGAAGGATAGTGGTTATGATATAAAGTATATATGAACTACCTGTTGATGTAACTTATCCAATGAGATTTTCAAGTATGTTGTATTATCTGGTAAGGTTATAAAGTCTTATACTTATGATGTTAGAATAGTAAAGTCATGCCTTCCACACTGTACCAACCTTTCTCGCGGTATACATACATATATTATAAATTATATACAAGCGTATATAACAATATAAAGTCTTGCCAAGTCATCAATGTGGTTAGCTTGAGATACGGACAAACTTTTCTCGTTCGCAACAAAATTCTCATACAATAACTTTAAAAAACTGTGCCTCTTTTTTTTCATAAACCGAGGGCTTCTCTGTAGATATAAGTGTATTCTTCATGTTATCAGGAAGCGTGCTTTATTTTCCTTGGGATTTTATTGATTTGTTGTTTTTCCAAGCTAATTTTTAATTTCCATTCGGGTGCTGGGCAAAGAAAATTCATTGTTTCCTTTGTGACTATCCGTTGGCACTTTCAGCTTACACTTTAACCCCGTATAATGCTTGGTTTGAATTTTAATCCTCTTTAAACGAGGAGGTGGCATAATGTATAGTGCAATACGTGATACCCGGAATCCACACGACTTATTCAAGTAAAGGTGCAACGTTTTAACGATGAATTTAATTAGGAGATATTGGATGGTGAACAACTACAGACTTTGTACTATTCCTATATTTGCTGTGTTTTGTGTAGAGGAAATAAAGATCTCGTTAAGTCAAGTTCGGTGTTATGTTTTCTCTACCATTCCCTTCCCTTAAATCAGGGACAATCAGTAGACTTGTCGCTCCATGTTTTTCGAATATTCTTATTTAAAAAAAAATGGGGTGTTGCCATTAAATTGCGACTCATTTATCTTACTATGCAACTGATGATCATTCTCGCATTGAATATATGAAGTAATTATGTTATATTATTGGAACGCGGAAACCCCCAAGCTTTGGCTAACGGCCCACCTACCACCGCTATCACAATGTATCGTCTATAGTAACTATATATGTATGGCAGAAATCTTAGATCTAAATATCAACTCGACACTTCATTTTCTCTATAAGTCAACGTAGACCTATGGAGTCTATAATGTAAGATACATTTTAAAAACTACGGTAAATATACATGTATTGCTAAGATGTTTTTAAATAGTATATTTCAAAATAGATCCAGGGGATAAAGGCTAATCCCTCATTGCATTTCTAGCTGAGTCATTGCATCATACAATATATCGCAATCGTCCATTGGCAATCCGTCAATTGTGAAACTACGTCACTCGAAATATAGCCGGTCTTGAGGTACAATAATATTATTGTTAGCAAACCTACCTAAAATTACATTGAAACATTTTTTCTTCAAAATCATAATTAGTCAACGTAGCGGATATATATGTCAGAACGCAATCTTGAAAATACTAGTACGGTATTTGTTTTTATTGATAAGGCAAATCTAATCATTTTACAATCTTAATTCTTTGGGTAATGGCACTGGGTTAGATCAACCCTTGAGGGAGGGTTACTGCCAACCGGTTAAAAAGTATGACCAGTTAACCAGTACAGTTCTATGGATCTACCAGATTTTAGATTAATGAAATAAGAATACCGGTTAAAAAAACGACTAAAACTATGTACCGTAATTAAAGTTCCAGTCTGCATGTTTTAATTTACACATCCACTGCCAAACACTGTAAATTAAAGTATGCAGACTGGAACTTTAATAAGATATTTAATTTTCCTATTTTTATTTGCATTTACTTGCCCGCAAATGAGATAATAAATGAATTGCAAACAATTAGGCCTAATGGATAAAGGGAATAGTGCTCATGGTGGTAAAAGGTTAGTTAAAAAGATAGAATTCCTGCCACCATAAACAATCCGCCCCGCCCACCCAGGATCTGCTCCGTTTGTGACAAACACACCCGCTAGGTGCCAGCACAAGTGCGCGACCGCGTGACCTTCACCTTGCCCGCGTGATGAGTGCCATGGAGTTTTGGCTGCGGGTCGTGGAAAACTTTGCTCGTGTAGAAAATAACCTCAGCTCATAGTTGAATGGCGGTACTGACGTCATTTTGAAGACACGCTGATAGGCCGTTGGTGGTGGGCGCTGTCTTATATGTCCGACCTTCACGGCTTCGTTACTACGTATAGACTTCTGATACAACTCGAAGTAAACCACAACATTCAACAAGGGTAGACACCACTGACTGTCTTGGGATCTGTCTCCGACCTGCAGGTTTGTCCACTTACCATCCTCTGGCCACATTTGGCATCACTCTCACCGGTCAGCTGGTCAGCTGGTGGGCTTAGATGTCGGTGCATCTGATTCGGATCTGATTACAGATCATGGGTCTCATACTATCCGTGTTTGTTTAATTATTAACCCAGTCATCTTTAGACTTTACAGAATAACGATACAGTTGAGACTTGAGTTGACTCTTTATTTCTTGATAGATAGAGAGAGCTACACCCCGGAGCAGGGTTCGAGCCATATTATAGGCTACAACTGGCTAGTTTCTTGAATGATTGGCCTTGCCTTGGTGATGTATTTGTAAAGTTGCCGTGCTTTTCAACAATTTGTGAATAATGAAAATGAAGGGCCTAGGCAGAGAATCAGAATGGATAACCAGATGATATATGACATGATATTAATTATTATATTACGGTATGTAATAGCTCTGGGATAACCAAACCAAGGCAAAGCCAAGAGAACCATTTCTCTATTACTAATATATTTTTTAAATCATATCTCGTGTCGGAATAATTGTAAAAATAGATCGGGAGGATTTTTAGAATTACCACATGTAGCCAGGTTGAGCTTATTTTTAATCCTTAATCCAACCCGATATTCTTGGTTTGACTACGACCGGTTTAGATCCTCTATACCTTTTTGTGGACACTACAAACTATATATAGGTTGCCGTGGACCGGTTTAATTTCTAGATTATCAGTAAATGTAAAAATCATTAATGGCCTTTAAAGAATGCCTTTGTAAGCTGTTAGTTTACACTGTATAGCTCTGTATCCACCCCTACCACTGTCTTTGCATTATCTACTTGGAAGGATTTATAAAAACATGTATTTTATTGTATCGGACAATACGTCCAATTTCAAATATGACGGCGATGGGGATATATACTCCTACTGGTATATGTTATAAATGTTGTTTTCTCTTGGTTTCCATATAAACCTATTATGAAGAGTTAATTAAGTCTTTTAGTAATTTAATTGGCCCATCAGTAATTCAATAATTCATCCACTCCTTACTTTAGACGCAGCTCAAAGGCAAAGACCGTCACACTGTCTATACAATCCATTACGGTATATGCAGTATATATTTTTTTTTGTTCAAAATATTTATTCAGGTAAAGTCATTTTTACATTGGTCTCGTATTTAAAAATCAATTCAAAACCACTTGACATTCGACCGACCAGACGATGGAACGTACTATAATTACTCTAAACTCTATAGAGTTGGCTGAAGGATTAACCATTCTTGTCTCTCGTTATTTAAACATGGTGAATATAAGCGCACAAACAATCTGTTGTTTGCGCTAAAACCATAAAATGTTCATCAAAACAAATTTAATTATGTTACTTAACGTGTGAATGTTTGTGCCCTTGGCACCCACAATAACTTGCACCGGTTCAGTTCCTCCCCATTTTATTTACAATAGTTGGCTTCTTCTATACTATAGACTAATAGACTAGTGGTTGTTGGTCGCGCGCCAGACAAGAGCCATTCGAGTGTGAGACATGTTTTGAACTCTAGGCATTTCTGTATATACTATATTGTTATACTATGTATTATATACATCATCGATCCATGTATACATAAAGAAATAAAATAATGCGTGTATATCGATATATATTTATTGAAGCTCACCCCCCCCCCCCTTCCCCTCCCCGACCATCACCACTACTACTCCTCTCTCCCTTGCCTAATCTCCTTTCCCTATCTCTCCCTCTCCCCCCCCCCCCCCTTTCCCCCTCTCCACACTCTCCCTCCCCCTCTCCTCCCCCCCCTCTCTCTCTCTCTCTCTCTTTCTCTCTCTCTCTTTCTCTCTCTCTATCTCGACTCTCTCTCTATCTCGGCTCTCTCTCCCTCCCTTCCTGACCCCGTGGAAAATGATATGGCCATTAATAAGTAATACTCTTTCAAGGTGCCCTACATTCTTTCTTATTTGATCATTGACGAGCATGTTGGCGCTACACTATTATCTCTTCTGTACGTAATGCCAGATAGTATATATATATAATACATCAAGTTTTTCGAGTACTTGCAACTCAACTATTAAGTTCTATAAAAAATGGCACTCATCAGTGGAAGAGCTGTCATCATTGTCAGAGGTGATCAACCACTTGTATTAACATCAGCAATAAAGAATGTTTGAATTGAATTGAAGCTTGTCATTACCGACAACCTTCTTTTGTATCAAGTGGAAATATTGAATACTTGATCGATCCATAGATTTGCCTTCATGAAATGGTACCGAATAATTAAGGGCATGCAAGCACACAACTATCAATAATTGGTAATAAGGTACCTGCATGTTTGTGGTTAGAAGACTTATTTCATTAGAATAGAGCTGGCTAGCTTTGCTGTGTCTATCCATAGCCATTAATTCATGACCCGGGGATCAAAAACTTGCTATTCATGACTGGATATTAATGGTTTTACCACTCACTATCACGCACTCAAATAGGAGTGTTATTAGATAGTGTTATCATTAGTGGTACGCTATTGTGATAGAGGCCAACGATTCAAATCCAGGACAGGGTATTTTTATTCAAACAATCTCCCACAAGTTAACATTCCATTCACCCGTTTAATAAGTCAACCAGGTATATTCTTTTTTCACTAGTTCATTCACTCAGTCCTGTAACAGAATGTACTTAGGAAGTTTGAAAGAAAACCCATTAATCTCATTACTATAATTTGTACTGATTTAACCTTGATATATCAGTGTATCTGCAGGAATGATCCTATAGTGACATTTTCGACATTAAGGACCCTCAAGATGATGTGATTTGATCTGTTGATAATTGGTACATCTCCTTCTGTTATTTCTACCTGTTGTGTATTCTTTCCTATATTAATTCACCAATAATTATCTTTCAGGGTTAGCATTTTCTTTGAAGAAATAATTTGCAGCTAAACACCATGGAGGGGGAAGTACTCACATTACAACCAGAGGTTATAGAGACCACTAATCCACAGATGTCGGCCTTAGAAGCTGCCATCGATTTCGCTGGAGGTTGCGCCGGTAAGGATCTTATAGATGTATATATTTAACATTTAATTGATTCTCATCAAGCGGATGAGTCCTCCATCATAAGTGATATTTGTATTAAAATGTATATAATATTCCCTGAAGAAGGTTCAACTGTTAGAACCGAAACGTTGGAATCAGACTATCGAATTAACTATATGTTAATAAAAAAAACACTTTATGAAGCCTGCTGTTGTCTAGTTATGGTGTTCTACCAACTCTAATTTATATAACATTAGTGTTTTCGTGGTATGTTTAGTTTACCAAATTGTGTCTAGACTAGTCACTAAAGACAGACCCTATGTTTGGGTGGATTCAGTGGGTGGGATAAAGACTTCCTCCTTTTTGATGCTAACATTTGAAAGTCATGGATTTGCCCCTCGTGTATCTATACCTAGGAGTGTCGGGCGAAAAAGCCAGTGTTTTGCGAGTATAACCATTTGGCGTCGGTTCAACAACAATACATTTCACCCATATACGTGAACATCCAATATAATATTAAATATACAATACTTCACAATGGAACATGTTATTATCTTTTATTCAGGTGGCGTTGCGTCTGTGTATGTGGGACAGCCATTAGACACAGTGAAAGTAAAGCTTCAGACATTCCCCACTTTGTACAAAAATGCATTAGACTGCTTCATGCAAACACTAAAAACGGAAGGCGTTGTGCGGGGCCTGTATGCCGGGACGCTGCCCTCTATCGCGGCGCAGGTGGCAGAGAATTCCGTCCTTTTCATGTGTTATGGGATGTGCCAGAAAGTTGTTCTCAGGGTGAGTAAATGTATCGAGTTTCTGCTGTAATTAAGCCCCCCCCCTCCCCCACAAAAAAAGAAATAAATGAAAACAATATAGGCGTGTGTTTGGTTCACACCAGCTGAAAATAAGTTTTTGGAGGCACCAACCTCCATGCTCACCATGCAGGGCGTTACAAAATATTTTTGTGTGTTAAAAATGGTTCCTGAGATCTTCATAAAAATGGATTTATGAAATTCTGCCACTTTTCAAGTTTAAACGAGGGCATTGTGTGTATTTAATACCAATGAGATGATATTATGTGTAATAAGAGGGAGTAAGGGTTTTACAGTCTGGACGATTGTGTGGTGCTACTTGAATTAACTTTTGGTTAACCGGATAGCCCAAGGCTATAGTCTAAAATATTAGAAATAATAATTACCCCTATTAGTCTTGTTGTTACACAGTTGGAATTAATTTCATAATTGTCTCTTGCCATTTGCCATCTGTGTACTATTGTTTTCTTTACTCTTACGAAGAGTCTTTAAGAAAAAACATCAATTGACTTGACTCCCACTTTAGCTCCAATTTATAGTTTAATTTTATTTAACAAAGATTATGTGTGGTGTGTAGGGTGGAGTATCTATGTAAAGAGTATCTACCGGACCTATAATGGCAATCTGAGCAACAGTCATCGTATTATTTATTCCTTTTAACCGCATCTCAGGTGTGCGACTATATTCCCTATCGCTGCAGATATGCCCTATGCATTGTCTATGAACGAATGATGGTCATAATGATAGTGTTCGATTGTTTTACACAATTTTATTAGACACATTTTCACAACAGTGATAGGTCTCATTTGCCAAGTAAAGATTGGAAAAATACCTTTAATTTTAGATTTAGATTAAGATTTTAGACATAATATTCTATTGTTTATCCAGACTTTAGGCAGAAAGGAAGGCGATCATCTGGGTCCTCTGGGGAAAGCCACAGCTGGTGGAATGGCAGCGTTCTTCTCTTCGTTCACTTTGTGCCCCACTGAGCTGGTCAAATGTCGTCTGCAAGCCATGCAGCAAATGGTGGCGTCTGGTCAGCTGCCTGCGTCTGCCCAGGTGTAAGTTTCATTCCCTTTGAATAATAGTTGTGTGGATGACATACGATAGGGGTCTGCATTATAGTCATTGCAAATGGCTGAAGTCAGCGATGTTGTATGTACAGTAGAACCTCGCATAAAGACCACCTCTATATAGAGGAGTTTCTCTCAGTCCCGAATTGCTTTCCTCTTATTAGATTAGCCCCTCTAATGAGACCACCTCGCTATGAGACCACAAATCGTTCAGTCCCAAGGGTGGTCTCAATAGAGAGGTTCCACTGTATAATGTTTAGTTCCGGAAGTGTACATTTATGTAATAACAAATCAATTTTACACCGGAAAAGGGTGCCTCTCTTCTATAATACCATAGCTCTTCCAGAGGGCCCCTATCGAAAATGGAGTTAAGTCAAATAAGATGGAGAGTTTTCACTACTAACTGGTGGAGTAGAGGACCAACTGAACGTTTTAAGATCTTCAGAGAGACAACGATTTGAGTTGTTAAATGTTCCTTTTATTGTTAAGTTAAATATGTACTGTAGCAGTTGAAAGAAAGATGGAGTGACTACACTAGCATAAAAGGCTAACATGGTAATAATAATAAAGTAATAAACTGTGCACGCTACATGCCGCGAAGCGAGGTCATGTATCCACTCTCCTTCATGTGTATGTTAGGGTTCACATGCCACAGGTCCTCTTAACAACGATTCGATGCTTCTGCATAATTTTGTTTGACCATGAATACAAAGGAAAATACAGTGCAATAATGGTCCTGGGTAAGACCATAAAGTGCCTTTCTGTCTCTTTTCTCTGTCTCTCTCTCCTTTCTTCTCTATCTCTATTTCCTGGGTATGATCATAAACTGCCTCCCTCTCAGCTCTCCCGCCCTTGATATAACACTTCAAAGTGTTGATAAGGGGGTAAAGCAACCAATCTCACTCACTACAGTGCAATAATAAGATATAATACCATAATTATTCGGGCAAGTTTATTTTGATTTTTTCATAGAATTTGACTCCCATCAAATGTCATTCAATATTGATTTGTTCATTCTTATGCCTTTCGTTTACAAGATTTTAATAGTGCACTCTTTTGTTTCTCTAGGGGTCCATTTAGGCTTACACACCAGATCATCAGAGACGATGGTTTTAGAGGATTATTCCGCGGATTAGTACCTACATTTGCTCGAGAAATGCCGGGTTATTTCTTTTTCTTTGGCGGATATGAAGTTGCAAAAGTGGTCTTGACGCCGAAGGGAGGGAACCCGGAAGATTTAGGTGAGTTTAAGATTTTGAATTTAACATGGGAAGTCTACCTGTATTGTATGTATGTACTGAAGCTTCTGTAGTTCTCAAATGTATAGGAAGTATATTCTACCAAGAGTTATAACCCAAATTAGTTCATGTAAAAATTATGTGAAGTCCTAAGTACATAGGACTATATTGTACTGTTTTATTCCACGATTTGGCCGTGAGAGTGAAGTATATCGGAAATGCTTCACTCTCACAACCAGTGAAATATTTTTGGCTCATACGCCCCTAGTTGTTTCGGCCGCCTGGTGCGATCGGAAAGTTCGTGAAAACGTGGGCGTATTCTTACTATAGTACTGTGTTCTGGTACTGCATTGTGCACGCTAGCTATATTTTACCTTCTGTTATTGTTAGATTAGATCAACTGTCCCCTATCAGTAACAGCTGGAAGACCAGCATGTCTACCCTGTTCTCAACCATTATTCCTTTATGTATTAGATTGGCAAATAAAGTATTTTCAAATCGAATCAAATGTAAGGATAACATGGTTACACTAGCCATTGATACATATACAATGATTTTATTAGGACTTTGTATCTGTTGTATTCGTGTTGAAACACCTAGAACCGTATAACCAACACGTTTTGAGGATAATCTGATATTACAATGATTTTTTTTTGAGCATTTTTTTTTATTGATGCTCTGTATTCGCTCTCTCTTCTGGTCTTGGCGAATAACCATTGTTACAAGTCCTAACGCGTGTTCAAGCCTAGATTCATAAAAATATGTTTAAATATATATTTCAGGACCACTTAGAACAATAGCATGTGGAGGTATAGGAGGCATGGCGCTTTGGGCGTCCATTTTCCCAGCTGACGTCATCAAATCAAGGGTACAGGTCTCGCCGCCAGAGGGTGCACCCAAAAGTTTTGTCCCCCTTCTCATATGGATCGCTCGTCGTGAAGGTAGGTTTATGGTCAGGTCTCGTTGTTTTTATTTTACATTGATTTTTACTATTTAATAGGTAAAAAATAAATTGGTGTGTATTCCAGTTCCCCCCACCACACCTTGAAAAACAACCCCCACCCCCACCCCACCAAACAAATTGTTTGACCATGCCTGATTTTCTTTTTTACAAAAAAACCCTAATAATTAAAGCAGGCTATCATAAAGCACATTTTCCTTGTTTAAAACAACTATGGCTATAAAATTGACATTTTTCAGTACCTGGAAGCTCCTGGTTTCCTAATAATATAAAAAAAAGTTACCCCCTACCTAGTTACCAGATCACTTCGGGGCCCACCCAGCTGAGCCCACCCAGCGCTTTAGATCGCTCGGCCACCTCAGTTCACCCGCCACTAAAGATACGTTCAGTGGCTTATTCATAACGAGTATAGATGGTTAAATTGTGGAGTAATATTGAGTCTGAATGATCGTATGTCAGTGAAATTATTATGTTCTAGAAATAAGTACGCCCCCTACAAACCTTGGTTTTCGGATCAAATGGGAGGAGAAAGGACGATTTTGCCAGATCCTAGCATGGACGTATAATCTTTTACAGTTCCTGATTCCAGTCACCTCCATTTATTGGCACCCCACCAAACAAATTGTTTGACCATGCCTTTGACGAGCAAAAGCGTGCCAAAAAATGGAAAGAAAATACATTTTAGAAATTAAAAGTCCTTAGTATATAATTGGAGTATGAAGAAATGAAAGGGTGGTGGGTCCCTTCTACCTTCTGTCAGCCTCCCCCGGACTGCCCTGAATATTGTTTGATCATGCTTGGATATTAAACTTCTCACTGTTGTTTCTCCTCTGCTAGGTGTTGCTGCACTCTACAAAGGCTTGGGACCGACGTTACTCAGAACCTTCCCTGCTACTGGCATGTTGTTCCTCGCTTACGAAACGACCAAGAAAGTACTTACGAACGTTACGAGCTCATAACATCTTCATACCAAATCTTCCTCGAAACTTGTATGGCAATCATTTTGATTTATTGTAGTTTATAGAATTATACTAAAATAGGTGCTTCAAATTAAAAATATAATCGCAATTTTCTTTGGATATTTATGTCAGGATTCTGATATTAGATATGAGAATTCCCGTGTTTCGACCTGAATTTTATATATAAAATTGTAATTGATGTTTGTTTTACTTGGCAAACTTTATTAGAATTGATTGACCATCTGCAGCCATGTTATAAGAATCTCCTTTAGAGTCAGTACTTTAATGTGGTATGACATCGTTGTGGTAGTTCCTACATCGTTTTAACTTCCATACTAATAATGTAATGGGAGCTGTCATTGAAGCTGGTATTCCACCCAACCCGATTTTGTAATCGGGTGGACAAGGTCCATCGGACTGTCTTCCGATAATATTAAACATGTTAAATATAATCGGATTGATATTGGTTTCTCATCCAATGAGCCTTTTCACATTAAACATCATGCAAGCTATCATTATTTCGTGTGCATGCTTCACCAAAATGAATTCATCTGGGGGTAAAAGCGGTTGGATGAGAAGATGGGTTTTGGTGGAATCCTAGCTTTATGTAGATAATCTCCAGTTGAATATGTAACTGTGTTACATAGTTCTGTGAACAAAGGTACTTAGCAATTGTTTTACATTACCTTTAGAATTGTGTTCTTCATGTATTGTGCTTCCGTCACAGTATTAATTTAGGGTTATCACGGCACTGTGTGTGTCAGGGAGCATTTCAGGCAAATGCCTCAGGGCTGTTATCTAAACAGTATTCATGTCTGTAAACCTCAAATGGGATATCGCCAGCAAATGTTACTTCTATTGACTGACATAAACATGTAGCGCTTGTGGAGTTAACGCAATTGCCACGAGCAATTTTGTATCAGTGGTTTTACGCAAAGTCGTTAAAAGTTATATTTCATATTTTTTCGCTGTATGTAGCGAACGAGAAGAAGGTTATATAAGGAACATTTTTTTGGCATCTGGCAAGATCTTCCTTGTGCCTTATTATTACATAAAGTTAAACTATAATTGATGCTAAATCCGCCGGTGCTACGGCACAAGCTATCCCCTGAGCAGTTGGGAGGTTACTTCCGGGGATCTTTGATGTTCAGGGAAATTTTCCCACTTTTCCCAAATATTTACTCAATATAAATATAACCTTATTTAAAAGGTTGTTTCTGAAGTTGTTCCTAGTGGAACGCGTAGGTTTCTTAACTCTTTTTCCCCTTAGTTTTGTCAAATCTTTTTCGAGTGGAAAATACAGGTGTCTCAAAACTTTTCAGTGAAAAGCTTATATTTCTTATCTAAACAATCAGATTAGGTTGAAAACCGTTTCAAGTGTCTGATCAAAATCATTTTGAATGTGTTCAAATTATTCAAATTTATTCATAAACCTTCCACATATCACGCGTATTAATTTCGGGTTTGATTTCAACCGTTCCTAATTTGGCTACAGGGTCATTCGTTGAATGAATGACATACGTCTGATACAGTATTGATTTTGTTTACTCTCCCATCTACATCCAATGTTTATAAATACTCAGAATCTCAGATTTATATGCAATGATTCTGCCCTTGTGTTGGGAACAAAACTATATTTTTCATCGAGAATCTTAGAACTTTGTCAGTATGAATATGGCGAAGTATAGTTGTATGAATCGACATTATTTTTATTGCATTTGCATGACATTTGAATGTAACATTCTATAGAAGTTGATAAAGGGCAAATGTGCTCGAAACGTTCGACCCCTAAAAGAACAAAATCTTTTGATATTAAAAAGAACAAAATCTTTGGTTTTGGAATAAACATAAGATTTATTGCACGTTCAATACATAATAAATTCGATACACACTGTATAAAAACTTTATCAAAATTGTTGTTTGTAGAATCAGTTGTCAACATCAATCACAGCTGAATTCAATCCTTATCATTGTTCTCATGCTACTGACACTTAGTTTCTAAGTTTCCCGTCTTTGTTCCTGCTAATCCATGAGAACAAATTCATTTGTTCTTATTGAACATCATTTATGTTCTTATTGAACATCATTTATGTTCTTATTGAACATCATTTATGTTCTGGGTTTGTTCGGTGGACATTCTGAACATAATGTAAATCATACAGGTCAATGAATATATGTCATAATAATGGAGTATACAAATTATGAAAATTCGATATCAATGTTTTAAGAAATAAATGAATTGATACAAAACCAACTTCACTATCTCTTCGTATAACTTTGTCAACTATCTGATCAGTAAAACATCAATTATTCATGATGAATCAGTATCACGTTAATCTGGGAGTTATATATGCTTTAATCACCTGTTTTATAAGATCATTAGAATATCAACAAATCATTATCACTTTCATCTGGAAGTCTTGCTTTAAAATGATTAAATAAGGTAGCCATGTGCCTGTAGTATATATATATAACGGCTACCGCTACCCATATGTTGGATTACAGCTTTTCTAGAAGTAACCGTGCGTTATGTTAAGTATATAGTTACCACCTCACATTGTTTATTATAAATTGATATGCAAAGATCTCTTGGGTTGATTAAACTGTCACACGTAACTGATTTTCTTATGAAATTCGAATAAACTTTTGAATTTCGCTTTGTAACTGAAGAAATGAAACAAATGTAATGTGATTTTCACACATGTGTATGGATACAAGACAGAAGCGTATATTCATATCTAAAGGATTAAACAACTGGTAATCGACAATATTAGATACACAATTTTGCTTCAGATTTTACTCCAACTCTGAAAGAGCTTAACACCCCGCATGTACTCTTGATGATAATTCCCATTATTTCACAATTCGCGTAGAAAACTTGCAATAACATGCAGGGAATATTTATTTTAAATTAGAAGAAACTTCGGTGCAATATATAAAGCTCACACAGCAATATCACGATGAGCTCAATTCTAATGCAGATTCTATATCGCATTCAAAATATAAGCATTTAATTTGATCACAGTATCAAAAGCTCAAATGATATCTAATGGCAATGTGGCCATTCTCAGTAAGGTACTAATCGATATGCAGAAATTGGGACATATCACTTGGGGAAGTAGGAGTCATGCAGCAGTATCGTTTGTGGGACCTGATTGCAGTTAATACTAAGACAGCACCATATTATATGCAATATGAAATGACATAGATATACAAGCATCAAGTCTACTATGGGATTCGACCATGAATCTCATTGTGGGGAAAAGGCACAGATATAAGTCTTTCCATGTATATACATGCGTTTTAGACCACCATTTCCATTTTGCCACTAGTCAACCAGAGGTATGAGTTTTTTTGTCAGATCGTTAGCTGAATGTATGAAAGTCATGTGTAAGCAGAGATACATACATATTATATATATGATATTCACACCAAAATATTTCTTACAGATATTCCACGTAGCTTCCTTGCCCAGTGTTGAATATGTACAGACCACAGGAGCTATATTTGCACCGGGCATAAACGTGAAAGTCAAATGAGAGATTAAACTTAGTCTTGAATTATATACAACTATAAGACTCGTCTCCCTGGCCGCTTTATAACCCGTAGTGAACACAGCTAACATTGCACGAAAGAAGTTATGAAATTCAGAGGAATTCTGACAAATTGATATTAGTTGGTACACGTGTACAAGTAAATGATCATTTCCACAATTATTTTGTTTTAAATGTGTTTCCATTCTTAGGACATAAACAGAAAATGTATCTAGTATAACATGATATGCAATTATTCCATCTGGGTCATTCTGAAAAAAGATGCTCCATGAGTTATTTGATATTAATCTTTTCAATTCATTATGGCACCATTTCGCCTTTTGTATTAATTCCCACCAAAAGATTAGTTCTACTGCACACACAACCAACATTATAAGCAGTTGCCGCTGGTACACTCTCTTAAATTTACAGTATATTGAGTGATATGGCTCACTTCAGATTGCACAGACTATCCACATTAATTAGTCTAAACTGGGAGATATAGAATGTCCTGGTCTAAACCTTTAGTTAGTTACGTCATTGGGGAAAACGTGAGCTCCACCGCAAAGTCATCGTGATAATGCGTCCACCTGGATGGCTTGTGTGGATTATCCAGTTCTTCCCGTCCCAGTCTTAGGCTGAAACATCAAAACTCATGTTAGATTTGAAGAAAGATAGATCTGGCATTTGAGAAGTTGCTCTCCCCCATCCTTGGGTTGAGCGTTATATGGATTCAGACAGTGAGATCTAAAACATACCACGCAAGTAAAACACGTCTTAAAAGTACACGTACAGATTGTTCTCTTTTTTTAAAAATGATTTTAGATATTCTCTTCGTACAGTTGTGTATCATTTTACATTTAATGTTGCTACCCCGCTGCCTCTTTGGCACTTACATCAATAAATCATGAGAAAATAATCTTTGTCTCTGTATCTTAAACCTACAGATAATTTTGTTCCATTCTTGGGTTTTCTTCTCCCTAGCTATCACCGTATGGTTTGGCACACGCACATATTTTAATATCAGCTATGATAGTCTTATAACAATACAGCGTTTTTACCTCTTCACCAGACAACTCCGACTAACTTATGTTGACTGTCTCTTCCTTGAGTTGACAACATTAAAATGATGGGAAAGCGGGGATGACTTAATTTAGGAAGTAATGTGGTACAAAACACTCAAATATGAATTAATTTGTTACCTATCCAGAACCACACATTTCAGCTAACGGTGAAAGATGAATCAAACAATAATAAAAGAGGTTATAAATACCTGTTTCCTTCGACAAATGACGTATAGAACCAGAAGTAGAAAGCACATTTGTCATAGCCTTTAGGAAGCCCCTGAAAATTGATACAACCGAGTCAATCAACAACGTCTAATTATAACCTATCTTTATTTGATATATAATATAATAACGTCCCCATGCGCAATAAAGTCAGAGTCAACACGCGGATCCTAGAGTTGTGTCCCGTTTATTTCACCCATAGAGAGGTGTTCGACTGGAACAATTACGCCTCGGGGATCCAGATTTCCGTCACATGGTAGCAAGAGAGGATGACACATCGTTTTAAAATTATAACATTACAATGTTAGAGTATCTATAGAGCCACTAGATATGGAAATGGAAATTATATTAAAAGATTTAATTACTCACCGCGGCAAAAAACATGATTTTGACGTCGTTGATCAGGTCAGGTTTATCCTCTAAGTTTATTGTCAACGTACTTGTGCTGGAGTGAAACTTGGTCTAAAAAGAGTGAATTATCAGGAACCATCATTAGATTTCAAGTGTCTAAATGTAGTGTTGGAGGACCGACCGGCTGTAAAAGGTGAACTATAGATACAGCCAGGTAAAACATCTTAACAACATAGGTCCAAGAGCATTCATTGAAAATATTGGTAACTTATAAATATAATATTTGGTTACGTGTTGGCTGTCCCGAAGCGCTACCATAACTGAGGTTTTGCCTCATACCCACACGTCCACAAAATATAAAAAATATTTTGTACTGAAACTCCATCTCGATGTATACCATAAGGGAACAGAGAATATTCTTATAGCAAGAGGATCAATGAACATTACTATTTACTCGACAGGTATAATGAACTAAAGGTCCAATTACCTTGCAGCCTGCTTGATCACCAAGGCTAAATTCCCATGCCTTATCAGGCATAATGATCTTCATGGACATATTATTGCCATTCATTGTTTGCTGACCTGGGTTATGAAATATTAAAATCAAAACATTTATTTCAATACATTTATAATCTTATGTGATTATAACTTCATTTCATATCTTTGATTTAATTTCATTCTATAACTTCTTGCATTTCGATACTGTTATCGCATCGTATGCTACATATATTTATGTATTATTTCATGTTTTAGTTAATAAACGGTAGTTAGTGTTCACAGACTTGAATGATAAAACATTTACCTGGAAGTCCATAAATTGTAATTGTGTTTAACAAAAGCTTCTTGGGGGCTGGCAGCTGCATCCCTAATTCATTCTTGATTTTTTCAAAATATCCAACATATCGACTCTGAAATGATATTGAATTGAACAATATGATTACCTAAAGTAACCGAGAAAGACAGGGAATTCCCGCTTGAGTGGAGAAGTTATAATCGAAATGACTAGGAACATAATTGTAGAATAATTATCTCAACAACACTTACTTGACTTGGTGTCTCGACGCCTTGGAACTTTTTACCAACTTTTAAGTCCGTTCTCCTATCGCCAAAATAACCAAGACTCTCCTGAAAATGACCAAATAAAGATAAGATAAGAGGTTTTTTATTTGTCTAATGGACATAAGCATAGTGTTTATTATAGTTTTTTTTTACCAAATGGTACATAATTTTCACTTGTAGTTATTTTATTGTCGGAGAGAATGTGCAATGTGATAACCTATTGGAGAGATGGAGATCTTTCAGAACTAATGTAGTAAAAACTATTTAAGCGAAAGTAAAACTAGTAAAAATTATTTAATGATGTGATACTTAAAAAAATATATTAGAAAATGCATATAGATTTCCATAGGTCCCTGAGAAATCTGACTAGACTAAACAAGTGGTCCATGGTGGACATAAAAATAAAATAAATTCATATAAAATAATGGTTATCTCAAGATTTTACCTCAGCCTTGGAGAACTCTCCACTTTCGATTAACCAGGTACAAATAATGGTTCCTGTGCGTCCTTTACCTCCCTTGCAGTGCACAGCGATTATGTTTTGAGGGTCGGCCTTCATCCACTCACCAGCAACGCGTGCGAATCCCAGCAGTTCACTGGATGATACACAAAATAAAAATAGTTAAAACAATTGAATTATTTCTGAGTATCAAAATAAAGAGTTACATTTTTAACATTATGATAATATACTTGGTAATAATAAAGAAAGAAACTCTGAAGAGATGAAGCTAATCGATTCTATTGAAGGGGAAGACAAAATTTGATCACTGAATGAAATCTCTAAAACATAATCTTAAGAACGAACTTTTTAATCTAAACTGATTTGAAGGATCGAGGGTTGAATCATGCGCGGATAAAACAATAAAAGTAAAGGGAAAATGCAACAAAAGCGGGTGATATAAAGAAATATTAACTGCACACAACTGAACAAAACAAAATTCAGAAAACACAAAGCAATTATAAATTCTTTAAAAAAAAACCCAACAGACTATTTGATTTAGACTCAAGTACTATGAACATTGCCCATGTGCGGGGTGGTACCTTCAGGGTCACAACAGGACAATGGATAGGTACAGAGACGTGGGTCATTTATGGGGAAGATTTCACAAAAAAGCAACTAAACACTGCTATGACAATTAAATCTACACCGATTATTTCTGTCATAGAGAACTAACACGATGTCCAAGCGACAAACTATAACCTCTTACCCATGCCAAGACCTCACAGGATTCGATTAGAATTTTACTTGCATGGCTCAATTAAACCAAGAAGATTCGGATGCGATGACAGCAATGTCGACGACTGTCGTTAAAGTGTGAAGAGAAACATATTATACTAGGGCACAGACATGGTTCATTACATCCATCTGAACTATTCAGTGTATCTCTACTATTTCATTGCTGAAAAAAAATATAATATAAAAAACATAGTACTTACTGCAGTTTTGGAACATTGTGGTCGTCAATTCGAATTCTTTCTACCCGATTACTAAACAGAGTTTCGTCGTACATTCTCTCACCTGGGTAAAGAATAGATTGATGAAGGCAAACCAGTTTTTTTTTTCAATTATGTCTACACTTTTGCGGCATTTTTTATTTAGAAAATGTTTTAGATTCCCTTTATGAGATACATATTCACCATAGTGATGTATTATCTTTGATTTAATGTCTAATGTCACGGATGAAGTGATTGGTACCATAGTTCTCACTACCACAAATTAATACTTACTACATAAGTTGAAGACTTTGTAGTGATCCGTGTGCTTGGTGTCCAGGAATCGCGCCACTTCCTATGGATCAAAATAAATTGGACTAGTGAGGGTTTGTTTAGATTTGTTCAAAATAATGACTCGATCGTTATATACTGTTTTTTGTTGTTTTATTGAGATAACAGTATGCCCAATATATGATATTCTACACCAACTGGACTATTTCTTCAAGTAAGATGACTTAATTGGATGCCTCATTTGAGGTATGGAACCTACCCGGATTGGATTTCTGTACAGGGACATAAATCCTTTGGATGGGAATGACATTGCAATCACTCTCTCTGAAAAAGTAAATGAATCACTAATTAATTATAAACAGTTATAATACGTTTACGAAGGTAATTAATTCCTAATCAAATACATTATTACTCCAACAAAAACATTACTATAGCATTGTTGTAAATTAGTCTGTCACAGTACCTGTTATATAGCATAGATCGAGATCGAAACCATCCTCTCTGTATCGTCGCTTATTTTGAGATATCATTAACCGCGTTGATTTCTTCAGATGTCGTTGTTCAACAATGACACGGAATATAAGTACAATTCGGACCAGTCGACCCACAATAACGAGCCTATATGTGGCAATAGGAAACAGGAATTATTCATAAAGTTTAAGTAACAATTTCTGGATAAATCTGATATTACGTAAATCTAATATAATATATTCTGATTAAATCTGAAATTACACCCACGCTTAAGATTATATATTCTAGGATCCAAAATCAACAACTACGTACACATAGATGATAGAAGAACAATTGTTGTTACATAGACGATAGAATAATAATAGTATAAATATGTAGATCATGATAGGAAATTTATTGTTACAAAGACGAATAAATAATAACGTATATACTTTGCAATTCTTGCGCTTCCACTCAAATCGGCAGCAATATATACAACCATGATAATGAAGGAGACAAGAACAACTATGAAATCTACTACGTCCACCCAATAGGTAAAGAATACACGCGGCCTGCAAACAAAATTATAATCTATTGAAGAAACTAGAAATACTTGGGAACTATTTTATACATGCATCGATCTTATTCATTACTGGCTATAATGCAGGAAGTAAATCTTTAGCAAGTATGTGAAAATTATAACAAAGTGTCTTCTAGGTACATTATAAAACTTAGGGGTTGAACGTGGTGGTATTAAAAGCCAATTACATAACACATTAAACAATAGTGATAAAAACCTATAAATGATGGGATACACAAGATATTGATGTTTTAGAAATTATCATTGCAAAGGAGTGGTTAGCTATATGGGACTGAATGGATTGTGGTAATGATTTGTGGGAACTAGAGTAACTCAGAGAAATATCAAAATATAGCTATCATTGAAAGGGCAAATTACGGAAACTATGTGAGGAAGGCATACCGGTATTGCTTAGGATATATCCTAACAAATGTTTGCTGACGAAAAGGTGATTGATAAGGAATTAATAACTCACCCTTTTGCTATGATCCTTACACACACTTCTACCATAAAGTACGACACAATTATCATCGACAGCGTTTGTAATACTGTTGAATGATCGCTTGCTTCAATATTGTGATATAGAGCTAAATCCACAATAACAATGATGAAGTCTACCAAAATCATGAAGATCGTAAAAATCCTGAAGGCAAAATGCTCCGTCAGCCATCGCAACTTCTCTTGAATTTGCCTAGAAAAGATGCAATTAAAACGCAAATTAAGTATTTGATTCGTAACCATTTAAGAATATATCAATTTAAAGCCACAACCACATTTCTTCAAATTGAATCAATCGGATTTGACGTTTTCTTCAACAAAGCAACACCTGAAGTGTGATAAAGATAAGTAACGTACTCATAGGTGGACTTAGGGTTTAAACGATCGTCTACATCCATGATTTTGGTGGTGACCGCAGGAGGGGACGTGATCGTGGATGAATTGTTCTCATGTAGCTGTAGTTGCCCGACTGATACATTATGTTGATCATCGCTATCTGTGTGCAAGCCGCTAGAATCCGTCCTGTCACGTCCTTGACCTTCGACATCATCATAATTTGGATTGAACATGTTGCGGCCTAGAATTAGAAAGAGGATCAGGTTGAAAATCATTTATATCGTGTCTTCATTTAATTCCTTTGTGTGAACCATTAATTGAAGGATGTAACAGAAGATAAAGTCGGGTTGTGATGCTGGTGATTCCAATCGTTTTCAGAGGGATGTATGCAGACATAAAAGTCATCTTTCACATTCGAATTGGGCGAGATCTATACCCAATTTCCTCTACCATTTTCGATTTGATAACAGCTAATTTAATAAATTAGCTGTTATAACTGGATTTATCAAGATACTCCATGATTATATCATATGTTGCATTTATATTTGCAAATTAAAAGTGCTACGTACCAGACCGCAATTATTGTTCAGACATTGGATTTTTAGTTACTGACTTATTAATTTATGACATCTTATGATGCCATATAATCTGACTGGTTAGGGGGGAGTGTTGTCTATATAATTCACCATACCTATTACCATTATACTATTTACAGCCTCAATAAAATGAATATTTTACATCCGGAAGTAATGCTGATATCACTGTGTATACTTTATCTACCTAATGTAAACAAGTATATTAAATCACACCCAGCATACGAAGCCAAAGTTACGAAAGCTAAGCTAATATGCATGGCATACATATGTGTATTAGATCTATCTAATATTTTGATTTTAGATAATATAATACCATCACCATGCATGGACTGAATATAAATAATATAACATTCCGATGCTGTGGGATATCTCGGCAAATCTCTGCGTGTAAAATGACCGAGAGACTCAGTGCATATATGAATAACAATATTATTGTCAACGACAATGGGAAGCACTTCGAGGTTCAATGAATATTACCATAACCATTACCATTGATGGCATTGTCTTATTTGATTTATATAAATAATTACAGGCTAAAGCCAATTAATTAAGTCCAAATAAATTGAGATTATTAAACAATCATATGTATAAATATCCTCTTACATTATTAGCACCAAGATCCATATCTAAAGTTAAAAATAGAATGACATGACCAAAGCATTTTACGAATTCTGCGTGACCTGAACCGTGAAACCCACGCTAGGCCTTATGCCAAAATCACCAGTATACGACTGAAGTTGGAAAGTTCTAAGGGTACTAATCAAGAGCAGCAAAAGATGACAATTTCAAATCTGAGAGAACATTACCTTTCTTTTCTTATACCGAAAAGAAACAAATCCTCGAGGATGTTTTGGTCACAGAATTATGAGTCCAAAGAAATGTGTTTTCATGTTTCCTCGACGGCCTGTCACCGGGTCTGTCACGCCCCCAGGTTTTGTCCCACATCCGGGCACCTGTTTCTATTGACCTCAAAAAACACATGCGAAGCTAATAAAAAGCTTTTATCAAAAGAACTCTTCCATAAAAAGAGAAGATAAAATTAATTTATAAAATTTAATATATGTATGAATCTTGTAAACATTGATATTTTCGAATAAAGTCCCAAAAGTTATTTCTGAATCATCGGCCTATCGAGGTCATTTTCCCCGGCCAAATCAACAAAAATCAAATCGCAGTAAGTGGTCCGTCGACGTGTCCAGGACGTTTAGTTCATATTTCTGATCTGTAATAGGGCCTAATTCTATGTATTTTGGCCATAGCAGTGCATTTTCCTCAAGCATTACCTTGGACACTATCGACTTTTGTCTCACGGTAAGGATCAAGTGATGTTGATTGTGTCTTTGTTATCACGCTTACTTTACTTTAGTAAACAGACTAAAGTTTTAGTTTACAGTTACACAGACCGGGTACACAGACTGACATTAGACAGACTCATCCAAGACCAAGTATAATAACTTGGTCTTCGATGAGCCTGACATATACTACTATATGTTCTGGTATTAATTATATATCATTTAAGATTATATTATAGTAATAGTTAACTTAATAGTCTGAAGAATAGAGCTCACTCCAGACACTTACAAAATATCTGAAAAAATTAAATGCTTTTTGACAATTCTGATCTTGTAAAAACAGATGATTATATACCATGGCACTGCCATGATTCAATGACTGATTCTATAGGACTATAATAGTTTAAATGTTTGCGAGCACTGGATCTCTTCTTATGCCATGAGTCATATAATATTGTTCAATAATAATATGCTTAAACTTATACGGTACTTAATTAATCATTTATAGCTAGCGGTACGTTTATTCTTAGAATAATGGGGAATATCGCTGTCGTATTCTAAGGTTCATCACAATACTGTTGTCATTATATCTATATATAATTAATAAAATATAGATCCATCAATGACAACTCACAATGGATACAACAGTCAAGAACTAAAACAAGTTAGCCTAGTCCACAGGCAGAGCAGCAGAATCATTATTTCACATCGAGTACATAGGGTATTGCATACGATTGCTCAAGCATTATATAAAATGCGTCTATGCGTTATAAAAATATAACTCACAACCTTAGAAAAAGAACAAATGTTGATAGGGAATTAAGTCATATGAAGATACTCCCAAACGAATCCAGAAGGAAGGTCCATCTCCTTGAGTGCGCCTTCTACCTAGCACAAAACGATAAAAATTTAGACAAAAGGGATCTCCCAACCAGGAGCCACGCTGGTAATCGTAAAAACCTAAAGCTGGTGCCCCCAAAGCTGTCGATTTTCAAAAATAGCTTCATTTACAAGGCAATCCAAGCATGGAATGCTCTCCCCGCAGACATCCAAAACCTTGACACTAGAAAAGCCCTTAGGGCATATGCTGAAGATACTCTAAAATAAACTCTTTTAATTTTAATTAATATTTCAAATAAACACTCTACCCACACAATGGACCTTCCTCTGGCTGGGAGCCTGCCTCTTATGTTGCGCAGACCTCTTGAACTGTATACTGAACTGTAAGCCATGTTGATTATGTTATTATATTATTATGTCGTCATGTCATATTGAGCTATTTCTACTGGGTGTAACCGATACTACTTTAATTTCACTTCACCTGTACCTAACCTAAATGAACAATTGATGTTTGTATGTTCATCTCTAGAAAAATGTATTTAACCACTATCTTGCCTTACACATGTAGTAACCGCGTGGAGACTGGTATTAGCTATACTGTAACGATCTGTACTGATCAAAAATTATTATAATCTCAAAAGTACATTGAGACTTGGGCAATTTGCCAACCCTATTTACCTGTACAAACATACCTCTCTTTAATCGAACAACTAATTATTCGCTGGTTGTAAAATATAGTAATGTACCTTACTATACGAACAATGTCCTAGTCGTTAGATAACTACCTTATATATATATAAATCGTCCTATCATGTTATATTCCAATCGGGGTAGCAGCAGGAAGAAATGTGTTGATCAATTTCAGCACATAAGCATGTCGACCCATTTGTCACTTTCACTGTAACTAACTTTGACAAATAAAAGACTTTCTATTCTATTCTATTCTAAGGCACTGTTGAATGGTTCAACTATATCTTGGCACAGATCTACTGTCCAAGACCTATGAGGGACGCATTTTATATAATGCTTGAGCAATCGTATGCAATACCCTATGTACTCGATGTGAAATAATGATTCTGCTGCTCTGCCTGTGGACTAGGCTAACTTGTTTTAGTTCTTGACTGTTGTATCCATTAGTAAATACACACAATGTGGCTTGTCTCTTATGTGGTGCCAGGTGATGTATTCCATGTATTAATTTTCAATTTGAGATTTTAATTATGAATTACGGTACCTTATTAGTTGTTTCAGGATTTCTAAAATTCTATTTTCAGCTCAAACCTTATACGTTTCCAAAGGACTAAAATAGACACCATGTCTTACTTTTTCGATTGAGTGGTCCAGACTTTTGATTTCAATATTCCACCATGTCGGAATTGGATTTCTCCCAACTCTCAGAGGTAGAGCTTCGTGATAAGCTAAAGGCTGTCGGCGTTGCAGTTGGACCTATCACCTCCACAACAAGGAGACTGTTTGAAAATAAGCTTCGTCGAAAACTGAATCCTGAAAATGAGGAGTCGGGAGCATCATCGACCGGGGAAGAAGCTCCTGCTGCCCCTGTTGAAACATTGGTTCCTGAAGCCACTGGTCCTAAGACATATTTTGGTGTAGCACTCCCCCCGGAAAAATGTGATCCACAAAAAGGTGGGTTTGCTGAAATCGGTCCAAACCTTTAACTTTATCACACAACATGGCTTCCATATAAAACAGTTATTCATAATTGATATTAGAACCACATCTAAAACAATTTCAAACTTACCATAGAATGACATGTTGGGAACACCACCGAAATCTATGATTCATTTTTTAAAAATCAATTTTGTGTAGAAATTTTAATTCCTAAAGTCTGCTATTTTGTACCTGACAAGTCTTTTTGTCCGGGTTTTTGTTGGATAAACCGAAACAAATAAATTCCAGATGATTCTAGATATATATTTACTGGTTTCTTAATGAGCATAACTAATTATTATTTCTAGCTGAGGAGTGTGTTTTCGAAGATCGCAAAGAAGCCTTGAAGTTTGCCAAATCTGCGACAGGAGCCCGGTTCAAAGAGTTCCAGAATAGGGAATGTGCAGTTTCGTTTGCATCGACACCTGCCGTCCAGCAACCAAACTATATGCCCCCAGTCACGGTAGGCTAATATACTCATCTGCAAAATATGGTCAATCGGCCAGACTAAACTTACCCGTGCTTATTTTGTGCAGTTTACTATGGAATATAATATGGATCATTATTATTTGTTGCGAATTCGTTAGGGTAAATGAACATACGAACAGAACACTATGTTGTATTGTAAAATTTAATTTGCCAAGAAGACGGAGGGAGTAGCTATGAGATGAGTTTCCTTTCTGTAGCGCTTTAAAGATACATCTGCATAGATCTTCTATGTAGTATGTTGGACTCCCATCATTTGTTTCTAAGCATTGCCATTTGTTCTTTTGAAGACGCCCGTGTCAGAAGCCAGCTTGTTTAAAGGACCAAAAGTTCCCGAACTGTCCAAATTTAGACTTATGATTGAAAAGGGTCAGCTGACCGAGATGTATGAGACTATGTGGGGCAATCCTCGATTCCTAATCAGCAGCGGCGATTCTCCTGTCATTTTGCAGGTAAGACATTTACCATTTGTACCGAGAACAAATAGAAAGGGCTCGATGAATTAGTAGTATTTGTATTATGTTTATCAGCCAGTTTTGTTTAGCTCCTGTAATTGGTCTCCCATTATATCCTGGGGGGAGTATACTAGTGTTACAAGTGATGTAACACAATGGACGAAGAAGAATCGAGTAGAGTATGAATCCGTCAGTTGCTTAGAGGAAAGATGCTAACGGATGCTATACCCTACACGTTTCGAAATTGTCTAAGCTTTTTAACGGGCATAGAGGGAGGAGAAACCCCCGGTTGGCATTTGATAATCCAGTTAGAAAGCACTGGGATGGAGGGGAATTAGCGTATCTACCCACAGTAGGGTTTGAACCCACAACACTCTTATCTTCGATTTTGAATATATATGCCCCTTTACTAATTATTAAGCAACAGAAACAACATCAACGATTTCTTCATACCTATCAGTATTCAGTATTAAAAAAAAATGAATACAAATTAAGAACTAAAAGTAAAAAAACAAAACAAATCAAGAGCTAAGACTACCATTGATGTATGACTACTATACAGAGCAAGATGCGATTGGATCAATGGTGAACTCGTTGGGGATAAATATTTCAAACTGCCAAAGAAATATAAATCGCCAGAACTGCTTGATAGAGCAAAATTTCTCCGAAGTCAGTAAATAAACAAGCAAAAAACCTAAAAAAAAAAAAAGCACTTTGGAAGAACGTTCTGATAATCCCCACAAATTCTGGGACAAAATGACACCACTCATAAACCCAGAAAAAGTGAAAGATAAATCTCCCATCTTGTTAAAAACTAACAACATCCCAATCGACAACTCAGTAGTCACAGATTGCTTTAATGATTACTTTGCATCAGTTGGAACTGAATTGGCCAAACAAATTCCAAACTAAACTGAAGTGGAATTGCAGCATCATAATTCAAACCTAACTGACGAAGCTGAGTATCCAGAGTTCAAGTTTACCCGAATCACACTTGAGGACTTGATGACAATCATTAAAGTGGCTAAGATAGCTAAAACGAGTAGTCACAGAATCACATGAAACTTTTTCAGTGTAATCATATAGGATATGTATGACAATTTCTAAAGTATAGAGCACCAACATTGTGTCCTCATTCAATAATCATTGAATAAGTGTAATGAATAGACCACATTTCAAATCACAGAGACGATGGCTCCATACAGTGCTGCCACTTGGGCAGAAATGTAACTAACTTTAACCTATGAGCCTATGGAGGATATTTGGTGGAGCCTGGCATTATGTAACTCCAGATGTCAACCCAACTGCCACTTTGAAATTTCTGGTTGGCAAGCAAAAACGAATTTGCTCACTATATTTAGCAAATATCTGATATAATATGAATGTTAGAGTTTTGATATCCACAGGAGTTAGTTAGGTAGGGTAAGGTGCACCAAATACTAGAAAGGAAAGTAGAAATTCCGTTACTCGATAATCTACCCAAGAACAGCGATAAGTGTCACTTTAAAAACCTTTCACAATATAACAGGGTCTCCGCGGGGCCTGGAAAAGCTGGAAAAGCCTTGAATTTGAAAAGTGCGGAGACCCTGTATAAATCTTCTGGCCTCATGCATTTAAAAAGCGATCTATTGAACAAAGAATTACTATGTTTAATTGAACAATTCAGATATTTGATTCAATTGTCTCTTCTGACAGAGCATATTCCTAACAAATGGAAGGCAGGTAAGGTTACACCCCTGTTCAAGGCTGGCAACAACCCCACGTCTGGCAACCATTGACCCATTACTAGTATCTACCTTCCAGCAAAAATACTAGAGAAAGTTGTTCAGCGTCAGTCACTATCTCATTTAGATGCAAATGGAATAGTGTATGATATGCAATTTGGATTCAGGCCGGGGCCCACTAGGCAACAGCTCCCAGACAAAATTGTTTATAAATGCCCTTTTCCTCGCTTAGAATTAATCAGGAAATCTATGTATTATAAAATACCTTTATATTGAAATAACCTCGAGCCTGAATACCAAAACCTCATGACTTCTAAGGAATTCACAAAAGTGGTTAGAGAAGATTGTATCTGGGATGATACTCAGTTTCTCTACTAGTGTTTATCCATTCTTGTTGAGTTATGAAACCGAAAAAACTGCACTTCATTCCTTTATTGTGTAATGAAATCTCCACAGCTTAAGTGGCATGCTACCATTATGCTGTCATGTCAGCTTATACTATTTAAATTACGCCATCATAATATTTAATTGAATCTGCCAAATTGAGGCGTCGATTCAATGGTGGATTGTGTCCTTATTACACCCCTGTGCTGTTGCTTCCTATACCTTCAGCATTGTATGTCACACTTGGTCAAAGTGGTGCATAACATGTGAGTTATGTCACCCTGGGGACATACAATAAGTAGGTCCGCCCAAAACGTAAATTACTTCTTTTATTTTTAATTATTTATATTTTTTATTTATTAATGGGGTGTAATAAATATGGAACAAAGCTCGGGTGAAGTCTGTACACTTGTTAGTGACCTCGGGAGCACAGAAGATCTCGGGCTAACGCCCTCTAACTTCCTGCGCTCCCTCGGTCAATAACAAGTGTACAGACTTCCCCCTTGCTAGGTTCCATCTATTTATTTATTTGTAAATCATAGCCTATTCAGTCTGGCTTGAAATCCTCCCATTTTTAGGAAGCTGACATGTCCTTCCTATTTGACAATAAAAGTTAAAAGAAATCTAGAAAGGATGATATAATATCCCTACGTCTCTCCAAATTTTTTGCAGGGCTCTAAACCATTGTAGAACTGGAACCTGTCCTAGGGAATTCTAAATTATGTACAAAATACTCTCAAGTATTCTGAACATATTTGATTGATTGATTGATTGATGAATACCGGTACTTTATTTTGTCTTAGTTTTACATAAGAGTTCCCCGGTATTTGCCTGTTATATGTACTAAAGTGTTTCTGGATTAATATTATAAAGAAATAGTTCTTTGAAATGTTGATGTCAATAATGATTACATTTTGTTGATCTGATCGCCAGGTTGGCTGTCGATACAATGCGCTGCATGTGTGTGCGCTGAAGAACAAGCCTGAAGCCGCTCAACTGATTCTAGACACGCTGGAGGACACAGCCTTCATGGCCAGGCTCTATCCCGACGACTCCGATGAAGCTCGTGAAAATAGAATCAAACATCTGGTCGATCTTTATCTCAACATGCCTGACAAGGGAGTGAGTACTCATCCACAGTCTAAAAAGATCTAATTAACTATTGAATTGAATTGAAAAATAGTTTATTTGTGTAGGGTTAGACATAAGGAGATTAGACAAATAGATAGATAGATAGAATAATCTTTTATTTGTCCAAGTATTTCAACAATTACAGACAAATAGGTCCACAGGCCTCTGGGAAGATCCCAGCTCTTCCAGCCGTTACCTTTACTAATGGATACATTTCTACTAGGTGTCTATGATGGCAAGTAAGACATGATTATTTGGCAAGTAAGATATAAGTATTTAGACTAGGACCATTCGTAAATGGTGTGGTTACATTCGGTTAATATTACAACCTTGGGTTTATTGATGGGACTTGATGTCCTTTACATGGTTTTACAGATAGAGTCCAATCGGATCCAGTAAAACAATAAAATAATACGAGACAAGTTAGGGTACTGAGTATAAACCAATTCAGTTAAAAAATAGTACAAATATGATGTGGTTTACATCACGTTTTTCTTTTCTAAGGGGTGTACATATTTATTGTTTTTCTCTATTTTGAGATAGACTTTACTTTTTTTGGGTCTTTTCTATTTCTTGTCTGAAGTGTTTTTTTGATTCTAGTGCCTGGATTGGTGTAGGTAACGCATTCCAGGCCATTTTTGCTTTATAGAGGAAGCTATTTTGATATGATGATGATGGGTGAACTAGACTTCTGGATAACATCCAGGTCTCCAAGTCGCCACACCTGGTAGTAGAAAGTGAACTATACTAACAGATCTAAAAGTTAACTATCACTATCACCCAACGATTACAGCCGTACAAAGATTACAAAATAAAGCCTTAAAAATTGCCCTGAAATGTCCCCCAAGAACGCCTACTGAGTTCATTCATTCATCAACAAACACGATGAAGGTTGTGCATAGGATTGGTTTTTCATTATCTAAATTAGCGTTTATTTCTGTCAGTAAAATCAACACTGAAATAACCCCTCCACATACCAGAGCAACTCGATTATTTGATGCCCCCGTCCTCCAGGTTTTTATTCCTAAAAGAGAAGTAGATAGACTATCTCTCCACTATCAGACTGCCAATGCTTGGAACAAATTGCCCATTCGAATACGTAATATTCAAGATAAGAATGTTTTCAAAATTTATATCAAGAAGCACTTCCTTGAAAAAATGGACTAAATAATCGTCAGCTCACTCGGCTTCCTCTCGCCTCACTCACACCTCTTTGTAAATTATGAACATTGTACTGTACTCATCTCTCATTATTTATCTTTTCATCCCGTTCCTAATATGTGACTGTATATTAATTATTTAAACACTTCTGAATTATGTCATTAAGTAGTAATTTCTCATATATAATGATGATTTCACCGTTTAGAACTATTGTAATTGCTTAGCAACTGATATCGCCTATGAGCAGATGGCCTTTAACAACGCTTGATGTTAGCGAAGAGTTCTTTTCTGCCTTTTCAGTGTATATGTGAAATAATAAACGTTTTTTAAAAAAATTAAAATATAAAGCCTTCGTCTTGAAATACACAACGTTATTCTAGAATTGTATCATTTAAGTTTTGACTTGTTCAAAAGTTGAATTACAGTGTTTTTCCTGGTTTTTAAGTTGTATCCTTTGATATAATACAATGTATTGTGAGTCATTAATTTATCTTTGTTTCAGAACTGCGAAGGGCCTTTACACTTTGCGTGTAAATTTGGTAATTTAGAGATGGTGCGATTCCTGGTCCAGTGTCCGCATATCAATCTTCAACAGTGCAATTCCTATGGAGAGATTCCTCGTCAGGTTGGTCTCCCTTCTCACCTTGTTCTCCCTCTCTATCATAGCAATAGTATCCCTTCACTGAAGTAAGGCTAGAGAAAAATAGGTGTTTCTGGTCGCCCCACCCCACACCCTCCTTACCTAGAAATACCTCACCCAGGCCCACCTTATAAAATAGTTGCCATCGCCCTACCTATTTTCTAAGTCATGTTCACTATTTAATTGGTATTATACACGTTTGCCATTCTATTCCTCCATCATAGCACTAGAATTAGATAAACTAGAACCAGTGTGAGTCAGTAGTTAGACACAGCAGTGGACATAGAACCATGGAATTCAGCAATGAATATATACCTGTGAGCCCATGTCAAGGTTAAAATTGATGTGCGAAATGACTATGTATCTTTATTGTACTTAACTGCTCGTGAAATGATTTGACTACAAATTCTAAATAAAAAATAATAAACATGTTTTTTTGTCTTGAGGCAAGCATCTGTTCTTATAATGGCGTTCTTATACATAAGGAATTCAAGATTTAAAATTGGTTAAGTATATTTTATCAGACCTTCATTTAGTTTCTGTCTCAAATATTTGTGTGACTCTGCTTCAGGTTGTTTGCAGTCGTGCCCCAAGCAAAGGAAACAAAGTAGAAATTCTTGGCGCTCTTGAAGGTGATTTTTTATTACCACTAATAAACTGTGTTGCTCTATGCGGTTGTCCAAATTAATTATTTATTTAGTGCGCATTATATCTCTGATAATAGCTGGCTTCTGATAGCCTTGTAGTATTATTATTGTTAAATGTATGCATATTTTCATGATATAATCACTCACCCAGTTGCATATAAGGAGATATTAATTAGTACGTACTTCTCACCAATCGTTTTATTGATTGGTATCCATTATCATTCACATATTTCTAATCCCCTTAAATGTTATATGTTAAGCCGCAACCTGCCACCCTCTTCAAATTTGATTTTATTCGTGGCGCAACAAAAACTGCTCTTCATAAGCTAAATAATTTATTGTGGAGGTTACGTATGAGTCAAGAAAAGCAGAATAAAACTGAGATGGCAAGGGCCACTCATTCGTTTTTCCTGCTTAAATAAAAATGCATATAAACAGCATTCTCTCCTTACAAACAGATGTTTTAAACTAGAATATTTCTTTCTACAGCCACGTATTATATTCCCTTGATGAGGCCAGCTGACAAGAGTTCAATAGCCAAGGTGGGAACACCGTGGTCTCCAGCCAAGGGCCAGGAACTAGACCTCAAACAGGAGAGAGTTAGGAAGAATAACAATACAGGCGACCCCACACTATCACCATTAGTAGTACATGCCTATGCAGGACCCATGTCTCCATCACAGGTTAGTGGCTTCATTTATACATGTATTTTAACTACCTCGCCCCCTTTGTCGAGTGGGCGAGGTAGTTCAGCTGGCACCCACACCTGTGCAAGGAATGAAGCATATAGTTGAAGCTCACCCTGATAATTGAAGCTCACCCTGAACCTGTACATACCCAAACCAACCAACCAGTGGTGCTTCGAATAGAAGCGACACCAGATCATTCACTAGAGTGAAGCCCTGGAATTAAATGAAAATATGTGCTTTTCATAGGGACGCTTCTCATCCCATCTGTATATCAGCCAGTAAACATGTGATCATGTAACCAGCTGGGCAGCAACGCATTGGCTTGATTCATATTCAAGTTCATATAATAAAGCAAATAGAAGGTGGACACTGACTCGGGTGGTTCATTATATGTATAGGTTCACTTATACAATAGTATAACAGAGTATGTTTGTATTTCTTTGTCCCTAACGTTTTAACAATTCAATCTATTTTCTAGGCACAGACATTTCGACGCAAATGGATGCAGCACACCTCACAGAAGGATAGGCTAAACTTCCTTTCCATTTGTTGCAAAGATGACGAGAAGGGGTTGGAAAGGATTGGCAGGTGAATATTGTTTCTAATTCAATCATACGATCGTTCCTAAATTTGGTCACATTTATCAAATGATTGTATGTGATAGTGGTATCATAATTGTTTAAAAAGAATCGTATGCAATGAGATATTTAACAAAATGTGTATTAAGCTTCAGATTTTCTATTTTTCTTCTAGGTTGCTTGCCAAAGATGAAGGTGTGCGATGGAGTGAATACTGGGAGTTTCTTGAAGAATATATTGACCTTTCCACCCCTGAAGGTTTACGACTCCTGGATGAATACTTAGAACAAATTAATCTCGACGTCTCTATATGTATACCCAACTTGAATGACTCTCCTCTTGTGCAAAACGACAAACCTACTGCAAAAACTGATCAGTCAAATCACAACGATAAAGAAGACTCATTTATGGCTCTACTCGGTAATGAATTTGCCAAACTAAAGATATACAGCCCCTCTCCGGAAAAATGTCAAGTTGAGAACATTGGTTCTATGGCACCAGAAATGCAAGGCATCGAGCAGGGAATGGAAGGGATTCAGATGGAAGCCAAAAAGCTCGACTTTGATGAGGTGCCGACATTTTGTGATACAACTTCAGATGGCCAGGGTAAATTCAAGGCCAACATTGTGGAGAATGTGGGTGTGCATAACAAACATGCCCTACCGGTTTGTGATAACGCCGATCTGCGCTTTTCAATGATGCGAGCGCGGGAGGAGAGAGTGAGTGGAGAGACTGAGTTCGAGTCCTGTGATTCTGCGAGTGATAAAAGCGTGGATACTTACTACACTGCTTTTGGGGATGTCGCTCTTTCTCCGCCTTATTCATCGCCCTTCCCTCACAAAGAGCAGCCTGTTTTCCTTCTCGGGTAAGTGGTGCTTCGCTTTTGATGAAAAAACCTTTAAATCAAGCTTAAGCGATGAGTATGTGGCATCAGGCCAGTCATCCAAGAGGTTTATTCTTTCTGGTACATACCTCCTTGCCCACAACGCCTACACAGTTGTGACAGATCAAGATTAGCTATGTTTACATTAGTTTCTTATGATATTCTATACATATACGTACTATTCCTACATAGAATAGGATTTTACTAAAGCATTACTTTGGTTTCCAGCTATTAGTAAACTAATAGCTGGAAATCGGATAAGCCAAGGCCGAACTATTTCTTCCCAGCTAAAACCTATCCTATGTTGCAATGACTTCTCTGAGGTCCGTATTCAGTTTACTTCATAATACCTTTCGCAGAGCCCGGAATACCCCAGGGCCAGGTTTTCTGATAACATACTAAATGTAACTTTCTGTTCAGGTTGGAACCTAGTAAAGTCGACACTGATGTCCTATATGCTCTTGGAGACCATCCTATTACACCCGAATATCCTAACGTGATGAAATGGAGGAAGTACGTCACTGCTTTCAATGAAGAAACTAGGAATAGGTAAAATCTTAAATCTTTATTATATAAATGATAATCGTTCCCAACCGCCAGGTCTTGTTTTCAAGCGTTCCTTCTCAGAAAGTTCACTGGGATTGGATTCATTTTACACTGTTATATTGGTTGGATTCTAGATAGCAGATTGGGATAGTATCATTTACATCACATTGAAAACATCTTAATTCCTGCATGCATTAATCCAATAATGATATTGTAACCATAAACCATATGGTACATTTCTCTATTTAAGAATTAAATTCAAGTTAAATGTATTGCCATTGAATGGTATTATACACTATTTGGGATATAAAGCTGTGAATGTATCGTATCTTCTTATTTCAGCTGGACCAGTCCGCGCAGAGACCATAGACTAAATCTCAGCCTTGGCAGTCCACACAGTCGCGACCGATCATTCAACTCCACTCCTATGTGCACTTCTCGCATTCACTCGTTTGTCACACCTCAGCGCCTCACCCCAAGACTGTCAATCCGTCACACACCAACTCTAATGAACAGGGAAACTGTTAGAACCAATCTATCTAGCATGCTCGATGTCTAACTCACTTCAATTATAGATCTATAGGTTGTACATTATGTACAGCCATTAATAACCAAAACGCACTTCATTTTCATTTAAAAAGCAAAGCTACTTGAATGTATAGACAACAAAAAGATAGCAGAAAATATATTCATTATTTACGGTTGAGTACTTTTGTTTTCTCCCGAGGTCCCTCATTAGTCGGCCAAATTTAGTCCTCGGGGGACTGTGGATTGAACAAAAAATATATTTAACTATTTAAATGATTTTTAGGTTCACGTTGAAATTTATTTTTTATCGTTAGAGGTGTTAACTCCATGTGTACATATATATGTTTGTAGCCTGAACGCAAGCCTTAGCACCATGTCTTATATTTATTGCCACTGCAACATAAGTTTCCATGTATAGATGAGATGCCATTAATATAAAGCAATTTGCTACAGATGCTTTATGCTTGTTCATTGAATGCATTTATTTTGATTGGGTGCATATCGAAATTCTTTTAGGATTATCATGTCCCCATTTTGATGCTGTGGAAAAGACTGGATAATTTAAAACCTTTCTTTTTAAACACACTTGTATGACAACTCTATTACTTGTAATATACCATTCATTAGCTTTGTTATCAGTTTCTGTTAAATTCTAGTTTTCATGTCTTTTCTACTTTATGTACACATTCAAGAATGAATTATTTCTGTTACGTAGTCCACTAGGTCTGTATATGTTTAGGGTAAGAGACTTAAGAGGAGTGATTCCCGATTTGTATTTGCATACGGATCACAAAACAAAAAAACACTTTGCATGTAACTTTAGATATACCAATTTCACTGGAGCTCTTTCGTCTCCTTTATTCAGCAGGACAGGGTACAATATGAGTGCTTTAGATATACATGTGCACTATATTACTACTTTTCAGCTCGTTGGTAGGCATGAAATGCAGAACACACATACATATATTTTTTGATATGCTTTATACAATGGTTATGATAACCTAGGTAAGCCCAAGAGCACCAAGATGTATTGATTAACTGAGGAAAATGATGTTATTCCATCGAGAAAAGTTGAAAACTTTTAGATGTATTTTTTTAATGGGATGAGATGGGTTATATATATATATATATGATGCCTAGTGAATGACTATTATCAACCACCTGGCTTTTCTGACTTTGCATTAAAATTTTGCCAAAATAAAAGATCGGGTTCGTCTTGTGTTTCTGCCCCTTCAATTAATTCCGCAAATGACAGCAGGGAAAATTGTGGAACAGTCTCTCTCTTAGAGCCACTGGCCTTCTCAGAAGCGTTTATACCCTGAAAAAAATATAATTCCCAAATATTAACTACATGAAATAAGTGTGAAGATAAGCATTCAAGATCACAAAATGGGTGGAATAAAACAAAATGGATGGAATTAAAGTGTAGACGTTTAGAAAGTCACTAACCTTGGTTGCCACAGCTACATAATGATCTTTATCTAATCGCGTTTCCTCGAATGTCCAATCATTTTCTAATTTCCCATCAATGTGCACTAGTGTGTCAGCAGTTTGTTGTCCAATTATTAGGTCTGCTGTGCCAATATGGAAATCGATGCGCTTCAGTTCAAAGCCAATGCCAATACCCAGTGCTTTGACATAGCTTTCCTTCAGACACTGTTCAAAGACAAAAGGCTTAATTTATAATAGAAAAGTTTTACACTTCAGAAACTGTTGTAACTATAAGTGAATTGGAAGCTGAGTATAGTCACTGTTCACATTTTAATTGAACCGTTTTGTACATAAGAAATTATTGTCTTAAGCGGAGTGGAAGCCGAGTTGATAATTTATCTAAGACTGAACTTATGGTGCCACTTACTGCCCTCTATCATATCAGAATATAGAATTAAATAATGAAAAAGAGAGTGGCCATAATATGTATTTGTTTAACCAAACTAATCTAAAATAGAATAATAAATACTGTTTAAAGATCTATCTGTGCAGAGCAGCAATGGGATTTCCTGCATGGGTTTCACGAGCGTTGTGATGATGAAACTATCATGGCAAACGCATTGATATCAGTTCTATTGCAATTATTCACAACAAATCCCAGTGTGAATAATTAAGAGGATGTAATAGAGAAGATAGTAATTACCCATAGTCTGTAAAACCTAGCGAGTTGACCTAATGTCTCTTTCCCACTCTTGATATATTGCCACTCTTGCGTTGTGAACTGACGGCTCATGCGATCAAAGAATTCATCAATCCTCGTCCCTCCTGAAACAAACAGTTATTCTTTAAATAAATCCTCGAAATAGAACTAAAAACACCCCACAGTAAAGAACCATAAATAACCACATCATACTTGTGCTTATAAGAAACGCGGGGAGTATACTATGTAAAAGCAATAAATTAATAATCAAATAATACCTATTCATAGCAGCATTTTGAAAAAAAAAATAGCAGCATTTTATATTCTTCATGTTGCAAATCTATATTTTCTATCAATAAAGCAATATAACCCTGCCACTGCATTGACTTGCTCCTATATCAAGAGTCCTCAAAAAGTCCTTATTTTGAGCTTTTTATAGTCATTAAATTTTATTCTCCCGAGATTGTGGGAACCCTGAATCATGGTCTTTCCCTCATACTAAAGATGGGTAGGGAACAGAGACAGCAATAAAGCATTTAGAGTCAGGAGCATTAAGCTATCAATGGTGGGAAGAGGTCGTTCTGTAAACACTCACTTGGTTCATCAACCTTCATAACATCGATGCCCACCAAGCGTCCATGTTCAGCTGCAAGAACCGAGAAGTCTCCTTGGTGCGACACATTGAAGTTGAACTCTTTGCACTCAGGCGGATTGTCGTTAGATAGAAATGGCTTTCCCTTATCAGTCCTCTTGAGCAGAATGCCATCATACGGTATGGACAGTTCTTGGTGGATGCACTTACGAAGTAGTAGTCGACCAGTCTGTAGCAGAATCTATTGTATTACAAGCTTGCGAACACCACAGGTAATACATACTTGAGTCAGATTGTGACTCACAACTGAAGTTTCACATTAAGCACAATTAATGATGTCAAAAATATTCTGGTAACTTCAGGGAGAATTATTTTGATGATGCAGATGGCCAGAAGGATTTAATTCAAAAGAATAGTCAGCAATATAAATAAACCAGATACGTAATCCTATACTGTCATTAGAAATTAAGCTACCAGCTAATATCCTTACCATAGCAGACTTGGCATCACGTTGGAAGACAAATCTACTGATTCTTTCTTTCTCCTCTGGTTGAACACATTGTCCAGCCAATATCCACTCATTAATTTTTGGTTTCCAGTCAGTGAATGGGAATGCCCAGCGAATGCTCGCCATGTTGACCCCTCTTAGTGATCGCATGAAGGGGTTTAATTTATCCTGCAAAAACAATGAAAAAAGCCATGAATCATGTTTTTATTTTTAACTTGTGAAAATGTTTGGGGAGTTTCAGCAGAAACTGGTTGATGCTTCAAATATAATTTCAAAAAATCTAAAAACACGCTGATCAGTCAGGCAGAGGTGACACGGGGCAATATTTAAAATCTCACTCCAGGTTTTAAAAATTCACCTTATTTGACTATCAAGCCTAAAGCAGTTAAGCCTAAAGGCAAGGTGCCTTGTGGTAACAGCTGTAAAAGGCCGTTAAAAGAACTTATAAATGCTGTTTCCATGACTCCCTAATTTAGGTGTATAGGCCTCACACATGTTTGTGCTGACATTAGTTCCCCCTCTCATGTTTGTTTTACATTTATACATCTTAGGGACAATCGTTTGGGGGCAGTTGTGAGGAAACTAAAGTATGCTGCCTTACATTTGTCCTATGGTTGGCAGGCCTTTAAGATCCCAACCCCCTTCCAATTTTTGCTGTATCTTTAAATACAAACGAAACTGGCTGATTATGATCAAAAAATGCTCCCACAATGCACCATTTCACTCCTTCACAGGTTTATAGTTTTGGGGGGCAATATGCCCCCATACCCCACTTCACCCCTACAGCCACAACTTGATTTTTTTTTTATAATTCCACATTTTACAATTTGTAAACATGGTTAAATGACACAATCAGTGTGTGTTTAAAACTGCATCCCTGGTTTTGAGAGTCCTTAATTCTTATCATGAAAGAGATATGTAAGCACCCTCTGCAGTTGGGTCTCATAAGTCATATAGACTATGTTGGTGTGATCATGTCAAAATAAATAATAGAGATAAAAAGATCAGTTTTAAAGTGTGATGAAATACCGTATTTTTTGCTCCAAAAAGCGCTAAAATGCCACCCCCAAATGGCACCTTAAATTTCAAAATTGCATGCCCTCGAACCCCCTAGAAAAAAAGGGGGGGGGGGTTAAACTGGTATCATGTTAATTAAGCGAGACTCCTTGAAATCATAAAAAGGGGTCTTTTTTAGCATCAGATTTTCCGCGTTTTGCCACAAAAAAAAGGGGGGGGGGTAAAATGCCTTGAAAATTCGCGGAAAGGGGGTGCTTTTCAAAGGCTGGAACAGAAAAGCGTACACTTTTTAGCCCTAAGTGTGTGTGTGTGGGGGGGGGGGGGGGGGGTAATAATGCCTTTGGCTTTGTGCTCCTCTGGCTCCGTTTTGGGGATGGGCTGATGTGCCCTCTTTTTTTTTATCTTGGGCCCCTCCTCATTTTACTTTTTAGATCCGCCCCTGCTCAGATGATCGAAGAGAGTAGGTTAGAGCGTACCTACCCACTAGGCCTACAGTGCCAGTGCCATTGGCAGTGTCAGTCACAGGATCAGTTGAAAAGTGAAAATGCAATTGAAACAATAATCAGAAGAAAATAAAAATCGTAGCAGATAATCACGTATCAATAATAACTTTCGAAATCAATAGTCAAAGTGGACTGACATAAAACGATTACGGCATAATACGAAGAACAACTTTGTACCAAGCGCAAGCTCTGCTGCAGAAAACCTGTAAGTTGGCTTCATCTAATATCGCTCAGCGCACGCCGTTGCAACAGCTGACCACTGTGCATTTTCGCCATTTTCCCGACCAAAACAGGAACTGCAACTATGGACGCGAGCGAGAGAAATAATTTGTTTTGTAACATGTAAAACACTCGTTCGTCATGTCATCGTATCCTTTGTATCGCCATCATGGTTTTCAACAGTGATTCGTGCTCGCGGTGATGCTGATAGAGACACTGGCCGGAGCTTCAAATGCTTATGGACGCGCTAAAATGCTGCGATTGTTTTGACACCTCGGCTTCTAATGACTTCGTCCCCCGTGTAGCTGGCCGAGGTGGGAGGGGCATCTACCAACATGCCATTGCATGGGCGTAGACTCAACGACTGAGTCGCTTGCATGCTGGTGCATGCCTTTCTACAGCATGATCCGACAAGGAAACCAGACTCAACCACCTTGCATTATCGTGCACTGTTGTCTTATGACTCTATAAGTACCGGAGGAATCCATAATTTCATATTTACATTTATGATGTCAATGATGCCATGTTGTTGGTTGGCTAAGTATTATTAGCACCAATGTAATATTTCGTGATCATGCAACTTGGGATTAACCATTAATACGCGCAATTTCGAGATCAATTTGGATTATTTGCAAGATTTCTTGTGCGGCTCAATGATCTTAGAAGCGCTACACCAATATATATATAGGAGCCAGAGGATTTACTTAGCCCCATACATGTACTTACAGCCACTGAGTTATATTTCTGATCTCAAGGTACAGGAAAGTGTATCACCTGATTAATGTCTCCTGGCAGCTGTTATATCTCAAAAACGAAATCATGGATGTGATCAAAAGAATCTCAAAATGTATGTTTTCTCATGGACACAATGCAGACTATCCACTTTACTCACAACGAACTCTTGTTTTAGTTATACTAGTCCTGCTTTATCCAAATGTCAACACAGGTAAGTGTTATTATGTTTTCCTTTATCTTAGATATTTAAAAGTGTTCGCACATACCCTAGCCTACGTGCAACACCCAGTCTGGACCAGTGTGCACAACACTGTCCCAGTTTAACGAGAGAGTAGCACATGCTTTTGTCGAAACTCATTGCCAGAACTTAACATCCCTCAAGAGTCAATCATTAATTTGAATATAAATTCATTTTATCTACAACTGAAATAATAGTTTTGTTAATATCGTACCTAATCAACATTTGGCGTTCGTTAAAGGACTCTGTACAGGGTTTAGAGTTTACTTATATAAAGACGGAAACACATAATTTGAAGGCAAAACATTTCCTTGTTAGGAATGATTTTAAGTCAATTGTTTGGAAAATGTCTCCACATTCATGCGGGAGGTCAATGTGCCAAATTAGCAATTGGGGATTAGCGGCCAATCTTCACTTCAGGTCAAAGCGGCCGAGGTTAATTGCTGGTCAAACTGGCCGGAGTTTATTGGCAGCAAAAATAAATGCTATGTACATATGCAACTTTGTATATATTTAAGTGATGAAAATAATGGGGTGAATGTCCGTTTATTCCTGGCAAATCACATGAGATGATGACAATTTATTCATAGACCATGTATTGGTTGAGCTGGAAGGTTTGAATGGAAAGAGTATAGGCTGTTTACAAATATATCATATGCCGAGGAATAAAACGATAGACCTTTGTATTTACATCTACGGTATCTAGATTCTCATGTGACTTTTCCTAATTGTTCTCACGATTGTCATATTGACTTCCATAGCAAGACAAAAGCAACAAGAGGCTGATTTCTATATTAGAATTTTGCCAAGGGACTCAACTATAAATAGATATAAGTATAATACCGATTATAACCATAAGCTTTCAAATAAGTCATACAGTACATGTATGTACATATAATAATTAATATGCTAGAGCTCTGCATGCATGCCATTAAAGTATTGGTTTTGTTATTTTTAACTTCGACATGGAATAAAACCCAGAAATATGCTGACTCACTAAATTCAGCGAGAGTATTAGCGAGCTAAATAAAGACATATAATTACTAGTTTATTTTAGCTCATGTACCATGGTCACGATAGCGGTATACAGCCAGCATGATAGCTGCAATGCCTATCCATGCAGTCTAGCAACGCACGAACATATTCCCAGGTGGGCGTCCGATGATGGGTGTCTTCCTAAACTGGTCTGATGTACAAGTACCACAGTCCTGCCTGTAATTGCCCGTGTCTGGCTCATTCTTACAAACCACATATATTATCTAACTTTGTTTGAACTGCATTGACTGTTTGCTGAAGGCATACGGGCTGTGCTTTATAAACACCAACTCATTGTTGTACCAAGGCTTTAGTAGAAGCATTGGCTTCGCTGCCATAGTCAGGCTTGGAGTCGAGGGAGTGGCAGAACTCGACGTCAGCGCTATCTATCTGAGAGAATCAGGTTCAAACACGCAAAGCACCACCTACACCCCCAGCTGATTCGCAATTTAATCTTTCAATATACGCATATATATATATATCTACATTGCCCTATACACAACATGATGAATGGTGCTCGGAAGGTAGCAAGCGTGCTATGGTGTATTCAGGCTTGACGGTAGAGAGCTGTACTGTAAACATATTATTAGCACGATATGGCGCTGTGTTCTAAATCTAATGTTAGAAACATACCGTTTCAATGACCTCAGTCAAAGCTTCAGTTTAACTGAGCTGTGTTCATGCAACTAATACTTTTCTATGCATTTTTAATGAGAGGAAGACTACATTTATTCGACCGTTGGTATAATATATTATATTGATGCAATCGATTAAGATGCATGTGTTTGCAATACTGTTATGGTTCATCTAGTGCGGTGGAAATATGTATTCACCCATGGATCAATGGTACAAAGAATAATTAATAATTTAGCACTGACCACTGTCGAGCAGTATTATAGATTGTTAGATATGCGGTTACAATTATGTGTAACGGACATACACATAGATCTATATTAATTCATGAATATTACATTTCTAATATCAAGTTCTTATATTATCTACGAGAATCTGTGACACATCATTATTATTACAAGTTGAACTGGTCGTAATGTGTCATTATATGATAGAGGAACTGCGGCAACATGATAAACAAACAAACACACGTCTACAGGAAGGTGCCGACGGCCAGACTGACCGCCCATTTATTTAAAAAAGAAAAAAAAAGAGAGTTGAGTCCTGCATCAGTAGTTACTGTGTCCGTGGCTGGGAGTGAGTGGTCAGCTAGGGTAGGATATATAAGTAGCTACTGGTCCTTGTGCTGGGCGCCCTCTCTAGTCATCCTCACATATATGCAGGGTGCAATATATACGGGTCAGATTTTCAGAAAATGTACAATCGGCAGCTCTACACATTTAGTAAATTCTGCTAAATAAGGCTGCAATTTGTCCAATACTAGGTAAATTCGAGTATATTTAGCATTGCATTGATTCTAGCAATTTGTTTGGTTAGGTTGAACTGTATTTGGAACTTTATTTTCGTCTAACATTTGGGTTATTTGAGAAGATTGGCGAAGTTGAATTGTGCATTTTCTGAAAATCTTACCCATATATATATATATCATTTATTGTGAAAAATAACAAACATGTTGAATACAACCACTGTGCAAATTTGCATTACTGAAATAAAATAAACATCACATTTTTCTATTGAATACATTTTTATCAAAATTGCCATTCTTTTTTTCAGCCGACTCAGATCCTCACAATTCACATAATATCAGCCGCTCTAGTGGCTCGGTTGAAATAGAATCTCGGGGCTATCCTACAGAATCGTATTACCAAGATGAAGCATATACAGAAATATGGTATATATCCTCCCCGAGTGCCAAAGTATATATCCAGCTTTATTTTGAAGATTTCCATATCAATGAGCAGAGTTTTATAAAGGTAAGACCGGTATTTGTGACTAAGTGTGCTTGTGATTTCCCCTCCAACTGTTCAGCATTTACGACTCTATCTACCGGTACATAGTAGTGTCTTGTTAACACATCTTATATAATATCTTATTCTACCTTCTGTAGTGTGAATACATGCAACCCCTTCTGGAAAGTGAGACAATTTATAATTGATAATAAGCATTTATGTCATTCAATGTTTAAATAGTAATGACAAATTTGGAACATAACAATTTCATTGTCGTTCATATTAATTTGCATTCCATCGTTTTTTGTTGACACAGATTGTAGATAAGAATGGACTCACCCCATTTAGGCAGCCTAACTTCATTTATGGATGGAATAGGAGACCCATCTTTCATTCTGCAGGCAATAATCTAGTTCTTTTATTCAAAACTGGTGATGCCAACCGACAAATTGCATATAATCATGGCTTCCGCGCAACAATAAAGTGGGTCGGCTGTGAGTATATTGTTCTTCTAATACTATGCTTTGATTTTGGATATTTTTTTATATTCAAGTCCTTCTAATCAAACATGAATTTGAGCATCACATCATACAGACACTTTGGCCAGTATTGTATGACCGAACTGAATCCATTCTTCGACAACAATGCTATCTCTTTCGACTGTTGCATGATATATCTCATGTAATGCTTTCACTTTCTATTCAGACCCCCGTGACGAGTGGCATAAACACAATATTCCCAGTGCAGGTTCGTATTTGATAAATAATCCACAGTAACTTGATTTAGTGGCCCTTTTCAGTACAAAAACAATCTTCTTTTTATCAATTTGTAGCATTTACTAACGTGTATTCTCTTATTTAAATGGCATATAATTGTATGTATAATTTATAAATTAACCATTGTGTGCAGTCTTTGTTTTTCACCCTTTGAATTCAGTGGTATGATACCTAGGGAAGTCTGTATTATATAGATATACATTTTATACTACTATTTTATATTTCATGTAAACAAATTTTCAAAATATAATACCCGGTAGTATGGGCCCTATATTAGTTGTATTAATTGGTAATAAGGTTATGCCGACGACTGGGATGTGACTGATCGTTTTCGTATACTTTCCTTTCAGGTTTCTGTGGTAATGTTCATGTCGACCCCAAATCTAAATATGTAACTTTCCAACCACCAACGGATGCTATATCTAGAGACTATTTATTTGACTGTATTTGGTACATTCCCGCCAAATATATGAAAGTTTCATCTCTAAAATTGAGTGAGTATTTTGCATCGTGTTTATATCTGGGACAGAACACCAATTGGTTTTAATCTTAAATACCTTCGACTTCTCATGCCTAAATAAAGCATAGCTGTAGATTCTTGCAACCTCCCATTCTCCCTTCCTAATCTAAAGATAGCTAAAGATGCCTTGGGTGGCGAGGAGGCCCAGAGGGATTAAGCGATTAGGTGATAGCGGCTTAGTTTATGATAAAGCTGCAGGTAGTGGATTCAAACATACATGCTGTACAATGTGAAACTTTTCCTCCCTGCATTCTCTACGACTCTCCCCACTATAGACACTTTCCCCTCATTCTCCCCTCTCACACCTTCCACAGAGTCAAGAATGGTGGTTGATATAAAATATGAATATACAACTTGTTATACATCATTGGCACATGAAAAACAATAACTACAACCCCCAGGTCGTGTCATTAAGGTTCTGAAAAATCATTGATATCGGCCTTGAAAATCACTAAAATTGACCTTGAAAGGCCTTGAAAAGCCTTGAAATTCTTCAGTCCAAAAAACGTGGAGACCCTGTATTATAATCTCTTCTTGTATAAGAGCTGACACAAGTCCAAATTGTTGATCCCATCTGTCCACCTTCTGAATCATCAACGGTTTCACCCATTATGTCTTGTTGCATAAGAGTTGACAATAAGCCAAACCTTTGACTGTGGGGCAATGCTGTTGTTCGCAGTAGTCAAAGAAATAGAAAAGGCTTCTGAATATATTGTAGGTGTGTGTGGGTGCTGCGGGATTTGGGTCAATTAGAAATAGGAGCTAAATATAGATCATTTACAGGACAAAGTGAAGTTTCATATGTATGGGTCATATTTTCAGAAAATGTACAATTCGTCGTCGCCAATCCTCTCAAATAACCCACATTTAAGACGAAAATGAGCTTCAAAATGCAGTTTAACATAACAGAACTGCTACTTTAAATCAATGTGATACAAATATACTCAGATATACCCGGTATTCATCATTTTTCAGCCTAATTTAGCAGAATTTCCTAAATGTGTAGAGCTGCTAATTGTACATTTTCTGAAAATCTGACCCGTATACTGGTCTATACATTATGTACTTATGGACATAATTTATTGTGACTTTATATCATTATTTCGAAAATATGCATGGTAATCAATGAAATTGATCGTTTTCATACGTCGCCATATCAAGAAAAAATATCAAAAGACAGTTTAAAGAAGAAGACAAAAGCACACTCTCTAATATCGATAGGTCTTTCGTACAATACACTTCTGTTCATCTAATAATTTAAACCCCATTTGCCCACTCCTCTAGACTTCTTCTAAATGTATAGCTCATTTACAATAATGACTGGTAATAATTCTCAATCAACATTGAATGGCAACATTTGATGACCTGAATTTTCTGAATCATTGACCTAATTTACAAAAGATACAAAGTATCCAATCTAATTAATCCACCATATATACTATAGGCACAATCTTTTTGGAGCATTGCTTTAGATAACGCATTACCTGTGATACTTAAAATATTTCTTAATACATGTTCTTCTTTCTTCCAGAAAAAGACACGACTAACTATGCACAACAGCTAAACGTATACAATAATGGACACTTGGAAAACCCGATAAATGCGATATATGCATACACTGACACTAGTCCAGGCTCCACTACACTTACGTCATCCTCTGGGCTCTTTCTAGTCAGACTTAAATCCCACATGGACCAAGGCGATTATATAAAGATCCAGTTCTCCAACAATAGCTACCAATTAGACACTACACGTGAGTTGGTTAAGCAATGCTTTCTAAAGTGAAGGGCCTAGTCCACCAAGCCGATTCTCATGCGATTTTGCCCCGCAGAGGACTTTTTACACTGAATTCTGTGAGAATCACATGAGAATCGGCTTAGTGGACTAGGCCCTTTAGTCATAATCGATACAATGTATTCTATCTCTTTAGGGAACACATCTTCACTTTGTTTACACGGGGAAATACCCAATATAATGTTTGTTAACGTCTTTATTTGTCAATCTATATTGGTAGTAGTCTAGTGAAATGTTTACCTTCGTCTAGTAATATAGATAAAGACCCTCCCACACACAGCCGATTTGCCTCCAGATTGTCCCCCGATTTAGGTCTTCTGATGAATCCTATGATCTCATTACAAATCCTGGTTTATGTTTTTGAAATAACATAAACCAGGATTGGAAATGAAATCCTAGGATTCATCGGAAGACCCAAATCGGGGGGCAAATCGGGAGGCAAATCGGCTGTGTGTGGGCAGGGTATAACCGCTGTTTATTTAAGAGTCAATATTTTACCTGTATGATTAAAATACATGACGGTATGCTTTATTTAGTATTCTCTCTTTCCCCAGCATCTAAACCTGCTGTTAACCTCGCTGCTTCACAAAATTGTCCATTCAACACATATCAACATAAAGCTGATGAATGTGCAGACTACTGGGAAAACCTAAGTGGAAGTAAGTGACATAAAAAAAAAAAAGTAACAAGGCATCAGAGCCAACTTTCCATTCTCACACAAATATTTTACTTTACACTAATCCGATTCTCATGCGATTTTGCGCCGCAAAGGACTTCTTATGTGAGAATCGCATGAGAATCGGCTTAGTAGACAAGGCCCTTTATTGACAATCAAAGTTTTCACACGATAAGTAATGCGAACAACTCCGCGGTGAAACCTGTTAAACAGGACAATTAAACATTACCACCCCTGAACAATATTTAACTGAACATGTTTGTTCGCTGTTTAACATTTTATCGATGTTTCAACAACTAAACAATATGATATTTTTAAACAATCCTCAATGTCGATACAGTATTCAATGAAAACAGTCAAATTCTCTATAACTTTATATAAAATTCAATATATTATCCTAATAGAAACTACATGTATACATGTAAACTATTTATTTCCTGATCACATATATGTCAACTAGACAGAAAACATTGTTTTCATTTTTGTTTTGGTGTAAAATATATTTATAAACGCATGGCACTATTTGTGATGAACGATCTGTGGTTCCTCCATAGGTGATGAAACCTGCCTGTATTTGCCGTACGGCTATGCTCGCTGCAAGGCCTTCAAGTCGACGGGCGAGTGCACCCACCCAGATTACGATGGTTGTGATGGCTATGTTGACTGTCGATCAGGAGGGGAAGACGAAGGAGACACATTCTGCAAGAGAAGTCGTGAGTACACTTACTTACTTTAATTTGAACCTAAGTAGCTCTAAGTCAGGTTCTTCATCGTTCAACCCATTGGTATAAGTGCCTCAAGACTCATCGTACAATATTGTGGGTAAATTATCCACCCCACGTTTCCTATTGATGTATTCGTTACTCGGAGTGATCTCTGCTTTACGTCCTTTGAAACAATGAAAGGGTATGTTGTAAGACATTGAGGAATTACCCAGCAATTGGGTCGATTATGCAGAAGTCAGAGAGTGTTTTGTGGTGGACGATTCAGCTCCAAGAGCAGCCAATACTGTACAATATAATTAAGATGTTAAACCATGCGTTGTAGGAAAATAGGAAGGTATATTACTCAACTCATGTTCCTAACTTAGTATATACACGAATATTTGCCTATACTACAGCATATACATGTGTATGGATGGTGACACTTTGAACAAAAAAGATCCTGAAAAAAAAATCAGGTAAACGGTCCTGCATTTTCCTACTTTTGACCATTGCCTGTGCTATTCATTAATGAAAAATAAAATATTAATTTACTGAAGTGTTTTGTCAGAATGATCTGGTCCCAACAAAATATTTAAATATTGCACAACCATCCCCGAAGAAATGTTTTTCCATTTACTTTTAACTTAACCATGAACTTAAAACGAATTTTAAAACAAAATAAGAATTGAATAATTAATTTATTTATTCAATGCAATATGTAGCCTACTATAGGTTCATTTGATAATAATTTTGTATGCTTAAGAATGATCCGTCTTAAGATGGACACATTAATTGCATACTGGTCTGTGGATGTCTAAATGGGTGGTATTCTAATAAAAAAATATCCGTTAAAATATTTTCATCTTTAATTATTTATATCATACAAGTAACACATAACTCTTAAACAGCATTTTAAAATGAAACTTGATTCAATTATACTTACTATACAGAAACCTCGTTCCTGCGTAATTTACCGTTTATTGTTGTCGCATACTCACCATGCCTCACCCATTTTCTATATTCTCACAAATAGTAAATGTTAAGATTTATAAAAAAAGTTAACATTTATAATATATCAATAAACCACAGTTAAGTTTTTAAATGAAGATATTAATTATGATATTAATTATGATACTGGCATTATAGGTCCTGCATTGTCTTCAGGGTCCTTCATATTGCCATTTCTGTATTGTTCTGTTACATTTTGGTCACAGGAACTAAGGCTTTATTTCTGTCATTCTCTCACTCTGTGTGTGCCTACTTTGGACTCGTTCACGACCATACATATCTCCTCCTCCTCCTCCACTTCTCCACCACACATCAGACCTTCACTGGTTTACTGCCAATGCCCTGGCGGCAGCCATCTTGATATTACTGGGCTGGAGCTGCGGCTGCCGTCGCCGTGGTTACCGGCGTTCCTGTTCGGAGTATCAGCAGAGCTGTTGCAGCCTAACGTGTCTAGAGACGTATACGTGTGACCTTAGCTTCCTACGCTCATGGCCGTCTAAAATAAGCGCCTGCTGTGCCAAACTCTGCCCTTGTCTACGCTATAGGCGAGGCTCGTGCGAGGACGAGGATATATGTATGCATGGTACTACTGGTAGTGCCAGAGCCAGTATACTACGGGTGCCACACATGCCTGTTGTTAGTATATCAGCAGGTAATGCATAAACAATGGATGGATGAAGACCATTCAGGTCACCATCCCCCTCCACACAAAAGTGCATGTTGTGATCGTTGTGACAATGCATGCTTGGTTTTGTGAGCACTAAATGTTGTTATTCTCTCCATGGCTTGGTTAGGTTGATTTTGGTGATGATAATCATCATACACGCAATTCATTGTTTGCACCTTGCATGTTTTTTCGTATCGTAGCTTGGTATATTTTCCCGTATTAACATGTTCATTCTTTTTGACTGTTATTTTATGAAAGACACGACAATCACAACCTATGCTTAATGGATATTCACAAAGACTATATAATAGATTGGTCACTTGCGATTATGCCCATTGAAATAACATATATTTCTCCATTTCCCTTGGGCTTTGGAATACATTGAAAACTGCTTTTGAAATTCGTTCATGTACATTCCCGAAGGCTCTGGACTGCAAGGCGAGAGGTTGCGATAAATAGATGCGGTAATTTCAAGAGACGTTTCATTTCACATAATTGAATAATGGTTGAATAGTAGATGGTCTTATTTATTTGCAATCAAAGTATAGGCGTATCTTCTTGCAAAGTTTTTGACCTCTTTTTTCGCAATTATCTAATTTGTGATATTTTGGTACTGCTGTAACAATATGTGACCAAACACTGCTATATCAAAGTTACAATATGCTGGGGGTTTAATTGTGTAATGAGATACTTATAAGCATGATAAGCTGACTACTTCTTATTGATATAACCATAGCATTACTCATTAAATATATGGCCGTTTATACAAAGGCGATATACTGCCTGTGTAAATTTACAACGGCCGATCCTTCTATCTACTATTACCAAGTTGACTTTTTGAGATGTAGTGTCATTGATCTTATTTCATTTTTATGCTTTTGTGAAGTAATCAAAACAATAATAGCCATTCATTCCAATGATGATAGCGTTTTCCCAACCTTTTGAACTACATGCGCAATCGGCATTGCGGTTAGGGGACACTTTCGTGCAGTTGCGAATATTAACCTTATGCTTTTGTGAAGTACGAAATATTTCATTCAAAACAATAGTAGCAATTCATGCTAATAACAATAGCGTTTTCCCAACCTTTTGAACTACATGCGCAATCGGCATTGCGGTTAGGGGACACTTTCGTGCAGTTGCGAATATTAACCTTATGCTTTTGTGAGGTACGAAATATTTCATTCAAAACAATAATAGCCATTCATTTCCAATGATGATAGAGTTTGTGCTTGAACTTCATGAGCAATCGGCTTTAGAGTTTGGGCGCACTTTCGTGCAGTTGCGAATATTAACCGAGTGATTGTCGTATAACCTTAACCGAACTGGGACCCGTTGAAGTGGAAATCAGTGCATGTTTTTGTTCTCAACTGAAATTCAACACACGATTAAAATAGAAATGCAGCCTAGCAATTGGAATGCTTTTGGAGGATAGCCGCACCAAGGTAGTTTTCCTTACTTTTGTCTATTTTTATTGCCAAATGATGCATGGATAATTAGCTTACCTGGGACTTTTCTCATAGTTTTTATCATTGCATTCGTATTCATTATCCCTTTTATTAGTAATTGTTCTAGAATAGTTCAATATAAGAATGCATACATGTAAACAAATTTATAGATTGTCTAAACAAGTAGATCAGAGGATGTCTTTGTATTTAGATTACCATTCTCCCTTTTATTACATATATTATATACTTCTGATTCCTCTCATTGCATGGCCTTGTGTTAGTACTGTCCACTGTACGTCGTAATATACAATGTTTTCATCGGATTTCCGTATCACACCTGACGTGTTTACGGGAAGATTTATTTAACTATGGAATAATGAAAATATGTAAACGAATAATCTTATCTAATCTTAAACTCATTCGACATTTTGAGCATTCAATGTAGTAAATTATACTTATATTACAAATGCTTCAAGTCGTATGAATATATCTATCAAATTTCAAGACTGTATTAAATATATCCATGCGTTTCTAAGCTCATCCTATAGCGTATATTCAGCCACTTTACTAGTAATTACCCACCCAATAATATTGTAAACTTTTTTTTCAAAAATAAGAATATCAGGCTTAAAATCTAGAAATACTTATTAGATGTCCTACTGATTACCATCTTTGAAATCGGCTTGATCACATATTTTCAAATATGATGATATCTCAAAATTCATTTTTGTCTGACTTGTGACTCATTTACCTGTAACACATCACACATGGAATGAATGAATATACTGTACATTATCGTGACTATAACCATGGACTCTCTTATGCTCAGGTGTTGATGCTCGTATCCGACATGCTCAACTTGTACAAACCGCCAGTCTGGGCCGCAGTTCTGACTATAATTCATACACCTGTAGTGATGCCTCCAGCAGATGGGAGCGTCGCCCAAGTTTAACTTCCAGTAAGTTTTCCTCGCTTCTTAAAGTCACAGTTCTTTTTTTTTTTTTTTTTTTTTAAAGTCACAGTTCTTATAAACATTTCCAATCCAACCCTGTAGATCTAATGTAACAATAGAAATGCCAGCTCTTATAGCGGAACTCCACTATAGGTAAAAAAACGGCGCCAACAGGCAAAATTCGTCGCCGACATTTCTAAAAATGCGGAAAATTCGACATGACTAAAACTTCTAGTGGATGAGGGGGTAAAATAGGTTGTCGGCAACACATTTATTTGTTGCCAACAATTGCAAAATATCTAACTTGATTAGATATTTCGTCGCAAAAAATTCGTCGCAGCCGTTTTTGGCCGTTTTTCCCATAGTGGAGTTCCTGCATTATATATACATTTCTGTTTGAATGTGAATTAATTAGCAAAGATTTCAAATAGTAATTTTGACATGGGTCTGTCCTTGCGAATTGTTATGCTTATCGACAGAAGCTTTCACTTGGAATTGTCAGTATTAAATGTAGAGTTTAGGTATAATGGGATCTAATCCATAATCAACAATCGACAGCTCTTCATAGTTAGGAAATTCTGCTTATCTTAACTGAACAATCATAGCTAGTAGGTATAATAGGTATAGCGCTAATTTAACCAATGTCTGTGGTTACGCTAAACTGTATTTTAACCCCTTGGAGTCTTAAACGCGGGTTATTTGAGAGGAATGGTGAAGGTGAATTGTGCATTGTCTGACGATCTCACCCATATTCTACATTTTGCAGGTTTAAGCATAGCCTTACAGGCGCTGGCTACTCCTATCTCCAGTTGTGCCACTACTTCTACGTGTAATACAACAACAAGCAGTTATCACGGCCTTCCTACATATGAACAAGCTCAGTGCATCAACGTCACCGTCAGTGTGGCACCTTCCAATAGCACAGCCGGCTCAGAAGTCAATCTTTTATACAGCAGCAGAGCCCCCATGATGGGGTATGATGGGGGGTATAGTATAATAGACCCTCCCCCTCCTTATAGTGATGTCATTCTCGCCACAGATGATGAAGGGGTAGGTGGAGATTATTTCTCTATAGGTGCAAGCTTAATCGTATTTGTTAGGAGTACAAAAGGTTGATCACTTTTCTTGGAACAACTCACATACTGAGTAGGCCACTTCAGTAGTTTTCAGGGTATTCGTGGGTCATTGAAAGCCTTGAAAAGTCTGCAACTTGGAATTGCCTTGAAAATGAGTTGATTGCTTTGAGGGCCTTGAAACCTACCAAACGGGCCTTGACATTTTTTAAATCGACCTTGAAATTTAGATGCACATGAAGAGTTGCACAGTTTCCTCCAACTGTTATAGATGGGAAGGTTTTCTAGTCTACTGAATTAATTGATTCTAAGCACTTATGCCTGCATTGCTCCAGATTCAATAAATATCAAATTAATGGCCTTAAAAATTGCTGAAATCGGTCTTGGAAAACCTTAAAGTTGTGCCCAAACCATGGAGACCTTGACCAGTAAAGACTATTACCCCTATAGTGCTCTACCATGATATATCTACAGGCTCAGTAGCGAGAGAATGAAAGATACATTGCAAGATAGTAGATAGTAATAATAATTTGTCCGCGAATCTTTAACGTGAGTAGTGCTTCTGGAAGCCATACATATGACTGGACTCTTGATCACCCACTGAGCAAAGCTATAAAGACAGGAAGATAATATATAGAATGGATACTCCAAACTTTATGCACCACACTCTCAAAATGTCCTATTTCATATAATGTAGGCATAAAACATGATAAATATCGTGCTTTACTAATGCTAGCTAAGTGTGTATCCCTGGAAAAGAAAGTGTTCTGAATGTCATTAATCCAGTTGTGGTCGCCAAACTAAACTGGAACCTGTAACAAAAAGTTCCCATTTATCTAAAAAAAAAAAAAAAAAAAGAAGCTTTGAACAAGATATTTTTTATCGTACCACATTTCCTCTGATAAAAATGTTGACATGCAGTTGAGGATAGTATTTCATTATGGTTTCTTTATTTCAGCCGCCAGCATATGAAGCTGTGTTGGAGTTTCCTCCACTTGGTGAACTGCCTCCAATGTCTGATATTGCCCCTCCCCCTCCACCCGAGGCCACGCCCCCTCCACCCGAGGCTACAACCTGTATGCTACCACTCACTACAACGGTCTGAGCCCACTCCCGCAACCGCAGCCGCAACCGCAGCCGCAACCGCAACATACACGCCTTTAAACTAGTATACACATATATGTATACACACATGTATGTGTAAATGGAAATAGATATGATGCATGTATCTGTATGCATATGAGGGTCAGGTCATCTGAAAATGTACAATTGGCAATATTATAGTAAATTATGTAAGGCATAAAAATGATAAATAATAGGTATATCTGAATGTAGTTGGCATTGGGTTGATTATAACAATCTGTTATGTTTAACTGTTTTTTAAACCTCACTTTTATCTTAAACCTGAGTTATTTGAGAGGATTGGTGAGACTGAATTGTACATTTTCTGACGACTTCATTCATATGTATACATATACATATACCGTATACATATAATTCTGTACATGTGTACATATATTTATATGTAAATACATCAGTACATATGTACATTCTACATGTATATGTATGAATACAGATATTTGTAGAAATACTTCTGTTTATTTATATGTACACCTTTGTATATATATTTATGTATACAGCTATATGTATGGGCACAGATATGAATATTTATAACATACTTTTGTGTATGCATATATGATACATTGACATATATATGAGATATGTATTGACAATCTCTGTGCGAATAGAGTTATAGTTGCGTATGCGTTCATGTATGTATATATATCATATACACATGCATTTGTACATGTGTATAGATATACATATTCTATGCATACATGAATATATTATTCACACGGCTCTACTGCCTGTCCAATCTCCTCAGACCTTAGTTAAAAACATCTCTCTGAGATTTGTAGCTTGTAATATTTCTTGGATAGTGCAGACCTTATTTATAACCATGTCAACAATTGTATGTATTCCCTGCGATAGGGATTAGTGGTTAGTAAGTACATTGTATGTTTTATTATTTTAATTGCATCCAGATGCACTTGAATTCATGTGCTTGCCATGCAAGCAGGTTCCATTTCCAAACGCATCATTATTTAGGTGGATTTTGGAGGAGGCATATGAAATGAGTTGATACGGAAAATTATTTTTCAAATTGTTTGTTTGGCCGTACCAGAGAACTTATACATGTTCCTGGACTCTAGCCAAGACTTGGCAACGAAGTTGGATCGAGATTATTTATCTATAAGTCTGTGTGGGTATTGATGCATATCCTAGCTTGTCAGTAGAAAGACTATGCCTTTACATTATTTCACTATCAGAAGTAGTGAAAATTCCACACGGTGCTAACATATCGCATAATAATGCCTGCCCTTTAGCTCCAAGTTGATGCCAAATACAGACTTAAAACTTAGAGTAGAGGCGTTTTAATATACAATCCTTCATCGCGAAGTTCGTCCACCTTTTCTCGTCTTGCTTGACTTTGTGAGTTATTCTTTTGTAAAGATATATAAACACTCAATGATAGTTGTGGGCTTTTAAACATATTTATACCATGAGTAAGCACTCAAAGTAGTTGTCTAGATGTTGTTAGTGCTCGAGCAATAATCTTGCACCATCCAAATGGATGACTCGGTTTGCCTTAACTTGCCACGTATTTGTACACGGGAATCATGATCTCAATTATTCGTCAGTGTCAATCTCCAAGGTTACAAGCGTAGTGTGGATGATATAGCATATTAAGGGTAAATTATTGTTGTTGAGGATGAATATACTGAACCTCATGCAATCGGCTGCCAAATGCCTCTATAGCAGTTGTGTTTCTAATTTTCTCCTGTTCATAGGATAGCGGCGTTTCAATGAGCAACTTTATATGTCACCTTTCTTTCATTGACCACAGACAGTTCGGCTATAATTTAGAATTATGAATGATCTCATATCTATTCGTCCCAATCCCTCCTGATAATCCCCCATTGAAGAATTGGTGAATACCAGCCTGTAAGGATGAAATCTTGTTTAAAAATACTGCATCTTTATTTGCCAACAAAAGGTACTCTCTCAGTGGAAGTATAGTATTGATTCTCTCTTTTGTTTATGATATAAATTATGCCACTATTCCAAGGTTACAAAGAACACCCATCGCCATTTCCTTATATATGAACTCCCTATAAAATGTGAAGAAACCATCGGCTCCTCATCTGAATTACAATAAACAAACGATTGGTTGTGAGCTGCAATTCGATCGCAATTATTCTGATAGTCTTGCGACTGCTACTCGCAAGCAATCGCTAGGGTTTGCGATCTAGTAGAGGAGGCCTGTAAGTCCTCATTTAAAGCTGCACTCTCGGTTAACGTCCGTCAAAAATTAGGGATTTTCTCATTTTTGGTCCATTCTTTCCCAACCCATCTAGAAGTCATTTGACCAACATTTTGGAGGATTTTGGCATTTGTCTTTGCTACAGGGCTTGTCCGTATTTGTATTTTGGGGACCCGCCAAACTCCTTTCCTGTGGTGGCTTCACTTATCATCGCTCACCGGCGGCAGTTTTGCTAGGATGATTTTACTTCAAACTCTTGTATAATCATACAACTGCAGCAGATTATTGATACATTCAGTCCTATAAGTCATAACATGAGTACAATTTTGTTTGTCGTAATGGCTGAGAATGGAGCAGTTTTAAGAAGCAAGGCCTAGCCTGGTTGTATGATCGCAAGCAATTGCTTTCAATTGCTTGTAAAACATGGACTAATCATTAAGTATGTCTACAGTTGTTGGACGTTCTAGCCATCTGGAAAACAAGCTACTAACTCAGAAAACTTCCAACCTGGAAAACTACCACCCCAAATATCAATTAATTTCCAATAGTTGATGTAATGCAATGTAATTGCAAAACCAAACGTTTGTTGTATAGGGTCTCTGTGCACATGTGGTAATACTTTTGTTGGCAGTTTTTCTATATATTTGTTAGTTTTGTGGATGGTAGTGTTATAATGTTGGGTTCGATGTGCTTTATGTCACCAGTATTACCAACACTTGTGGATGGTAGTGCTTTATGTCACCAGTATTACCAACACTTGTGGATGGTAGTCCATTATGTCACCAGTATTACCAACACTTGTGGATGGTAGTGCTTTATGTCACCAGTATTACCAACACTTGTGGATGGTAGTCCTTAATGTCACCAGTATTACCAACACTTGTGGATGGTAGTGCTTTATGTCACCAGTATTACCAACACTTGTGGATGGTAGTGCTTTATGTCACCAGTATTACCAACACTTGTGGATGGTGGTCCTTTATGTCACCAGTATTACCAACACTTGTGGATGGTAGTCCTTAATGTCACCAGTATTACCAACACTTGTGGATGGTGGTCCTTTATGTCACCAATATTACCAACACTTGTGGATGGTGGTCCTTTATGTCACCAATATTACCAACACTTTTGCTCCTTCCTTGGCGAATTCACCAGCGTTTGGGGCTAAAGGCAGGGCTCCACCAGACTGCATGCTTATTGCGGCTAATTTGCGATTTGATAATTATTGTCATTCATTGATTATTATAAAGAACCTATATTGATATTGTACAACCTATCAAAAACTTCCTCTGACCAGCTCCATGTGTTACTATATTCGGAATGAGAAAGCACTGCTGAAAACGACCACAGAGGGAAAAAAGGTCAGTGGAGTCAAGCCTTAAGTGTTTAAAAGCGGGATGCAAATTGGGCCTTGCGGCAACTCGTGCGACTTCAGACAAAATCGCATTGATTTTTAAAACTATAAATTGCCCCTGTAGGGACAGCTGCGACCACTTGCAGACTCCTATGACTAATCGCAGAGGCAAAAATTGCCTGACACACATGTGATTCATGTGCAATTTGAGATATGCCAGATCGCAGGTGAAATAATCCAAATCGCATGTGAAAAATCTCAGTTGATGCGATTTCAAATGGAATCGCACATACTTCTACAAGCATTCGCATATGTGTAGGGCTAGCCACAACAATTTGTAGACCTCTGTTACTGTCCACGACTAATCGCAGGAGGTCATGCGAATTTCAGAAATATCCGAAATTGCAGGTATGTTTGAACAGGTATATTTTTACGAATTATTGATGAATCAAACAATTTTTTCACAGAACATGCCCAGACGTGTTGTCTCAAGTATCTTAAAATTTTGTAAATATAAATTGATTTTTTCTACTTTTTTTTCAAATTGTCGCAAGTACACCTCAAAAAATATTTTCGGTCTTCTCTCCCTCCATTTTCTTATAACTTGAAGTGATCCAAAAGTGCACATCTGCTGCGAATCCAGACCTGCGGTTTCACATCAGTTTGCAGCTGAAATCGCACGTGTGTAGGGATTAAAACTCAAATTGCACAGCATTATTTCTGAAATTGCACAAGTTCCCCGCCGATTGGCACAGGATTTCTACGATTTCACATGCAAATGATCGCAAGTGCCAGATTCGCACCAGTTTTTTAATTCGCCCCTGTGTAGACGGGGCATCAAGAATGGTAACCAGGGAAGGCTTTGCCTGCACTCCACAGAATAAGTTCTGGATAATCATCTTCCCGTCCTAGTCTGTCTTCCTCCTCGTATCCCTTCCTTCATCTATGTAACAAACATGTGGATATTCTTGCAATCTGAATAATGTGACGAAAGGTTCTGCACGTGTAACTTGAATACTTGCTTGGATTGAAAGTGTTGGTGTAAGTTATAGAATGATCCATCGCCTCATTCAACTTGATATTAATATGTGACCCACTCACAAGCATCTAAACCGCCTTAAGGATTGCAAGTTATCTAAAGGGTGGTCTCCACTGGCTGCGTTAAGCTCTGCGGTAAGCTTTGCGGTAAGCCTTGCAATGGTGCTGTGATGGTGAGAAGTGGCGAGGTCCTGCCTACATGGCCAGTGATTCATGTAGGCAGGACCTCGTCATTCCTCTCCACCTACAGAACCAGCACAAACCATTGCAAGGCTTACTGCAGAGCTTATCGCAGCCAGTGGAGACCACCCTTTATCCCTCACCCAATACTATATACTAATGTTACTTGTGAAACCTTACAATAAGTGGGTTGATTCAGTGGGGACACTTTTGTCCCCGGGTTCAATATCTTCCTGTATTTTGGGAATATTTCTCCAGCATTATTACCAAGAGTCCAACAATTGTGACCATTTTCTCTGGGTTCAAATGTTTTGTTCATTGTCTAAGGTAAGTGTTAGTAGGGTTGTAAAATATAAGTTTGTAATCTCATGAAATTATAAAGCAATCCATGGCATGGACACCTGTTACATCTCTGCTTCAAACCCTGTTAAAGCTCACAGTGTGTTTCTGTGGTGTCTCTGTAAGAAACCCATCCTTCCATGACATAAGTCAACGCAGAAGTTCAAGTAGAAAGAATATAAAGTAGATTTTCTTCTTGCCATGTAAGTGTTCTCTTTGTTTACTTGTTTTTTCTGTCGCGTATAATACCATTTGTCACGACCACAGTTAAGACCATGTAGGGTCTTCTATCAGAGGTTCCACACAATGGCTTTATTTTGGGTCTATTCATAATTCACATTTTATATTTTAAAGTACAAGTTTGACATAAACTCCTTATACTGATGGCAAGCCCATTTATCGATGTAATTATTCAAATAATAAACTTTTATACTATCTAACAAGGTGTCTTCCATATTTGTTGTGGTTATTTCCCATAGTTATTTTTATTCCATGCTCTCCTTCTATTTAGCAGCTTCTAGAAAATCATGTTATCTCACATTTTACTTTCTCTAACTGGGTGTTGATCAATATCTATGGCCTAGTATTGCATAGCATTGGAAGTGAAAAATAGATGGTCTTGAAATGACTAGATTTGAAAACGGATTAAATTAAAAATAAGGTTTCCCTTCATTATTAGTATCTTGGAACGCTATGTCTTGGAACGCTGTGTCTTTACACTTTAAGGAGGTTGTATATGGGTCAGATTTTAGGAAAATGTACAATTAGCAGCTCTACAAATTTAGGGAATTTTGCTAAATTAGGTTGGAAAATGATGAATACCGGGTATATCTAAGTATATTTTGTATATCATTGATTTATAGTATCAGTTCTGTTATGTTAAACTACATTTTGAAGCTCATTTCTGTCTTAAATATGGGTCATTTGAGAGGATTGGACAAGGCGAATTGTACATTTTCTGAAAATCTGACCCATATCCTCCTGTACGCTACTGAAACATCTGATGAATAGGATTAATTTGGACTTCAGGGTCAAAATGATTCATTGCTTACACACTACAGTTACTCAAAGAACAACATTAGTTTTCATTATGCAGGGACTCCACTATGGGAAAAACGGCAAAAAACGGCTGCGACGAATATTTTGCTACGAAATATCTAATCAAGTTAGATATTTTGCAATTGTTGGCAACAAATAAATGTGTTGCCGACAACCTATTTTACCCCTCTTCCACTAGTGATTTTTGAAATTTAAGTTTTTAGTGAATTTTTAGTCATGTCGGCGACGAATTTTGCCTGTCGGCACCGTTTTTTACCTATAGTGGAGTCGCCATATTAAGAGTGATTTTATTGTGTAGACTATAGCTCTAAACCCTATAGGTAAATTCTCCCTGCAACATATTACAAGTATAATATATATTAAATTATTTATAATTATGAAGTTTATTTCACTGCCATCTAGTGGAGATGAGCAGATGGATTCACCACACCCATGGTTACCATGCAAGCTATCTAATACTACACATTTCTCCGGTTTCAGTGGAGTCAATGAACTCCCTTTATTGCTTTATTAACAGCATAATGTCCAAGATATAACTAACACTTTGTTTTAACGGTATCTCAGTTCGACACCAACTTTTGATTGATTGATTGATTGATTGATATTGTTTATTTCCAGAACAAACAGTTACATAAATAGAAATACAATAGAGTCTGGAGAAAGGTGCTCGCATCTATGCTAGTCATAGCTCTTCCAGAGAGTCCTGATTATACTAAATATTTTACATTCATAAATATATATACTATATCTTACATCGTTGAGTATAGACAATTCAAATATAACTTTTCTTTGGATTTTATATGAAAGGGAAATAAGAATGAAAAAAATAATAATAGAAGAATACAGTAAAAATGAGTGACAAAATATTCTTGAGTCTACATCAGTTCTTCCATTCTAAAAAGAGGTGCAACATTTCTTAGATAAGTGAAATTATGACTTTAAGTGGTGCGGCCATTGTCGACAATCCTTGGCGATGAGGTAGTAGATAAGATTTATACCGGTTATATAACCAATTTTATTACACCCCTGGGCTGTAGTTGCCTATACCTCCAGCATTGTATGCCACACTTGGTCAAGGTGGTGCATAACATGTAAATTATGCCACCCTTGGCGCATACAACAAGTAGGTCCACCCAAAACTGAAATTACTTGTTATTTTTATTTATTTATATTTTTTATCTATTAATTGGGGTGTAATAAATATGGAACAAAGCTCGGGTGAAGTCTGTCACTTGTTAGTGACCTCAGGAGGGCGGAAGATCTCGGGCTAACGCCCTCTAACTTCCTGCCCTCCCTCTGTCACTAACAAGTGTACAGACTTCCCCCTTGCTACGTTCCATCTATGTAGCAAAGGCACGGCACGTTTTCTCTATAATATTGTATTTTAAATATGTCTGTTGGCCTGAAATGAAATGAAATAAAAAAAAACACAAAAAACTGCGCACTACACGTCCCTATATGGGTCAGATTTTAAGAAAATGTACAATTGGCAGCTGTACACATTTAGTAAATTCTGCTAAATTAGGTCGCAATTTGGTCAATACTAGGTAAATTCGAGTATATTCAGCATTGCATTGATTCTAGCAATCTGTTTGGTTAGGTTGAACTGTATTTTGAACTTTATTTTCGTCTGAAATTTGGGTTATTTTAGGAGATTGCTGAAGGTGAATTGTACATTTTCTGAAAATCTGACCTATATATTGATACCCACACGCGCCATGTTAAAGATTGCTACCCTGATTGTGATGTGTCACGGGAAAATGAGTCAAGAGTCGCAAACAATTAAATCTTTCAAATATTTTTCCACAGGAAACCTGGCTCAGAATGTTTTCAGTTTTGGGGTGTTTGGCGCTACTAGTAGCATGAATAAATGTACCAAATATCTGTATTGAATATATCTAAGCATATCTGAGGTTATCCTGAGGAGTATATTTAACTACTGTACTAGTTATTGACCATCAATCAATAATTATAGAAGTACTTATTAGATGCCCTAATCGGTTACCATAATTGGAATCCACTTGATCTCATCTTTTCAAATATACCTCAAAATTCATTTTTTCGCGACTTATGACTCATTTTTTCTGTGGTAACACATCACAATTTTGCCTTGCAGGCTCGCCGTTTGGTTTCCTCTTCTCCGACGTGGGATGGGGGACAATGTCGTTAGTGACGCTCATCCTCCTCGCCCTCTGTCTGCTCTGCTCGCCCCAGTCCCGCTCTAAATGTTCACATCACTACTGTCTCAACCGGACATACGGTGGCCGCGGAGGAGGAGGAGGAGGAGGTGAAGGGAGCGGGGGCTGGTGCAGCTGCTTTCAGTGTAGTGGCGAGCGTTCTTCTTGTCTGTGCTTTAAAACTTGCTTTGGTCCGCACCGGGTGCAACAGGAGGCCAGGGAGACTTGCCGCAACTCCAGGGGTAGAGGTGAGTACATTTCCCTGCTTAGGGACTGTTCATAATTAACCACTGGCTGGGGGGGGGGGGGGCGAAAGGTTCTTGTGCAAAATTGTAGGGCCCCCTTTAAGTCTTGTTCAAAATTTCTTGCCCCCTTGAAAGTGTGTGCAAAATTTCATGACCCCCCTACATCATTGTAGTTCTGAGTCTGTGCAAATAAAGATGCCCCCCCCACACACTTTTAGAGTGCGCCAAAAAGAACCCTTGTCTGTGCAAAGTAGGTGCCCCCTGGAGATCCCTACCCCCAGTGGTTAAAAATGAACAGTCCCTTAAACTTACTGTTGAGGGTGTGGGGTATTAAACTTTAGTTAAAATCTCTTGCCACTTTATCTCGAAGTAAGCCCATGATCAAATTGATATCTCAGAACTCGATAAATATCTGGACCCAAAGCTGAATATAAATGGTTTTCTTCAATCAGAGATTTTACCCTATATCAACCATACAGCATATCGACCGATTGAATTTTAATTTGAAGACTTTTATTTCAATGCCCCATTGTTTAATGGGGCTCCAGCTTAAGGGAGGTTTTTAAGCTCTCTTGCAATAGATTACAGTAACGTTTTAAATAGTTGACAATATGCTTACATTTTGGTACTTCGATGTTAAATATTGAACAGATAGATCCCAACAATTGAATAAGTGAATATCTTTTTGACTGGGTTCCATGAGATTACCATTGTATACCGCAACGGTACTAGACTTTTCAAAAAATTAAAAAAAACATCACTTCCCTCGATGACTGGTATTAACTAACTACTATCATTTCTTTTCTTTTTGGTCTAATTTCATAACAATATGACGTGTCCGTATAATAGGGGCCTACAGGCAATCTGAAACTCTGAAAATTTAAACAGTTAATCTATAAAAGTCAGACCATATAGAAGTAGTTATTAGATGTCCTAATGGTTACCATCATTGGAATCCACTTGATCTCATGCATATTATATGCGCCTAAAATTTATTATCACCAGTCTCAGTCAAAATAGGCCTACATTAAATTGAATACTCTCAAATCTGAACTCATAGATCCTGTCATAGACATATCACAGCACCTATTTTTATCATAAACATTATCTTTTGTTGGTATGTAACTTGAATAATGCTTTTTGGGTCACCTTTGATTAAAATATTTCAAAATTGAGACACAATCCTAAATCTAAATTTGAAATGAAATGATTTTTGAAAATTATTTCAGGCCATCGCCGCAGAGAGCACAGGAACCAGCATCGCTCTCGCTCTCACTCTCACCACCACCATCAACATCATCAAACGTCGTCCCCACGTCACCTCGACGTCGTGACGTCACAGCCCAATGACGTCATCTGGCATACGTCTACAGCGAACCCTTCCCCGCCTCCTTATAGCGAATTCGCCAACACTGGCGACATTGGGCGACGGAGGGAGGGAGACAGCCCTGGGATGGAGTCTCCCCCATCTTATGAGGAAGCTACACGGGTTGTCAACGTCCGCGCCTTGCCTTACATTCCTGATGAGGTGCGTTTTTATTTATTTTCTTGACTATACTAGTCTCTACCGGTATCTTGAACTATCCTTAGGTTATAATCGCCTGAAGACAGAGACTAAACAGATTAAAAGCCTCCATTTCGGGCCTGCTGGTGCACTGTTTGTCCATGATCAGTGCACCAGCAGTCCCTTAATGTCGGCCATTTATCCTTTATTATTATTTCCATTACTTTAATTACTCAATCATATTTTCATTTAAGGTCATTTCAGTGTAAGGCTTTACTATAAGTTTGTATAACAAACTGTAGAAGAATCATAAGCAATGTTTGTATTTGAAATATTATCTGAACTTTTCTGAGCCCTTATCCCTAACATAGCCTTATCCATAACATCTCTGTCCCACTTTACTATGACGTATGTAGTCGCCAGAAAATGTACAATTCACCAACCTTCCCAAATAACCCAAATTTAAGACTGATATGAGGTTCAAAATACAGTCCAACATAACCGAACAGATCCTTTAAATCATTGTAATACCAAATATATATTATAATAATATAGAGCGGCAGACTTGTATATCTTCTAGCGCCCTGACCCACAAAGTCTCGCCTTTTTCTTCGTTTTTTTTACAAACAGAGAGGCACATATTTTAGTTAATTCTCACAATTTGAATTTTCCAGCCTCCAAAGTATTCCGACAGTGAAGTATGAGAGGAAGGGCCTTATCTGATATACTACTCGGGGTAGCCGCCGCACAGTATTGAGACTTGTCAGGGAGCTGTTGAGGCGATACATTAGGCTGCACAATCTATAGGGCCTTCCCATTCTATAGATTCTTTTGAAGGCTATGGACTTATATTATACCACTGCTTGAGTTGGTTGTTTTAATAATCATTCCATTGAAGATTTTACATCTGTTATCTTCTATTCTCTTCATCTCAACCGATTGGTATTCAAAGAAATTAGTTGAACTTGAAAGAAGACTGCATCGTGATATCATTTATCGATTTAATTTGTGATTTCTTTTAGACATTTGTGATGTCCGTGATATTTTTTTAATTTAGGTGTTTTGTATATTAGTTTATCGTCGTAAATCTGCGTGCTACGTGAATTAATTATTTTGGATGTGTTTGTACAAGGGTTTACAAGGGTTTTTGTTTTAGAGGAGAGGAAATTTAAGCTTTTATCTTTCTAACGCAGCGTCCTCTAAATTTACTGTAGTTATAATTCATTCAAACCCTTGCTGACGGCCATTTTTAATTTGTGCGTTTTACTATAGGGAGAAATGCCCTAATTGACATGTTGTACATCTATTGTACACGGTTAGAGTTAACTATAGACCAACGTTGCACACGTGGAAAATTCTGTATATGGGTCAGATTTTCAGAAAATGTACAATTCGCCTTCACCAATCCTCCCAAATAACCCACATTTAAGACAAAAATGAGCTTTAAAATGCAGTTTAGCATAACAGAACTGATACTTTAAATCAATGCGATACCAAATATACTCAGATATACCCGGTATTCATCATTTTTCAGCCTAATTTAGCAGAATTTCTTAAATGTGTAGAGCTGTCAATTGTACATTTTCTGAAGATCTGACCCATATGAAGTATTATTCGTGACAACGGGAATTCGGGTAACACATTAAACATATATCATTGCATGATTCGGGTAATATATCATACAGATATCATTGAATGATTTGTATATAAATGGCAACTTTCAACTGGCAGTCCTTATTGTTTATTTGATCGTTTATAATTTTAACAGATTTTAGCAGTGTCGTCTTAAGAAAAGTCAATAAAATGTTTTACCAAAATTCAACTAGTAGGACCATATGTTGTTTTGTTCACTAGGTGCATGAAACAAGGGCAATATCTTGGTGGGTTCTGAGCAGATTAGAAAAGGATATCACTATCCTAACTCTTTTCATAATTTCTCGATGGGCCAAAATGTAAATACGAAAATGAAAGATTTTGTACTGGTTCAAAACTGGTTCGGATTTACAAATAGTTGTTAAGCGCTTAAATGAAGTCTATTATGAATTATGTTATTTTTTTAAAAACAGTCATCAAAACTACTTTGGAATGCGACCCTTATTTGGTGGGCTGGGTCCCGATTCTGGCAAAATATAAAATATAGAATACTTTATCATTCATCGTTGTCGTAAATGAAATGACTTGTATCCAATTCTCATACCACCAACCTGATTCATCAAACCGTCTCTCATTTATAAATGCTGGACGGGGAAGACCTTTGTACAAGGTACACTCCCTACTTATTCACTCTATCTCATATTTTCACCCTACACAAGTGGTTGACAAATTTTACCTTTTTCAGTAGCTAGTTCTAAGCCTAAAAAATAAATCATAAAATAAGTTTAGAAAATTGCAATTGAAACTCATTTCTTGTGATTAAATTCTAAATACTGCTTCTCTTGTGTTTTTCAGTGTTGGGCATTTTGTGGAATACACCAAGATGGTATTTTCTACTGTTTGTCCTAGTTGTTCCCTGTGTAATCATTCCGTGCATGAGGCGGCGCAAGGCAGAGGTGGGGGAATGCTTGGGAGGTTGTTGCCGCTGTTTATCCGAATGGTCTGGAGTTTGCTTTGGTTACATCGGCAGGCTAATAAGATCCGGCCGAAATCGATATTTCTCTGAAGATAGTTCCCCTGATAGAAGATTGTCAAGAACCCATTCCGCAGGTAAATATAAACAATACTTTGATTTTGATGAAAAAAAAACGATCAAATTTCTCGTCATCAGACATCAAGCTGAGTTAATAATTGTTACTAATCGTTACACCTCACTCTCATCTGCGCACTTGTTTCAGTTCTTTTTGCACTTTCTAGAAATAAAAAGATTATCCACCAAAACGTTTAAAAGTTTAACTTATCGGTAACAAATACTTGTATGTCTTGTTCCAGAAATAATCGTAGACATGAGACTCACTGAAAACGACGACGAAGCTCAAGAACGTCTGCCTGTTCACGTGACACCACCGGAACCGGAAGAAATGGAGAGAAGCCCAGCGAGAAACCCCGGAGCACCTCTAACTCCGCCCCCTCGATATGATGACCTGTCACCTGGCCTATTCCCCGCCCCCTCAGCCCCGCCTCCCCCTGTGTCTGTACCTCCCCCTTCATACATAGATGCAGTGTATAACCTGACCCCAAGATGTCCCCTGGCCACCGTCACCGAAACAGATGAACACTGAGAGTGAATTAGGTGTTTGGGTGTGAGGATATGAGGGAGGGGGAGGGGCGGTAGGTGGGGGAGGTCTTCTACCAAACAGGTTTTGATAAGAGCTCATAAGTTATCATGTTAACTTTAAGGGATTTTTATTTGTTTATTATTTTTATAGAGCAAGTCTTGAAAAAATGACATTTGAACTACAAACAGTCATGCGCAGTGTACATTGAGAGTAATAATCAATAGAAGTCATTTACATATCGAGGTATGGGCTCATCAGGGGCAATAATTCAATAGAGAATAACCATGGTCTTCCACCCACTGCTGTGTCTAGCTTCATCTGGTTTTAATTGCTGGTGATGTCACTAAATTAATGAGTGATGCTATACAACAACCTGTCTTGTGACCGAGGAATGTAATTAAAATATAATTTAATACTTTGAGGCCAATAACCTTTGTGATACTCATATTTGTCTAGCTAGGCTATATCTTTACCATAGAATCATCTGTTTCTAGCTACAATAATGGACAGTCTGAGAATAGTACGTTATTGTATAATAACTTGGTGAATAAAATGTTTAAACAGAAGAAACAGAATAAGGAATAGATATGTATTGAAGTAAGCCACTGATATAGTGTTGAATGTGTTGATTTTGCTTGATATGATTGTTTGGTTTTGCACAGCGAGGAGAAATATTACTCATTTTTTTGCTTACCGTCATTAGATAAAAGGGGACTTGCATGTCCGCCATCTTGAACCTTGATTCGCATGGAATTATGGGAGGTGTATGTCACTTGTCAGTGTAAAATCTATAGAAAACATGCCATGTTTACCATGGGATATTTATCAGTGCTCTAATGGAAATATCCATGTGTTATACATGTTTCAGTTGCATGAGTCTCCACCCTTCCCATGATATATATAGTTTTCATAGATCATTTATTTGAGCTGTGATATTACTGAAAACATTCTTGGAATTTTCCGGTAAAAATCTTGCTAAATATTTGTATGTCAAACCTGAACTGAATCTATCCCAGCATGCAGTGTAAGAGACATGCGCAGTGGCACATGCAACTCCTCTATTAGTGGGGTGTTTTCAGCAGTAGAGAAAAATATAATTGCCGAGAAAATTAACCACGACAGGCTTTCATACTAATATAATTGGATTTTTATTCAGATAAGCATTACAACCGTCGTTGATAGCAAAGATTTATCCATGGTTTACATTCACAGGGATAGAATGAGATATAGAATATTATAATACATAAAGCTAGGCACAACTGATACACATATCAAATCAGTATTAAATTAGTTGTCTAAAACCCGATATGACTATGGTACTGTCACGACTATAAATAGCGAATTTTCCTCATTATGTAATCTTATGTAAGAACATTATCTCTCATAAATACATCTGTTATATATTTTGAAATACGTACAACTATATTACATTTTGTATATGACCCTAGTATCATTATCTGCATTGATCTATCCAAATATCCATAATAACCATCTTTTTATGTAATAAAATACGAACAAATAGGTTTACTTTTTATGGCAGAAAATTGTAGAGGATAACATTTTCATATGTTTATGCTTGATAATATTACACGTCTGTTCAGTGGGGGCATTCTGAATGATTATATCGATTTAATGGTATTTCAATATGTTGGTGTTTCAAGTGGTTTGCTCTGATGATAAAATAATGAATTTCACATAGTGAGACATTTCAGAGGCTCATTAATTGTAACTTTATTATTTTTGATTTTCTAGTCTTTATAGTACATTTACAACTGCATATATTTAAAAATTGCAGGGTCCCATCGTGTCTATATTTAAATCGGCTATCTAACCAACCAGTAGTATACTGCAGCATCGACTTACTTTTAAAAAGGAGGACTAGGTACCATTGAGATAGCAATTAATCACAATATGGTTCCCGAATAAAATATTTAAATAATACATTATGAAAGCCATAAGTGTGATAAAGGGTTAGTATAGGTTTGCATCAGGTTCAAACTCATTATTTCTTTGCGAATATTGAAATATAATACTTTTTTAAAAAAAAATTCGGAGAACGAATTTTGAGTTTCTTCCCGGTGAACGGTCAACATTACTTATGAAAATAAAGAGTTATATTGGTTCATGATAAAACTAAATATACTGCACAATCAGCTTTGTTCAGCATTGTTTCATGCAGTAGGAATCAAAGATGAATGTACAATCAAAGATGTATGTACTGCACAATCAACTTGCAGTTCAGCATTGTTTCATGCAGTAGGAATCAAATGCTATAAACCAATTAAATCTCAATTTAAGTTAAAATTATACTGACATATTGCTGATATTTGGGTTTCTACTGTATCCCAAGACTAGTTAATCTCTAAACTGCCTCTGATATGGCATGTGTATGTTACCTCCGTCTTTTCCATTCATATCCCACTGCCTGTGATATTCCCTAGTGTGGATAGGGAAAACTAATATTAAGGTATCATCCATGAACTCAACAATCTTTTGTCGATGAAACTGGTTATGAATCTAATCTATCTGTAATCATTTGGGGACTTTGGGTTCCAAATGTTGCTGATCAACTGTTTTGAAGTATTTACATTTTTTATGTAATATATTCGATGAATGTATGTATAATTAAATTGGCCGCGACATGTTGGGCCACCATACTGTTTACTGGTTGCTATGCGCATTTGGCGCGAATCTACTGTTGTGCAGCAGTTGGTCGCTCAGCCTGACAGACGATAGGTTGTGAAAAATTTTCTTTCGAGGTTTCGGAAAAAGAATATATATTCCTTATGCAATCCTGTTTGGATGTTTATATGTTCTATACAAGTACACATGCTCAAAACAAAATAGCATTATATATATATCACTTGTGTCAATTGCAGGCATAGTATTGTCATTCTGTTTTACATTTTTGAGTGAATAAAAAGTACATTTGTGGTGGAAATTTGATTCAGGTTTCATTACATTTATTATGTGAACTATGAATAGATCTACATGTTACTTATTCCTAGAGATACCTAGCAATACTAATCTACTATATGTACATTTCTGCAGATTTACATGCTTTGTAAATCTGCGAAGAAAATATGAAGAAAATACATGTAGATTGCTGCATTTCTGATTTCGGAGACCCAAAGGCATTTTAGATACATGTAAGCAATGTTGGGAGGGATGACGGAAAAAGGGAATTTCACCATTCAAACATGAAAGTTCACCATTTAAACATGATAGTTGTGACAGTTGATATATACATATCGAATGTTGTACTGAAATAGTGTATCAGACACACTGATATTGAAAATGTACACATTATCATTTGTGGCTTCACCATTCTCGAGGATACATACATTTTCACTCCTCGTGTGTCTGATATGCTATTTCAGAACAACCACTCAGTGCATTCCATCTAATTACTACATATAAGTGACCATGCTTAGCATTCACGAGTCTAGTGTATGTTGTATAAGAAAAATGGCAAGTAGTGTAGGAAAAGTGGGCAAGTAGTGTAAGAAAAGTGGGCAAGTAGTGTAGGAAAAGTGGGCAAGTAGTGTAGGAAAAGTGGGCAAGTAGTGTAGGAAAAGTGGGCAAGTAGTGTAGGAAAAGTGGGCAAGTAGTGTAGGAAAAGTGGGCAAGTAGTGTAGGAAAAGTGGGCAAGTAGTGTAGGAAAAGTGGGCAAGTAGTGTAGGAAAAGTGGGCAAGTAGTGTAGGAAAAGTGGGCAAGTAGTGTAGGAAAAGTGGGCAAGTAGTGTAGGAAAAGTGGGCAAGTAGTGTAGGAAAAGTGGGCAAGTAGCAGAATAAAAATGTGTATCCAAATTGTAAGTAGTATAGGAAATATGTGCAAGTAGTGTAGGAAATTTGGGCAAGTAGTGTAGGAAAAATGGGCAAGTAGTGTAGGGAAAGTGGGCAAGTAATGTAGAAAAAGTGGACAAGTAGCAGAATAAATATGTGTATTGTAAGTAGTATAGGAAATATAGGCGAGTAGTGTAGGAAAAATGGGCTAAGATCTAAGATAGAATGTCAGGAGAATAGTGTCTAGGGCTACGGATACTATGCCCATAAGTTTTTACCGACCTCAGGATCTCCCTCGAGGCTGGAACATCTGCCATATTGACTGTCGAAGTCTGATGTCACAAATGGGTATGATGTCAGGCACCAGGGTAACGTCAGCTGTTCACTTTTTTGCTAGGGGGAGTCATGAAAAAAAACATATGCTCAACAGTTGTAACATGTAACATATTTACTTCTACACCAGAGCAAATATTGGCCTGATGATCCCCCAGCTAATGCAGCCCATTGGCTAGGCGATCTAATTTTGAAGATAACCAAATGGAAATGAATTTTTAATATAGCCTATGTAGGAATGGATTTGTATGATCTGTTATTTTGTGGTCTATCCTTTGTAGAATTTTGATGAAGATGCATTGAGAGTGTAATGTAATGGTGTGACATTAAGATGTCATTAATATTGTTTCGTTTTGCGATTATTTGATTAAAAAAATGAGCTTCTTCTGAAGATGAAATAATGTCATTTCTCAGCCGTTTCCTCACTGTCAAAAGCAGATCACCTTGTTAATAGAAAGCCAAATCTGACCATTCATAGAACTCATCACTGGCCTCTGCCATGGTGGTCAGGTTGGTCAGCATGAATATTTTGACATGAATGATGACGAAATTATCAAACTTCCTAGGTCTATCTGTCCATCTGTCTGTCACTTATATATTATACACTGATAACGAGGGTACCCTTGAACATTATTGTATCTAAATGTTTTTATTCATCCACAGACAATATTCTATGATATGAACTTCGATTTAATATCTACCAATAAATATTTGCATATTTATTATATTAAAATCATCAAACATTACCAAAAAAAACCATCAAGTTTCAACACTGCCCTCGTCTATTTAAGAATGTTCAATTCATTCATTCAATATCATCAATTTTCAATTACTTACGATTACAATTGATTATTACTCCCATACCCAGCAACCGTAGATTTACAGGGCGTTAATACCCATCATTAATACTTGTCTATTAGCGTGTACTAATGAAGTTAGATCGAATCTGCGAGTGGTGGAATATGATCACAAGGTACTTGGGAAACCAAGCCCTAAGCTTTGTAGAAAGTTAATTATTGAATTGGATGAATGTATAAATCTCGAGCTGCATGGCGGCTAAAACATGTTGTTAAGAATGAAAAAATCCACAAGTTAACAGGATAATGTATGTACACTATGTCGGGAAGAGGGGGAGGGGGAGGGATCGAAGTGTCAAAAGAAAAGGGAAAAAAATCAGAAAAGCTAGAAAAAATAATAAAAAACGGCATACACAACTGCGTCCAAAGGGACGAAATCATGGTAAGATTGTCTCAACACCAATTTAGATTTGTAGAAACCCAGAGGGCAGACTAACTGAAATTAAGATTTATGTTAAAAGAAAATAAATGGTTAAAAGAAAATAAATGTCTATTAGCTTATACATACTTTATGATGATCTAAAACCCAAGATAAAGGTTTATACCTCAATATTCTTCTATGCTAGGGAAATATAATTAAAAGTAAATGGAGCTCAGTATGAGTAATAGGGGATTTGCATGTCTCACTGCGCATGTCTACTGCAGTGCATGCTGGGATGGATTCTGTTGAAATCTGACTTACACATATTTGGCAACATTTTTATTGAAAATTGCAAGAATGTTTTCACCAATATCAGAGCTTGTAAAAATTATCTATGAAAACCAAATGCATGAAGGGAAAGATGGGGACTTGTGTTTTGGAAACATCTATAACACATGGATATTGATATCAGAGCATTGATATATATTCCATGCTGAACATAACATGTTTTCTATAGATTTTGGAGTGTACCATTAGTCCCATAATTCCATGCGAATCAAGATTCAAGATGGCGGCTATGCAAATCCCCTATTGAATATTTATTGGATCATCCAGGAACTACTACTACTACTACTACAGTACAATCAAAAGGTATGTGAATGTTTTTAATGTTTATCATTATCGATAATTTTATTTCAATATAACATGTATGCAGTGTGGTTGAACTGGTCTGTCTAATGATCAGAGAATGAAACAAGGTGCTAGTAGTTAAATATTTATTGGATGTAGCAATTGAGTCCAATAACTATTACTAGCAACTCATTCCATTCTCTCTATGTAATCATCAGGGGTGTATAATTAATATCATTACGTGGTTTTATTACTATGAAGTGTAAATGTCATGGCAGCAGTGAGCAAATTAATAATACCTTTAAATCTTTTAAGATCTTTATATTCTTGTAGATATTGAAGTGGATATAAGTGAGCTGCTTTCTCTATATGAAACCATAGGTGTATATGGTGCCATTTATGAAACACTAACAACCCCGGCACCACCAGTCTGGTATACATCAGCCAGCACAGACCCACTAGCTCTACCCCCATCTTATGAGACACACACAGACTATGCCAGGCCATCCACCCCAGTGTTACCTTAGGTATTGCTCATATTATAATATCTGTGAAGTATATTTTTCATTAAACCTTGATCGAATAATATACATGCTTTTCCTAGTGGTTTAGAGATCTTGAACTTTTCATATTGTGGATCACATTTTCATATTTCAGCCACCGGCATACAGTGAAATTTAACATCTGAAGAGGGAGGGATCGTTAAGAGGAGCTGAAAGCACTTTACATTGCCCCTACACATACTTACAAGGATACTCATTGATGCTTTAAGCCAATGCAGCTTGATAAACAATTACATATCATGCAATAAACAAGTATGTTTTCTTTATGTACTGAGCAGCAATAACTTGGGAAGTCAATTTAACTCAGAATCATATGTGATATTAGATGCCTGTGAGAAGAGTGATTGACACATTGTGTAACAAACAACGTTGTATTTCCTGAAACAGTACAATTGTGTACTTATCCCTTCAGTTGTAATACCTCATGATTCAATGTTTCCTCATTTACAGAGGCATAATTTCTTTAATCTTTATTTGTTTTTTGTTAACGGTGGTTGAGATGGTTGATTCAGCTCATTTAGAGCCAGCTTAGTGGTTGAATGATCGGGTTTCTATGGAACACTCCAATTGGTCTCTAAATATTATGCAATCTTTAAATTTATATGTTGGCCATGTTTGATCTTAATGGTTTCATCCTCATGAAACTTGAGCAGCAGTAGGATTGCAAGTGAACTTACTCAGAACAATTTGTTTGGTAGATGAGACCTCAAAATCTTATATGATTAATGAGTTGCCTAAAAGGCAACTGTTAGGATCTTATATTTGCAGTGATCCATATTGGTATAAGTCCATCATGTTCTTCATCTGGACAAAAAATGACTGATTTAGATCTGCTTTTCATCTTAAAATGTCAACCAAGCAGGGGATACTTATTCACAAATAATTTTACTTTAAATCGAGTGTAATTACAATTCCTGGATGGTCTCTGATAGTTTTTGAGTGGTAAAATAAACAAAGAACTCTCGTTTCCTTCACCACTCATGTAATATCGTTTAGAAATATACAAGTGAAGGGATATTGATAACAATCCCCAGGCATTGATCACTGTACACAGTAGTAATAATGACCACACAACTGAGGGACAATTTTGACATTCTTTCAATATTATTAAACCTTGGGCTGTAGAAAGGAATTTCCATGACATCAACTTAATTTTAAACTTAAAAGTAAATTTAAAGTTATATAACTAATTAAATTTATATATTTCTACCTTACTGAAGAATGAAAGCTGATATTAATTAAAATCAACAAATTTGTCAATGAAACTAGTTATGAATCTCATTTAATAATTTGGGTTACTTTGGGTCACAATCTTTGCTGATGAACTGTTTTGAAATGTTTACATTTTGAACATACTATATGTTTTATATATGTAAACATGCTCAAAACAATAGGCAAAGTAGGTGATATTGACATTACATTGTCTATAAGCATCTCTATTTGACATATCATAACTTACTTTACTATTTGTAAGTATTTAATTTATATTCCAATATGTATATATGTATCACATATCTCAAGCATAGTATTGTAATTCTGTTTTACATTTTTGAGTGAATAAAAAGTACATTTGTTGTGGAAATTTGATTCAGGCGTCATTACCTTTATTAATGAGCAAAAGACGAACTATCAATAGATCTACACATAATTGGCAATCCAATTATTTTCATGAGTCTCATGCACCTCATTTAGAATATAATTCCCTATTGTAATATCAGCGGTCCCTTGTTTAAAAGTGCAGGCCAATTTGTAGCCATTGGATTTGTTGAAAAGAGCTGGGAATTACCTCGTTTGTACTATTTAAAGACTTCCAAAGAGGGAAAGGCTAACCATATGAGAGAAAATTTATGTGGAGATATATACTGTCTTTCCTAGTGATACTTATCATTAAAGATTCTGCACCTGTTAACCTAACCTGGGAGCAATAAGAAATGCATTACAAAATAATGAAATTGTAGTAGTTATCCCTCCTAGGCATATCACAAATATTCAATACAGTTTGGAGTCCATCAATTCTCCCTATCTTTAATAACGTGAAAATACATTATCCGACCGTCACGCCACCTAGCTTTTCTAGCTTTGCTAAGGCGGAAGCTTCCGGTTATGGCTCCCGCAACCTAAGAAACAGAGTAGGCCTAAACATGGTTACCCATGTTCAATCATTGCTCGGGCTCTACTCTTTCAAATATGTAAAATTATATACCTATGGATAGCTGAGAATATACTCTTTTCATATTTATTAATCCTGTGACTATCTTTACATTTTTTGCTGGTGTTATCACCCTTTTCACGGGTGGCGGCGGCGGCGAACACAGGCGGCGGAAGCTTCTGTCTCAGCCTACTGGGAGATAGTGCAGCCATCAGCGCCGCTGGTGTTAACTGCGCACACTATCTGGCTATTTGAGTTCACCAGAATTGATTATCCATATGCCATATGGTTAAAAACACTAGCGAATACCTGTGCTACCCAAGGATAGGGCTATCTTGTACTGAATGTGGTGTCAATGATCCTATAGTTACACAGTGTAACTATAGGATCGTTGGTGGTGTTTTCTTTTAACTCTGTTAATCCTAACATACAGGAGTCTTACAAACTAAAGAGGTTATGAGGCTATATATTTCCCGTGTTTTACAACACATGACAGTATTAATCATAATCAACTTTGACTTTGAGGAATTTAAAAAACCAATCTTTCTTATAATAGATATATCCCACAAACAGTGACTGCACTCATGCTCATACATGTATCAACCCTACCATTCCACCTAGTTATCTATCTAATATATATTGTATTCCAATTTCAGAGAGTGAAGGGTTCCACTATGAATATATTTTCACACCGATTATCTTCCTCATCTTTGCTGGCATCTTCTTTGGAGAATCTCGCCGGGGCCTCAGGAACTTCTGCCAAGGCTTGGGTCAAATGCTTGGAAATCTTTGCAATGCAATTGGGGACTGTTTACGTGGATTGGGTCGCTGTATTTTCAGTTCTATTAGTGGATGTCTGGACAAGTGTAGGTCTTTGCCCCACAGTGTATCACAGAGTTTACAGAGGCGAGGTCGATCTGAGCCCTCTCCCGCTCAGCCAACTTCCACTGCAGGAACTACTACTACTACAGTAGAATCAAGAGGTATGTGACAGTATTTAAGGTTATGTTGACAATTATCAATATCTTCATTTCATTATAACATGTATACAGTGTGGTTGAACTAGGCTATCTAATGACCAGCAAGATTTCATAATTTCAAACAAAGTATTTCATAGATACAAACAGGATTTCAAACAGCATACATTCCATGTTTAAATAATCTTGATAATTATAGAAGATCCTCATGTTCAATGAAAAGGGTAATTTTGATTTAAGATAGTTTTAGTGGGGCTACAGTGAAAGCAACCAAAGGTTATTAACCCTTTCCATACAGCACCACCTATGTTGTATTATCCTTTATGACCAGCAGCAGGAAAAGAACATCAAATAATGATGCCCTCTTGTGAAATTTGCATAGCCCAAGACAGGGACACTGTATAACAATCATATTAGTATAGATGTTGGACAAATTAAATCACATTATATCAGTTCAGGACAGGCCCACCATGTTGACACAGCAAAACTATGTTGTTATTACGATGTCATTTGGCAATACACAGCCTTTGCCACAGGAAGTGCTTTTTGGCTTTAAGCATCCTTTGCCATAGGTAGTGCTTTTTGACAATACATGACTTTTGCAATAGGGTGTAAATTAACAGGTGCAATCACCCAAGTAATTCATGGTCAAATTAGTCAGAGAGAGTAATGATGTTTCATCAGCTCAGCCAGGCAATAGAGTGCCTGGTGTGGCATCAGACTTTATTTATATAGTAGTGTACCCTCCCCAGAGTTACATGAAGTACCGATAAACCCCAAAGTCCGTTATTTAGAGGGTTGCATCACCTCTCATGCGGCCTACATGTTTGCGGTCATGTAGCTAACATGTTATGAATATGCATGTTGTGCATATTCAGTGATGGCCATCCAGTCCCCTCCCCTACTCCCGTCAGTTCCCCCTTCCCTCATGTCCTCCCTCCCCCTTCATTACCCACTTGGAACAGCAGGTATAACTAATTAGTGATGTGGCCGTCAGTGAGACCAGGGGTTGCCCCCTACCAACCATGAAGACCCATGGCATCGATCCTGGCTAAGCTGAGAATTAATTAAGTTTTAATATTGATGAAGCCTAAGAAAAGGCAAAACGCGTAAGAATCATGAAATAAACCGACAAAACTTCAAAACATGTTTCACTTCAATGATTGATCTTCAGTTGAGTTGTCTCCACCTTCATTCTTTTAAGTTATAATATATTTACCTCCAAAAGAACCAAATTCTTTACAAGGGAGTGCCATATGGCAATACACATGGCAGTGTGAGAAGGCCTTAAGGCAATATGTGGCCTGAAAGGGTTATGGGCAATTTACAAGGCAATGGGGGTGTTGCATAATGAAACAATTTTTTCTATGTTAGTTGTAAGGCAATGGCTAAAATTTGTGTATGTTTCTTTCCTAGTGATAATAGCTTTAAATGTTTAAAGATCTTTTTATGTTGAAGATACTCAAGCGAATATACGTGGGCAGTCACAAGATACAGCATCGCAATATGATGAAACCTTGACAGATCCATCCGGTGTATATGGTGTCATTTATGAAACACCAACAGCCCCAACGCCACCAGTCTGGTATACATCAGCCAGCACAGACCCACTAGCTCCACCCCCATCTTATGAGACACACACAGACTATGCCAGGCCATCCACCCCAGCATCACCTGTCTCTAGTTCTGGGCAAAATAATGAAGAGGCACCTCCTCCCTCTTATCAAGACTTTACTAGATCTGGGACGGGTCATGCTCCTGTTATTGAAGTGCCGGTAAATATATATATTCTGTATCTTACTACATTACACCAATTATAGCTCTATTTATATTTACTCCAATCAAAATTCACTATAAACTTAACTTCAAAAGTATTTCAGATATCATAATTATGCCTTGATCCAATAATATAATTCATATGTATACATGCTTTCCCTTGTGGTTTATTTTGTGTCACATTTTCATATTTCAGCCACCGGCATACAGTGAAATTTAACATCTGAAGAGGGAGGGATTGTTAAGAGGAGCTGAAAGCACTTTACATTGCCCCTACACATACTTACAAGGATACTCATTGATGGTTACATCCAATGCAGCTTGATGAACAATTACAAATCATGTGATAAACAAACAGTACTAAACATACTGTTAGATGCCTGTGAGAAGAGTGATTACAAATCATGTGATAAACAAACAGTACTAAACATACTGTTAGATACCTGTGAGAAGAGTGATTACAACATTGTGTGATCAACAAACAGTTCTAAACATACTGTTTAAATACCTGTGAGAAGAGTGATTACAAATCATGTGATAAAACAAACAGTACTAAACATACTGTTAGATGCCTGTGAGAAGGGTGATTACAAATCATGTGATCAACAAACAGTACTAAACATACTGTTAGATAACTGTGAGAAGAGTGATTACAACATTGTGTGATAAACAAACAGTACTAAACATACTGTTAGATACCTGTGAGAAGAGTGATTACAAATCATGTGATAAAACAAACAGTACTAAACATACTGTTAGATGCCTGTGAGAAGAGTGGTTACAACATTGTGTGATAAACGACGTTGTATTTCCTGAAACCGTACAATTGTGTACTTATCCCTTCAGTTGTGATACCTTGTGATTCATTGTTTTCTGAATTACAAAATGCATAATATATTTAATTTTTATTTGTTTAAGATGTTTGATAAATGTTTTAGATTAGAGCCAGCTTAGGAGGGGAAGGATTGGGTTCCTATGGAACACTCCAAATAAGTACTGCTCCCTACCCACCTCCCTTGAAAAAAACATATGTGTATTTCTGTTCCACTTCCTATCTAGAAAATTCTAACCCTACCTGAAGATCTTTCTATCCTGCCTAGAAATATGATTTTCTGACCAAAAGTATGTTTATCAAAGCAGGGACCTCCCAACCAGAAAACCCTTAAAAAGTAAAGTTCTCATGTTTAAAATCTATATTGTTATGAATTAAACGTATTCAGTTGCAGAAATGTCTCTAAAATGTTACCCACCTTTCCTAGTTTTCAGCTGGTACGTACTGGAATCACACTTTTTTTCTCTTATCTTTGGAAAAAACACTTACTTCCAAACAGAGTTTTATATTTTTTGTGTTTTTCGAACCCATCTAATAGTTATTTGACCAAAATCTTGGAGGATTTTGTCTGGTTGTTGTTGCTACAGGAATTATGTTGTATAAAAGTCTCCATTTCATCTCCACGTGAGATCTGCTGAAACTCTTTCCTGCAGTGGCTTCGCTTATTAGTGTGCATTGGTTGGCATTTTTCTCCTGGCCGGTTTGACCTCAAACTCTTGTGTAAATATATAACAGCAGCAGAATATTGATAAATTAGGTCCTCCTATAAGTCATAATATGAGTAAATTTCCTAAGATCTTTTTGTTGTAATAAATCAGAATGTTGCTTCAAAAACGATGAGCAGTTGTGAAGACAGTTCATTTCCTGGCACTGTGATGAGAGTTTTTTTATTTCATGGACCAAACTGGCTATGTGATATTTATTAGGTATTTTCTTGTTGAAGATTTTCCTCAATAGACTGGTTGGTGCTAGACCAATTGTTGTAAAAATATAATCCCAAGTTCTTCTTACTACTGTGTGGCAATTTTATGACAATCAGGAGGACGTTTGTGGTTACCATTAAGTTTGTGTAGATTTTGTCAATATCACATAATGAATACCTCTGTGAACTGGGACAATTTGAGTAAATGTCCATGCTCCATGAATTTTGTCATAGGAATATACAATGTAATTGAAATAATGATTATCACAAACTTCAAATACATTCCGAATGGAGTCTGCCTTATTATCTTTGTATACACAAGTACACAATTTTTTGTTAATTTAGACGGCATAGACCGCAGATTTATTGATATATGTATTATGCGTAAATTATTATAGAGTTCTGAGTTCTTTATTTTGTCATATATAAGTAGCTTCAGCGTGGCTGAGAATAGTGTAAACTACATAATGTTCTTGCTGAATAAAAATCTTTAAATACAAAAAAAATACACATTAAGGAGTCATACATTCCAATCATATATCAACATCTGTAGTTCTGGTATCTCTGCAACTCTTAGAGAATGTCATCAAAGCAAATTTTGCTATAACTATAAATAAGAGCCCTTCTCTAGTTTGAAACACAACTAGCTTCTCTAGTTTGAAACAAAACTAGACTGAGGTGATGCTCCTTTTTGGTATCTAATAATGTCATTCTGGAAAACTGTAAAAAACAAATAGTACAAAAATAAACCCAATGCGACAAACTGTGTATTTATGCAAGGCCTTCCAAGATGGAAGTAACACTTCTCTTACTTATGGAAAATAATAACAGTGGTCTCATAGTTCGTAATCTTCAAATTTATTATGTTGTTCATGATTGATTTTAAAGTATCCTATTGGAATAAGATGACTCTTGAATATTGCAACTTGAGGAAATCCTCATGAAACTTGAGCAGCAGTAAAATGGCATGTCAAGTTAACTCAGGACAATTCCTTTGGTTGATGAGACCTTAGAGTTTTATATGATTAGTCCTACTTGCCTACTGGGAAGTAGGCAACTGTTAGGATCTTATATTTGCGGTGATCCATATTGGTGTAAGTCGATCATTGTCTTTATCTGGAAAAGAAATGACTGATTGAGATCTAGATATTCTCTCAAGAACTGAACCAAGCAGCAGTTGTTTATATATGAATGAACTTACTTGCATAAATCAAGTGTAATTACAACTCCTGGAAGGTTTCTAGCAGTTTTTGAGTGGTAACAATCATTTCCTTCACCACACATATATATCATTTCAAAATAATATACGGTAGGGATATCGTGAAGGGATATTGATAACAATCCCCAGACATTGTTCAAATCACTTGACACAAGGAATAATGAATAAAAACTGCGGTAAAACTCTGATATTCTTTTAATATAGTTAAAGCTTGAGCTATAGAAAGGAATTTTCATGCCATCAACTTAAATTTTACCAAGAAAACTTAAGTTATATAACTAAATATATTTAATTCTTGTCTGCAGCCACCTCAAGGATATCCATCAGCAAACCAAGTAAGTATTGTACATCCATACAAATATTTCTACCTTGATGAAGAATGGAAGCTGACATTAATAAAAACTGACGACAAATTCGTCACTGAATTTAGTTATGAATCTAATCTATCTGTAATCATTTGGGTAATCACAATTGTTGCTGTTGTTTTGAAATGTTTACATTTTGTATATATTATATGTTTTATAAAAGTACACATACTGAAAACAATAGGCAAAGTAGGTGAGGTAAAAATATCATGGTCCATGAGCATTTCTATTTGACATATCATATTTCAGCTTACTATACCATTTGTAAGTATGTAATTTATATTCCAATATGTATACATCACATATCTCAGGCATAGTATTGTCATTCTGTTTTACATTTTTTAGTGAATAAACAGCACATTTGTTGTGGTAATTTTTATTCATGCTAATGAGCATTAGATGAACTATCAATTGATCTACACATAATCGCCAATCCATTTATTTCCATGAGTTTCATGCACCTCATTTATAATATATTTTCCTATTGTAATATCAGTGTCAGTAGTATGTTGAAAAGAGCTGGGAATTACCTCTTTTGTATTATTTAACGAGTTCCAAAGAGGGAAAGGCTAACCAGATCAGAGCAAATTTATGTGGAAATACATACTGTCTTTCCTAGTGATACTTATCATAAAAGATAAAATTCTGCACCTGTTAACCTAACCTGGGAGTAACCGGATATAATTGCGGATATAATTGTAATAGTTATCCCTCCTAGGCATGTCACATATATTCGATAAAGGTTTGGAGACCACCAATTGATTAACCATATGCAATATGGTTTAGACTGTTCACCCCATGTGTCCAAGGACTTAGTACTATGTGAATAGATGAGATAAGGCAAGGCGTATCTAGTCTGAGTAGTATTTCGAAAAACAGCAAGAAGTGTAGGAAATATGGGCAAGTAGTATAGGAAATATAGGCAAGTTGTACAGGAAATATGGGTAAGTAGTGCAGGAAAATAGGCAAGTGCTTTAGGAAATATGGGCAAGTAGTATAGGAAATATAGGCAAGTAGTACAGGAAATATGGGCAAGTAGTATAGGAAATATGGGCAAGTAGTATAGGAAATATGGGCAAGTAGAATAGGAAATAATAAAGGCAAGTAGTATAGGAAATATAGGCAAGTAGTACAGGAAATATGGGCAAGTAGTATAGGAAATATGGGCAAGTAGTATAGGAAATATGGGCGAGTAGTATAGGAAATATGGGCGAGTAGTACAGGAAATAATAAAGGCAAGTAGTATAGGAAATAATAAAGGCAAGTAGTATAGGGAATATAGGCAAATAGTATAGGTAATATAGGCAAATAATACATGAAAAATGGGCAAGTAATATAGGAAAAATGGGCAAAGAGTATAGGAAAGAATTGTAGGAGAAATAGGCAAATAAGTAGTATAGAACAAAATGGGTGTTCAAGCACACCATACAGAAATATTATGAGCTGTGAGGGACAAATATCCTGGAATACATGCAATAAAAAGAACGTTAAGCATATAACAGCAGCAGAATATTGATAAATTAAGGCCTAAATTTTTCCACTTCCAATATCTCCAGGACACCTTGTGGTGCCTGCTACTTGCAAATAAAAATGTTCATGTTAGTCAGGTTCCCATGCCATCAGGTTCTGCCATCTGTACCACCTCACTCCCTCCTAACATACAGGAGTTTTACAAACCAAAGAGGTTATGAGGCTATATATTTCTTACAACAAGGTATTTATCATACTCAACTTGGACTTTGAGGAATTTTAAAATCTCTTCTTTCTTATGATAGATATAACCTACAAATAGTGACTGCACTCATGTTGATACATGTATCAACCCTACCATTCCATATCAAATTATCTATCTAATATATATTGTATTCCAATTTCAGAGAGTGCACGGATCCAGTATGAACATATTATCGCAGCGATTATCTTCCTCATCGTTGCTGGCATCTTCTTTGGAGAATTACACCAGCGCTGCAAGCATGTCGATGCAATTACCGTGTTTATATGTGGATTGGATCAACGTATTCTGAGTTGTTTTAGTGGATGTCTGGACAAGTGTAGGTCTTTGTCTCACATGGTATCAGAGAGTTTACAGAGGCGAGGTGGATCTGAGCCCTCTCCTGCTCAGCCAACTTCCAATGCAGGAAGAGGTATGTATGTGACTGCCTTTAAGATTATGTTGACCATTATCAATATCTTTATAACACTGCTAGCAAAGTGCCCATCCTCTGGACAGTCCCCCTCTCTCCCCACACTTCCCCCCCTCTTCCTCTTTTCCCTCCCCCTCTTCTGTCTGCCCCTCTTTTGAGCAAAATAATGCTGTTTTAGTGCGCTCTGCTGATTTTACGGACCATCCAATCCCTTAATCATTAAAAGTTAAACTCAGAGTTTACACAATTCAATTTTATTTTCCTAGTCACCCTAACAATATTTTTGAGACATCATTTTTCTAATAGCGCAGCATAGTGTCATTACACAATTAAATAATTTGAAATAGAAGAAAAAATGGCATGATTGTTACCATCTCATGTCGAATGTATCAAAGTATAAAGAGATATTGGCCTTACTACTTTACAGTAAATGTAGAAGTAAGTACACATTTGCATCCATCATTAGGCCGACATTTGCCATTCCCAAATTAATTTTGAATATTTAAGAAATAATGATTTAATAGTGAATACCTGGGATATATATATGTATGAATTTTAATTTCTGATATAACCCTTGACAGGGTTCTCGCTAGCCTTTTTGAGCATAGCGTATGAATAATTATCTGGAAGAAAACCCAATTTTGGAAACATAGTGGGAAAGTTGAAAAAGGCCATATTTATCTGAATAGAATATCTGAAACATGATTCATGAATATTATCTGATTCTATGTATGTCTATGAACAAGTCTGTGGATAGGTATTAATATTGAACATGACTTAGATGGACCACTGATACTTAAGTTGTTGTTTTGTCTAGCGCATAATGTTTTGTAATGATTTTAATTGGCTAAAGATCTAAAAAAAATGTTATCATTAATAAATTGTCTTGAGGGTTATGTATCGTGGATATTAATTTGTATTGAGTGTTACAGTGAGTCACTGACACAAATTGTGGGTTATAATAGTATAGTTACAAAAGCATGAAAAGGATCACTCTCTTTGTCTTCATAATAAATTCTATTTAAAAAAATCTTCTTGGGACAGCCATATCACGGAAAACATAAATTTAAGAAAGGACAAGAAGTACCACTATCATATTTTCTATGAAAACCAATGTTTATGGTTTTTGGAAATGTCAGAAGGCGTAATGATAAGGTAAGGAGTGTGCACGTACATCATGATAGTCAGAAAGATTGTTCAATCAATTGAAGTTTCTCAAATGCATTGATGAAATCAAGATTTGGAACGCCACTTGGACAGCCTTTTTAATGTTAACAGAGCGCCTATTTAACTAGACCAGAAGTTTTTATAAACTTGTGAAATTAAAAGAAATAATTATTGTCATTTTATCCTTAATGTTGGGGCAAATTACTCCCGGGACGCTGGACGTCCTGTTCTTCATACATAAGTCTTACTGGTTTTCAATTTTAAGTGTTCTCTCACGATTGATTTGGCACGGAAAATATATACCCAAAAGTTTATCTGAATAGTCTGAATATCGGCGGTTTTTCTGTATTTGATATGCAATTTAAATGCCAAAATGAGACGGTAGGATGTTTCCCTAGATCAAATTAGTATTTTTTAATCAAATTATGCAGTTTTGCAGTGTAGCGGCGACGGGAGACAGCGTAGTGGGCCGCTATGCTCAAAAAGGCTGGCGAGAACCCTGCCTCCCCTACATCCTCTCCCTCCCCACTTTTCCCTCCTCCCCCTCTCCTATTGCCCCACCCTCTCCCTCTTCTTCGCTCTCCCCCATTCTCCCCCTTCCATCTCCAATCCCCCCTCTCCACCCCCCTCCCCTCCTTCTTCTTCAATCTCCCACCCCTCCGCATGTGGTTGGGTCCCCCTGGAAGTAACATAGTAGCTTGTGAGAAATGACATAGTCCCAGAAAGTCCCAGAAAGGCTATCCTGACAGGCTTTCTCAGGCTAAAAATAGTTTTGTACAGAACCCAACTAAAAAGTGCTTCAAAATCACATTTTCATCCCAGATACCTTCACAAACCACACATGTATATCGTCTTCCGGAAAGGGATGATGGAACTGTACAGATCAGAAAAATGACTGGAAACATGATAGATTCCAAGAACATAACCAACAAACAAAAACTGGTTCATGTTTATTATATAGATAACATGTATACAGTGTGGTTGGACTAGGCTTAAGATTCTCATGTTCAATGGAAGGGGAAATTTGAAGTTAAAATTGTTTTTGTGGGGCTATAGTGAAAGCAACACAAGTTATTAACCCTTTCCATACAGCATCACAGGTCTATGTTCTATTATCCTTTACTAGCAAATAACCGTGCTTTGCACGGGATTTGGGATAGTGGAGCCCACATCTTCCCACTCTCCTTGTTTCCTCTCCAACCAAGATGTTTTTTTTGTCACAGTTGTATTGTTGTTGCCTCCCATTCCCATTCCCTCTCCCCCCTCCCCCCCGGACAGTGCTATGCTATGACACCTATGACCTATAGGTTAGCGAGTGTGCAATGTGACATCATCACATGTAACGTTGCATGGTGACGCAATTTTGTCGCTAGAAACAGGGCACTGTCATAACGTTCTGGAATGGGCTAGGGGCACTGATAGGTTTGTTTTCAGGCAGCGCTGGGCTACATGCTTACCGTAAGCAGCAGCGGAGGCTGAGGATCATTAAAAGTGTTTTAAAACATCAATTTTTCTCGTCATACAGCAAACTATTGCTCATATTCACAAACAATAGAACTGACTCAACTCTGACGATGTTCCTTTGGGTGGAAATATGGTGAAATATATCAACTCCCGTCCGTAGTGAAGCAACAAAGTGCTGCGGTACCCGTCCATGATAGGTTTGTTTTCAGGCAGCGCTGGGGGCCCTGGATGACGGTGCTCAATGTTAACCCATTTCTGACCCATTTATAACCCTAATTTGTTAATGAAACATAGCGGAATGGCTCCACACAATTCTTGGCAATGTGGACGTGAAATATATCGGAGATCTGGCCAGCAGTTTCGGCGGAGAAAGGTTCGATGTATGTTTTTGCGTTCCCGTATTAATATATAGATGACTAGGAGCGGGAAAGTGAATGTGAAATAATGTGAAATTTGCATAGCCCAAGACAGGGACACTGTATAACAATCATATTGCTATAGGTGTTGGACAAATTAAATGACCTTATATCAGTTCAGGACAGGCCCACAATGTTGACACTGCAAAATTATGTTCTTATTACAATGTATGTTGGCAATCAGTGGCCTTTGCCACAGAGAGTGCATTTGGCTTTAAGCATCCTTTGCCATAAAAGGTACTGTGTAAATACAGGTCTTTTGCAATAAGACGTTAATTAACAGGTTTAATCACCCAAGTAATTCATGCTCAAATTAAACAGAGAGAGTAATAATGATGTTTCATCAGCTCAGCCAGGCAAGAGAGTGCATGGTGTGGCATCAGTCTTTATTTATATATTAACATAGCCATGCATATCAAAACCGAAATTACCTGAAGTACCGAAAACCCAAAGTCTGCTACCCTCTCCCACATTTAGAGGGTTGCACCACCTCTCATGCAGCCTACATGTCTGGGTGCTTGTGGCTAACATGTTACAAATATGCATGTTGTGCATGTTCAGTGATGGCCACCCAGTCCCCTCCCGTCAGCTCCCCCTTCCCTCATGTCCACCTTCCCCCTTCATTACCCACTTGGCGCAGCAGGTATAATTATGTGATGTGGTGGAGAGTGAGACCAGGAGTTGCCCCCTCCCAGCCATTAAGTCCTATGACATGGATCCCCGCATAGCTGAGAATTTATTAAGTTATGAAATATTTACCTCTAAAAGAACCAAATTCTTTACAAGGAAGTGCCTTATAACAATACACATGGCAGTGTGAGTAGGCCTTAAGGCAATATGTGGCCTGAAAGGATTATGGGCAATTTACAAAGCAATGGAGGTGTTGCATAGTGAAACAATTTTTTCTATGTTAGCTAAAATTTGTGTATGGTTCTTTCCTAGTAATAATACCTTTAAATTTGTTAAGATCTTTTTATGTTTAAGATACTCGACTGGATATACATGGGGAGTCACAAGTCTGGTATACATCAGCCAGCACAGACCCACTAGCTCCACCCCCATCTTACGAGACACACACAGACTATGCCAGGCCATCCACCCCAGCATCGCCTGTCTCTAGTTCTGGGCAAAATAATGAAGAGGCACCTCCTCCCTCTTATCAAGACTTTACTAGATCTGGGACAGGTCATGCTCCTGTTATTGAAGTGGCGGTAAATAAATATATTTTGTATTTTACTACATTACTCCAACTGTAGCTGTATTCATATTTAAGTCCTCCAACCTAATTCACTATGAACTCCAAAGGTATTGCTGATATTATAATTTTAATCCATTAATGTATGTTTTTCATTAACTTTTCATTAATTCCTTGATCCAATAATATAATTCATATATGTATACATGCTTGCCCTCATGGTTAAGAGATGTTTTACTTTACATATTGGGTGTTACATTTACATATTTCAGCAGGATAACTTACCCAGGCCATGCTCCCCAGCATCACCTGTCTCTAGTTCTGGGCAAAATGATGACGAGGCACCTCCTCCCTCTTATCAAGACTTTATTAGATCTGGGACAGGTCAAGCTCCTGTTATTGAAGTGCCGGTAAATAAATATGCTTTTTATTTCACTACATTAGACCAGGTATAACTGTATTTATATTTAAGTATTCCATTCTTAATTCGCTATAAACTAAATTACTCCAAAATTATTGCAGATATTATAATTTTAACCAATATCCAAGAAGTATGTTTACATTAAACCTTGATCCAATAATATAATTCATATGTATACAAGCTTGCCCTTGTGGTTTAGTGATCGTTTACTTTTCATATTTTGTGTCACATTTTCATATTTCAGCCACCGGCATACAGTGAAATTTAACATCTGAAGAGGGTGGGATAGTCAAGAGGAGCTGAAAGCACTTTACATAGCCCCACAGTATACTGATAAGAATACTCATTGATGGTTACATCCAATGCAGCTTGATAAACAATTACAAATCATGTGATAAACAAACAGTACTTAACATACTTTTAGATGTCTGTGAGAAGGGTGATTACAAATCATGTGATAAACAAACAGTACTAAACATACTGTTAGATGCCTGTGAGAAGAGTGATTACAACATTGTGTGATAATCAACGTTGTATTTCCTGAAACTGTACAAGTGTGTACTGATCCCTTCAGTTGTGATACCTCGTGATTCATTGTTTTCTGAATTACAGAGGCATAATATATTTTATTTTCATTTTTTTAAGATGTTTGATAAATCCAAGAAAAACCTATGAATTAAGCTTGCCTGGGCGTCGTAAAGACAGTCCCACATATTGGAAACATCTCGATGTCTTAACTTTTGTAACATGCATTACATGTAATTGTTTTCTAATGAATAAAAATCCGATGTTGGACAAAAAAAAAAGATGTTTGATAAATGTTTCCGATTAGAGCCAGCTTATGAGTGGAAAGATAGGGTTACTATGGAACACTCCAAATAAGTGCTGCCGCCCTACTCCTAAAAATTGTGAAGGGATATTGATAACAATCCCCAGACATTTTTCAAATCACTGAGGGAAAACTCTGATATTCTTTTAATATAGTTAAAGCTTGAGCTATAGAAAGGAATTTTCATGCCATCAACTTAAATTTTACTAAGAAAAGTTAAAGTTATATAACTAAATATATCTAAATATTTCTACCTTTATGAAGAATGGAAGCTGACATTAATAAAAACTGACAACAAATTTGTCAATGAAATTAGTTAGGAATCTAATCTATCTGTAATCATTTGGGTAATCGCAACTGTTGCTGGTGTTTTGAAATGTTTACATTTTGTATATATTATATGTTTTATAAAGTACACATGTATACTGATAACAATAGGCAAAGTAGGTGATGTCAAAATATCATTGTCGATGAACATCTCTATTCAACATATCATATTTCAGCTTGCTATACTATTTGTAAGTATGTAATTTATATTCCAATATACATGTATATACATCACATTTCTCAAGCATAGTATTGTCATTTTGTTTTACATTTTTTAGTGAATAAAAAGTACATTTGTTGTAATTTTATTCTGGTTTCATTACATATACTGATTAGAAAAAGATTCAACTATCAATCGGTCTACACATAATCGGCAATCCTATTATTTCCATGAGTTTCATGCACCTCATTTATAATATATTTCCCTATTGTAATATCAGTGTCAGTAGTATGTTGAAAAGAGGGGGAATTACTTCGTTTGTATTATTTAAAGACTTCCAAAGAGGGGAAGGCTAACCAGATCAGAGCAAATTTATGTGGAGATATATACTGTCTTTTCTAGTGATACTTATCATTAAAGATTCTGCACCTGTTAACCTAACCTGGGAGCAATAAGAAATACATTATAAAATAGTGAAATTGTAATAGTTATCCCTCCTAGGCATGTCACATATATTTGATACAGATTTGGAGTCCATCAATTGATTATCCATGTGCAATATGGTTCAGACTGTTCACCCCATGTCTCCAAGGACTTGGTACTATTTAGATAGATTTTAAGTGTTGTACTCCATACAAGTGACCATGCAATGAGCATTAAATGTGGCAATGTTAGTCTAGTGTAAGTAATAACCCATTCGAGGCAGGGAGCACATGATATTGTCTAAATGTCGGGTTCAAGTTTCCTCCATGTTGGGCTGCAGGACGAATAAAAAAATGATTTATGATTTAGAGTATATGATTTTGGGAAATTCTTATTAATATTTTATATCTAGATTATCTCTCATAATTATTTCACCATAATTTCAAAAAATAATAATTTATTATTAAATATTTTGTGAAAAAGAACTTGCAATGAATGCCTCAAGGCATTCACCCGCCCTGAATGGGCTAAGAAAAAATCGAAAGTAGTGTAGGAAGAATGGGTATTAGTAGCACAAGAAATCTGGGTAAGTAGTATAGGAAATCTGGGCACATAGTGTAGATAAAAAGGCAAGTAATATAGGAAATATGGGCAAGTAGGGTAGGAAAAAAGGCAAGTAGTGGAGGAGATATGGGCAAGTAGTATAAAAATTTGGGCAAGTAGTGCAGGAAAAAAGGGCAAGTTGTATTTGGAAATTTGGAAAATAGTATAGGAAAGAAAAGCAAGTAGTGTAGGAAAAATGGGCAGATATTATAGAACGAATGGGCAAGAATTGAAGGATAAAATTTATAATAGGCTAAATAAGTAGTATAGGAAAAATGGGCGTTCAAGCACACCATACAGTGATACTATGAGCTGTGAGGGAAACACATCCTGGAATACATGCAAAACAAAGTACATTAAGCCTATGTTTTCCACTTCCAGTACCTCCAGGACACCTTGTGGTGCCCCCTACTTGCAAATGTAATGTTCATGTTAGTCAGGAGAAAGTTGTGCGTGATAAAAAGTTCTTGTGCAAAGGTGAAGTTACACCCATTGGACAATTTATGTGTCATTTACAACACATAGACTTTGTCCTGTCTTGTTCCCATGCTTTTCTTCATTAACTTTGTTAAAGGTATACTAAATCAACAGTGTTCAACTGGGAAAAAAACGGAGTATAACATTTTGTTTAAACTTTGCGTTGTGAAAAAACATGGTTAAGTGAATCCAAAAAGCCAATAAAAACAATATGTCACCAGGTTAGTTGTCATTTCAGGGAGCCCTGAAATGTATGACCGTTCACTATTGAAGCCTTTGGTAAAAGGACAATTTTTTCCGTTTGAAAAAAGATGTAATATAACTTTTTCCTAGTAATCTTCATATACATAGCTAACACATTGCTTTAAGCGGTCCGGCCACAGTTGACAAACGGTTGAAAAAAAAATAGGGGGATCAATTGTTGTTGCTTTTTTTTAATCAACCATGTTCTTTCTCAAGACAAAGTTTCAAAAAAATATTGTGAATACTTATTTTTCATGCATAATTTCCTCGAACTCCCGCCTACAGCAGTGCATATGATAGTGGTTTATCTCTTTAATACTAACATGAAGGGGTTTTACAAACCAAAGAGGTTTTCAACTATATATTTCACATGTCTTTTATAGGTCTTGATGAAGGCCAAGTTGGCCGAAAGCTAGTGAAAATAGACGAAAAAATACAAAAAGCACCTTTATTTCATCAATGTTATTTTATCAATTACATCTTCTAACAAAGTGGCACCTTTATTCATCATCCCTTATATGTATTATTTGCCTTTGAATATTGGAGTCATTGCAAGGGAATTTAAAAAACCAATCTTTCTTATGATAGATAAGTCCCACATGCTCATATATGTATCAACCCTACCATTCCATACCAAATTGTCTTTCTAATATATATTGTATTCCAATTTCAGAGGATCATTTGTCCCAATATGGATTTATTTACGTAACGATTATCTTCTTCATCTTTACTGGCATCCTTGTTGGAGCAGCTCGCTGGGGCTTCAGTGAGTCCCGCCCAGGCTTGGGTGAAATGCTTCGAATTCTTTGCAATGCAATCGGGGACAGTTTAAGCAGATTGGGCTGCTATATTGTGAGTTCTATTAGTAGATGTCTGGACAACTTTAGGTCTCACAGTGTATCAGAGAGTTTACAGAGGCAAGGTGGATCTGAGCCCTCTCCTGCTCAGCTGACTTCCAATGCAGGAACTACTACTACAGTAGAATCAAGAGGTATGTGACTTTACTCCACATTGGTGTATGTACCACATGCTGTTTATATGGGCGGGAATGCGTGTGGTAATCTATCACGAAATCTATGCGTGAAGGATGGGGGTAGTAACAAGGGCTCCCATTGGTTGATGCAGTCACCTGATCATATTGTTGTCATCAACCAATCAGATTACAGCTTTCTCCTGGGTTTGGCGCGGCTGGTCCAAACATAAGTCAAGTCAAGATATATGGCTGTGTTTGTTTTTGTAAATAAAATGCCTTTGTTATTCTTTAATAGGCCTATACTTTAACATAGCAACGTGGGAGTAAATATAGTACCTAAATTTGAATGTGGTACTCGGGCACTTTTGCACTGGCCTCGATGTTTTGTTTTTTTCGTAACCCACTCGCCTATCGGCTCATGGGCCACGAAAAAACAAACATCTCAGCCAGTGCAAAAGTGTCCCTCGTACCACATTCTTATTAGGTACTATCTATGTATCTAAGGTTATGTTGACAATTATCCATATCTTTATTTCACAATAACATGTATACAGAGTGGTTGGACTAGGCTATCTAGTGATCAGCAGGGTTTCATTTCAAACAAAGTATTTTATGGATACAAACAGGATTTCAAACATCATACATTCCATGTGCATGTTCAGTTATGGCCACCCCCTCCCCTCCCATCTCCCCTGACCAGTCAGGTCCCCCCTTGCCCCAATTTCCTGTGTGACAAGAGGAAGAAAATCGCTGACTCCTTGATTTGTTGAGTGAATAGGGGGTGTCTATTATAGATTAAGGGGAATGGGAATGCTAGGAGGATGGGAAAAGGGTCAGAGGAATTAGGTACTAGACAAGTCATGGCCCCGTGTGAAAACCATTTTCACCCAAAATAAACACAAGCTTAGTACTGCCACCCATGCCTCCATTCCGGAGAACCTATATACACCAGAACCCCATTTAACTCACTTTTCTCACTAAATTCGATCTTAGCCTCTCTAATTCTTGCACCAATCAAAAGTGAATGACATCAATAACTAAAAGTGTGAGTTTAAAAAAAACCTGAGCCCCAGATGTGAAGATAAAAAATAAAATGACTTGAAAATGAGACAAATGTAAAAAAGGCTGCCTGCTCTTGGACTCAACATCAGAATGTCCAGTTTAGAGGTCATACAGGCTAACCACTTGACTATAGGGGACTACAGAGAAACACTAGGCATACCCACATCACATGTTAGCTTTACTTTGATCCCCCATTCGCCTCATGGTGATTGAGAATAGGGAAACTAAATTATCTATAAAGTTCCCTGTATTAGCCGCACACTTCTCTTGATCTTTCTCCAAACTAACCCACAAGTAGAATACTACTCAATACCAGGGGGAAAAGTGCAGGATAATCCCTGAATCAACCAGACTCCTTGGCTCTATCTCTCTATGCCCATCCCACCCGCACAACGTACCCTGCCTTCCTAGGATAATACTCAAGTATGAAAGTACTCATTCCAGAATCTTGACCCTATTTTCATCTCATGCACAAGCTCAAGCACTGCTCAAATTGCAGGAGGCTTCACCTATATCCTTTCGATAAATCCTGCTTCCTAGGATTTACCTAGGAACACACACATACCTCCTCATCTTTTTGTCCCATCCTCCTCTTCCCTCTTCTTTAGGGTATTCCATATCCTCACTTACCTCTCCTTCCCCCCACATTTTATGTACTCCTTTCAGTATATTTTTATTATAATTTAAATATTATCATATCATAAACATCAAATTATTACATAATTCTCAATAAAATGTACTTCTCCAAGCCAATGTTTTTTCTCATGTGTCCAGGTGTGCACTGATGGGTTATGAGGCAGGGGGGGGGGTTGCATAAATACAGGTTAACTAATGAGTTGAAGGAGTGCCAACATTGCACAAGTTTTGTAGCAATGAGTGTAATATTCTAAGCGACTGAAACCAATGAGATTTATTATAGACTAGCAAAGTACCCGTCCTCCGGACGGTCCCCCTCTCTCCCCACATTTCCCCCTCTCCCTCTCCCTCCCCTCATCCTCATGCTCCCCCTCCTCACTTTCTCTCCCTCCCCTATCTCCCTTCCCCTACATCCTCTCCCTCCCCTTTTTCCTCTCTCCCTCTTCTTTCCCTCCCCCTCCCACTCTCCTATTTCCCCACTCTCTCCCTTTTCCACACTCTCCCCTCCTACAATGTCTCCCTCCCCTCCCCCTCTCCAATACCCCCACCCTCTCCCACTCCTCTGCGTGTAGTGGCAAATGAGATAGTATCTCAGAGGGGCTTTCCCAGGCTGTACATAGAGTGTGGAGATCCCAATTTAAAAAAGGCTTCAAAATCACATTTTCACCCCAGATACCTTCACAAACCACATACAATGTCCTCCAGACAGGGTCAACGGACCTGTAGAGACCCAAAAAACTTGTGAGGAGATCACAAATTCCCAGAACATGTGTGGCAAAAAAACCCTTCTTGTCCTTTATATATTAGATGCGTTCAATCATGAAAATAGAAAAAAATCAAGTCATAAATTTGAATTCTGTTATACTATGGTCTAACAATTCTACTGGTAATCTGAGTAAAAAAACCCAGATTGGTTGCCATGACAACCCCATGTAAACAACTAGTGAAATACACACTATGTATAAATCTAGATATGTTGTTTTCAGAGCAATGCGTGTATAATAATGTAACAACTTTTTGTTTGTTGGTTGGAATGGCTATGTCAATGGCTAAAATGTGTGTGTAGTGAACCTGTCACCACACCAATTGCAGTGAACCAGGCCTCACCCAAACTCAGGTTCTCCATCGCGACATGGTAAAGTAAAACCAGACACAGTTCTGTTAGAATCACTGGTTAGAATCTTGGACGGCCCTGTGACACCAGCGGTGTGCAGTAGTCAGTCATCAATGCCACAGACATAAGGAAGCAGCATAAGCAAGCAGTATAAAAGGGTAGTACAAGAGTAACATGGCAAATGATCTAATGTATAAGACAGGTTACAACAGCAATGTAGTACATCCAGATAAGAGGTATAACATACAATCTGTAGTAATTGTAATAGATATAACAGCAACCTGTAAAGCAGGAATAAGATGATACATAGACTTGGATAAAACATAGGATATGATCCACATCTGGTAGAGTTAGTTGGTATAACCTACAAGCACTGGATAGGTAGGCGACCTGGTGTAGAATAGAGTTAACAATGACAAGTCTGTGTCCACTCTAAATCTACTACATGTGTATGATTGTTAGATTGTGTACCTTCCTGATGATAACACCTTTAAAAATGTAAAGATCTTTATATGTTGAAGATATTCAAGTGGATATATCCGAGCAGTCACAAGATACAGCATTGGAATATGGAACCTTGACAGAGCCATCAGGTCTATATGGTGACCCACTAGCTCCACCCCCATCTTATGGGAGACACACAGACTATGCCAGGCCATCCACCCCACCATCACCTGTCTCTAGTTCTGGGCAAAATAATGAAGAGGCACCTCCTCCCTCTTATCAAGACTTTACTAGATCTGGAACAGGTCATGCTCCTGTTATTGAACTGGCGGTAAATAAATATGTTTTGTATTTTACTACATTACACCAACTGTATTCATATTTAAGTCCTCCAACCTAATTCACCATGAACTCCAAAGTTATTGCTGATATACATTTAATCCATTAATGTATGTTTTTGAATAAACCTTGATCCAATAATATAATTCATATATGTATACATGCTTGCCCTTGTGGTTAAGAGATGTTTTACTTTACATATTGGGTGTTACATTTCTATATTTCAGCAGGATAACTTCCCCAGACCATCCTCCCCAGCATCATCTATGTCTATGAGTTCTATTGATGAAGAGATGTTTCCTCGCCCTTCTCAAGGCTTTACTAGATCTGGGACTGGTCATGCTCCTGGTATTGAGCTGCCGGTAAATAGATACATTTTGTTTTTCATTTTATTTTACCCTTGATACACTCAGCCCATTTATTGTTTAGCTGGTCAGTAACTTTAGTGATATTGCTCATGGGCAATACACGGTTAACCTAGTTCATAGTGTTTTCATTGGATAAAAAGGTCAGATTTCTGCTTGGAAACCATCACATGTTTTACCATGCAAATTGTCAATCCAAGATAGTCTTTCACAGTCAAATCTTTGTATAATAAAATATCGTTGATAAGGATTAATCAAATATCAAATGATTTAGATGAAGTAAAAGCCATTTTTTCACTTTGAGTGCGGAAAATGCTGGCTCCTGCTACAATGCATATTTTAATCGATATGTGCAATGTATGTTTTTCATTAAACCTTGATCCAATAATATAACTCATATATGTATACATTGCTTGCTCTTGTGGTTAAGAGATGTTTTACTTTACATATTGGGTGTTACATTTACATATTTCAGCAGGATTACTTCCCCAGACCATCCTCCCCAGTATCATCTATGTCTATGAGTTCTATTGATGAAGAGATGCTTCCTCGCCCTTCTCAAGGCTTTACTAAAGTAAGATATTTCTATTAAGTAGATGTCTCGATTTAACTAGTCTTCTGAGATACATATTTGATGAATTACATATGTAGTTCATGTGTTTTCCATACTTTAAGTTGGGGTCGAAGACAACTCCTAGGTACTTAAAAATCGTCAACTACCTCAATAACTTGCTCATTCATTACAAATGGGTCTCCAAGATTGGAAATATCTTACATAACCATGAGGTGCATTATTAAATATCATAACTTTAGATTTCTTTGTATTGATTTCCAAGGAGTTGTCAGTTACCCATGAGAAGAACCTACTCAGATTTCTATTTACCAATGTCAGATCATTCTGGGTGTATAAAGGAGTGCAAATGACACAATCATCTGTATACAGAATCATTCTGCCATTTAAATTACATTTTATGAGGTCCTTTTTGTATATAATAAATAGACATGGCCCCATGTTAAGAGATGTTTTACTTTACATATTGGGTGTTACATTAACATATTTCAGCAGGATAACATACCCAGGCCATCCTCCCCAGCATCATCTATGTCTATGAGTTCTATTGATGAAGAGATGCTTCCTCGCTCTTATGATACTGTTACTAGATCTGGGACAGGTCATGCTCCTGTTATTGAAATGCGGGTAAACAGATATATTCTGTATCTTACTACATTACACAAACTGTAGCTGTATTGATATTCAATTCCTCCAATCTAAATTTACTATAAAATAAATTTACTCCAAAGTAATTGCAGATATTATAATTTTAATCCATATCTGTGAAGTATAATAATATATATATGTACACATGCTTGTCCTCGTGGTTTAGAGATCTTTTACTTTTTATATTTTGTGTCACATTTTTATATTTCAGCCACCGGCACACAGTGAAATTTAACATCTGAAGAGGCAGGGATCGTCAAGAGGATCTGAAAGCACTTTACATTGCCCCTACACATACTTATAAGGATACTTATTGATGGTTACATTCAATGCAGTTTGATAAACAATTACATATCATGTGATAAACTAACAGTACCAAACATACTGTTAGATGCCTGTGGAAGAGTGATTACAACATTGTGTGATAAACAAACGGTACTAAACATACTGTTAGATGTCTGTGAGAAGAGTGGTTGTAACATTGTTGTTTGTTTTAACAATTTTACTAGAAAACCCTTAAAAATAAAGTTCTCATGTTAAAATCATTATAAAATCACTAGTTTTCTGCTGGTATGTACCAGAAACACACCTTTTTTGTCTTTTGTCTGGTTGTTGTTGCTACAGGGATTTTGTTGTATAAAAGTCCCCATTTATATATCAGAGATCTGCCAAAATGCTTTCCTGCAGTGGCTTCGCTTATCATTGCGCATTTTCTCTTGGCTGTTTGACCTCAAATTGTTGTGTAAATATATAACAGCAGCAGAATATTGATAAATTAAGAGCTATAAGTAATAATATGAGTAAATTTGGTAAAATGGCTAAATCTAGTGGCAGCTATAAAAACAGTTGATTTTCTGGCACTGTGATGAGTTTTTTATTTCATGGACCAAATATGCAATATATTTGTTGAAATGTATATATAATTGTATTTGTCAGGCCACTACCTTTGGGCCACCATACATGTTGTGTTGGTTGCTGGGCAACAGCTCTCCTGCCTTTCGCAGGCTGTTGTGTCAGATCGTCGCATTTGCTCGGTAGCCATATTGGCATATGCAAGGACAATTTTTTCTTTTGTTCTTTCTGTTTAGGGGCAAATAAAGTATCCCAACCTTGGTGCAGCACTTCAGACTTGTGTCTTCATTCGTCATCATGATCTATAGCCTCTTCTGAGGAATAATAATTATATGTTCCAAAGTTTTTCTTAATAATGTAATTCTACAGCAATCAGGTCGACGTTTGTGGTTATAATTGAGTTTGTGCAGATTGTGTCAATATCACATAATGAATATCTTGGTGAACCCTGATAATTTGAGTAAATGTCCATGTTCCATGGATTTTGTGAGGAAGATATAATGTTATTGAAATAATGATTATCACAAAATTCAAATCCATTCCAAATGTAGTCTCCCCTATATCAACATCATATATCAACCACTGTTAATCTGGTATCTCTGCAACTCTTAGACAAGGCCATCAAAGCAAATTTTGCTATAACTATAAAGAAGAGCACTTCTCTAGTTTGAAACACAACTAGACTGAGGTGATGCTCCTTTTTTGTATTTAGTAGTGTAATGCTGAAAACTGTAAAAAACAAATATAGAAAAATGAAAATAACTCAATGTGACAAACTGTGTATTTCTGCAAATACTTCCAAGATGAAACTAACACTTCTCTTACTCATCGAAAATAAATTACAGTGGTCTCTAACTTGTATGTTAGTATGTACATTGCAATATGAGGAAATCCTCATGAAATTGAGCAGCAGTAACTTAACTCAGGAAAATGTCTGTGGATGATGAGACCTCAAAGTCTTATATGATTAGTGGCACCTGGTGATGGGAATATGGAGGAATAGGTTACATTCTTCTGACATACATATATATATACATATAGACATTATTTGTAGATATACAATCTACATATATGTAGATTGACAGCTGACTTTGTCAAGCAAACCTACTGATGCTCAAATAGATTTTTTAGGTTTACCTTGTACTTTTACTTTTTCTGTTACCCAAAATGTCCCAATTGATTTGTTTATTGAACCATATACATTTGCTTTATAGTGGGAGGTACATTAGGAGTCGTTGCGTCTGTTTTCCTTTGTAATATTTTCTCTCAATCCTACATGCAGCCGTCTACTATAGTGCCCTCTCCCAGCATCAGGTGGCAGTAGTGTTTGGGGCGTTCATGATTTCCTACTACAGACAAATTTTCCTTTCATATCATATCATTTTATATTCAGTCAATGTTGCTAGTAACAAATTAAAGAATATTAATTTTCTTATTGCTGGATTCACGTTTTGATGGTGGCAACCAGTAGAAATAGTTTCGATTTGAACCTTCCTGTAATTGACTATTTACCGGATAATGCCATTAAAACTTACCATTGATCAAATGTTTTTCTACTTATTGTTTAATAAAATTGCTGCCCATTTGACAATCATTTACCAAAATGTTGGGAGATTTCTGAATTGCTGTTACTGCAGAGATTCACAAATGTCCACATATATTTTGGTGGCCTCTTGAAATTATTTCTTGTTGTGGTTTCACCTATTATCGCTCAACAACGCTCGTTTTCAGTTGGTCGGTTAGATAAGATTGAAACAGAAATGTATAAAGAGGAAGATGAACTGGGAATTCCATTTTAACATAGTTTTGAATTAATTTTGAAATGTTTTCAAGAACTTTAACTAGAAGTGGCGTTTTATATTATAAACTACATAATATTGTTGCCAGTTGGTTGCTTTTGGGTTTGTGCAGAATGCAAAGGTGCAATCTATCTTCAGGGTCCAATACATATGTAGCTGGTGAACTATGGGGAAGACACCTTTCACTCCCAGAATATGTGTTGATATCAAACCCACACCAGCAGCCTTCTCATCAGGTGAGTGGCCAGCAGCACTCTAGCTGATAGATCTAATCTGTCCCCTACACCCCATACCCCTTCTCCCCTCACTACCAGTGGTCAGATCATATTTCCATGCTATCTACGAAGGTCAAGACATCAGAAATTGCACTAAAACATTTACTAAATACTACTAAATTAAGCTGAACATGATAAATCCTAGGTTCGTTTGGTTTTACGTCAATTAGAATAAACTTGGTTATGTCGAACTTTATTTTGAACGTCAATTTCTTTCTTAAATTTGGGTTATTGGAGAGAATTGTACATTAATTCTGATTTACTATCTATAAGTGCTTTTTCAGACCTCCAATTCATAGTAATGTAATAGAGGTCTTTAACGTGGGAGGGGTGGTGGGCTCTGAAGTGCAGGCTTTAAAGTCAGACGTAAGGGCCTAGTCCACTAAGCCGATTCTCATGTGATTTTGCGCCGTATACCGATAGGTTCCAGTTTGGTGATTCTGGCTGTCAGTTGTGATAGGAAAAACCCTAAGTAATGGTTTGGTTTTTATTCACTAGCTTCTGAGCTCCTAGCTCTTCATCAATTGAAGAAGATCTTTTCAGCCCCTGGAGTCACAAATTATGGTCAATAAGAACTAAACTAAATGGATAATCCAAATAAACTTTATTCGAGTAATAAAAATACACACCAGTAAACTATATTAAATACTATGAATATTGTTGGAAAAGTTTTTCTAGCCACTTTATCTAACCTCCTGGCAAGTAGGCGACTGTTGGGATCTAATATTTGTGGTGACCCGTATTGGTATAAGTCCATCATTGTCTTCATCTGGAAAACACATAACTGATTTAGATCAATATTTTTCTCTCAAAACGTCAACCAAGTTCAAGGCCTAATAAATATTACAAAGTAACCATATTAAAATATATTAATATGTGATAAACTTTACTTGCATTGTTATATAGGCATATAGCCTCCCCACACACACCATTGAGGTGCGCGTGGGGTTACCCACGCTCATTTGTATGTGGGTCAGATTTTTAGAAAATGTACAATTTGCCTTCACCAATCCTCTCAAATAATCAAAATTTAAGTGAGAAGTGACGTTCAAAAAGCAATTTAACACAATAAAAGAGATATTTTTAATCAATACAATGCCAAAGATACTCTGATATACCCATTATTTATTATTTTTCTGTCTAATTTAACAGAAGTTACCAAATTTGTAGAGCTGCTGATTGTACATTTTCTGACAATCTGACCCATGTATGTATTCCACCAGAAGCGCCCAAGCCTTATGTTACATTAAACACTCATACAAATACTACCATCGTGTGAGGGTCGTCATACAGCATAAATTGGGTGTAATTACAACTTCTGGATGGTTTCTGACAGTCCTTTTTATTCCCTCAATGATAATGACCATGCCACTTAGGGAAACTTTTAACATGACATCTTTTTATATCATTAAGCCTTGAGCTGTAAACATGAATATATGTCCATTTCATCAACTTAAACTTCACCGATTTAGGTTAAAATTATAAAACTAATAATTTATAGTTGTATATAACTAAGGTATGCATTTCTACCTTAATGAGGATTGGGGAAAGCATACCTGAGAGGGCGTTAATCCATGCATGACTCAAATGTGCGATACATTAATCATATTTAAACATAATGTAATGAAAGCAATGATTGCATTTAGCATTATTAATGCGTTTATCTTACTATATGTGATGTGTTTCAGGAAAATGAGTCACAAGTCACTAAATTGATATTTTTCAAAGTGATTTATTTATAAGTTCTATTAGTAGGAATGTTCTGATTATTAGAAGGTTTAGCACTTATGGTCATATAAACCCATGTACCAAATTTCGAGACATTGTATTAAATATATCCTTGCGTTTTTAAGGCCTTTCAAAAACAAAAATATCAAATTTAAAATATAAAAATACTTATTAGGTGTCCTATAGTGTTTACTATCATTAGAATCAGCTTGATTTCCTCTTTTCAAATATGGTGATATCTCAAAATCCAAATTTGCGACTTATGACACATTTTCCTAAAACGGATCACATAGTATTAAGTTAATATTTCCATCATGGTGGGCATGATAATACCTGACATGAAAGTAAACCATCCGTCATATCACTCACCATATCAGCTGGAAGATCTGTTTCCGTCTCCGTGGCTGTCTTCCGAACGCGCATGCTCATGCGACGTATCTCCTTCCGGGCAAGTGTGTTGACGATGGCGAACTCCAACATGGCGGAAAATACCATGACAACGCACATCACCATCCATATATCAATGGCCTACAAAGGGAAATGTTAAGTAAAAATAGGCGTATAATTTAAAGTTGAGCATTGAGACAGTGTTTTTAGTAAAGCCTTGGAACGGTAGAAGAAGAAACAGTACAGATATGGGGAAATAATTCCATAACTTGTGGATAGCATTGTTATTTGTTTATGGATGTATAAAGTACAATTCATACAGATTTATTATATAGGCCTAAACCTTTAATAATCGATTAAGGAACATTTTAAAGCCCTTTTTTCATTTCAGACCAATATGATATATTTAAACAGTTACAAAAAGACCCATTAATCATCATCGGATGTGGACTTTTCCTGAAAGTAATTCTGACGGCTCGGGTGGTGGGGTTGCGTATACCACTAATGGAATATGCATGCAACGTAAAATAACATAAAATGCGCATATATAATAAAATAATATATGATGTATCTTGTATGCATATAGCACACATATAGATACACAGAGGGAGATTGTAGTATCAACAGTCGCGACTTTCTGTTGCATACCCATTTTCTTTTTCTTTTAATAAAAATGTGTCTGGTGTTATGCTGAGAAAAACCTTTCCTGAAGGTCAGAACAAAAATATAAAGAATGTTTTAATAGAATGAAGCCTTGGCCTTCCTTCTACCCGACACCAAGTATCTGATAGTGACAGGACCTAATGGAAGACTGCCAGGGCGTGTAAGTCTTCTCAACGTTGACTGAGAGCTAAATCAATGTCTTGCTATGTGTTATGCTATGAGAACTGACATTTGCCTTCTGTAGCTGACTAAAATAAGTATAACAATAATCCCAAGACACCGCTTTACATTTCCTTTCTTCTAATAAGCATCGTGCTTTTTGAAAATAAAAACAGTTGTTTACAGAGTTTAGAATAAATAATAGAATAATAAAACTTGCTTGGTTGTTTTTGCTCATATGGGTCAGATTTTCAGAAAATGTACAATTCGCCTTCACCAATCCTCTCAAATAACCCACATTTAAGACAGAAATGAGCTTCAAAATGCAGTTTAACATAACAGAACTGATACTTTAAATCAATGCGATACCAAATATACTTAGATATACCCGGTATTTATCATGTTTTAGTGAAAATTAGCAGAATGTCCTAATTGTGTAGAGCTGGCAATTGTACATTTTCTGAAAATCTGACCCATTTACAGCTCTATCTTGTCCATATTGTATTTCTATTGTTGCTCAGTAACACTTGATGCTACTGACCAGGGAGTGGAGGGTAAAGTTCCAAACTCTTCGGTGAGAAAACTAGATCGTTGCCTATAATAATCGTTCACTCACATCTTTCCAATGTGGTTTTGAAGATAGAAAGACATGTGTTTACTGACTACTACTGCGAGATGCTTATTGCCCACAGTGGATGTGATGGGCGACTTTAGAATAAATAATAGAATAATCAAATTATCTATTGAAGAATTATAAGAGAATTTGATGTATTGGATGAGACAAGGAGTTATATGCCAATGTGTATGAAGTAATTGTAGCCAAAGATGTGTATAGAAGGCTGTTGTATATTTGTTGATATTGTAAACTGAGGATATTTAAAATATAGATTGAATAGAAGGCAACGCAGGAATATATCCACAGCGTGGGTACGCGTATTTTCCCAAAGATGAATTGTAAATGTTTGGCCTTATTTGTAAAAAAAAATAAAAAATTTGAGAGGATTGTTCAAAAAACGAATTATACATATTCTGAAAATCTGACCCCTATATTTCATATTTGTCTACTATTGCTCAGTAAAAATTGATGCTACTCTATATTTATATGAAATGCTCCTCATGCTAATCCAAATCAGCGGACGGGTAAGTTCCAACCTCTTCGGCGAGAAAACAAGATCGTTGTCTGCAATTATCGTTCAGTCACATCTTTCCAATGAGGAAACCGAGGTCTATTAGAATTAGATAGCCAGCGAGATCTATAGCAACTCATGCCTACGTCGACACCCTCCCCCGTTAATAGTAGATTAAGATGATTGAATCCAAATAACCAGAACGCAATGGCTGGTCAGGTTGGGATGAAATACATGACAAATGTGTCTCCTGGGTCTGTTGTACCAACACACTCCACCGACCATGAATCATCCATTCCTATATGGGTCAGATTTTCAGAAAATGTACAATTCAACTTTGCCAATCTTCTCAAATAACCCAAATTTTAGACGAAAATAAAGTTCAAAATACAGTTCAACCTAACCAAACAGATTGCTAAAATCAATGCAATGCCAAATATACTCGAATTTATCTAGAATTGACTAAATTTAGCCTAATTTAGCAGAATTTACTAAATGTGTAGAGCTGCCAATTGTACATTTTCTGGAAATCTGACCCATATATGGGCCATGTCGTCAGAAAATGTACAATTCGCCTTCACAAATCCTCTCAAATAACCAGAATTAAAGAAAATAATGAGGTTTAAAATAGAAGTCAACATAACTGAACAGATTGCTTGAATCAATGTATCAATGTACCGTATAGTGCACAATAGGGGATTTGCATAGCCGCCATTTTGAATCTTGATTCGCATGGAATTATGGGACTAATGGTTCAGTATAAAATCTATAAAATAACATGCCATGTTTAGCATGGGATATTTGTCAATGCTCTAAGGTCAATATCCATGTGTTATAACTGTTTCCATGACACAAGTCTCATCTCATCACATTAATCAGTCATTATTCTTTGCATTTGTAAAAATATTAAGGATTGTTTAATCTCCATCCCTCGTTCTCTCTGTGAACGTTTAAACTATGTCTATATTCTCAGGGTACAACAAAAGACATCTACGAATGAGCGTGCTATAATTTGTTAAATTTCCTGAATAAATACATTTGTTCAAAAAAAGTCCCCATGTCTCCCATCATGCATTTGGTTTTCAAAGATCATGTATAAAGATACGATATTGGTGAAAAAATTCTCGCAATTTTCGATAAAAATGTTGCCAAATATATGTCTGTCATATTTCATCAGAATTCATCCCAGGATGCACTGTAACAAACATGCAAGTGGCACATGCAAATCCCCTATTGGCAAATTACCTTTACATAAGATACTCTGGGCAGGGACATCCACACCCCGACACTCTGGGTGGTGAGGGTTAACACTGTGAGGACACCTAGCGAGATGCGGGCAGGCACAGCATCGATGTTGATCCAGAATGAGACCCACGAGAGGATGACGATGAGGAAGCTTGGAATGTACGTCTGGATCATGTAGTAGCCATACTGCCGCTCCAGGTAGAAGGTCACCCGCAGACAGGCATAGGATCCTGGCAGGAGAAATGATAAAACCATGTTAATTAGAATATAATTTGAATATAAGGGTCAGATCTTCAGAAAACGTACAATTGGCAGCTGTACACATTTAGTAAGTTCTGCTAAATTAGGCTGCAAGTTGGTCAATACTTGGTAAATTTGAGAATATTCGGCATTGCAATGATTCTGGCGATTTGTTTGGTTAGGTTGAACTGTATTTTGAACCTTATTTTCGTCTGAAATTTGGGTTATTTGAGAAGATTGGTGAAGGTGAATTGTACATTTTCTGAAAATCTGACCCATATACAGTGGAACCTCACATAAAGACCACCTCTCTATAGAGACCACCCCTCTATTAAGACCAGTTTCTCTCAGTCCCGAATTGCTTTTCTCTTATAAGATTAGCTCCTCTAATGAGACCACCTCGCTATTAAGACCAGTTTCTCTCAGTCCCAATGGTGGTCTCAATAGAGAGATTCCACTGTATAAGATATTTATTCCGACATCAAACATAGGATCTTATCATGAGAAGGCAGAGTCTTATTGAAGCGGTATTTCAAGCCAAATGGACCCAATAATGTTTTTCTCTATTGTTTGTTTGTTTCCCTATTCCTGTGATCCAAAGTGTTGACGGAGAGTTTGAATGACGGAAAATAGTTAGTTTTCTCCACATTTTCATCTTTTGTTTTTGTTTTTCTGTTATATAGTGGAAATTTGGGGTAGAAGGTATTAACAGTGCAATTTGATAGCCTTTATTCTTAACATTTTAGCATATGTGGAGAAACTCAAAACTCATGAGATTATAAGTAATTTTCAGTTTGTAATCAATCTATGACATCCTTTTACATCACTTCTGTGAGTAGCATGGAATTGAAATTTTGATTGATTATAGGGGATGGGATAGGGGATTGTTGTAGATACATGTAGATTGTGGTCAAGGTGTTATTACATTTTGTAATACATGATAAAGTAAAATAAATTATTTATCATACTTTCTCCCTACTTCCTACCCCCTCCCCCTCCCCCATGTTATAAAGAACATGTACACAGATGTGAAACCATTATCATATCTAAAGTTAGATTCACCTCTGATAAAGTCGAAGAGGATATTATTATAAACTTCCAATTTTTCTCCTCAAATCTTCATATCCGCTTTTTCAAAACTGTCAATAATGCAAAGAACTAATTACAGTGAGTGAGTTGCTGTACGCCCTTATCAACACATATAAAGGTTCTATCAAGGGCGGGAGAGCTGAGAGGGAGGCAGTTTAGGATATTACCCAGGAAATAGAGATAGAGGAGAAGGGAGAGAGACAGAGAAAAAGAGACAGAAAGGCACTTTATGGACTAATTTTAGATGGTCTTTTAGTTACCAGTACTAACAGCGGACAGAGACCTACATGATAATACCCCACCTAGCGCTTACACACGCAGGGAAAAGGTATCTCACAAATAAGGGATGAAGCTGAAATTGCCATCAGGGACATATAAAGCACTTTAAAGGAGAACTCATTGATCCCCAGAGACCGTACAGACGCCGTACAGACGCCGGACCTAGGTGACCCACCAGCACAAGCAGGCAATTCTTATGGCCAAAGGAGGTTCATGTATAGAGCATCTGAGTCAGGGCATCAGCAAATGTACAATTGACCTTCACAAATCCTCTCAAATAACCCAAATTGAAGACAAAAATGAGGTTCAAAATACGTCTCAACACGAACGAACAAATATTTTGAATCAAGGCAATATGAAATATACAGAGATATAGCTGGTATTCATCCTTTTCAGTCCGATTTAGCGGAATGTATTAAAACAAATTTAATGTGTAGTGATGCAAATAGGGGATTTGCATGTCCGCCATCTTGAATCTTGATTCGCATGGAATTATGGGAGTTGTATGTCAGTGTAAAATCTATAGAAAACATGGAATATTTATTGGTTCTCAATAACCATGTGTTGCACATGTGTCCATACAACAAGCCTCTATCTTTCCCATTAATTATGCATTTGGTTTTTAAAGATCAATTGTACAATTGAAAGCATTCTTGCAGTTTTCGATAAGAATGTTGCTAAATATCTGTATGGCAGACCTGAACTGAATCTATCCCAGCATGCACTGTAACAGACATGCGCAGTGGTAAATGCAAATCCCCTATTGAACATAGATAGACTTCTGACACCCTGCCCCAAGTTCTAAAATGAGTTATAACAAATTTAAAGTCAACATTGTCAAAATTTGACAAACGGCAGACACGCTTAGGGTGCAGGGAGCCTTCAGGTTCCTGTAACGTACAGCTACAGTTGAATGTATAAATGCAACGTCGGAACCTTACATTTCATAAATGAGTAAAATCTACAAAGTGTTAAAGCTACGTTGGTTAAAGTAAATCTAAGTATTACAGCTATACAGAATAATAGTTCTGTACTGACTGAAGTTCCACAAATTGATGTCACATAGGATATCTTCTGGTTATCTTCCGCTTATCTTATCTTATCTTATCGTATCTTATCTCATCTCCTTATTAATTGGACTGAGTCAAACTGGTCTACAGTGATTTTGGTCCGGTCGAAATACCGAGTAATTACACACTGTAAATTTTGGCCTGGAAGTGTGACATTAGTAAACAGCCTATAGTTCGGCCTTGTCTTTACGACTTAACTTGGATTAAAGGTGTCTACGAGCAGACATGCCTTTCTAAGCTGGTTGCTGCTATTAATGGGGGATCCCAGATAATAACCTCCTCCCATTGTTGGGCCCAGGATAATGATGTCCATTTATCAGCAGGGATTATATTCTCATAAACATTTACATAAGAAAAGGACCGCCTTAACACCACGGTACGCTGCACAGATAGCAAGATGATGAGTAGTGGGAAGAGCTCTCCTGGGGGAGACTTGATACAGTTGGAGAATAGGGGACTTGCATGTGCCACTGATACAGTTGGAGAATAGGGGACTTGCATGTGCCACTGATACAGTTGGAGAATAGGGGACTTGCATGTGCCACTGATACAGTCAGAGAATAGGGGACTTGCATGTGCCACTGATACAGTTGGAGAATAGGGGACTTGCATGTGCCACTGATACAGTTGGAGAATAGGGGACTTGCATGTGCCACTGATACAGTTGGAGAATAGGGGACTTGCATGTGCCACTGATACAGTTGGAGAATAGGGGACTTGCATGTGCCACTGATACAGTCAGACAATAGGGGACTTGCATGTGTCACTGATACAGTTGGAGAATAAGGGACTTGCATGTGCCACTGATACAGTTGGAGAATAGGGGACTTGCATGTGCCACTGATACAGTTGGAGAATAGGGGACTTGCATGTGCCACTGATACAGTTGGAGAATAGGGGACTTGCATGTGCCACTGATACAGTCAGACAATAGGGGACTTGCATGTGTCACTGATACAGTTGGAGAATAAGGGACTTGCATGTGCCACTGATACAGTTGGAGAATAGGGGACTTGCATGTGCCACTGATACAGTTGGAGAATAGGGGACTTGCATGTGCCACTGATACAGTTGGAGAATAGGGGACTTGCATGTGCCACTGATACAGTTGGAGAATAGGGGACTTGCATGTGCCACTGATACAGTTGGAGAATAAGGGACTTGCATGTGCCACTGATACAGTTGGAGAATAGGGGACTTGCATGTGCCACTGATACAGTCGGAGAATAGGGGACTTGCATGTGTCACTGATACAGTTGGACAATAGGGGACTTGCATGTGCCACTGATACAGTCGGAGAATAGGGGACTTGCATGTGTCACTGATACAGTTGGACAATAGGGGACTTGCATGTGTCACTGATACAGTTGGACAATAGGGGACTTGCATGTGCCACTGATACAGTTGGAGAATAGGGGACTTGCATGTGCCACTGATACAGTTGGAGAATAGGGGACTTGCATGTGGCACTGATACAGTTGGACAATAGGGGACTTGCATGTGTCACTGATACAGTTGGAGAATAAGGGACTTGCATGTGCCACTGCGTATGTCTGTTGCATTGTATCATGGGATGGATTTGAAATATTTGGCAAGAGTTTTATCGAAAATTGCAAGAATGTTTTCATCAATATCAGAGTTTGTATAAATGAGCTATGAAACCAAATGCATGATGGGAAAGATGGGGATTGGTGTTATGGAAATATGTATGGAACGTGCGAAAACGTTCATGGTGAACACTACGTATTTTTGTCTATTTTTCTCTTTTGTTGTTCTGTTTTCTCTTAAATCCTGTATTAAATTTGTATTCGGCCTGAAATGTAAAAAAAAAAATGTATAACACATGGATATTGACATTAGAGCATTGTTAAATAGTCCATGCTGAACATGACATGTTTTCTATAGATTTTAGACTGTCGCATAATTCCATGCGAATATTGATTCAAAATGGCGGCTATGCAAATCCCCTATTATCTATGCTCTTGTCTCTTCATCTTTCTCTGGTTTTGTGATCAATATGGACATGGATATCGGTACATTATCAGATATCCAGATGTTGCCTAAAGGTACTGTGTTGCTGATTATAATCCTTTGAGATTTAATTTTGTATATTCAGCTGTTCCATTTATGATACGAATGTATTCTATTCTATAAAGTGGGGTGTCCACTGGCTGTGGTAAGCTCTGTGGTAAGCCTTGTGATGGTGTTGTGATGGTGAGGAGTGGTGAGGTCCTGCCTACATGGCCAGTGAACCATGTCGTTATTCCTCTCCACCTACAGAACCAGCACAACACCATCGCCAGGCTTACCACAGAGCTTACCACAGCCAGTGGAGACCACCCTTAACTCACTGTTCAATAGTGTCTATTGATTGGTATGGGAAAGTATTTTGTCACCTAGTAATTTTTGTAAAACAAAATTTTATTGGCCCTAATTTGATAATCCCTGTATTCCATTTCGAAATTTGCCATAGGTATGAGTAATATATCTAGGTATGAGTTATGTATCTTTCTGAACTGGATTCTGTCAAAATAGATTCTTTGCCATTTGTCAAGCAGACCAATATTTCAAATTCGCCCTTGAAACCAATAGTGTCGAACACACCATAATAGGCAGAACAACGTCTATCCTTGGCCTAAACTCCCAAATGGGTCAGATTTTCAGAAAATGTACAATTGCCAGCTCTATACAATTAGGAAATTCTGCTAATTTTGTGCTTAAACATGATGAATACCAGGTATATCTGAGTTTATTATATACGCGTTGCTGTTGAAACAACGTATTGTAGAGTTGTATACGTTGTGTGCGTATACAACTCCACGCTCTGAGTTGTGTCGTATACAACTCCACGCTCTGAAGGCGCCTATGAAAGCGTGTAAGTCCACCTGAGGGGAATCACGCCACCGTTGTCAACGCACAGTAACGCAGACAGAACGGGAGGTAGAACGGTGAAATTTCATCAAAATGAAGGAAATAAACTAAAACACTTTCAACTTTATTCAAGTATATCATTGGTTGAAGCATTACTGTGGTTTAAAAACTATCTAAACTTTGAAAACGTTGGAAATTGATTCGAAAACGTGACGATTTTCCCGCAGTCCTGCCAACTGACAACAAAATCATCTGTAGAGATCGTCGTAACTTCCAACGCAGGTAGAGGTGTAATATATCTTTCAAATGAATGAATCAACTAAAATTCTTTCATGTTTATCGAAGTCTATCTTCTGTCAAAGCATAACTTTATTCTAAACAGATTTAGAGCAGTGAAAGTGACTGAAATTGATTCAGAAATGTGAGCTATTTCTCTCGCACAAACTTTCTCTCTCAGTGTTCCTTCATGTTCCTTTGCTGTGCATAGGAGCGTAGTGATAATCGTTGAAATGCAGATACAATGCAATTCAATACAAATTTGATGTTTTCTGGCAAAATATACATTGTCCTTCCTCTTATAAAGCATATATAATAAATCAGATAAATCACTCGTGGGTCTTCGTCGCTTAGAATATCGCACTCGTTGCAACCGCGCAACACACTCAGCCTTCGGCTTCGTGTGTTGCGCGGTTGCAACTCGTGCTCCTACAGACCCATTAGTGACTTATCCTGTATATATTTGATATTGCATTGATTTAAAGTATCAGTTCTGTTATGTTAAACTGCATTTTGAAGCTCATTTCTGTCTTAAATGTGGGTTATTTGAGAGGGTTGGTGAAAACGAATTGTACATTTTCTGAAAATCTGACCCAAATAGTAATCATGAGGACATCATGTCGTCTAAATGAGGCCAACAGCAGGGTCAAGTTGTGTTTGTCTGCGATATAGATGGCAGAGGGAGGATTCATTTCATACATGAGAGGATCAAACGGATGTCGATTACATCCAACCCCAGAAAAGGGCGGGTCCAGCCATTTATTTGCTAAACTCGAGGGAGCCTGGGAGCAGGTATTAATGTTCTACAGGCTTTTCCTTGCATGGAAGGCTTTCATGACGGATTGGACGATTGATATTGACGTCACACTTGTTTCTATAGCATTGATCTTGGAGGGACGTCTATGATTAAAGTCACCAGACTTTAATAGAAGCTTTCATGAAATTATTAAAGTTGCATGCATATTGCAACTGAAACCAGCGAGTTAGTTGACTGATTTATTATGCATTTAATAATCTATAAAAGAACCTTTTAAACCCATATTGTCATAAAATTCTGGCAGGTCAGGTGGCAAGATTGCGTATACCACTAGTGCAATACAACGTATCCCATTCTGGAGCCTTTGTTTCACATAAAATGCGTACACATGTGGGTCAGATTTTCAGAAAGTGTACAATTGGCAGCTGTAGACATTGAGTAAATTCTGCTAAATTAGGCTGCAATTTGGTCAATACTATATAAATTCCAGTATATTCGGCATTGCATTGATTCTAGCAGTCAGTTTGGTTAGGTTGAACTATTTTCGTCCGAAATTTGGGTTATTTGAAAGGATTGGTGAAGATGAATTGTACATTTTCTGAAAATCTGACCCATATAATAAATACCCATGTCTTGTAGATACTAACTAGTTAGACACAGCAGTGGGCGGAAGACCATATATAGGTTATTCTTCATTGAATTGCTGCCCGTGAACCCATAATCTTCTCATGCTAATGAATCTCTTTGTTTGTCCTTGTCATTTGCAAGGATGTTTGATATTTGTTGTATACAAATTCTAAATAAAAAAATACAAAAAATATAAACAGATACGTTGATGATCTCATATCCTATCTGTCAACCTATAGATGAGGTTATCTACCCAATTCCAACATTCTAAATGAAAAGGCAAATGCTTTGCCAAGATAGATTTACTGGCTTTAGCTCCAGGGAAATACAAACGTAAGAAGCCTATTCACATCACAAATTCACAGTGGTCCGCAGCGTTAAACCCCGACCTCCGCCCGATACCAGATGCCTGCCAATTACCCGAGTGGCAGCTACAATGTTCTCCTGTGTTGTTTAATACTAAATTCCTTTAAGAAATGAGGTTTTCCATTGTTGTGTGATCTATTTATTCCCAACACATTTAAAACTCACAAAGATACACTATTTAAGGATTTTGGATCCGTTTCTTCTGGTATTGAATTGGAAAATACTTTATATGTCTGAAGTTATACAAATGTGAAAATAGACAAATGGGTAACCAGGCTTCTGGATAAAATCCAGGTTTTCCAGTCGTTACCTATATATATAAGGATTGGTATACTATGAAAGTGGGTGGCTAATAAGTACACGATATGATAGAGTATATAATAAGACATAAACCGAGTCATACAAGAGATAATACCTATATGAACTCACTAATATGATCATTCATGGTAACAAGATGTGGGTCAGATTTTCAGAAAATGTACAATTAGCCTTCACCAATCTTCTCAAATAACCCAGATTTCAGACGGAAATAAAGTTCAAAATACAGTTTAACCTAACCAAATAGATTGCTAGAATCTATTCAATGCCATATAATACTCGAATTTACCTAGTATTGACCGAATCGCAGCCTAATTTAGCAGAGCTTACTAAATGTGTGCAGCTGCCATTTGTACATTTTCTGAAAATCTGACCCATATAAGTCTTATAGACGTAGCACCGTCAGTTAATTTAAATACATGTAATCATAGTTTTCGCAATTTAACTCCAACTTTACATAATATTTTAAACATCGATATTTTAGAAATATTTTCTAAATTCTTGTTTCTAATTCATGTGCTTCCGTCGGCAGTGCACTCAAGGCTATTTTGGCTTTGTAAAGAAAACTATTTCTGTAAAATGTAGATTTTGGAATATTGAGAATTAAATTTCTCCGTTCTTTGAATGGCTTCTGGCTGATAATGACACCTCATTATGAACCATAGTATACATTTTGGTTCTTTTCGTTATGCATATATAACTCTTTCATCTGCTTCTTATACTCAAGGAATACCCGAAAAAATAAAAATGTACGATACCACTGGGTCGCTAGATATATCCAAAGGCAGAGATTGCATTATTAGTCCTATTTACCCCCAACTACCTACTGTAGATCAGCGAATAAACTAAATTATAATAGGATCCGAGAAAAGCGATGAATTCATTATCTACATCCTCACGTAGACACTAATAGGAAGAACATTAAGGTTCTCTTGCACATGTTAACCCAAGCCACACAGAAGATGAGAGGAACATTCCCTGGAATAAGACTTTATTTTTAAAAGTTTGAAATATTAATACATAATAAATGCTTCGGAATTTGATAAAAGGATGATTTCGGAGTTTGATAATGATTCGATAAATCAGTTGAAAGCTGATTGGTAAAGTTGGTAAGATTGATAAAATATAGGATTTGAAATGATTTAGATGAAATTATTACATAAAAGCCATTATAAAATGAAGGGAATGAATGATTGTACTATAGGTTGAGGGTGGGTGGGTGTATTGTAAATGGTGAGCATGCTGTTGCACAATGCACAAACACTGTATTTCGAAGAAGGCCATGAAAACAATTCATTGAGGATATGACGTCATGGATACTTTTTGTAAAGCTCTTGGTGCCGGAATGGATATTATAAATAAAATAATCAATTCTGATGAGGATAGTTTATGTATGCACACATAAATATATACATCCCCTATATCTGGTGCACCAAATTGAACAGATGACCTCCTGTTCATTTATATTTGCATACAACTGGTTCTAGTTCTGTGATATTTGCAAAAAGCAATTTTGAATAAGCAATTCAATGCACTGTCCAATATGGCCCCAAGCTGTAGAGACTGACAATTACATTAATGCATGTCGCTGACAAATATATTTACGATGGTGGTGGAGCGCACCCAGCCCCAAGTGTCAATGTGCCTGTTTAAATAATCAATTCTTCCGGCGCTAGTTTGTAATAATCTGTCAGATTAACAACCACTGCCATGGATCCCAGTAAAAAAGGTGCAAAGTCATAACTGTTACACGCCTCTAGCCAAGTATGTTTGCTGCGCACAAGGGTATTCTACTCAGCTGATATTGCCAGGTTTTTATATGTTAGTTGTGTGATTCATATAGAAATGTATAAAGTTAGCGATGCTAGTAATTGTGTGAATACATTTTTGGTTATCATCAAATTATGATGGAGCTCTTTAGTGACATGTTTTTAGATGTTATATACCTGTATAATAGTCATACCTATAGGTATGACTCAGGGAAAAATGGGTTGAGAATGAAAGATTTACCCAGATGCAAAAATATGGATTTAACCTATAAAAAAAAGGATCGAAATTGTACTTCATAGAGTGTATGAAATGGATACAGGCCATTTAAGAAACAATTCTATAATGCATAGCACATAGGAATGTTTAAACTAGGGAGAAGCTATAAAGGACATACCAGTAATATATGATTTTGTGCAGTTCTCGGTGACCACATCCTTTAGATCAAACTGTGGAAGCTCGAGATCGTCACTGATCTGTATAGGGGCCGCCAAGTCCGTCCTCCAGTTGAGCTTCATCTCATCTGTCGTGTGCGCATCTGTCAAACAAATTGAAAGGAATTAAGGACAATAGGGGAGTTGCATAGCCGCCATTTTGAATCTTGATTCGCATGGCATTATGGAAATAATGGTACAGTATAACATCTATAGAAAACATGTCATGTTCAGCATGGAATATTTACCAATGGTCTAATGTCAATATCCATGTGTTTTACATGTTTCCATAATACAAGCCTCCATCGTTCCCATCATACATTTGGTTTTCATAAAACATTTATAAAGGCTGTGATATTCGTGAAAACAGTCTTGCAATTTTTATAAAAAATGTTCCCAAATATTCGTATGTCAGATTTCAACAGAATCCATCCCATGATGCACTGTACCAGACATGCGCAGTGGCACATGCAACTCCCCTATTAGATATACGCATCAGTTGTTGATTCACTTGTTGCAAATTTGACTTGTTTAGCCCAGAATTAGCTATTGGATTATGGGACTATTTTCTGGGGATTGATATAGAAAAGTAGTTCAGCAGTTAAGAGGTTAGGAAAAGGGGTGGTGTATGATTTTCTACCTAGTAGACTAGCCCCAGGTCCTTCAAAAAGCAGAAATCGTACTTAAATGATGTTTGTTCTTATATGATGTATTTCATTTCTTTTAAAGAATAATAATCTCTATAATGGTTTCGAAAGTAATGGCCAGAAATAGCAGCTGTGTGTTGATGAATTTCATTTTATTGCGTACACTGATATATTTTAGGAAGGTGTGCAAGTCTATTGTAAAATTGACAAGCCTAAATTGTCTAATTTTGAGTTAAAGTTGTCTCATTCAGCCAGACATTCGTCGCGCCCCTACCGGCCAGAAGGCTACCCACACTTTCTTACCGCCACAACGCTCGCGGATTTCTTATCATCCCAAAGTCCAAAGGTACAGGTGGGGTCCAGGTCTGACCGTTATCTCAAAGTCAATCACGTGGGAAAGGAGGGGAGGGGCTGACCGCCAGGTCAGGGGAGGGGAGGGAATACCGATTAAAGAGTGGGAGGGAGAGGGGAGGGGAGATAACCCCGTGACCTGGTCACCACCCAAAGAGATTGGTCAGAGTGGCAGTGGTCACTCTGAGCCTCGTTTTAATAAGTGTCTGTCATTGTTATCCTGTGGCTGATTGGATCTCTAATCTAACCTGTCAATTAATTGGACCAACGGGACCAAAGCCAATCAGCGCAGGACCAGTGTATTTCGTCCTAATCTGTCTAGTATAAGAATAAAGAAAAGATGAAAATCGGTCTCTTCCGAGGCTGGTACTGATTTGAAGCATACATCTCTGTGTGTTGCGTTGATTAATTTCTCGCCCAACTACTGACCCTGAATTATTACGAAGAATGACCCGCATTTCTTCACTATCATTGCCATTATCACAAAGGTGAAAAGGAATCAACGATAATGGTAATAGTTGAAAGGGAGCACCTGAGAGCGGCAATATAAGAGGAGATGGCATACTTTTATTAGGACACAAGTCTTAGGGGAGTGGTAATAGTAAAAAAGACTCCTTGCAATCGCTTCCTGATGATTGCAATGGGAGAACAGATATCTGCAAGGGAGAAACAGTCTGTACAATGAAACTAAAAAGTAGGAATCTCTGGTGGGAAATAGGAAAATGTATGTTGGAAATGTTTTCTTCTGGTATGGGTAATATGTCCTTCAAAGGAGGAAAAGTCAGTATGAATTACATTATTCCGAGAGATTGCCACTATTGCCAGATTGTCAGTCATTCTTTCTTCTCTGGCAAATGCTTAATCTGCATTGAATTTATTAAGATGGGAAACCAATACAAGCCTATGAATATAAAGGTTTGACATCTCATTCATAACTATTGTGAATCCATCAATAAGAAAATGTTTGGTAATTAGCTAAAGTGGACATCAGCTATTGATTGCATTGCGCATGTAAACATCATTAGCGAATAGGCCATACAGGTCAGATCGTTAAAAAATGTACAATTGACAGATCTACACATTTTGTAAATTCTGCTAAATTAGGCTGAAAGATGGTACATACTGGGCATATCTGAGTATATTTGGTATTTTGGTGTTCAAAATATATGTTTGGTTATGTTGAACAGTATTTTGAACCTCATTTTAGTCTAAACCTTGGGTCCTGGGAGAGGATTTGTAAAGGCCGAGTGTACGTTCTCAGGCGACTTCACCCTTATATACGCTTGGCTTATTGCATGGCTTCTATTCGTCTGATTAAATCATTAGTATTTAGACACATTGTAAATCATATGGGCCAGATTTTTTGAAAATGTACAATTGGCAGCTCTACACATTTAGGAAATTCTCCTGAATTAGGCTGAAAAATGAAGAATACCGAGTATATCTGAGTATATTTGGTATTGCATTCATTTAAAGTATCAGTTCTGTTATGTTAAACTGCATTTTGAAGCTTATTTTTGAGAGGATTGTTGGAGGTGAATTGTACATTTTCTGAAAATCTGACCCATATGACCCGTGGATCATGTTCTCTGTCAGCTATCTACTATGGAAGCCCAGAATGTTCACTTATTTAACAAATCTCGTGAGATCTCGTGAAATCTCGCGAAATTTCGTGAGATCTCGTCTCGTTTTAAAATTTGTCTTGTTGCTTTTACTTTTATCCCTGATTTTTTAAAATAAAATATACATATATTTTTTAACAACTTTTCCCCGATTTCTTTTATCAAATATATATATATATTTTCTAAAAAAAAAAGTAAGTGAATCCTCCGAGGGCAAATCAAGAATAATATGAACGGCATAAATATGTTTTCAACACAACTATTTATGAATTGGGGAGAGTCTGCACAATAGTTTGTTAAGGAACCAATTAAATAGAACAATTTGTTGGCCAAAATGTAATTTCTGACATTCATATTTGTGGACTTAATTAAAGACTATAAAAAAACAAATTCTATAACGTTGACGTCGGGAAAGGCAGCGGAAGTCATGACCAATTTTGTTGGCTGAACGACCAGAGGTGCTATTAAATTAATTAGTTGGGCAGAACCAATTACTGTTGATCAATGATTAAAACGCCAAAGTGAGACATTGCAATGGTGGCTTCTGTCCTATTAAGTACATTTAGCCGATCGATCAACATTAGTTTACACATTGGTGCACTTATATTCCTTCTCCAATCGAGCTAGATGGGACGGATCATTAAATCATTTCTGGGTCCTATTGAGGGACTGTCTCCCGTACGTCAATAACGTCCTATCCACCATCATTTAGCCCGCTTAGCTGGCCTTGATGCTCTGCCTCAGGGGGCAAGGGGACGGATACTTTGTCTACAGTCTAAGTCCAAAGCCTCAGATCAGATAAGAATGGTATATCAGTGATGTGCCTACTTTGCTATTAGGTTTCCTGGTCTAGGACTAGGCGTTCTAATGGGATTATAATGATATTTTGCGGTCTTAATGGAATTATAATGGCACTTTATAAGGTTTGAGGCGAGAGGCTTTCCCTCCGTTTGAAGGGGCTCTCTCAACGTTGGGCCTAGATTGTCTACCCTCAGCTCAGCTGTAGGAGTCCGTTGCTTAGATTCCGCTAAACAGAAAACACTTAGGACATAGCTAGAGGTATTTAAGGTGTAAGTATTGTTCCGCTAAAAGGTCCATGCACGTGACTGATATCTCTCAAGTCTGCAATGTGCCCGAAGAGCAAATGTTCCTAAAACTACTAATGTTAATGATTGATTAAACAATGTCTATTAAGCTGAGAAAAGTTTACTATTAATAGTTACATAAATGTTAGAAAAAACGCGACTGAACAGAAATTGTCATATGACGCCAACAATATTAAATAATGCTAGAAATCAGGCGCAACAAACCTGATTCTCCTGATATATGAAATGTATTAGGCTATAATAATAATCGTCAGTCCAGAATGTGACCAAGAAGATTCCACTCATTTAATACGAAAATACAAAATTAATATTAATCCATACAACTCCTAATGACGAGTAAAAACGCAAGTAAAACACAATAAAATCATTACAAGCTTGAGATTGCCAACAACCAGAGAAGCCAGAGGAACCTCTTCCTTTCACCCGGGCCTTTCACCCAAGCACTGTTTGGCTTATTTAGCGAACGAATTTAGACTGAATCCTTATATTGAACTGAGACCAACTGCCTGCTGCTTAATGATTGGTACAGGCCAGTCACAATACCTGGGTCAGATTTTCAGAAAATGTACAATTCACCTTCACCAATCCTCTCAAATAACCCAAATCTAAGACAGGATCAAAATTCATTTCAACATAGCCAGACAGATGTATTGAATGGATACAATATAGTATTTACCCAGTATTTATCAATTCTCACTCTAATTTAGCAGAATTTGATAGATGTGTAGAACTACATTTTCTGAAAATCTGACCCATCTACCAGTAAAGATGGAGTCTGTAGAGCTACATTAACAACGGGTGGCTTCCTCTGATTAACAACAGGTGCCCACCACCGGTCCGTAAGAAAAGCCGGCTTTTATTTAGTATTTTTATGAATTAATTTCTTCCTCATATTCCTTGGTCTATATCCAGGGGCCACTTAATATGAAGTAGAATAGCCTCAGTTGGGCTTAGTCTCCGAAACTAGAAAAACGTTTTCATTACGACATTTCTTAATTAAATCGTCAATGAAAACTTGCTTTTGTTATTTGTTGGGAAAAAGTTATTTCTCCGTCCGTTTATTACATCTTAGTTAGAACGACAATATTGTTGAAAATCTATTAAAAAAAAGAAAAAGAAGAAAAATCACTGTCTTTCTTTCCTCTTAACCAGATTAGTGATATTTCAAATATGGGCTTCGGCTAAAACTACTAAAATACACGAATCCGATTCCATCCAGGATATAGCCTGTGTTATTGCTATTTGTGATTCAAACTAAAATCTCATGTCCTAATCAGAACGTACGTATCTTATCTAATCAGGAAATCAGATATCACCTCATTCCCATCTCCGTTATGACGTACTAGAAGCAATAAGCTCCCCGGAAGCACTTGGGATACGGACAGACGACGCAATAAGGAAGCAAGACAAGCCCAATAACATATAAGGCCAACTCGAGAGCTTTTACATTCATGGATGGATTCAACAGATTTGTCAACGCCCTCCGCTTGGCTTCAGCCCATTGAAGTGAATAGTGTTGGCCGTCGGTAGAGACGTTCCCTTATGTCCCAATGCCTCTTAAACCTACACGATGTATAGGGAAGGAGTGGGGATTGATTCTAATTGCTATTTCACAGGGTTTTCTCAGAAGATATGCGTCTTTAATGCGACGCCGTCATCCATGTCTCATTCCATCTTCATGGGAAGGATTCAGACTAGTTTTTCACCGGAGCAGATCCATTTATGAGCGATCATACAGGCCCATCTTCATTTATACCACGGCCGGCGTGGTGTACGGCAAAAACACAATTGTTAAAGTATTAGCGTCGGCCGGCTGGTCGTGGCAATGGGAATGGAGCTTAAAGTTATACAATTCCATGTCCAGTAGCCTACCACCGGCCGCGTGAAGTACTCTTGGTGTACGAGCGACGTACGGCAATCACCATAATAGGGCTTAAGACATAGGGCTTAAGATTACAAGGACGAAAACAATAATGGACATTATTCTGATTGATTGATGCGCTAAATTGTGTATTGATATATTGCGATCATTCAAAGCTTCCCAATATAAAACAGTTTTAGAAACTCCATCCCCTTATGATATTGGAGGCGCATTGAATCAACACAAGCCACTTTGTCGAATGTGCAGAAAATAAATGTTATATTTTAAATACACAAAATAAAACAAAGAACACAAACCAGTTTGCTATTTAAGATAAATGAAATTGAAGAAGCAAAAAATGAATACTTGCAGCTTTCCATTTTCATGTAGCATTCTTGCTTGTCCAAGGGGAACTGCTGGAGATTCATGTGGCAAGTTAGACCCAACGTGTACCTGTAAAATCCAATATATTCTTCAATTAATCTTCTATAAAGGATGTTAAAGAAAAATAAGAAAGAAATTATTCAATAAAATACATCGTCTATAGCAACAGCTAAATGGCTAGTGAAAATATCCTGTACGTTTGGGCCAGCATGCCATCGTCAGGGCATACTTTCAAACGGACATATTTCGACCATAATATCTCTGAATGGTTCATGGCTTTCCTACTCATTTGATTAAATATCCATTACGATTCCCTATACGTTTGAGCTTGTATGACATGGTCCTGACTAGACTCCAAAGAGACATATTTCCATCATAACACCTCTGAATACTCCTTTTTTCATGTTTTACATACACTTATAAAATACCTACATTTGTAAATGTCTTATGTAAATAAAAATCTATTATTATTATTGGTTCATGACTTTCCTAATGATATGGTGGGGTTGCATTGATTACATCATAGTATTACAATGGTAAATAATGTCCCTCAATATCATTTCTTTTTTTATTATCGTGTTATATATGCAGAGATACGAAGTAAAGAGAAACAATATGAACCTTTCTGTTAAGCCATTCGTCCTATAGTATTCATGAAAAGGTTAATGAATTCCAGTTCCTCTTCTGTTATGTGAACTTAGCGTTTCTAATTTTGGAATAACATAGTGAATGTCATTGATATTAGGCAGTCGGCATCCAAAACGACAGTCAAATGCTTCCAAGAAAATTTCTTAATTTAAGTAAAGAATTTTCGTCGTCATGAAATGTTTATTGTAAATAACGGAGCAATTCCTATTCCCAGTCATGAGCTCGAATTGGTTCCCAGTTGCCTTCATTAATTGCTCTGGGAATTGCTCGACTGATGCAATTTTATTGGTCAATTTTATGCTTTTCTATGACAATTGCAAGCCTCCCATAGGAGTACTAAACTTGGTGCATCCACATTAATTTAGAAAAAGTTCATTGAATGAGTGGTACAAGCACATTAGATGTGTTGCGACCTGTAGCGGATTCTCCAAACCATTCCCCCCATTGCCCCCGCCCCCTCCCCCCCGCCCCCCCCCCCCAACATACACACACAGTCGAAAAAATTCCAGGTAGGAAAACTACCAAGCAGGAAATAACGACCCACCAAAAGAATTACCTGCTCTTGAAGAATACACAGAAATGCAATTTAATGTACTAGAATAAATTCATTTTTAATAATCCATTTTATAAACAACTCTAACACCATTATATTAAGGGATTCTTAAGTAGGATAAGGGGTGATATTTTCTGCGCATGCTAGATTTCCCAGAACGCTATTAAACATATTAAACCCAAATACATTGGCTTCAGGCATACCCCCAAAACAAATAATCAACATATCGTACGTAGCTTTAGTGTGGTTGTAGTTATTATAGTAATTCCGACCGTAGCTGCAGTAACTCTATATTTGTAGATAGTAAATAAAGTATTTAAACGGGTGTCTGTCTATTTAAAGCTGCTGGGTATGGAGTGACGAATGATAGTTGGTCACGTTAAGGACCCGAGGTAAATGTACAAGTCAATGCGGGTCCGAGGTGGCATTAAGTAACGGCCATTTGCACTGCCCGCCAACATCACTCCCCAATAGGCCAGTTGTATGTCTCACTGCGCATGTCTAGTACAGTGCATGCTGGGATGAATTCAGTTCAAATCTGACATACACATATTTGGCAACATTTTCATAAAAAATGCAAGGATCTTTTCATCAATTTCCAAGCTGTTTGATTTAAACCAAATGCATGGTGGGAAAGATGAAGTTTTGTTTTAGTGAAACATGTAAAACACATGTATATTTACATGAGATCAATGTTATGTATTCCATGCTGAACATAGAAAGTTTTCTATAGCTTTCACACTGACATACAACTCCCATAATTCCACGCTAAGATGGCAGACATGCAAACCCCCCTATTGAGGCGATATAAAGGGGGAAGTAATCGATAGTTTGTTAACACCTCTTCTGCACCTCGTGTCAGGGGATAATTTCTATACACAGTATGCGTCAGATCCTCAGAAAATGTACATTTGGCAGCTGTACATATTTAGTAAATTCTGCTAAATTAGGGTGCAATTTAGTCAATACTAGGTAACTTCGAGAATATCCAGCATTGCATTGATTCTAGCAATCTGTTTGGCTATGTTGAACAGTATTTTGAACTTTATTTTTGTCTGAAATTTGGGTTATTTGAGAAGATTGGCGAAGTTGAATTGTACCTTTTATGAAAATCTGACCCATACAGTATATATGTGTGGATGGGGTTGGATGTAGCAGTTGTTGTAACCCTTGCTGTATGGGCAGTGCTCTGGGGATGGGTTGGATGTAGCAGTTGTTATAACCCTTGCTGTATGGGCAGTGCTCTGGGGATGGGTTGGATGTAGCAGTTGTTATAACCCTTGCTGTATGGGCAGTGCTCTGGGGATGGGGTTGGATGTAGCAGTTGTTATAACCCTTGCTGTATGGGCAGTGCTCTGGGGATGGGGTTGGATGTAGCAGTTGTTATAACCCTTGCTGTATGGGCAGTGCTCTGGGGATGGGGTTGGATGTAGCAGTTGTTGTAACCCTTGCTGTATGAGCAGTGCTCTGGGGATGGGTTGGATGTAGCAGTTGTTATAACCCTTGCTGTATGGGCAGTGCTCTGGGGATGGGTTGTATGTAGCAGTTGTTATAACCCTTGCTGTATGGGCAGTGCTGTGGGGATGGGGTTGGATGTAGCAGTTGTTATAACCCTTGCTGTATGGGCAGTGCTCTGGGGATGGGTTTGATGTAGCAGTTGTTATAACCCTTGCTGTATGGGCAGTGCTCTGGGGATGGGTTTGATGTAGCAGTTGTTATAACCCTTGCTGTATGGGCAGTGCTCTGGGGATGGGGTTTGATGTAGCAGTTGTTATAACCCTTGCTGTATGGGCAGTGCTCTGGGGATGGGTTGGATGTAGCAGTTGTTATAACCCTTGCTGTATGGGCAGTGCTCTGGGGATGGGTTGGATGTAGCAGTTGTTGTAACCCTTGCTGTATGGGCAGTGCTCTGGGGATGGGGTTGGATGTAGCAGTTGTTATAACCCTTGCTGTATGGGCAGTGCTCTGGGGATGGGATTGGATGTAGCAGTTGTTATAACCCTTGCTGTATGGGCAGTGCTCTGGGGATGGGGTTGGATGTAGCAGTTGTTATAACCCTTGCTGTATGGGCAGTGCTCTGGGGATGGGATTGGATGTAGCAGTTGTTATAACCCTTGCTGTATGGGCAGTGCTCTGGGGATGGGTTGGATGTAGCAGTTGTTATAACCCTTGCTGTATGGGCAGTGCTCTGGGGATGGGGTTGGATGTAGCAGTTGTTATAACCCTTGCTGTATGGGCAGTGCTCTGGGGATGGGTTGGATGTAGCAGTTGTTATAACCCTTGCTGTATGGGCAGTGCTCTGGGGATGGGGGTGGATGTAGCAGTTGTTATAACCCTTGCTGTATGGGCAGTGCTCTGGGGATGGGGTTGGATGTAGCAGTTGTTATAACCCTTGCTGTATGGGCAGTGCTCTGGGGATGGGGTTGGATGTAGCAGTTGTTATAACCCTTGCTGTATGGGCAGTGCTCTGGGGATGGGGTTGGATGTAACAGTTGTTATAACCCTTGCTGTATGGGCAGTGCTCTGGGGATGGGGTTGGATGTAGCAGTTGTTATAACCCTTGCTGTATGGGCAGTGCTCTGGGGGTGGGGTTGGATGTAGCAGTTGTTATAACCCTTGCTGTATGGGCAGTGCTCTGGGGATGGGGGTGGATGTAGCAGTTGTTATAACCCTTGCTGTATGGGCAGTGCTCTGGGGATGGGTTGGATGTAGCAGTTGTTATAACCCTTGCTGTATGGGCAGTGCTCTGGGGATGGGTTGGATGTAGCAGTTGTTGTAACCCTTGCTGTATGGGCAGTGCTCTGGGGGTGGGTTGGATGTAGCAGTTGTTATAACCCTTGCTGTATGGGCAGTGCTCTGGGGATGGGTTGGATGTAGCAGTTGTTGTAACCCTTGCTGTATGGGCAGTGCTCTGGGGATGGGTTGGATGTAGCAGTTGTTATAACCCTTGCTGTATGGGCAGTGCTCTGGGGATGGGTTGGATGTAGCAGTTGTTGTAACCCTTGCTGTATGGGCAGTGCTCTGGGGGTGGGTTGGATGTAGCAGTTGTTATAACCCTTGCTGTATGGGCAGTGCTCTGGGGGTGGGGTTGGATGTAGCAGTTGTTATAACCCTTGCTGTATGGGCAGACCTCTGGGGATGGGGTTGGATGTAGCAGTTGTTATAACCCTTGCTGTATGGGCAGTGCTCTGGGGATGGGGGTGGATGTAGCAGTTGTTATAACCCTTGCTGTATGGGCAGACCTCTGGGGATGGGCTTGGATGTAGCAGTTGTTATAACCCTTGCTGTATGGGCAGTGCTCTGGGGATGGGGTTGGATGTAGCAGTTGTTATAACCCTTGCTGTATGGGCAGTGCTCTGGGGATGGGTTGGATGTAGCAGTTGTTATAACCCTTGCTGTATGGGCAGACCTCTGGGGATGGGGTTGGATGTAGCAGTTGTTATAACCCTTGCTGTATGGGCAGTGCTCTGGGGATGGGGTTGGATGTAGCAGTTGTTATAACCCTTGCTGTATGGGCAGTGCTCTGGGGATGGGGTTGGATGTAGCAGTTGTTATAACCCTTGCTGTATGGGCAGTGCTCTGGGGGTGGGGTTGGATGTAGCAGTTGTTATAACCCTTGCTGTATGGGCAGTGCTCTGGGGATGGGGGTGGATGTAGCAGTTGTTATAACCCTTGCTGTATGGGCAGTGCTCTGGGGATGGGTTGGAAGGGAGTTATATGGGTCAGATTTTCAGAAAATGTACAATTGGCAGCTGTACACATTTAGTAAATTCTGCAAAATAAGGTTGCAATTTGGTCAATACTAGGTAAATTCGAGTATATTCGGCATTGTATTGATTCTAGCAATCTGTTTGGTTGGGTTGGACTGTATTTTGAACTTTATTTTCGTCTGAAACTTTGGTTAATTGAGAAGATTGGCGAAGTTGAATTGTACATTTTCTGAAAATCTGACCCATATAGGGAGTTGGCCTGGTGAATAGATCTACTGGAAGGGTCTAATGGCTCAATGCTAATCTTACTGGTGTGTTTTGAGGTGTATAGCCTCTCCTTGATATCTCTAAATTGTATTTGATATTCCCCTGTACCAGGAATTTGAATAGATCCGATGATAAAGGAAATTCTATATCATTTATCTTTGCAAAGCAGATAAGACAAGTACGACTATGGGTTAAATTAAAATCTAATAAAATTAGAATAATCCAACACTTGACACTTCATTTGTCATAGTCATGAAAAACGCTCTTCACATTATGCGTTTTTATACAATCATTACAGGGTTAAGAAATATTAGAATAGCCAGTGAACAATGTAACAAAAAATGGCTAAATAAGTTCACCATCAACAACATTAACCTACTTGTCTATATGACAGCGATACATAGATTTTTCAGTTGATCTTGAATAAAGGGCCACAATTGAGCTCCCATTATATGCACCTATATCGAGTTCCACTGTAAGGACAGGAATTTATAGTATAAAGGTTATTAGTACTGTTTATAGTTTTAATAATAAAAAATAATGGAGTAATCAACAATTCAAATCAGTGATTCCTGCGTCACTTAGATGTAGCCTCCCAAATAGGCTTCCCATCTATCTACTGAATGGTGCATACATTTAATAGGTAAACCAGCTTGTCAGTTAATGGTGCATACATTTAATAGGTAAATGAGCTGTCAGTTAATGGTGCATGCACATGTAGGGGTAGGAAAAGGGAGAAACGTTTTCCCTTTCTTTTGTAAGAGACCAAAATATATTGCTCTTGTTTACACCTAGACATCTTGGACCTGTTTCATCCCTGTATTCCTTGTATGGAGGACAATTTTGAGTAATTCTGAAACTGGATCTGAAGCTCACACTGTAATTGTTCAGAAGGTTTAATAAAAGGAGTTATTGGTGCTCCACTGAAACTGAAAGAAGGCTACCAGTATTGGGACGCAATACATATTGACATCCATTCTTCTGTTTGACTTGGCCCTCGACTTATTACATCATGTATTGTAAATATAGAGCCTGGCAGAACCACTTCCTTCTTGTCAACAGGAAGACCATCTGTATTCATATCCCAATACATAACAATTCTAAGGCTAGCCACCTTGGCAATGCTGCTGAGTTTGGTTAAGTTAATGCACTGTACCTCCTGCATAGCTAGCCTATGGTCACAGAGGAAAATGAAATTTATTTTGATGAGGTCGGAAGGGAGTATTGACCCTGTCAACACTACCCGATGTCACGGACTTGTACAGGTCCGATGTAGATAACATAAAATTTGAATAATTAATATCATATATTGTTTAGAAATTACCAAATAAACTGGTAACTTGTATATAGGTGAGGTCGCCAGAAAGTTTACAATTCACCTTTAATAATTCTCTCAAATAACCCTAATTTAAGAAATAAAATGATGTTCAAACTACAGTTCAACATAACCAAACATATACGAACAGTACAGTGGATACCTCACGTAATTGGCCTACGTAAAGTCTAAAATCAGCCGTTAACGTGTGGTATTCACGGAACAGATAACGGGACCATTTTACATATACTGAATACCCAACAAAGTTTAAGAGTATTCATTTTCAAAATTATACATGTGATAGCTCTGTAGGTAACCATAGATTGGTGTGCAGTAGTCAGACAAGGCAGTTCGGGGGGTGGGGGGTGGGGGAGCTCAGAGGGTCTGAGACCTGATAGCAGTTGGTCTAAGCCTGGCACATCTACCAAGGCTCATTATAATTGGTGTCAGGCCTGGGTTATATTCACTATAAATTTGGGAAATAGATTTCACCTCCCACCCCTGAAGATCTACCATAATTCTGAAGATTGGTGGACTTTAGTCCTCCAAGCCCCTACTTTCAATGGAACTACAACCGTCAGATGTTATGTATTGCCATTTCATCAGAGTAATTCCCACAAGAGACAGAAACTCATGCCATGACCGGGTTGTGCAGAGGAAGATAAATATTGATCCGACCATAAATGTCAAACCTCATGTCCCTATAGACGGAGTTAATTTTATAATGGTCAGTTTTTAGTTTCTGCTCATGTTCAGCCACGAGACGTCTATAATAGGAACTGCTTCCTGCCTTCATCTCTACCCTGGAGGAGCAAGGAGGTTGTGGGTCAGATTTTCAGAAAATGTACAATTGGCAGCTCTACACATTTAGTAAATTCTGCTAAATTAGGCTGCAATTTGGTCAATACTAGGTAAATTCGAGTATATTCGGCATTGCATCGATTCTAGCAATCTGTTTGGTAAGGTTGAACTGTATTTTGAACTTTATTTTCGTCTGAAATTCGGGTTGTTTGAGAGGATTGGTGAAGCTGAATTGTACATTTTCTGAAAATCTGACCCTATTGGTCAGATTTTCAGAAAATGTACAATTCGCCTTCTCCAATCCTCTAAAATAACCCACATCTAAGACACAAATGAGCTTCAAAATGCAGTTTAACATAACAGAACAGAACTGATACTTTAAATCAATGTGATACCAAATATACTCAGATATACCCGGTATTCATCATTTTTCAGCCTAATTTAGGAGAATTTCCTAAATATGTAGAGCTGCCAATTGTACATTTTCTGAAAATTTGACCCTTGTGCTCACTTAGCTAGGCACCTGGTGCTATCCCATATAGCAGGCTATAGCTAGGCACCTGGTGCTATCTCATATAGCAGGCTATAGCTAGGCACCTGGTGCTATCCCATATAGCAGGCTGGGATGTTCTATCACTTGACAGTTTCTGTCCTCCTTGAGACAATATACGATGTGTTACAGGAAAATAAGTCACAAGCCGCACAAAACGGATTTTGAGATATTATTATATTTGAAAGGATGAGATCAAGCTGATTCCAAAGATAGTAAACATTAAGGATATCTAAGAAGGATTTCTATATTTTATGTTTAATAATTTTATTTTTGAAAAAAAAAGTTTGCAATATTTTCTAGTTGGGCAATTACCAGTAAATACAGGATAACTAACGAGTTGGTTGAAGGATTGTGAATATTGCACGAGTTGCGCAGCAACAAGTGCAATATTCACAATCCTTCAACCAACGAGTCAGTGGGCCACTGAGGGAAAATCTGAGGGAAAATCACTCCCGTTTTCGAATCAATTTTCATCCTTTTCACAGCTTTAGATAGTTTTAAAACCACAGTAATGCTTTAAAAGGGGATTATACCTTAATAAAGATGAAAGTATTTTATTTTATTTCCTTCTTTTAATCTTTATTTCACCGTTCTGCCTCCCGTTCTGCCTACGTTCACAGCTGATCAGCCTAATGGCGTGATTCCCCTCAGTTGGGCCTACGCTGTCAGAGGCACCTTTGGTAGGCCACTCAGAGCGTGGAGTTGTATACGACACAACACAGAGCGTGGAGTTGTATACGTGCACAACGTATACAACTCTACAATACGTTGTTTCAACACCAACGCGTATATAATAAAGTAGTTTAATATACTCCTTAGAATGACCTTCAAAACCTAAAGATATATCTAATCTACAGTCTTGAGATTTGATACATGTATTTATACAACAGCACTATACCCTCCAAGAATGAGAATATTGCAACAAAGTGGTCTTGTGAATACATTATGTCAAAACAATGTTTAATCTATTTAGCACCATACCACATACCTCAAACATTTCATGAAGAACATAAAGGGTATCGCCATAAGGGCTTCTATGACAAACCCTCTTTAAACCCCTATTCAAGGTTCCATTTGTGGTATTTCTATGATTTCTTGATATTCAAGCTCAATATCGAAGCAGAAATCATTGAGAATGAAGATTCATTAGGCAAAAGAAAGCTTAAGAACCTCTAAGTTGTATGTTTTATGTTCTAAAACTCTTGATGAATTCAGTCATTCCATAACCATTGAATTCAATCAATGTACTAAACACCGTAATAAGGGAATGAACGAAGAATGAACAGACCCACAAGGAGATCACAGTCAGCTTATTATGCCCATTATTCATTGTTCAATATAACCTCTGACCATGTGTAATGATAGCCTGGTACATCACTCTGTCCTATATAGGTCAGATATTCAGAAAATGTAAAATTCATCTTTACTAATTCTCTCAAATAACCCACATTTAAGACAGCAATGAACTTAACAATGCAGTTTAACATAGCAAAACTGATACTATACATCAATGCGACACCAAATACAGTCAGACATACCAGGTATTCATAGTTTTTCAGCCTTATTTAGCCAAATGTCCTAGATGTGTAGAGCTGCCAATTGGACATTTTCTGACGATCTGACCTAGCAAGACAAGAGTGTTGCAGCTAATCAGAACTGATTAATTCAGATCACCCGGTCCTCCTGTGCAAAAACTCCACCCTGCCTGTCTGCCTCTGTAATGAGCCAACAGATGAGTTGCTCTAAGTAATATTATGGAAGCATCCAGAGGAGCAATAGACTGCTGGGTTATGAGCATTAAAAGACATTTAACGGGATTAAGGCGGACCATCATTTGCGATGTTTTACCTTAGAGGGCGAGTCTTGTGATAGACACACTTATTCACAAGTTTAATGCTGGCATGGGAACAGTTCAGGGCTTAATAACATGACCAAATCCCGTCCAGCTTTCGAAAGCAGTTTGTGGTATGACAACGGTTTGAATGTTTGAATGTTTTCATTTGAGATTTGCATTGTATTTGTCACCGACTACTTCAGTGGAAATACCACACATCGAAACTGTCCATAACAATACGCAGAAATTGGTCCAAAATGAACTGCAATTGCAATTTTCATCGTGAATCCTCTGGTGTCGAAAATATCAACCTGGAAGTAATGTATCAGTAGTTATTCCCAAATATATTGTAAATCGGCATTATGAACATCATTGCCAATACAAAGGACAATATTTAGACAACTTGGGCATCATCGCATCATTACACTACTCGTCCAAGCTCAGTAGGGAGACAACTAAGTAGGGACCGGAGGGACCGGACCACCCCTTGCCTATTGCTCATTATAAAGTAACAACTATTTAGACATAATCTAATCTCATGTTAACGATAGATAACTTAGACCTGTCATTGTTTGTACATTATATTCCGTATCAACTTTGTTTGAATGCCTGGAGATTTGTCCCTATATCTAATGGCATTGAAGCAGCCAGGCTACCAACCGCGGGCTTTAATAGAGGACTTGAATGTTCACCATTTCTAATCTTGATTTGCATGGAATTATGTCAGTTCTATGTCTGAGTAACATATCCTATATTCAGCAGGCAGTATTTACCAGTAGTCCAATGGTAATAGCCAACATAGAGGGTCATGTAGTCATAAAATGTCTAATAATCCGCCCAAACTATACTGAAAAAATGATAAGTACTAGGCACATCGGATATATCCGATGTGCCTAGTACTTATCATTTTTTATATATTTGACATTGGGTTCATTACAAAAATAATCTCTTCGGTTATGTTGAATTGTATTTTTTAACCTAATGATTGTTTTAAATTTTATTTGTATGAAAGGATCGGTGGAGGCGAATTGTAATCTTCTGACGACTTCGCTTACAGGATTTCATATTTCCCATCATGCATTTCGATTTTAGACATAATTAATATCAGCTAGAGTATCGGCGAATATCCTCCACCTATTTCTGATGAAAATGGTACCAAATACTTACAACAAATATGGCAAACTTGAGATTAGTCTATACCAGCATGCATCATAACAGACATGCGTGGGGGCAAATGCAAATCCCCTATTGCTTCTGTATACAGCGTGTATAGCAATAGCCTTATGGGGAGCTATACGTAGCCGGACATGGTCATCACAGTCACACAGCTACACAAACACATTGACATAATGGTAAATGCTTGTCTTCTATGTATAGCAAGCATCTGCAACTCTCCACAAACTCTTTTACATGATTGGAAATAAGGCAGAATAATATTTGCTTTCTATTCTCTCTGATGCTGGCATGGACTTTTTATTACACAGTTTTGATACGCAACGGACATTTGGAACAACATACAATTCAATGTATTCTATGGTCCAAGTTAAGTCGAGAGAACAATACATTTTGGGATTAAGTTTTTTGATGTATCATATCATTAATTATTTAAATGGACGCTCGGGAAAAGCCCTACTTTTTCTCTAATGAAAAGCCCTACTACTGTCTCTAATGAAAAGGATTAAAATGTATTTTTCGCATTTATTCTCGCCATTAGTCTTCACCAATTGCATGCAACCAATAATACTTTACATCACAAGGCCTATAAAAGTACCAGGCAGGTACAATGGTGGCCTATAATTGTGCAGTTCAATTCAGCACATATTACATTATGAATTAATCATGCATTTTGTACCAATAGACAAACAAGTCATTACTCCGCTTTCCACGCACCCAGCAATACCTTTTTGATATCATTTGTGAAAGCGATCTAACACAAATATCACAAAGGTAAAAGCGTCAGGTAAATTAGATTTTATTCCTGGTTTCAACGCCTGTGTTTTCATATTAGCGAGTGAACCTGCCTTGTAGCTCTGCTTAGGTCTTGGTTCAACAGACAGAATAAATAATCCGTGTCCGTATAGTATATGACTTAAACAATAACATTCGGGTATTGTGTTCTATTCCTGTATTGTATTGTTCCAAATAACATGACAGAAATGGCGAACATTGGGTACCCATGAACAATCCTGGTACATATTCTGGAACTAGTTCACATAGATCTATAGATTGGCTTTAGACCCAGAGCCATGAGAGTTGTGGGTTCGAGTTCCACTCTGGCAACCATTTTGCATGCACTCCAGTGCTTCTTGACTGGGACATATCATACAATCAATCAATCAATTATTCACGAACCCTTAAATCAACATCTGGCACTCTTACCATGCATATTGGAAGGACACATGTGGGTAAGATCTTCAGAAAATGTACAATTTACCTTCACCAATCCTCTCAAATAACCCAAATTTCAGACAAAAATAAAGTTCAAAATACAGTCCAACCTAACCAAACCGATTGCTAGAATCAATGCAATGCCAAATGTACTCGGATTTACCTAGTATTGACCACATTGCAGCCTAATTTAGCAGAATTTACTCAATGCGTACAGCTGACAATTGTACAGTTTCTGAAAATCTGACCCATGTAGGCGAGGCTATAAATGTGACCTCCTCTTGTCCACTGGTCTGAGTGTCCTCCTTAATCTCTGGCACAAATATTAGCATCACCAGTCAGGCTGGACGGTACCATCAAAACAGGCCACTCCAACAGGAATCATAAATTCATCTGGTCCATATTAGATTTATGTTCCCTGCAAGCCATATGTGATGTGTCGCAGGGAAATGAGTCACAAAACATGGATTTTGAGATATTTTCATATATGTGAAAAGATACGATCAAACCGATTATAATGATGGTAAACATTAAGGACATCTAAGAAGAGTTTTTATATTTTTATGATTGATATATTTCAAAAAAAAGTTTGCAATATTTCTGGGTGGACAATTACCAGTAAGGGAGCTAATTCTACTCCATAGGATGACCTTTCAAATGCAAGAATATATTTAAAACACTGTCTTGAAATTGGGTACATGGAATAACATGAGTTAAGCGCTAAGTCCATCAAAAACGACAATATTTCAACAAGAGATGTTGTGAATAACTCACTTTGAAAAATATCAATTTTGCGACTTGTGACTCATTTTCCCGAAACACATCACATATTGCGTGGAGCCTACTCCTGCAGGTCTAAGCTTACACACACAAGCCATATGTATCTAAGAGACAGAAACATTTCCACTCTATCATCCTCCAGCCGCGAGACATTTACATAAGTTGTAGAGGAAGGGCGGTTAAGTGGATCTACCATTAATTGCACCAGATGTTATATAAGTAAGAATGGCGTCCAATTATAGATACATTCATATAGCACACAGTAATTAATTTCATGGGGCACATATAGAGAGAATGAAACGAGGTGCTAGTAATTGAATATTTATTGGACGTAAGTAATTTAGATAGTGTAAGATGAAGTAATATTTAATATGGCTCATAGTAATTTATAAACCGCATACTAATACATCAGCTTTATATTTATATATTTCATTTATAAATATTAATTTAATCATTCATTTTTCTATTTAATGGCAATAAGTCCTTAAATATATGACTTATATGTGAGCCGTGGTTGTAGAATAAACAGTAATTATGTAAATGTAATATTGTGACCTAGCCTAAATAAAGAATTTGAACCAAAAAAACCCATAAAGTTGGGGTGACACCAACTCCTTGACCCACCAATTCCACCACATCTGCTTTGCCTTGTCATTCTAGGCTTAAGCCCCATATCCACTGAACCGATTTTGTCACAGGGGAGCAGTCGGCTGACTGATGGATAAACAGCCTGACAGCCTGACCCCTGGAGGGGTGTGGGGCAGTTGGCTGACAGTGGGCAGTCAGTTACCTTCATTTTTTGAATCTTCAGTGGCCTGTACCTGCCCGTACTGTTTCTCCTACGACTCATATTCTCCCAGTGAAAGAATCGACCTCAGTGGGGGCTTTATATAAACAAACCATGATTTTAAATTTTGATTTTAAATATTTTATTCAGGACGTTTGAACATTTTCACACATAAAGTACGAATATTCTCAGGACAGCCTGAGCCCATGTGAAACTAAATGTCACAAACGTCACCACCATGATCCCCTCCTCCATCCCCTCACCCCCTATCATCTCCATCACCATCCCCTCACCCCCTATCATCTCCATCACCCCACATCATATACCTTCCCCCTCCCCTCATCATTCCATCAACCTCACCTTATATCATCCCCCATCAACCCCCCATCTAGCCGAACCATCAACCCTATACTGTGCTACTTTGTACGCATGAATAGGTCACTTGAATGGGTTGTATGTACAGCTACCCCCCATCATCCCCATCACCTCACCCCCACAGACCCATCACCTCCCCATACCTCCCCCACTCATCCCCTCACCCCACATCCCTCCCCCCCGTCCCCTCCAATATTGGGTCAACAGTAGAGCTGCAGCAATCAGTGCATGTTTGTACAAATGTCCTAACACTGATGTCCGCCAGGAGGATATTTGTCGCTGTAAAACATCGCGTGCCAACAAAAACTGTCGAGTGGTGATCTAGCAATATGATGGTGCATGTTGGCCTGACTACTCGTGCCCCAATTCATCTTCACTTTCACTTTCACCTTTGTCGGTATAAGTTGAGATAGAAAAGACGTTGTAATATATGTATTCCCCAAAACGATGACATTTATTAGTAAAATTGCCTGAAAATTCGCCTTCACCAGTACTCTCTAAAAAAGCCAGAAAAGATTAGGTTCAAAGTATATAGTTTACCATGCACAAACAGATATTCTGAATCAACACAATACCAACTCTCCTCTCGAATTTTAAACATTTTTTCAGCTTAATTTACTGAATGTGCCGTTTGCACATGTTCAGGTGACTCAACCCTGATATTTCATTATATTCGTTAAATCTGTCCTCAGCGTTTAATATTTTGAAAAGTGCCTTTCTGTCTCTTTTTCTCTGACTTTCTCTGCCTTCTTCTCTATCTCTATTTCCTGGGTATGACCATAAACTGCCTCCCTCTCAGCTCTCCCGCCCTTGATATAACCATATTAAATGTGTTGATAAGGGCGTAAAGCAACCAATCTCCCTCACTCCCTCTCAGCTCTCCCGCCCTTGATATAACCATATTAAATGTGTTGATAAGGGCGTAAAGCAACCAATCTCCCTCACTCCCTCTCAGCTCTCCCGCCCTTGATATAACCATATTAAATGTGTTGATAAGGGCGTAAAGCAACCAATCTCACTCACTCCCTCTCAGCTCTCCCGCCCTTGATATAACCATATTAAATGTGTTGATAAGGGCGTAAAGCAACCAATCTCACTCACTCACTCACCTTCCCATTCCCACATGACAAACCCACTACTATAACCATGTGTACACATGTAGGGGAATACCCAGTGCAGGATTATGGCTTCAATTCCCTCCAGCTTGCATGTACATGCTTTATATTCACGGCTAATATTACTATATATGCACCAACTGGACTGGAATCTAAACATCTAAGCTATAAGAGTCGGACTTTCATAAAATGTACAATTGGTAGCTCTACACATTTAGTAAGTTCTGCTAAATCAAACTACAAGAATGATAAATGTTGGGTATATCTGAGTATATTTGGGGTTGTATGGATTTAAAGAATCTGTTTGGTTATGTTAAACTCATTTTCGAAGCTCAATTTTGTCGTAAATTTTGGTTATTTGAGAGGATTGGTGAAGGTGAATTGTACATTTTCAGGTGACTTGACCCATAACAGACTGTCAGTACAGGGGGTATGTCCGAGTCTTACTCCAGGACGAGGTGTCGGAACAACTGATCTACATGGCGAGATGGCGATTGGGCAAACATGGGAGATACCAATGTAGCATGAAGACATGCACCACCATTCACAATAATTGGCCCTTAATCCCACCTGTGGCTGGACATTCACAATAATTGGCCCTTAATCCCACCTGTGGCTGGACATGACCTCCTGGAGAGGGGCAAACATTACTGCTACATAGTAGATAAGGGTTTGCCCTGATAAGATATGTATGATGATGATGACCACACTGTGTATCTAGTATATTGATACCAGGGAGATATATTGTTATATCATGTTATGCAGCCATTGGATACAGGAGAAAACAGGAGTTGGTATTGATAATTATTTATTCACCTTTCGTTGACATATCAACAAATTATCAGATGTGGTTAAAATTTGATGTATTAAATTTTATGAAATAGGGGTGTGATATTGTCACTAGTCTATAAGGCTTCGGCAGTGTTTATTTAGCCCTCTGTGGGGGACAGTCTCTTGTTCTCCCAGTGTCTCTTGTGTAGGCGTGGGTGGGTGGGATACGTCTATACCCTATGAGGTCTGGAGGATGAGTGAGGAAGAGTACTGTCTTAGATGCCGGAAGCGGAAGTTCCTCCTGCACCTCCCGACCAATGCGCCCTCATTGGCGCAATGAGGAAACCATTGGATACAGGAGAAAACAGGAGTTGGTATTGATAATTATTTATTCACCTTTCGTTGACATATTAACAAATTATCAGATGTGGTTAAAATTTGATGTATTAAATTTTATGAAATAGGGGTGTGATATTGTCACTAGTCTATAAGGCTTCGGCAGTGTTTATTTAGCCAATCCTTTAACTACTTGCTAGTTCGATAAATGCTGCTGCAGCCGATGACTGAGCCTTATCTTTTATATAGCCTCTGAACGCAGTTGAGCGCCACCTCCCATATTCTCTAATTTGATCTTCTTGCATGTGAGGTTGGATGGCGCAGGCGGCGCCCCTGCGGAGACTGTGCAATGTGTAGCCGATGGAGTCTAGACCTGCTGCTTTAAGTGCAGCGTGCCAGGCTGCCAGGATGTAGTGTAATGACAGCGGGGTTCCTCCCTTCACCAGGAAGAGGGGAGCTCCTGGGTTGGCTGGTCTGTGGGCTACCATGTTCTCGAATGCTTGGATTGGGCATGCCATGGATCCTTTCAGGGCAGGGATCTTAAACGAATCCATTTCTGCTGCCCTCTGATGGTTCTTTGCCCATTTGTGGGCCACTATCATCGTATTATTTTGGATGGACACATCTCCACGAAGGAGATGCCTTGTAGCATCGAATGTGTCATTCGCACGAATGAGCACGTTCGATTGCCTCATCAACGTGTAGAACATTATTAGCACCGCACACACAATACTTGGGCCCTCTTCATCACATTGAAGGTAGGATGTGACCTTCATTAAGTGGTCGAATGTTATTGGCAGGGCTTTCATTGGCACATGCCTGATGTTGGTAGAGATGGCTGAGAGGGCATCTTTAACCTTGAAATGATTGAATGCTTGCGTATCCAGGTGCATTCTAGTGAGTAGGGTTTTCACGTTCACTATGTAGTTGTTTATCGATGATGGTGATTTGAAGAATATAGCAAGATATTCTATGAAGAAGCACAGTGTTTCGTGGTCAGGGGATCTGTACTTTAAGCCGTATCTGGTGCAGAACGCTATGAACAGCTTAAGCGAGACCTTTCTGTTCATGTCCGTGCCTGGTCTGACCACCATGTCCTGGCGTGCCGTCGCTCTCTGTATTAGGAACGCCAGTGACTCATCCTCACCTACAAGAAATGATCATAGTTAAAAGCTGATTTATTTACTTCGATTTCTTTGAGGTTTTGTGACTTTATTATTCTTTTTGATATATTGATGTACTCAAGCCCCTTGCCCCTTCTGCTAAGGGCGTCAGATAACACCATGTTCTCCCCTGGCACGTGTGTGAAAGACAGGTGTATTTGGCGGTAGTATGCCCAGTACCAGAGTGCCCTTGATACTGCATTCATCACTGGGTCCCTCCCTCTATGTGATGTAAACAACTGGATGCTGGACAAGTTGTCACAACGTATGTTGATGTGTGAGAGAGGTGGAACGTCTTCTCCTAGAGTTCTAAGCGCTGCCAGGCAGTTGATAGCCTCTAGCTGAGAGATGTGGTGATCCCGGATCTGTCTTTCTGCATACTGGATGGAGAAGCAATGTATGTCGTCATGTGCCCCGCCCCCTTCTAGGCAAGAGTCGGCATATATAGTCTTGCACGGGGAAGGAGGGTCTATTAGAGTCTTGTTGTTGCACGTTGTCGTGTACTTCACTAGCCATTTCAGATCAGCCAGTGCTTGGTCGTTGAGTCGTATCACTTTATGTTCTCCTGATCTGTATACTGCCAGGAGCCTTGCGATGAAAAGTCTCGCTGGTTTTATGACCTGCGCAAAGTGGTTTACCTTGCCAATCAATGAAAGCAGAGCTTTCCTAGTAATACACTTTCTCCCGATTATCGGTCTGACTGCTGCCAAGAAATCATCGAGTTTCTTCTTTGGAATTGCTATGAATTTTGTTTCAATGTCTATTATTATTCCAAGCCAAGTTATGGAGACACAGGGATCACATATCTTTCCATAACTCAGCGGCAGTCCTAGTTTTCTGAACACACTGTGTGCTGTTGCAAACTGTGTGTACGGATCTTCATTATCCCTGTGAATCAACAACAGATCATCTAGGTAGAACAGTCCCGTTATTCCTAGAGTGTTAAGGTGTCGTAGTATGTACAACGCTAAGCGCTGCATATATACCGAGGAGGTCCTGGTACCGAATGGTAGGGCCGTGTCAATATATATATTATCTTGGTGAGAAATAAGCAACAAGGGCCAGTCGAGTGGGCATACAGCAAAATTACGGTACGCCCTCTGGATATCAATGCTAGCTAGCTTTACCTTAAATCCCAGTTCTGATATTATGTTGACTGCCATCGTGATGTTCGGGAGGCTATGTAGAACTTTAAATCCGAAGACTGAGCCCTTAACCACACTGTCATTCACTGATAAGCCGTCTGGATACGATAGATCCACAATTATTCTTTTGCTCGTGGATGAAGCCTTGTCTCTCGTCATGAGGGGAGAAATGTTGCTCCACTCAACGAATGGCGTTTCGTTGAATGGGCCCAGTAGGGCCCCATTTGACAGCTCGGTGTCGATATAGTTTGACACATGACTGTGGTTGAATCTGGCTGATGGGTGGTTGTTCACTTTGTTATTATTAAGTGGTGTACCTGTATACTGTATTGGAAATCCGTATTTAAGGCACTGAAGGAGCCAGTAGTCGTCGTCATGTTTTGTTGATATCTGTTCCCAGTATTTGATGTCTAGCCTCGTGGGGAGAGCCACACGAGCTCCGAGAACATTTGGGAGGCCTGCTTGTCTGGCCTTCTTATATATGCTCCACAGTTCCGATTCGTGATCAGGTTTAACAGATGGGTAGAAGGTGTTTGTCTTCCCTCTGTTCATTATATTAAAGTCATGATGGTAAAATCCAATGTTTGTTTCGTTCGGGAACTGGTTGTTGACACTAAACTGTGGGCACTTGTGTACACACGCGTTGATGACGTACTGTGTGTATTGGCATAGGCAGTCGGGGAATTTCTGTCCTTCTGCGCATGTGCGTATCATGTTGTTTATGTTTACCGATGGGCCACACCTGGTGTTGTTTACCTCTGCCTGTGTCGATGTAGGTAGCTGTAACTCCGTCTCTGAGAGAAGATATTGTTCATCCACATTTGTAATATACATAGATAAGTCCTGAGGGATTTCCGACAGGGTATAGTCCGGCATTTTGCCTTCTTTAGAGTCAGTGTGGGATACTTCTACCACTTGTTCTGACCCTCGCTCACTCGTCTCTCCATGCTCACTGGGTGTTGTGGCCTGGGGCCGTGTTGTAGCCCCGGCCGCAAGAAGTTATTTATCTTCTGAGTCGGATGCATCTCTCTTCTTAGATGAATCCTTTTTCTTATCATTATCGTGCTTCTTTTTATTCCAATCTTTCTTCTTGTTACCATCATGATGTCCTCCATCACGGGATTTAAGGTGGTTGCACTTCTTTCCACTGTGTGGGAGGCTTTTATCATGTACATAGTAGCATACCGCGCATAGGTGCTGCATCATTGTTCCCTCTTTCATATGTGGGGAGCGTTTTTCACAAGATGTTGAATTGAATTTCCTACATATGTTGGTAATCACATTTGCACTCTCCATAGATGGGGACCATGATAGTTTCATGCGCTCCGCTTGTATCATGTGCGTGTCTGTCCACGCCAAGCGCTCCTCGGCCACTTGCTCCACTATGGTGGCTGACCAGTCACCCACCTTGCTCCAGGGGTATGATATCGCATCCTCCGCCACCTGGCGTATGTGTGTCAAGATGGCCATGGTGGTCTCGGGGTCCCCCGGAGGCTAGGCCTGCTAGGGCGGTAATCTGTTCCGCCATTGTGAGATTATATTCCGAGGATTTAGCTTTCTTTTGTGAGGCCCTGGGAAGATAGGGCTTGAGTATATCCTTTTGCTTAGTCGAGTTATCTGAATTACACGCATGAGCACAATTTTTACCTGGTTTTTGGTTGAAATGAGATGCTAGGTCTTTAATCGCCCTCTGGTACTCCTTCTTTGCCTCCTCCTGGACTAGTATATCCTCCGGTGGAGGAGGCTGGACATCCTTTTTCTTTGGTATCTGCATATCCAGATCATCTCTCCTTTGTGGAGGGGAGCTGGCCGTACGTTTTGGATTAGGTGTATCCCTCACAGGAGAAATGGATGCTCTTCTCCTGCGCTTATTATCCAGTTTCGCTTCTCTCTCCGCATTTTGAGACATTAGAGTCACCAACCTCAATACATTCTCCTCCAACTTAGCCGTACGGTCTTGTAATGTGTTGTTCTGGCCCCCAGGTATCTCCTCCTGTTGTGGGGGCTTTTTAGGAGCTCTTGGGGTGCGAGGGGGTGCTTTCCTCTGTCTGCCCCTGCCCCTGCCCCGGGCATTATGTTCTTCTTCATTGTTCTGTTGACCGTGCTGCTCGTTATTCTGCGTCTATACCCTATGAGGTCTGGAGGATGAGTGAGGAAGAGTACTGTCTTAGATGCCGGAAGCGGAAGTTCCTCCTGCACCTCCCGACCAATGCGCCCTCATTGGCGCAATGAGGAAACTATTGCGTAACGATGAGTAACCACATCATTATTAGTAATATTCCAAATTATTATTATTAATTGTTTATTGTATGAATTTATTGCGATACATAATATGCATATATGGGGGTCATGATGATCTGATCTGATCCTATAGATACGTAATTCAGTCTATTAATATTTATATTAATGCTATTGGCTATGGATCCACCATTCACTCACCCACATAATGTAGAAACTATACATAATATGTCTGTCACTATCCATTATTAATCATACTCATTCTCATTTCCTTCATTTTTCATAATATGCTACGTTAAACTAATGCTAAGTGTCTGTTTTCTGCAATACAAAATTAATAAAAAAAGAAGAAAAAGGTGATATTTATATCTAATGGCCCGATGAAGGTTTCAAATCGATTGAGACAGAGGGTCAAATCGCACAACACCCCGAAGGGGTGGAGTGGGATTTGACCCGACGTCGAGATCGATTTGAAACTGAACAGAGGGCTATTAGATATTTATTACATACGGATTTGTAGATATATTTGTTATATTTACCTTATTATTACTATATTTCTTGGCAAATTATCGGAACTTTGCTTGAACACACTTTCAAAACTTGCAATGCAGCTGTACGCAGCGTAACACAACTTCACCAAGAGCGCAACATTGCCAAACCAATCAAATTGCGTCTTTTGGGTCACGTGCTTCCATGACAAGTATGTCATACAACGTATCAGATGGCACCCCTGTATCACGTCGTTGAAATCATGTATGTATGTAATAACCTTTTTAATGTTATGCTTATATATACAACTAGCAAAGTACCCATCCTCCAGACGGTCACCCTCTCTCCCCACACTTTCCCCTCTCCCTCTTTTCCCTCCCCCTGTTCTCTGTCTTTCATATCTGTTTATCTCTCCCAACACCATTTCCGATTCCCCCCCCTCTCCCTCCCCTCTTCCTCATGCTCCCCCTCCCCGGTTTCTGTCCCTCCCCTCTCTCCTTTCACTCTCTCCCTTCCCCTACATCCTCTCCCTCCTCTCTTTCCCCCCTCTTCCCCCCCCTCCCCCGCTCCAGGGGGGATTAAGGGGGTGGTGCAGGGCGCGCGCCCCCTCCTTTTCAAAATCAAGCTAGGGTATTTGTGGTGGAAAAGACACATGAAAAAAAATCATGTAACACTAACTATGAAATAGGATATATACGTTATGTACACATTATCAACTGTATTCCAATAATGGGGCTTGGAAAAGCCTAGAATTTGGGCAAATAAATTCAAGAGTTGGAAAATTAACATAAAGGTCGAAGGGCCTGAAATATCATCCCATTGGCCTTGAATCCTGTTGGAATATTTCAAACCTGTTCTAAATATTAAATTCATTCTAAATGATGAAATATAACCTCAGTCATAGTAAAAATCGTTTATTGTCAATGTAATACCAGATTTGTTTTAATTGACAAACATGTTAGTCGATGGTAGAAGAGTAAAACAAAATTGAAAATGCTAAAAAAGAATTTGTTGAATAAAACCCTTTTTCTAAATAAAAAAATATATAACTTACCTGGCACTGTAAAGCACTGTACCGTTGGGGTAGATGCGGATCATGCTGTTGGGGACAGTCACGCAGTGAATATGCGACGATTTCTCATTGCTGAAGAATATATCAGGCACCCAGATCTCACTGAAGAGCTTGTGGTCGAGGGTGATCCTGCTCTGGTTGGTCACCTCATGCGTGTAGGCTAGCCGGGGATCTGACCACACCTGGCGCATGTAAATATTCAGTGAATAATCCTGAAAAGAGATGGGAAACTAGTGTGAACAGGCCGCCAGACATACCAACATTCTACAGGGGAACTTACTCTAGGGCGACATAAATCGCTTTTATAGCGGGACTCCACTAGGGGAAAGACGGCGGCAACAGATCTTGTTGTTGCCCACTAAAGGGTGGTCTCCACTGGCTGCGGTAAGCTCTGCGGTAAGCCTTGCGATGGTTTGTGCTGGTTCTGTAGGTGGAGGGGAATGACGAGGTCCTGCCTACATGGTTCAGTGGCCATGTAGGCAGGACCTCGCCACTCCTCACCATCACAGCACCATCACAAGGCTTACCACAGAGCTTACCACAGCCAGTGTAGACCACCCTTTAATTGTTGCAACATATCTCCATACGGAAACAACTGTTTCAAGACAAATTGGCAACACATCTGACACTCCTCCTTTTGCGTTTTCACTGTAAACATGAAATGAACTGTACGTGGTTAGTAGGCAACAGCAACCTTTTTTGCGCCGTTTTTCCTCTAGGAGAGTTCCACTATTATACTACAGAGAAAACTTCTTTAAAAGTTTACTAAAAATCCTGAAAATGCCAGGTCAATAAGATTTGCAAAAACAACAGGAGGAATTACATATCGCATAATCATAATTATATGACAATTAATTGGAATGTGTTAACAATGTTTACTTAAATATACATAAGGAGTTTCTGAGCAGTACAGATATATTGCAATAGCTTCAAAATGTTTGAATAAGTACGAACGTATAAGAATATTAAACATTACATTTATTTCCACAAGTTCTATTACATGGAATTAGTAAACTACAATCCAGTCCAGGCCCAAACCTTTAGATCATATAAGAATGGTATGGCAGTGATTAGACGCCTACTTCGTTAATGGGTTTCCCGGCATAGGACTCGGCGTTCTAATGGGAATATGATGACATTTTGCGGTTTTACTGGAATTGTAATGGCACTTTGCGGTTTGAGGCGAGAGGCTTTCAACTTTGGGCCTAGACTGAATCTACAAGCTATGCCCATGTCCAGACCAACTGAGCCATATTGACTATTATGATGAAGGTTATATTATAGTGTTAACGGGAGTAGCTCAGGATATGCTCATCACTTTTTGGGAAGATATAAGACGAGCATGTGTTCTTGAGGTAACATTCCTTGTTTTAAGATCCACTTACAAATGGCCTACTGACAGCGCTGTGTACCAGTCGCACGTGAGTCTATTTAACGTGGGAACCATGCATACAATCGTGTTTTTGTCCATAAAGAACATTTATTTATGGCTTTGTTGTCTTGTCATAGATTTATTTAATTACCATACAACAAAGAAGTCAGAAGTGTGTGTCAAGGTATATGGGGGGTTGGAAATGGTTAGAATTAATTGCCCAACACTAAATTCTGTTGAAGCATTCTGAAACTATTGATTCTTGTCTGTTTGTTTAAAGTACTTATCCTGCAATAACATTGCACCCTCGCGGACGCTATTCGCAGTCACACAGCATTTACATCAGTTCTTAGTAGATAAATAAGGAGATATTAATAATAGAAAGAAAAGGTTCATCTGGTTCATTATACATAATCAGAAATGGGAAAAATCAGGACGAGCCCAAATAAGTCTAATTCTTAATTATTAAATAAAAAATAAATTCTTTATTATTGAATAAAAAATGCATTAAATGAAATTGAAGTAAAACAAGACAGCCACCTTAAGTATAGCCTATTGTCTGGAATAAGTAGAAAGAATGACATGCAATTTTAGTCACCTAGGCTGGGTGTGTACCCTATATATATGTGATGTGTTACAGGAAATGAGTCACAAGTCGCAAAAAAATGTATTTTGAGATACCATCATATTTGAAAAGATGAGATTAAGGCGATTCTAATGATGGTAAATATTGGGATATTTATTAAGTATTTCAATATTTTAAGTTTGATATTTTATTTTTTGAAAAAACGTTTGGAATATTTTTAGGTGGATATTTACTAGTAAAGTAGCTAAATATACTCTATAGAATGACCTTACAAATTCATAGATATATTAAATACACAGTCTTGAAATTTAACAGATGTACCAACGCGACCTCAAGGACTAGGCACACCAAAGATGAAAACATTCCAACAAATAGATCTTGTGAATAAATGACTTTGAAAAAAAAAGAATTTGCGACTTGTGACTCATTTTCCTGGAACACATCACATAACATATATGAAAGGTAACGAGATACCATTGCGGGAAGAATGGGGCGGGTGGGAATATTCATTGGTGTAATCTATGGAAGAACATAATCTCATGAATAGGAGCGAATTATTAATGGGGAGTTTGCCTTCCGGTTTGTGGCCCATTGGCGATGATTTGTGAGGTGAAGGCGACAGGCGAGGGTAAATAGAAGCGACAGGTCTATGGTTAATTGATGGCGGTCGTGAAAAGATTGAATTTTGCTTCATGGATGAGTTGAAGGAGCACAAATAAGGCTTAGGATACTCCATCACGGAGAGAATGAGGGGTTTGACACACACTGCCCTGAGATAAACATTAAATCGGGTTTGCATGACATGCGTTGTACACCATAGCTCCCTGAATAGAACCTATATTATAATTCTTGTCCAATTCTTAGTTTTCATTGTGGGTCAAGTCATCGGAAGATGTACAATTCACCTTCACCAATCCGCTCCAATAACGCAAAGTTACGACAAAATTGAGCTTCGAAAATGAGTTTAACATAACCAAACAGATTCATTAAAACAACTCAACCCCAAATATACTCAGATATACCCAACATTTATCATTTTTCTAGTTTAATTTAGCAGAATTTACTAAATGTGTAGAGCTACCAATTGTACATTTTATGACAGCCCGACCCTTATATGCTTTTAACTTGACTTGTGCTATAATATTACTGTAATCATATTATTTTGGCCTCTTTAGTATAAATTACAGAACTTTGTTGTGGAATCTGCTTGTGAGAAAAGTGTAAAATATATAATGTTTGAGCTGGATAAAAATCTTTAAATACAAAATTCTAAATTTTCAAGAGTTTAGATCCTAAATCAATGCCTAGATCAATGTTTCGTTTCTAACCTTTCATTCTGACCCAAGAACGGTTATTTATTTTGATTCATCTGGTCAGAGTATTATAATTTGTTATTGCTGAAATATTGTTTATTGGGGCTTCTGGTTTTGATATTTAAAGATATCTGGTATCTGGCTGGCGGAAATATTGTTTATTGGGGCTTCTGGTTAAAGATACAAACATATTAGAAAATACGCATTTCTGGGAAATCAGATATTTTCGTTGTTATCGTCGTTATTGTTACTCTAACTCTTTTCAAGATTATAGTGAGACTGGGTTTACAATGTCTCCTACTGTTTCAATAGGGGAGTTGCATGTGCCACTGCGCATGTCTGTTACAGTGCATCATGGGATGGGTTCTGTTGAAATCTGACATACGATTATTTGACAAGATTTTTATCGAAAATTGCAACAATATTTTCACCAACATCGGGTTGGTATAAATGAGTTATGAAAACCAAATGCATGATGGGACAGATGAGAACTTGTGCCATGGAAACATGTATTACACATGGATATTAACATTAGAGCATTGATAAATAGTCCATGCTGAACATGGCATATTTTCTATAGATTTTAGACTGTACCATTAGTCCCATAATTCCATGCGAATCAAGATTCAAAATGGCGGCTATGCAAAGCCCCTATTAGCCCACAGCTACAATTAAAACAGCTCTTACAACGATGTACACCAAGGTATTAGAGAATTAACACTAAAGATAACAGACTGGCCTGGCATAGAACCAACTATAATGTCGATGCAGAGTTGCTGTTTCAGACAGGTTTTTGATTGGGAACATGAAGTAATTATTTCTGGATCGAATTTCTGCCCGCTGATGCACTTTCTGTCACTCTCATCATTACTCCGTATCCAGATATGATCAGATAACATCGATGATAATTCCTCATCTCCCGACCCTCAGGCCACTCTGTGGATTCAATATTTCTAGTTGCAAAATTGATTACAGATAATAGTAATCAGGTTTGTTGAAGAGTTCTGGACTTGTATTGCACTTTTGGACGCTTATGGTGGCGATTACCCATGTAGTATATGTATATAATGCGGCCCATCATCCTTAAGGGATATTGACGGATACAGGTGAGATTAGTAGCAGCTCTCTCTCTTCCCAAATGGCTTGCGGACCGGGATACAGTGCATGGGAAATTTGTCAGAGGTCTACAGCACTGTGTGCTGAAAGCCTAACACAATTCAGTATTCCTTGGGGTTCACATAGTATATAGATTTGGCAAACAAATACCAACTCCACATAATGCCTTCAACCCACTTAAGGTCTATATCCACTGCCACGACCAGCTGGCCGGCTGTAATACTTTAACATTGTGTTGTGTGCAGTAGTAGGCCTACACCAAGGCTGCCGTGGTAATGGAGATAAGGCTTTAATGCCTCATTGACAAATACTTTTAAATAATGTCGTGGAAGTATCAACTGTGCGTGAAAGGAACTCACTAAAAGCTGCTTTATCAGCTAGTATGACAAATTTACTAAATTCGTATTATGACTTATGGGAGTAGATTAATCAATATTCTGCTGCTGTTTTATGTTTATACAAGGGTTACTCATATCATGATTTATAGGACTGAACTTATCAATATTCTGCTGCTGTTATATGTTTATACAAGGGTTACTCATATTATGACTTATAGGACTGGATTTATCAATATTCTCCTGCTGTTATATGTTGATACAAGAGTTAATCATAGCATGATTTATGGGACTGGAATTAATCAATATTCTGCTGTTGTTGTTTGTTTATACACGAATTTGAAGTCGAATCAGACGAGCAAAAACCGTTGCTAGTGAGCGATAATAAGCAAATCCACCACAGGAAAGGATGTCGGCGGGTCTCCACAATATAAATGTGAACCTTTCTGAAACGATGTAGCAAAATCGACATGACAAAATCCTCGAAAATTCTGGTCAAATGACTTTTAAATGGATTGGAAAAGACCGAAACAACGAGCAGAAAATCTTTAGTTTTTGACCGACGTTAACTGAGAGTGCAGCTTTAAATACGACTAGGATACCATAGGGGAACAGCATGGCCATCCACAACAGTGCACTTATTGTGGCTCCCATGCATTAGCCTCTATAGCGATGCCCCAGCTGCATTAGGCTACTGTGTAATCCTACTATATAATAATGTTATTAGGCAGGAATTATGAGTAGAACATGAGCCCAGCGATATTTAGGCTCAAAGTTGAAAAGCAGACCTGTGTTCCTAGGAAAGTGTATTGACCAAGTTTTAAGCATTCACGTTCAAGGGATAATTATCAATTTTTATATATGGGTCAGATTTTCAGAAAATATACAATTGGCAGCTGTACACATTAAGTAAATTCTGCAGAGTTAGGCTGCCATCTGGTCAATACTAGGTCAATTAAAGTACATTCGGCATTGCATTGATTCTAGCAATCTGTTTGGTTAGGTTGAACTGTATTTTGAACTTTATTTTTGTCTGAAATTTGTGTTATTTTAGGGGATTGGCGAAGTTAAATTGTACATTTTCTGAAAATCTGATCCATATTCATGAGGCGACGTGAGAACACATCCACAAGTTGGACATGCGTTTTTTTGTATTCTATTGTAATTTGTACGGCCAAAATGGTAATAAAAAAAAAAAAAAATGTATGTTGTCAAACCTTAAATCCCCAGTTCCACCCTTTCTGATCCTTGGAATCCTATCATTTAAATAATTTTGTATATCATTCGATTATCCAAAGCGCTCGTTTATTATATTAAATATGGTGAAGTTGATCCTTGATTAGGTTATATTCCACCAAAACCAATTTATCTTAAAATCAAATGAGCCAAAATCAGTGGCATGAGACTCTCGGTTTGGGGGAAACCTCTTAAGACTCTTTTGGGAAAGTCTTGTCACACTCCGTTGCATCATAATATTAATGTATGGTCCAACCCTTGTATTAAAAACACCAATCATATATAATACAGACAGAGCCTTCTTATAAAAGCAAAAGAGCGTGGGGGAAGCTCTATGTCACTAGATAATCTATGCCAATAGTAGAACACCCTATTCTACTGCGTTTATTGTTTCCCAAAAGAAAGAAAGAAATCTTAAGATAGAAAACTCACACTAGTATGAGGTTTGTTCAAGAATGGAATAAGCCTCTCGATAGCCAGTCTCCTTTTCTTTGCCTACATTAAATCAAAAACAGATTTATTCAACTTCTGTCTGTCTAAGCTTGGCTAAGCTTTTGCAGGGAACAGAAATATGGTGGGAATTGTGGAAAATATTCACTCAAATACAGTAATATTGGTCAAAGTAATCACTGAAAGGACAATTAATAAGTCATTTGCCTTGGATTTTAACCATCGTTTTGAACAATATTTCATTTAAATCAGTATAGATTTGATAATATTAATGTTCCACCGTTCCCACCATTAGAGATGAGGAAGATTATCTTCCCTATTTTATTGATGTTGATTCAGGAATAGCAGAGATGTATAGAGAGACGTTACATGCACTGCAACTCTGGCATCAGGGGATGTATAGTATACAGTCTTAACGTTGCGGTCCCAGCTAAATCGACCCAAAAATATTTCTCAATTTCTCCTTTCCTTGACCCTTGTACTGTAATATGGACGATTTGGATACAGAAAAAAAAGGAAAATTATGGTATTTCCTCTGTTTTTTTCTCATGAATTTGTCGCTTTTTCTCGAGATTTTTGCATAATTTTGCTCATCTACGCTGGCAATTTAGGGCAAAAAGGCTTAATAGTGTAAAAGTAATACCCTCTTGATATGTCTATCTAGGCAGTGCTATCCAGACACTGAATTATCATCGAGGGTTTCCTAGCTTAAGAAGATGAAAAAGAGCCATATAAGCTAGTGGAATATTGGTGTACACCAAAATGATTAATTTGGAAGAAAATCTGGTTTTATACCAAGAGGAACAAGCCAAAATCTATGATGGTGGTTTTTTGATGGGTTGAGAATGAATAGAACACAAAAGAGAAAAGTTATTTTTTGCCAGAAATTGGCTGGTAATGCAGCTTTATATATATGCAATATGGAGGAATGCTGAATGTATTTATAAGAATGACGTAAGAGGTATACTTTACCATTGTGTCTACACTGATGGAGTCAACACTGTTTATAAAAATATCGCAGCTAACGTTTGTTGTCTTTCCTGGAATAAAGAGAAAATGTAAATGATAGACAGTTCTGGATTTAATTAGATTTTTACTGTCTTTTGCTTATTCCATTTGTATGGAATGCAATGGAAACAAGAGAGAAATTCGACAAATTGCCACGCCTCTAAAACTTGCAATCATATAGCCATTATTGCATGGACATGTTGGATATCGAGGATATAGCTATCATTTATAAGACGTTATAGTTCATATAGCCAAGGTTAATTTAACAATGTTCAAGTTGGATAGTCACATCAAAAGTGGATAGAAATGGATATCCAACAATGGATATTTTACTGCTGTCAACTTTATCATCTGATTTTCACCAACTAATCTAGAATATTATGTTAATAAATAATCAAAAAAACCTAATTTAATTTGTGAGGGACTGATATTAGAATGCGTTGCACTGGATTTATTTGTGCCTGTTAATTCCGCAGCATCAGAAAGTACGAGAAACCAACATAAAATAAGACGTATCGCATATTGTGAGGACGTAGATTATACAAAAACATAGAGACAATTGCTTGGTTTTAAAAACAAAATGTTGGCCAAGTTTCTAACCAATTCCCATCCGCAATAACGTCCTAATAAATATAAGGAGGACCACTCAAACGATATGATAACTTTGGCAACAACTCAACAATAATAATTATACAAATTAATTAGGAATGTCCGGTGGTGGTGTTGGTGTTGGTGTTGGTGTTGGTGGGTGGGGCGGGGCAGGGGGATGAGGAGGTGGGGTTGGGGGCTGTTGCTGCGCAGTGGAAGGTCTCTACACAATCTGTATTTTGATGAGGTTTTGCTTCATTATATTCAACAGTATTCAGTCTAGAAATAGTAATAATAATGGCGTTTCTCCTCTAACATCTAACGGGAATATGTGGGAAGATCTGGAAATCCCGGTCGGAAGCATATTATCTCTTTTTTTTTATTCTCTTACAAATAAAGTAAATTAAATGTTTCCCAATATTTCCTGTTTAAGCAACAAGAACGAGTTTATTATTCACTCAGACAATCATATCTCACTATAATTGGCCTCTTTATATTGTCTCCAACAACCAGCGCAGTAGTTACTGCTTTGGATCAAGTCAAAGCCAATTAAGGACCCCTAGTGGACACTAGTTGTACTAGTTAGTACACGCCCGGATCAATCGACTTTTTCACCTCCGTGGAAGGAGAGTGGGTTGTGCCTGGAATGAACTCTCGCGTTGAATGTCACGTGTGTGTACTTGGGTCAGATTTTCAGAAAATATACAATTGGCAGATCTACACATTTAGTAAATTCTGCTAAATTAGGCTGAAAAATAGCCAATACTAGGTAAATCCGAGTATATTCGGCATTGCATTGATTCTAGCAATCTGTTTGGTTAGGTTGAACTGAGTTTTGAACTTTATTTTCGTCTGATATTTAGGTTATTTGAGAGGATTGGTGAAGTCGAATTGTACATTTTCTGAAATTCTGACCCATGTACGTGTGTTCTTACCTTCATCCGACCCTGGTCGTACCAGACTGTCGTAGCCGTCGAAGAGACGTTGTAAAATAGCATTCTGACTGGAAGAGAGATAAAAAGGACAAGTTAATATGGCGGTAAGTACAGAATACCATGCAAAGCAGCTATCTACTGATATCTCTACAAGGAACCACCGGTCAATGATGTCTCCCTGATGATGTACCAGAACCTATCTACAATAACATAGAGGAAACTCAGGGAATAATGGTCTAATGGTTTCGAGATGTTTTGGATGCTACTTTGTCTCTTGATCTGTATGGGATTGCATGGAGTTGAATACTGTTAAAACGCATCAAGTTGCAAAAAAATTACAATTCGCCCTCACCAATCCCCTCAAATTACCCAAATTTAATATAGAAATGATGTTCAACATAACCGTACAGACGTACTAAATAAATGCAATATCAAATATATTTAGATATACCTGGTATTGACCATGTTCCAGCCTAATTTACTAAATGTGACTTATGTGTAGTGCTGCCAATCGTGCATGTTCTGACGATATGACCCATAAGCGAGTTAGTGTACTATGATCCTCTCATAATGAAAGGACAGTTTTAATTTCCTAATTTAGTCTATGGATGAGGCTGCCAACTCACGACCATCAATGTTTTGCACCTATTACGCAGTCACATTCACATCCCCTGCTTTGTGGGTCAGATTTTCAGAAACTGTACAATTCGCTTTCACCAATCCTCTCAAATAACCCTAATTTAAGACAAAAGTGAGCTTTGGAATGCAGTTTAACATAACAGAAGTGATACTTTAAATCAATGTGATACTAAATATACTCAGATATACCCGGTATTCTTCATTTTCCCGCCTAAATTAGCAGAATTTCCTAGATAAGTAGAGCAGCCAATTGTACATTTTCTGAAATCTGACCCTTGTACATTTTCCAGCAAGGACAATAAGATCTGTGTTTAGTGTTCTTTCACGAGCCGGACAGTCGTATTCACTACACTGTTAATAATACTTCTGTCAACGAACCAAGGAGAATAAAAATTCAATTAATTCATCCCCACATCTACGGCATAACACAGGAGCTAGGGTGAGCACCGTAAGCGGCCAGGAGGTAGGGTGAGTACCGTAAGCAGCATGGTTAATTCCCTAGCCACGCCTCTATATCTGTCACCATAGTATCTCTGTGTCCAGCACATTTATGGTATTTATACGCGGGTATTTATTCAGCTTTGGCCATTAGTATCAACAAGGCTGCACTGCGGTAGTTTACCATGGAATAATTGGCCAGTATTTGTGTTTAGTATTGGCAGCATTATGTCTGATATCACGCTGGCTGCATACCAAGCAATGAATGCCCTGCACTACACTTCCACAACTTGTATTTGTGTGTGTGATTCTGTAATGTGTACTCGTGCGTGCAATTGGTTGCACGAAAGCTGAATATAATGGATAGCATGCGTACATGCTGGTGTGCTTCTATTTACGTAACGATGAAACACCACAAAGGAATTAACAGAATAATGCAATACAATAGGGGACTTGCATAGCCGGCATTTTGAATCTTGATTCGCATGGAATTATAGGACTATGGTGCAGTGTGAAATCTATAGAAAACATGTTATGTTCAGCATGTAATATTTATCAGTGCTCTAATATCAATAGCCATGTGTTTTACATGTATCCAGAACACACGATTTCACAATTCCCATCATGCAATTAGTTTTCATACATCATTTACACAAGCTACGATATTAGTGAAAAGATCCTTTAATATTTTGATAAAATGTTGCTTAATATTTGTATGTCAGATTTTAACTGAATCCATCCCAGCATGCACTGTAATTGACATGCGCAGTGGCACATGCAAGTCCCCTATTGTACGACAACCCAATGTATTGTATTGTAATTACAGGAAAGCAATGACAGAAAGTTTGTGAGTAAAAGCCTTTGAATGGGATTTGTATATTTGTATATTTACCAGGAAGGAAACAAACGCATTCATAGTGAGGTTCATTGAATATCGTGAAAATAACATGAGAAATAATCGGCGATTTTCAGTGCTATGCTGAAACTTCAGAGGAAATGAAACAAATCCATGACACACGCTTCTTAGAAATCGATGGCGATACTTTTTAGTTATTAAAGTGGCACTCTCAGTTAATTCTGGTCAAAAAATAAATATTTTCTACTTTCTATTTATATTTTCTAAGTTTTGGAGGATTTTGTTTGGTTGTTTTCTAAGTTTTGGAGGATTTTGTTTGGTTGTTTTTGCTACGGGACTTAATAAATATCTACATATTTTCTATTGGTCAATTCGACTGCAATATATTATATATAACGGCAGCAGAATATTGATAAATTCAGCCGCTTTAAGTCATAATATGAGTAGATTTGTTGAGATTGTGTTTGTCGCAATAGCTGAGGATGCACCTTTAATTTGCTGCATAGGGCATAGTCAAATGCGAGATACTTTATACTTTAATTCCAAAACCTTTAAAGGGAAAAACGATTCATTAGGGAGGTTCAGCAAGTGTAACCTATATGTAAACTTAAACGTAAACGTATCCGTATCTCTCATATTCAAACATACATTAACAGGAATAACAAGGTTCAGCAAAACATGGACGGGGAAAACCTAACATAGCAAGCAAGATATTTCATCTCATAATTTATTTTTTGTAAATAAAAATGCGACGTAATTCACCAAAAAGATACGGATACGGTTACGTAATTGAGATAGGTTTGCTTGCGGAACCTCCCTATTGCGAGTAGATACATGTACGCACCCGATGTATGTCCGATTTGAAGCATGATTTGCAGTGAAGCAGGCGTTTACCCCGCCGGAACAACCCCCGCAGCTTTTCTGAGCAGCACAACTCCTAAGTCCGAGCAACAAGTAAACTAGGAAAAGATACAATCCTCTCACTTTCATCACTACTCCTCCACCTCCTCCTCCTCCTCCTCCTCCTCCTCCACCTCCTCCTCCTTCAGGTGCTCTTAACCCAACCTCCATGCTCTCCTCCCCACACCTCTCTGATCGCCGAGTAGAGAAACACGTGCTAGTCATGCCCCTGTGTTTAGGATGGTATCCAATATGCCGTCCTTTTTCTTAAGTAGCTGAAGCTTCTTTCTATTTCCTCGTTGAAAGCTCTTCTTCTTGCTGGTGAAACTGAGACCTCTCTCTCTCTCTATCTTGCCCCTCACTCACACTGAGTTCTCAGCAATATTTTTGTTACCTGGGCGGGCTTGGCTGCTGGCCATGATCCAGCAACTGCTTGTCAATTGTCACAAGATTGTGTACAGTACCCATTCTCTGAGGTAAATACGAGTAACAACTTTCAGGTGTACATCCAGAACACTAACACTCTCCCCCTCCGCGGATTGGGGAAGATGATCCGAGCATTTAAATCCAGCAACTCATGGTTTATGTGTATAATTCACTGTTATCTGTGGTATCTGGCGGCAATGGTCTTGATTTTCATTGATAAAATAAACAGGAGTATCGGGTCCTAATGGCAGGCGTGTGAGGGCTGGTGGTGTGGGTGAATGGGCGGCGTGTGTACAAGAGTTGTTGGCTCTGTGGTGGCTGGTTCTATACTGTGTTCCATCTCCCCCTCTCTCCCTCTCTCTCTCCCACCGCAGCAAGCTGTGGGGACCATCGCAAGCACATGTTACTGAATGGATCCTGGGATTTTGTTAAAGGGGGATGGTGTGCGGAGTCTAATCAGAAATGATTGAGTGAGTAAGTGAGTGAGATTGTTTGCTTTACGCCCTTATCAACACGTATCAACACATTGAAGGTTATATCAAGGGCGGGAGAGCTGAGAGGGAGGCAGCTTATGATCTTACCCAGGAAATAGAGATAAAAAAGGAGAGAGAGGCAGAGAAAAAGAGACAGAAAGGCACTTTATGGTCTTTCAATGATTGATGTGTACTTTTCGATATCACATATACATACCCCCATTGTGGAAAGACAGAAGTTGATCCCTTTATTGGCTTTAATAATTGGTGCGTAATCTGTAACAATTCATTATCATTTTAAAGTGTTTGAAGCTGTAAAACATCAGGGAAAGCCTTGCTCCACTTCAATACTTCACTCGGCTCTCAGTGATGGATTGATCATCATGCCACCTGGTGTTGAGGTAAAGAACCAGGCGCGGCTCTATGTTATCGACCATAGAGGGCTGTGAGGCGTGGGTTTGTTTTGTGCATGGTCGAGATCGACTGCTACAAGAGGGTCAGATTTTCAGAAAATGTACAATTCGTCTTCACCAATCCTCTCAAATAACCCACATTTAAGACAAAAATGAGCTTCAAAATTCAGTTTAACATAACAGAACTGATACTTTAAACTATTACTATTACTGAACGCCCATGGCGATATAACCAATATGGTGAATGATTATTACTTTATTTGTGTAGTAAGCATTTTTTTCTATTGATTTTTCTAACATTTCTCTATACTTTGTTTAAATCAGCTTTTCTGTGAATAGTGTACTTGTTGCATAATGTCTAGCTGAATAAAAATCTTAAAACAAACAAACCAATGCGATGCCAAATATACTCATAAATATTTTGTATTTATCATTTTTCAGCCTAACTTAGGAATTTTTTCTAAATGTGTAGAGCTGCCAATAATTGTACATTTTCTGAAAATCTGACCCAACAAAGAGAACATAGTAGGGTGGATGTTTCTCCCACTGACATTGATGGCACGGTTCACGACCCTATGAATCGGGAGTAATATTTTGAGGTCAAATGTCAGAATGTTACACATTCTGTACATTAGATATCAGTGAATATACTGATATATGATGACCCTTCTTTGAACCGGAAGTCATAATGGAAATCATGCTCGCCTTTAGAAAGAAACCCAAGTAACGATGTTGATACCTATAGAACATGTATAGACACTTAACACCTTCAGGGAAATGTTGCTGATGGAAAGCAGAACTATTATTGTCTGGATATAATCAACACTTCAACACTTAACAATTAATACTTGTGTATTTGGAGACTCCATCGCCAGGTACAACAACATTCAATCTTTAACTAAAGGATGCAGCTACTTGTGTATCGGTCTAATTCTATAGATTCAATATAGTTGCAAATCATGACATTGCAATATATTTTCTATTATTAAAGATTGACGAAACATCACAAGTTCAAATTACACCAACTGGAGTGTCTTTTAGCTTTGGTTCCAAAACCAAAGGGGTCGGTGCCCTCTAGTTGCTGCAGCGTAACCAGAATTGGCGGCCACGCAGCCAACTCTAATATCAATCTTTTCAAATAAGCCAAATTTCAGACGAAAATAAAGTTCAAAATACAGTTAAGCCTGAAAAATAGATTGCTAGAATCAATGTAATGACAAATAATACACAAATGTATCTGGTATTGGCCAAATTGCAGCCTAATGTAGCAGAATTGACTAAATGTGTAGAGCTGTCAATTGTACATTTTCTGAAAATCTTACCCATGTGTTGTGCAGTCACTAGGATCTCAGGACAATAAGCACATGTACATATGGTGTACTTTCATGTACAAACCTACACATACAGTAAGGACTATAAGCATATACTTGTACATATGATGTACTTTCATGCAGTAGAGGCCATAAACCTACAGATACCGTTAATCTCTCATGCTATGATTTGACTTATGTTCTTGGTTTGCAAATCTTGCAACTAAACATTGGCGCATACATATCAGTTGATTTTGTGCAATATTTCGTCTACTACATCATTCTGAGTATATTTAAGGTCAGAAGAAATCCCCCTCATCCCCAATACACACACCTTTGGAAAAAATGAATGAGATCGTGCATGTGGAATTTCATCTTGTATACATTATACTGTGCTCAAACTAATGCTTGCCCCTTTCCAAATATATAAGAATCTTGACCAAGCATAATTCACTTGTGGCTTTTCCTGCTTCATGCTGCTAGTTAGGAAAACCAATTCCGATGCTGCCACCTGGGGGGTTATGAGTGTAAGCATGAGATGAGGTTGCTGACGGTGAACAGCAGGTGGCGTACGCTGCTCATGAGATTCTGGGCTGAACACTAACCCCCCGTCACTCACCCCTGCTTGGGCCAGCAAGGGAGGAACGAGGGAAAGGGGTAACGAGGGTTTAGTCCCTCTCTGTGTGTCTATCCTTTTCTCTTTCTCCTTCTGGCTCTCTTAATGTCTCCCTCTGTTCAAGATCTCTCTCTGCTCTCTGTCCTCTCTCTCTGCTTTCTCTCTTTCCTCTTCCTCTCTCTCTCACTGCTCTCTCCTCTCTCTCCCTCTTCTCTCCCTCTCTCACTCTCTCCCCTCCCACTGCTATAGCTGTCTCCTCTTCTCTCCCTCTTCCCTATCTCTCCTCTCCCTCTCTCTCCCTCTCTCCCTGGGACAACGATACCACAACATGTACCTTTTTAAAAAAGAAATCTAGGCCTATATTGGTACAACTTGGATAATGATGAAAAGTTCACATGTCCTTATATATTCTATTACCCCAAGTGTGATATAGATTGGATTTTTCACAATTTGAAATTATTAACTCAAATCTATATAGGTTTACTTATCAGAACGTTTAGCATTTGGCCTGTTCAATTTTGCCCAATCAATAGACCAATTTAAATGATTTATTGTCAAAAAACAATAAATTATAAGATATGAACTAGAACAGGAAATCATGGTTTAAATCTAGGACATTACTATATTTACCCCAGTCTGGAGAACTTTAATCCTGAGTCAATCCGAAAATGTCACGTGTCTATCTTCTAGATCGTGATAATCAATCAATCTGACATTTTGTTTGTGATTAAAATATGAAATATGTCCTATCTTCTGACCTTTCATAAACAGGCAATCATTCTAATCATTTTACATGACACACGGGGTCATAGGTATGGATCACAACATGGTCATAGGTATGGATCATAGGTAACTAATCTGTGAGCTCTATCTAAAGCGGTAAAGGTCAAAGGAAACGAGTGAGGTCAATAATAACACTATAAAGTACAGAGTATAAAGCAATGCACTAAACCAATCGAAATGGCTAGGCCGATGGCAAAATAAATATAATTTACATATTCCATGTTAAAGTACTTCGATCTCTTTTTGTGTTATTCAAAATAAAAGCTCAATATAGATTTGGGGACCAGTGGGATGTTACTGGTAGCATCTTTAGTTTTAAATCGTCGCGGTAGGTGGGGTTAGTGAGCTCACCAACATCTGTGCTGCATCAAGCTACAATTGCGATCATGACATCTAGTGTTTAGGCAATACTTCATTCATCTTTCCCACTGACTGCCAGCGAACACACATTCATAACTGTATATCTTCTTCTTAATACACTGTCCCAGTTGAAGGAGACGCAATTATAAGCTTAAATGATTTCTTACCTTTCAATTTCCTTTTTGTATGATCTATTAGGCGTGACCTTGGATGCAATATCTTCATCACGATGTTGCAGTGATGTTAGGATAATGGAGAAGTGAGTGTTTTTAGATGTGCTCATGAAGTTGTGGCTATAAATGAGAAACACATGTGTGCCGTGTAATTGTATGAGTTATAGATATTGATCAAGAGGGGCTCTTGTGAGGGACTCATAATGTAGATCTATGCCCTCAGCTAGACTATGTTACTGTTACAATTGTGAATCCAGTATTTTCTAGTCATCTATATATATATTTTTTTAAAATTTCAATTAAGGCCGATACATTTAATAAGTTCAAGTGTAAAAACGCTATGTCCAGGGCGGATATTCTCAAGCGTGGCATGTAACAAATACCAATTTCAAATTATTCCAGCTAGCCTACTTTTTTTTTTTTATTCCAGCTACTTATCATGGAAAAAATAATCAGCTCTTGTACCACACAGACATCTACATATTACTATTCGTAACAATACAATTACATAACCAACTCATTGATCGACTTGCTATTTTCCGATTTTTTCCCTATGAGTAAATTTCTCCCATGATCGTATGTTACCTAAGCATAGTGGGTCCAACTTTGGAGTTGTGAAGTTATAAGTTATAAGTTTTGAATTTAAAATATTTTCATATAATAGATAATATTGGACAATCTCAGTTACGGCCACCTTTGACGTATAATAACATGATCGGCCGTTCTCAAGGAGCTACAGACTTACACTAATTCACTTGAATTTACTTATGTTCCATTCTCATCATCTTTTACAGGTGTATCCTGCGCATCTGGGAAAGCTCAAGCTCACTCATTTATTTATTCAAGGTCTTTTGAACATTGCACAAATAGCTGTCATATCAAAAAAACCAGACAGAAACAGTAGCAATAATACACATAATATTTCTTAGGTTTAATCCCCTTTTCTTTGTATTTCATTGTATTTGATAAGAGAGAAATATCTAAATAAATTCAGAATAACACCATTCGACTTTCATTCCTCGTAGGCAGAGAATGCAGCAGTTCTTCACAGTCATTTTTTTAAAAATAAATTTGATTGACAAAAATTTCACAATGTGATATTTCTCATTCGTCATCAAAAGTTATGGTACATAGGTGTTGATTTTTATTTAGTACAACAATTCAGGACAGTTACTCCTATAATTAATCAAATTGCTTTACCTGCTTTAACCTTACATAACAAAATTTCATAAATTCACCAGATTTGGAGGGGAATAGGGTATGGCCAATGGGTATGCCTTTTAAAATTATTTTTGTAAAAGTTTTAGTTTATTAAGGTTTATCGTACAGTATCATGGTTGTATGAGGCCCATCTTAGCATGCAGTAAATCGCTTCTCAAAACATCACAACAACAACTCATAGTTTTGGCTTTTTCCAGCACAAAACAAGCTACCTGTACATGTCCTGCCCCTCCCAGGTCCCCGCCTATACACGGTACCCCGCCCTATCAATTCACGCTGATTGGGCACCTAGAGGTAACTGATAATAGATAGGATGGAGGCCCCTCTACCCTCGGGCTGGTAATGACCCATAATTGCTACTTCTTTTATGACACAAAGCTCTTCCACCTAGCAAGCTTACCTGCTCTTCCACTTAGCCAGCTTACCTGGCTACTCGCCCTGATCACCAACATGTGTTTCTGACTCTGTTGCTGGCCTGCTTTATACATACAGTCAGTCCGCTGAAACATGTACCACAGGTTGTATTATCTATTTTTCTCTGTCTTCCACATTATCTATTTTTCTCTCTTGGTCCTGGGTATGATTATTAAGTGCCTTTCTGTCTCCTTTTCCCTGTCTCTCTCTCATAAACAGCCTTCCTCTCAGCTCTCCCGCCCTTGATATAACCATATTAAATGTGTTGATAAGGGCGTAACGCAACCAACTACTCACTCTCTTATTCGCTCTTTCTTCCACAAGTCTCACTTAATATCGATCAAAATCTAAAATAATTCTGCTTTTTGTAACGTTTTTTCCCTACAAATCTCAAGGTTGTTGTACTAAAATTCTGAAGGATTTTACCTTGTTGTTTTTGCTGGTGGGCTTCATGAATCATCACTTAGGGGGCCGCCCGATGGTTCCTCTTATTATCACTCATCGGCGCTCACTATTTGTCGGCCCATTCGACTTAAGATTCTTGTTTAGACATAAAGTAGCAGCAAGATCGTGATAATTCCAGTCCTATAGGTCTAACAAACACTAAGTTTGGTATTATTTGTTTGTATTAATAGTTGAGAATGCAACGATAATCAATATCTTAATATATGGGTCAGATTTTCTGAAAATGTACAATTCGCCTTCACCAATCCTCTAAAATAACCCTAATTTAAGACAAAAGTGAGCTTTACAATGCAGTTTAACATAACAGAACTGATACTTTAAATCAATGTGATACTAGATATACTCAGATATACCCGATATTCATCATTTTACCGCCTAAATTAGCAGAATTTCCTAGATAAGTATCGACTAATTCACCGGAAACGTAGTATTATTTCTAACCGGATATGTTAATCTAAAGTAGACTGCAGCAGCAGGTGGAACGCCACAGAATCTGTATTGTGTTACCTGTTCTCGATTATATCATGTGTATTTGTTTTGAGAAGCTGGATAAATAAAATCAGTAAAAAAAAATAAAAAAAAAATAAGTAGAGATGCCAATTGTACATCTTCTGAAAATCTGACCCATATGTGATAAATCTACCAATATTGTCATCACGCATGTCCAGCATATTGTCCAGCTTATGTAGACAAGGTTATAAAGAAAACAAAACTGTTTAAAAGTTTGATAAAAACAAATAAATTTAGTTCTTTTATTCCCATATAGTTGAGAAAACACTCGCCCCTAGCTTGATCGTTGACATCATCTCCGCCCTAAAAGCACAGCTATTATATTCCAATTTCAAGGTATTGGGACAATACAAAATTATAAAAATTAAAAATTTTCAGCAGGTTAATAGTGGAGGAAGCCCCCAAAAGCTTTTTTTTTCTCAAATAAATTTCATTGAACTCACTGTCAAACGGAACTTGCACCCCATATGAAATATCATCTCCCTGGGTCATATATCAAATTAAAGCTCTGTACCACAGCTGCTACAAGGATATGAAACATGAGGTCTTCCCAGAGGTGTGGGTTTTTGATACAGGTGCCCGTTCATCAACAACAGTCTTTAGTTAAATATCTTTTATATACCAGGTTATACCTATATGTGATGTGTCACAGGATAATGAGCCTTAACTTGCAAAATATGGATTTTGAGATATTTAAAAAAATGGGGTTAGGCTGAGTTCAATGATGTTAAACTTTAGCACATCTAATAAGTAAGTTCTTTTATGTCTTTGTATGTTTGAAAAAATAGTTACTCATATTTCTGGATGGATAGTTAAATATAGGCCCTTAGCATGACCTTAGGAAAGCAGAGACATGTTACACTGTTATGCCTATGACATTGGTCAGAAGTCAGTGGGCGTCTGCCCGCCGGCGTCAGGCTGAATTTACATCCTACCAATTGTATGTCTAAGGGACGCTCCATACCAGTGCGTCATTGGCGGGCCCTCCTTCACGCCTCATTGCCCCGCCGTCAGCGCCCTGCCGTGCAACTTGATGTTGGGACAAATGTGAAAAAGCTGCTTGGTCTGGGATTTTACCCCACAATGTTCCGTTTGGGAGTCTTAGATGCTAACCACTTGACCATAGAGGACTGTAGAGATGATGCATATAAACACTGGGCATACCTGGACTTGACCTTATAGTATAGCTGTGTAACGATTCTACTATACTATATGAACATTTCCATCGAGCTCCGGGTAGCTCCAGATCCAGACACCTCCGGATCCGGCCACCTCCGGGTAGTACCTCCGGACGCCACTAGGAGTCTACATTTCAACTCATTATGATATTTATTCTTTGTATTACTTGATTAATTTATTATTAATTAACCATTCATATTATTCCATCCGGATTTTAACCATGATGGTTATCACATATTTCTCTATTTATGTACAAGTTTGTACTTATTTCATCATTATATTTATTTAGTTATTCCTGATTTGTATTGCAAACATAGTCTGTTCTTGTATTGAATATTATTGATATATCCAATGTATTTGTTCACTAATTGGGTTGAGGAGCAAGGTCTTCAACCCAACACACAAGGAGGAATAAAGAGAACATATGAAAGAAGTATTTCACTCTTGATGTTATAGCTCGGAGCCGCTTTTGAAACATAGAATATTTCAACCCTTGGTCCTTTGGAACTTTAATATAATCCGGCCACTATAGTTCCTTTCCTCCCATCTCCTGCTAACGATATTGGTAATATATTTATTCTCGCAGAAGTAAACCTATACGATCACGAAATATCATTATTTAATATCGATTAATATTAAGCCGGAGCTGAAAGACAGATGTACAACGATGGCCACATAGACATTGGAAAGAACATAGGCAAGAATCGCAACACTGGTGCCGTGAGTGTGAGGGAAAAATACATTTGTATTTCTTCCTAGAACACTGGATTGTCTGCTGGACATTGAAGTTTCAAGGGAATATACACAGTCTTCTTATTTTTCTCACTATCCGGACCCATCCGGACCTCCAGGATCCTCCGGATCTCATTGGATCTTTGTCTCCATTTTTCTTTGGAAGTGTCCGGAGCTGGAGATAGTCATTGGATATCGTCTGGATACATCTCAAATTAACACGGAATATTTAAACTTGGATTTATTTTTATTTTTGGGCAGAGTGATATAAGACAACTTATGTTCACTGGTTAGACTCCTGGATGGTGTGGACACTACTTCGCCTTGCTGTTGCTCTGGAGAGATTTTTGATTTTCTTCTCCTGAAGGGTTCGAACACGATTGGACTGCTTTTTGTTTTTTTTACTTAGTATATTTTTGTATTTCTTCCCAAATAAACGGACTTGGAGTCACAGGAAGGATTAAACATGGCTACTGATTTAGCGAAGGAGATAGTATCTGGCATAGAACTCAAGGACGTGGATCCTAAGATCAGGGATTACATCTTACAGGCAGCTAAAGACAAGGAAGATGTTGATAGAGTATTGGCTTTGACAAAAAGCGAATTTAAGGATGTAGCTGGTGAACGTGATGCTGCCATAAATACAGCGGATCTGCTCCATGAGTCGATAGACATCGCTGAACTGGAAAATTCTACCTTGGAGGATGAGCGAATTGCTGTATTGTTGGAAACAATTGCTCGTGATCCGGCAATGACTGAATATAATTTGCCTCAATACCTGGAACAACTGGTTTCTCAGAGTGATATAACCACTGAGAGGGAGAAAGATTTGGTTAGATCTGATTTATTGGAATTTTTCAATATATTCCAAAAACCTGGAGGAGACCTAGGCAGAACGGATAACGTGAAACATCACATAAACACTGGAGATTCAGAACCTATCAAGCAGAGCTATCGCCGCTTGCCCATAGGCAGGAGAAAAACAGTGGAAGAAGAGCTAGTAAAGATGTTGAATAAAGGAGTTATTTCGCCTAGTGACTCGCCATGGTCATCACCGATTGTTCTGGTAAAAAAGAAGGATAATTCCATTCGTTTCTGTGTGGATTATCGCAAAGTAAATGACATCACAAAGAAAGATGCGTTCCCCCTACCTAGAATCGACGAAAGTCTAGATGCCCTTGGGAAAAACATGTATTATTCTACCCTGGATCTCGAATCAGGCTATTGGCAAGTGGAATTGGATGAAGAATCGAAGGAAAAATCTGCATTCGTCACCCATATAGGCTTGTTTCGCTTCAATGTGATGGCATTTGGGCTATGCAATGCCCCAGCCACATTTGAACGCATGGTAGAGAGTATGTTACAAGGATTGCGCTGGACAAAATGTATGGTTTACTTAGATGATATAATTTCCTATGGAAAATCATTGGAAGAAGCCAGGAAAAATCTGAAGTGTGTCTTTGAGAGAATACAGAAATTTGGTTTGATTTTGAAACCGAAGAAATGTGTACTTTTCAAACGCTCTGTTAGATTTCTAGGCAGAGTAGTTAACAGCGAAGGGAGCAGACCAGATCCGGAGAAGATTGAGGCTATTACACACTGGCCACAGCCACAAAATATCAAAGATATTCGTTCCTTCTTGGGACTTGTAGGATATTACAGGGATTTTATTCCAGAATTTGCGGAGAAGGCTGAGCCTATGTTCCAACTGCTCAGGGATCATACGAAATTTGTATGGAATGAAGATCGGGAGAAATCGTTTTGCCTACTGAAAAGTGCATTGATTTCTGAGCCTATCCTAGGATATCCAACCGAGAATGATTTATTTATTCTCGATTCTGATGCCAGTAATTTTTCAATTGGCTCGATTTTGTCTCAGGTACAGGACGGAGGAGAAAAAGTTCTTTGTTATTTCTCCAAATCATTGGATTCTACTCAGAGGAATTATTGTACAACGCACAGGGAGCTGCTTGCAGTGATTAAATCCTTGAAAAAGTTCAAGCATTTCATCTGGGGCACAAGATTTATCATTCGTACGGATCATTCTTCATTGAGATGGGTCCTGAATTTCAAGGATGCTGATGGAATTTTGGTTCGGTGGCTGTCTATTCTAGCTTATTTTGATGTGGATCAATCTAAGATTTTCCACCGGCCAGGAAAATTTCATAGCAATGCCGATGCTCTTTCAAGAATGAGGAAGATCAGGAGATGTAAAAATCCTGGCTGTGTCACGTGCAGGAAGGACCCTTGCAAACCTATTGGTATGGTATCTTCTGTCGATGATATGACAAGCAAATGGGAGGAGAAGAAAGGATTTTTGCAGGAAGTTTTCCCTTGCTCAGAGAGTGAGATGGCTATATATCAGGATGAAGACAGAGATATTGCCAAAATCAAGTCACTGGTTCGAAGTAAAGAAGAACTTTCCACTCAGGAGATTCGTGCAGAAACACAAGAGTTTAGAGTATTGTATGGTTTCCTCAGCAAGATGATAATACGCAATGGGATTCTATATGTGATATATCATGAAGAAGCCTCAGTTTCTGACATGACTATCGTTGGCCCGTTGAAGATAAGGATGGCTATTTTCCGCATGTTACATGGTTCTCCTCAAGGTGGCCATTTTGGAAGAAGGAAAACCCTAGGAAAGGTGAAACAAACATTTTTCTGGCCACTTATGTCTGAAGATATAGAGCGATGGTGTGCTTCTTGTGATATTTGCCAACGTGTGAAAGATTTCCCTAGGAAAGGGAAGAGACCGCTTCATAATGAAATTTCTGGCGCAAGATTTGATAGGATAGCTCTGGATATTGCTGTAAATTTACCTTTGACTCTCAGGGGTAACATATGCTTTATGGTGGTCCAGGACTATTATTCAAAATACATGGAGGCATTTCCTATGCCAAATTACCAAGCTGACACTTGTGCTACCCACCTTATGGAAGGCTGGATCTTGAAATTTGGAGCTCCATTGAATATTCATTCGGATAGGGGTGCCAACTTCACTTCTTTATGGAGAGAGTTGTGCATATTGATGTCTATAAAGAAGACATTTACCAATTCTTATAGGCCTCAATCCGATGGATTAGCTGAAAGATCGATTAGGACTCTGAAGACAGCTTTGTCGGGCTTGGCAAATCTCCATAGAAATGACTGGGACCAGCTGATTCCATATATCACCTATGCTTATGGGTGTAGTTTGCATGAATCAACCGGCTGTTCTCCAAATCTACTTACCTTTGGTGAGGAAATTTCAATGGTGCCTGCAGTCATTTATCGGAATTATGACGAAAATTTTGAAGCAAGGTGTCCAAATAACCAGGTGTTATTCATCAGAGAACAACTCCTGAAGTCACACGAATTTGTAATGAAGAATTTAAAACGATCGGTGAAAGCACAGAAAAAGGTCTATGACAATGGTCAGAGAATATGCTCCTGGAGATTGGGTCTACAAATTTATCACAGTGAAAACTGGACGGCCACTGTGTGGAAGATGGGAGGGTCCCTTTCAAATAGTTGAAAAACTCAATGAATGGACCTATGTCATTGATAAAGGCACGAAGAAAATGGCGAAAGTACATGTGGATTATCTGAAGCCCTGCCTAAAACCTGATAATGAAAGCAGAGATAATGATTTATTGCCAGAAAGTGCAAGGAGAACCAGAACGAGGGTGATTAAGGCTCCCACAAGATATGGCTTTCCCTGATTTTAAATGATAATTTTATTCAATATCTGGAGGAGGAATGTTGACTTAACATTAGATTTGATTCCCTGCCTTCAGGAGAGCCATATACACGTAAAGAAGCCTCTGGTGAACACGGGAGAGAGTAGATACGATTACATGGTGGATTTACGGCCATTTTGAAACCATGATTGGGTCTATTTCCACATGGAAATATTCCTTTTGTTTTTAATGACAATTTCAAGCTAACCTAAGGTGTTAGATAGGCTTCTTTGAAGCAATTTACCATAAGAAAACTTTGACGGCTCTTCCTCGTCGACAGCTGGTAGGAGGAGTAATCAGGAGACGGTCTCATTCCACGGAGCCCGGGGAAGCAAGCCAATATGTTTAATTTACATATCTAACGAAGAAACATGTATTCTACTGCTATTATTTAGCATTTTATGATCAAATTCTCAGTCAAAGTCAACCCTCATTGAGTTTCTATACACTTTTCAACCTGTCGTCGATGGAAATAAACACCGCGCTAAGAAGTAAACAAAGCGGAACGTTGCGTCGGAGAGCGCTATGGCGGACACCTCGACACGCGGAGCGTCTACCTTGCCGGCAAGGCGCTGATGCCCTTGGTTCGCTGCAATGTGCACTCTGCCCATACGGATAAAAGTAGTATAGGAAATGTTTATTTTTCCCTGGGGTTTGACTATATAGCCTGAATGATATTATTTCTTTATTTTATTCGCGAGGTAATATGCAGTTTTCTTGAGATCTGTTACCTAATATGGGTAAGGAACCGTGCAGAGTGGATCCTCGCCACCTGTATGTCCATATATGGGCATAGTTTTTGGGTGTGGCTCGGGTTGGCACCTATATAAGACAGGTGAAGCACGTGCACAGCAGGTTGCGTTCCATTTCAACACTGAAGTATACATAGGATCGAGACGTTTATGTCCTCCGGAGCTGTCCGGACCTACTTTTGTCGAAGTTATCGATTGAAAATTGGAACCATGCCTTCATCAAGTGAAGATGACAGAGTGTACGACCGAAGTAACAAATTTTCTGGCGAGAAAAGGGACAAGAAGAAGCCCACGGAGAGCAGGAATTGAAGGAAATCTGACAGTGTTAGCAGAGATTCCTCCGAGCGTCGCTCCCGTTCCAATTCGCCTGGCAGAGAGAGGGGTTTGTCCTCCGAGTTTACAGACAAGATTAGGCCTCCTCTGCTCAAATTGAAGAAGCCAAAGGACACTAGACATGGCAGGTGTGTACCAGTTACTGAATCTGATCAGGACTCGGAAACAGAAGAAATCATATTCGTCAACATTACTGAAGCCGATCTTATACGTAAATACGAAGAGTGGATAGATGGAATTCTTGGTAGAATTGTCTCTGAAGACACCAGGAGAGAGCTGCGCTCTATTGTGTATAAAGGACATGACAGTGCATCAACGGGTGGAGGTAGCTGCCCGTATCTCCGCTGTACAGGCAAGGTATTGCATAGCCGTCTAGCCTGGCTTAGGCACATGGAGGAGAATCATCTCCCCAACCGTTGGGAGTATATGTGTGGGATCCGTCACCAGACCTCTGGACCGTGCAAGAATAAACAATTACGGATGTGCTCTTCTGTCCGCCACATGATGTGGGTTCATAATTTGTCACAAAATCAGGCTGGACTGAGGTGCTTAAATAACAGCGACAGGTTTTGCAATTTGGCCAGCAATCCTGACTATGGTGAGAAAGATCCAGTCGCCACAATAGCCCGGAAAAGAGCTGCTCCAGCCAGCTCATGTGTTAAGAAGGAGAAGAAGCAAGTGCTCCCTGCGACTAAGTCTAAGGTTGAGAATAATATTTCTCCTGTGGTGTCAGTGGACTTTAATGAAGTCAACATGGATCTGGAACAGCTAAATGACAGTGAGGCAGTCAAAAACTTAGCTGTCGCTCAATGCCAGTTGGTAAAAGCCCATTCATCCTTTGCGGAGGCGTTAAAGCATCTCCACACAGATTACGAACATTTTGGCAATGTTAACAGAGACAAAGAGGCCTGGTGTGAAGAGCGAAAAACGCTTGTTAGACGAGATTCTTGACCTCAAGGTGAGGCTGGAGATTGCTACCCACTCCCAATCTGTTCTTGAGGATGAACTGAGACTTTCCCAGGACAATGTGAAAGAACTGCAACGATCCCTTGATCGTGAGCGTGAAAAGGCCAGTGTTGAGAAGAAATCAGATGATCTGGAGGTATCTGTGGTGACTGAAAGTGCAGATCCGGACAAGGAAACAAACCAGATCATACCTGGCTTCACGCTGGAGCAATCTCTTGCCATTCGTGCGATAATGTCTACTTAATATGCTGGACTCTTGCGTGTGATATCTTCGTGTTGGTGCTTTGCTGATGTAAATAGCCTATGAATCTTTATTCATATATATTCGCAACTTTTTTATGTTGAAGAACAGTTAAATGTTGGTATATGATACTCTACGTTTTTTTTATTATGAGCTATTGTATAAATGTACATATGAATCGTTCTTATTTCTTGTTAACATGTTCATAAAATTTCTCCAGTCATTGAATATGTTCATCTCCTTTTAAAATTTTATTTCCGTTGGTTGGGGAGGAGTGTAACGATTCTACTATACTATATGAACATTTCCATCGAGCTCCGGGTAGCTCCAGATCCGGACACCTCCGGATCCGGCCACCTCCGGGTAGTACCTCCGGACGCCACTAGGAGTCTACATTTCAACTCATTATGATATTTATACTTTGTATTACTTGATTAATTTATTATTAATTAACCATTCATATTATTCCATCCGGATTTTAACCATGATGGTTATCACATATTTCTCTATTTATGTACAAGTTTGTACTTATTTCATCATTATATTTATTTAGTTATTCCTGATTTGTATTGCAAACATAGTCTGTTCTTGTGTTGAATATTATTGATATATCCAATGTATTTGTTCACTAATCGGGTTGAGGAGCAAGGTCTTCAACCCAACACACAAGGAGGAATAAAGAGAACATATGAAAGAAGTATTTCACTCTTGATGTTATAGCTCGGAGCCGCTTTTGAAACATAGAATATTTCAACCCTTGGTCCTTTGGAACTTTAATATAATCCGGCCACTATAGTTCCTTTCCTCCCATCTCCTGCTAACGATATTGGTAATATATTTATTCTCGCAGAAGTAAACCTATACGATCACGAAATATCATTATTTAATATCGATTAATATTAAGCCGGAGCTGAAAGACAGATGTACAACGATGGCCACATAGACATTGGAAAGAACATAGGCAAGAATCGCAACAGCTGTATTAGTAGACCTGTTATAAGTAATAGCTGCATCGGTGGATAGCCGTGAATATTTCACGTCTGTTATGAACGTCCATACATGGATGTTGGGGATATATGTAGGTCTCCCAACCAACGCCCATATTCTGAGATTCACAGTGTAGATATAGTTGATACATGTACTGCTACTACTGAGGGCACTGAACACCCCCAAAATCAAAACATTCCTACGAAGAGATCCTTGGGAAAAACACGTGACAAATATTAATTTTGCCATTAAATAACTCCATTTAATGACTCCATTTAATGAAATTCCAGAGAATTATTACACTAGCCTGATTGTGGTTCTGCTGGTGCCCCGACCCACATATATACAATAGACTGCTGACTCAGATGTACTGGAATATAGAGCCACTCAGGGAACAATATGTGACCTGCTCACTCCGCGAGGAGCAGGTGAATGTGATGTGTCTTCCCTCTACCAGTCCCCCAGGTAGAGATAATAGCATATATGGGTCAGATCTGCAGAAAATGTACAATTCAACTTCACCAATCTTTTCAAATAACCCACATTTAAGACAAAAATGAGCATCAAAATGAGCTTCAAAATGCAGTTTAAAATAAGAGAACTGATACTTTAAATCAATGTGATCCCAAATATACTCAGATATACCCGGTATTCACCATTTTTCAGCCTAATTTAGGTGAATTTCCCAAATACGTAGAGCTGCCAATTGTGCATTTTCTGAAAATCTTAACCATATATCTCAACTGACAATTCATATGATACCTACCTCATATACCATCGGCTAAAATATTATGCTTTGTCAGATTTTTACTACTTCGATTCATTGCTTCAAATTCCAGCCTGTGATACTTACCTCTCATAATATTGAGTAAAATATTATGAATTGTCAAATTTTTACTACCTCGATTCATTACTTTGTATCCCAGCCAAGGTAATTTTTAAAAGCGTTTTTAAGAATTTGGGGTGCCCGGGGAAACTTAATATGTGCTGGTGTTATTCGCAAAAATGACAATGATAACCTTTTCCTGACTTTCAAGGAGAGAGAAAAATAATTCGATGAGTTATTCTTGTGTAATCTATCATCTATTTGTCTGAACTAACTCATGCAGGTGCGAATACATTTGTATCCATGCTATTGTTTCCATCCACAGTTAAAACCCAGGAAGAAAACTCTTCGTTTTTCTGCTGATTAAGCAATTTAAGCCAGGAAATTAGAGACAAATACCCCAGTCATCATCACAGCTGGACAAACAACTTTTTTTACAGCAGCAGCAGCGCCCTGTTACAGCTTGCCGCAATGAATTTGCTGACGCTGGTAAACTAGTGGAGCGATTGTTAGAAGTTTATGTCGCATGACAATGTGTCCATGTTTAGACATCAAAGGGTCGTTCTGTTAGCGATAGCTGAGGTCAATTTGTCCATTTTCTTCTCACAGCTAGTCGTTAACGAAGCCAAGTCTCCCTTGTCCATGTCTTTCAACTCTTCAACTATAGATCATACCCTTCAAATATGACCGTAAGGTAAGCTCTGCGGTAAGCTCTGCGGTAAGCTCTGCGGTAAGCTCTGCGGTAAGCTCTGCGGTAAGCTCTGCGGTAAGCTCTGCGGTAAGCTCTGCGGTAAGCTCTGCGGTAAGCTCTGCGGTAAGCTCTGCGGTAAGCTCTGCGGTAAGCTCTGCGGTAAGCTCTGCGGTAAGCTCTGCGGTAAGCTCTGCGGTAAGCTCTGCGGTAAGCTCTGCGGTAAGCTCTGCGGTAAGCTCTGCGGTAAGCATTCGATGGTGCTGTGTTGGTGAGGAGTGAAGAGGACCATGGCCAGTGATCCATGTAGGCAGGACCTCATCATTCCTCTCCACCTACAGAACCAGCACAAACCATTGCAAGGCTTACTGCAGAGCTTACCGCAGCCAGTGGAGACCACCCTTTAGGTATCAAATTCTATTTCATCTTAACTAAACTTTTGTGTTCTCTGTCCATTTGCAGGCATGCAGAGAGATGGGCTACCAAAGACCTACCAAAGTCACATGTAGCCGTAGCAATTGTGTTTTAAAAAGGGGATACAGTAAAGCAATGTTTGAAAATATAAGAAGTTCTTTGTGAAAACTCGAAATATAAAGAGCGTTTAAAATTAACTGACGGTGCTATGTATCATGAGAGATGATATTAGTCAGCTTTTGTATATCTGCTTTATAACTTGTTTTATAAAGTAAAAATTTGTTTTATAACTTTAACTTGTTTTATATGCGACGAAACTAAAACAACCTCCTCTCCCTTCTGTACTGCTACCATGTAATGAGGATTGGAACCCTCACTTGGCGACGGTCTGTTCAACCTCGCTGCGGTCTATGACGTCATAGACAGGTGCACAGGTATCCAGGTGTGATGTCAGAAACACCATTGGATATTACAATCAAATTATTTTTCCAAATTAATAATTGATGTAGGCCCCATATTCCACGCCTGTATATAATTGATGGACCAAAAATAAAAAGGTGTTGTTTATTATTGGTGTCATTAGCTTGGTTACATAGCTAGGTATCCACAGGTGGGAGGGCCCCTCCACCCTCACTGATGGTGTTTGGCACTACATGGTTTCGCCCCTTTGATGGGCTCATCAGGCAGATCAGGGATCTTTAATGGGATATATCCCATAGGAATTGATAAACTAATTAATCCTGAGTTTGACTAATTATTGGGTATAGAAATAGGTCTATACTAAAAGGGAAATTACTGTTATACAGACTGTAAACAGTGTTTTGGATGCTCTGATTAGGGGATATCTCTAATCAGTGGAGTGTGGATCTTCAGGAATGACCCACATGGTCAACAAAATTGGGTCTTGAGGGGTGATTGGGTCCACTTGGGAGCAGATGTCAGGCTGTCGATAGGTGATAAAAATTTATAACGTGGCTAGACAGCCCGACCGTGACTCCTCAGTGTTTGACCCCACCCCTCAAGGTGCTTGTTGTTGACGGTTGCGCCAGGTGATGGCGTCCATTATGTTTAGACCTTGTGGTGCTATCGTCTTGAGACGATGTATCCATTTTGCCTCTAAGGTGTTCCTTAAGTCCTCGGATTGCTCCTCGGCAGGGGAACAGCTTATGAATTCCAGGACATAGACTCTGACATCTTGAGTCCCATGGTGTATGGGTTCATTGAAGTGTCTGCCGACACTGGTGTTGTGTTCAGGTGTGTCTGGGTATGTGATGCACCTGAAGTGTTGATATAGGCGCTTCATGAGCAATTGTTTGGTCTTGCCAACATATTGGCGTCCACATGTTTTGCATTCCAAACAATATATCAAATTATCACTCTTGCAAGTGACGTTGTGCCTAGTGATGTATTTTCGTCCTGTCGTTTTCGACTTGATTTCACCGGTTTTGTCAATGCGATGACAATAGTGGCAATTCTTGGTAGTGCATTTTGGACGTGGGGGTGCCACCTTTATGGATCTCGCAGGAGATGTGAGTGGTAGTTTGGCTCTAATTAGTGTTTCTCCCATGTTCTTGGGTCTCCTATGGGCAATGATCGCTTTTCTCTCGAAAATATGTTGAGTTGTTGTCGATCTTCCCAGGATTTCCCAGTTGTTTTTAATGCACTCTGCAAACACGTTGCAAGAGGGGTGGTACCTCGAGATAGCTATCAATGGGTCCACCGTATTCCCGGGGGCAGCGGGTTTCTCCCCTTTCCCCAGGAGTAGTTCAGCGCGATCCCTGGATCTAGCCTCGCGATACGCGTTAGCTAGGATTTCAACAGGGTATCCCCTGTTTTTGAAGAAAAGAGCCTTCTCTCGACAGTGTCGGTCAAAGTCCTCTATTCTAGAACAGATCCTTCGGATCCGGATGAATTGACTGAAAACGATCCCGTCCTTCGTACTTCGTTTATGGGACGAAGTATAGTGCAAGTAATTGTTTGCATCCGTTTCCTTGCAAAACAGGTCGGTGTAGAGCCCAGTCAAAGGGTCCGATATCACATAGGTGTCCAGGAAACTCAGTCGTGTGGTACTGAGCTCGGAGCTGAATTTTATTGAGCCGTGGATCTCGTTCAGGGATGAGATAAAGTCGTTGAGCTCATCCGCACTATGATTCCAAATCATAAAAATATCATCTATATATCTACCATACAACGCAGGTAGTAGGGTTTTGGTATAGATGTATTTCTGTTCGAACCAGTCCATAAAGATGTTTGCGTACGTAGGGGCGACCCTCGTCCCCATCGCGGTACCTCCTACTTGTAGGTAATTTTCTCCATTGAACTTGAAGTTGTTTCTCTCCAACACCAAGGTCAATAGATCTAGTATCGAGCTGTTGCGGACCGGGTTTCCGCCTGGTCTGTGTAGTTCCAAAAACTCTTTCACCGCCTGTCTACCTTCAAAGTTAGGAATATTTGTGTATAGAGAGGTGACGTCCAATGTCACCAAGATCGATCCCTTTAGGTTCTCACCTAAATGTTTAATCAGATTTAGGAAATGTGATGTGTCCTTGATGTACGACATGATCCTAGGTACATAGGGTCGTAGGATTATGTCAATGAACCCAGAGATTTTTTCTGTGGGTCCACCATTTCCTGACACGATTGGTCTCCCGGGGCAAGGAGATTTGTTTTTGTGGATTTTTGGAAGAAGATAGAATTCAGGTGTCCTTACCTTATCCGTGACCAGTCGGTCATGGATTTCCTGATTGATCTCTCCTTCCTCAAGGAGTCTTGTGACTCGTTTGTTGATCAAGGTCTGGTTCGAGATGGTCATATCACTTTGTTGGGGCTTATAGAACATTGCGTCTTGTAGTTGTCTATTACCCTCCGTTATATAGGCTTCCCTACCCCAAATAACCATGGCACCACCTTTGTCAGCTTGTTTGATAACTATGGAGTTGTCCGCTGCAAGGTTGGTAAGGGCCATCTTCTGGTCTTTGCTCATGTTATGGCGTTTCGGGGCTTTTGGGATAACACGATTGATGGTTATTTCGTTTAGGCCTATAAATGTCTCCAAGGTTGGGGGGCCTAGAGGTGGCTTCCAAGCAGAAGGCTTGGAAAAAAGTTTATTCTGTCCCATTCTCCCTTTTAGATCCCAGATGTTCTTAAGAGGGGATGTAGTAGGAGCCCCCTGCTGCTTAGTGGGAATGTTTTCACTAATGGCAACGTCACAGGGGTTGGGGTTGGTGGTATGACCTTGATCTAATTTATGGAAAAAGTGTGCTCGGCGACAACTTTTTGAGAAATTGTCCAGGTCCCCCCTGATTTCCCCAAGGTCAGGTTCCCCCGGGGTTGGGCAAAAGTTTTTCCCGAGTTCAAGTACACTTTTTTCAACATCGGATATTTTTCTATTTGATAAGTTCACCACAGTTGTGGTTGTTGGGATTTCGTTTTCATTAATGTATTTCCGAAATATTTCTACTTCAGGTTCTGGTTTTACTTCATTGGTGCGATTTTCTTCGTTTTCATCTTCGTTGTTATTGTTACTGTTATTATAATTATAGTGATGATAATATGCACTATAGTTATTCAGATTGTCGTTGTTACTATTTTTCTTTGGGTTGTTATTCAGACATCTTTGTTGGCATAGATGATCAGTTTTAGGTTTGGTACGAGGCCGTGTATGTGACAAAACAAGAGATTTCAAAACAAATGTAATTTTATTTATATTTGCACATTCATTTTTCAGTACATGTATCAATTCGATTGAGATGTTACATTCATTATGGGTGTTTCCATTGATGATCGTTGGAAAAGGACAGACATGAATGGTGTACATAGTCGAACATGTGTGTAAAGGATTTGGTTTACATATAGGCCACATTAGAACTTTGACTCGTTTTAGAGTGTATAAGTGTAACAGAACATGAGCATAAACAGGAACATGGAACAGTCTATTGTCAAAGGCTAGGATAAAAACAAAAATGTCTTTATTTCCTGCTGGCGTGCTGTTGGCGTCCTTTTCCCCGGAACTGAGTCCTGGGCCTGCGTTCATTGTTCGGTTGGTAGAACTGAGCGTTCTGAGGGAAGCCCTGTCTGCTCTGGCCCAGGGCCGACTGGAGCAAAAGGGCAATTAAGTCACTTTGTTGGTTCTGTGGCTGATAGTTGTTGTACTGAGGTGGATGATAGTCATTTACTGTCTCCTGTCGTTTGTGTGGTTGATGGGGAGACGGGTCACTCCTGTCTCTCCTGCCACGTTTCTTGGCCTGGTTCTCACTTCTCTCCTGCTTGTCACCATTCCTCGATGTTGAGGAAGATGAGGGGCCAGGGGCAGCTGAGTCTTGGCTCGGTTTGCCCTCTTGGTCTTTGTTAGCTTTAGAGTTTTGTTGTTTCTGATCGTCTCTAGCCGATTTTGCCCTATTTCTGGCAACAGCTGCCGTGAACTGGTGAATGTTGGTCCAGTCCCCGTCCGTCGGTTGGCGAATCTTTAAAAAAAAATTTAACTTGTTTTATGTCATTTTAATGTTTGTACTTATTAGTCAGTCACTGTCTTAGAATAGACATCTTTTCTATACATATGTATCTATTTCTTATTTTTCAATTCAATTAAAAGAATTCCATAATAACAAAGATGAAGTCCACGTCCAGGGCCATAAAGACCTTATTGCTCTATGGGAGTTAAATAAAACATTAAAAGAAAACTAATCTATACATTTGTTTAAAAAAGAAGAGATTTCTCACTACATAATCTCCATTTTAATTATGAACTTTCGCGGCCATGTTATAATGGCGAGATCTATAAAGACAGGCAGGCCATGGTATGGGGACCAAAATGTCAAGGTTTCAGGGATGATTAGAAGACAGGTCCAGGTTGGTAGCCCGGAGAAAATAAACAGTTGACTTTGTCTTCCTGTTTGATGAACGAGCAGTCCATGATGCTGTCCACGTGTTCACCACACCTGCCTCATTAGACTTAGCTCTGAGGTAGAAATGTCTCCAGAAAAAAAAGTAAAAAAAGAGAAATTTGTCCAGGTAAGCACCACTAAATATTAATCCTGACATTAGATTTTTTGCCAGGTGCAATGTATCTACTAATAATGGTATCACTTGATGGCTCTGTCACTAACTCTAAACGATAATGGGTGTCTTTTCCACCTATGAGCTAATTATCCGAAGCTGATCAAAGGGTTGATTTTTGATCTGGAAACATCTAGAGATCTAAGTAATTTACTGACACATGCAGAAAAAGAATTTATCTCGATTTAGGGTATTTCTGATTGAGTCTGAACATTTTGCTTTATCCCTGAAATTTGCTTTTTTTAGCAGCGATCCATGCAGTAATCTTGTATGTATTTAAAGTGGATAATCTCTTTTGCTCTCGCCTTGTGTAATGTATTCCCGATGGTCTTGGTTGAATATAAATACATTTATTCCCCTTCAAAGGTTCCCTGTGTGTATTAGAAATATTGTATTCCCCTATTCATTCCTTTTAAAGTTGATTACTTTATTCCATACAACCAGAACAATATCCCTTTTAGCAAGCAAAGTGAGAATGAATACTTTTTAAACTTAACTAAAGATTTCAGTGACGTTGGATCAAATGCTTTCCATTAAAGCTGTATTCCCAGCTATTAAGACAAAAATATCTTTCCGAATTTACTCAATGCTTGATCTATAGGACCGAAGGTGTCAATATTTTGCGGCTGGTATATGACATAATATGCTTACACTATAATTTGAAGTCGAATCGCCTGAGATAAAAAACGGTCGCCGGTGAGCGATAATAAGTGAAACCGACGTAGCTAAAGATCTCGGCGAGTCATAGAATATAAATGTGGATTTTATTAAGTTCTGTAGCAAAACAATATAGTGAAATCTACAATTTTGGTCTAATAATCTTTAGATGGGTAAAAGAAGAAGGGAATATAAAAGTAGAAAATCTAGTTTTTGATTGATGTTAACTGAGAATGCAGTTTTAAGTTTCCTGCTGTTAAATTTGACTCAGAATCTACTATGTATGATGTTGGAGGGAAAGCTCCTTTAGCATTCTATTTTCATAACTTAAGCAGTCTCTTATGTAACTATTAATAGGAATAATGGAAATTGTGTTTGCAATACTTCGACATAATAGCTAGGCAGGCCTTTTCTTTCTTTCTTTTTTTCTTATTCAGACTCTTTCTCTGCTCCTTGGTTTGCTTTATGAATGTTTGGATTTATTCCCATTACAATGTTTGATTATTCTTCGGTTTTGTCTTTATTCCTTCGTCTATCTTATTATGAATGCTTACATCTTCTGTCCTGTCATATGTCATCCCTCATGGAGGGGTTGACTGCAACAGCTTGTCACAGGTTCCTGTCTAGACAACAACTGTTCACCTTTTCAACTGGCACCATCCCAGTCCAGTATGTCGTCCCGCCATTTCATTCTGGATCCTGATTTTTACACATAACTAAATCATCCATCTTTTCCTGGTCACCTTCTTAACATGTCTGCATTTCGTCAGCAGTCAATTAATCACACTATTGAACAACGAAGAACACAGAGTATTTGTTTAACAACATTTATTATGAAATTCACTTTGAACAACGTCAGAAAATGGTACATACCATCTATTACTGTATAATAATTAGTATGGCTTGGGAGGAGCTATCCGGAGGCGGGGTGTGAGGCACAGTTACTCGGATCTATATATCACTACCATAGGTGCAGCTCAAAATTAAAACTTTTTATTTGTTTATTATAATATACCCTGCTATTGGCACTTTGATTAGTACAATGCTTATCAAATATTATTATAACCATTACCGAGATCTATGAATGCCATACAAAATATTAGAAGCATTTTTACCACAATTTAACATAAATATAATATCTTTAAACAACATATTTATCACCACCGATCACAAAACCCAGCATCAAAGGTATAACACTGCACTTTTTTGTTACGAGTTACCACTTTTTGTAAATCAGGACGTCAGCTCGTCTTATTTTTCTTTCTTAAAACAAATATAACAACCTTTATTTTTACTCGATCCTATTAGTTAATTTTCCACAAAATAATCTGTACAGTTATCTTCACAACCATTATTGTTTTTAACAGCATAATATCATCGTTTAGCATAAACATAAGCATAACATAAAATCAATATTTTCTATCGTTACTGACGTTTCGAACATTGGCATACAGAAGTTTGCTAGAAAGAGGATCCAAGTCAGACCAATGTATGTATGCTTAATTTGGATTGATTCCAAAACTAGAAACTACATATGAAGGGACTCACTACCTGGGCACCAACGGTTACTCAAAAAGTGATGTTCCATGTTATAAAGAACAAATACGGAATGCTTACACAACCATCTGTTTTACAGAACAATTTCCATGAAAATTCCAGTGATATGATATCCACCTATGCACATACTCATACATTTACATATATAATACATACACAAATGGTTCAAAATATGTCCTTACGTTATACATGAAAACAATCGATTCCGGAGAGACTACCATATATTATATATATTATATCGTATATATAATGTATGTATATATACCTTTTGGCCTATTCGAGAAAAAGGAAAGGTTTTGATATGATTCTATTTAGAAAGACATAGACGTCTTCATCATGAGTCAGCAGAAAGTCGCCATGACAGGTGCCTTTCCCACTGACGTCACTCTCAGGCGTTCATGTTGCGGTGCAGGCTGGGATTTCTCTACTATTTTTGTTTCTGTATTATGTACATGGAAATACCACCGTTACAAATTATTACATTCATTGTAGCCTACCATTCTAACGTAATCATCAACACAATTTCCGAGATGGAGAGCCATGTCCGTCTTTGTATTGTTTGTATAAACGGTCATGGCTTCATTATTTACATATAAACTCATGTATATATATACCTCTGTCTATATATATATATAATTAAGATATAGTTCTGTTACATAACCTATGAAAATGTACATGTCGATAGACACTATTCAAGGATATCGGGGGTCATATTTCTTCCCAGTTTTTTGCATTCTCAAGGAGATATAGTCTTCGTTGTTGACAGAACGACGCTATATAGACCTCCAAGAAACACAGGAGAGTATCTGTCTCTCTTTGTCCATTGATCAGAATCAGAATCATTATTATTAGTACAACCACAACTGGTCCAATGCCATAAAAAGGTCCTGCTTGTGACAGTTATCCGTGAGTATATGTATATATAAGTATGTCCTCGTCTCTACGTAAATATAGGATATACAGGTATAATATAATGATTACTTTCATCGCTACAATTACCGTCGAATGGGGTGGAATGAGTAATCAGCGGCTTGGCATACTTTGCCACATGGAAGCACATACAATTGACACAAAATCAATTCTGACTCGTACTCAATCCACTCGCTCTAAAAAATATACAGGCTATAGTGAACGGAACCTGTTCTTCTCCTCCTCCTCCTACATAACCTCATGAGAAGCTCGAGCACGGAAGAAATAGTTCTTCGCTTATAAACAAATGCTTTCTTCTCGTGTATAGAAATCATGATCCTCCTCATCATATAGAATACAAGTTTACTACGTAATGATAATATAATATGGAGAGAACCCGGGTCAGATTATTTATCTTACAGGCTACTTATCCTCTCGAGGGTGGATAAGTCCTGGATATAACCGGATAACAATAAGCAGGCTCGATACTGATGATTGATTGGTTGATTGATTGATTGAAGAAGTGTCCCTCTGTCCCATAGAAAATAAAGTGTACCTCTGAATTTTCGAACACCACCTACTATAATTTTTTTTCTTGGTGTTTGGGATCATCACCACTACCTATTATGATAAAAATATTAACTGGTCTATCATATAACATCAATATAATAACCACCTGGATACTACTGTAAGTAGAACAATCATACAATGAGAAATAAACAGTTTAAATGACGAATGGATACGGACTGCTATAGGGTATCACATACATAAGGACCAGAAGATGAATTTTTCGTATGACATTTTCGTATTATCTCCAAGTACGACCCGGATCGCAGGCAACAATCGGAAGGGAACCAATCGTGCTTTGATAGTCCAGTCACTCTACAAGCATTTTGATAAAAGCAGGAAAAATATCTATGCAATAATTATTCGCTCAAACCATACAGTGCATTATTCTTATTATTATATATTATATACCTCTATAAGCCAATCTTAATGGAGAGAGACCCTGGCTTTGAATCTCACACGAAATCTCCCCCACCCATCTAGGACTGAAATGTGCCCAATGACCAATGCAAATTTAAACAAAAAGATCCGACTATTATACAATTATGAAGAGATAATGATAATACTGACCTAATTGACGACAAAAAAGTATGAAATAAAAATCAATCTCAGACCATGTCCTCAGCACTGGTCTCTGTCGAACAGGTCTGATGATAATTTACACACACGATCATGAGAATTTCGGTACTGAGTCTCCGGTAGGGAATATTATTATCAATATTGATAACACCAACACCATTGTGGGGTAGAAAATATCAGCACTAACATCATCGGTCATTATTACTGCCTTCAATGTTTTTGATAACGCCAAAGGTTTAAATTCTTTTTTATCGATGTGCTTAGGATTGAAGTGATTGAAAAGAACGTTAGCAATTAGCCAACCACCTACTGATCATCCACAATTTATAGGGAGTGTATTATCAAGAGTACATGACACCATCAAACGGTATGACTTGGACAGTGGCTTCTCTACTTGACATAACTCCCGACCCTATTTATAATATATAGGAGGAACTTTTGGTCAAAATTCACTTTAGCGGACAAACTAATTCCTCGTACCAGTAAATACTTTCATCCAAAAATTCGATGTCTCTACATCAAATCGATACATAATGCAATTTTACTAAGGATTCCTAATGATATGGCAAAGACAAAAAAAGTAGATCCCGAGAGAGAATGCCCATTACAGTGCCTTGGGGCTTTGAAGTGACAGATCCAATTGGAAATAGATCTCCTTCAAAATCTACAATTAGACCTGGATTTTGATGCCTACAAAATTGCCTTCGTCAATTGTCTGATAGAAAAAAATCGATCTTCTTGGCACGAAGCACACTAGTAGGGTCCTGACAGCAAAACTAAGACATTCTAATGATAATAAAGACCTTTGTGACGGTGACAGGGGGACACGGAATAGTATATGTATACACAGTATTCTAGGGTTGACAGTCATTTAGAATGTAACAAGTTTCTACAGTATCTTATGGCTTATGCTTACGATTATTCATAATCTTCATAACAGTTTCAAGATCATGTCAATAACCCTGGCTCACATAGGAGCTGAGGAGCAAGGATTATTGAACCTTTTCTGCCGCGTCCAACTTGTCTATGCAAACCTATATTACATGCTTAGAAGAAGCGTTAAGAACGATCACATGATATCAAAAACCCTTCTTTCTTGTACATGGTTCTGACTTGAGTTATTGCTTCAAAAGAAGCTTCTTCAAGTCTCAAACACACACTTCACGATGGCATCTCATAGCCTTGTTCATACATCACAATGCACACAACGTTTGTACAAAGTACGGTTGCTCTATTATATATTATATATACATTGATTGGCCAAGGACTGTTTCCGCCACAGCGCAGTCCCTCAAACTTTCGTATTATAACAGCGGTCGATGTTAGATTGTTGTAGTTGTTGATTTATTAACGGCGTGCACATGTATGACATGTTGTAACACTATGTATAAAACAATATACAATTTGCTCAAGCTTTTCGTGTAAGAATTAGTTTTGTAAAAGTTTTCGTTTTGTTTGTATACAATTTTACTGCATGTAAAAGACTAAACCAGCACAACCTGTAGGCAAGTGCGGAGACCGAGCGCTCCCTTCTTCTTCAGACCGGCTCAAGCCTCTAACTTACCTCGCCCTCTAGCGGGATTATCAGCAGTTCATCCCATGCGACACCTAGCGGCAGCTGACGTTGTCAAACTCCAGGCGGCGCCACTAGTCATGTCCGATATGTGTTCCTTGGTCGTCAAGAGTGTTTTTGTCTCCGGTTATGCCAGTTCATCATCTTTACCATCGTCGTCTTCGTCTTTTTTCAGTTACCGTATATAACATACAAGTAAACAGTGTTATTGCAGTATTAAATTTGTCATTTTCGGGATTAAAAGGGCCCTATGTAAAAGTTGAATTGTTTTTCGTCTAAGTCCAACATCGATGCGCTTAGGTCGTCAAATAGTACGTCCAGTAGACGAAGTTGAAAGCGAGGAAACCCATGGGGAAGGCGACGCGGGAAACGACGTCGACGAGGAGGGCGCGACCTTGTGCGCAGCATCCACGCCCCTCCATGTCTTCGTCGTCAAGGTCACCCACTGGAGACTGCGTCCTTGAACCGTAGGTGTGATAGGAGGGGACACGTTCTAATGTAGGAGAAGCTGGACCTTCTTTTGGATTATTACAGTTGTGATTGTTGTTAACCTGAAAGTGTAACACATTCAAATGGTGAGCCACTGAAACAAAGCTGTTCAAAGTAACAGTCTAACTTAGGAGAAATTAAATAAAAGATCCAATTGATTCATTGGTTGCCGTGAGTGATTGCCACAAGAAAATAATAAAAATGTAAATCTACATTCTGGAAATACACGACGGAGCTATGTAATCTTTAAAAGCATTATTGGATTGCGACAAACTGGAGCAAAAGTTAACATAATAATAATCTCGGTGATTGTTGATCATGAATAGTCCGTTTGGTAATCATGGTCAATTGGTATGATAACCATTAACATATACTAACTACAAATCATCATTGATTGCCTACGTCATAAATAAGCACCGAGTAATTGATATGCAAAGCTTTAACATTGACATTCCTGTGGATTAAGCCATCATCCGCTCACGGGGCTATGCTCTATAAGTGCGCATATTAGCAGCGAGAACATTATATAAATCTCATTTGCTACAACTTAAAGAACTGTACAAAATATTGCATTCCCAGTGAGAACTAGCTAGATAAAGTGCATTATATACCGGACCGCTAGTATATAACCAATGATTCAATAGCTTTTAATGTTGTAAGACGAGGTGCAAACAAATCATTCGGGCCTAAGCTATTATCTACTGATTGATGTGCAAGTCCAGGTCCTTGAGTGAAGGATTCCAGAAAACATCCACCAACATAATTCTCGATAAGGCTGCTAGAATGATTTGAAAAGTTAGCAGGTTTATGTAATATAATTATCATAACTGTTATAGCAGGTTAAACAGGGTGTGGTTAACATTCAAATGCGGACGAGGGCAAGGAACAAGACAGCATCAAAATAAATAAAATATAAAAATACACACTCTAGGTTTTCAAACAAAAGAGGGAAAATTCAGTCCATATAATGTCCGTCGGAAAAAGATACAATTTGAAATAATGCACCTCGCATTTATGAACTTTCGTTAGCAATAATGATCAGCAATATTGGGGAATGCGAGACGCTAGCACTGATGCTATTCGTACACCAATGAAATTAGTAATAACATATCGGGTAATCCTACAATATAGGCTTCTTAATACGAACATTAATTTTCACCATCATTGATTAAAATCCGACCATGCACAAAATCACAGCACAATCATCAAGATTCGGTGCCCAGGCTTATGCTATAGTTAGGCAGTCAGCATACGAAAAGAAAATTGGAGCGATACTAAAACATTTCAAATTAATATAATTTAATCACCACCATCCTTATGTAAACGCGAAATCAACCAAATGAAAATAATCCTAAAACCCATTTAAATTATAATCAAATAACCATCGCTGGCTAGCTTATATTTTCACAGACTAGGTACGTACTTCGCTGTCACAAGTCTTTGACAATTTTGACTGCCTAACTATCCATATAATAAATATTGATTAAACATGTCAGAAGGATCAGTCCTGTTTAATCGAAACATCGCTGTCTGCTTCAGAGAGTTCACTTATTTAGGATAAAGCCATAGTTTGTTTTAATGAAATGTAGAGTAATAGACTGGTAAGACTATAATTGTTCGGGAGTAGTATAGATAATGGAGACAGAAGGGATCTTTCTTCTAACATACCACCCGAACGCGTGCTGGAGGTAGCACCCGACGCTGCCAGACAACGTCGCCCTGAAAAAGCATCGGTCGACAGTAGACAAGGGGCTCTATCCACAGTATATATAAACCCTTTTCACTAAGATAAACCCTTTTCACTAAGACACAAGCTTCTTATACACACATTTCTGGTTTTTGTCAATGTTCACTCATTGTTATTTGTTCAAACCCTGTCAAAATTGAAATATTAATTTTCCTTCTGAACTCTTGTAGTATCATCGGTTTGGCAGTTGTTGTGGGGTGTGACATCGTTGGTATATATATGATATATTTTAATAGGGAATGGTTGCTTTGGGAATTTGGTTGTTTGTCCCTTCAGCAAGTATGATCCAGAGTATATACATGTTGCTTTTTACAGGGGTGATTGTTTGTGGGAATGGGTTGCATCGCGTATAAAGAGACATGGCGATTTTGTGTTATTTTCGCGAACTCTGATCTGTGATCTGTGAAAAACATTTCTTGGTGAAAACATATTGAGTTAACTGTGTCTTATATAGACATGATATAGCTAAAAGGGTTAACATCTGAAAGCGAATGAATTCCTGGCTTGTATGATTATTTGCACAGCTTGGATTATTATCTGTACGAAGTGTATACCGTGGGCTACATTATCTCTCGCATGTGCAATTGTATAGAATCGCTGGCTCCGCATTCCAGGAATTCCATCTGCATGCATGCATGCACACTGTATATACACATCACCATATATACATATTCAAGTATTCCTCCGCAATGCTTTGTCTTTCAAAGAAAAAAGCCCCAACGTTTCTTTCTGCTATGTATGGTGGAAACTCTTTGTAGTGTTACCTATTTCAATATTGAATGTCTATTATGTTTTTATATGCACAATATAAAAGCAGATGTATAGATGTTTACTTTGAGTTTTTGTCCACCCGTCGTTCTGAAGGATATCTTGTAGGCTTGGCATTGGAATGGGTATTTCTGATGCGACAGTGCCAAGGCAACAACACAACACATAATTGTTTGTATAGCACTCAATGAATCTCAGTACACCCTTCTTAATTAAAGACTAAATTATATATGAATGAAAATCCCATTACTGAAGTTTTCTTCAAAGGCTCAGCAAATATTAGGGTTTCTTTATGTAAAAACGAAGTAGAATTGAGGATATAATGGCTAGATTATTATTGATTACTATCTTGAAAAGGCAAATATAAAATCATATTATGAAAACAGAAATATAAATCGTTTCAATATACAACTCAAGTTAGTTACAGTTACAAAATGGAATGAGAAAATTCAGTTATATATTTGCATGCACAAAGCGGAGCAAAACAAAAGACTCGATTATAATATACTCAAACACAATATTTTAATATCAAAAACAAGGTTACTTTCAAAAGAAATAATGATTCGATTTAGCGACGGGAAAATGTTAACGATATAGACCGATCCTTCAAAGAGTAAGGGAATCTTCATTTATTAAACAGTAAAACGGGGCTGGAATTTGCAATTTGGGATATGATCAGAAAATAACTTTGGAATACTGCAATACCTAAACAATAACTAACAAAAAGTCCAACCAGCAAAAATAAACTAATTCCTTATCAGACGTTTTCAGGTGGGATACTTACACATTTACTTCTAAATATTCTAAGGCTTTAAGACAAAAAATCACTGAAGTATTGATGAAGGGTGGTTTTCTAGGGTCGGATGGGAAACTTGAAGGATGTTCTTGTGGGTCCGAGGTAAAGGTTTGGCCCAAAGGTCTATCAGGATGGCAGTTTGTTCAGGGGTAAGAGCAAGCTTCTCCCCCATTATCGACCACTTGGTCGCATGCCACCTAAGAGCCCTTATTATCGCCCAGTGAGTGCCGCCATTGATCGTAAATGACCAAAGGGTGAGAAAGCAACCTGTTGCTTCTAGAAGCACCGAGGAAAGAAATCTCCTCCTCAAACAGATCTTGCCACTGCTTGTTATGCAGCTTCTTGGGGAAATATATCAGGCAAGCATCGACCAACTGTTGGCAGATATTTTCCACAAAAAGAATCTGGGTTGGGGTATGGTGGTGGTGGTGGTGGGGTTATTCAGTGGACATCTAATTTTCTTCTAATGTAACCCTGCTGTGGTGTAGTACCAGGGCTACATGTATCCGAAAATCTAACATTCTACAAGCCATTGCCATGAATTTTATATAAAATAACAAAAAAAATACCCTCAAATTAACACAGTGCGGTGTTTATTTACAATAGATGTTCTTATGCAAGGTACTTCCAGGCATGTGGAAAGCACAAGAAGACAACAATGTGATATTTGTCATTCAAAAATCACAAATAACACGAGTGACCACCTGTTTCCCATGTTCTTTTCAACAGATCAGATTGAGACTATTTCATACAAGGCATGATCCCCATCGTATAAACAACTGGGTTCAGCTCAGCTAAAAGCAATGTACATTCTTAAAGCAGCACAGGGAATGAACTGTTTTACAAGCGTCATCACTTGAAGAAGTCTTTTGAGAGTGAGATAGAGAAAAAGCATTCCGAGGGAGTTTGATTGGTTGGTACACAGGCCAAAACCGTTTTACATGGCGACTGCTCGGTTGGCCAAAAAGACAGCAGTGATTCCAAATTACAAAAAAGAAATGTGTCTCAACACGGATCATCCGCATGGATATGTTCCCATTTAGTACAGTGTTAGAACACGTTCTACATACCAGGGGAGCTCGACGTTGCCATATGGTAAATTCCTGAAAACAACATTCGTGACTCTATCAAGAAACTTTGATAGAAATTCCAACCCCCCAACAAAAAAAATCTCATCAGTTGGTGACAAAACAAAGTTTTCCATTTGGTTATAAAAAAAATACCAGTCTCCACCCAAACAAACGAGCCCAGCGGCGGCGAAGTAGTTATTATAATCTAGTTAAATGATTTTCCGGCCTCGTTTCCTTGTCGAGAAGGAAGCAGTTTCGCATTCTCTAAATTTGAGAGATTTTTAAGCCGGAGAATACGATGAAACGAAAGCGAAAATGCCTTCCTGCTGATTCTTTGCAAATTGCAAACGGATTTGAATTGAATGCAAATGAGTGTCATTTGGCTGAAATGCGAATATAATGGGATCATATTTAGAGGTCTGGGGGAGCAATTAGGGAGGAGCTCACAGGCTGTACCATTCAATCAATAGGTCTAATAGGGACAGCTAATAGGAAATCTGATTGGAACTCGGGAGAAGGAGAGTTTCTCGGAGGGGAACAAAATAAATGGGTTAAATAAAGATTTTACCTTGCTTCTTGATAACTATTCGGATCATAAAATGTTATCGTACTCAGCGATGAAGTCAATCGTTTGTGTAAATCGGAAAAATGAGTTACTCAACGAAAACGGTGATGGGTAGTAAGCGGGAGTGATTGGAATATGTTCAGGTGAATGTAGTAGGGAGAAGAATATTTCAATAATCAAAAATCTGAAGCAGTCCCATGAGTCAAGTCTGTTTCAAATGCTGGAGATTTCCAGGATCATGTCATTGTAAAATAGATCAAATGCAGGAAAAAGATCATTGAAAGGGTAAAGAAGGGTAGGAATTAAAGGTAGAAGAAGAAGGTGTATGAGAAATACAAAAAAGTCTAAAAGGTACAGCAATATGTCATGTTTTAAAAAATATATCTCAAAATTACAAAAATCAAACATATTTTAATAGGTGAGATGGAATATGATCAACATTCATGAAGCATTGGTGTAAAAAAGACACACATTCTCAGAAAATGACAAGACTTAATCAGATTATTTTATCCTACTATGGTACATGATTCCAAAAGCTTAGAACAGTATCAATCACACTATATGCATCATACTTATATCACTAGAGAAAGAAAGACATCCAGTTAAATTCTTTGTGTCTATATCTAAAGGTTAGTTATCATTCTGTCACTAGGTACGACTGCAAATCCAGGCACTTCAGATTAGTTTTTTTTTCAAAATCCAAGCTTGTTATTTGAAAAATTACCATTTATATGCATCTAAGAATAAACAAGTAGGATTGCAGTAAAGAGACTTTTGCAAAGTTCGAGAAATTTGTAAACCAGTGACTTCCAAAGCCGCCGCAAACTTGTAATAGCCTTGGGTGACTCCAAAGTAACTTTATTTACAGGTTCGCAATGTTCAGGAAGTTTGCAAACTGATTTTAACGCATTTAACTACTTTAAAAGTACCCACCCCCAAATTTGGAACCATGTTTCAGCTTATCATTATCACAACACGTTGTTCTTAATACAAATACAAATATACACCGAATATGATCCGAAATTTTAAATATGAAATTAATTCTGAATAAATTGTAAATAATTGATAAAGGTATTTACCTGAGGCTGTGGCAGGCCCCCGCTAGGGGTAGACACCTTACTGGAGTGCCTACTGTGCAGCGCCGACTCGTGGTGTTCGGGGAAGTCATTGGCGTCCATGAGCAGCTTTTCACTGACCCCGCCGCCCCCGCCCCCTGCCGGCGACCTGGGCGCCCTGTTGTTCGCCTGCTGTCGCGCCTTCATGCGCGCCTTGTCCTTCCGGTACAAGACGTTCACTGTTGAGTATTCGATCAACGCTCCGAATACCATGACAAGGCACATTGCCATCCAAACATCAATAGCTTTCACGTAGGATACGCGTGGTAGCCGTTCGCTTATAGACGACGCCTGTGTCGTCATGGTAAGGATTGTCAATAGCCCAAGGGTGATGCGAGCAGGCACGGCTTCAATGTCGATCCAAAAGGACACCCACGACAGCATGACAACGAGGGCGCTCGGCAGAAAGGTTTGTAGGAAGTAGTACTCAAATTGCCGCTTCAGGTGAAACTCTGCCCTCAGACAAGCGAACGCTCCTGTGGACAGAGAAAATGCATCGTCATGAGGGAGGGGAGGTGTCAGAAGTGACAGAAGGATGATCAGGAGGAACAAGAGGAGGAGGGTACAGAAAGGTTACCAATTTTAAGATACAAAAAAAGCAGTAGGACCGTTGTCATTAGGGAGGGGAGGTGTCAGAAGTGACAGAAGGATGATCAGGAGAAACAAGAGGAGGAGGGTACAGAAACGTTACCAATTGTAAGATAAAAAAAAAGCAGCAGGACCATTGTCATTAGGGAGGGGAGGTGTCAAAAGGGACAGAAGGGTGATCAGGAGGCACAAGAGGAGGAGGGTACAGATACGTTACCAATTTGAAGATAAAAAAAGCAGCAACAGGACCATTGTCATTAGGGAGGGGAGGTGTCGAAAGGGAGAGAAGGATGATCAGGAGGCACAGGAGGAGGAGGGTACAGAAACGTTACCAATTTTATGATACAAAAAAAGAAGCAACAGGACCATTGTCATTAGGGAGGGGAGGTGTCGAAAGGGAGAGAAGGATGATCAGGAGGCACAGGAGGAGGAGGGTACAGAAACGTTACCAATTTTATGATACAAAAAAAGAAGCAACAGGACCATTGTCATTAGGGAGGGGAGGTGTCAAAAGGGACAGAAGGGTGATCAGGAGGCACAGGAGGAGGGTACAGAAACAGTTTTAAGATACAAAAAAAAGCAGCAGGACCATTGTCATCAGGGAGGGGAGGTGTCAAAAGGGACACAAGGATGATCAGGAGGCACAAGAGGAGGGTTACGTTACGAGGGATATGTTACCAATTTTATGATACAAAAAGAAAGCAGCAAGATTAGAGCTGAGGAAAAAGTAGTGGCACATTGTTAGCGTCAAGGTCAAATGTCTTCCATCCCATCATCGAAAGTTACCAGCTGGACTTGGGCTTAAAAAGACATCCGAATTAACAGTTTTTCAATAGTGAAAAAGGGAAGTTAAATAGGAGCCAAAGTTTCCAAGAAATCTTTTTACCGAGTTTCTATTGTATGTATGTGTGGATCTATATCTTGCCTATATCTATATCTATATCTACGTCATCAGGTAGTAGTGGAAGACCGCCTACGGGCCACCTGTCGTGTTATTTAACTTATATGAAATGAAAACCGCAATGTAATTCCACCTGTATCTGGATTTAAAAATTCTGATTTAAAATAAATGTTGTCCTAATTCCGGCCCATCATATCAGGCACCTTTTTCTATACTACTTCTAGTTGCAACTCACAGAAGGTTGTCTCATTTCCTGAAAGTTTAAAAATTGCCTGAAAATATCTTCAAAGAATTTCAGCTAATATTTGTCTCCTACCTGTTGAGAACTTCTTCTTGCCACACGATTCTGGGAACGCTCCTGTTATGAGAAACTCGGCCAGGGATATGTCGTCCTTCATATTGAGAGGGTTAGACTTCATCGGATTCCAAAGGAAATCAACTTCATCAGTCGTATACCCATCTGGAATGATATTCCCATGTAAACGTATCAGTTACAACCCAAGACATCTATAAGATGAACAGCGCTAATGGTTTCAGATATGGGTCAGATTTTCAGAAAGTGTACAATTCGCCTTCACCAATCCTCTCAAATAACCCACATTTAAGACAAAAATGAGCTTCAAAATGTAGTTTAACGTAACAGAAGGATACTTTAAATCAATGCGATACCAAATATACTCAGATATACCCGGTATTCATCATTTTTCAGACAAATTTAGGAGAATTTCCTAAATGTGTAGAGCTGCCAATTATACATTGAGCTGCCAATTGTACATTGAAAATCTGACCCTAATGGTTTCAGATATTGAGATACATTAGTCAAGTTTCACTGGTAGTCGTTCTTGCACACTTCCGCCGGAACCAACGCTGAGTGAAGTCGCGTGTAGTTTCTAGTCATAAATGTTGAATATAATTAGGGGATGGATTACATGGAAGAAAATAAACTATAAGATTGAAGAAGAGTAAACTTGATGAGTAAGAAGGGATGGAATCATTGTGTTTGTTTTCTAGATAGGTGGAGTTTATATGACAGTCCGACAGGGCTTGAAACCCTCCCTACTGTAGGGAGTTTAGACCCGCCCAGTGTATCATATGGGTCAGAATTTCAGAAAATGTACAACTCGCCTTCACTAATCCTCTCAAAGAACCCAAATTTAAGACGGAAAAAAAGTTTGAAATACTGTTCAACCTAACCAAACAGATTGCTAGAATCAATGCAATGCCGAATATACTCGTATTTACCTAGTATTGACCAAATTGTAGTCTAATTTAGCAGAATTTACCAAATGTGTACAGCTGCCAATTGTACATCTTCTGAAAATCTGACCCATATGATAATAAAAACTACCAACAACAACACATCCTTCAATGCATTGTTGACTGGCGTTACATAATTGTAACAATCGTATATAGCAGTACACCATGAATCGCGCATTTTATGATATACTGAACTTAAGCAATATTTTATGATTTATGCACTTGTTATGCACGTTGCTTGCCACTCTTCAATTGTCATGTAATTGAAATTAAATTTTACCCCCGGCTTCCTACCCGACTAGGCATATACTATATACACGATGGATAATATAATATATATTCACGCATATGAATATATATCTATAGAGGATTGGCGTCTGCGAGATAACGTTAAAGAGAGAAGGATAAACGAGGTCCAGGCCACATAGCCTCATCAGTCCTTGTCAAGGCTAATGCCCGCCTCCTATCTCTCCACAAAAACAATAATTATGAAATATGAATCTCTTAGTACAAAACTTGTATATCTTATCCCATGCCCTACAGGTTCATGGTCGGGGGTAAATCTAGGTCCATCCACGATGGTCCAGTGTTTCTATTATAATAAAAAAAACAATTCCTGATATCCCTTCACCATCTCGTAATGATAATCGCCATCTGAGAACGTCTTTCTTATGGTAATCTACATTTCTTAGGGACAGAATATATTTCCTAGCATCCATCAGTATCTCGTCAATCATGGCAAGGGTATTATTCCATTGCTAGAATGCGGCCATACAAACTAATTTAGCTTAATTTGCCGAATGGATGACTTCCGGTTCTCATACCAGTCGAGGATGAGTTAGAAGGCAGCCTACTGCGCATGCGCATATAATACCGGAAGTAAATCACATTTCAATTTACAGCGAATGATAGGCCCTGGGAATCAGGAAGACACCGTGGCATTTTATAATAATGTTTATTTCATCTTATTATCCCATATGGAGAAAGTTGAAGTCAATATAAGACAAAACTGAAGTTTAAAATGAAGTTCATCATAAACAAACGGACGTTATGAATCAACACCGAAGACCAAATATAAGTATTTATCATCTTCAGTTTAATTTAGCAGAATTTTCTAAACGTGCAAGGCTGCCGATGGTTCATTTTCTGTCACCCTGACATCTATATGTACTTGACAGTGATACTTGACAGTGGTACTTGACAGTGGCATTGCTCTACAAGGTGATATAGCCAACCCCGCTAAAGCTCTTACCTTGTTAAGTTCAAGCTCTAGATAATTCTCCAAATTGAGGGAAAATCAAATTTTAAACCGCAAAATCCCATAAATTAAAATGACGCATACTCCAGTGCCAGAAAAACCATTAGCGCAGTAGGCGTCCAATCACTGACATACCATTCTTATCTGATCTGAGAGGCTCTGAGCTTAGACTGGGCAAGGACGATGATTGGACAGGGACTTACATGTCTGAAATTGAGGTATAGAGAATCCATCTTAAACCACGAATCTCCGAATGAGTTATTCCATCATTGAAGGCACTTTTTTACAAGATCACATCACGACCAGGGATTGCATGCGTGAGTCAATTAACTTGTCAAAGAGCACCTCATGGAATGTTGGTCTTCCCCTAGTAATCAGTGAGTGACTCTATTAACATATAATTATAATAAAGACAGGTCGCATGTACCTTTGGTTAACGGTTAATCTAAGCCAAATTAAAAAGTCGACGAAGGGCATGATTCCTTCTCAGATTTTGACATGAAACTCTAAAAGAAGAACAAATCTGTCATTGAAACAGTCTTTTTGGTGCGCAATAGGGGACTTGGATGAACGCCATCTTGGAAATGGATTCGCACGGAATTATGGGAGTTGTGATGTGTTGAAGCAAAATGAGTCACAAGTCGCAAAAAATGGATTTTGAGATATCATTATATTTAAAAAGATGGGATCAAGCGGATTCCAATGATAGTAAACAGTTGGACATCTAATAAGTATTTTTATATTTTAAGTTTGATATTTGTATTGTTGACAACAGATTTCTGAGTGGACATTTACTAGTAAAGTAGCTAAATATACTCTAGAAGATGACCTTAGAAACCCAAGCATATATTTAATACACTGTCTTGAGATCTGGTAAATGTATTCATGGTACAAACAGCGTTAAGCCCCACTTAAATGAGAACATTCCCACAAAGAGATCTTGTGAATAAATCACTCTGAAAAATATCAATTTAATTGGGGACTTGTGACTCATTTTCCTATAACACATCACATATAGGTCAGGTTCTCTATGGTAGGCATGGAACATTTGTCAGCATTTCTATATAAATTGCTGTGTATTGTACATATGTGATGATTGCAAAATTCCTGATTTATCCAATCGTTCATTTGCATTTAAAACATCATTTACTAGCAAACATATTGATCTATTTTTAAGAAAATAGTGGCAATTGCTCAGTCCAGTGCCAAGTATCGCCCATTCACACACACACACACATATATAAAATATGGATACCAAATAATGGGAACTTCGTTAGCTTTGTTTATAAATATAACCTCACACAAGCGTTTTGATATAAAAGATAAATATTGTAAACTGACTATCAGACAATAGAAAAAGTCATTATAATTATTTTGACACTTGTGGTTAAAATCAAATACCACAAAGTAACCTTTGTAAAGGTCTGCAATTGATGGTGTCTGCGGTAAGTCTAACGTGTTAACAGCCTTTACTGGAAAACAAACAACAAGAAAAATAAGAAAAACACTTTCTTGAAGATTGAAGGACGGACTGGACAACGTGCCGAATCTCCGTAATCAAGATAAAGTGTTCTTTTTACGAGTATCCAGAGCTTCAACACATTTAGATGCCACCTACGAATGATTCTTCATGTTACAGAAGTTCACTCCGATTATTTACAAGAAGCAAGTGCTTCCAATGCCATAAACACAGACAAATTACGTGTCTGAAATGTACAATTGTTTTCCCGCCAAAACTCTTCTTCGCACTCTGGAAGCCAGGGTCATAATTAATATAGTTCGACATGAACATTAGTCTTGCAGAGGTTTTGTGTTGCACTATAGGGTGAAATCGCCAGAAAATGTACAATTCACCTTCAACGATCCTCTCAAATAACCCACATTTAAGACAGAAATGAACTTCAAAATGCAGTTCAACATAACCAGACTGTTTGAATAAAAGAAATACCAAATATACTCAGATATACCTAGTGTTGACGAGTTTTCGATCTGATTTAGCAGAACTTGCTAAATGTGTTACTTCGCCAATTGTACATTTTCTGAAGATTTGATCCTTTAGCTGACTATTGTCTATCAAATAGACAAATAAAGCATCTGCTCATCTCATAATCTGGTATATAGTCACATTTTAATCGAGCAATTAAAGGAATAAGAACAGACACTATCTGTGACATTGCCCGGGCCAGATAATTCACAGATTCAAATAGTATTAATGTCGGGGCCTGGTAGAGACAAAACATGCTTAAGTATTCATTGAACCGCTTATCTCAAGTAGGAGAGGTGTTTAATAGACCAGAGGAAGTTTTCATGTCACAATTGATTCAAAATGGCGGCTGTGCAAATCCCCAATTGGCGGGAAAGTGGGTAAGAGCCCCTTCCAGCGGCCTGTTGTATAAGTTAAGGAAAGTATTTTTCTGTGGGAATTCCTTCAACAATGCCTTTTTTTTTCAAATTTTATTGGACAAAGTTTCACAAAGTGATAGTTCTCATTCGCAAAGTACAACACATAATCTTACCATATTGAGGTAGAGAATCCAGATTTTACCTCATTACATTTAACTCTACTTTCTACTAATTTAATTAATTCTGTCATACCTTCCTACCTGCCATTCCCCGCTTGTAGGAAGGAATAGTCTATACACACAATACATTTGTGTTCCAACCCACTGAACGAAGGGTTAAAAGCGTAGAAATACCCCCACACAATTTCCCTTTCCTGAGCTTGTACAACAGGAACCTGGCCTATAGAATTAACATGTCTAGACATGGAACTTATTTGATAGATAGCCTTTATGTCTATGCTCCATCTTTCCGGGACCTAATTTCTCGGCGGCGGTATATCAGTGTGCGCATTTATTTTACTTGCGCGGACGTCACAAACGTCAGGACGTCAGCGTCTCAGGCATGAGATAAATGGGTCAAATAATGAACTGGGTCAATAGTTTCCTCCAGCCTTTATGGGTCAGATTTTCAGAAAATGTACAATTCGCCTTTACTAATTATCTTAAATAACCCACATTTAGGACAAAGATGAGCATCAAAATGCAGTTTAACAGAACAGAACAGACACCACAAATCAACGCGACACAAAGTATACTCAGATATACCCGGTGTTCATCATTTTCAGCCTAATCTAGCAGAATTTCCTCAATGTGCAAAGCTGCCAGTTGTACATTTTCTGACGATCTGGCCCTTTTACGAACCGATTTTGATTAATCGCAGTAGAATGTATGTGTTGAAATATATATGTAATCATGTACATATTGATTTTAATTTAAGTACTGTCAGGCAAATATATCCAGTGGATCTTATCAATATTTGAGGGGGAAAACTGTTCCGTTTCTGCCGCTATCAATAGTTGCTGTCCAACCAAATAAAAATGCAATCACGAAATGAAATAGAATTGCTGCTTCGTATATCCTCAGCAAAAACCGACAAGCTAGGGAAAGCATATTTAACTGAAACATTGGAGTAGATGGAATTATCTACAAATGAAAATCCGGTACGTTTTTTTTCCAAATTTATTTCCCAACGCGTTTCGGCTGTGGGTAACCTTCATCAGGGGAGTCTGGAGTCTAAAATACACTTATTATTCCGAAGATTGATCAAAATTGAACTAACAAAAAGCTTTTACAGTGCAAAGGTGTAGGGATCGTCACATATTTTCCCCTTTACGTTCATCCATCCAAGAGTGTCTCGATCCAACACAATACAGAGCACCCATGCAGGCCATATGTGACGTGTTTCAAGAAAATGAGTCACTAGAGTGGCAAAATTGGATTTTGGGATCTCATCAAATTGGAAAAGATGACATCAATCCGATTCTAATGATGGTAAATATTAGGATAGCTATAAGTCTGATATTTTGAAGAAAAATATTTCTGGATAGGCAATTATATACCAGTAAAGTAACTAAATATACTCCATAAGATGACCTCCGAAGCACATTGATATATTTGATAGACATTCTTGAAATTTGGTACATGTGTTGATATGACTTCAAGCGCTAAGCCCTCTAAAATCGAGAACATTCCAACAAAGAGATCTTGTGAATAAATTACTTTGAAAAATATCATTTTTATCGACTTGTGACTCATTTCCCTGACACACATCACGTATATGTGGGTCAGATTTTCAGAAAATGTACAATTGGCAGCTCTACACATTTAGTAAATTCTCCTAAATTAGGCTGAAAAATGATGAATACCAGGTATATCTGAGTATATGTGGTATTGCATTGATTTCAAGTATCAGTTCTGTTATGTTAAACTGCATTTTGAAGCTCATTTGTGTCTTAAATATGGGTTATTTGAGAGGATTGGTGAAGGCGAATTGTACATTTTCTGGAAATCTGACCCATATACGCGTACAGTTTCTCCCATCTTCTCACTTTGATTGAATACATATTTCATACGCCATCCCCCGTAAGGAACCTGCCATTCGTATGTGGTACTAAGATCTTCCGCCTGCCCGGACCCGGGGAATAACTTATGTATTTAGCCAGCCAAGAAGGAGATATTTATGCCGGCCAATGTGGATATAAACGTACGGGGTACGGAAGTTATATACCACGGTGCTTGGGCCTGATGTGACAGTGGCAGTCTCTACTTGCCTCCGTGAGAGATCTCCGGCACAGGGTCGTTAGTCATGGTACAGTTTCCTGCCATCCTTTCCACCTTTACATGGTACAACCAGGTGCTCATTCTGGCTATTATATACTTTATATAGTATATGGGTCAGATTTTCAGAAAATGTACAATTGGCAGCTGTACACATTTAGTAAACTCTGCTAAATTAGGCTGCAATTTGGTCAATACTAGGTAAATTCGAGTATATTTGGCATTGCATTGATTCTAGCAATCTGTTTGGTTAGATTGAACTGTAGTTTGAACTTTATTTTCGTCTGAAATTTGGGTTATTTGAGAGGATTGGTGAAGGTGAATTGTACATTTTCTGAAAATTTGACCCACGTATAATAATATATAACATGACACCTGATGTAGGCTATAATAGGATACTATATATACATTATGTTAACAAGGCAGGAAATTGAATAAAGTCTTTGCAAAAATAAAAACAAAAAAAAAATAAAAAAATATGCAGAGATATTTAATCTATAAATATAGTGTTCAATGTTGGGAATCGCCAAGTGATTGACATGAAATATTATATCTTTTTTTGTATTTTTTTTTACTGAGCACAATGTTGTAGAAGCGTTGAGATAACTAAAAGGAATGTCATATAATTTATATATTTTATAATAATATATACTGAACAACCACTGCCGCCTATTTACTGGGTATAAATCTGACAGTATGATAATTTATATTGAATGAACATGTAATACAGCGGTAGCAGTATTGGAGGCTAATTATAGCACTGAGGGATGACCACATTCCTATTAGCATTACCGCCTGTACACGCTCCAGGTTCAGACTATTGATACAATAGCATGATTTAATTACATCAACATTACTATATACATATATATAGAAATCAAGTACAACCTAAAGTTGAGTTTGAAGGAATAAACTCTTGAAGTGCTATCATTTAAATCGGGTCTAGGTATCAGACCAATGCTCTGTTGCAATGTTTGGTCCTGGGTAAGACCATAAAGTGCCTTTCTGTCTCTTTTTCTCTGTCCTTTAGAACCTTTATATGTGTTGATAAGGGCGTAAAGCACTCCCTCCCTCTCAGCTCTCCCGCCCTTGATATAACCTTTATATGTGTTGATAAGGGCGTAAAGCAACCTATCTCACTCACTACTCACTCCCTCTCAGCTCTCCCGCCCTTGATATAACCTTTATATGTGTTGATAAGGGCGTAAAGCAACCTATCTCACTCACTACTCACTCCCTCTCAGCTCTCCCGCCCTTGATATAACCTTTATATGTGTTGATAATGGCGTAAAGCAACCAATCTCACTCACTCTTCTGCAAAGTGAATAATGGTGTTATGAGACGTTTTCCTACTTGTGTTTTTATCTCCCGTATAAACCCCATGTATAATGGGCTAATATTTAGACCATAAACAACATCATTAATCACTAATTTGTGGAAAAACTAATTTAGTCACGAACCATTGAGCATATCAGGCCGAATGCTGAGCTTATTAATGAATGATTTGATAATGATTAATTAGCCAGACAATAGCGATAAAGAGCCAGACATAGAGCATTCTCAAGTAAACTGCTGCCCAAACATAATAAGTGATGTTGATGGGGTTAAAGTTGCATTCTCAGCTTTTATGAATGAGTGAAATATTCTGTGTGAGCGAGTGAGTGAGTGAGATTGGTTGCTTTACGCCCTTATCAACACATTTAATATGGTTATATCAAGGGCGGGAGAGCTGAGAGGGAGTGAGTGAGATTGGTTGCTTTACGCCCTTATCAACACATTTAATATGGTTATATCAAGGGCGGGAGAGCTGAGAGGGAGACAGTTTATGATCATACCAAAGATATAGAGATAGAGAAGAAGGGAGAGAGACAGAGAAATAGAGACAGATAGAAAAGAAGAGAGAGAGATACAGAGAAAAAGAGACAGAAACGCACTTTATGGTCATACCCAGGACCATCAGCTATTGTAACAAACAACATATTGTCGGATCTACTCATATGATGACTTATAGGACTGCATTTATTAATATTCTGCTGCTGCTGTTATATATTTATATAAGAGTTTGTAGCTGACCCGGCTGAGAGATAACGGCCATCGGTGAGCAATGATATGTGAAGCCACTGCAGGAAAGGATTTCGACGGATCTCAGAAATATAAAAGTGGATTTTATGAAGCCCTGTAGCAAAAACAACTGGCAAAATCCTCAAAACTGTGGTCAAAATAATTATTAACTGAGAGTCCAGCTTTAATACAACAAACAACCTCCTTGTGCTAAATCCTCTCATATCATAAATTACCCGGAACACCTTGAGACTTGCTGTGAATTAAATCTAACAATTGCATGTACTCTCTCATCAAGCTCGTTTCAACAACCTTCAAAGGCTTCTCCAGCTTGTACTAAATGGTAGGATTCAACTGAATGAGTTCACAAACTGTGTTGGTGCTCAGTCTTGGGAACGTACACAGATCACAGCCCTGTAATTCTGGCTAAGGGCAAACCGGTTTTGTAGATTGTAGAGATATGGGTCAACACAATTCTTTGTTTTATACAATTATGGCTTTCAATCAATATTCGCAAGGGGGTAGAAGATCACTTGAAAAGTATTATAAAGTCATATTAATATCTAATACAAGCTAGACATTATTGATTGAAACATTTGCATAGATGTACATACACCTTTTGTTAACTGTAGAATGGTGTTGGTAGGAAATAATGACCGTAAAATTGGCCGTAAAAGAAATAAAATAAAAAATGAATACTCACAACTGCCGATGTTTATATCGCATGTCTGATTATCCATCGGGAATTTTTCCAAATGCATATCACATCCTAATGTGAGTGATAATCTGAAATGAGAGAAATAAATGCTATGAATATTTTGAAGAAATTAGTGTGAATCATAGACGATAATAGAAGAGAAACACCTGCAACAATAACCCACCCAATCGAGCTTTCACCCTTGTCTTCAAATCCTTCCCTCCTTAATTATATAATTTCTCTGTCTGTGTTGGTCTATCTATTATCTGAATAGCTTGTGAGGGCGGGAGGGATGGATCGCTTTCTCTATAGGTCAGAGACAGGAAGAGAAGAGGAGGAAAGGGGGAGCAAGTAAAGGAGATAGGGTAGAAGAGGGGGACAGTGAGCAGCGTGAGAGGGCGGGGGGTGGAGGAGGGTAAGGGGGTTGGTGGACAGAAGGAGATAGACAGGGGAGGGGAAGGGTGGGTGGCGGACAGGAGGAGAGACAGAGGTTGAGGGGAAGGGGGAGGGGGTGGTGGACAGAAGGAGAGACAGAGGTAGGTGAGGGTGGTAGGCAGAAAAAGGCAAGAATGTTGAGAAAGCCCAAATTCAATTATTTATTACTAGCAAAGTACCTGTCCTTCGGACGGTCCCCCTCTACCCACATTTCCCCCTGTGTCTCATTTCCCTCCCCCTCTTCTCTGTCTCTCATACTTGGTTTTTTTCTCCCAACCCCATCTCCGATTACCCCCTCTCCCTCCCCTCTTCCTCATGCTCCCCTCCTCTCCCTCCCCTCTTCCTCATGCTTCCCCTCTTTGCTTTCTCTCCCTTCCCTCTCTCCCTTCCCCTATACATCCTATCCCTCTCTTCTTTTGTGATACAGCTCACCCCAGCTTAAGCCTAGCACAGATATCTTAGCACAGATAAACATTTAATTTTAGTCTTTCATACATGATTTTAATCAAACTATTTATAAGCACATACAATTAAACAATTAGCTAACTGGTTAGTTTCAGTTGCTTACAACATATGTAATCCGTTTTAGGAAAATATGTCATAAGTCGCGAAATATGGATTTCGGGATATCACCATATTTGAAAAGATGAGACCAACCCGATTCCAATGAATGTAAACATTAAGGACATCTAATAAGTACTTTTATCTTTTTTGTTAGATATTTTTATTTTTGAAAAAAACGTTTGCAATATTTCTGGGTGTATAGTTATCAGTAAAGTAGCTAAATATACTCAATGGGATGATCTAAGAAACGCACTGATATAATTGATAAACAGTCTTGAAATCTGGTAGATGTATTTATACAACCACAAGGACTAGACACTCCAAAAGGGAAACTATTCCAACAAAGAGATCTTGTATGTAAACGACTTTGAAAAATGTGCGACTTGTGACTCATTTACCTGAACACATCACATATCGCACTCGATGCTGCCCAACTTGAGCGATATTCAAGCACGTTGAACTGTCGTGCTAGCTGCTAACCTTTATGTACAATCTATTCCCGGTTCATTACTCGATACTTAGATATAAAAATGGCAGCACAGAGACATCGGGGGAAAGTGACTGACACATGTTATTTGACCCTGGAGGATTATGAACACGCTGGATACCAGCTTCACACATTTCAAGTGTTGTGTTTTGGCAGCCATCATGGCATACCTGGAGGGCTTATCAACAGCCATGGAGGTAGAGCGTTACACTGGAGCTGATATATAGCGGATTTTCAGAAAATGTACAATTCAACTTCGCCAATCTTATCAAACAACCCAAAATTCAGACGAAAATACAGTTCAAAATACAGTTCAACCTAACCAAACAGATTGCTAGAATCAATGCAATGCCGAATATACTCAAATTTACCTAGTATTGACCAAATTGCAGCCTATCTTAGCAGAATTTAGTGAATGTGTACAGCTGCCAATTGTACATTTTCTGAAAATCTGACCCATATCCCTGCCCTTTCCCCACAGACACATAGATAAGAAGCCTGCCTACGTGGGTCAGATTTTCATAAAATGTACAATTGACAGCTCTACACATTAAGGAAATTCTCCTAAATTAGGCTGAAAAATGAAGAATATCGGGTATATCTGAGTATATTTGGTGTCGCATTGCTTTAAAGTATCAGTTCTGTTATGTTAAACTGCATTTTGATTCATATTTTTGTCTTAAATGTGGGTTATTTGAGAGGATTGGTGAAGGCGAATTGTACATTTTCTGAAGATCTGACCCAGATAAGAAGCCTGCCTATGCCCAGCTATTATAACACAATATCGGGAAAGCCTTGGAGGGGGGCTGGACAAAGTGTTTTTCTTGCTCTTGATACAATGAGGAAGTTCAAAGGGTGGATGCTCAATTATTATTAAGGCCGCCATACCCAGTGGTGTTACAGTTGCCATAGAAATAACCAATATTAATGACATCAGGTTCCTGTGTCTAACAGTATGTAGTAGCCCTGAACGAGCCTGGCTTTCGGTGACAATGGTAGTTGGGCAGACCTGGGGCCCGTTTTATAATGAATGCTTAGTTAAAATGTTCCTTGGTAAGCTATTTTTCCTTGCTTTGGTCGGGACTTCTACTGTACAATTACAATAAGCATTGTGTGTATAGCAAGTCCCCCTGTCTCCCCTCCCCAACCTTCCTACTCAGTCCAGGCCCAAACCCTCAGATCAGATAAGAATAGTATCTCAGTGATTGGACGCCTACTTTGCTTATTGGTTTCTGGCCTAGGACTAGGCGTTATAACGGGATTATTTTGCGTTCTTAATGGAATTTTAATGGCACTTTGCGGTTTGAAGCGAAAGGCTTTCCCTCCGTTTGAAGGGACTCTCTCCTTTTTGGTCCTAGACTGTATCCCAGCACACTACAATTGGAAATCCCCGATACAGTTAGAACTGAACAAAGATTAAGTGAGCAGAACAACACTGCCACCAGCTCGCTGTCTGCTCAGTAATAACTCCTAGGATAGATTTAGATCAAGAGGACATTATGGGGTGTCCTTGAAGAAATCCAAAACCCTTCACACCCTACTTCCGGAAGGGGGCCTCATTTGGCAGCGCCCTCATGTTTATATGAAAGGGAAATTTGGCCGCCATTTTCTGCAGGAGTCTGGTTCACTCGTCGTCTAGGCTTTCTCGTTATTTGCTCGCTTTTCCCGCCCTTGTCATGACCTTCCGCGCCCTCTGGTGCAATATTGTCAAGACAGCTACAACAAAGCGGGCGAATACGCATGCGCAGTGACCTTAATACACGACCCCTAGCGTATGTTACCATTGACGAGCCGTGTAGAGTATAAAGTCACATTTTACAGATCCGGCTTTGGGGGCGAGCGTGTGGCAAATCGCGCCTAAGGTATTGTTTTAAATACATCCTATACCATGCAGTGGGCAGGACTTTTGGCATTTGATGAACATCATAGAACAATTCCTCGCCTCCTATCTTTGCTGTTCTAAGCAGTTTCTGATGGACACTATTCTTAAAGCATTGCATCATTTCCACAGCCATACATCTTCGATCATGGCGACGTACGTTTGGGACCAAGGACACACGCCGGAAGTCACATCTCCATGAATATATAAAACATATGAATGTTTGAGAGATGGAATGAAAGTATGATTTGTAACCTCCCTTCACAAGTCAGGTGGATATCCTTTTTGAGAAAGTGCTGCGACTACTTAGTTTGTTTCTTATCATTTCGGGTTGCTAAAAGAGGGGGGAAGCGGCGGGGGTTTTGATCGGTTTCTTCTTGCTCCAAATGTGAATTAATTACCCCTTTGCAGTTATTCCTGTCATCCAATCCATCTTGCCTACCTTCCTGTTATTTAAAACGTGGCTGGCCATTTTACTGTCGCCAGTCACTGATAGATACTGAGAGGTAGGGTCACATATTTTGCCAAGATTCTTAAGAAGTAAGAGACCTATTCCATTGCCTCTTGATGGGCCTTTCCTGTCTGTTTCCCCAGCAAGCATACACAAACTACAGGCACTTTAACTCAAATTCCTGAAGCCATGTTACACTTACTTGCGTTTTTGCTGTCAAGTCATGGGGAAATTCTGTGGCTTTGGTATTTATATACGTGGGTCAGATTTTCTGAAAATGTACAATTCAACTTCGCCAATCTTCTCAAATAACCCAAATTTTAGACGAAAATAAAGTTCAAAATACAGTTCAACCTAACCAAACGGATTGCTAGAATCAATGCAATGCCGAATATACTCGAATTTACCTGGTATTGACCACATTGCAGCCTACTTTAGCAAAATTTCCTAAATATGTACAGCTGCCAATTGTACATTTTCAGAAAATCTGACCCATGTGCTTAAAAGATACATTGGCATTTGGCTAAATTATCCGCATGACGCACAGTTGAAATGGGGATCCTTATCGTTAGATGTATTTCAATCGAAAAGTCTTAGTGGAAAGAGAGGAGGCCTATCATTTTTCCATTATGCCTGGATTGTGAAATCACCCATGATAAGGTTTCACACATTTTCAGTCGTGTAGTTTCTTGTTATAGAAAAGTAACAGTTGTTCTCTGGGAGAAGTGATAGCCGCTGTATAAAAAATCTAAGGACATCACATGTGTGTGGTTTTTTTGGACAAATTTTTATTCAGGAAGATAAGCGGCATATTCCAAAGTTTTTAAACGACTCGAACTAATCCTGGTCTTCCTTCGTAACCTGAAATTTCACATCTTCGGTTATAACTAATTGTAGCTATGTTAATTTAGCTAATAGATAACTTCTTAGCTATTTCTTTGGAGAGAATGGTAGGATGAGAAGTAATGATGAAATGAGATGGGTGTGAATAAATGATACAATGAGGGTGAGGGTGTATTCTGGAGGTAGAGTGGCCTGGTATAACCTTAATATATCTATACAGCTTAATCTACTAGGAGGTTCTAAGCTTGATACATTGTCCTATAATCTATTTAATTAAATTCCATGAATAGGCTTAAGATAATCTGTTTTAATAGGAAAAGAGGGTGGGTAGAGCTGTCCAGGGCCCCGTTAGTACCCGTTGAACTATTATGTAAAAACAATGTAAAATAAAACATTCTTATATATGAGAGTGCAAAGGGTTGCACATATTACGATCATGGTATGGCTTGATTTGGTCTGATTCGATTTTAAAACTGGAAGGCTATGATTATTATGCAAGGTATGATATTTAGTATTAACTGTCTGGTCCTGGCTAAGACCATAACGTGCCTTTCTGTCTCTTTTCTCTGTCTCTCTCCCTTCTTCTCTATCTCTATTTCCTGGGTATCATCATAAACTGCCTGCCTCCCGTGATATAACCATATTAAATGTGTTGATAAGGGCGTAAAGCAACCAATCTCACTCACTCACTGGTATTAACTGTCACATGCATGGGGCTAAAACCAAGACACATGTCTAGTGCAACTTTCAGTCATTGGTGACAGCATTGAAAAGGGACATGGTATATGTACCAAACATACAACAGAGAAATATCGCATAGTTCTCCTAATATAAAGGCAGTATTTGGAACCATAAATCTAGAGATAACTCCATGAGCAATTTGCTGGTGAATTACTGGAATGAAGGACACAATTAGTCAAATGAGCTCCATATATAGCGAGCAACTCATTGAGCTGAAGAGCAGCACATAGACAGAGCAGCTCAGGGTAAAGTACTCTATGATTGTCCTCCACTACAGGAGGATGGGTGACCCAGCTATTAGAGCTGCTCACTACATAATAGCCTGAGCTGTTGGATGACCACCCGAGTAACTCTTACACAACGACTGACAATTCGAGTTATTAGGAAGAACTATATATGGTATATAATAAGTTATAATATAATAATATATAACATTTATAATATTCCTAGGATTCCCTCAGGAACCTTTGCGCCTGGACCTCGTGAGTAGCTCTTACACAATGCCTGACCATTCGAGTTATTAGGAAGAACTATATATAATATAATAATATATATACAGGTGAACTAACAAGTTGGTTGAAGGAGCGTGAATATTGCACAAATTGCGTAGCAACGAGTGCAATATTCTAAGCGACTGAAACCAACGAGTTAGTTAACAGATTTATTATACATACTTTCAATCATGAAAATAGAAAAAAATCGAGCCATACATTAAATGTATGAAATGTATGGTAAAATTCAAATTTTGAATTTTACCGGTAATCCTAGTAAAAAACAGATTGGTTGTCATGACAACCCCATGTAAATCACTAGTGAAATACGCACTATGCGTAAATCACTCTAGATACGTTGTTTTCAGAGCAATCCGTGTATAATAATATTGCTTGTAAACACACTCTGATGAGGAAGTGTTTCAATACTGATGTTCATAATGGACTCTTGATCTTATATTGCTTTTTAGGGACTCTTCACCGGGGTTCAACAGCAGTTTCCTTGTTTAACGGATTCTAAGGGATTTTGTTGACCAGGGTAACCTGGCTAATAAACTAGTTATTCGTTTAACCCCCTAGTGTGAAACATTCTGCGATAATTGCTGTCTCATTCAGAGAAGGAACAGGAATAGGTTCGCCATATCCAGGATGAATGCTGACCTGTGAACCAAATAGCCTTACTTTGCAAACTAGTGCTTAAATTCCAGAGCGCAGATTCTTGTGTTGGGTTTCAGTTTTAAAAATACTTCCCATTTAAGTTCCTGGGACTGGAAGGAATTTCCAGTTAGATCCCTGAAATACCGTAGATGGAAATAGGACCAGCAGACCACCATAATTGATAATAATGAAGTCAGTGTTAAAATGCAGTGCAGTCCTTTATAAAAATCCAGGGTCTCATACCTGCCATATAACTTGGCTTCCATAAGCATTTTTCTAGAATGAGTTGCTTGAGAAGCTTTGCTATTCTCAGGACAACGTCCTTGTGTGGGAACAACGATGAGCCAAATTAATGTAAAAACCACACGAAGGTCATGCCGATTTTTGCCTTAAAAAATTCTACCCCACCGAAACACAAAGCTTTATAGCCATCATTAGCAGATAATTGTTATAAAAATAAACAAAGCATGGTCCGCGGTTCAAAAGGTTCCAATTATAATCATTGTTTTTCTCAAATGTAATTGGCAATCGACCGACATCTAATAAAACAGCTAATTGGCGGTGATAATGCCATGGGCTATTATAAATGAATTCTTCTCCAGTCGCCTCAAAACAAGACGCTGGTCGTAATTTAATCATTTAAATCATGGTAAATAAAAAAGACTAATATCTATCTGTTTTATTTGAAAACCTTTAATTTCGATGGAGTTCGAAACCTCCCTGTACTCACCAAAGCTTATATGCAATAATCATTCAAGTATAAGTATAAAATCCATGATAGAGAAAAAGCTTATTTCTATCAGATTTTCAGAAAACATACAATTGGTCTTCACAACACCTCTCAAATAATCTAAATTTAAGACCACAATCGGGTTAAAAAAACAGTTCAACATTACCAGACAGATTTATTGAATGGATACAATACAGAATACACTCAGATATACCTAGTATCTATCAATTTTCACTCTAATTTAGCAGAGTTTGATAGATGTGTAGAACTGTAGATTGTGTATTTTCTGAAAATCTGACCCATCAGCTCCATCAGACACTTTACATTTTGTAGAGGTTTTGTTAAAAGTAAAAGAGGGGATCTCCCAATCTATACTCGTTAAAATAAAGTAACATATGCTGCATTGGACTTTATTCTATATAACACAAACAAGGCTTCTCCATAAATGTGCAATATACAAACTGTTAATTATTCACCCATGTCTTCTATCTTTTCTATCCTCTGATGACCAGTATAGGTCAAGGGGACAAATAATTAGTACCACCTCTTTAATATTACACTACTACGATACATTCAATATCCGTAGCACATCCTGCCAGTCCAGGTAGGATAAGTCTAATAAAGGTTGCCCGAGGAATGTTTAAACCTCTTAAATTGAATTAAGATAGATTACAAATCCTGTTAGCATTAAACATAGGTTTGAAATCAGTTCCATCATGATTGACAGTACCATCACCCAAGCTAACTGAAGCCCACATAGGAGAACGTGAAAGACTAAAAACTCCAACTAAAATGACTTTACAAAGGACGTTACACCTTAAGGACTATAAATGAATAGAACAACAATTTCGCATGCATTGTGCTGTCTCATGTATCAAGCTATATGTATTTATACCCTGATTTTACTTGTTTTTAAGGGTACCCAGGAAGATCTATTCTTAGAGGGTGTTGCCCGATTATGTATACTTTGTGTCATAATAAAAGTTGATAATAATAATAATATGCTGGTGTTTTCCCCCAAGAATCTCTCAGACATTCATAGAAAAATGGAGTATTTTAACATGCATGCCAAACTGCTTCTAGCTGATGTTCAAGACCGAAAGCTGACTGTGAGATTACCATCAAAGTTAAAGTGCAGTAAAAGTCCTGGTTCATAGAAAGCTTTACAAGGACCTGTTAGTATTTATCATTTCAGTTATTAATTTGTAATTCTCGTCTAATGGAAAGTTTTTGGACCATTCCTTAACTAAAAAGCAGAAATAATTGGGAGCCCATGGTCCATTGGTAAAATAATATTCAGTGCTCATAAAGAATCTTTTCTGCTCTTGAATGATTCTTTTCCTGTCATATTTTATTCAACGGATAAGGATTTCATTAATTGAATGCCTCGCTTTGATGGCTTTCAAAAGACCATTCTGGAGAGTTTCAGAACGGCTTAAATTCTATCTAACTAACTCCGTGCTTCTGCCGGAGGAGACTTCTGACCATGGACCAAATTAAATTCACTGTTAACAATGTTAAGGCTATATAAATCATTCACATTCTCTCTTCATCAGCTAATGGTTCAATAGGGGGTTTGTATAGCCGTTATTTTGAATCTTTTCCAACCCATCTAAAAGGTTATTTGACAAAAATGTTGGAGAATTTTGTCCGATTATTTTAGTAAAGTTCATATTTATATCTTCAGTTCAGGAGGCTAAATAATAAACAAACTGTAAGCAACTATTAGATTTTTAAGAGAGCGATATATGGATATACATGTAGCTTAAGTAGTATTCCATGTCAGAGACCATGTCTACGGCTTCATTAGTCTTCTATTGATCAATCTCTTGTTTACCTTTATTTGTTCTCATAATCCATATTCATGGTCGTACATGGGTCAGATTTTCAGAAAATGTACAATTGGCAGCTGTACACATTTAGTAAATTCTGCTAAATCAGGCTGCAATTTGGTCAATACTAGGTAAATTCATGTATATTCGGCATTGCATTGATTCTAGCAATCTGTTTGGTTAGGTTGAACTGTATTTTGAACTTTATTTTCGTCTACAATTAGGGTTATTTGAGAAGATTGGCGAAGTTGAATTGTACAATTTCTGAAAATCCAACCCACATCATCCTTGGATGTAATGAACCTGGGTGAGAGTTCGTTCTTAGAAGGAATTGGAGTTCATACTTTCACTGAGAAAGCAACATCAATACGTTGATGAGTTGCTCCAACAGTCTTAGATGGGGGATGGAACAATACCAACAACCAACGTCTAGAATAGGTAATGTCTGCTTGTTTTCCCATGCCTATTTATGATTTGGGTCAGATTTTCAGAAAATGTACAATTTGCAGCTGTACACTTTTAGTAAATTCTGCTAAATTAAGCTGCAATTTGCTCAATACTGGGTAAATTCGAGTATATTTGGCATTGCATTGATTCTAGAAATCTGATTGGTTAGGTAGAACTATGTTTTGAACTTTATTTTCGTCTGAAATTCGGGTTATTTGAGACTATGGGGACACGTTGGTGAAATATTTACTACATGGACTACATGTACTAGAGATAGGTCCCCGGGTAGGGCTCAAGGGTTATTATACGAGTTGCCAGCCAAACGAATAACTTCCCCTGTAGGGAGGGAAAACAATTCTTCCTATATATGAAATTCCCAGCTAGTAGGAATAATCTATACACCCAATGGTAGATAAGATATTTTATTTCAACCCATCGAAGGAAGGGAAAAAGTCGACAATTAATTCCTTCTATAGCTTATATCATACAACAGGCCCCTACTCAAGCAGGATTCGAACCCACAACCCTCTCATGTTCCATATATACCAGCACCTGCAGGCACTGCGCCACCCCTCCCCACAACACATGAAGCAAAACCTCTCACATGCCAAGTCACTTCTGGCTTAGACACTTGGCCAAGATCGCTGACCGATGCAATATTAATCCTGCTACATTAACCATAAATCCCACAAGTAGTCTTAAGGTGTTAAGGGAGAGCTGAGTCACTCTTACGTGATTTGACTGACAGCGTGGCAGAATGCCTAATAGATTTCTGATGTGTTACAGGATAATGAGTCAGAAGTCGCGAAATTCATATTTTTCAAAGTATATAAATCGATCTCTGTTATTCTACACAAATGCCCCAACTAATGCTTATTAAGCAAGCGATACAATACTGCAATTACTTTTCCAAATGATATATATGGGTCAGATCTTCAGAAAATGTACAATTCAACTTCGCCAATCTTCTCAAATAACCCACATTTCAAACTAAAATAAGGTTCAAAATACAGTTCAACCTGACCAAACTGATTGCTAGAATCAATGCAATGCCGAATATACTCGAATTTACCTAGTATTGACCAAATTGCAGCCTGATTTAGCAGAATTTACTACATGTGTAGAGCTGCCAATTGTACATTTTCTGAAAATCTGACCCATAATCAAAATTGTGATGTTTGCCACTTTAATGTCTGGTCCTTCCCTGTTGCCTGGATAGAGAATCTGGGGCTCCTCATGTCTGTAGCAATCAATTATACTTGTTGTGGAACAACACTCAGTCCTCATGGGTCAGGTTTTCAGAAAATGTACAATTCACCTTCACCAATCCTCTCAAATAACCCAAATTTCAGACAAAAATAAAGTTCAAAATACAGTTCAACCTAACCAAACCGATCGAATCAACCCAATACCAAATATACTCAGATATACCTTGCATTAACCATTTTCCAGCCTAATTTAGCAGAATGTATTAAATGTGTACAACTGCCAATTGTACATTTTCTGAAAATCTGACCTTCTGAATACAAAGGTAGCACAGGAGCAGAGAGAGACCCTAGTCTGGCACTAGTCTGGGGGGAAGTGGTGCTCATTAATGGTTTACCTTAAATTTAGACCATGGCGCCAGATACTACCATAATAGGATGGAGGCAGTGAGGCCATGTGTATTTACTGCAGTCTGGGCTTGGCGGACTTACTGCATATCAGCTTATTATTTATATGGTTAAGCCTGGGAGTAAGGAGCTAGAGTGGACACTCATGGCTCACAGGTGCCTTTATACGCACTTGCGCTTATATGGGTCAGAATTTCAGAAAATGTACAATTTACCTTCGCCAATCATCTCAAATAACCCAAATTTCAAACGAAAATAAAGTTGAAAATACAGTTCAACATAACCAAACACATTGCTAGAATCAATGCAATGCCGAATATACTCGAATTTACCTAGAATTGACCAAATTGCAGCCTAATCTAGCAGAATTCACTAAATGTGTAGAGCTGCCAATTGTACATTTTCTGAAGATCTGACCCATATATAACTGTGCTTAGTAATAACTCTAACACCAAGGGATCAAAAGTGTGAGTTAATAGCTGGGGAATAGCAGCTTTTGTCACACCTTGCGCAGTTCTTATGAAATCAAGGCGTATATACGGGTCAGATTTTCAGAAACTGTACAATTTGTCTTCAGTAATCCTTTCAAATAACACAAATTTAAGACAATGATGTTCAAAATTTAGTTTAACACAACTAAACAGATTATTTGAATCAAGGCAATACCAAATATACTCAGATATATGTAGTTTTGACCATGTTTTCAGTCTAATTTAGCAGAATTGACTAAATATGTAGATCTGCCAATTGTACATTTTCTGAAAATCTGACCCATATATAATAACTGTTTATTTCCATTAATGTAATGAAGACAGTTACATGGAAAGTTTGGCTCAACAACTTCTCTGTGGGATACTTGTATAATGTTCCCCTGCCTCGGTCAATAATAATTATTATTATTGGAACTTTATTTTCGTTTTGTTTTTAATACATAACAACTATCTGTAAATAAGTCGCACGTAAAATAAAATACAACATGGATTCTCATCGACTCATACTTCCTTAATCAAGTAATCTGAATTGTGTATTATATTGCTGCACTGAACAGTTTATGTGATTATGGAATGTGGTGGGTTGGGGTCCAACCAAAAATCAGTGAATTTATGTTGAGATTAGGGAATTTTATGCTTGCGAACATTTTTTTCATTTTTTTAACGAATCGATGGCCCACAAATATAAAAAAAGAAATCTGTTCATAGTCGATGAGATCGGCGAATTATTGTATTGACATGGATATCTATGTATACAAAATGAAGATGGTTGTAGAAGAGTATTTGAGGTGTTATGTTGAAATTAAATTAATTAAAAGCTATCTATTAATTGTCCACGATGTAAGCATTAATTTGAAATTACTACTTTTTAAATGCTTTTCAATTGGCAAATGAGACTTACCATTATTATGGAAATTTGACCAAATAAAATTTGTAAAAAGAATAAAAAAAATCTAACGAGTATGTAGCTCTGGTATTCAACACAACTTCTCCTGTGTCCCCAAGTCATAGAAAACTGCAACTACATTTCCAAATGATATATTGTAAGAATAGACAACATCTCAGCCACTTTACCACCGTACACTCGGGTCCAGCCGCTAGCAGTTAATTTAAAAGTTTTATTTCCCATTCCGGGATGTGACCTTTCACCAAGGAACTGAATATTTCCTCCAGCGTGCGGCACCTCGCAATAGTCGAAATATTAATAGCAGGAAGACAAGAAGACTGCAATGGCATCCATCAACTCATGAAATAATGATGTCTCCTGCTGTGGATTCTCGGAAAAGAATTAATTTCTTGACCGAATATGTCCGCTCTCTAAGCCTCGGGAATTCAATTTAAATCCACCTGACAAATAGGATATGTTTTTTTCTTATTTCTCATGAAATATTTAATCATGAGAATTTCTTTTTCGATGCTGCTCTAGTGCAACCTAAACGGAGGCTATTGATTAGACGTTTTGAAAAATACACCTCTCAATAATAAAAAGAAGAAGAAAAACTTGACCGAAATCCAAAGATGTTCCAAATAGGTTTCCAAAGAGGTTTCAAATATGGTAGATTATTTAACAGTTACTGTTATAGGAGATACTCAAATCTGATGTGTCACAGAAGAATGAGTCATACGTCGAAAAATAAAAGGATTTTCTAGATACAATCATATTTGAAAAGATGAGACATTCCAACGGTGTTAACATTAACAAATATTTCTATATTTTGTTTATTTATTTCGTGTATTCAGACGACCTAAAGCGTCAAATATCCCAAAGATAAAAATATTCCTACAACGAGATCTTGTGAATAAGACACTTTGAAAAATATTAAATTTGCGACTTATGACTCATTTCTTTGTAACACATATGAATTGCATACTCAAATAGTATTTTTTTAGTAAGAAGCTGATTTAATCATTCTCGTTTTTGTATGTATTTTGATAAATATATTGTTTGTCCAGTGTGCTTTCCCAATCGAGAACACAATTAAATTAAAAGGTGTCTTAATAGGAGAACTACTAACTCTTCAGATCCAGTCCAATCACTCTTACCACCGGTCAAAGCCGGTGTTGTGGTCCCCAACCTATTGACCATTCAGCTAAGTTTATACTATTACATATACGACCAATATATTGAACTTTGGCTCAGTTAGAGTGCATGCAGACAAACACATTCCTTGATTATTAGGAACATTTCTAGGGAGTAGCTCATTCTAGGGCAGATTCAACTAGAGGAGCTCTCTTCTTGAGGCTTTTTGATGAGGGGATGTCAAAATTATATTTTTTTTCAATTTTTTTAACAGATTTTTATTCAGGTACAATTGGGAGACGATTACTGTATTAATTATAAGTACTTTGATAAGTGTTAGTCATGTCTGAGTCAGATATTCAAGGCAGTAAAAAGGCAGATCTATACATGAGTCCATGGTTTCCTTCAATTAACCTTTGGGAGCAGATTAAAAGACTATATTATCTTATGTGTCTTCTCGGCACACTCAGTCGGGTTTCTGCATGGAAGCCCCCAATAAAAAACTAATTTATCATAAAAAACTCATAGATAGGGAATAACACACATAGCTCTTAGAATACTGACTTTCGAGGCATGTTCCCAAGGAAAGGAACTTTGGAATGTCCACTGAATTGATAAATCAATATAATATTGCCCATTCTATCCAGGTTGGGGGTAACCTACTCTATAGCCAATCTAAACTGCGGTCAACCCCCCCTGGCGACGGTCACTACACTGTCTGGGCTTTGTCCTTATAGATCTCCCTGCTCAATTATCAACACACAACCGGATTTCCTAAAGAACGAATAAACTTTCAAAATCACCTTCATGACTTCATACATATAATAATCCAACCAATCTTGAGCTAATTTCGAGAAGGTATATCACAAGAAGTCTGGGAGATTTATTTCTGGGAAATTTCCCTAAAGCAGCTTCTATACAGACACGATTTCTTTTAAAGGACATATTGCAGGATAGAGCGCTATAGCAGCAAATGATGTAGGACCCAGTAGTGTTTCACCTAATACCGACAAGCCCTTTTCATCCTGGAATAGTCCTCCAACTTATTAAAAACCTGTTCCTTCTCGTCCCAATTTTCTCCTCGCTTGAAGCCAAGGAAATTAGAACCTTTGTTTTCCACGTTGGTCAATATTTAAAATCGCATATACAAACTCTGAGAACCTAGCCCTGAATTGTCGTATACAACGATAAATATTTGTTTTAATCTCAATGGAAATCCCCGTCAAAAGGAGATACTGATTGGTAGGTATTATTTACGATTGTAATTGGGAGGCATTTGAAAAGTTTCGCGGTAGGAAAGGATTGCGATGGTAGAAAGGCAGTTGATCGCCAGCGAATTAAAAGCGATACGAAACCTCCTCACCAAGGAACTACCCTTTCTCCTTTGGAGATGGTACCGTATGATGAGGTTCTCTAGGAGGGATATATGTGTAAGAGAGTACCACTCTGCCAAAATACCAAGGCTCTTCCTCAAGTTCCTGAGGTAAAAGGAAAGGGAATCGCCACCGATCAGGAGAAAAGATCCCATCCTTTCATCAAGTGAGCCTCCCAAACCGTGACCCTTAAAACCCAACACTTATCTAGATACCTGACTTGAACTAACCTTTAGTCAATGGTAAAAAGCACGCAAGATGTGTTAAGGAGGGGTTTGTATGTCAATAGAACCTGTTCCTTATCTTTTCAAGGTAGACTTAGTAGCCTTAGTCTCTTTTGTGTAACCAGCAACACTTAAGCGAATTCAAATCTAGGGCCTGAACAGGATACAGGTGATACAGATGTTCTCTACCCTTTTGTCAAAACAAGACGTATTTGTAAAGAGTATTTGAATTGAATTGAATTTTAGTTCGTGACCAATTATATAGCGAGAATGGTCCGAGTAATAGGAAATTTATGGAACGAGTACGGAGCGATATTTATTTTAACGCCCTTTTTATATACTACTTATAGAAGTCAAAATGTTTTACAGTTAATATAAAATGCTTTGAAATGGTCAATGCATGAATTATGGAGGTAGCAATTTAATTGTGGAACTTTCTGGGCGAGGGATTACAAACATGTATAACATCTGCAATATCCGTGACTCAGAAAACTAATTAATATTGTCAACTATTTTCCTAAAACTTTAAGATCAGACTGATATTAATATAGTAGAACTTGTAAACAGGTTCTTTCCATCAATGACATAGCTGTATATGAAAACGGTGTCAAGGTTTGTTCAGTCGGCCTTTTCATATTAGAATAAATAAAACAGAAAGTTCATGCTCTAGAAAACTGCAATTTACAGGCGTTTTGCAAGCATTTGGAAAACCATCTACTGCTAAGATGTTTGTTTAAGCGGACATTTCATCTTTGCCCTTCCTAGAAAGCGACCACTAAATTTGTAGCCTTTAAGGACATTACAACAGAAGGTACAGATTAGTAGTTTTCCTTGCTGGAATAAAAAAGCTATTGTCTGGTAAATACTGCCGTCTGGCGGCGGCTTTTTGTACCACGGGGAAGTCCCAATTAATATGTAGAAGTGGCAGATAGTGAGGAAGGAGACTGGGGCAGGGGTGGGTGGGCTGGTATATAGTCAGCTTTTCTAATAAAAACACACCTAGAGTCAGCTACTCTTTGCTATCTGAAAATAGGAGTACTTGCAATAACATGTTTTTCCTATCAGTAACTGACTTGTTTTCTGTTTTCATTTTAATCCATCATTTTTTTTCTGCTGATGCTTTTCATTAATTAGATATATAGAGTAATATCATTTTTTATTTTTAAAGTTTGAAGTGATGTAGAAAATGATTTTCTCTATTTAGGTATACAGATTTATATGTTCTTTTTCTCATAGCAATAATCTCTCTCCCTCTCTCTGTCTGTATCTGTCTATCTCTTTGTCTCTCTCTCTCTCTCCCTTTCTTGCTCTCTCTCTCCCTCTCTCTCTCCCTCCCTCTCACTCTCTTGTTCTCTCCCCCCCACTCTACCCTCTCTCTCTCCCTCCCACACACTCCCTCCACTCTCTCCCTTTCTTTCCCTCTCTCTATCTTGTTCTCTCCCCAATAATATAGAGAAAATACATTTAACTAGAATACTATAATATGGGCGAGGCTTACCTTTGGCTGTAGAGTATGGTCCCGTTGGGCCATATTCTAAGCAATCTGTTTGGAACGGTCAAGGTGTGGAACATTCCGCGTTTGGCGTTTCTGAAGAACAGATCTGGAACCCATATCATGGAGAAGTGGTCGTAGTTGAGCGTGATGCTTTTGTTGTGGTACTGGTCGTAGGATAGTCGCGAATCCCTCCAGGTCTGGCGTAGATACATATCCACTGAGAAATCCTAGCAGAAATTATACATTCAACACTTGGTTAATAAATCATCATCATACTCATCAGTTGGGCTCAGTTTCTCTAGTGTTAAGCTTCCATCGTATCGCCTGTAAATGGTACCGCTTACAAAGTGACTATTATGGGGTGGAATTATCATTTAATACAAGCGATGTTGGTGATAGAGGTGAAGAAGTTGGTTTATGCAGTCAAAACATCCGCATAACCTCTACAAAATTGAAACAAAAAGTAAAATGATTCGTCATGAGTAAGACAACAGAGTGATCCAAAATACCAAAGTGAAAACAGGTAAAATGGTTGCAGATGTTTGACATTCGACAACAGGAGTTAAGAAGAGTCCTCCGCATCACGTGACAATGTAGTCAGCAGGTGTGACATTTGTGCATAATATTGGTCAAAACAACAAATATGTCGACTCAGACAATATTTTGTGGACTCTGACACTTCTTTAAATAGTACAAAAAAGCAGAAAGGTGGGCAAAAACAAATTGAAGACAAAAACAAAATACTTCGCGATGGTCGATACTTCATGGAAATTCCGTCTTCTATGTATCAAATCCCGTTAGAATAGTGCAAACCAAAAGTGGATTTTCATTTGGATCATGACCTGAAAACGGTGACCTTCAATTGCACATGCTTTGGTGGTCTAATGATAGACAATCAGAATAAAAAAACAAAATTAAAACGAAATTCTGAAAACTGTCCACACAGGGGTATATGTAGGTGGCATGAGGGCAGGTTCAACGGGACGCTGATCAATCTCTCTCGTCGACGTCACTTCCTGTCTAGACCCAGGAACAAACGTTGAGGGTTAGGAGTGGAGGGAGCTTGGGGCTAATTGTGCTTTTCACAAGAAAAACTTCACCCCAAGTAGGGGCAATGTACGTTCCTTTTGCTCTATGACCTGTTTACCTATACCATACATTTAAAATAGTAAAAGTCAATATATTATTATTGCAGCGTTTAATAAGGAATATAATAGGGAGATTTAGCAACCACAACGCACCAACACAACACTAACGCATTCACTGGGTACTTGCGAAGTGGTGTAGTACATTATTGGGTCAGATCTTCAGAAAATGTACAATTGGCCTTCACCAATCCTCTCAAATAACCCACATTTAAGACAGAAAAAAGCTTCAAAATGCTGTTTAACATAACAGAACTGATACTTTAAATCAATGCGACACCAAATATACTCAGATATACCCAAAATTTGTCATTTTTAGCAGAATTTAGAAGAATTTACTAAATATGTAGAGCTGCCAATTGTACATTTTCTGAAAATCTGATCCTATTACTGATGTGGGAATCTGTGGAGAGGCCTAGCCTAGCCTAGAAATCCCCAAAACGGTAATAATGTACGACCACATCGCAAATAGCTAGTGGGTGCGTTAGTGCATTGTGGTTGCTAAATCTCCCGTATCTCTCAACACATGGAAGCTAGGTAGACATGTTTTTTTTTTTTTTTTTTTACGAATTCTATTCAGGTTGATATAACGGCATGTCCGTATTTAATGCCGTAATTAATGTTGTTTAAAATCCCAATTTAAATTACCAAAAACATCTGCCAGCCATTAATAGTTTATGTAAAAGGAGGGAAAGATGTGTATATACTTGACCCTGAATCTGACCTTGGATCTGAAATGAGGGAATAATTATCGAACCCAGTTGTGCCAAGCAATAGAGAAGAAAAATCATTTGTGCATATAATTTTGATATTACATACTTTCAAATGCAAAGGAAAATGTCCCTGTCATTACATCACTGTAAACTATGTACTCTGTATTCAGGTTAGTTGGGAGATTATGACACTTGATCTTTTTCTAACCGTCTTTTCTGAGCTTAGTTACGCTTACCCTGATCATAAGCTAATGTAGTCTAGATATTTCGATTAGCAATGAATAACTTTCTGGACTTTACAAACTTATTTACAACTAGAATTATCCTTCTCAATAGTCAAAGACCATACAGGAAGACCAGAAATTCCTTTCTGAAACATGGCACATCATGTTTAGGTACAAATGTTTTAAATAAAAGTGTCAGATATTTTGTAAAAAGAAACCCCTACAGATTTGGCAAAAATACTATAAAATGAGCAAATCTAGTGGCGGATTAAGCGTTCGTCACCAGGCACAAACACAAGCGTTTTTACATAAAGATGGACATTCGCAATAGCATATGACATCAAATGAATAAACCCGAATCAGTTAATCATTTTTAAAATAGCTCACCATCCTGAAAAGTCAAGGACTGCAGTTATATTGACTGTGACAATTATTATATAACTCAATCTCTACGCGCCTGTTTCTAAATCTACATTGCCTAGAAAGCAATTTAAGGAAAATGCCTAGTCTTACTACGCAGAAATATCTCCACTACCATTATAATCAATCTAATATAGCCTAAGATAAGATAATCTCCTTAAATAAACTAGGAATAGCCTAGACCCCATGTTTTCGAGATAATATGGAGGATATATATTAGCAAGGAAGTTCATATCATATGTATACATTATATGTGATGTGTCACAGAAAATGAGTCATAGGTCGAACAAAAACTGTATTTTGAGTTTGATATTTGAAAAAATGAAATTAAGTGGATTTCAACGATGTTAACGTTTATGAAATCTAAAAAGTATTTCTATATTTTATGTTTGAAAAAAAATTAGTAAAGTAACTAAATATATTACATAGGATGACCTTAGAAATGCAGGACTATATCAAATACAGTCATTTAATACATGTATCAATACGGCTTGAAACACTAGATACTCCAAATGTGAGAAAATTCTTACAAAGGGATCCGGTAAATAAAAAACTATGAAAAATATCTATTTTGCAACTTATTACTCATTTTCCTGTGACACATCGCATATTTCAATAGATTCTCTGATTAACGTTAGTATATTGTATTATTGTTAATGGTTCTTATCTGCAAATACGTGTACTGTAGAGGGGCAGGGTGAACTCATATGTGATCCGATTTAGGAAAATGAGCCATAAGTCCATATTTGAAAAGAGGAGATCAAAGTGATTCCAACGATAGTAAACACTAGGATACCTAATAAGTATTTTAAGTTTAATATTTTTAAAAAATTGTTAAAAAAAATGTTTGCAATGTTTCTGGATGGGTAATTATTATGGGTAAAGTAATAATAAAGATATATTTAATACAATGTCCCGAAATTTGTTATATGGATTCATATGACTATAAGTGCTGAACCCTAAAAAAAATCAGAACATTCCACTAAAGAGATCTTGTAAATAAACACTTTGAAAAATATCAATTTCGCGACTTGTGACTCATTTTCCTGGAATCACATCACATTTATATGGAACAATGTGAAACCAAACGCCGTGAACGCCCTCTGTACAGAACTAATTGAACCGAAGGTGCGCTAGAAACAACTGCAGAGGAAAATTAATGAAATGTACATGAAATGAACTTCATCTCAAATGGTATCTTGTTTCATCACTTCGGTGTTATACCAAGCTGAAACAGACTCGTAACAACTCTAATCTTTGCTTCTGAAATCATAGAACACTCTTAGAAAAATGGTTCGTTGAGTTTCGTAAACGAACCTGGACTTCTGAAAAAGATTGAATCATATATTTTTGCCAACAGGCATCCCTTTTCCTAGACGTTTGATACCAAAACTTGAAAATTGTTGCAGCGGAAATTTAAGAAGAATGAACAAGAAAGCAGTGAAATGGGTCAGATTTTCAGAAAGTGTACAATTGGCAGCTCTACACAATTAGTAACTTCTGCTAAATTAGGCTGCAATTAGGTCAATATTGCGTAAATTCGAGTATATTTGTCATTGCATTGATTATAGCAATCTGTTTGGTTAGGTGGAACTGTATTTTGAACTTTATTTTCGTCTGAAATTTGGGGTTATTTGAGAAAATTGGTGAAGTTGAATTGTACATTTTCTGAAAATCTGACCCAATTGATCCCCGAGAAAACACCACGCGACCGTTTTCTTAAGAGTGTGTTCAGTCATTCGCGAAACAAATCATGGATTATAGACTAAATAAAAAAACAATTTAGAATATATACAGACATATTTCTCATACTGCTTAAATTAAATGCATGTTTCTCTTCCAAGTCTAGACGTATTTTATATGCAATGAAAAGCAGGTGTCCAGAATTATCCCCAAGCGGCGAATCTTTTGACTAATTTTACAAAGGAAAATACTATATACTGCTATAGAACAAGCTGCTGAAAGCGTAAGCTATGACTGTGTGTACACTACTATTCTTAACAGCTTTATCCAATATAACAATTGTTCATATGAAGCAAATGAATCTAATGATTGTTTCTCTCGGTCTAGTATAGCCAGAAATATTTCAACAGTCTAATACAATGGAATATTTCTGTGACAATTCTACGATCACAAAGCTTCGGGTGCTTGTGTGTTGTTAGACGAATTTGAGTGATTTTTTTCAGAAAAATATACTTTGTACAATAAATGTGAGCGTTAGAACACATCCACATGTCAAAGTCCTCAAAGATCTAATAGTTCTTAGAGTGTATAATGCATGTTGATCACCTGAACACGCCATATATAGGGACCCGGCATGGATGGGCCTTTAATAGAAAGCTTATCGTATTACACAAATTTACCTGCTCAGCCCTATTCATTGGGCTCAATGTACTGAGCTGCTCTCCCCAGAACACAACACAAAGGTTGCGTGCTGACCAGCGATAGTTCTATTACCAACCCCTCTCACTCACTGCTTCATATGAACCCTTGTGTCTCTCCCCTTGAAGTAAATAATTCTATACCTTGCTCTTATGCTGGGTTCTGACACTCACAAATTACACACTGGGTGCTTGATGGATAGTCTTATAATGCCATCTTATTACTGATAAAACCTCTCACACACAAAATGGACCATATAAAATACTCAATCTAAACTTGGAATTTAAACGAAACTGAAGATTTTAATCAATTATTTACAATTCAAATCCTCATGAGATACATTGTGAGCTTGTTAACTTTTCGGATTAATCTTTAAAAATAAAAAAACTTTTCGGATTAAATATTTTGATAGTTTTTAACGGGGAATGACTCGCAGTAATCGGTCTAAATGTAATGGAAAGTAATTAATTAGAGATAAATTTCTATCGTACATATGTTTTCAAGATATCCAGACATTACTTTTCAATCCATGCTTTTTAATCCGCTTTTCCTCACTTAGTAACTTTAATAGCCAGGAGCGAGAACGCCTACCTCCACTTCTATAATATATAATTAATGGAATTTTATTTCTTGAATTTTGTTTTTCATTTTACCGAGACTATTTCACCTCACTGGGGGTCTTTCACTAGTACTAGAATACTTCAAGTATGGGGAATGCTTTCGGCGGTACATCCCTTATTGAAATAATCATATAAATGGCTAAATCCCTCGCAGTCAAATGGGATTAACATAATCTTTCCATAATAAGTTTCTATGAGTGATAAGAACAATACGCTACATCCAAAATAGGATGATTAAACCTCTTAAATAATGTTTTTTTGTAAACTTTTATCCGGATGTATGACTTAAATCTGTCTTATAACCCCTTTTCTAGGATTGAACCCTATCACACTTGTGAAATTCTCGTGAAATAAAAATCGGTTTTAAGAAATGTGATTCGAGAGGGTCATCGCCAGCATGGTAACATATATGTAGCTCAAGCCAATGGAGAAACAAGTTTCTTCACAAATTTCATACCATACGGTATCATCTTAAATCAAGGTAATTCTATCGTAAGATCTCTGCATCTTACTTTATTTTATCTCATTTTATCTCATTTTATCTCATTTTATCTCATTTTATCTCATTTTATTAACTGTATAAACTGCATCTACATTAATAGTTAACTCTGCCTTGAGAGAGATGGTAACGTCTGGGAGAACTGGATCTGATCTAGAAGTATGTATACCTATTTGTCTGTATTTGTCTATTTTCGTAACTTCATAATGTACTGTGTGTTGGGTAAATAAAGTAGTATTTTATCTTATCTTATCTTCATTTATAATATTGAAATAACAACGCCACAATACGTCCACGGTGGACAACACCTATCTTCATGTGAATGTTTAAATAGTATATAGGCCTCATATAATGAGCGTCTATAATTAACTGACGGTGCTAAGTATCATAAGAAGTGATATTAGTCGGTTTTTATATTATTCTCTGTTTTATAAGTTGCTTTATAACGTAAAAATGTGTTTTATAACTTTAGCTTGTTCTTGTTCTATGTGTCTTTAGCCAGTCTCTCTGTTAGTATAGATGTCTTTTCTATTATGAGGTGGCGGCTGGAAGACCTGGATTTTACCCAGAAGCCTGGTCACCTATTTGTCTAACTTTCATACCTGTACTGGTATAACCTCAGACAAATAAAGTATTTTTCAGTTCATTTTTTTTTTTCAAATAAATAAATAATAATAAAAAAATAACCTCACAATATATCTCATGTAACTGAAGCAAGAAATACAAGAACATGTCTACTTACCATGTCTTTATCGTTGAAAGAACTCAAGCTGATGACGTAAATATCAACGAAGACGATTGTGCTCTCATCTACAGTGAAATAAATTTGGTTCACAGAATCGTGTTAATTATGCTGTTGATTATGCTCCAGTTTGGCACAGATAGATCACAGAAAGAGGCAGAGAATAGAAAAGGAAACAGAGAGAAGAAGGGGAGAAGAAAGGTAGCAGAAGAGCGAATGATGGAGAGAACGAGGGATGGACGACTAGAAAGCGAGCTAAGAATGAATGAAGGGTACGACATGTAAAAGATTAATACAACAACGTGAAGTGTCAACCACTAAACATCATGATCATTTTCTATTCCTCCAGAATGTCAGTACAGGACATGATGCGATTCCATGCTTGTTTTAATTAAGTTCTTGTTATTAAAGAAGAAGAGCGGTTACTTATTAATCTTAACATGATAAACCTCACGTTGGACCTATAGATCTCTACCGGCGATCTCTGTCATCGTTATTATTAATTATGGATAGGGCGTTTTGTATTAAAACCTTTCGTTAGGCCTGTTACCTGGGAGGTGGGCATGCATTCACTCAGTGTTATTCGTTGATTCAAATGTGTTGTTCTCTGTTGATATGGAAAGTGCTCCGTGATTTAAATAGATTTTCAAGTGTCCTTTGTGGGGAGTGAGGAATATAGGGGAAAGGTTTATTTCATCTACTGCAATCAATCATACAATTATTGATTTATAAATAAATCTGGTTTGTATAAGAATAATAATAAGAATTCCTTTAGTCATTAAATAATAATTTGCGATAAAACACAATAATAATTTCGTGTTTGAAATTCGAGTCGAAAATTTATAAATTCGAGGTGAAATCATGGCGAAATGAATAAATTTCTGCAAACTGAACAATATGTCTTTGTATATTAGTCCTAAAGTTATCCATTCCTTCGACACAACATATTTTACTCCTGGAGTAATTAAGTGATTCCCACTGCTAAAAAGCTACTGAACAAAGGAGCGATAAAACTCGTTACTTCCGAGGCAAACGTAATGATAAATAGTAACTTATCAAATAACGATTCTCTCTAGAGCTCTTGATTGAGTTCCCTGCTCGTTTGGGAATTGTTTATCAATAGATATGGTACACACAGCCAATAAAAATATCCCATCCATCATTAATTTGAAGGTGGAACTGGAAATTTCCCAGATATATGGTGGGCGGTCGAAGATGGATTGGTTTTCTTTAGTTGGAAGAATACCTAGAGAAATGGCACCTAGCTCCAACCCACACCACCTGATCCCGTATTTACATCGCATGAAATGTCAACGAGCTAGCAGCAATGGTCGGTAATGTATCACCTAGAGACGACGTCAAGTAGTGACAAAAAAAGGAATGTATTTAACACTTAATCTATTAAAATCCTTGGATTTGTGGGCATGGAGACATTTCATTTTGGTAGTAAAAGGTGAGGGTATTGTTGGAACATAGATAGTTCTAAATGCATAGGTCTGGTTCTGTATGTTCTACTAGTTTGACAAACTTTCCTTTCCAGTTAATTACCCCTAAGGCGACAGGTCTGTAATGTGGAATGCTGTGCAGGCCTTTGAGACAGGTTTGAATGTTGAGCGGTGGCTTCCGCCTGTGGCTTCTCGCCTGGCTTCATTTCAGATGGCTTCTCACGAGCAACACCAGCACAGACCACCAGGCCTATACATGGGTCAGAATTTCAGGAAATGTACAATTCAACTTCGCCAATCTCAAATAACCCAAATTTTAGACAAAAAATAAGTTCAAAATACAGTTCAACCTAACCAAACAGATTGCTAGAATCAGTGCAATGCCGAATATAGCCAAATTTACCCAGTATTGGCCAAATTGCAGCTTATTTTAGCAGAATTTACTAAATGTGTACCGCTGCCAATTGTAAATTTTCTGAAAATCTGACCCACATAATAAGCAGTGCCTAATCGGAAGGGGGGACTGAAGGAATAATGACCATTGCCTCTTCACACATATTACTTATGTTAAATATGCCAGTCCTATAACTAATAGATATACTTAAACCCATTATCCACTATGGCGATATGATAAGCGATGAACATGTGACATATATTGCCCACTAACAACAGTTCATTTCATGTTTGCAATTTAAACGCAAATGGGGGAGTGTCAGATGTGTTGCCACATTCTCTGGGAACTGTTGTTTCTGTATGGATATTTGTTGCAACAAATTAGTGGGCAACAACAACAGTTGTCGGCGCCGTTTTTCTCTCTATTGGAGTCGCCCCAAAAGTGGCTTTTACAAGTATGATGTCAAAGCTGTTGAATCAAAGCAAATGTATGATTTGTATTCAGTTTGAGTCATCAAACAGATCTAACATCTTTGTCAAACATTACAAACCTAAGTTCCATGGTATGCATGGTGTTTTATCTACACTGCTTCATCGGCAATAGTTCACCTCAGTTCCACGAGGAATTATAAGAGATGAGATCAGGCTTTAAAAGGTGGCAGGTGCCCCGTTAGCCTCCATATTACCGCTGCCCCACCTGTTGATGGTATGTTGGAAGCTGGGGGATTAGCGCAACAGCACCAAAGGGAGAGATTACCAATGCTAACGGTTAAGGCGGGAATCTTTGTGAACAATATTTGTCATTGGGATTTCTCTGACACGTGAAGACACAGCTGTGCAACCCTGGAGGGAGAGATGTTCCTTTAAGTATATAGGTCAGATTTTCAGAAAATGTATACAATTGGCAGCTGTACCCATTTAGGAAATTCTCCTAAATTAAGCTGAAAACTGAAGAGTACCGGGTATATCTGAGTATATTTGGGATCGCACTGATTTAAAGTATCAGTTCTGTTATGTTAAACTGTATTTTGAAGCACATTTTTGTCTTAAATGTGGGTTATTTGAGAGGATTGGTGAAGGTGAATTGTACATTTTCTGAAAATCTGGCCCATATGTGCAGATAAATGGGTGGCAAGCCTCTGTCTCTATTGGCCGTGATCTTGGTACTTTACATGACACCTATCTGTATACACAGGTGTATTCATGTCATCTCATAAGGAGGATATATCTAATGGATTTAATCTAATAGCAGGGACCAGCTAATCAGGTTTCTAAGTGATTTACCTATTGCGATTTGGATCGCTTCTGTACAGTACATATAAGGGTGAAACCGTGAGAAAATGTACCGTTCACCTTTATCAATCCTCTCAAATAACTCAAATTTGAAACAGATTTCAAATTTGGGGTATTTGAGACATGAATGAGGTTTGAAATATAATTCAAGATTACCAAACAGATTTCCTGAATCAACGTGATCCAAAATGTACTCATATACATATATAGTATTTATCATTTTCCAGACTAATTTAGCGATATTTACTAAATGTGAAGAGCTGCCGATTGCACATTTATGGCGATCCGACCCACAAGTATAGCATATGCATGAGGGAATCCCCTAGCATTATCTCTCAATATCACCTCCATAAATCACAGATCTGAATCAGCTATGAATAAACTTAGATTAAAATATCTGATCTCTTGATTTTCATCAGCAATATCGTCTGTTACAGATTCAATACAGGTTCAGCAACGCAATTAATTAGTCTGCGAGGATGTGTCATATGGCTGGCATTGTATCTGTTATCGGAGGGATACTATATCTGAGGTGTTATTGGATTGACTATCTCCACGAGTGACTCGGGAACCGCTCATTAACAGTGTTTGGATAGAGGAAGTATCATTGACGTCTCGCAATGACAGGGGGGAGGGAGGGAGGGGTGGGAGGCAAATTGATACTAAATGCTTTAGATAAGGGGGACAAGGGTTTACTCATCGATCAGTCTCGAATGACTGGTGTGCTATGTGTTGTCTTCTTTTATTTTGTTTTTGTTTTGTACAGTGAAGCAATACGATATGCAGAACTTGGGGTTTGAACCCAGTACCCAGGGAACCCATGGATTTGACGCCAGTGAAATTCCCTAAAGCTCCACACTGAAGTCTGCTATTTTTAGTATCAGATGTTAATACAAAAATGTACAATTCCTGCTTCCCTTACTAAGAACCGTTTACATCTTAATCATTTGGCAAGGCTTTAAATGTAATCAATATTTTGCTGCGGTTATATATATTTATACAAGAATTTCAAGTTGAATCTCCTAAATATCAATATGGACTTAAATAAGGTCAACCTGGGAAGATGCTCCACAGTTTTGGTTAAATGACTTTTAGATGGGTCAGAAAAGAAGGGAACAAAAAGTAGAAAATCTTTTTGATCGGTTTTAACGGAGAGAGCAGTTTTAAGAGAGATGGCAAACCCTTCACATTGAGCAGTTCAGTGTTTAACTGTAGCTTTAAGTGAGATGGCAAACCCTTCACATTGAGCTGTTCAGTGTTTAAGTGAAAGTCCATCTTTTGGTCCTGGGTAAGACCATAAAGTGCCTTTCTGTCTCTTTCTCTATCTCTCTCTCTCCCTTTTTCTCTATCTCTATTTCCTGGGTATGATCATAAACTGCCTCCTTCTCAGCTCTCCCGCCCTTGATATAACCATCTTAAATGTGTTGATAAGGGCGTAAAGCAACTAATCTCACTCACCCACTTTAAGAGAAATGGCAAACCCTTCACATTGAGCAGCTCTGAGTGGTATATGGCTGTGTGTGTGTGCAGTGGGAGGAGTTGCTCCAGTGTTATGGTGCTATAGACAGCTACTGAGCTGCTCATTAATACAACTCTGACAAGCAGCATTTATCTTCTACTGGAGAGGATTCACGCCAGGGACTGGATTAGTTTATCACTAGACCCTTGATATAGGGCTTCCTGCCCCACCTCTTCTACCCCTCCCCCCAGCCCCCCACCATTCTCTACCCCTGCTCCACCTCTTCTACCCCTCCCCCCAGCCCCCCACCATTCTCTACCCCTGCCCCACCTCTTCTACCCCTCCCCCCAGCCCCCCACCATTCTCTACCCCTGCTCCACCTCTTCTACCCCTCCCCCCAGCCCCCCACCATTCTCTACACCTGCCCCACCTCTTCTACCCCTCCCCCCAGCCCCCCACCATTCTCTACCCCTTCCACAGCCCCCTGCCCCAGCCCCCCACCACTCTCTACCCCTGCCCCACCTCTTCTACCCCTCCAACAGCCCCCCGCCACTCTCTACCCCTGCCCCTTCAGTCCTCTTGGTTAAATGATGAGTAAATTAAGTAATAGTTCATGTCAAGAAGGAAAGATCGATTAGATAAATCCGCCTCCCCTAGGATTCAATGATCATCCCCTACCTAAGATAAGTAATAGTTTGTTTGTTGCAATAGCTGAAAATGCAGCTTTTAACTGATAAAGGCCCATGTACATTGCCACAGCCAGCTATTGTAGTGTTTGCCATACATCGCTCGGACACCTAGAGTACTTCAGGCGGCCGCGATAATGGACATTGGGCTTTAAACTATGGAAATAAAGTGTAGAAGCCTTTGCTGGCTGCACATCGTGAGGTTTGATAACCTGATTATGAGGCTATCAAATGGGCTTCCCTAACAGCTCACCCGAGTGACTCAGGCTAACGTGAGTGGCTTCTTAAAACACAAGGGTCAGATTTTCAGAAAATGTACAATTCACTTTCACAAATTCTCTGAAATAACCTAAATTTAGACGAAAATAAAGTTCAAAATACAGTTCAACCCAACCAAACAGGTTGCTAGAATCAATGCAATGCCGAATATACTGGAATTTACCTGGCATTGACCAAATTGCAGCCTTATTTAGCAGAATTTACTAAATGTGTACAGCTGCCAATTGTACATTTTCTGTTGACCTAACCCACTATATGCTTGGCGGACGTGAATCGCTTGATGAACCCTCAAATCTACCCATATAAGTGTATTAATCTCTCCATAAACTGGAAACATGCATGTCATCCATCATTCTGTCAAGGGTTCACCCACTTACTCCAGTGCTTCTTGTGCTATTTTTATGCTCGTATCACTTCATGGATTAATTGGATCAATCCGGGTTGCCTAATGATGACATAACGGGTGAGATTTTCAGAAAATGTACAATTCAACTTCACCAATCTTCTCAAATAACCCACATTTCAGACAGAAATAAGGTTCAAAATGCAGTTCAACCTTACCACACAGATTGCTAGAAACAATGCAATGTCAAATATACTCGAATTCACCTAGTATTGATCAAATTGCAGCCTAATTTAGCAGAATTTATCAAATGTGTACAGCTGCCAATTGTACATTTTCTGAAAATCTGACCCTATTAATACTTGGCGACAGGGATGTTATCTCTGGAAATCAGATGACATGCAATTCGACCCCGTTAACATCAGGGGTTTGACAATTGATCTTCAGGCATCCAGGGTCATTGTCAGCCACGACCTTGACCTTGGTCGGGAATAATTTTTTTTGGTCTCAAGCATCACCAGGATGGTGGGCGCACACAAAAGTTGTTTATTTGCATGAAAAACAAGTTTGCAATCATCGCAATTCCCGAAATAATGTTCTCTCAAATTCAATCCAAATCAATGCCTAGCCCTGCAGCGGACCTCCCCGTTTCGATAGAAGCTAATTTAAAAATCCATTTAAAGGTTTGTCCTATCGACAATTCATTAATTCCTTTTTATTTTATGCGAAGCCACTCTTGCCAAAACATCTCGCAAAGGGCCTTTCACTTTAAATGTCGCAGTTACAAATATCGCTGGGTTAAAAGCGAATATTCAGCAAAATGATCAAGAATATCAATATGATATTTCTGCCTTTATGTAACCGAATTCCCTATTCATATACTTCCCTACTTGTTATCTTTATTGTTTTTAATTCTCAAAATCGCCTCAACAATGAGATAAAACTCTTATCAAGGTATCTTGGTAGGGTTCGGGGGCTAAGGGAACTATCAGATCGGTGTGGGTAGCCATCCCATAATCCCTCATCTGCATTTGGCTCCCTCTGGTGGTCACAATTAAAGTTATCAGTAGCCCACCAGGTTGGGCACCCGGATGCAGAAAAGTGATAAATATCTGTCTCTTTTTGTACTCTCCAAATTTCCTTGACTCTGGTCAATTACTTTGGGCTTTTGGTCTCTTTAGAGAAAGCAATCTCCTTAAGGATTCCAGGTTTGAATCCTTTACACCAGTTAAAACCCTTTTAATGAATCTTGAACACTTTTTATGAGGCAACTTCTGACCCCCGATTTTATTCTTAAGGGTCCTGAGCCTCTCCTACGTATATATGGGTGGAATCGCCAGAACATGTACAATTCGCTTTCACCAATCTTCTCACATAACCCGAATTTAAGACAATAATCAGGTTCAGAATTCAGCTCAACATAACCTAACAGATTGTTTGAACCAAGGCAATGCTATACTCAGGTATACTTAGTGTTGGCGATTCTTCGGTCTAATTTAGCAGAATGTACTAAATGTGTTGATCTGCCAATTGTGCATTTTCTGAAACTCTGACCCACATATGAACATCTCCGAAAGAGCCACAATCAAGAGTGTTCCAAAGCTTTTAAGTTTGCATCTTTCCCCCATGATCTCTGTCTATAGGCTCTGCTTGTGCAGTATGTAAATGTGATCATATGTGATGTGTTCCAGTAAAATGAGTCACAAGTCGCGAAATTGATATTTTTCAAAGTGTCTTTTCAACAGGATCTATTTATTGAAATATTCCGATTTTTAGTCGGTTTAGCACTTATATTCATTTGAGTCATTGTAACAAATTTCGGGACACTGTATTACATCTATCCATGCGTTTTGAAGGCCTTCCTATGGAGTATATTTAGTTACTTTACTGGTAATTACCCATCCAGAAACATTGCAAACTTTTTTTTAAAAAATAAAAATATCAACAATATAGAAATACTTATTAGATGTCCTAGTGTTTACTATCATTGGGATCAGCTTGATCTCCTCTCTTCAAATATGGTGATATCTCTAAATCCACATTTAAAAAAAAAAAAAAAAAAAAAAATCAAAACAAAAATCCACATTTTGCTACTTGTGACTCACTTTCCTACGGATCACATACAGGCTAACACGCTTGAATCCGCAATCGAATACAAACTATACCTTCAGGAGTTTCTCTTTGTATACAAAAAGCTACGGTTGTAAGGCCGTATACGGAGGTATATTGGCCCCAGGCTGCGATACAATTGCCTGATGCGAGCCGGAGCAGTCATGTATTTAGATTGGCCGGCAGGGATTTATTTGCACCACAAGTAGTATAGGGAGATGGGAGTTGTGCCCAGGACCTGCTCCCTCGGCTTGAACACATACATATGTGATAGTTATGAATCCTGCGAAATCCGTGATGAATGGAGGTCGTTGAACCTCTTCCTCCTGTTTCTTCTTTACTGCCCTTCTGTTTCCCTTTCCTATTGTGGCTTTCATTCCAGTCGCCGTGTCAATACCCCCTGCAAAGCTGCCTCCTCTCTCCCCAAACCATATTTTTTCCTGTAAGATTATTCATAGCATAAGGTAGTGGATAAAGACCTTAATCACAGCTTCCTATGTCGGTATATACATGTATTATATATAATATGATATATTATCTAGCCACAGTGGGAGATGTTCCATCTGAGATGAAATTACTTTTTCCACCTAAAAGTAATCCAGAGATGAGGAGAGATGTTTGGCAGTCACTAGCTGGTATTACAAACTCGCCGGTTTGATTGTCCATTCCTCCTCATATTTTTTCATCTCAATGCTGGTACCAGTTCGTGCCAGGGCCCCATTGTTGGAGCAGTAGTCATCTATGTTGCTTAGTATTTTCTTTGATCCTTCTCTAGCCGACAACCCAATCATTTCATGTGATCATCAAATATTAACGGCCTTCTACCAGGCCCGGAACTGCGTACACACGGCGTCGCATATTGTCTCTATGTGACAACATTGGCTATGATGCCGTCCCTCAAAATATCTTCCTTAAAATGTGGATCTAAGAATCTCAATGGTAAAAAAGTAAAGGGATTACAATACTTGTTCCAGGGGTTTCTGAATTGGTGCAAATTTATGGTGTTTTTTTTCACCATTTCAATATGAACCTATTCTGTTATGGAGGATAATATGTATGATTTGCAATTGGTTTAAGTTCTTAAAATGACTTTCTCCAAATTGAAATTCGAATGTAATAGGTAATCATTAATTCCAGGTCCAAAGTGGTATATTTCAGTGGTGGATGCTGGTAGAGTGGTTTAATTCACTTAAAGGTATATCACCTTCTTCACCAAATGAAAGAAAACAGTTTCTATGGTCGAAGGGATCTTTGAGTATATCATATGAGTCAATTATAAGATCATGGAATACCATGTATCAAACTTAAAATATAGAAATACTTATTAGGTGTCCTTCCTATCATTGAAAGCCCCTTGATCGCATCTTTTCAAATATAATATCTCAAATATATCATTTTTGTGCCTTGTGACTCCTTTTGCTGAAACACATCACATTTCCTCACTGCCTCCACCGCCGTTGCCTTGGCAATTGATGGATGAGGGCTTCATTAAACCCGAAGTATTTATAAGTAGTAAACAGCAGTACAATTAAATCTAGACCTCGAGTGAAGAGAGAAAGGGTTTTCATTGAAGGAATTAATCAAGTTATACCCAAACTACGGCGACAGCGAAGAAACAGAATTACGAAGATATTTCTTACTGCTTTTGAACCAATATAAATGTTAAATTGGATCAGCAAACATGGCTGGAAAGCTTTCTATGGGAAGCGTGCAGTTCCCTAATCAATCGTGTTGCATTTGGTCTCCTTCAAACCCGATAGGAACCCATACTTTTCTTCGCATTGGCATTAATAGGATGGGGGATTTTTGAAAAGTGACTTGCAATCTGGTAAAATTCAAATATATTCGCCCCAGTATAAAGACTTATTTGTGAATTATGTAGTATTGGAAAACTTCTCGTATTCTTCTAAATATTCAATTTAATTCTAATACAACCATAAACAAATTGTCCACCAACACCCATTTCTTTCTAAAGCCGATGAAAACAACTTGGGAGACATCTGATTCAGATAATCTACACTCCGTGTCCCCATCGTAAGTGTATAGTTCTATTTGTTTCTCTTGCTCCGACAATCATCCCCCAATCACACCCGGATATTGGCCGGAACCACCACACCATTGCACCCGATATTTAGACAATACGTGACATCTCTGATCTCAGACAGGTTTTTATTTCAATCTGCGACGACGCGGGAGACAATGCCTTGTGTTGCCCGCAGTCCTAGAGGCACCTCAATCTCGGGATGAAGATTTTAGACCAGCTCACGATCTCCCAGTGGGATAGCGTCAGCAGTCGCCTCCACAACACTGACAAATTGGACTGGAAAGACCTCCATACAAACCTCTAGCCGCCTAATATAGTGGGACAAGGCAGGCGTGTGGTGTCCTCAAATCCAGAGATACCTGGGTGCCCGTCAGCAAGGTGTCGGACACAATAGTTATAATTAGATGGATATAACTAAGCCAGGTTCCTTAAGCCAGCTTGATGAAGCTCAAGATGCTGGGGTATGGAGGTGGATCGCCAAGCAATGGGGGGATTCGGATCACACAATGGGGCCAACTGTTGATCGTTGTCCATGTTCTGACAAAGCCGAATCAGGATCTTGTGAGCGCGATGGCTTACTATCTGTCCTTGGACAGCATTAAGTTATATAAGGGTCAGATTTTCAGAAAATGTACAATTGGCAGCTGTACACATTTAGTAAATTCTGCTAAATTAGACTACAATTTGGCCAATACTAGGTAAATCCGAGTATATTCAGCATTGCATTGATTCTAGCAATCTGTTGGTTAGGTTGAACTGTATTTTGAACTTTTTTTTCGTCTGAAATTTGGGTTATTTGAGAAGATTGGCGGAGTTGAATTGTACATTTTCTGAAAATCTTACCCCTAAATAGAACATGGTGTTTCTGCGCCGGCAATCAGTTCGATTGCTTCTTCCCATATATCCAGGATATACTTGGGATAAACTATTATAATTGTCAGGTACGTGAGTTGTACGTGTGAACACTAAAGGGTATTTATGTCTGTAGAGAGATACCCTTAGGGCTAAATCTTCCATTATTAGTTCTATCGAGTTTTGTGCCTTGTGTACTGTATCTATGTTTCTAGGCACCTGAAAATCCAATTCAAAAGCCCAAATTGGGAATAAATTTGCCCAAATTGGGAATATATTTGGCTATGAGGACCTTTTCTTGACTGCAGAAAAACCTAGTCCTGAGTTGGACAGGGTGAGGATGACAGAAACAGTTTTCCCCACACCACTAACGTTAACCTTTGCATTTCATGGTGATACCCCAAGTAATCTTTGTATGAAACAATGTTTGATAATAAAAATATTAGTTCTTTCTCCCTGCCCCGGATACAATTCAATGGAATCCATATATTCGATCTTTTGAGAAATGTTCTCCAAACCTAAAAGAATGTGGAACTGTGGTTTCCTTTTCAAATCCTTCCAATTTCACATAAATTATAATGTTATTTGCAATATACCAATATCAAAGAACCAGATAAACAGTAGGACTATTCAACTTCAAGACAATGCAGAATAAAGTGATTCATACAGATATAAAATGTGATCCGTTTCAGGGAAATGAGTCATAAGTCGCAAAATATGGATTTTGAGATATCACCATATTTGAAAAGATGAAATTATACCGATTCCAATGATAGTAAGCACTAGGACACCTAATAAGTATCTCTATATTTTAAGTTTGATATTTTCATTTTTGAAAAAAATAGTTTGCAATGTTTCTGGATGGGTGATTACCAGAAAAGTAACTAATTATACTCCATACAGAGGCCTTCAAAACGCAGTGATATATTTAGTACAATGTCCTGAAATTTTTTGCATGGATTCATATGACTATAAGGGCTAGACCCTCTACAAATAGGAACATTTCAACAAAGAGATCTTGTGAATAACCCCCTTTTAAAAATATGAACTTTGCGACTTGTGACTCATTTTCCTGAAACACATCACAAATTATGATTGATTGCACGTAGACGTATAACTTGGATGCATCTCATAGTATAAGTATAGGGCATGGACAATAGCTAGGGTCCAGAGTAGCTGAGGGGAAATATTAACGCATTCACAGGCATGGGGTGGTGTATGATTTGATATCAGCTCTATTAAAAACATTTAATGATTAAAGGTGACGTGCAGGAGGATTTATTTAAGTATATATAATCGGTAGGAGGAACAAGGGGAGTTATAATGTTAAGGGCCTAGAGGTTAGAGGACAAAACTATATGGGGGCAGTACCTACCAAACAGATACGGAAAAGGATGTATATGTAAATGCCTAGATTATCTGCCAAGGCAGCCAGCCTATAGGTGGAGAAGGAGCACGTGGTCGATTTAGACCACGCCCACTTGGTAAACATGCGCAGTGAAGTGAAGCAGCCGGAGTGGGAGGAGTTATATGGAGGAAATAATGAATAATGTTGACACTTACGTTCCCTACCTTGATCTATACCCGGTCTCATATGCTTGTCGTAGTCTTTGCGGTTGAGAAGTTCCTCGATCACTTTCGTGATTGAGCTTTTGTTACTGTAAAGATAAACAAGAGAGAGTTTAACATCAAAGGGTCAGAGTGTCATGCAGATGGTTTAACATTCTCACGCAAGTTAATCGAGCGTGAGTTCAGTTTAAAATGATCATTCAAATTCGTCAATTTCCGCCTTCTCAAGTGAAAATCATTGCCGTGGGCTCTTGCGTCTAGATGACGTCAATTGCGTCCTATTGACCTGAAAGTAATTGGGCGATATAAGAGGCTTTTTACCAACACCCACGCTTGGAGTTGGGCAGACGACAATCGTCTTCCTTCCGGTCTTGGCAAACAGTTACTGACCGTTACAGCCTGAGGCATTGGTGTCCAGAAAGGAGAGAGTTGTTACTGAGGTTTTTAGTGAAGCATTTAATAGTCGAGATTTCTTTATTCTATTCGTTCATAGTCAAAATTCTGCCTAGCACTTCATTTCCAGTCTAGGTACAAAGTTGAGAGAGTCCCTTCAAACGAAGGGAGAGTATCTCGCCTCAAACTGCAAAGTGCCGTTATAATATCATTAAGACCACAAAATATCATTATATTCCCATTAAAACGCCGAGTCCTAGGCCAGGAAACTGATTAGTGAAGTAGCCTGACATACCATTCTTATCTGATCAGAGGGTTTGGGCCTAGAGTGTTACCTGAAGAAGCTATGAAATAGAAACTATCAGTCTGTATGGCCAACATAGACACATTCTGACCACTGCCAAAACTTGGAAGACATATATTTTCCACCCTTTGTCAAGGATATGTATGATGGATTTGAAAACAAAAACATTACTGGGGATATTTTTATCAGGTTCTTTGCACAGAATATCAATTTGATGACTAGCGGCATCATGGCTGGTTGACCTCAAGCGGTTTTCTCCCTTCCCCTGTACGGGCCAGATCATTAGAAGGTGTACAATAGGCAGCTCTACAGACTTATAGCTGCTAAATAAGCCTGACAAATGACAGATGCTAGGTATATAGGAATATAGGCTCATAGGAAGTAATTTCCACCACATCATATCAACTTTGCTACCTAGACCTATCTTAGAAATTAGATATTGACCAACATTTGTACATCAGATATTTAAAGAACATGTCCAACATAATATTAGACTCCAACTGTACAACTTAAAGACCTCCTGGTAGAGCTGCACTGTTTGCAGAAAGTCGATCCTTTTCCCAACATAAAAGAGCAAAGAAATATAACTGTATTAATCAAGAAATATAAGATTATTACCATTATTATTATACCTGAGTATATTTGGTATTGCGTTGATTCAAACAATCTGTTCAGATATGTTGAACTGTATTTTGAACCTCCCTTTTGTCTTAAAAATTCGTGATTTTTGAGATGCTTGTCGAATTGTACATTATTTGACGACTTGACTCTAATGTGTGAATTGGAGGTAATTTCTTAGCGAGGTATCAGTGCGGCAGGAGCCGGTAGGAGACAATACTGACGTCTGTGAAGTGAGGCAATGTACTGGAAGCCTTATACATATAACCACAAGTAAGGCTGAAGCAACCTTGACCCTTCACCTTCTTTCTCACATATATGTCTCCATGCGCTAAATATAGCCAATAGGGCAGTTGTATGTGCCACTGTTCATGACTTTATGTTGGTACATGCTGCATCAGATGTGAAGTTAATCCGTCCCGTGGAACGCATTCACTTCAAATCTGATGTGAGTCAGATTTTAAGAAAATGTACAATTCACCATCACCAATCCCCTCAAATAAGCCAAATTTAAGACGAAAATCAGGTTCAAAATACAGTTCAACATAACCAGACAGATTTATTGAATGGATACAATACAGAATACACTCAGATATACCTAGTATTTATCAATTCTCAATCTAATTTAGCAGAATTTGATAGATGTGTAGAAATATAGATTGTGCATTTTCTGAAAATCTGACCCATGTACTAAAGCTGGGATTCCACTGCACCGCTCCTATCTGGGCTTATTGGTTCGCTATTGGTTCACTTCTACACAGTGTGCTTTTCATTCGCTTTTCATCCACTTTTATATGTGCACAATTGATGGTAATTCCATTGGTTTTGCTCTCAGTGTGCTATGGTTGTGCTCACTAAAAGAGGCAGAATGTATGTCCCGTGGTTGTGCTCAAACCAAACATGTCAGATTTAAGCGTAACATCCTGTGTGCTCCCAAAGAAGTGCAAACATTGAATTTTTAAAGCAGATACATGATGAATAAATTAATTCCATTGGACCTCTATGTATGCTTTTCATGCCAGTCTCAAAATAACAGAGCGAACCATTAGTGTACCTAAAGAGTGGCCCAGTGGAATCGCATCTTTAAATGACCACCACTTGTATGGGGAAAAGGTAGAATATGTTCATGAATATGCTTGCTAGTGCTGAACTATGTGGTCCATATAAATGACGGGAATTATGCAGAATTGGATCCTAATTTTATATAAAACTTTTCAGTTTACATTTGATAAATAGTCTTTGCTGAACATTTTAAGAGATTTTACTGTGGCATACAACTCCCAATTCCATGCGAGTCAATATTCCAAATGGCGTACATACAAGTCCTCTATTGCGGAATTCATTACGTACACATAAAAGGAGGAGAATCAGTGACAGACTTCTTATGCCACTATGGAAGATGACCATTGAAACTGGAGCAACCATTTTCTATGCAGATTTTGTTTAACAGATAAAAGCCAAATCACAAAAGGTGATTTGTTCTGTATTGGATAAAAAATGATTACGATAAATAATAATGATTGTCCTCATCTCATCTTTATCTCAGTCATTGGGGAAAGAAATCATCAGAACCACAAACAAAACTTCATACTCAAAATTCAGCAAATATTAGAAATAAAAATAGTCATAAAATGTGTTGTTGTTTAATTCCAGCGGAAAGATGGAGTTAGTGATGACTGGAAAAGCTAGGTTTTCGCCTAAACATGCCTTCCTAAAAATAATTAGGGAAATATGGCGGTGATATGGGGATTCCAATTACCCTGTTAATCACTGCCGCATCGTTTGCTTTATTTAAGTTGTAATACCAGCGGGGGATTTAGTCCCAATTTATTGAGTTTGGATCTAATCAGATTTCTAGAAACCACAATTATTCCTCCATACTATTAGATGGTGATTAGAAATTTGTATTAGAAATTCCAACTTTGAATCCAATTATGTGCGCTACATGTCAATAATTGCCGTGGGGTGCGGGATCACATTGCTGTTCCCTCGCGCCGCTCTTCCTAATACTCCTTACTGGGCTAACAATCTTATTAACTATGAAGCCTGCTCTGGAAGTGGGGTAAGCCTATGTATATAGGTAAGATTTTCAGAAAATGGACAATTGGCAGCTGTACGCATTTAGTAAATTCTGCAAAATTAGGCTGCAATTTGGTCAATACTTGGTAAATTCGAGAATATTCGACATGGCATTGATTCTAGTAATCTGTTTGGTTAGGTTGAACTGTGTTTTGAACTTTATTGTCGTCTGAAATGGGGGTTATTTGAGAGGATTGGTGAAGGCGAATTGTACATTGTCTGAAAATCTGACCCATATATATACATAAATCTAACTTAACTATCAAATTCAAAAACAGGTCTTCCATCTTTCTATTTTTGAACTTTTTCTATCTCTGTCCTCTTTTATTTCTTTCATGCAAACCAGTCTAGGCTTACAGCCTCTCAGTTCAGATTGGACACCTACTGCGCTAATGGCTTTTCTGATCCAGGTGGATGGGTCTTAATTGGATTATAATAGTATTTTGCGGTACTAATGGGATTATAAAAGCATTTTGCGGTTACCAGCGAGAGGATTTCCCTCTGTTTATTAAACTAAGGGAAATCTCCGCCTGGGTGGGGGAATGTTTTCTCAGACATTTCCCTACCATTCCCCTACGTACCCGGGGGTGGGGGTGGGGGTTTCAATTGACAAGTGCATAAAGGGACTCTCTGAATACTGAGCCTAGAAGCTTTATCGAATGTTGATCTCAGCACCCTTCCTCGGATCCAGTATATATGTGCAATAATTTATATATTATCACACCTTTCATAGATATTAAATGTAATCACATCCTAGAGGGGAATTTCATAATGTATACTAATCATTCATCAATTCCGATGAACAAAATATATCTAAAGGCCTTAGTCCACTGAGCCGATTCTGATGCGATTCTGCACTGCAGAGGACCCTGTTCCACTAGGTTCCGTGGCAAACGCATGAGAATCGGCTTAGTGGACAAAGGCCTTAAGATACAAATGTACTCCTTCTCAGTTAGAATTAATATATGTCAAATCAATGCATTATGATTATTAGATTATGATATGTACCAATAATAAAATCGATTTCACTACCTTTAAATTATTAAATTAAATGTGTATGACCATAAAGTGCCTTTCTGTCTCTTTTGTCTGTCTCTCTCTTCCTTTTTCTCTATCTCTATTTCCTAGGTATGACCATAAACTGCCTCCCTCTCAGCTCTCCCGCCCTTGATATAACCATATTAAATGTGTTGATAAGGGCGTGAAGCAACCAATCTCACTCACCTATTTCCAAATGCACATAGGCAATAGTACTAAGCCTCGGAGGGACGTAATCTATAAAACCAAGATGGAAGGGACTTGGCAAATCTTTTAACCATAAAGTGGCCACATAGTCTGCGGTAAGCATCGACTTATTTAAAGCTAAGCTATCGATTTATAAATGTAGCAAGGCAGGGCTTGGCTACTTAAGATAAAGACAATAAAACTGCTTATTGAATACACCTCCGAGGTCTTTCAGGAAAGGTGAATAAAAAATATTAATCAATCGGTTGATACAGCAACTGTCTACTAAGTCAATACATCCGCACCCCGCCCCCCCTTACAGTCCTCGTCCTCCTCGGGCAAGCTTTAAGTAAATTCTCTGATCCATTAAAACATTTGACAAAACCGAGCTCGACACATGGTGTAAAAAACTGGCAATAGAGGGAGCCACGTGTTTGGCTTGGGTTTTACTGATAAACTACACTTAAAGGCATTTAATATCGCGTTTTTACATGCTTTTATTGTCACAGCTTTCCCCACTTTGGAGACCTGAGAGTGAAAAACTCGCTTATTCCGGTATAACATGTGGAAATAGCAGCAAACCTCCGGCCACTTGTTCGTGTTTATTGTAACAATTATGTTGGAGTGTTAAAATGAAGTACTTTGTGTTTTATAGGTGCTTGGATGCGAGTGTGGGGGGATTATGTGGGTGAGGCTTGTCACTGGTATTCTGCATTCTTAGAAATGGAAGCTTTTTTTGTTTTTCTTTAAGCTTTTCGCCTTCTATTTACATGTATCTAAGGCCTTCCGAAAGTTTGCAAGTGTTGTCACATAGAGGGGATGTTCTATTCTTGGATAAACAAGTCTGTTTCATCTAAATACGTTGTGAAACACGTCATGTCTTCACGGTAGATAGGTGGAATCAGGCAGGGCTTCATAGTCTAACTTTACAAACCGCCCACCTTCGCCACTCAGCATCATATTTTTATGTTTCATTATGATTTGAGGCCAAAGACATTTACAATGGTTCAATAAAAAAAACGCTTGTTCAGAAGCTGAATAGTATACTATTATGGTATATGCTTAAATAGATTAATCTTTTGACAACAAGATGACAGTACGTACTTTTCTCTTCACCAGGACAAGATAGTACCTGGAGGAAGGAGGTGAAAATGTAGTCACACCCGGGTTTAAACCCACAGCATGTTACTCATGGCAGTGAATGATTAACATGAAGATAATATTTCTGTATTTTACATAAACTGTGCTGAGCTATTATTACACTAGTGTTATAACAGCTGCAATTATTACACTAGTGTTATAACAGTTGCAATTATTGCACTAGTGTTATAACAGCTGCAATTATCACACTAGTGTTATAGCAGCTGCAATTATCACACTAGTGTTATAACAGCTGCAATTATCACACTAGTGTTATAACAGCTGCAATTATCACACTAGTGTTATAACAGCTGCAATTATCACACTAGTGTTATAGCAGCTGCAATTATCACACTAGTGTTATAACAGCTGCAATTATCACACTAGTGTTATAGCAGCTGCAATTATCACACTAGTGTTATAGCAGCTGCAATTATCACACTAGTGTTATAACAGCTGCAATTATCACATACTTGATATCACGCTGTCACATCACATGATATGTAATAATCATTATTTTGTTTATTATATTTCAAACAACACTATAGGCTTTCTCCTCTTTCCAAGTTGATCGACTAATAACTATAATTTCTCCTAAGTTATCCATACTGTCTCTGAGGTAATAAATGGTATTATCTGCAAACTGCGCAGATCACCCTTATTAGCGTGTGTGAGAAACTAGTGGTGTATAAGTGGTCTATAACAGCATTGTAAATGCCTATAGGCTAGTTGGAGCCAGTGCCCATAGGCCGCTTGTTTCTGATCAGGAAAAGAAGGCAAAATGACTTCAGATGTGCGTCAAGTATGCGCTGATTGTTTGGACAAATAACTTTGAATTGACTCTTGGAAAGAGTGATCGATACTATGAAGTATACTTGAGATGAAAGACTGAGAATAGTTGCAGCTTTGCTCACTCAAACACTCAAACTGGAATAAGTGTAAAAGTTGTTCAGCACTTGATGACAAGTCAAAATTAATCCCTTCTGTAACATTCCTAGAGTTTACTCCCCATAATATGTGATGTGTTACAGAAAGATGAGTCATAAGTCGAGAAGAATGCATTTTGAGCTACCATGATATTTAAAAATGTGAGAAACGACGATAACTCTTAGAAAATCTGGAAAGTATTTTTATATTTTATGTTTGATTTGTTTGATTTTTGAAAACAAACTTTCTGGGTGGATAAGTACTAGTATAGTTGCTAAATATACTCCATAGGATGACCTTAAAAACGCAAGAATATACTTTAAAACACTTTCTTAAAATTTGGTACATGTACTTATGCGACTTAAAGGGCTAGACACCTCAAAAAGAGAACATTCCTACTAAGAAATCTTGTGGGAAAAACACACATTGTAAAATATAAATTTTGCGACTTATGACTCTTTGTCTGTAAAGTTTCATACCTTGAGCCTTAATTATTTGAAAAACATAACTATATTCATATATAGTTAGAGAGAGCCAGAGAGATAGATGGGAAGACGATGAAAACACAGAGAGAGCAATAGTTCTGTGCACAGACATTGCAATAGGGGACTTGCATGTGCCACTGCGCATGTCTGGTACAGTGCATCATGGGATGGAATTGATGAAATCTGACATACGAATATTTGGGAACATTTTTATGAAAAAAAATGCAAGAATGTTTTCATGAATATCACAGCTTTTATAGATTTTCTTCTATGAAAACCAAATGCATGATGGGACCGATGGAGCCTTGTGTTATGGAAACATGTCTAACACATGAATATTGACATTAGAGCAATGATAAATATCACATGCTGAACTGGCATATTTTCTTAGATTAGATGTACCATTCATTAGTCCCATAATGCCATGCGAATTAGGATTCAAAATGGCGACTATGCAACTCCCCTATTGCCAGACATTGCATCGTTCAGTGAACCACAGTAGACATCATTAAGTCATGGTGTTTTATACATTTACCCTTTAATGAGTTAATTTTATGGCCACAGTCCCAGGGGCGGGAGAGGCGATAGGATCAGTTGTACAATGAAAGCTTTAGTTGACTAGTTATCCCATAGCTTTACACTGATACCTATCAGCAGCCTCCAATCAATATTAGTATGTAGGCCAGAGCGTTGTGGAGTGTCATAGCCCTTATCAATCTCTTTCATATGTCCAGGACGAGATGGGAAGGTATGATAGAGTCACCCTAGATCCTCCTACACCCTCTCCCAGTGGCTTCTCCCATGAGAGCATATATGTATACGCACATATATTATATATATATACATGCACAATATATATTTCTCCTCATGTATTCGAAAATACAAAGGTCCCTTACAAAAACATATATGTCGGAATTATGAATTGTTCACAGAACATATATATGGCAAACACAATTCTAATCCTATAACCTTCCAAAAATGCAAACCATTTGAGCTCGTTTTTATTTAATTTTAAAACAAAAAATATGAACTAAAAGTGAATAATTATATATCAACATAAGGAACCATGGTGTACATGTTTATTCGAGAATCCGTGCAACGGGAACTTAGTATTGATTTAGAAGCTTGAGTCTACTATATATATTATGTATTCTGAACTGTGCCACCATCTAAAACATTACTGCCTTCTGCCTTACAACTGCCACAACCATTTATCTTGACAATTTGACATTAACAACCGCCTGAACTCAATAATATAAGCCTTTAGGAGGGTTAAAGGAGGGGAAACAAGCAAGATAAAGTCAAACATATCACTTGCTGCAATGCCCAGAGTGGTGATCGGCGACGGTCTGGTTAACATAGGAAAAAAGGCACGTTTCGTCTTATGTCGCACTATCTGTCGTAGATAGGACATTTATCTTATACGATAACTCTAGGGACGAAGTGTAAAGTACTAGACATTGAGATACAAGAACACACGATGGAGAAGGAGGAGAGTCGTTGGGTTGAAGTTGTACCCTATTATGTAGTTTTAGTGAAATATATTGTCTGTGTCTGTCAAACTTTAGAGATATGGCTATTGAGTGCTGAAATATTGGCGCAATTGTGATATGACTATATTGAGGAATGACTCATAAGTCGAGTAAAATTGTATTTTGGGATACCATCATGTTTGGGAAGATGCGATTAAGTGGATTCCAACGATGTTAACATTTTGGGAATCTAAAACTAGTTGTATATTTTTATGTTTAATTCCTTTTTATGTTTAGAAGAAAAAGGGTGTCACGTTGAATGAAACGAAATGTAATTTCAAATGCATTGGATCAAAGATCGATTATTTGAGAACTCATTTTAGTCACTTCAGCTTCACAATTCACATAATCTTTGGCATAGTTTTGTGCAGTGCTGACAGTATGTATACAGTGAAAAAACGGAACCCGCTCAGATGTGTACCATCTATGTGCCAACACACTCTCTTGAAATTTGGTAGATGTATTCATGCTACAAACAGCGTTAAGCACCGCAAAAATTAAAACATTCCCACGAAGACATCTTGTGAATAAAACACTTAAAAGAATATCCATTTTGTGTAACTCATTTCCCGGGAACACATTACATATACCAACTCAAACACACCCTTATTCAGTGCCTTTCACTATACACATAGATTACAAAATATAAACATGTTCACACACATATGAGTCAGATTTTCAGAAAATGTACAATTCAACTTCGCTAATCTTCTCAAATAACCCAAATTTCAGACAAAAATAAAGTTTAAAATGCAGTTCAACCTAACCAAACAGATTGCTAGAATCAATGCAATGCCAAATATACCCGAATTTATCTAGTATTGGCCAAATTGCAGCCTAATGTAGCAGAATTTACTAAATGTGTACAGCTGCCAATTGTACATTTTCTGAAAATATGACCCATACAACAAGCCCAATTCCAGACAAACAGACTCTTCTCTCTTCTGAAACAACAACAACAGAAAAACTTATCAGGGCCCAGGTCTCCTTTTCCCATGAGCTATACAAGTAGTCCTGTTTCAACCAACCCATTCACAACACACCATCTCTATTTGGCAACGTTTGGGGGAGGGAAGCATTTCATTGTGGCCTCAATATGTATTCAGGACATTTCCCCAAGTTCTCAGGAGTTGTAGCTAATTCACCAGCTGAAGTGCCATCCCCATTCCAGGCCTCAAACTCGGGCCGCCCCAAAGACGTGTACATATAATCAAAGGCTGTTGCTAAAACCAATGGTAGTTTTTCCCACACACATTGCTCCACCAAATACCCTACTACACTTTTTCTTACAAAGTCTAATGCTGCAAAGACTTCACTGTTTCCTTCCTAAGATTGGGAATTGCTTTCGTATAAAGGAAGCTGTTTATAGGGTAGAAAAGTGCGGTTCAAATCGCGAACTAACATATTGAAGTCTATATAATATTTACTGTATCTTATTATGTCATTGATTATGTCTATTTTTGCCATTTTATATTATTTACTGAAGGGAAACCTGGAAAACCTCAGCGTAAAATATACATTGAGAGGGAACATTCCACTTCGGTATAACATTACAGAAATGTAACATGTTCATTGAATAAAAGTTTTATAATAATAATAATGATAATATCTGTTGATCCATCCGTCCCACGATAATTATTTTCCATGGGTTGCTTTTGGAAGTAACTCCAGTGAAATGATTTAGTTTTATTATTGACTCGTTACAGAAATAGCTAAAAAATGAATGGGATACATCTTAGGGTAGATGGCATGAATCCTATTTCACTATTCAACTTTCAACAGATTAGGAAGAGTTTGTATTGACAATGTAAATGCGATTTTGTAAATTCTTCGGACAAAATGAATCTAGAAAAGAATCTTTAAAAGAAAGCTAGTCCCTTCAATGTAACTTCCTATGGTTACTTTGTATCAGAATGTGACAATATCATTTATGTATTTAAGTTGTTTACAAGTTGTTATCAGTTGTTCTATCCCAGGAATAGGATTATTTTATATACACATGTATATATAGGGATGATTATTTTCGTCTTCATACGAGATCGCTTCCAGAGCGATTCTAGGAATGGGATAGATAATTACTTATTTGTCAAGAACTACCATGTCATCTCGGTATGTGGGCGATAAAGTATTTGCTTGTCATCTCAGGAAAATGACTTATAATACGACTATGAGTAGTGCATGGTGTAGGGGAAGAACTGTGGTGGAGGTAGTGAACACGCGACCAATGGCGGTCCTCTCAAGGCTTCCACCCCCGCCACCCCCTCCCCCTCCCCCTCCCCCTCCCCCTGGAGCACTGGAGACATCTTTTAGCAAGGGTTAATCTGGCGGCTGTATTATATCCTGCTACATGGGTCAGATTTTCGAAAAATGTACAATTGGCAGCTGTACACATTTAGGAAATTCTCTTAAATTAGGCTGAAAAATGATAAATACCAGGTATATTTTAGTATATTTGGCATCGCATTGATGTAAAGTATTAGCTCTGTTATGTTAAACTGCATTTTGAAGCTCATTTGTGTCTTAAATGTGGGTTATTTGAGAGGATTAGTGAAGGCGAATTGTACATTTTCTAAAAATCTGACCCACATGGTCTTGGCAAGGCAATGTTACCCTTTTGTCTCTGCTTTGTAAAGTGCAGGTGGTGGTGGTGTGGTCCTAGCTCCTCCAGTATGGTTGCCATGGAAGCTGGCACCGTGGAGGAAGGGGCCTGAGGTGGGCGGTGGTGGTGGTGGTGGTGGTGGTGGAGAATCCCACCAAGGTAGTAAGCATGTATGTAGATCCACGGTGGCGTCACTTACTCGCCCACTTCCCCATAAAGAGCATGCCTCCAATTAGGCCTATTTTCTCTAGTGGTTGCAAAGAATAGCTCGGTCTGAAAATAACCACTGGAGAAGGGACCTGCATTAAATTGGTTATATGTTGGTGGTAGAGGAGGAGGAGCCTTTCTTCCTATTCTTGCACTTTACCTCGATTCTTTCTCTTTGCCCTTATATCGGAGAGAGGGCATGGGGAGCGGGAGATTTAGTACTCTTGGTAATAGCCCTTATTCGGTCACTCAGAAAATCGGTGTTTTCTGGAGAAGTGGAGCCGGGGAGGTGGGCAGAGGTGGTTTTGGTGGAAAGTAGGACATTCTATAGGGACGGGTTTGGCCACAAAGGTAGCCAAAACAGCCAATGTTCTTAATCTTAGAAAGAGTCGAATGACGCATTTAAGTTTCTATGTTACGTTCCATTAAAATAAACCCCTCTCATTAAGCACATAACACTCCATTATGTCCATAAATATATTTCTTCAATGAATTTCCAATGTACTATCAGAAAAAGAAAGTTTATTTTGGTTATATCAAAAAGGAGGTAGCGAATTGGGCTGGCATAGCCCCGCCCCCCGCCCCCTCTCCCTCTCCCTCCCCTTGATCTCTACCCCTGGAAAAGTCACTTCTGACGTCGAGGGACGCCCAGCTACTTCAATATCGCCCATAATTTCGCGATTCCCTTCCAGAACCCCTCCAAACGGAATCCATCATATGTCGCCGACAATGAAAATGTCCATCTCCCTCCCGCCATACACGCCCGCCTTACAAGCGCTTTATCAACCGGAAGTACAAGTAGAAGCGCCCCCTTTGCGCCTGCGCTGACAGGCTGAAGCTTTTAGTCACGTGGTGTAAGTGAGGGGACCTTGTCGTCGTCCGCTACGTGGCGCAGCGGTCGTCGCCCGGACAAATGCAGGCGAGAAACAAAGATTTATTATTCTTATTCGCAGCAAAGGGCGAATAAAAGGGGCTAAAATCGTGTACATATTGCCTCCCAACCTAGCTCAGGGACTAGAAAAGAAAAACGACCTCTAAGCCGGCCCTTAAAGATCGTGTGAATCAATATAGACCCATCTACTATTTCCCTATGAATATCTTAATAGAATTTCTATTAATCCAGATTACATCAAAGGGCTTTTTATGGTGGAGGGCCAGAGGTAGAGGCAATCGATTCCCTCCCTGCTTGTGGCGACGGCAGGCCAACTCTCCGGCTTCTTCAGTGGGTGGAAATCGCTAAGTAACTATGGCGAAGAGAAACCATAAAACGGTGGCAATACAGGCTGTTTATAAGTATTTTATGTATTTTATGATCGTTAATTAAAACTAAGCAGTGCGCTGTATATGAATCGTTATGACTACCCTCTGCTAGATGCACTCCCCCGACGCTAGGGGCGTGAAATGTAAAAACGATGTTCTGTATATAGACTTAGTTACTGAGTACGGGTCAGATTTTCAGAAAATGTACAATTAGCAGCTCTACACGTTTAGGAAATTCTCCTAAATTAGGCTGAAAAATGATGGGTACTGGGTATATCTGAGTATATTTGTGATGGGTTCCAGGAAAATGAGTCATAAGTCGCAAAATTGATATTTTTCAAAGTGTTTTTTTCACAAGATCACATTATTGGAATGTTCTGATTCTTGGAGAGTTTGTCACTTGCAGTCATGTCAATCGATGTATCAAATTTCAGGACAATCTATGTAATATATCCTTTCGTTTTAAAGGTCCTCATATGGACTACATTTAGTAACTTTACTGTTTAGTGACCCCCAGAAATATTGGAAACTTTTTTTTTCAAAAACGAAAATATCAAACTTAAAATCTGGAAATACTCATTATTTTATTAGACTGTTTACTATCATTGGAATCGGCTTGGTCTCATCTGTTCAAATATAATGATATCTCAAAATCTATTTTTTGCGACTTATGACTCATTTTCCTGAAACACATCACATTTGGTATCACATGGATTTAAAGCATCAGTTCTGTTCTGTTGAACTGCATATTGTATGCTCATTTTTGTCTTAAATGGGGGCTATTGGAGAGGATTGGTAAAGGCGAATTGTACATTTTCTGAAAATCTGACCCGTATCTGTGATGTAGATTAGATTAGATTAGATTAGAAACTTTTATTTTCGAACTTTCTCGCTGACAGAGGACGGTTCTCCGACTAAGGGAGGTCTCCATGTTCTCTGATGTGTTTACATTTTGTAAAAAACAGTGAACAAATCCCCAGTCGTCATTGACGAGAGGGGTACACTGTTATACTTAAATTAGTCTTTAATACATTCGGAATAAAACTTTTAGCGCTGTAAGTAATATCATGTTGAGTATTCTCAGATAATGTTTCCATTCCTTTTCATAACTTTCAGTTAATTAACTCAGTATTCAGTGACAATTTTTCGGATGCCTTTACCTATATCTCACCAGTCTATATTTCTTAATTAATCTATAAAGTTTTGGTCTTGCCAAATTAAATCATTCTTTGCAAGTATTTTAAACCCTTTTTTGTCTCCTATCTTATGGGCCACTGTCTGCAAGGAGTTCCAGGCAAAAGGTATTCTATAAAGGATCGATTTTCTTAATTGTTCATTTTTTGGTACTATTTGTTTCAATGTTTTTCTTCCTTGTGCAAAGTTTCGTGTATTTAAATTTCTTACATCTATATACCTTGGGTGGTTTTAACTTTTAAGCCTTCGTCCACTCAAGGGATGAATGAATATAGATGAGGGATTTATTTGGTTCTGATTAACTAAATTCATGTATAATATACTACAGGCAATATTGAATAAAATTGATTTGCAAAAACAACAAAAACGATCCTACTACAAGCTAAATCCATCTATTCTAGGAAGACAAAATTTGCTTTTTCTATCCTTTGGATTGTATTTTACTTGTCCATCTGCAACCACTATAGCTACGACAGAGGAAATAAATACATTGGCGTTGAAGGATTTGTATATTAATTGTTTAAACATTTCCAAGGTTTTGAGCTGACTACTTGAAACACTAGATCCTGGATTGATACTGATAATATGACCAATAACGAATGGAACATTTGGACATCTGTTTCTCAACGTATGTGGATATTGATCAATTTCACTTTAATTAAACTAGTTCTAAGATAAAAGTAATATGGGGAGCAATATGAAATTATGAAATTGTCGTTGTTAAACCAGCTATAAGCGGATAGTACTACTCCTTTTCCCACAGAGTATTGTAAGCGTTGAAGAGAAACAAAATAAAGTACAGGTATACACATACACGTACACATAGAAACCTGCGTATGCTAAAGTGTATCGACCCTGGAACCACAGGCATTGAAGCACCCTGGTTCCAATTACGCCCAAACCAGCGTGCTAATTTTTCTTCTTTTTTAAAAAAAAACTGGCAGACATAGGAAACGGGACTATTTATAAATATAGCATTGCCAGGACATCAGACGGAATACAAAAAGCGACTCGACAATACAGTCGCTACAAAAAGAGGCACATTGGGAGTGGTTCACTATGGGGGCGGTAGTGTTTGTTGTCTTTAGTTGTACAAGGGTCAGATCTTCAGAAAATGTACAATTCACCTTCACCAATCCTCTCCAATAATCCACATTTAAGACAAAAATGAGCTTCAAAACGCAGTTTAACATAGCAGAACTGATACTCTAAATCCATGTGATACCAAATATATTCAGATATACCTGCTATTCATCATTTCTCAGACTTATTTAGCAGAATTTCCTAAATGTGTAGAGCTGCCAATTGTATATTTTCTGAAAATCGGACCCACAAGTTGAATATCAGGACTGCTCTTTAAGAACCTTGCTGCATGAAAGTAGATACATTTAGTTGTGATGTGTGATGGCATTAAATCAGAATTTCTTCTATCATCCATATTGCTGTATTGTTGCTGTGCCATATTGAGGTTTTCTCAGCAATTAACATAAAGAGAATAAAAGACTGCAGCGAAACAATAAAGAGTTTAAAGCATTTAATTTTCAATGTAATATCATTTTTTTTCAATTATTTTCTTTGAAAATTGCTATCGTAAAATGTTACTGGAGTGAAATTTATTAGAAAAATAGGAGGGTTTATTTCACTCTTAAAATTAAAACTGATCAAAGTATATATTGTCCATGTATATAGGGATTTCATATATCAAGTTGAAGCCAATGCAGTTTTCTCAAAGCTGCTGTACAGTCTAGGCTCTGAGGTATGATCGATATAAGTTAATGGCTTTCCCGGCCCTGGAGTAGGCCTACCACTACCGTCCTAATGGGATTTTTCGGTCAATTTCCCTTAGTATGAAGGCATCTGCTAGGCTCTGAACCTAGACTGTGTTGAGAGAGCCTGACTCCAAACATCAGAATAGTTAGTATTCCAAGCCTTCAATTCCGCTGGCAAAAAATCCCAATACTAGAAGATCGCTCGTGCAAATGAATAAGCTTTGAAAACACCATTTATAGACATGATGGGATTTAAGGAGAGTTTGTGGTCAGTTTCCCTTAGTATTAAGGCATCTGACAGGCTCTGAGCTTAGACTGTTTAGACAGATCCTGATTCCAAACCTCAGAATGGTTAGTATTCAAAGACTTCTGTTCCGCTGGCAAAACTTCCCAATACTGGAAGCTCACTCGTGCAAATGAATAATCTTTAAAGACACCATTTACTGTGCAATTATTCGCATCTCATTGAGTCTGACTAGACATTGTCGCGGACCTCATTGCCTCTGTAGAAACACCAATCACAGATTTTTCCAAGCAGCTATCAAATTTTAATTACACCGAATGGATTTTCTATCTGATTCCTAAATCGCATGACTAAATATTCCAGACGTCGTTTCATTCTCCTTCTTGGGCAGATGAAAAAGGGTCTCAAGAGTGTTAAATGAATTTCAGAATCAGTGATTACTCTTAATTGTTGATCTTTTTGCAGGGAATTTAATATCGCTTCAAGGTGTTCGAGGGTTCCTGTGGGCTTTAACAAGAGAGCGTTTTGAGGATGTTGAATATGGTATCACTCGAAGGACATGCTTCAAAGTTATTTCCAAATGAAAGATTTTTCTTTCTTTGTGGATTTGGACAATGTCTGTGAAGTCGTCATGACAACTTCAATAAATGGCTGAAGAACGACTTCCCCTTAACAAGAGCAAGATACTTAAATGAACAGGAGAGGTTTGTTTTTATTTATTTCCTCCAGGGAAGATAAATTGAAGTACTACTTCATGTACAGGGTCCTATAATTAAATTGTTTTAATTATTCTTAAAACTGTATTGGCTATAAACAATGATGATATATTTTATCTTGTTAACGTTAAGAATACAATAGAATAAATGAAATAATAGAAATTTGGTGTTGGGTCTTATAACTGTTCTTATCTTATCTGAAAACGTTATGAAAAGCACTATATTGATATACAAACTTGAATGTCTAAGCAATATAAGAGTATTCTTTATGGTCGGTCTAGAAAGTAGTAGGCTAGCTATGCTTATATTCATATAATTATATATTCGTATGTAATTAACAAAATAAGCATTTTTCTATTGAAACCTAAGGATTCTTCTCTGATTATTTAAACACAAAATAAATTAAATACTTGTATAATATATAAGCACTCTCGCTTGTGTATTAGTAGATATTTGTGTCTATAGTCCGGGTCCTCCAAATAGAAATGAATAGAAATTTTGGATACCCTGTAGCTAGAACTACTGGACAGAATCCTCGAAAACTTGTGTCAAATGCCCTTTAGATGGGTTGAAAAAGAATGGAACAAGAAGCAGAAAATATTAGTTTTTGAGTGTTAACTAAGAGTGCAGCTTTACAAGGAGAGATGCAGTGCAGTAAAGGCATACAGCCCCTCCCCCCATCCCCTCCCCTCCCCCTCTTCCCCTCATTCCCCCACCCCCCACCCCTCAAAGCACTCTGGAGACATCACTATAAAACACATTACGCAATTGCCTTGATCCTTATGGTTAGAGGACTGTGCAGAATCCTCTTTTTCCCTCCGACCCCTGTTATATGCACCAATGAACACCGATTAGGCAGACCTCCCTTCGGCTAATGACAGACCAGCCGCTTAATGCCTGGAATTCAGGATTAGCTGACCACTCGCTGAATGGATGGTCATCTAAATCTGACCGCTCCTTACTGTCACCTGACACCAGAAATACATCGTTTACCTGGTACGTTCGAGTATGCCCATCAACACATCACAGGTGAACACAGGAGAGACTGTTTCCAGGGGTAAAAGCGACGACAAGTTAATAGTTTATTACCGCGGCTATGGGAGCAGCCCTACTTTTCCATGGGTCTGTTATCAAACGATGGGACAAGAAAACGCCTCTTATCAAAGTTCCGGTGCTCCGTATTACATTGGTGGCTAAGGGGTGATCAATCGCCATTTATAAAGTGCTGTCAGATGCCTCCCAGTCAATATTGGTACATGCTGGACTTTTCTGTACCTCCTCCTCCTCTCCTACTAGTCACCCGCGCGCACCACTGACTTCCCGCTGCAATTTTGGCGGGAACAAATTCCCGCCACTCACTCGTGACCTTCCACTCGCGCGAAAGCTCGTCCAAAGTCGCCCTTGTAAACGTGGCTTGCGGCGGCTATATGGAGCATAATCGAGCACACAGAGAAAGACTGCACCTCTGGTAGCGGTTATGAAGTTTATTAAGGAACTCTGACTGACGAATGTGTCAAGACGGAACAATTACTATTGATACCCAAAGGACCATGTTTCTCGCAGACGACTTTTAGTCTGATCAGCCCAAGGCGTTTCGCGCAGCGGATATTGCGACATGGGCGTGGAAAATCACCTCCTACCCTCGAGCCCAATACACCGAGGCGTAGAGAGACTGGTTACAATGTAAACACTTAGGAGTTTCCGACAAAACTCCCGCGTAAATTGAGGTAATTTCCTTTCTGCTAATCAAGAAATAGAGCACCCAGTCCAAACGCGAGCAATTACGTTCGGTATGTCACAAACAGGATGGAGTGAGGCCGTAACCTTATCGTGTTTCATTTTACTCTGAGTGGGTCGACAAATAGATCACAAGTTAATCTCTTTATCATAAAAATAAAGATTTTTTCTGAGTTTGAATAAACCCCTAATAGTGAATGTATAATGTTTATTTCATGGTCCTGGGTATGACCATAAAGTGCCTTTCTGTCTCTTTTTCTCTGTCTCTCTCTCCCTTTTTCTCTATCTCTATTTCCTGGGTATGATCATAAACTCACTCCCTCTCAGCTCTCCCGCCCTTGATATAACCATATTATTAAATGTGTTGATAAGGGCGTAAAGCAGCCAATCTTACTCACTCACCTAATGTTAATTTCAGGAAGTGTGTACAACTATGTAACAATGATCAACAAAGGGATCCCTCTCGTCTATGATAATGTAAAAACATTCTCACTTTCGTGGACCGACAATTCTTAGGATGCGCTATTACAAGCTAGCACTGGTCAGTGCCATAAACTAAAATACTTGCTATTCCCATGTCAAGGCAGTAGCAAGGACCTATAATTGTCATAATCTCCTTGTATCTGTGAGATGGTTAATCTTGACAACCTTTGCTAAAGAATGTCTCAATAAAGCGAATGACAGTGATACAAGCACACTGATATCATACCTCACGAACCTATGGTTCCTATCAGGTCGTTAGATGTATTATTAAATGGTATTCTATCTCCCCTCGGGACAATACCCCCTCGGGCAACGTATTTCAACGTCCTTGAAGGTCATATATTGACAAATGAACAACTTTTTCTTTCCATGCGATAGATAATGCATGGTGTACTTTTACCTTCATCATGGTCCGAGTAAAAGGTCAGGGCGATCAGGATGTGAAGGAGAGAGCGGATTACTCCAGGGCCAGCTTTATAATAAGTGATTCCCCTGATATAGAAGAGTAAGAAGATATCACTGAATAAGTGAGTAATATCTTACCCTGGTCTTTGTGACATTCATCCCAATCCGATTAGTGTTGATGTGATATGGGAATAAGGTATTGCAAAGGCTGGGTATAGAGACAGAGGTTGGCAAGCATTATCGCCGTCAATAGAATAATTGTTATTGTTATTAGATGCATCAGGGTATCAGATAATGTACCATCAGCTCTAAATTGACTAATATTGGTAAATACAAGGTGTGTTTGAGTATATTTGGTTTTGCGATGATTGAAAAGAAAATATCTTCGGTTATGTTGGACTGTAGTTTGAACCTGATTTATGTCTAAATTTTGAGCTATTTGAACAGACTGATGGTCAAGTTCAATATTTTCGTCTATCTATCTATCTATCTATCTATCTATATATCTTTTCATATATTTATTCATATATTCATCTATATATTTATATCTATAAATCCATCCATCTATCTTTATAACATTTTTTGATACATTCATTAACCACAAATATATAACATACCAAGCGAAAATATGCATAATCCTTTCCAGAATTGTTCTTATGCATTCCCATCTATCTATCCCACATTGAATTAAATTATGTTGCATCTCAGGATAATCCATAGTAAAATAAATGGATTAGAAAAATAAAGCTCAGGATAGAGGAGCTCTAACGTAGAAGGCCAAGGTTGTAGAGTTTGACTAAGTAGAGTTAAAGCATTATGTGTCCTATTGGGCGCGTCCCAGGGGTGGAATGAAGTAGAGTGGAATGGATCTATAAAAATACATAATTAATCTTACAAAATCTTACAAACGCAGCCACAATGACGTAGTTAAGAGACACCAAAGTCGTTCAGAGAATCTGGCAGATGCCAAGGAGGATTTTCTGAAAGGTTATGATTCCAGTTTGTAGCGTTTTAAATATTGATGAATGTATTCAAACCGATGTGTGTAGCAAAGTGGAGAAGGGATAGATCAGGTGATAAATCGGGTGATAAATCGGGTGATAAATCGGGTGATAAATCGGATGCCATAACAGGAAGAAGCCCTTCAGAGATCTACTTCATTATTCTGGGGTCAATGAAATGCAGGGATAACTCTTCCTCATCGAGTACTGCTACACTGTGTGTAGGTCATCAGCTAGTTATATTAAGCCCCTCTTACACCGACATGCGGTGTACTTAAGTTGGAGAATAAAAATCGTTGAGAAATAAATAATAGATGACTCTGCTATGAATGGACAATATTCTAGGCACGCTGTTGTGGAATGGCATAATCAAGTTGTCGTGTATTTCTATCCTTGATTAATAAAGAAGTATTATTATAAAACGGATAAACTGTAATAATAATAAAAATGATAATGAAGCAATGCTAATATTGATAGCTAAAGCTTGTAAATAAAAAAATAACATTAAGACGGTCTCAAAAGGGTCTGGTCGTCCTAAAATGTACAATCGGCAGCTCTAGAAATTTAGCACATATTGCTAAAATAGACTGAAAAAATGATTTATAAATACCATAATAATGCTTCTTCTGAGTATATTTGGTATCGCACTGATTCAATAGACCTGTTCGGTTACCTTCAACTCTATTTTGAACTTCATTTCTGTCTTCAATTTTGGTTATTCGAGAGGATAGGTGAACGGTGAATTGTGAATTCTCGGACGACTAGGATCATCCCAGATAAAGGAAAAGCTATACCCCAAATCACGAATTCCCCCTTAAGACAACAACCTCTTCATCTCCTAAACCCCTTGACTTCCCGCTCCTGATGCGACCAATTAATCATAATTGTCACGTAATGTTGATCCGCGGCGTATAAGACCAACATGAGCAAACAGAGATGAGAGCTGACTGAGGGGCCCTGCACAAAAACATCCCTTAATAAAGTGGTTGCTTGTGCCACGCTACTCGCCTGAATTACCGTCACCCTTAGGGACTTACTCGCCACTAAGTGAGCTAATAGCATGAAATGTGCATTGCCTCACATGTGTAAATGGGTCAGATTTTTAGAAAATGTACAATTGGCAGCTCTACACATTTAGGAAATTCTTCTAAATTAGGCCGAAAAATGATGAATACCAGGTATATCTGAGTATATTTGGTATCGCATTGATTTATAGTATCAGTTCTGTTATGTTAAACTGCATTTTGAAGGTCATTTTTGTCTTAAATGTGGGTTATTTGAGACGATTGGTGACGGCGAATTGTACATTTTCTGACGATCAGTCCCAAATGCATTCAATCAATACGACATGTATTCAGTCTAGCTGCAAACTATGTCTATGGGGCAGTACTTCTGAGAGGGCTCGGGTAGAGAAATAATGGACAAATCTATGATTTGGTGGGTTGGGGAAGTTATACCTTTATATATGTACAATCCATGACAATTATGAATGGTTGAATGCTTTACGTATGACAAATTACACTACTGGCATTTTCGTACATGACACTAATGTCTATGGAGGGACGATTTATGTTTTTGATTAACACGTTTTACAAATAATTCATAACCGCCGACATTTAAAAAAAAATACATGTATACATACATGTGATTGGCTTAAGACTTAGCAGTAATTTCTCCCCAACCACAACAGCTTTCTGATAAAACTTTCAGCGAACGTGTTAGAAATTGAGTGACAATATTTTCGTTTGCAGAGTGCATTGCCACAGAGACCCTTAGCATCGGGTGCAAATGCAACATAAACCTTTACTAGTAGCAAAGGGAGAAATTCCCAGTATTCGAGACATCCCATTTACTGACCAATCGACTCGGACGCGAAAACCTCATACATCAATGTAGTGACTTGAGCCCCACTATTAGCATTGAGTGTCTGGAATGGAACCCCAGGAGAATATGCCCAGACTCTAAACCATATCCACACATTACGACCGATGCTTTCAATGTATAATCATGGAGAAAAATATGATATAAACAGCCAACGGCAAAGGTTCACATAAAAATGCAATGCTATTGAATGGGTAGAGTATGTACTGCGACTTGGAAACCAGAGGTATCAGACACTGTTCATGTGAATGGCGAACATATAAAGGTTGATATTCAAAACATGGTGTTTCATCATTTAATATTGCAATGTGCCCTCCTCCTATATTTCTCAAAAGAATATTATTGAGCCTGCATACACTATAATAAATTCAATAGCTCGCATGTCATGACAGAAAGTTCTTTGAAGTTTTCCCTCCGTATTAAAGAAGCCCATGCTTGGAGCCAAATGTAAATGGACAGCGCCTTATAGAGTGATTGTTTATTGAGTACGAGCCTACAATTCATCATAGACGAGAGCACTACAAGTCTGGCTCTGTCCTATTGCTCCAATACAGAGCAACTCAGCAACTCCTTATTACTACTCATTTAGCGAGCGCCTCATAATAAGGGTCAGATTTTCAGAAAATGTACAATTGGCAGCTCTACACATTTAGGAAATTCGGCTAAATGAGACTGAAAAATGATGAATAGCAGGTATATCTGAGTATATTTGGTATGGCATTGATTTAAAGTATCAGTTCTGTTATGTTAAACTGCATTTTGAAGCTCGTTTTTGTCATAAATGTGGGTTATTTGAGAGGATTGATGTAGGCAAATTGTACATTTTCTGACAATCTGACCCATTTAGCGAGCGCCTCATCATAACTGGAATGCTGCTGCACTTTTAAGTAGCCATAAAAAGGACCCTGCGCCAGAGCATTGGGGAGTCTTTCGGTCTTAGTCCAAGTTTGGGAAGTCATTTCCTTTATGAGAAACGCGGGGATCCATATGTGTCCATGAAGCCAAATGGTTGAGAGAATCAATAAATGGAAAAGGCCTTTCTAAATGCTCAATTTTCAAGGCCTTAAACACGCGACATGAACAAAGCAAGACAGCAGTGAATACATGGTGTAAAGTAAATAGGATTGCTCAGGCTTCGGTACTAAGAACAGCGGGAGGGGAAGCCAGATGGTTGGCGGGCTGAGAAAAAAGGGGAAATGCTAATTAATTGTTTAAGACGTTGATTGGTTTGTGTGCTCATGTTAATGGGACGCCATTAAGGGGTGGTTTTTAATTGTTCCCTCCCCTTCATCCATCAGCGAAAGCATCACTTTTTCTCTTAGAGACTTATTGCTATCGCGACATCAAAGCTTGCGTGTTCTGCTTCATTTTCATCCGGGAAAAAGAAGAGGGTGAAAAAGGGGTTTGTGAGATTGGCCTTCTTACTCGTTCACCCCTCACATGGCGGCGGCGGGGTCTGCGCCGCTCCGTTTATGTCGAAGGGCGGGAAAAACATAACGGGGCCGTGTTTCTGCTACAGTTACTGCTACTGCCGCTGCTGGCGCTGTTGACGGGTCAGATCTTCAGCAAATGTACAATTGGCAGCTGTACACATTTAGTAAATTCTGCTAAATTAGACTGCAATTTGGCCAATACAAGGTAAATTTGAGTATATTCGGCATTGCATTGATTCTAGCAATCTGTTTGGTTAGGTTGAACTGTATTTTGAACTTTATTTTTGGGTTATTGGAGAAGATTGGCGAAGTTGAATTGTACATTTTCTCAAAATCTGACCCTGTCAATGCTTCAGTGAGAAGCGGTTTTGTTTACGAACAGGTTTCTAACAAGACATTCTCTGATCAAGTAGGTTGTCTTAAGTTCCCGTCTCGTGCCACTTTGTACCTTGTTCCGCGCGCTTGAACGCAGCCAAGGTTAAAACCTAACCAGTAAATAAACATCAATGGACAAATATCGTCTGCTTTTCAAATGTCGTCTGCTTTTTTCCGGGAAAGCTTTTTGAAATCAGAATACATTTAAGTACTCGCAAATAAGCTTCCCGTCTCTGGTGGAAGATGAAAGAAGGTCACGAGTGGCACAAAGCACCCTTGCTATATCGCTACGTGCGATGAAATCCTCCCGAAAAGATGCTAGAAATATAAACAAGGGCCGGGATGGGACACTTGTTGGTTTTATAGTAAGCACTGAACCAGCGGCACGTTGGTTGCGGCGTCCGAGGGGCGTGTATAGTAGCAAGTACCAAGCGGTGCGATGGCCTTTGTTGATTTGGTGTCCTCTGGAGGAGGCACTGTTGCTATTTCTCATGTTTGGGTCGTACCTCTGGAGGAGGCACTGTTGCTATTTTTCATGTTTGGGTCGTACCAAGCTCTGGACATACCAGACCTAACGTTGGCCGAACCGCAGCTATACTGTACCATTGGAGAGGATCGATCCAGAATAGTTGTTTGCTGGGGCCAAATCGGGGGATGTTGGTAAGGGTAGGGCTAACAGAAGCCCCCATATTATTAACTGGGGATCTCATGGTTCGGTAAAGCCATCTGGGCTACAGGTAGTAATTCTCTTAAAGGGTTTATCAAAAGATTCTATGTAGTAGAAAGGTATTCCTCTGTCGTCTCCACCTCTATAACAATTTAATATTGTTTACCGAGTAATACAAATAATAATATAATATTAATAATGGTGTACGCTAACAGTGGAGATCAAAATAGTAAAAACAATCAAGATATCAATAGTACAAATCGACATTTATGCTGATTATATCCTGCCGTGCGTGGCAGTATTGAATGGTGGTCTGATATGCTTAGATTTGTGTACTAGTTAATTCTTTTCTATATTTAATCTAATCAACCTGAACCTCCTTCATGGTTTGGTAGCCTGAATACAATATTTTCAATCAATCATTCGTTTATGAGGCAGGTTGGACGGCAAACGAATCAGAGAAGTAACATCATAAAGGCAACAAGTATACTTGTATAACAATATAACTCCAAAATAACGTTATTATGAATCTTTATTAAACTATTTGCTGATGCTGTATTACTAATAGGGGACTTGCAAGTCCGCCATCTTGAATCTCGATTTGTATGGTATTGTGGGAGACATGAATGTCAACTAAATCCAGAGTATAGACTATGTTATGCATATAAACATTCTCAGTATGTTATATCAGTCAAATGGGCATCTTGTCCCCATGTTAATCTACATTTTCCATTCAATGATCTATGCTCCTGCAATAGATTAGCTTCCCCATCATGCACACATTTTCACTTCGGATCATTTAAACAAGTTCCACTAATGGAGAAATATTCTACCCATTGTTAAAAATTAAAAATATTGCAACAGCTTCGTAATTCAGAACTGATCTGAATTCCATCCCAGCATGCAGTGTATCAGACATGGGCAGTGTGGCACATCCGGTAAATCCTCTATTATTGGCAAACATGTACATCCAATACAATCCTTCTATTGAAGGCTATGTGGGGTGGCCACTACAACCGACCTATTGTTGAGGCTATGTGAGGTGGCCACTACAACCGACCTATTGTTGAGGTTATGTGAGGTGGCCACTACAACCGACCTATTGGTGAGGCTATGTGGGGTGGCCACTACAACCGACCTATTGGTGAGGCTATGTGGGGTGGCCACTACAACCGACCTATTGGTGAGGCTATGTGGGGTGGCCACTACGACCGACCTATTGTTGAGGCTATGTGAGGTGGCCACTACAACCGACCTATTGCTGAGGCTATGTGAGGTGGCCACTACAACCGACCTATTGCTGAGGGATCCCTGGGGAGTGGACAGAGGGAGAGGGTGTGCAGTGGTTGTTCATGCCCTGTTTATCAACTTCATTTCCCAGGTTGCTCCCGCTACCCTCGGCTTCCCGACCACTATATTGACTCTATAACACCAGGCCAATTGACCCCCAATAAAGTACTGATTCCCATATGGGATGGGCCCATATAATGAAGGCGCTAGTTTCCAAACAAAATAATATAATTTTTAAATGAATATATTGCGATTGAGCTGGGAAAATGAGGGAAAACAGCAATTATTCCGATTGAATTTTCGTAGAATCATTGCTATCTTTTCAGAAAGTATCGTGAAAAACATATTTCATTTTGTTATTTCAATTCTGACCTATATTTTATGTAAATGTGCTAGTGGGTTTCAGTGATTTGTTTCGCTATGTTCATCGGAATCTAAATGCATTAAAACTCAACAACAAATATAAATAACAAAATATTATCCTTTCCTGTTTTTTTTCTGGATGAAACTATGAGTATAAAGAAATAAGTTGTGTCAAACGTATAAGGGCCTGTTAGACTTTTCTATTTCCTCTTTTTGTTGTGTATATCTCTAACACAACAACAAGGGAATGGCATAATTATCCCAACAATAGAGTTAAATATTAGTATTTACCTGTGAACAACAACACGTTCAAATGTAAGTTTTCACACATTCTTACTGTGAAACCACGGGCGTTGACTGAAAGGTTGAAAGGTCAGAAATAATACAAAGGTCAAATCCACCCATAGTGTCATTAGATATGTGTAAGTTCACTTAAAAAAATAATAAAGCATTCCCTCTCTCTCCCTCTCTATTTATATCTATTCCTTACCTTATCTTGTACAAAATAAAGACTAATAGATTCCATTTTCTCTCCAGAAACCCCTCTTTCACGGGCAACCGTTCCACTCATTCACACACTCACAGAATCAGGTCTTTATAAAAGAAACATGAAAGATCAAAAGATTCCAACTAAAATTAGCAGGGATTAGATGACTTTGCTCGGACACCCGGAGTAATCCCAGGCAGTTTTAGCAGTAAATATTGATGCATTCCCAGACTAAATGGACTTCTATTTGCTAAGTCTTTCCCTGCCGCAAGATCTTATGATACTGACACTTCGCGGGTGGGCATTATGACATCTTACAATTGAGAATTTGATTTGCACAGCTTGTAATATTTCGTGGAATAACATTTGTGCTTTTAGTCCATAAATATTTCAAACATTTCTTTGAAGAGGAGAAAGCTGACATAGTTTTAGAATTGTTGGCAAGTTTCGCACTTGGTCAATCGTCAGCCCTCAGTAACCTTTGCTAGCGAAGATCTCCCCTGTTAACGTTAATTCCTAGTGAAGTTTGCACATTATATATATATATATATATATATATAATACTTTTATTCAAGGTTCAATATACAGTTACATAAGGTTATCAAAAGTTAAAATATATAAGTAATCAGTAATCCAGGAATTGGGTTAGGACCTCTGCATCAATGCAGGTCTTCCAACGACCTCCCATTAAACAATACAATACTAATACGATAGATCAATATTTTCGGTACTCTTGTCTTGATGCTAACAATTGTTTTTAAGTTTGTCCCTTATTCCTTCTCGCGGTTGGGATAATCAACATTCTTAATAATATTAGCTGTTTTTGTTCACTTTGTGACAAAACTCATATGATGTACTTCATATTTCTATTGTGTCTGTCTTGGTAACCGGCTTTTTTGAACATTTTTCTTAATTACTGAGTAAAATGAGTTTTTCTCTTTTTTTTGCCACTCATCCCCCTTATTCGTCATTAACAATAAAATTTCTGCCCATATTCATACCCATACTCAGGCAAATATCTCAAATATCTGTTTCTAAAATGTTTATGTACTTTTGTATCTACTTCAAATAAATCAAAATCTCGTCTAAGTTCGTCTAAGGCCCGAAAGCTTGTGCAAAGTAAACACATTATAACAAAAACCTTGTTACAAAAAGAAAGAAATGACAGAAAGAATGGTATGTCAATGATTAGACGCCTACTTCGTTTCCTGGCCTAGGACTCGGCGTTTTAATGGGAATATAATGACATTCTGCGGTCTTAATGGAATTATAATTGCACTTTGCGGTTTGAGGCGAGAGGCTTTACCTTTGTTTCAAGGGACTATGAGAGCTTAATTATTGAGATGGTCAAGGGACTCTTTGGGCAACTTTGGGCCAACTTTTGGCCTATGCAACCTTGTACTGCAACTGATATACAGTGATTCAATCCCATCTCCCATGAAGTATACCCCAATATAAAAGGTCCCGTTTACTTACTTTCTTTTTATTGGATATGAATCCAATCTGATACATTTCCCTTTTCATACCCAAGAAAAATTAGTTTAAACTTTTGGTTTTAACATTTACTACAATTCAAATACCAACTTTGCCATACATCTCCACACTATTATATACACGTTCCCAACTATTTGAAATTCACTGGAGCCAAGGGAACCAATGCCAGTATTTCTTGGCAAGATGGTGGTTTTCCACCAGCGGGCGATCATTCTCCAAGGCCTTTTATTTTCTCTCTTACTCTCACTCCCTCACTCTACACCCACACTCTCTCACTCACCCCCAACCACTGGGCCGATCAGGAGCCAGAGGGGCAAGTCCTTAGTGACAAATAACATAATGCATGAGCACCTCTTTGAGCGACTCGTGGGCACTTGGTGGCCCAATAAAGCGCTATTAGTATTAGACACCTTTGGGGTATGTGTGGGAGACCTGTACCTATACCCCTGCCAGGCCAGATCAGATCTCTCCCCTCTAACTACAGTGGAACCTATCTATTGAGACCACCCTTGGGACTGAGAGAAACTGGTCTTAATAGCGAGGTGGTCTCATTAGAGGGGCTAATCTAATAAGAAAAAAGAAATTCAGGACTGAGAGAAACTGGTCTTAATAGCGAGGTGGTCTCATTAGAGGGGCTAATCTAATAAGAAAAAAGAAATTCAGGACTGAGAGAAACTGGTCTTAATAGAGGGGTGGTCGCTATAGAGAGGTGGTCCATATGCGATGTTCCACTGTAATTGTGCCTTTAAACTCTGGTAAGCACACCCAATGGCATGTCTGTGAACAGTTGTTATCATGTCACGTTTATAAACGAAACTGAAATTCATTTCGGAAATCTCAGGGTACATGCTGTCAGACTTAAAATGAATCAGAAATATTAAAGATTCTTCAAGTCGCGCGAAATAATTCATCTAAGCATTTGAGAGCTTAATTATTGAGATGGTTAATTGTATTGATTTTAGAAGCAATTAAAACATGGTATAGTACCATACTCCACTTGAGATAGGCTCTATGGTAATTTGAGATAAGCTCTGTGGCCATTACAACCGATCAGGCAGGGAAGTACCGACACCCAAATGGCGAGAAATGCAGGCATAATTATGGTAGGGATGCCACTAGCATACTAACCCTATCACCCATGGAATGCTCTAGAGTGCAGTGATTAGATAACAACAGACCCAACAACCCTGCTACTGATAGGAGATGCGTGACATTCCTTCTGATAACTTCTATCAAGATCATGTCAGCCATACCTGTCGGTTGAGAAGTTTCTCATATATCTATATTTATATATGGGATGTGTTACAGGATAATTAGTCACAAGTCGCAAGATTAATATCTTTCAAAGTAATTTATTCACAAGATATCTTTGTTGGAATATACTCACTTTTTCGGACGCCTATCACTGTTAGTAGTACAAATGCAAATGTATATACCAAACATATCCATGCATTTATAAGATCATCCGATTGGGTATATTTAGCTACTTTATAACTAACTATCCTCCCAGAAATACTGCAAATTTCTTTCCCAACATAAATAATAAACATAAAATATAGAAACACTTCTTAGATACCCCTAATGTTTGCATTGGGTTCATGTCTTCATGTCATCTTTTAGAACATGTTAATATCTCAAAATCCACTTTTTGTGACTTGTGACTCATGTTCCTGTAACACATCATATACATCCAGTTAAATGCAATAAGTTTCTCTCAGAGTTTTATCTCTATGCACTGCACTTTGCCTGAGTGTTTTGACGAGTGATAAGAGGAGGATGAGGTTGAGGATGAGGAGTAGTGAGGAGAAGGATGGGGGGAGGATACTCCACTTCATGTTATATCAACCACTGAATCAACACATATTCATCTATCATACTCCACCAGCAGCTCCAGACTTTACACTGGGGCTGCAAAGTAGTTGTGATATCCAAGGCAAAGCGCAATCCACTGCAAACATTAATGCTCATTGGTAGAATTTTATCTCTCCGAGTTGCATACCCATTTACCACAAAGGGGGACAAACTTGGCAGTCGTCGAGCCAAGCCCCAAAAAGTGTTGCTCCCCGATAAAACTTATTTTCCCCTATTTTCGCCTCCCTGTGGGAGTGGAGTAAAGTCCCATGCATGTTCGGGGGTATTACTGGAATGGCAGGCACTTTGTTTAGTAAGTGCCAAGTGTCCGAGTAAAAAATCCAAAAACCATGAATCCAGGCATGAGATAAGATTTACTGTTTTACGGGTGTGAATGCATTAGTAGTAGATACTATGGTGTTGATAGACTGAAGGGAGTTTTATTCCAAACACTTGAGAAAAACGGGTTGAGCTCAGGGGGAAAGATAATAGAAAGCATGCTACCGGAGGGGGTAGCATTGTGATTGTAACATCGCAAGCAATCAGCGCAATTGCAACAATAACCAAGCCTCCCGCCGACTGACATGATTGTACTTTAGGCACGCTAAGCTTATCGTCTCCTTGCTTAGGCATGCAGCCTTTATTTGGGTTTCTCCTCTAGTGGCTTCCCCTTTACTGGCTTCTCTAGTGGCAGTGGCTTCGGCGGTGGCTTCTCTCTACCAGTCCCACAGGTGGCTGCCGCTTCATTGGCCAATACTTCTGTTGTTCCCCATTTCAATTACCGCAATCTGAATGATCCAAGATAAAGCGTTGATCTAATTGATTAGCACCCGCCTATTAACACAGGCCTCGGTCCCAGTAGAACGCCAGCGTTCTGTGCCAGTGGTAGGATGTAGATAGAGAAACAATAGAGCCAGAGATATGGCTTTTGTGCCAGAATTGGCATCCGGATTCCCAGGTGTGAATAGAGTCTTGTATCAACGCCCAGCGCGAGACAAGGAAAACAAACACTTGCGTCCTCAGCGGTTTCCCCTCACACCCATTTATCGCCCAGCTGTCAATCAAGTATCAGTACGAGGCGCACCAAACCGGGGCTATCTGTTGTGGCATTTGAAGTACAAATATTGCCTTAGTCAAGTTTAGAATTATCAAAGGGTTCCTGGAGAGAAGGACGAGGGTATTCAAGCATATGGAACGCTTTTACAGTCTTACAATGATAAGGATTACAGTTAAAATAAGTGAGAGCGTTCGAGATAATTAAGATAATCAGTTTTATTCTCCAGTACGGCCAATTTTAAACTTTGATATGATAATTCAAGTAATGTGTTTTGTTCATGGTGAGAAGGAATAATTATAGGAAAGCTTTTGTCACAATGAGGACTTGTTTAAAACTATGCACGTATTAGCGCTACAGCTAGGACAATCCATATATTGACCTATATATTCCTTAAAATTACACTTTACATATATGTTAAAAGTTAAATAATTTCTGTTAGTTCAAGAGTACAACGTTCATTATAAATCGTTAAGTACTTTCTTGCTGGTGTATCTGGAGGAACTGTATAAACCGAGGGCATTAATCATATTCCATGACTTTAAAGCAATGTAAATAAAAGCCCTACTATACTTTACTAACCACAAATAATGAACTGTCTGAAGCGAAACTTTGACCAAATGATAAGGTGCAGAATAACATATGGAGACTGGTCTGTAATCTAATAAAGATTGCAGTACATAACCACTAAAGTAGCTTGGTTAGTGTCGGACCCCACAATGACCCATCATGGACCTCCTCTACCAGAGGGACGCCACACAAGCTGCCCTTAACTGGCTGAAAGGCGTGAAATTTAAGGGGAGTAACTCATAACTTGGGCGAGCAACTCGGTGCGAATCTGTGCCAGAGCCGTGGGGAAAGGTCAGGGGCAGGGCACGGGCATACTACACCTTACTATGAGGGTCAGATTTTCGAAAATGTACAATTGGCGGCTGTACACATTTAGTAAATTCTGCAAAATTAGGCTGCAATTTGGCCAATACTAGGTAAATTCGAGTATATTCGGCATTGCATTGATTCTAGCAATATGTTTGGCTAGGTTGAACGGTATTTTGAACTTTATTTTCGTCTGAAATTTGGGTTATTCGAGAAGATTGGCGAAGTTGAATTGTACATTTTCTGAAAATCTGACCTATGAGCTGCTCTTTGCTGGCTGGAGGCGCTCGACATGGATGTCACAATAAAGACACCTTCATCCTCTACCTGCTGAAGCCAAAGTGGCTTCCGCTGTACAGCTATAGTTACTGGTAGTGGCTGCATATGGATGAAGTGGGTGGATGGATGTTTGCACTGTCGTTACCTCACGGGTCAGATCGTTTGAAAGTGTACAATTGGCCTTTCTACACATTTAGGAAATTCTGCTGAATGCTGCTGAAAAATGATGAATACCGGGTATATCTGAGTATATTTGGTGTCGGGTTGATTTGTAGTGTCTATTTTGCTAAGTTAAACTGCATTTTGACGCTAATCTTTATCTTAAATGTGGGTTATTTGAGAGGATTAGTGAAGGCGAATTGTACAATTCCTGAAGATCTGACCCTCAAGTGCTCCCCGCTTGTCTGTGAAAGGAAGGAGCTGCTTGTGCACCCTAAAGACTATTTCTTCCCTTATATGGGTGAAATCGCCAGAAAATGTACAATTCACCTTCAGCAATCCTCTCAAATAACCCGAATTTAAGACAAAAATATGGTTCAAAACTCAGTTCATCATAACCAAACAGATAGTTTGAATCAAGGTAATAGCAAATATACTCAGATATACCTAGTATTGACCATTTTTACTGTCTAATTCAACAGCATTTACTAAATGTGTACAGCTGCCAATTGTACATTTTCAGAAAATCTGACCCATATCTATCTTACAATATTCCCTGCCATGTTCAACAAAGCGAAAGGTTATAGGTACTGCCTGCTTGGCCTATTCAGCTCTTCCTTCCTCCACTCCCACCCTCTCGCAAATCTATCTTGCGGAAAATTCAAATTAGATTCTGTATTTTCACTTTACTTTTTCCATGCGCAACTTCTTGTTATGTCATGTTATGCCATCCTTGAAAGTGCAACTCACAGAGTTGATCAATTTCTAAGATAAACATGGAGTCGCAAGAAGAAGACTTTAGAGGAGTTAAGTAAATAGAAATTAGTGGGGGAGTTTGATGTTCAAGGCCAAGCACCACCCAAACGTATGCTCAGACATGGAGGAAGACATGCCAATTTTATTTCAGATGCTGTGAAGGTTCATTTCTCAACACAACTCAGGAGCAACTCACGAGTCGTGTTGATCTTTGCTTTGTGTTAAATTGCGAACCAACTCGTGTAGTTATCATTGCATGTGAGCAGTGCATGAGAGCTCTGTACTTCGGGGAATATTCCTTCATACAGAGAGAAGACATCCAACCATGTCAAAAAGCTTTTTCATTCTTAATTCGGAGCCCAATTAAAAGCGGGCTTTTCAAAGTCATTTTCTAGTTGGACTAATCATTGAGTGTGATGACCATGGGTACATTTAATTGGAATGATTTTTACATGATAAGGAATACCAGAGCAGTTTCTCTGTACTCTTTCTCATTTGAGGATGGAAACCTGATGTAGAGGGAGAACCAATAATTGCTTCACTCCCACCATTCTCGACCGATTTAATTCTAAAATCCAGGATATTTCCTTCCAGAAATATGAAGTATGTGTGTGCATCCATTGTAACTGAAGCCAATGAACCTTTACAAACTTTTTCTTAGTTTCTAGACAGAAATCGGGTCAAATACTTTATTACATTATCCTTTATATACACGGTTGCCCCTTTAAAACATTCCTTTTTCGTTATAAAAACGAACCTCAATCAAAAGCCTAAAAATATTCTTCAGAATACAAACGCCAGGCATTGCTCTAAGCGTTTGATATCAGGTACATGGAATATGTGATAAAGCACGTCCGGGCACTGCAAGTTGTTTTATGAAAAGGATAAACCAACGAGAGAGATGTAGTTGAGGGGGAAATCCTTGGACAAGGGATGTTTTTATTAATAGAATCACTGTCAGGGGTGCCTGGGGTGTTGCACAATAGAAGGGACTTGGCATATTGAATGATGAAACTGGGAGGATAAAGGATACTCTCATATACCCAGTCAAGCAGGTCGAGAATACTAGGAATACCAACACAAATTCGTCCCCGGACAGCTGAAAGAGCTTTACTGGATAACCAATATTTTTGTTATAGGCGACCACAACAGATCACAGAGCCCTTGTGCTATTGTATGTGTCACAAAGCTTATATGTATGTACAGAGATATACAAAGGACATATCTATGTACATGTGGTATGGATAGGCAGCAGGGGCCTGTTGCATAAGGTCAAGAAAGGAATTATCTGTGGGAATTTCCTCATCTGTATCAAGGAAGAATTTCCTTCCTACGTGAAATTCCCAGCTGGTATAGGAATAGCCTTTACACACAATGGTGGGTAGGAATTCGCATGAAGTGTAGGAATTCCCGCACAAATGTTTCCTTGCCTTAGCTTATACAACAGGCCCAATGAATTAATAGAAATTCTCTAGATATTGAAGCGTCGTCACACCAGCTACTGTGCTTGCTCATGTAGGATGGTCTCCCTGAATTCTCATGGTGAAAAAGTTCAACCATGTTAAATTTGTCCTGGACCTAAATCGACGTTATTCTTAATAATTCCCGATTTATATCCCATTTCAATATCACATTCCGGGAACACTTTAACATGTGGGATATATGTACATATTATGTATAGAGTAAATAGTTCCTACAAATGAGAATCCGGTATGTACATTTTCTCAGTGTTTTAATTCCCGACTAGGTTTTCGGCATAGGGTTGCCTTCTTCAGGGGACTGGTGATACATATCTCAGATCCAGCTGTTTATATACTTGACAGCGTGTAGCACGGTGCAACACCTAGCAGTGTTGTTACAGTGTCACTTTTCTGCACGTTATAGCACTTTGGGTGTTGGTTGGTGTGTAGTTACTGCAAAGGTGATGAAATGATGAAATGGATATAATAAAGGTGTTTGTTTTTCAATTTATTAGGTAGAGAGATATATATATACATATTATGTCTTTTATTATATCTATGATCCATACTTTAAATATCAATTAGATTTGCTCCATGCAAATATCTAACGGCTTTATGGAAATCCATGATTAACCTTGTTTTTGGTTTCTCAATAGGTATATGATACATAGCATACACCTGCTGACTTCAGGCACTATTGAGAAGTGTCAGCCAAACTTTTAAATCAATTTATTTGGACATCTGGCTTAGTGGAATAATTGTCATAAGGTGTAGGAAAATACACACTTGGCTGAATGTGTGTATGGATCATGACCATATGATACCAATATAGAAGCACAGCGCATGAATATGATATTATGTATGGGTTAAAGTGATGGCAATGTTCTATACTATTCCAGGGGCGGGAATGCTGTATTTCGTATGGGTGAAATCGCCAGAATATGTACAATTTGTCTTCAGCAATCCTCTCAAACAACACAAATTTAAAACAATAATGATGTTCAAAATTAAGTTTAACACAACCAAACATATTGTTTGAATCAAGGCAATGCAAAATATACTCAGATATACCTAGTTTTGACCATTTTCAGTCTAACTAAGCAGAATTGACTAAATAAGTAAATCTGACAATTGTGCATTTTCTGAAAATCTGACCCACATGCCAATGGCAAGTTGCAACTCGCGTGTATTCGTTCCGTGATTAATGGGACACCACAACATTTTAAAACCGAGTACAAAACACTTTCCCAAAAGCGGCGCAAATGTTTTTAATGTCTGGTGAAATTTGGAACAATGGATTCTGACACTTTGCCCGTATTGGATAACAGCAACATCGCCACCTTCCCGCTGCCTTATATCGTACACAATTATAAAATGTTTCCCGTTGGTTCCTTGCACCAAATGTCTACATGGGCAGATATTCAAGGGACAATTAAAGCTGAATTCTCAGCTATTAAGACAAAAAAGAAACTTAACAAAGGTTTACTCATATAGTATAGTTTATAGCTGATATATAGCAGTTATATTATAATATATATCAGCAGGGAGATTGTGATGCCCTACCTTAGAATTAATTAATTAGAATTACATGGTCTTTATGAAAACCAATGTAAATTGAGATGTGCTCTGTAATAAAATGAAATTTGAACAAAAAATTAAAGATGAAAGACATGAAAGAATAATTATGTTTATACAATAATTTGAAGTGGAATCGGCCTAGAGAAACCAGCCTCCGGTGAACGATAATAAGTGAAATCAACGAACAGAAGAAAAAGTAGAAAACCATTTTGAACGATGTTAACAGATAATACGGTTTTAAAGGACATGTGACATCGGTTCCATTATGAAATAATCTGTATGTACAACCAGGCATGTTCAAAGGTAATAGAAGGTATGAGTCGGCTGTCAGGCTGTGTGGCTATTTCTGTAATGTCACTCAGCGAAGTATGCCTTAAGAACTTAAAACGTATTTGTAATATCAGGCAGTACTGAGAATATCATCGTGATGAAATGTTATTGTTCCTAAACAAACATATTTTCAAATTAAAATTCAATTTAGGTGAGAGTCTATACTGTTTCCCTAATCATGATAGTAGAAATTACAGGAATTCCTGATTCTAAAAATCCAAATAATTGTTGAAAGTATTGATACAGATTATTCTGCCTTGACAGCAGCGTCCCAGGTTTCCCCATTTACCAGGTTTACCTGCAATTGTGTGCAATAAAAACTTTTATAAAAAAAAAAAAAATTTCCCTGAGTGCCATAAACTTACAGCTTCAAATGCATCAGCACCTTGTTGGGTTGATGATGATAATAAATTATGATATAAATTAACATAGTACATGTTTATATATATGTTCACAGAGATTTGACTGAATATGTGTTCAGTAAAATTAAAAGGTAAAATCAAGGAATAGGGTTAGAAACACCATGTAAATAGGTTGTCAGGCCCACTGGCATTGATTGTGTTGCAATGCAGCCTTTGTCTCCTCGTGGTCACGCCTGTATACAGAACCCGAGCCAATGTATACACACGGAAACAAGACAACATTTTAAAACCTTGTGTTCTCCCTAAAACAATATTTGACTGCAGTGACAGCAGTTTTAACCACACAGGAGGAGCTACAATGCAATACTAATCTTTAAGGTTGTTATTGTGGCATATGTTGGATTGCCATTCACATTTAATACTGTTAAATACATTCATTCGCGGTTGATAAAAGGTCAAATTTCACTCTCGCGAGAAATATTTACGGATGAAAAATATGACAAGCCAATCACTATAAGTGAATCTCTTCAAACATCTATACTCCAAAGCTTACACTCTTATCACCCCATATGACTCGATCATAACATATGGAAATTTTAAAACTATTTGTTTATGTTTGAGAAACGTCTGCAAAATTCCAACAAAGAGATCAGCTGCATAAAACACTTTGAAAATCGATATTTTGTGACTTCTGACTAATTGTTCTGTAACACATCACATATATCACATATATGTATGTGCTCTTAGAACAAAATGGCCAAAGCGAAATCCTTACAATCCTTACATCAATAGATCCTGATTAGATTTTCCACCAGGTTTAAGCCAACAGTTTCTTTGGAAGAAGGAATATTGTTCATGAGAACCTCTGTGTTTGAGAGTGAACTTAAATACAAACATTCATTTCTAAGAGTGTACTTGGTCAGGCAAGAATTGAAGTGCTAGGTTTCACACCTGAGCTCCTGTACACCTGTTAATTGGCTTTGGTTACTTACAGAAATTTATGTTTGTATACTTTAGCAACATGCAATGTTAAGTTGGTTTGTTTCACCAGGCTGCTTAGTTCAGCTCCTATAATAGCTGGTCTTCCACTAGCTTAGGCCCCCCCCCCACCATTTTACTAAGGGGTTCTATATTATTATTATTATTATTATAAACTTTTATTCAAGTATTGGTATCAGATTACAAGAATAGGACATGCAATTCTACGAGCAGTTTTTCCATCTAGCCCTAAAATATACTTCACACTAAAACCGACTGATCGAGGTAATAATTTTCATTTTTTAAAGTTGAAGTAGGATACATAGGCTATTATAATGGTGATGCAAAAACAAAATATATTATATATAAATATTCATGAGACACATTGGAAATCAACTTGGAGTCGCTCTGTCCAATACCACTTAGACAAAATGGAATGCTAGGATTTGAATATGAGTTAATGATGAGTGCCTCATCTCAAAGAGCACCTTATATAAGGTCAAATCACCATTCACTTGTTTGAATGAATAGATCTGTAGATTGGATACACTAGATACAGTCCAACAGAATGCCTGCTTATAGTTTGGCTGGGATATAGATAGTGGCACTGGCTCTCGGGGAGTTTAATTTAACCCTTTCCCTCTAGGAGGCCTATAATTACACAGGCAATGGACACGTTAATGGGTTTAGTGTGGCGATGGAGACATGGGGCTACATAGATCATGGTAAGTAGGTGTGACTGGAGCATAGTGCTAGTTGTTGTGCCGGTGGCGAGTCGGTGCAGTAATACAGTAAGGTTAAACTAGTGACTGGCTCTCCTCCCAGACAATGCAACAATTGCCTAGATATTATTCTGAGATTTTATAACTTGATATTTGTTGTAGGTGTTATAGTACATGTGTGAAAAGTCTCTGAAATGCCATGGTTTAACAACTTAGAGAACTGAGGCACTTTTTAAAGGTAAATGTTGTTGCCTTATTTCTTATCATATTGTCAATTTCATTGTAGAACATGTATATGAGTGCTATGTTCCATCATTCATGGCATAACAAATCTGGGAGAACCCAAAGAAAAGAAAAGGTTTAGAATAAATATAGAAATTAATATTGGAATGAATGCTCAGAAATGAGCTTGTTTTTATTAACCATTTCACATTTGTTCTGAATGACCTTTTCCTAGAGTTTCATTTTCAACCGGAATATTTCATATTACAATAGCTAATTAGCCAATACCAAAGGAAGACCAGCTCTTCGGACCGGACTAAAAACCAATTTCAATAGATCCCCGCAGACACACTTATTCTAGTTTTTTCTTAACCTGTGGCTTATACATCTATTGACTGCTATAAAAAGACTGTCTACAGTAAGAGGGAGTCTTCTTTTTCAGTAGATGACAATATCACTTTCGCCAATGACTGAAAATGATTCTCTATTATTGGTTTCAGTTCTTATGTCCCATTAAAAATGACGAAATAAAAAAAAAGAGAAATAATAAATCATGAACCACTCCATACACATTATCAAAGTACCATCTGCGCATGATGTATTTTAAACCTAAGAAATTAAAAACCAGCATGGTAAGATACTTGCACTGATCTGATACTACATGAATATAAATGTCACAAGTGGACTATATTCAATACAGTAAACCTTCACATCCGACACACAAAGCGACCCTTAAATGCAGGTCCCCCCGTGCTATCTGATGACCTCTATTGTCTCCTTATCTGACCTTTATTCCTTGTCTCTATATGTCTATTGCCCTGACCTTTACCGTTACCAGTTCTTGCTGCGTTTTAATGAATTTATGTAGTTCCTAGTGAAAGCTCCTGCGGTTACAGAGAACAATGAGTGCCATAAAAGGGGGTCTCCACTGGCTGCGGTAAGCTCTGCGGTAAGCCTTGCGATGGTGCTGTGATGGTGAGGAGTGGCAAGGTCCTGCCTACATGGCTAGTGAACCATGTAGGCAGGACCTCATCATTCCTCTCCACCTACAGAACCAGCACAAACCATCGCAAGGCTTACCACAGAGCTTACCACAGCCAGTGGAGACCACCCTTAAGAAGACAACTCCCTCCTCCTCTCACTCTCTCCTTCCTCCTCTTCTCTTCCCCCTCGCTCAGTTTCTCTCCCAGAAAAGAAACGTAAACATTCATCTAATTCTGCGAGCCCTCTCGCCGCTTCTGTGCCTCTCCAACTCACCAGCACTTGTGTGTACACACGCACTCTTTGCAGACAATCGCTGCAAACCAGATAAATAAATTCCCAGTCTGTTAGATCTGTTCCTCTCACTTGCAATCAGGTTCGATTGCTGGATGGTGGTATTTATTCAACTGGTATTGGATATTCAATTATTTCATTTTTCATATAAATCTTTGATTTGAAATGTATGCATAGCATGATAGCATTCACGAAGGGTGTTCAAAATCAATATGTTAATCACTTCAGTACCTGTTCAGGTATTTGTTATCATACTTTGATAGTAACTTAAAATAAATGGTAACATCAATGGTACAATCTAATAATAATAATAAATAATAAATAATAATAAGTCCCCAAATATTCGCAGGCAAGAATGGCACATATATGGGTCAGATTTTCAGAAAATGTACAATTTGTCTTCACCAATCCTCTCAAATAGCCCACATTTGAGACAAAAATGAGCTTCAAAATGCAGTTTAACATAACAGAACTGATATTATAAATCAATGCGATACCAAATATACTCAGATATACCCAGTATTCTTCATTTTCAGCCTAATTCAGCAGAATTTCCTAAATGTGTACAGCTGCCAATTGTACATTTTCTGAAAATCTGACCCATATATAGATATGTACACATGTCAACTCTTGATCAATAAAGAAATTAAATCACTGCTGTCAAACATTGATCCAATTAAGTTTGGCATGTTTGCTGAAGGACGGACATTATACATGTGAACACATCCATGTACATAACTAGGCATATTGTACACAGCCACTCAGGGAGTAAATAGCCTTCAACTTGAAATGTTTGTTTCCTTTTGAAAGAACATCAATACAATGTTACAATAGTAAACACACTTTCTATGCCATATTCACGATAAATAGATATTTGCTATCTATTCATGTTTATTGATTAGAGACATACTGGCAAATAGGTAAATAATGTAAACATATTGATTCTAAGTCTAACTAGGACTGCCCCTGCCCCCAGACTTAGATCATTGATACTGTGTCCATTAGTTCCTTCAAGTATTGAAATCTTGCAAATATTTCTTTTTCAATTCCTGACGTTTTAACATGCGGTATCTAAATGAACTGTACTTTATACAAATAAAACCTAGGGTTAATGCCTGTTCCTATTTATGCACAGACAAATCCCGTTCAAACTTAAAAAAAGCTCTGGGAAAATCAAAGCCTTGGTATTAGTTGTGGGTCCATTGACATCCACGAGCAAAACCAGTTGTTAAAACTTTTTATATCGTCTAGTTCTTGGCTCATGATCAACAAAGTTATTTAACAACGATTTGATACAGATTCATTATCAAGTCATGTATACATCAATGGTACATGGGTCAGATTTTCAGAAAATGTACAATTGGCTGTTCTACACATTTAGGGAATTCTCCTAAATTAAATTATGCTGAAAAATGAAAAATACCGGGTACATGTAAATATATTTGGTATTGCATTGATTTAAAGTATCAGTTCCGTTATGTTAAACAGCATTTTGAAGCTAATTGTCCCCTTAAATGTGGGTTATTTGAGAGGATTGGTGAAGATGAATTGTACATTTTCTGAAAATCTGACCCACATGTAGGTACACAAGTAAATGATACACGATCTATGGGAATGAAAACTCGCTATATCAGCCTTCAGCAAGCATGCATGTGGTCTCTTTGATAGCATGTGTTGCCTCAGAAATCCTACCAGGTCCGGAAGAGGGTGTTTAATATTTTCATGTGATCTCCTTTTAGTTTCGTCCTTGATGTGAATCTAACGTTTGCTCCCACTAAACGTGAGCATGCTATCACACCAGTTGGGCTGGGGATGGAGGTAGCCCCCCCTAGCCCGCAATCATAGCAGGGGCATGTCAAGCATGGCGGGTTTGTTCGTTACCGGAGCTAATAAAACTGTTTTATACTCAAATAAACAGTGCTTATCTCACAATAATATGCACAGATACAGCACGAGTGGGTAGGAACCTCTGTCGTGTGCTCAGACCTTACTGAAGGGTTCGTCTTTACTTTGGGAGATGACAGGAGGATTCGTGTGGGGAATTTTAAAGTTTTGGGACACATGATCGAAATTGTTTTTTCTTTTTGTGATTTGGAATTTGTTCTCAGCATGTCAACAGGTGTCCACATGAGAGGACATAAGCAGGTAGTGGTGGGAGAACCACTGGAGAGAGGCAAGCTGTATGCAGTGAGATCTGTCGTGCAAACCTTAATAACTATTGCTTGCTTTCGAGCTGACAATCAAAGGATTCTCTTGATTAATTATTACTGTCGCATGCACATGATTTCTTCTGATAATAATCTTGTACTACACTCGTCTCAATTTATACTATTCACAATGAACGTATTGCAGACTCGTACACAATTTGAGTGGCAATAATTATTTGGTACAGCTTCCGGGCGATTCATCACATTTGCATTTTGAGCTTTTTTTGATTGTTTGTTTGTCCAGGATTACCCTTCTTTCTTATTCGTGATGCATTCCCTACCTTTGTGTGTTTGCTTTAACTACTAACTACTGTCTGTAGTTGCCCATTTTGGTTTGGGACATTCCCTCTATGACATGGGGCAACTGCACCACCTACACCACCTGCACCACCTGCAGCAACACCCTTACTACACCCCTGTGCTGTTGCTTCCTATACCTTCAGCATTGTATGTTACACTTGGTCAAAGTGGTGCATAACATGTGAGTTATGTCACCCTGGGGACATACAACAAGTAGGTCCGCCCAAAACGTAAAATACTTCTTTTATTTTTAATTATTTATATTTTTTATTTATTAATGGGGTGTAATAAATATGGAACAAAGCTCGGGTGAAGTCTGTACACTTGTTAGTGACCTCAGGAGCACAGAAGATCTCGGGCTAAGGCCCTCTAACTTCCCGCGCTCCCTCGGTCAATAACAAGTGTACAGACTTCCCCCTTGCTAGGTTCCATCTATTTAATAAGTTCTACCCATGTTTTGCAATGAAGAGGAGCAACTTCAGGTAACAAAGTGCAAAGTAGTATCTTATCTTATCTTAAGAGTACACATGTTATAATTACAATGTATTTTGCGAGGTCTGGATGGGATAATAGTGCTTAGTTTGTGTGATGATTCCCCAATGAAACCACCAATTTAGGATTCCAATAGGAAAGGTCAGTTTCAAAGGAAAGTGTCTTTATGATCAGACATCAAAGGGAATTCAAGGCAAGTAGAATTTATCTCAGTCATAAAGGTAACTTTATATCTAAAAGGGGCGATATTAAATAGCTCAAGATTAAATAAAGCCGGTGGATGAATGGCTTGAAATGAATTGAGAGCCTTAAAGTGACACTTCTCACTGTTGAGGGCTAGATTATCGAGTAACGGAATTTCTACTTCATTTTCTAGTATTTGGTTCACCTTACCCTCCTAAATAACTCCTGTGGATATCAAAACTCTAACATTCATATTATATCAGATATGTGGTAAAATAGGGAGCAAAATCGTTTTTGCTTTCCAAGCCAATATTCAAACTGTCAGTTGGGATGACATCTGGAATTATGTAACCCCCAGGTCGGCACTGATCAGTACAAAGGGCATTAGTTCCATTACTGCCACCCAGGGCTAAATCTGGCAGTACCTCCTGGTCTCCAAGCCATTTCCTCATGGATTTGACATGGGTTTAGGTTCTGACCCATTCATTACACATATTCACTAATCATTGAATGAAAACGCAATGCTGATACTCAATACTTCAGATATTGCTATACCTATCATATATGATTACACTGACAAAGTTTCACACGATTCCATGACTACTCATTTTAACTATCTTAGCCACTTTAAGTGAGGCAGAATATATTATAGGGCCCGTCTCCACTATACAGCACTATGATTGATTTTCTCTAACAGCCTATATGCCATAGTAATAAATATCTGAGTGCAACCTGGTTATCTACAGCGCTGGCATGCCACCTGGCGTCGGCAAAAAACAATACTCCCTGACCTCATGAATATTCATGGCATGTCTCAGACCTCCACAGGATATTACTCTTTGGATTTTGACTCAGATTTGCTCGCCTTGGCCCTGCCCTATAGTTAGCGGTGGGTCTGGGTGCTGATTGGATGTAGCAAGTGACGTCAGTATCTCGCTAGCTATCGCGAGAGGAGACGAGAGCTTTGTTATTAGGCGATGGCGAGACAAGACCCATACAGGTCCTAATAGATTTAGTAGGGGCATTATATCTAGGCCAGTTATACCTTATGGGTGGATTGAAGTGTGGTATTTGGGGCCTCCTCGTCTGAATCGACCAAATTCTTATAGTAAGACACAGGAGCATGTAGCACATAGTCAGTTCATGTTAGCGTGAAGGAAATATTAAAATAAATGTATTTTACATTTACTTTACTGGGGAGTTGAGCTTATAAATATGTATACAATATGATATCATACTAGAAATGACCATAACAGCGAAATGCACATAATTATTGGATTTTTGTTTTGTTTTTGAAATATAATTTTTGAATTGAGTTATAAATAATTGAGGGTCTGTCTGAAGTGACCAAATTTATAGTTTTCAGCTGGTTTCTACCGAAAAGACACATTTTTGCCTTGTCATACCTTCTCATACCTCTTAATGTCAAGGCGGCCACAGTGGCTGATGATACACCTTCTCCACTGGACAAAAATATATTATACTATGTCCACCCCTGTGGGGCTAAAGGCATGATTTATGTGGATTACGGTAATTCTCTGATATGCTGTGTACATCCTAGCCGATATAAATATCAATGAAATGCTTTGCTTTTTATTGCTGATGATACACTGTCCCTAAGCGTATAAATAGTAGAGTAATTGTTTTTATACCACTAACTGATGTACTGGCGTTCTGCTTGTTCACCGCTCTCCTCCTGGCTTTTCACAAAGGTTGGAGCGAAACAAAAACTTAGTGTCAAAGCTGGCTTACGTGAAATAGAATGGTACAATAGGACGATAGGTCTGGCATGTGGAATGAGACAGTCTAGGCCCAAAGATGAGAGAGTCCTTTCAAATGGAGGGAAAGCCTCTCGCCTCAAATCGCAAAGTGTCATTATAATCCCATTAGAACGCCAAGTCCTGGGCCAGAAAATCCATTAACGCAGCAGGCGTCCAATCACTGACATACCATTTTTATCTGATCTGAGAGGCTTTGAACCCAGACTGGAGAGTCGATTGTCCCATTAAAAATGTATTGCATAACGCAGTTTATGGATATTTTGTTGTATAGTAACTATTGCAATTGTTCCAATGCTAATAACCTGGCTTATATCCATAAGGAAATGTACCTAGAAATGGCAGAACTACTGGTGCCTGTTGCATAACAAATCCTTACTTAAGATTTTCCTTCCTTTGCTACTTTCCTTGTTGAGCAGCTGTCAAGGGACTTCAGGGAGGGGATTGGCGATACCGACAATGCTAATTCTTCTTATTATTTCTGCAGTAGGAATTTCCTACCAACGGAAGGAAAAAAAGCTTAGCAAGGGGAACATATTAAGTAAGTATTCATTACGCAACAGGGCCATAGTGTATCCATTCCAGGACACTGAGGCATCCCGCAATCTCCTCTAAAGACCTAAAGTGTACTCTGGGCTAATTGACTCGCATTTTATCCAGGGAATACAGACCCAAGGACCGCTAAAATGATAAATTATGACAGAGATAAAAACGGATGCCCCACTTCAACCCCAGATTGCCACATGCATTATTTACAGCAGTACATGGGTCAGATTTTCAAAAAATGCACAATCTACAGTTCTACACATCTTTCAAATTATGCTGAATTAGAGTGAGAATTGATAAATACTGAGTATATCTGAGTGTATGCTGTATTGTATTCATTCAATAAATCTGTCTGGTTATGTTGAACTTGATTTTGAACCTGATTTTCGTCTTAAATTTGGGTTATTTGAGAGGATTGGTGAAGACCAATTGTACATTTTAAGAAAACTTGACCCACATGGGTGACCTTGTGATGCTTATCCGCAGCCAATTACAAGCGGGCTGCTGCAGGGTTTTAGGGTTTATCACTTGCAAGGCTAACTCTGTGCCCCCCCCCCCCCCACTGCATTATCTGCGGGACTGTTGTCATTCTGTGCGGGACAGTTGTCTCTCTGCGGGATTACTCGTGGGAGTCATGGTTACGGTTGGCATGCCTTCATTTCATCAGTCAGGATATTTCCCATTGAGCAGTAGTGGGCAGGGTTTGAGCGATGACTGCACAATCGCTAAGCCTTTGATAATAGTCTCTATAATATTGGCTGCCAGCCGAGGCTACTACCAGTTTAACCTAGATATCGGACAGATTTGGGTTAGAACAATCGGATTTGTATACAATCTTAAAGGCTGTAGATGCAATTTCTTAAAATCTCACAAATCCGTTGATAAAAACTGGGAAGTCTGGAATACATGTGATGTGTCACAGGAAAATGGGCACAAAGCAATGTATTATACTCCCTTAGGATGACTTGGGAACTCAGAGACATATTAAATATACAGTCTTGACCTTTGGTACATGTATTAGTAAGACTAAGAGTGCTAATCCCAAGATTCAAAACATTGCTACAAAGGGTGTTTGTAAAAGAGCCCCATTTAAGAATATCAATTTTTCCGATCGTAGACTAATTTTTCTGTGACATATCCCATATAGTCTTTAGTACAGGATGGAATTGTGATTCCCGCCCTCCCCCCTCCGTCCAAAACCACATTTTCTCCACAACACCAACTGCATTAGCCTCTGAATGATCTTCCCTGTGCAGCTATTTACATGATTCATCCATATGCACAGACAAATCTCCTCCAAAGAGAAAAACCCTTGGGAAAATCATGGCCTTGACATAAAGCTTTGTGTGCAGAAGTGCCCGGATGAATTAGTAATTTTGTTATTATCGCATAACTGCTTACGTCTGGGACGTTTGGCGAGGTTTTAGATGCTCCCCGTGGCAGATTTCATTATGTCAATACAGGTTTTATCACCTCAATCAGACAAAATATTACCAGCAATGAAGTTTTATGTCAGGTCGGTGGCACAATAAAAATGGCGGGCCATAAGTTGGCTGGCGAGGTTTCTAGCACCAACAGGTGTCGTCTGCTCGCTACATGTGGCCGAAATAAACTGTGAGACGCCGCTTTTAACTTAAAGGGAGTTTTAGGGAAGGTATTACAAAAAGTTTAATAAAGTTTTAGGGAAGGTGTTAAAAGTTGAATAATATTTTAGGGAAGGTGTTAAAAGTTGAATTAACGTTTTAAATAAATACATTCAGCGATTTTAGTAATACGATAATATAATAAATGGGTGATAATTAATAACCACTATAAATATAATGAGGTTACACAATGTTGCGTAATGTTACATAACACGGATTTGTATGTCCTCCATCTTGAATCTTGATTCGTGTGGAATTATATGGAGTTATATATGTCAATGGAAAAGCTATAGAAAACATGCCATGTTCAGCATGGAATATTTAACAATGATCTCATGTAAACATCCATGTGTTATACATGTTCCCATAAAACAAGACTTCATCTTTGCTGCCATCATGCTTTTGGTTTTTATAGATCACTTGATACGCTGAAAATTATCATTGTACCAATGAAATGCTATCAATAAACAAACAAACAAACAAAACTTGCAAAAGCTAATGATATTGATGAAAAGATCCTTGCATTTCTCCATCAATTATTTCTATGTCAGACTTGAACTGACGTCGCAGCATGCACTGTACTAGACATGCGCAGTGAGAGATGCAACTCCCCTATTGGTCGTGTTTATCATCAGGATTTTAAACCCTAAGAAGGGGACAGGAATGTATTGGAAATGTGTTATAAACATTCATGACAGCTACTATATGGCACATTTTCCCAAATCAGTTCTGGTTTTCAACCACCAATTCAGACAATCAGCTTCAAAGCTGTAGTCCTTTGAGAAAGATCATGTACAATTTCCTGTGTAATCTGTGACGAATTCTCGGGTCAGTTCTAGGCCAGAGTTACAAGGCCATATCTATAAATCTATCACCTGCCCTTCATACAGCCACCCCGTTCTGTTTAACAGTTTTGAAGCACTGGCGATATAATGGGTACGACAGCCATGGACTATACATGCACAGGTGAGATGGCTTGGCCCGCGCACAGGTAGTTGGGCAGTGAAATATACAAAAGATTGCACAATCGGAAGCTCTATAAATCTAGTAAATGTTCCTATATCAGGCTGAGAAATGATAGATGTTAGGTAAAACTAAAAACGTTGATTAAAAGATCTATTCGCCTATGTTAAACTGCATTTTGAAACTCATTTTTGGCTTATATTTAGATTATTTGAGAGGATTGGTGAAGACAAATTGTGCATTTTCTACATGTCCACCCCAGCTAGGCAGTAAACATAACATATACATGTATGTGTTTGAAGCTGAGGGATGCTTTCTACTTTAGTTTGACTGATGGGTGACTGGGGGGTAACAGTGGAGGGGGAGGCATAGAGGGATGACTCCAGCACTTGCAGGGTGGGGAGCACACACTTAATGTACTGATATAGATGATTAATTCAAGTGCATCATGGAAATATTGATGTCAAATTATGGTCAGGGTTCTGGGACCATATCTCTGAAGTTTCAATTTTTGTTTGCATCAAAATGAAATGTATGTGTATGCCATTTTCTTTAGCGAATACTGATGGCAAACTTCTTGAAGTATATTTCAAATAATGTTTTGCAGAAAAGATGGTTTTGATTGAACATCAGTTCGCATATATATATGTATATGATAAAACATTAAAATATCATTTTCACGCTTTTAGAATATGATTCTTGAAGCGTATCTGTTGTGTTTATCCTTGTACCCTTGGCATAAAACGGAAGAACGCCCTTGTGGAAAAACAAGTAGAATAAAAAGATTTTAAAATACAAATTTATATATTACCTGCCACCTTTGAATGTGGGACTGTGTGCATTGAAAATTGAGCTCTATAATTATTTAAATGGTTTGACAGTGATTAATGTTAAAGTTAGTATGGATCACTGTTACAGATATCTACGCAGCAAATGTTCCAACAACATATTTTCTGCAACTCTTTGCTTGAAAATACCTGAAAGTTCCATGTCATACATGAAAGTGTATTTAATAGGAAATAATTCTAAAATGTCCCCATCCCCAATTCCACCCGGTCCTGCTTGAAGTGTCCCACAGCCAGAATAAAAAAAAATTAATAATTGTCCAATATTTGTATTATATTCTTTGAAGCCGCGCCAATTATTATGTTGACTACGGTCAAAGTGTGGACATTGGTTCTGCTTAAAGTTTAAAGTTGTTATTCAGGCTAAGACAGTTCACAAGAATAATATTCTTAGTGTAAGACCTGACTATAGAAGCACATAGCTACCAATACCAAGTTAGAGTGCATTATGATATACACATGTTAATGTGTCATGTATATATTTTTAGTTTAAGCGACGGCAAGAATCCCGAGGTTTCAAAGTGTACGACCCCACATATATTATCACATATATTCAATCTATAATGAATTTTGACTTTCACAGAGATTAATATTCTAATATTTTAACCTCAAAATAAATTTATACTAATATCCTGAATAAAGATCAACCAACAGATCAGAAACGTTGGAGTTAAACTCATAAAATCCATCAATCATCAAATATACGAAATTGCTTATATAATCGTTTTGGTGTTCCATCGACTTAAAATGAATTTAAACTAAGTTGATATTTGGACACAGTTCAGTCTACAGTAAGCTGAACATGTCAGATTCCATGGGAGGAACTATATCATAGCACCGAGCAAGAGACTTACCAGTCGAATGCTTCCGACCGTGCATGATATTATTATTTGTTTATCTTTGAACTCTCCACTCTGTTTACCTGACCTTGTCATGTAAGATATCTTGTGGTATGGGCAAAGTCTGTCCAGGAGCTTCTGGGTCAGATTTTTAGAAAATGTACAATTCGCCTTCACCAATCCTATCAAATAACCCACATTTAAGACAAAAATGAGCTTCAAAATGCAGTCCAACATAACAGAACTGGTACTATAAATCAATGCGATACCAAATGTACTCGGATATACCCAGTATTTAACATTTTCAGCCTAATTTAGCCGAATTTCCTAAATGTGTACAGCTGCCTATTGTACATTTTCAGATAATCTGACCCATCAACTTGCCTCTGCCATGGTCAGCGAACATAATGGCCAGAGTCATCAGAGCCAAGACATATATCTAAAAGCATATAACCAAATGGCCAAATGGCCGAAGAGGCTTCGTATTGAATTTGGTGCGGTGGGCTATACACTGCACAGATGTAGGCTGGAGGGTGTAGGGGGTTGTGCGGTTATCTAGTTAAGTAAGAGGGCAGTTGTTGATACGGCTGTGTAATGCTGTTAGCTTGTTCTGATATGTAGCAAGATGTCTAGTCTATGCTGGTCAGATACTTGCAGATTTTGTATAAGTCATTTGCATGGCTCATAAGGAGAACGAATGCAGGGATGAAAAATGTACAAAATACTAGTATTTGTTAAAAGAAATCAGGTATGGTCAAATATTAGGATGGGGAAGGTTTTTCTAGGTAGGGTCAAGACGGGTGGGGGTGTGGGTGTGGGTGGGGGGAAACAAACCTATTTTTTTTCCTAGATGTAATAGTTACCTACAGGTGCAACGTTTTGCTAGAAAGACAATAGAAAATGTATCATCAACTTGGAGACATCTGTATACACCTCCATGCCATCGGTAATTAGCAAGCAAATAATTAAGAACAATATTGTTAGCAACAACCCAAATTTTGAGTTACAATTGGATATGTCTACAACACTTGAGAACATCCGCGGGTTGCTGTATAACTGTTGAATATGATATTGGCATCAAACAAAAAAAGAAATGAAAAAAAAAATACAAATTCCAAGCTACCTTTAATGTCAACTAGGGAATATCCAATCCCTTACCGGCTTTATTCTACATTTAATCGGAGGGATAAAGTACAGTTATTATAGGGATTACTTGAGTGTTGATAATAGCTATGTACTACACACATACCAAGCACGGCCTAATATTAGGGTAAGATTTTTAGAAAATGTACAATTGGCAGCTGTACACATTTAGTCAATTCTGCTAAATTAAGCTGCAATTTGGTCAATACTAGGTAAATTCGGGTATATTTGGCATTGCATTGATTCTAGCAATCTGTTTGGTTAGGTTGAACTGTATTTTAAACTTTATTTTTGTCTGAAATTTGGGTTATTTGGGAGGATCGGTGAAGGTGAATTGTACATTTTCTGAAAATCTGACCCATCTAAGCTTATGAGAACACCTTCACACCTGTCAAATCGCCACGGCTCTTTTTTAATGAAATCAATGCGGGCCGTGAGAAGGAAGACGGAGATTGTGAGGATTATATCACGCCTGAGTCAACATGGCCGTGTGTTTGCCAATACCAGAAGTTTATCGGCCTACTTTTACAAAACAAACTATAAATTCTTGATCATGTTGACATATATGTACCGTATGTTGCACGGGTATGTGTGAGGCTCCAGCTCTGATGGGAATGTCTCAACACGGAGACGTTTGTCCTCGCTTTCACCGGTTAAGATATAGAACGTGCCATAGGTAACTATATGGTCGGTTACAGACCTAGCTCTGGTACTTATAATTGGGATGTGTTTTAGGAAAATGAGTCACAAGTTCCAAAATTGATATTTTCTCAAAGTGATTTACCGAGTAAATCCCTTGCTCAGAATGTTTTCATTTGTAAGGTGCTTAGCCCTTCTGATAGCCTAAATACATATACCAAATTTTAAGATTGTGTATTAAATATATCTATGCATACCTGAGGTTACCCTAAGGGATATATTTAACTAAATTTACCTCTATTTAAATATCACTAAATCATTGTTCATGCATACATGAATATAGAATTCCTTATTAGGTGTCCTAGTGTTTACCATCATTAGAATCGGCTTGATCTTACCTTTTCAAATATGATGATGTCTCAAAATCTATATTTAGCGACTTGTGACTCATTTTACTGTGACAAATCACAATTGTATGTCAGTAGGCCTACGTAGTCATAATTGTTGTTGGGGAAGTAGTCTTAGAATCCACCCATGTCTGGAACTTATGGTCACTTACATCGAAATAAACAGAATTCTAATTTCTGTTGTGATGTACATCGATATGAAGTACATTGAGTTTTCTTGGAGAGAGACTTGAGGGCGATTCATCTGCCAGCTGAAGTGCTCTCTTCTCTATGGTTTGTAATTAGCTTAACTGGTTTGTTGGCAGGTTTATACACCAGTAATTGATGTAATCAGTATAACATAAAAGCATTGATTTGATGAGAGTTAGAGCACTGCCTCTAGTATTGTAGAGTTTGGATGGTCTCGAGCCTTGAAGAGTTGCGTGTAAGCATCCCATTCAATCTTTTATTGAAATTGTGGCCTTATTGGATAACAATATCCAACTATTTGTATTGCTGAGCACCTGAACTTGTATTGTTGAACCGCTAAAATTAGTTTGTTGAACCAAACTATCTGTATTAGGATTGCTCCCCATCTCCCCGTTTGTGAATTGGAAACATAACATTCTTTGTCCCTTTTTATGGAAATTACTCTTTGATGTAACTGTACGACTGGAAATGAAAGTTATTGCATGAATACACATTTCTAGATCTTTATAATTGCTAATCTCAAATGTGATGTGTCACAGGAAAATGAGTCGCGAAACAATGGATTATACTGTCTTAGTATGACCCTCGAAACCCAAGACGTATTAAATATACAGTCTTGAAATTTGGGAGATAGATTGGTAGGACTTAGAGTACTAAACCTGCCAAAACCAATACATTTCTACGACCTGTTCCCGTGAGAGAAATCATTTGAAAAATATCCTTTTCGTGACCCTAGACCCATTTTCATGTAGCACATCACAAACTATATGGGTCAGATTTTCAATCGTGAGCTCTACAAATTTGGTAACTTCTGCTAATGTAGACTGAAGAATTATAAATGCTATGTATACCCGAGTATCGTTGGCATTGTGCTGATTAAAGGTATCTCTTTCATTCTGTTAAATTGCATTTTCAACGTCATTTTTCTCTTAGATTTGGATTATTTGAGAGGATAGGTGAGGGCGAATTGTACATGTTTTTAAGACCTGACCCATATCTTCACTACAATGACACATGTTTGGTTATTGGTAAGACATGATAAGAATGAACGCTTTTGTGCTTATCTTAACTGCCGGGAGCTCATTCTTTGAGCTGGGAGTCTATGGCATATATGGGTCAGATTTTCAGAAAATGTACAATTCGCCTTCACCAATCCTCTCCAATAACCCACATTTAAGACAGAAATGAGCTTCAAAATGCAGTTTAACATAACAGAACTGGTACTTTAAATCAATGTGATACCAAATATACTCAGATATACCTGGTATTCTTCATTTTCCAGCTTAATTTAGCAGAATTTCCCAAAATTGTGTAGAGCTGCCAATTGTACATTTTCTGAAAATCTGACCCATATGCTCGCCCCTGTACGAGCTGCTCGTATACATACCGGTAGGTGGACATTGATACTACCCGCCAGCTGAGATAACAGCAGGCTATGAATCATATTCACCCCCCACACACACAGTGCAAACCTAACATAAGGCTCTTTCTCTATTCTTTTATTTCCGAGATTTATTTGTCTTTAACAAACTTCCACTACTTCCACACCTCGCTTCAGGTAAAGAGTCACAAAAAGTTTTTAATTACTTTGAGAAGGAAGCTGTTTCACATGTTAGTGAGGTTTTACTGTAGTGATAGGAAAAGCTTGGGGCACTTACGTGAGTCATTTGTAACTTAATTATTACATTCACTCCGGGGCGAATTATTTAATAAAAGAAGAACGTTATATAGAAGTGCAATGCCCTTCGGGCGGACCGCAATCAAAGACAGGCAATGACGCTGGTTAAGATAAAATAAAATATAAAAAAAACTGCATTAGAATGACAAGGTATAGGATAATTTCATTATCCCCACTTTTACCTTCGTCGTAGGCTTTGATGTGAATAGATTTGCCTCGCCTCTATAACTGCTTCTTGTCATTTCACAAGGAATCAGGGACGACACGGCTCAGACTACAGTCCTACGCCGACTGGCCCTTTCTGAAGCCAGAGTCATATATACAGCACTTTAATCTAATTGTACACTAGGGATTTTAAGCATATATATTGAAGGTGCGGGACATTGTTGGTCAATTAGTCACAGGACAATGTAGGTAATTACAACTGTTGTTCCACTGTCGTGACTTGGCTGAGAAATGAGTTCCTTTCTTCCTGTACGTCATGGTTTTAGGTTTGTCCTGGATGACCTGGATTAAGTTCCAGAAGGACATCTCCTTTTTTAACTTATGGATTTCTTTTAATGAAAACTAAGTTAATCACTCTATCTAGTTTCTATTGAACTAAGGAAGGAAATTTATACTTTTTCTAATTCTCGTCATGAAATGTATCACAAACAATGTGAAATTCTCGGGAATGGAAACGTTTTTTTTTTAAAAAAAAGGGGCATAGTCCACTAAGCCGATTAGTAAATCTTAGCAAAGTGTTTGCTACTGAAAGCCTTACCGTTATCTGAGACAATCTTCCTAACACCACCCACTCGGCATAGCACTCTGGAAAAGAACAATTTCCCAAATGTCTCAGCAGTCAAGTCAGGAGCGGCGAAGCAGATCAGATATTTAGAGTAGAAGTCCACCACGACATAGATATGTTTTTGACCTGAAGCAGTGGTAGGCAACCGCTCCAAGGCGTCTAGATTAACCGTATCAAAAGGTCTGGGGGCTGGATCTCTAATTGTCAAAGGGGGCCTTATGGGGTGCGTCATTCGTTTATTGGCTGCACAGGTCTCACAAGACAAACAGTAATTGTAAACATCACGAGACATTGATGTCCAATAATACCTTGGTCTCATCGCCGACAACATTTTAACTGGACCAAAATGACCTCCAGTTACTGCATCATGGTGGAATTGCATGACCAGTTCCCTCAGCTCCCCTGGTATGCACACTTGTGCTTTAATACCACCTTTTGGTCCCACAGTAGTCTCTTAGATTGCTTCTCACAGATATTAGGGCATAAAAAGTCCTCTGCGGCGCAAAATCGCATGAGAATCGGCTTAGTGGACTAGGCCCTTAAGTCTTTAAAAACAGGAGTGGGCGCACATGCGTGGATGTGGGTGGAACCATTCACAAAGATTCTGGGACTTAATGATATAAAACAAAAAGAATTGTTAAGGAAATGATCCCTAGGAGGATAGACTTTCTAGTGCCAGGCAGATCCATGACGTTCGGGCTATCTGACTACTTCACTCAGATCAACTGACTGAAACTGGCAGCTATAATGACAAAATTCAAGAAAATATAGACAAATATGTTCAATCAAAATCACATTTAATCTAATTTTTCTAGCAGAAAAAGGGAATGTAATTATCCCCTCCCCCATCTAATGTATATCTAAAATCTCCACCTTAGGCAAGGCATCAGACATCATTAGTATATTAGGTCTATTGGAATGAAGGTGCGACAGGACGAACCGCCTACCTTTTCTCTTTTTCTGTCTTTTTTTAACCGCCTACGACGCAAGAAGTCCACTGGTCTGGTAGTGTTAGCCCACACACATGTCTCTGGGTCCATTAAAGGCCTCCCCCACTATGTCGCAAGGACCAAGCGATTGTTTGTGAATGGTGATGCGATCAATGTGCTGCGTTACCTTACTAATCATTAGCCTGAATTTGGATGCTTATTCTGTTTGAGCTTTTTTGTTATCACACTAGTTAAAAATAACTAATTCTTTTCATATGGTATGCGTGCAATGAAATAAACTTTATCGTACAACACATACTGTGCTGGTATAGACTATATTATATTAAACATGAACACATTCAACTTTCCATTCAGATACATATATAATTATATAAGTCTTGATGCTAGAGGTCTCTGACCATACAATTGCTGAGAGTAATGTGGAATCAATTGAAATTTCAATAAGAAATTCCAAATCATGTTCAAAGGTCACGAAGACGTCAGACTCTGCTTTGCATTCATTCCTACTCTATTGGGGACGCTGTGGTAAGCAATAACGGTTCCCTATATGGGTCAGATTTTCAGTAAATTTACAATTGGCAGATGTACACATTTAGTAAGTTCTGCTAAATTAGGCTGCAATTTGGCCAATGCTAGGTAAATTCGAGTATATCCGTCATTGCATTGATTCTAGCAATCTGTTTGGTTAGGTTGAGCTGTATTTTGAAGTTTATTTCCGTCTGAAATTTGGGTTATTTGAGAAAATTGGCGAAGTAGAATTGTACATTTTCTGAAAATCTGACCCATATGCGTGTCGGCTAGGGTGGATTACTGCAGAAACATGGCTACAGCAATAGGGGGATTGCATGTGCCACTGCGCATGTCTGTTACAGTGCATCATGGGATGGATTCTGTTGAAATCTGACATACCAATATTTGGCAACATTTTTATTGAAAATTACAAGAATGTTTTCCCCAATATCATAGCGTTTATAAATGATCTATGAAAACCAAATGCATGATGGGAAAGTTGGAGGCTTGTGTTATAGAAACATGTATAACAAGGACTAGCTGGAAGAGCTACTCGCGTACGCATCTAGAGGACCAAGCCCTTTTCATGATGTAACTGTTGATTTATATGAATAAAAATTCTTATATATATATAACACATGTATAACACGAGGCCCTCAGGAAGATCTATGGTTTCATAGAGGAGACCCGCCCCCTTTTTCGGTGCAAAATTTGATATGTTATTGAAAGTGTACACTTCCGAAAATAAAAACCTATACATACATACAACACATGGATATTGATATTAGAGCATTGATAAATAGTCTATGATGAACATGGCATGTTTTCTGTATCTTTTATATTGTACTATAATTCCATGCAAATCAAGATTCAAGATGGCTGACATGCAAGTCCCCTATTGGAATCCGCACACCAGCTTCCGCTCTGTTATTGTTTATATGTTAAATATTATTTTCGCTGTGGAACAAATGCATTAATATTGACATTAATCTGATCGCACAAATATACATGCATTCTCTATCTGCGTTTGAGGTTATAAGCTCCCTTGCAATGCGAATAGGGGGCAACTTGCTGGTCCGTTTTTAATCTTTACTTTATTTTTTTCATGCTTTTGATGTAGTTTTGGTTTTGTATTATCTATGTCAAGGAGCGTGTCTTCGAATGTTATCATAGTCGGTAAAATGTATCAATATCCATAGGTTGGTTGCAAGATCATTTTTATAAGCCATTCACTTATCAAAATACACATTCATACTTTTTTTCATGTGTTGGTATACAGTATCCAAAACTATTCTTACAATGCCCTATATTAGAAAGGAATTCAAGGTACAAATCCATACATTACTAACATATTTAGATGATGAAAATAGATAATCTTCTGAATACAAAGGCAGTGTATCAGTATAGTCGAGGATGAATGGTATGGATGGTATGAATGGTATGATATGAATCCCCATGTTAACACTAATAATCTAATCACAGTAATAATCTTATCAATAATCTAACACTGACGTACCAGTTGATAACATAGTATATGAAGTGTGTCATTCTGTATACACAACCTTGCCATCTATACCTAAACCTAGTCATTTTTCTTGCCTCAATTCATCTCATTCAGGTTCAAACAAATAGTCTGACACAAGCAAGACCTCCGGGAATTAGTGTGTACACTCAGAATCTGAACATCTGATAAAAACATTTCCTCAGATACCAAAACAATCCACAAACAGAAACATTACACTTTTCACCTTGATTTACTTTGCGCTACAAGGTTGGTGGAATGATTTATCTTAAGAAAACATTTCTAGCTATCTTTTGTACTGTTTTCGTGGTTAACCAAGACAGAGTATCAGCCATTAGCACCATTCAAATACCCGTGGATATTTATGTTACCATGGTCTGAGAGAAGCAAACACGTAGCGCTAGAATTGATTGCAGGTTGTTGAAACAAAACCAAGTTTTCACTTCATTTAGAAGGAAATATGTGCAATAAATAGATGGAATGTTGCAAGTGGCACCACGAAGCTTGTTTCAAATTGGTTCTGAGCTTTAGGACAGACTCATCCAGTGCTAAATGGTGGCAGAGTGAGCTTATTGCTCATCATATAGTAAATAAGGGGTTAGAGGGATTAGTGGGTCAGATTTTCAAAAAATGTACAATTCAACTTCGCCAATCTTCTCAAATAACCCAAATTTCAGACGGAAAATAAGTTCAACCTAACCAAACAGATTGCTAGAATCAATGCAATGCCGAATATACTCGAATTTATCTAGTATTGACCAAATTGCAGCCTAATTTAGCAGAATTTACTAAATGTGTACAGCTGCCAATTGTACATTTTCTGAAAATCTGACCCACAGGCAAGAAACTATCCTTCAACATGGTACCTCTCTGCATCGGAACGCAATTGTGACTGCCACAACCTAAGCAATACCAAATAACTAGATAAAACTAAGGTCATGTATTTACCTTTATTCATATTTATGTTTTTTTGTGGGTTTTTTTGACATATTTTAATTCAGGACAATATGTATGCTGGCATATGCCATAGCAAAACGATGTATAAGGCTCGGGCAAGTTTACATGTCATTTGAAATTAAGTAATCTGTTTATTATTGAAACCGTTGTAAAGGTTAAGTTGAGATAATAACTTAACTATAAACATTAATTTTGCAATGATTCAAACTTTATGTGCAGTTTTCTATTTAAGGGCACCAGGAAAAACCTGTCGTTCATAGATGGAACCGCCCTATTTCATAATATTACTCCATGTATTCCATGAACTGTACATGTCAATGTTAAAAAGGAAATAAAATTACTCATATGTAACCAAGATCTTTTGCACCTATTTCTGTACCGTTCATTGTTACTTTGTGTATTCTGCCCCAGTCTGGGATATGTATCTGTATCTCACATGTCTGGGGAAATATTGGGCATACGTGGTATAATACCAGCCACTTGTATTCATTGGGAAATAAATGACTGGTGTGGAGAGAGCCGAGGTATAATATGCACACTGACTCTTTTGACACGCTAAAATCCTTTACATTCCTGTGCGACGTATATGGGACAGGCTTTCAAAAAATGTACAATTCGCCTTCACCAATCCTCTCAAATAACCCACATTTAAGACAAAAAATGAGCTTTAAAATGCAGTTTAACATAACAGAACTGATACTTTAAATCAATGCGATACCAAATATACTTAGGTATACCCGGTATTCTTCATTTTCAGCCTAATTTAGGAGAATGTACTAAATGTGTAGAGCTGCCAATTGTACATTTTCTGAAAATCTGTCCCATATATTGGCAATATCAGCTAGATTGTACAGGGCAATATTTCATATGGCGTGATAATTGGACCTATTTTGTTGTTTTATTATTCTATTTATACGGCAACCTGCTATTTCCTGATGATCATGTGGCATTGCAGTAACTTTAATATGAATATTTTGTGATAACAAAACCACATGTGTGTCAATTGATAACAGCTATTTGACATTTACAACTATCTTGAAACCTTTAAAGTTTAAATTCTGTAAATCAAAAAGTCAAAACCTTACAAATAATTGAAACTATGTGATTGGAATATTTATTTTTGAGCCAGAAATTGAATAAGAAAGATGTATGAAATATCAAATTAGAAAATTGATAACAGCTAATTGACATTTACAACTATCCTGAAACCTTTCAAGTTTAAATTCTGTAAAAAAAATTGTCTAAGGTGCCACTCATGTAATCAAATGAAACTGTCTGATTGAAATATTTATTTTTGAGCAAGAAAATTAAATAAGAAAGATGTGTGAAATATCAAATTATAAAACAAAAATAACTTGGATGATAATGCACCGACCGAGAACAATTGTTAGTATTGGATCATAATCTCCCATATAGATCTATACTAGTAATCCCCAATACACTTATATCATACAAAGCAGGTAATCTAGATGTACTGATGAGTGAGTTAAGTAGTCTATACAATACACATGATCCTAGTGTACAGGTGACCTAGTTGTAGGACATGTGCTATACAATACACATGATCGTAGTGTACAGGTGACCTAGTTGTAGGACACGTGCTATACAATACACATGATCCTAGTGTACAGGTGACCTAGTTGTAGGACACGTGCTATACAATACACATGATCGTAGTGTACAGTTGACCTAGTTGTAGGACATGTGGAGTACATGGAGGCGTGGTTAACACGCTGTCAAACATTTTTGTGTCTAGTCCCTCTCAGAAATAGTGTAGGGTGCTGTCCATCTGCTGTACAGGACTAACAATCTATTCTATCATTATGTATGAGAATGAGAATTATCACTGTCTGCAACTTTGTCCAATAAATTTTTTTAAAAAATGTAGATCTACATGAAGTGTTCAATTTGGATTTCACCAACAATCTGTTTCCATTAAAAAAGATATACCTTAGGAAATGATATGATATGATATCGTCATATAAGTCATTGCCTTAGGTTATTATAGCTGAACTGTCCACGACTAAGATAGCAAGGTAACAAGTGAATATGCGATCAAGGACTAGCGCAATCAATATAGACCCTGGTATGATTGAAGGACATCCGAATTTGAAGACTTCAATTCTGTCCCCTGATCACGACAACCAGATCTATAGATTTATATATGATAGGGACTGATTCGGAATCATGTATCTCCCCATTGAATATAAATGGTAGAATGCCACAACACAAGGTCAGATATGACAGACTGGTTACTGCAGCTAACAGCAAGGTCAGATTTGTCACAACTTGTCACAAAAGTTGATATTTTGATACAAGTTTTTCTTTTAATAACATAAAATCTAACATAAAATATAGAAATACATTTTCCTAAATGTAAACAAATATGATGCTATCATCTCAAAAGGCATTTTTTCGAAGTCTGACTAATTTTTCTGTAACACGTCACATTTGATCCCAAAGATTCTACTACCCTAACATATATTGGCATATTGAGCTATTCTGTGGGAGCAATATTATACGGCACGGCTAAGGTACGTATGATGAGATAAGAAGGTGAGGGTATGGCGCCCATCAACAGGTAACCAACCTAGAGGAATTAATGATCACCGCATGAAGACCTTGACCTTTCCATCGGCAGGAAAAACGAGAGGAAAACCTACATTCTTCATACCTTAGCGGGGCCACCTACCCGATATCACGATCAACATAATCCATTTGTCACTATTATCAGGGATATGATGGGTTTGGTGCATTGAATCATAACTCTCCTGATGGGTATTTTTTCTTCATGAAATCCAACAAATTTATACCATCACCACTGTTATGTGTAAGGGTCAGATCACCAGGAAATGCACAATGGGGAGATATGCACATTTATAACCTGCTACATTAGCCTGAGAATTATAAATACTAGCTATAATATCTTTTTTTTTTTTTTTTTTTGAAACATGATTTTATTCAGCTTATCAACAAAACTTCTTCCTCACCTCGAGCTTATACATCTAAAATTACATAGCTCTTTCCTGCTTGTTCAAATAAAAGAATATTTTGACCCAGATCTTTTGGGTTGAGAAATATACACATTGTTATCATGCGACTCTCAATATGACTGACTCTTAGAGATTCTACTTGTTAACAGGAACATTTTCATATGTTTTTTGTTTTTTTTCTTTTTTTTCTTTTTTTTAAAATTTTTTAAGCGATTCGTACGGTACCTCAGTTTTGGCTTAGATCTTCACATGTAGAATTCAAATCAGCATTTAGCTTTAGCCATATTTCTTTGGTTTCGTTGCTCTTAGTATTTATTGCGTTAAATATCAAATCTGTTCGGTTATGTTGAACTGTATACATGCTGAACCAGATTGTTATCTTAAATTGGGATTATTCGAGAGGATTGGTGAAGCAGGACTACATGCACCTTTACTCGATTTCACCCATGACTATATATAAAAGAGCCATCACACTCATGTCAAAATGCTTTTCCCTGCTCCCAGATGCCCAGCAATTTTATCCATGACATATGTTAGCACAGTGGGTTTAGATTATTTATGTTCTCCTATGTTGTGTTACTCGCCTTACACGCCATGTGCTTATCCATAGTTCATGTATCCAATGCACCGAGTCACTCCCTGAGCTCCTCATGTATACATTATATATTGTAAATAGCCTTCATCATAATCGCTCCCCTCCTGTAAGGGTTTAACACTAGGTCTACCATCATTGTCCTAATCCTTCCCCTAAACTACCTCAACCCACCTCGATTATAGCCAGATTTATCCTCAGAACACTCTCTCTCTTTGAATGTACATATGTGACTGACAGGGCGTCGGAAGATGTACAATCGGCAGTTGTACGTTCTGCTAGATTAGACTGAAATCATAAATGTTTGTTATATCTGAGTATGATTGGTGTTGTGTTGATTAGAATAAAACTGTTCAGTTGTGTTGAACTGCAGTCTGAGCCACATTCTTGTCTTAAATCTGGTTTTGCAGACCTTTTGACAGCCCCCCTCAACCTGCATCCCTTTACCACCTTGTCTTCTAACCCCATCTTACTCTGCCCCAACCCCTATCCTACCCAACCCAACCACAATCCCACCCCTCACAGTTCAGGTCCAAACCCTCAGATCAGATAAGACTAGTATATCAGTGATTAGACGCCTACTTCGCTAATCGCTTTCATGGCCTAGGACTTGGCGTTCTAACGGGAATATAATGAAATTTTGTCGTCTAAATGAAATCATAATGGCACTTTGCGGTTTGAGGCGAGAGGCTTTCCCTCCATTTGAAGGAACTCTCTCAACTCTGGGCCTAGACTGCCCTCAGATCTCCCGCCCCGCCCTACCACAAGCTGATAACACCAGCCACGACCGTTAAATAGAGAAGGGTCGGGAATGAGTTGCTCGTTCAGAACATTAGGGTGTAAAGCATTTGCATTTACTGGCTGTGTCCGATTGTACTTAGGCCCGCTTCCATGGACCTGCATGTCAGCCGCCATCAACCTAACGAGGTTCAACATTGAGAGCAGTGGGAGCAACTCAAGCCACTGTGGCTGAGCAGCTCTCAGACTGAGTGGATGCGTGTGATTGTCTATTGTTGTTGTATATTGTAGTTAGCTACTCCAATAGAGGGGCCTGGGATGTGTGCCAGTGGTATGGGGGGTGGGGTGGATGGTGGTGTCTGGTCTATAGGGTGTTGTGATTGCCCTCTGAAAAGGTGTTCTGTATGCATTGGTTCTCTCTCAATAAATTGGGGGAACCACAGATACATTGACAGACAAACCCTCAAAAGACCATTATTCACTTTAGCATTTTTGTCATATCTTATATTGGACTACCTACCTACATATGCTCTTTATACTTGTGAGCGAGTTAATGTACTTTAATACAAAGTGACTCCCCTCGTGAGATTGCAGAAAATATTTAGAGGTACTAGCAGAGCTGAAACCGCCCTAAAACACCCTTTCAATGTTACCCCAAACCAACCCCTTTCACCCTTTTACACAGCCTCCATATAGTTGCTTTAGTTTGAACGTACAGTGATTATTCAGACACAACAGGTGCTGGAGAGGGGCAACATGTCGGCCTGTCCCTGGAGGTGTTGGGAGCATAGGAGCATGGCAGGAACATGGGACCTCCCGGTAGTGTGGCAGCCAATGCACTCCTGTATGAGTGACTCAATGGTTGTGGCAGGGGCGAGGGACTCAACAGTGTCAAAGCCTGTCAATAGAATGAATGGGGAGAGTTCGTGCCTCGAACAAATGTACGAGCACCTCTCTCTATATATAAATTGTGGAAGATTTTTCATGGAATAGGACATTTGTGCTCCTTATGTAATTTTGATTCATTTTTTATCTTTTTATGTCTGCTGCGGTTACGATATTAGCTGAGCAATTGATAACTGTAAGGCAATGTATGGCAATGTATGGCAATGTATGGCAATGTATGAAAACAACCACATCAGTTGGTTATGTGTATTTGATAATTTGTTAAATGTACGGCCAATACAATTATTTAAAACAAATAAATATATAATGTATCATATGTGATGTGTTACAGAAAAATGAGTCACAAGTCGCAAAATTGGATTTTGAGATATCATCATATTTGAAAAGATGGGATCAAGCGGATTCTAAAGAATGTAAACATTAGGACATCAGTACTTTTATATTCTTAACCATGGACCTCAGATATGCATAGATATATTTAATACAAAGTCTTGAGATTTGGTACATGAATTCATCCTACTTACAACCCTAAAAAAATGAAAACATTCTGAGCAAGGCTACTTATCAGAAAACAATTGAAAAATAAAATTGTTTGCGTCTTCAGAATCATTTTCCTTATAACACATTTTCCTTATAACACATCACATATTTGGACACTGGACTGTTGGAAGCTATAGGCAACCAATGGAACACCCAGGGAGACACCACCAGATATCTTTATGTATGATTTATAAATGGGACATAGTCGTAAAGTTCGCCGATATCAAATAACTATACGTACAGCCACTTGTTAAAAAGGCCTTGTTTACCTATCATTACTACTACCGCATAAACATACATCATGCGAGGAGTTTTATGTGCAGTAGATAGAACTGTATAGTTGATATACCTTCCATGGGACGATGTACATGTAACCATGTGGTACTCATACTTTGGTAACATTAGTTCATTTATTGGTTCAGAATTGGTTTACATTACATGAGGCATTTTATACAAGGGGTATGTGTATAATTGTTACACGTACTCTACGGGAATAGTTTATTGGTCACTATGTGAAACTAATTAATTAAAAAAGAGGCATCACCTTATAATATACATGTATTTATTATATATTATATTATATATATATATATATGGTATATTATTATGATTTATATAAATGGGTCTTTTCATGCGGGTTGCCATTCCAAACCTAAACTACAATTTATATAAATTTACGAAGAGATAATTTAACTTTACATCTAATTAAGCATACAGCATTCGTTTAACCAAGAGTGAGCCCTATTCAAGACACGATTCATATCAATCGTGTCCTTCTCATAACATAAGTTCTGAATATTTCTAGCATTGAACCGCTTAATCTAAAATTCAGGATAACAAATAAAAACATATTATTCCCTGCCTTTTCTTTACACTCACTTGGATCCTGTTACCCTTGCATATTTATCCAATTCAATTCAATTCCAAGTCCCGCAGTCACCGTTTATTTAAAAGTCTCGTTGCTTATTCGACCAAAGTTTGTCATGATCCTACCCACATTAAACGAATTAATGAATCGTTCTCTCTGTTCCAAGACACTGCCTTGGTAAATAGAGCATTCAACCATTCTAATCTTGTATCTAAAGTCTAAATCCCCGACGACAACAGACTGATATAAGGAGGTGTTTATTAGATCTGATTCTGCTAAGGTCTGGAGCAGCTTCAAGGGCTAGCTTGGTGAGAGATAGCTCATAATCCTTCTCACAGATTGGTATCTAACCAGTTGCTCATTACTCATTGATTCTTGATCCTGACTGCGGACTGAGTCACTCTGAGAAATAAAGACTCTTTAAGGTCTTTACCCTTCCCCGACCCTGACTGTGTTCTCCTTTAGAGCAGGCAATAATGGACTGCAACTGTCAATCTAGAAGGACATTCCATGGTATCGTAAATAATTATTTCATGGATTTCTAGAGGAGATTATGGGTGTTTGCACATTCTCCTACTTAGGCTGATTTCAATTTGTGTACAACTATTTGATAAATCCCCGAATCCCCCAAACCCAGGTGAGCGATTCTTTGAAGATTTAAGAGCTGCTCTTGAAGGCAGATATTTGTGATGTGTCACAGGAAAATGAGTCACAAGTCACACATTTTGATATTTTTATGTTTAAAAAAAAATTTGCAATATTTTCTGGGTGGGCAATTACCAGTAAAGTAAATAAATATACTCCATAGAATGACCTTTGAAACGCAAGGATATATTTAATACACAGTCTTGAGATTTGATACATGTATTCGTGCGACTCACACCACTTAACCCTCCCAGAATCAGAATATTCTAACAAAGAGATCCTATGAATAAACCACTTACAAAAATACCATTTTGACTTGTGACGCATTTTCTTGAAACACATCACATCAATTGTCAGTTTAATTATTATATATTGTTTAATGGGAGGCCGTTGGAAGACCTGCATTTTTCCTAACCCACTTCCTTTTAAATTTTAATATAACACTTGTGAGTCATAGTATTGCAAATGTAAATTGTTTTCTTGAATAAAAGTATTATATCACGTATACAAGAGCAAGTCCTGGGAACGACTTTCTCTTCTAAGAGTGACAGGAGATGACCGCCACAACTCTCAGAACAATCCCAGAACAAAATAAGATAAGCATCCGATCTACAGCATCTTAATGGCCACTTCACAGTGGGCGGCGAGCAATCTATACTGTTGACTCAGTAAACACAACTCCTGCCACAATTTCTGTCTGGAAACTTGTGGGACATTAATGAGCATCCCGGAGAGGTTTACTCTGGATATGTTTCACAACACACTCAGTGTTTCAATCCATTACAAGACAGCCAGTTCTTCCTGAGACAAGAGATAAGGGCGCAATCTTTTATGTCCTCTTATGAGTCTTCATATAACAAGGCAAGGTATTGCAATATGCGACTGTTCTGATACCGACAAAGCTCTAGAGCTTGTCGACTTCTGCCAGTTGGTCCAGGGGGCAATGGGCATGAGCAAGCAGGAGAAATACAGATAGGAGGAAGGCAGAAGTTAGAAACTGTTTGCCTCACAAGCAATGCTTTGTTTTTGCTGGAGAGTTCCCCCTTAGGCTGGAGCAAATCAGCTGTATGGTCTGAGAGATATGGAGATGAAGGCAGGACCAGCCTCAAGCAAAACAAAAGAGGGATATCTGACAATGGAAGGAGTATTTACTACATGATGTTGGAGTGTTATTACTGTGGTGGCTCCAACAACTGCTGAAGAAGCGGATCATTTGTAAGCGATACCTAGCATTTAAAGCTGCGCTCTCAATTAACATCAGTCAAAAGCTACTTCTACTTTTTGTTGCGTTCTTTTTCAACCCATCTAAAACTCATTAGACCAAAGTTTTGGAGCATTTTCGGTCCGGTTTCGGTCCGGTTGTTTTGCTACGGGGCTTCATAAAATCCTTTCATCTGTTGGGTGAATTGACTTATTATCGCTCACCACCGGCCGTTTGGTCTCGGCCGATTCCACTTCAAATTTGTGTATAAACTTATAAACAGTAGCAGCATAGGCCTATTGATAAATTCAGTCCTATGCGTCCAATAATTAATACATTTGGTGAGACTATGTTGGTTGTAATAGATGAGAATGCAATTTTAATCAACTAGCTTCTGGGACATTCTATTCTTGCGCACAACGTTCTCATTCTTCTGCTACCGCACGGTACCTTTTTGGCGCGAAGGCCTTTTCATTTGGCGGGAAACTGTATCTATTTCTTGGCGGGAAAGGTTTGTTTACAGCGATAGACTATAGATCTGTTTTTTTGGCATGAAGCCTTTTTAGAATTGCACAGCATCTGGCACCGATTTTAATGAAATAACACAGCCTGATATTTGATAGGATTAATGCGGCTGATGTGGGTTATTTCTGCCCTAGAGGGAAGGCTACCGTTTTGTATGTCCTCATTGTTTTCATCAAAGGCCATTAACAGCATCCCTCAACCTTTCCAAAGAGGAAATGCCGAGAGGCATACTCGAGTAAAATCACTCCTGTTTGGCAATCTGTGATGTATGCACGTCATATGCCATCGTAAAAAGCTCCAGGTCAAAGAAATGAGCACCTGCCTTATATCATGTATCTACAATTAAATATGTGTGTATGTATTTTGAGGCTTTGCTTCAGGCAAGACCGCAATCGTAGGGGAAGCTATGTCAGGCATTTACTATTGTAGAACATATCAAGCGCCAATAACGTGTAGTAATGTGCAGATCAACACTGTTTCAGTGGTTTAAAAGCTTGTGTAAACATAGCTTGGTTGATAGGTTGATAAGTCTAGTAGGGCTAGTATAAATATGATGGAGTGCCAAAAGTTATCCATCAAAAGTGCCTTTCTGTCTCTTTTCTCTGTCTCTCTCTCCCCTCTTCTCTATCTCTATTTCCTGGGTATGACCATAAAGTGCCTTTCTGTCTCTTTTCTCTGTCTCTCTCTCCCCTCTTCTCTATCTCTATTTCCTGGGTATGACCATAAAGTGCCTTTCTGTCTCTTTTCTCTGTCTCTCTCTCCCCTCTTCTCTATCTCTATTTCCTGGGTATGGTCATAAAGTGCCTTCCTCTCAGCTCTCCCGCCCTTGATAGAACCATATTAAATGTGTTGATAAGGGCGTAAAGCAACCAATCTCACTCTCACTCACCTAAGAACATATCCTATATGTGTGAGCAAGATACATCATGTGACACATGAATAAGACGAAATCGTATGATATAAGATACATCATACGATTTCATCTTATTTTTATGAAACACTCCCCCTGGCTTTATGAAACACTCCCCCTGGCTTTATGAAACACTCCCCTTGGCTCAGGCGGTGAGTGCCATGTGCAATGGAGGCAAGCATACATCTGGTGGGCCCGTCAGGCACCCCACATCAGGCCCAATGCGACCGGGGGCGTTAAAGACTTGGGCACCAAGAGCTGATTAGTTGAGCAGAGTAACAACCAGAAGCTCATTATCCCACCCGCCCGGAAACGTGGAGGCTAAACAATGCGCCTCTTGCCGTGCCACGTGTCATCTTACAGGACAGACAGACAGACAGACGCGAGGAATAAGGAAGATCTTGTCAGGCCGCTTTCGTACTACATTGATCAACTGGGGTGGGGGTGGGTGGTCCTGTATAGTGCCTGCTTGTGGCTTAGTATAATGGTACCACACCATCAACACCCATACCATCTCCTCCAGCCACACCTTCACAATGTATCATAATAAGTATGTATCGTAATTTGTGGTGATTTAGATTCATGCACATCATAGACATATGTCCTCTCTAGAGTTATGAGGGTAAGGTGAGTATTTGCAAGTATCTATCAGCCCGTTCTTCATGAACTTTCCCCCATTTGCTTTCCCACCAGTGCCGATATTTATGATTTGTCTGGCTACATAAACTAAACCCAGAAAGGTATCTTATATATCAGGCTTATCTTTACTTCCCGAAAATCAAAAATCTCTGGAAGATATCAATATATAGTTTGTGTTACAAGAAAGACGATGCCACGATATGAAATAAATGCTGTGGATCTAACTTTAATTGGTATACATGTATTTTCTGCCAGCGATTGTGAATTTTAAGTTACAATTGTACATGTTGGGGTGTCTTCTTCTGAGAGCTTTGATGCAGATGCGATCATGAAAGAGCCATGAAATGTCTGCAAATATGTTTTATCTAACTGTTCACAATGAAATAGAACTTTAAGACTCTTCCGTATTAGAACACACATTTAGAATGTTGCACAGTAGAGTACACAACATCATCTTGATTAATGAAATAATAATGAAATTAAAATCTTTATAAACAACTATAAAACATCGATCAAGTTCACGCCTGAGAATCATTCCCATCCTGGTTGGGTGAAATATGACCATGCAATTCCCATTACAAGCTTCAATTCAGTGTAAAGTTTTGAGTAAAAGTGGTTTGTAATGGTTCGCTCTCACTTTCCGCTTGGGTTTGACAAAGGAAGTTGATTAATTGTCTTGTGGATTCTACGACAGTAGGCGGGGGATAAAGATAGATTGGTGGTCTATTGAGGTTTATAGGGTGCTACCCAAATTAATTGACTGTTCTATTCTCCATCTCTCTCCTACCCACTATCTCTCACTCTCAGTGGATGGTGGGTCCCGGGTTGAAATTGTGAATATAGCATAAATGTGATGTGTTTCAGGAAAATTAGTCACAAGTCGCATAAACGATATTTTTCAAAGTGATCGATTCACAGGTTTTCACAGGCACATCAGGTGCTCTATATCATATCTTCATGCCTTTTCTAAAAGAAATAGATGGTAGTATACTATATATACTAGGCCAGGAACTGGTGTGAGACAAAATGATCATACCTCACGTTAGGTGGATGCATGGGATTAGCGGTCATTATTATAATTTCAAAATGAGTCCCAAAGCCAAGTATTTAATGCGCTTGACAACACAGCCTCGAAAATGAGGATTTTGATTTGAGAGTACACGCTTCCATTATCCTTTCATCTTTTTATCAATTAACCACCGTTTAAAAAACAACTCGTTGTAGATACCAGATCAGATCGTGTGTGTGTGGGGGGGGGGGGGGGCGCTAAGGGGAGGGGGTAGCAGAAGATGCTTATCATTAACATTTTATCATTAACAACATCCCATTGTGAACAACCTTCTGAAAGTTAAGTAATTAATATTAAGAAGTTAGAAACACATTGAAAAATGGGATTAAGTGGATTAGAATGATATCAAAAGCTAAAATATAAACGTATTTTTATATTTTATGTTTGATTTTATGAACACTGTTGCAAAGTTTCTGGGTGAACAATTGCTAGTAAAGTAGCTCACTATACTCTATAGGATTAGAAGCGCAAGGATATATTTAATACAATGCCTTGAGAATTGGTACATGTATTTATACCACTTAAAGCGCTAGATTTCCCCAAAATGATCACAAATAGGTCTTTCTCGGATAGATCATTAGCAGGCTCATTACCCACCCCCCCACCCCCCCCCCCCCGCCCCCACCCCCCGCACACCCCCGACTATGAATGACTCTGAACCCACACCACGTTTGCGTCTCTACACCTTGACTGACACCTGAGCTACACCACCTAGCGGAGCAACTCCACGTTAGAGGTCAAAGGTCAGGCAGGTTTTTGCCCTGGAGGAGGTGTAGACATTGAGAGAGTGCAGAGACGTGTCGTGTAGCAGGAGCAGCTCTCTTAGCAATGGAGGTTCATGCACCTCTGCTACAGGACTCATGACCGGGATTATGCACAAAACAGTGCACCAGCAGCCCCTAAATTAAGGTTATTAATCTATTTAGTCTCTGCCTGTAGTCCTGGGTATGACCATAAAGTGCCTTTCTGTCTCTTTTTCTCTGTCTCTCTCCCTTCTTCTCTATCTCTACTTCCCGGGTATGATCATAAACTGCCTCTCTCTCAGCTCTCCCGCCCTTGATATAACCATATTTAATGTGTTGATGAGGGTGTAAAGCAACCAATCTCACGCACTCACTCTTAGCAATGGAGGTTCATGCATCTCTGCTAAAGGATTCATGACCGGGATTATGCACCAAACAGTGCACCAGCAGCCCCTAAATGAAGGCTGTTAATCTAGTTAGTCTCTGCCTGTGGTCCTGGGTAAGACCATAAAGTGCCTTTCTGTCTCTTTTTCTCTGTCTCTCTCCTTTCTTCTCTATCTCTATTTCCTGGGTATGATCATAAACTGCCTCCCTTTCAGCTCTCCCGCCCTTGATATAACCATATTAAATGTGTTGATAAGGGCGTAAAGCAACCAGTCTCACTCACTCACTCTACCTGTGGTTGTTATAGCCCCTGGACTGCTCAAGGCAGTGACTAAACATCCTTAAATTAACCTTTCAAACAAGCTAGTTTGTGCCAGACCGGTTCTGATATTTTGGGAAGCCAAAAAATAGTACAAACTCCATTTCAATCGCACCTTCTTCCCTCTCAATCTTTGTAGGTGCATGGATCCATATATTCCTTCCTCTGTTCTCTTTTATATTTACTTTTAGGCCTTCAAGTTCAAAAGGACCTCAAATTTACAGAGGTATTTGTTAGTTCATTGAAGTTTGGGATGAGGATCCGGCTGGGGCTTATTATACATCTTACAAAAGAAAAGGTTCACTTTGAAATCTAGCTGCAACTGCAAGAATTATTATCATAAACAATTGACTTGCAAAAACAAAACAACACAATACACTGAAGGCAAATATCTTGTTTCAAGTTAAGCTGAACTAATGATGCTTATTTATATGTTGAAATACGTTATTACGTCCTCCAAGTTAAATTCGCATTTATCTAATTGTTCAGTCCCTCTTGTACGATACATGTACATCCTTACTGAAAGTATTGCTTGCTAACGAGGGCTTCACAAAGTGGTAACATGATCCAAGATGTCTGGCAACGTGTTTTTCATTTGAAATGCATATATATATACATTCTTTGTGGCCTTAATGAAAAGAAGAGAAGAAGAAAGTCTCCCCCAAAATTTCACAGCTTCATTACTGAACTTTATTTGCGCGTTTATTTATCTTTTGTTGCCAGGTAACAAAGAAATACGATCATTTTATTGTATACTGTAGTGTAAAATCTTGCTTATTAGTATCCCATATGGACAGTTAAAATTAAAAACATTAAAGGTATAAAAAGGTAAACTTGGGGTGTCTTCATATATTAACCTTATGAACTTATGTAACTATTTGCATTTATATAACATGAGAATATCGGGTCTTGTCGAAATTGTTTACAATAAAAACTTGTCAAAAAGATGAAAGCATTAGTTTTATGAGTGTGGCGGGGACGTGTGATAGTGGACAGGCAGGTGGTAGGTAGAGGAAGGAAACAGACCCGGCCCTGGTGGTGGTATCACATGAAAAAGAGGAAAACCTGACTGAATCATTGAGGTGCCGTCAAATTTCCCATGAAAGCTTTTAATCATCGACCCTCTCTCCTGACGGCTCGCCAACAAAATATGAGCAGTTTTTAGCGCGCATGCGTGAACCTGGGGCCCGGTAAGGTCAATAATTCATATCGGCCTTGTCTCTGTATGGGCCCTTCACTCATAAATACGGACAGATCGAGAATAAGTTTTTTCTCTCTGGGTGGGGGCAATTGCGGTGCGAAGTGAGGGGGAGGAGGTGGCATAGGGAAGGGGGTCCAGTCTAGGCCCATAGTTGAGAGTCCCTTCAAATGAAGGGAAAGCCTCTCGCCTCAAACCGCAAAGTGCCATTATAATTCCATTAAGACCGCAAAATGCCATTATATTCCCATTAAAACGCGGAGTCCTAGGCGAAAAAGCCGATTAGCGAAGTAGACGTCCAATCACTGAAATACCATTCTTATCTGATACGAGGGTTTGGACATCTTGGTCTTCCAGAACAAACAATTATTCTACCCGAATGCTCTCAATGTACCACCTAACCTATTGGCGTTTGATGATTGGTGACCTAATCATTAGCTTACCGACTGCTATATAAAAAATAGTCAATGATCAGATAAAATACCATGGGTACATCTTTATAAGTATTCCTCTGTATTACCTTTTGACCAATCTAATCTTAATTTTATAGGGGATTTGCATGTCTCACTGCGCATGTCTTTTACAGTGCATGCTGGGATTGATTCTGTTGAAATCGAACATACAAATATTTGGCAACATTTCTATCGAAAATTGCAAGAATGTTTTCACCAATATCAGAGCTATAAATGATGAAATGATGAAAAGCAAATGCATGACCAAATGCAGACTTGTGTGATGGAAACATGTATAACACATGGATATATTGACATTAGAGCATTGATAAATAGCCCATGCTGAACATGGCATGTTTTCTATACATTTTATACTGTACCATTAGTCCCATAATTCCATGCGAATCAAGATTCATAATGGCGGCTATGCAAATCCTCTACTGAATTAAATGTTTTAACGACCCTTTAAATATCTATAGGGTTGAGGGATACCCTAACCCTAAGGTTAAACATAGTTTGAGGGGTACCCTAACCCTAATATAAGTATAAACATAGATTGATGGATCCCCTAACTCAAGGTGTGTAGATAGGTTTGATGGATACCGTATCATTATCACATCTCTGAGGCAAACCTTAATTAGCCTTCTATGTCCAACCTATCTAATGTTGAACCGTGTGTTTGAGAGCAAACACTCAGGGTGCTTAGATCATATATCAGGTGTGTTTGAGGCAGTGTATTCTCAGTAATTGAACATTGTGATAGTGCTCTAGTTCCTCTAGCCTAGGTCCTGGTCTACAGCCAACAGGCACATGTTGTATTCCTGTCCTGCCCTTAATGTTTGTGGTTTAAACAGTTCCTTGAGGCATTGCAAGCTTTAGCCCCCACTCCCCTCTGTCCCCACCCCCTATGCCCCCACCCCTTCTGCCCTCAAGCCTTAGCCCCCAAGTCTTAGCCCCCAACCCGTCTGCCTCCAACCCTCTGCCCCCACCCCCTCTGTCCTCAACCCCTCTGCCCCCACTCCCTCTGCCCCCAACCTCTCTGTCCCCACCCCTTCTGCCCCCATCCCCTATGAAGAGGCTATTACCTTCTCCACTTGTAGATAAAACTATTCTTTTTTTTCATTTCTTTACGGCCAAGAACGTTAAAAACACTTTGTCCACCGTGGATACCTTCGAGTGTTGCCTGTTGTTGCAGAATAAAGTTAAATAGTGATAATAATAATACATACGTACAAGATATGACTTTCATATCCAGACCATGAACTCGGACAGTCTGTATTTTGAGATAAACAGAATATGGTGTCTGAAGTTTAGGGAGGGAGTGTAGGAGCCCCAACAGCCCCCATGGGACCAGCGCTACAATATCAGACTGGTATTTACAGGAACTAACCATTTGTGTTCATACACAACGCTCGTCTGGGAGACGATAATAGGGTGTAAATCTGATCTGATGATGTTGAGGGGAGTAAATTGTTGTGTTATCAGCTCAATGGATGGTGACTGACAAGTATTGGACTCTGTGGCTACATCATTTCCCTTTCTTAGGTCTGGAGTAATTGGTTTAAAGGCAGGTTTTCCCAATTGTAGGATTGTAAAAGCTGGTAGACCTGTTACATTGACCACTGACTCTGTCCCTATGGGTTGTATGGGAGGTAACGTATTGATGTTCGGCATGGACCTGGAGTTGGTTACAACCATATCTCATGTCGTGGTAACTCACATTAAAATGAGTATAGTTACCACGAAAATAACATATAATACACTTTTTTCTTCTTTTCAAAGACAGATTTACAATATTTTTGGATTATCCAGAATGAATGGGGCAGACGTATAGATGTAATTGTATGCAAGAACACGTGCTTCATTAAAGAGAATACACTTAATTCTACTCTCCCTTGTCGACACTTAATTCTACTCTCCCTTGTCGACACTTAATTCTACTCTCCCTTGTCGACACTTAATTCTACTCTCCCTTGTCGACACTTAATTCTACTCTCCCTTGTCGACACTTAATTCTACTCTCCCTTGTCGACACTTAATTCTACTCTCCCTTGTCGACACTTAATTCTACTCTCCCTTGTCGACACTTAATTCTACTCTCCCTTGTCGACACTTAATTCTACTCTCCCTTGTCAACACTTAATTCTACTCTCCCTTGTCGTGACAGATTAAAGAGACAACAAGCTGGAATAAAGCTCTATAGCCACTAGGCCGTCTGTTAAGTCCCATGTCCATTGTCGCAGCCAGCCAGCTGATTCTAATACTTCAGCATTGTGGTGTTTGCCATGCGATGCATGTGCACCAAGACAGTGACTGATACAAAGATAGTAGGGGCTCGTTGGTCCAGTTTGTATCATTGTATGATTGTGGATTCTGAGTATATGTATTGTTACAGAAAAGAATGTATAGATTGAGGTATATTTCATTCATAAGATTGTTGAATGGAGGGTAGTTTTGGCAACGCATGAAAATAAATACCATTGTGGTTATGCATGTTTGGAAAGAATTTAATGTACAAGGCCAATAAAAGATATTGAAAAAATGATTACTTCAGGCGGCCGTATTAGTGGACATGAGGCAATTGCTGAGATATACTTTACTGTTAGACATTTTGATTAAATCAAAGTAAACAAGAACCTATTCAATTGAATTGAATTCAATCCAGTACCCCCACTCAGTCAGTGATTAGATGTGTCCAATAGCGACTGATTCAGTGACATCGCTGACTGGTGAAACAGCTTTGTTAGTCTAGGCCCAAAAATGAGAGAGTCCCTTCAAATGGAGGGAAGTGCCATCACAATTCCATTAAGGCCGCAACATGTCATTATATTCCCATAAAAACGCTAATGTCTAATCAGTGACATACCATTCTTATCTGATCTGAGGGTTTGCACCTAGAGTGTTGTGGAGACTGGGCTTAAACGTTATCTATTTGGGAAATCTGGTAAACATGTGTAAAAGCGATTGACTGGAATATTAAGCACGGATAAATCACTATTCCTTGTGTGGGTCAATAGGGGATTTGCATGACTCACTGCGCATGTCTAGTACAGTGCATGCTGGGATGGATACAGTTCAAATCTGACTTACAGATTTTTAGGAACACTTCTATCGAAATGTCAAGGATCTTTTCACCAATATCACCAATTGTGTAAATGATCTATACAAACAAAATGTATGATAGGAAAGATGAAGTCCTGTGTTATGGAATCATGTTAACACATGGCTATTTACATGAAATCACTGTTAATTATTTCCATCCTAGATATAACATGATCTCTATGGCATTTACACCGAACTACAACTCCCCCAATTCCATGTGAATCAAGATTCAAGATGGATAAACATTTATACAACAACAGCCGAATATTGATAAATTAAGTCATAATATGAGTAAATTGGGTAATATTTGTTTAGCCGTAATAGCTGAGAATACAGCTTAACTATAGTTGTGTGCTTTTAACTCTGCCTGATTTGGTCTAAAATGTAAGATTGTTTACCAGCTGAGTCCTAATGCAATCTAATATACCAGTGTAGGTACTAGATTTTGTCTCACCTGACAAACGCGTGAATTGTCGCCTACAATTACTTTACATTACAAAAACATCCCCCCACCCACCCCTTCCCGTCCAATTTCTCTCTGACTGAACCGAAACTTTATAGTTTGTTTGTTCACAATAGGAGTGGAGGTTGTGCAGGGGGAATCGATGGGAAACTGAGCTTGTAATGTGTTTACGATGGTCGCAATTCTTCCAATGGAAGAATGGATATCGTGTCTGGGTCAGGTAGTGCCGGTGGTGAGAAGAGGGGCATGAGATTTGTAAATCGTGACTTCAGATGAACTGGCTCAATTTAGATTTGAATAGACAGGGAATAAGTATCGTTTTACATCCGTGCGTGCTTCGGTTCTTAGCCCCGTCCATGCCAAAAGTCTAAGGGATTTGTTTGTTCATATCTAAAAACAAAAAAATATTGCTCTCAGAGAAATGTCTGACTGTATATTTCACCTAACAATATTTGTTTTATCGTTCGTATTGTCCCTTTATTTATGATAATGAATATTTGCAGTGGATGGCTTTTGCAACATATCATGTTAAGCCTTTGTTTTATCCTTCCATTGCCATTAAGATCCACTTGTGGGGAGCACATATGCGCTGTGTTACAGAAAAATGATTTTTGAGATAACATCATATTTGAAAAGTTTAGATCAAGCATATTTCAATGATAGTAAACATTAGGACAGCTAACAAGTACGTCTTTCTGTATGCATAAACAACGTTAGCGGTATTTCTTCACTAGTAAGGTAGTTAAATATACTCCTTAGGATAACCTTAGATATGTATAGATATATTCAATATACAGTGTTGAAATGTGGTACACGTATTTATACTACTAGCAGCGGTAATGACCCCAAACATGGAAACATGAAAGATATTATTTTCGGTGACCTTTGACTCATCTTCCTCTAATGTAACACATCACATTTACTTTCTTATCTTTTGGCGCTTTTTCAACTGTTGATCTTGGCATATATACAAGTTTAGAATTGAATGAAGCATCGCGAATAGACAGCTCTGACAACAGTCTCTCAATCAAACCTGAGTTTTGAACGCAAAAACGTTCAGAACAAACGTTCTCCTCAGTCAATTGCCAATACCTATAAATTGGTACCTTTGTGTTTGATATGGGTCACCTTGGACATTGTTATTTTGTATGTCCAACTCAGTGACACAGCCCTTGGTTATGGTCTTTATAAATCTTTTGCTATTTTCGTTGCAATTTGCAACTAATTTGAGAATCACTACTAGTATACTCATTGTGTCTTTTTGTATAAGTAAATCAGCTGGATCTGAAAATAATCTTGTATAACATAATTTTCAATGCTGAATAAAATATTTAAAAACAAACATCACAATTGCAAACTTGATTAAGTCAATCTCTACTCACCGTAATTGAGCAACTCAAGAATTAAAGGAACTGCTCGATCAATGTGGCGAGGGATTATACCAGGGACTCCCCTCCCTCCCTCCTCCCCAACCCCATGGACTTATGGGTCAGATTTGCAGAAAATGTACAATTCACCTTCACAAATCCTCTCAAATAACTCAAATTTCAGACGAAAATAAAGTTAAAACTTCAGTTAAACCTAACCAAACAGATTGCCAGAATCAATGCAATGCCGCATATACTCGAATTTACCTTGTATTGACCAAATTGCAGCCTAATTTAGCAGAACTTACTAAATGTGTACAGCTGCCAATTGTACATTTTCGGAAAATCTGACCCATACCAGGGACTCCCCCCTCCCTCCCCCTCCCCAGACCCCATGGACTTATCCTACACAACATGCTTAGCAAACCAAGTGTCAAACTCCACGCTAGAAGCTCCTTAATTTGGATCGATACTAGATTGAAATGTGATATGAGGATCAAGAACACCATTGCTTTGAAACGGTTCCAGAATTATCTTATGTGATCTCTAAGGATTATAGCTCTTACATAGCCTCTAAGGAATACTGATCAATACTGAGCAGCAATCTGATACATTTTGATGTATTACCTCATGTATTTGATGTATTATATATGTAGTGAACCATGCATTGTAGATGCGGACACTACATACATACATGTATGTATGTGTATATGTGTGTGTGTATGTATGTATGTATGTATATGTATGTATGTATGTGTGTATGTATGTATGTATGTATGTGTGTATGTATGTATGTATGTATGTGTGTATGTATGTATGTATGTATGTATGTATGTATGTGTGTATGTATGTATTTATGTGTGTATGTATGTAGGTATGCATGTATGTATGTGTGTATGTATGTATGTATGTATGTATGTGTGTATGTATGTGTGTATGTATGTGTGTATGTGTGTATGTGTGTATGTGTGTATGTGTCTATGTGTGTATGTATGTAGGTATGTATGTATGTATATATGTATGTGTGTATGTATGTATGTATGTGTGTATGTGTCTATGTGTGTATGTGTGTATGTGTGTATGTATGTATGTATGTATGTATGTGTGTATGTATGTATGTATGTATGTATGTGTGTATGTATGTGTGTATGTATGTATGTATGTATGTATGTGTGTATGTATGTGTGTATACACATGTGTGTATGTGTGTATGTATGTATGTATACGTATGTATGTATGTTTACGGTCAAATTTTCAGAAAATGTACCATTCAACTTTGCCAATCTTCTCAAATAACCCAAATTTCAGGCGAAAATAAATTTCAAAATACAGTTCAACCTAACCAAACAGATTGCTAGAAGCAATGTAATGCTGAATATACTCGAATTTACCTAGTATTGACCAAATTGCAGCCTAATTTAGCAGAATTTACTAAATGTGTACAGCTGCCAATTGTACATTTTCTGAAAATCTGACCTACGTATGTATGTACGTATGTATGTATGTATGTGTAAGTAATGACTTTAGTTATAACAAATACACATTAAGCACATGAGAAACAGCAACGTGTAAAATAACATGGGATTATTGATACCAGTTTAATTGACATGTTTTGAAGTTATTTAATCTAAATGAGCCCGAATTGAACATTAATTGAATCAGGACCTCATGGCGCCCATTACAATTCCCCTATTGTCTCCCCATGTTGTCCCTTATTGAAGACATGCACCGAGGAAATAATTATTACCTCTCCAGGTCTATTAAAACTACTTAATAAGATATTAATGCACACTATAGTTGTAACTTTATCACGGCATTAATGAACTAGTAATGGGAGCCAGTATGGAATCCAGCATGGGATATAACTCTAGATGATAAATAGATGCTCTAAATATTCCAGGACACCGTAGAGGAGTAAGAAAGCCGTCTAATATACATGACAAGAATAGCTCACAAATGAAGCCGTCTCTCCTCCTGGAGGAGGTATGAAGGAAAGAGGCCTATTCGCTCTCCAACACTGAAGGGTGGAAGAGGATTTACCACTTCCAGGTTTTGTATTTGACTCCCAGGGGTGAAGCGGTCACGAAATTATTGAGGAGCTTCACTATTGCCTCCTGTCTGTTTGGGCCTAGCCGACATGACCTTTGGGCGGGCGCAAAAGACTGAACTGCAGGGACCATGCAGCAGTCTCTGCAGCAGGACAATGTCTTAGCCTTTTCACGCAAGCTGCTTAAAACAATGCCATGACAGTAAAGAATCCAGATGGGAAAGGCCAGATAAGATAACACAATGTTATCATCACTAGTTCCTAGTTATCAGTCGAGTAATTGATCACTTTTTTTTGTGTGTTTACCGTCAGGGCAAGGCGTACGCGATGGGAATGTTTGCAATTGATAGATTACTTTATTGCCCAAATATGAAAGTAAATGGTTTGTTTTGTTAGGATTGATCATGCAACCTTTAATGACGGGCAGAAGAAAAAGTGTGCAAATAATATCAATAGAGATAATGCTTGATGGATGGTTGGGCTGGATGTATACTAGGAAAAAGTAACGTTATGACGATGTCATGCCATAAACGCTAGCGTTCCGGTACAATGTGGAACGTTACAAGGGTATAATAGAGATGTTCTGTAGCAGTGCCAGCATATTTGTATCATATTTTCAGAAAATGTACAATTCAACTTCGCCAATTCTCTCAAATAACCCACATTTTAGACGAAAATAAAGTTCAAAATACAGTTCAACCAAACCAAACAGATTGCTAGAATCACTGCAATGCTGAATATACTCAATTTTACCTAGTATTGACCAAATTGCAGCCTCATTTAACAGAGTTTATTGAATGTATACAGCTGCCAATTGTACATTTTCTGAAAATCTGACCCATTTGTGTGGAAGCTGTACGCCGACTGGTCATCGCATGTATTCCAGCATTTAATAGGGGATTTGCATGTCTCACTGCGCATGTCTGTTACAGTGCATGCTGGGATGGATTCTGTTGAAATCTGACATACACATATTTGGCAACATTATTATCAAGAATGTTCTCACCAATATCATAGCTTTTATAAATGATCTATGAAAACCTATGATGGGGACTAGTGTTACTGAAACATGTATTACACATGGAAATTGACATTAGTTCATTGATAGATGTTCCATGCTGAACATGACATGATTTTAAACTGTACAATTAGTCCCATAATTCCATACAAATGACAATTCAAAATGGCGGCTATCTAAGTCCCCTATTTATTTGTTCCCCAGTATCAGAGCATAGGCCTGACTCAATAATTGCTGTAATGCACTGAACCTAGTCTGGAACTAAATTTGTTATTAATCTTAAGGAATGGTCAGCGTACGGACAGGTCGAATAAAGAGCTTCAGAGCTTTGTTAACTAAGATAATTTCTCTTTTAGAACAATTTTCATTGGAATAGTCATATGTTTCATTTGCCAATTTGAAAGCAATTACAAAACCTCAATAACTTAAATACTTATTGTACATCTTGCTCAATACTTAAGTTTCTCTGACATCATACTTCACCTACTTGTTCCTTATATAATATAATGAGTTGAAATATAGTATTTTCTTGTTTGCTTTGAATCCATTTAGGATCCAAATCGAGAATGAATCTATTAATGAATGGTCAACGACACATACAACAAGGTATTACTTAATAATATTCATTTATCGATTAAATTGATTGATTTATAAATATCAATAATAAAAATAGAATGAATAGATCGAGGTGATTAAATCCACGGGGAAATATTGGGAAACATTACAGCAATCTGTCCAATATTCGGTCACTTTAGACACGACAACAGTTGTCTGGCCACTGATCAAGCAATTGTATACTTGCCACTAGAGCTGTGTTTTTCCAATTATCCCCACATATATGTTTCCATCAACGTGTGTCTAATGCCAGCAAAACATCAGGGAGAGATGAGGTAAACATTACGGGCTCCCCGTCCCCTTCTGAGTCCTCTGGGAAAGCATTCAGTTTGTCTTCTTGCAAGCAAACAAATACATATATGTGTCTTGGGAGGAATGACTATGTATATATACCAGAATAAACCAATATATATATGTTTCTGTATAGGCACAGTGCTCTTTGCCTTTCTTTGTCATGGGACACTTGAGAAAAGGTGAACGACACTTGGATTGCTGGTATATATAGTTGGGTGGGGTTAAGGGAGGGAGGGAGAGTGGACTATGTTTGGAAATGGAGATATACATAATATTATTGATGGCAAAGGTTGGTGCAAAAATCGATTGATATTCAATGGAATTAAATGAGTCTGACGGAAGTTATTTCTTGAGAGAATCAAGCATAAAGATGTGCTTTCAGTTGCAAGAAAGTTGCAAGAAAGTTGGCTGAGATCCTAAATACCTCATTATACGCCCCTTAAAATACACGAAATACAGATACAATTTGATGACGATTTATAAATGCTTTAATGTTTATCATTGTAAATAGAGAGAGAATGCCATTTTGGAACATTTTTCATGATCCCAACGAATGGAAACGAGCATAAACAGATGAAAAGTTTATGCGAACTTTTACATGTATACTTTTGTATCAGTCTTAGCTGGAAATAGGTTCCATTGCGTTGAGGCGAGAGGCTTTCCCTCTGTTTGAAGGGACGCTCTCATCTTTGGGCCTAGACGGCATTATCTGCATATATCCAGTGTGTATACATACATATGAAGACGTATATACCTCTTTAGTGAACCTTATGCAGTTAAAGGGCTGCGGCTAGACAAGGCTGAGGTGTTGTGGTGGCTTGGCCTTGGACGGGCTAAGCCTGGATCTTGTATCATTCACTTCCTTTGTCATCTTTTAACCTTTCCTTATTATACTTTAAGCACTGCCATGAAGGGTCTTGGGGCTATAACTACCTTAGGCAGAGACTAAAGCGATTAGTAACCTTCATTTCGGGCCAGCTGGTGCACTGTTTGTGTAAGATCCACCAGCTTCAGCTCAGGATTATGCACCAAATAGTACACCAGGAGCCCCTCAGTGCGGGTCACTAATCTGTGTAAGGGCTCTTTGTTAATAGCTACTAAGCCAGGAGCACTGAGCATCTTTTTATGAAAGAGAATTTGCTGTACATTGGGTGTACTATAGGAGATTGTGATCTTTAATACATATATCGATCAAATTCAATATTCAATATCTACTGGCATAACATCTAAGAATCATCACAAACATAAGTGAACTATTCATCAATCTCTCTTTTGATGGTATTCCTGCTCTTGTTATATCTCCATTATAACTTATAATTGTTATTTGACTATTCTATATCTATTGGGAAGCTAGTTTAGTAGAAGAAATAGAGTCCGGAGGCTTTGGATTACGAGATCCGACTGAAGATTTTATTGTACACACTCGATCCATTGGATTCACATGAATTTGTGAGGTATCATGCCTCATAAACCAATGCAAAATTCACATTGGACTTTTGCCCACTTTCGTGCAGTGAAACCACAAGAAGCGCAGTGGTGAAACTCCAGCCTATTTACTACCAGTAGCAGCGGCTCAAGTTGGGTAAATGGACGTGTATCTTGTTGCTAACACGTTTGCCTTCTTTTTTTTCTTTTTTTATTATTTCTAGCTCGCCCACGTTGGTCCTTCCTTAATAATCACCTTAACTTGACATTCAGGTAGAAGTTCATGGAAACAGGGGCAAGGCGCAGGTAGTGTGAGGTAACCTTATCCTTACTACCCTAATATAGTTGGTGGTAGCCATGTTGCAACTACTGGTGTCGAATGTACTGCCTTACTCAATTTACTTTAGGTATCTAAATATGTTTCTCTTGTATGGCAAACTCTCTAATAGGAATTTCACCAAGGACCTATATATCCGGTGAATATCCTGCTCAGATTAAGATCTCAAGTCCTGGAAATAACATAGAACTTTGAGCAGAAGGTTTATCTCTTCGCTCTAGGCCCAAACCCTCCGATCAGATAAGAATGGTATGTCAGTGATTGGACGCCTACTTTGCTAATCGGTTTCCTGGTCCTGGAGAAGGCGTTTTAATGACATGGCGGATTATAATGACATTTTGCGGTCTTAATGGAATTATAATGGCACTTTGCGGTTTGAGGCGAGAGGCTTTCCTTCCGTTTGAAGGGACTCTCTCAACCTTCGGCCTAGACTGTCTTGGCTTTATGTGTTTTTGATCTCGATTATATTTGGGATATTTTGATGTTTTTAGATTGTAATTCATGAACCCAACTTGCATATGTATATATCTGAAAGTGACCACAAAACGTGTTGAAGCCATATTGAAGACAGCTAGTTATAAATGGCCCGCTGAGATCTTGTGTAGGTTGGAGATATGTCTAAGTAATTGACTTTTTATTCACATTTTTCTTTGGGACATTCTTCACTGCACTGGAAGAGAAAACGATTGGACATCATCAAGTGGGTCATTGGCGAGCTGCTCACTGCGCATGCGCCGTGGGGGCTGGGCCAATCAGGTACCAGCTCGCTGTCACTCCTGGTGAAACATTGAAGGCTTGCCTTGGGACATGCAGCCATAGTATAGGCTTCTATACGGGCAGCAATGGATTAAAAGTCACCGTTTTATTTACTGGATATGAAATAGCCTTCGGTAAAAAGACGAATTCTGTGGATTGGGTAAAATATGAGTTTGCCATAGGGAATGCATGTTATATTTACTTTTTGATAAGGATGGACTGATAAGGATTCTGCTTTAAAGTTGTATTATCAGTTCACATCGGTCAAAAACTAATGATTTTCTACTTTTTTTTAGTTCCTTTCCAACCCATCTAAAAGTCTTTTTACCAACATTTTGGAGGATTTTGTCTGGTTGTATTTGCTGCAGTGCTTTATAAAATCCACTTTTATATTTTGGCGGAAACCTCCAAGATGCGTTCCTGCGGTGGGTTCTGCCTCACCGGCGGCCGTTTTCTCTGCTTGGCCGATTTGACAAGTTCTTGTATACCCATGATAACAGCAGCATATTGATAAATGCAGTCATAATATGAGAAAACTTGGTAAGATTTTGTCATAAGAGCTGAGAATCAATTTTATCAATATTTTAAGTTGCCATATCCGTAAGAAGTCCGATCTCTGACTTCCTTCATTAATCAGTATACAGACCGAATCTGACTTTCTACACCATACTTTAAAAAGGGAAACCTGACAGTCAGAATGTGGCATCATGCTGAGTGTCATGTCCAAAATGCCTTCATCTTTGAAGGGAAAGTAATACAAGGCAGCCATCTTATGTCAGGTGCTTTTTACATGGGTCAGACTTTCAGAAAATGTACAATTGGCAGCTCTACACATTTAGGAAATTCTGCTAAATTTGGCTGAAAAATAATGAATACCGGGTATATCTGAGTATATTTGGTATTGCATTGATTTAAAGTATCAGTTCTGTTATGTTAAACTGCATTTTGAAGCTCATTTTTGTCTTAAATGTGGGTTATTTGAGAGGATTGGTGAAGGCGAGTTGTACATTTTCTGAAAATCTGACCCTTTTACATACGCCTCTACCCATACCTACTCACTCATCGGTGGGAGTGGCACAAACCCTGTGTGTTGCTCCTTCCAGACTTGGTCTACCTTTGATCTACTTTCTACAACACACAGAAATGGAACTTTGGGTGGTCGTGGTTGTAGTGGGGTGGCCCTGCTAGTCCTGTGAGTGGAGTAGGAAAAAGGGGAAAATAACATAGAGAGGAAAAGTTCTAAGATGGCCAAGTATCACTGTTCCTTGCACCGCTGCTGGGTCTAGCATAGCCCAAGACATGGAGGGGGAGGGGACGGGGAGGGGGAAGGGGAGGGGGAGGGGGAGGGGGAGGGGGAGGGGGAGGGGGGAGGGGGAGGGGGAGGGGGAGGGGGAGGGTGCAGAGCCCTGTCATTATTGGTAGTAGCGTCATCACTCTTGTCTGAGAGACATGTGACTAACTCAGTTATGCTCTCGAGTTGTTCCGTTTAGAATAAAGACAACTAATTGTCTGCTCCGTCTGGATTAAATCCCGCACATCTATGACGGGGGAAGCGTTTCTCTTGGGACTCCTTGGATCAAACATTGTAGTGGCTCTAGTTTCAAGGCTTCATTAAGATAAAAGGGCTCGCGAATGAACAGAAATGATTTTCCTTATTCCTTCCTGATATCTTTAGATTTATGGACATATTGATATATTATCAATTCCTCAAAAAATGAAGCAAGAGATTATGGCCTGTCCCCTCCTGTCCAGGACGGTATCCGAGGTGTTACGTAAGAACTTAGATCTACACATATTTATACCAACATATAAGTATGTAAAATAGTTGATATCTTCTAGAAGTCTACCCTGCATTAATAATAGTGAATCGATAGGGAATTATAAAGATTGTCCCATTCCTAATGCCGGCCCCACACATTCAAGAACTCAGAGACTTAAGACAATTTGTACTTGAGTTGGGTAATGTGTGGGCTTTCTTTCCTAATAACCTCCAATTCATATGACAAATCGTACGTGGGTTCCTACGACAAATCATAGGCAAAATCTTGGACTTTTCGTGAGTACTAATTGAGAGTTCTTGAATGTGTGGGCCCCGCTTAAAAGGCAGGATTCGCTATAGACATAAATCAAACATTGGTTATGTGTTAGTACGAGGTATGGTTCTACAAAAGAGGCTTGTGTACATGTTTGTTGCAGAACCCTAAGCCATATGAAGACAATCCTATTCAAGGGGTTCGCTTTAATGTTTTTGTTCCTTCTAAGGCACTCGTTGGAGGAAATGATACTGCTATCATGATAGACGCAGCTACCTGTATTTGTATGTAACACCTATGCAAAATAAAAGAATTCTTGAATTGAATTGAATTGAAGTCGGTGGGCCCTTAGAGTGATCCAATACACTTCTTTCAGGAAAATCTTTTGTTTACGTAACAACTCTAATGTTCGCTGAGAGAACTGCTATTTGGGTCAGATTTGCAAAAAATGTACAATTATCCTTCACCAATCATCTCAAATAACCCAAATTTCAGACGAAAATAAAGTTCAAAATTAAGTTCAAACTAACCAAACAGATTACTAGAATCAATGCAATGCCAAATATTCTCGAATTTACCTAGTATCGACCAAATTGCAGCCTAATTTAGCAGAATTTACTGACTGTATACAGCTCCCAATTGTACATTTTCTGAAAATCTGACCCATTTCTAAAAGCGGTTGCAGCTATCCTCGTCTCTTGAGCACTAGCCTTCCTCTCTGTCACTTGCCTAGAGAAATAGGAACAATATTGCCTAATACATTCAATGGCCATTCACAGGCCATTTTAATAGCACTGTCTTCTTCTCGACTCCTTCGTTAGTTGTCAACACAGAAGGCAATTAGAGTCTATTTCATTGCGGAGGCTGTGATTTCTTAGCAAAGTAATTGGACAGCAATATCAACAAATTATGTGGCAATTTCTCAGATTTTTGTACTGCAAATCTGTCAAGTCGTGCAGACGCATTTAGACGTAGCGAATGGCTTGGTGCAACTGACATCATCATATTGGGCCCGAATAGATACATGGCCCGACACAAGTTGATATCTCATTGCTTTGTAATATGATCGTTTCTCAGCGAATGAAGCAGTCTATGCGACAAAAAGTGCCCAGGACCCACCGAGGGTAGCTGGGTGAGAGTTGTAAGCAGATTCGGAGGGGTGGAATGTATGGGGTGGGGGGTAAAATGGGTGATATTACCCCTCTGATTTTTATGAGAGAGTTATTTGTTGCAGTTGGAGATTTTGAAGGTGTCACCCACCGATTCCTGACCAGGAATATGAAAAAGAAATCCAAAAGGTCTAGAATCTGTTAAGTCTGGGCCCATGACCGTTGGGTCCTAGTCCTAGTCCTAGTCCTGGACTTGCCCTTGGTCTCCCTCAGAAACAATATTTTAACAAAATATACAGTGGAACTTCTCTTTTAAGACCACCCTTGGGACTGAATGATTGTTGGTCTCATAGCGAGGTGGGTCTCTTTAGAGGGCCCTAAATCTAGGAGGGAATAATTTGGGACTGGGAAAACTGGTCTTAATAGAGGAGTGGTCTCTATAGAGAGGTGATCTTTATGTGAGGTTCCACTGTCGATCTATATAAAAATTTCTAGAATTCTAAACTTTTTTTCGACAATCTTACAGAAAATATGAAGTACACCTTCCCGGGGCAATCTCCAAATTTCCCCAGATCCGCAGTAAATAAACCCCTAGACCCGCCAGCTACCGGCGTCCAGAGAAACTACGTCCCTATGGTGACCCTTTCTTCACGAGTCTTCTCATCACCGCCAACCTTTCTGTATAGGTAAGCAAGATTGTCGGCAAGAAAAAGAACGAACAGAGATGGAGGTGCTGATAACATAGAGCCGACACTGAATGACTGATCAACTCTTCCAAACATAACCGATCTCTTCCCCGACCCGCTCATATTATTGGATACAGACTGATCCAATTTTGTTGCGACATAATCCCGCGTGGCTGGAGGCGTCGCTGCGGTCGCACTCAATTAGCGCAAAAGTAAGAAGAGTTTGTGGGTGAGCCGCTAGATGGGGCGACTATGTGTCAGACATTGTAACATGGATGTCATCACTGGGGGTGTCCGTGGGGAGGCCTTGTCCAGAGGAGTTATCGAGCTGAAGAAGGCACCTCTGAGATGGACCCTCCATGTTGTTTAACAATTTCTACTGGACCACCACTGGCACCACCACTGGCACCACTGACACCACTGGCACCACCACTGGCACCACCGGCACCACTGGGCACCACCACTATTGGCTTGAAAAGCCTGGAAAAGGCATTTTGGAGCAAAGATACTTTTTTCTGAATATTTTGTGTGGAGGTAAAGTTCAAATACATGGTGGATTTGCACCATCATCAGCGCCACCATCATTGCCACCACATGTAGCATAATTACAATATTGCCCCCGTTGCATAACAATCTGTGAGCACAATACTAACACTGAAAAAGCTACTCGCAGATTGTTATGCAACAGGGGCATTGTCTTTTATATCTTAGAAACACAATAAGAAATAGAAGGTGATCTTCTGGATCTGAGTCAAGGCCTTCCTGGCTTGTTTGGCTGATAGTTGTATGTGATAATTAACCCAGGCTGGCGAGGGTCAAGGCATCAGAAAATGTATAATTGGCCTTCACTAATCGTCTCAAATAACCCAAATTTAGGACGAAAATCCGGTTCAAAATACAGTTCAACATAACCAGGCGGATTTATTGAATGAATACAATACAGGATACATTGAGATATACCTAGTATTTATCATTTTTCACTCTAATTTAGCAGGAGTTGATAGATGTGTAGAACTGCAGATTGTACACTTTTTGAAAATCTTATCCACCCAATCATCTCCTCACCCAGTCACGTACCTGGATAGATCAAACATAAGGCTATCCGGGAACTGATGGCATGAACCAACATCAAACCTCATCTTACGCCTTTTTATTTAATTTTTCCATTGGGGGCCAACAGATATAAAGGCCCCTGCAGGGAGGGCCAAACATTTCAACCTCTATAGTTCGGCAGTGCCACCACCGCCGTCACCACCACACCACCACACCACACCACCACACCACCACCACCACCACTACCACCACCACCACACCACCACCTCACCACACAACCACACCACCACCACCACACCACCACCACACCACACCACCACACCACCACACCACCACACCACCACCACACACCACCACCACATACTTTCTGGGAGTAATTCGAGTAAATTATTATTATTATTTTGTTATTAGTTGTACCCAATGTTACCTAATGATACCCAAGTTCGCCAGCAGACAAACCTTTAATAACAACGTGAGTCCATGGAAGGGTTTGGGCAGATCCATTGAACGGGATCACGATTATCGCATGACGGCCTGGGTTTTAGTTTCATTATTGCTTATTTCAAGGTTTTTCTTAATTTTCCCAGTCACGGCGATGATACGAATCTCCACTGCAGAATGAGCTGTTTCAGGTTTCGTCCTCTCAGATCTAGTGTTTACAACTAAAACGTGTTACTCCTCTTGGTAGAACTGTATCAGTATCTTGTACACAGAACATTATGCAATTTCAAATTTAATACGTCGAATTGTTGAAAATTTGCTGCCCCCAACAACAATAGACATCGAGACAATAGACATCGAGGGCAGAGTATAGCATTAGAGTTTTAGCTTCATGGTCAACTTGTAAAGAATTGTAAATAACAATAATGAATTTTATTGTAAATGCACTGATTTGTAACGTTATTTAAAGAGATTTCACTTATAATGTAGTTGTAGATAAAATAACTTCATATATTTTTTTTTAATGAAAATTATTATGCACCACCCATTAAAAAGTCGCGTTAATAAGAACATCAATCAGACATATTTTAAGATCATATTAGCTTTTCAAGATGTGAAATCTAAGGGGAAAATATTACCATTTCATGAGACTATATTGCTCTGATTCAATCTGCGATTCCAATCACTTAAGGTCTATTAATAACTCATGCAACAACTCTCTGCGTTCATATATAGGTCCGGCCGTCGGGAAATGTACAATCGGCAGCACCTCGCATTTAGTAATTTCTACAAAATTAGGCTGAAAAGGTTCCAACACTAGGTAAATCTGAGTATATATTTGATCTTGCATTAATTCATAACTATATTTGCTTATGTTTAACTGTTTTTAACCAAATTTCTCTCCTTAAATTAGGGTTATTTGAGAGTATTGGTAAAGGCAAAGTGCACATCTTGTGAGGAATTCACCCACAGGGCCTTCTGAAAAACGAGAGACTTGAAATGTTTTCACTGGGCGATCCAAGTGTAAATAATTAAGGCCACTAAAGGGGTCGGATAAAGCCAAAAGACACTGTCTAGCCTGGAGAAAACAACTTCATAAAGCAATGGTTTCCTTACCAGCTGCAGTGATACCTTTAATGTTTTCTTTTCTTTCGTGAAAGGGAAGTTCATTCCTTTGCCTTAATTCAACATCTATATCATGATAGCCTACATATTATTCCTCTAATGGTGGTAATGCTTGTGAATGGATCAACATCTCTATAGTGTGTAAAGCCATTGAGAGGTTGAGTACCACCACTATGAGGTAAGGTTAAGATTTTCAGAAAATGTACAATTCACCTTCACCAATCTTGTCAAATAACCCAAATTTCAGACGAAAATGAAGTTCAAAATACAGTTCAACCTAACCAAAGAGATTGCTAGAAACAATGCAATGTCGAATATACTCGAATTTACCTAGTACCGACCAAATTGCAGCCTAATTTAGCAGAATTTATCAAATGTGTACAGCTGCCAATTGTACATTTTCTGAAAATCTGACCCTAAGGTTAATGGCACTAGGAATGGGTATTAAGACCAGTTACAATATATGGAGGGTATATGTGGCATATGTTTATCTGTATTCCCACAACAAGTTCAAGCTAATGTTCTAGTTAGAACTGGATTAAGGTGATAACGTCTGTCTAGGCAATGTTTCAAGTCAAACCAGAGGTTTACTACGAGAAGGGAAACCGCATAATATGCACACTATGAAGAGGTGTGACATAAGATCATACATAATGTCATTGGGTTCATGTTTATTGCTTTATTGTAGCTCTTTGTCCCATGTAAAAGGCATTGGCAGTCTCTGTATTGCCAGATCTGCTATGAACATTCGGCATCATTATCACATCATATATGACCTTAGGCATAATTTGAACTCACTGACAATTAATTGAGACTTTTGAGTTGAGTGTGTTGTATCTATAATCATTTGTATTATGATTTTGGGAAAGTATTGAAAGCTTCTTCTTTACTGCCTGACGGACAATGCCTCCTTATTTTATTATTTTTTTATTCATTTTATTTATCATAGGCCTATAGAATATTTAAACATTTCATTGGGAATATTGATACATTAGCACACATTTTCGTGCGGTCAGTCAAGAAACCAGATTAAGCATAATACCTGGATTTAATTCCCTTATAGTGAGTCATCCCTAGGCTAGACAATGGACTAGACCTAGTGCTAGAGGAGCCCACTTTGTGACCCTTACACCTCAATCGCCTCATATAATTGAGTATTACTCGCTATCGGTGTTATGCGATAATTAACGGTCTACCAATGATCTAGGGCAATCACGCCTCTACCCATGCCAGTGACACATAATTTAGCGCCACCAGCTCACCTTTAGTACACCTTTCTCAATGAGTCTAAAGGCGCACCTACACGTTAGCTATTTTACCAGCGATTCAACGATTGTGTGGCTTACAAGCCAGAAGTTGCTGCTAATTTAGCGCCACCAGTTCACCATTTAGTACACCTGTCTCAATGAGTCTGAAGGCGCACCTACACGTTAGCGATTTTACCAGCGATTGTGTGACATGCTAGCCACAAGTTGCTACTGTGTGGACAGTCTATGACAAATCGCCAGGGAAATCGCTAGTGTCGCTAGTGTCAGAAGCTGCTAAGTACAGCAAATGCCGTGTTGTTTTACAGCCATCCTCCACTACAGGAGGTAAAAGATCTCTCAAAGGTCTCTCGGACCAGTCTGAGAAAATAATCATATATAGTGCAATGCAAGTTACGATAAGAGGGAGTTGGGAGATCTCTAAAAGTGGTTTACCATACAAGCGTATACAGTGTCCTAAATCAATTGACAATATCACTCATGAAAGGTAATACTGCTAAATTAGGCTGAAATATGATGAATACCGGGTATATCTGAGTATATTTGGGGTGACCTTGATTTGTAGTATTTATCTGTTTATGTTAAACTGCATTTTGATGATAATCTTTGTCTTAAATGTGGGTTATTTGAGAGAATTAGTGAAGGCAAATTGTACATTTTCTGAAGATCTGACCCATATGGATAATCCACAGCCAAAGAGCAGCTCACTGCTCATGTAACCTTTCGTTCTAGCAGTGCGATCCACACCGTCTCCACTTACTGTCCAGATTTAACTGCACTTTTAGAGGCCACTGCCTCTTAGACCTCTAGTATTTTAATTATTCAGACATTTAAAGCTGTGGCTAGTGTGGTCCACATTTGGCTGGATCCTAGAATAGAGCTGTATTTACCAGCCGCTGCTGGTGGGGAGGCAGGCCTGTCAGACAACACCTCGGCGGGCATTAAAGTGGCAGTCTCAGCTATCATGAAGAATAAATAAAACGTTGAAAGGGAATTTTGTGTAGAGCTTTTGGTTTAATGTAACCTAATGTTTTTTGTTTTTTTTTATTCCATTTAAGGCCAAGTCATTAATTTACAAGTACAATAGTTAGAAAAATACGTATTTTGTCGTTCAACGACGTTTCTCATACGTTGCCTAGAGCTAATGTAATGTAACCTATTAAGCTACTCATCTAGAATGCGTATCATAGCACAACTAATAGCCCTTGACCCACTCTACATTTTGGCATAGGTTAGAATGTGCCCCTTTTATGGTACTGATATAAAAAAAATCTGGACCTGGCCCATGGACTAATTCTCGTGGTAACATGAAAAATAACTGGTATTTCTATTTCACCAATATTATTTTCTTTACTTGTTGTTCATAGTCGGTTGATGTTGGGGGGCTGATTATATTTTATAGGTAGGTATCTGATCTATAGATTTCGATGGAATGATTCAATGAGAATAAGATCGTATGATATGATGCTGGATAAACAATAAAACAATAAATCTTAAACTTAAAACTGACAACAATATAATCTTACTTAATTTACTCATTGTTTGACTCATAAGAATAAATTGATCAATATTTTGCTGCTGTAATTTATACAAAAGGTCGCGCCAGTGAGCGATAATAAGTTAGCATAGGATTCCAGCGGTCTACCGAAATATAAATGTCGACTGTAAATAAGCCTTGGAACAAATAAAACAGAATGAAGTCCTCAACAAGTTTGGTCAAATGACTATTACATGGGTAGAACAAGAATGAAACATAATCTTTAGTTTTTTATCTACAATGTATTTTAACTGAGAATACAGCTTTAAAGGAGATCCTCTATTTCTCCTGAAATATAGCTATTACCAACTGAAAGTATGTGTGGTTCACACCAAATTACAAACAATCGCTATCGCGATCTAAAACAGAACAACCAGACAAACCTCTATCATATTTCTGAAAAAGCAGAAAACCTGATGTGAAAATTGTAAACTTATCAATGAAGAATAATCACATCCGAACAGATTATACATAATAACAGAGATCTATAAAATAAAAAACCCACTTAAACTTATTGAGGTTCACACAAAGTTAGTTGTTTTGAAGGCAGACCTATAGTCAGGGTGGCACAGGGAAGGTTAGCCTGGAGTGGTATACAGTGGAATTAGTCAGGCTTGAGTGAAATTAACATGTCGTCCCTGGCAGGCAGACAGGGATGCCTCTTGTTAGGTGGCAGCTTCCCAATGCTGAGCTAAATACGAGTAACTCAATCAGGGTCATGTAGTAAATATGCTCACTCTCTACATACTGCTCACTGGCCGCCATGTGTAATGGTATTGATATTGCCTTCCTCCCAGCTGCCCCTATCACTCCACCGCTCAGAGACCAGTCAGAGACCATTCAGAGACTTTTAATTACATTTATCTCCTTCATGCTCCTCCTTCCCTCTGTGTGTGCCTCTCTATTTGGGACGCTGGGGTACCAAACAACTGGTAATGAAGGGTGGGTGGGGGTGTCCATGCAACCCCCTTCAATATAACCAGGAAAAGTTCACTGTTTTAAACGAAAATATGGTGGAAACAATGAATAAAATCACTGTGGATTCACCTCGAGAATACATCATACAGATGTAACCTTCTGTTGAAATGTTGCACTTCAAAATGCAAGGCTTTAAGTGTTGGTGCGATAAGCCCTTTCAACCCCCCTATGCCCTGACACAATTCCCCAATCCGCAAGCGACTTTTCCCCTTGTGCCTTGGGGCAACTATTGGCGGAGTTTTGGACATCTTAGGAACAGACTAGAAAGCACCTGAGGGGGGAAATCTAGTCAAGAGTAAAGAGGGAGCGCAAGGATATGAACCTTCCGCCGCCGGTGACGGGCGCACTACTTTGTTGTAGGTGTTTGGGCGGATGTTTGACTTGGCACGACCTGCCCTTAACTCGTCACCGTCTGCCACTTAGTTGAAGAGTCCGTCTCAAAGACACTCACTGAGTTGGAGCTTCTCATATTGATCGCTTGACTGGAGAGGGGGGAGGGGGGAGGGAGGGGGAGGGAGGGGGGCAGAGATGGGGGAAGGGAGAGGCGGAGAGGCGGAGAGGCGGAGGAAGAAAGGTAGGTTAAGGGAGAGAGAATGAGAGAGAGAGAGGAAGAGAGCAGAGGGGAAGGGACAGAAAGAGAGTTGACCAGAGAGAGAGAGGGAGGAAGGAAGGGAGAGTAAGGGAGAGTAAGAGAGAGAGAGACAGAGAAGGGGGAGGAAGGAAGGTAGAGTACGGGAGAGAGAATGAAGGAGAGGAAGAGAGAAGAGGGCAGACAGAAGGAGAGCGGACCAGAGCGATGGAGGAAGGAAGGGTGAGTAAGGGAGAGAAAGACAAGGGGAAGGCAGGGAGAGTAAGGGAGAGAGAGATAAAGAAGGGGAAGGAAGGAAGAGGAAGGAAGGGAGAGAGAGGGAGAGAGAGAGGGAGAGAGAGGGGGAAAGAGAGAGGGACAGAGAGAGAAGAGAGAAAGGGAGAGAGAGAGGGAGAGAGAGAGGCTCAGAGAGAGGGACAGAGAGAAAAGGAGAGAGAGGCAGAGAGAGAGGGACAGAGAGAGGGACAGAGAGGTGAGAGAAAAGGAGAGAGAGAGAGAGGGGGGAGAGAAGGAGAGAGAGGGGAGAGAGAGAAGGGCACAGGGAGAAAAGATACAATTTACCGAGGATCATCCATGATAGCAAACATTTGGTTTTGAATTATTAAAAGTTACTTCTGCGATGCCTCAAAGAATCACCCATCTATTACATTACCGAAACCCAAACTCAAAACCAAATTTTTAAATAATAAAGATTACACTGAAATACCTGAAGGATAAACCTTTCAAATCTTTCCGGATTCGTATTCGAATTTCCTTTCCTACCCCAGCTTTAAACTGAATCTTTCCATTTGATCCCCGTACATCTCTGAGGCTTAGTCATTTCTCCGTAAGAAATATTTAAAAGTTTAGACTAAGTTATAGGATAAGGAGCTCAGACTTTACACGACCTCTTCAACGATTGATTCATGGTATGGGTCAGTTTTTCAGAAAATGTACAATTCGCCTTCACCAATCCTCTCAAATATCCCCCATTTTAGACAAGATGGAGCTTCAGAATGCAGTTTAACCTAACAGAACTGATACTTTAAATCAATGCGACACCAAATATATTCAGATATACCCGGTATTCTTCATTTTTTGGCCTTATTTTGAAGAATTTCCTAAATGTGTAGAGCTGTCAATTGTACATTTTCTGAAAATCTGACCCATATGCATCTATTTATGATATGGGATCTCAATCTAGGATAACATGGAGGAGGGATAACCTCAATCAATTAGTGGGACCTACTATCCCGATAGCAAGATCCGCATAGCTAAATACCTTTCTGGATTATAAGATATTTATTTTTCTTTAACTAGGAAAGTATAATTTAATCCACACTGTATCCCTTTGGTATGATTAACACACCAACGTAAATGGGCCTATGTCAGTTTTTGAGTGTAGAAGGATTTCCCTATCTTGTTCATAATCCCGATACAATGCACTCTCCCTCCTCGGAGTTAAGAATAGCCTGCCGATTTAAATCCAAATGAAACTCCGCAAAAGATTTATTTAATTAGCTCGGAGCGACTGCAGAAATGACGCTGGCGTGAGATGTTGATTAGTAAAAGTAGCTTTTTGCAAAGATTCGACAAATCTTTCCAGAGGCCGAGCGCGATTACAGAGGGACTATGTGCCAATAAATTAGCATAAAACCTTTCTACGAGAATCGGACAAAGAATGGTCGAATTTTGGAGATGATTTTTCATCAAAGTCCTGTCCATGGCCTTCGCAGGTGTGAGCTGAACCGATTGATTCTGGTCTTATGTGAAATAGATAAATAACCAAGGGGGGTTATTATTTTGTTTGATCTGGAGAAGGGGCAATGAGTGCATTGAGGGGTAAGGGGCGGGAGGAGGTTCTAAAGGACTTGTTAACGCTTCACGGCTGTCCTTTTAAAGTGGAAGCAATGGCGGCTTGATTAAGGGTACGGCTACACGTATTGATTTAGATCCTTTTCATATTTCTATTGTATGAACACAAGGATCTGTTGGAAAGGGGAATTAAAGCTAAATTCTCAGCTATTTTAACAAAGCAAATGTGACCAGATATACTTATATTAAGCTATATTAGGACTTATAGGACTGGATTTATCAATATTCTGCTGCTGTTATATGTTTATATTGAAACTGAATTAGCCGAGCAAACACCGCCGCCAGTGAGCGATAATAAGTGAAATCTTCACTGGGAAGGATTCGGGCGGGCCCTCCAAATACAAATGAGGATGTTTTAAAAGTCATGTTGCAATAACAACAAGACAAAATCCTCAACAATTTTGGTCAAATGATGTTTAGATGGTTTGGAAAAGGATGGAACAAAGAGTAGGCCTAGAGAACGTTCAGTTCTTGACTGATGATAGCTGAGACACCAGCTTTAAGGCGATTGCAAGTCTGCAAGTGAATGATAAAGCCATCGATTGCTCGTCCATGATATTATATTACAGATATGAAGCTCGGTGTATGTTGTCTATCACCATTACACACTCTAGGCCCAAACCCTCAGATCAGATAAGAATGGTATGAAAGTGATTTCGCTAATCAGTTTTTCTTGCCTAGGAATAGACGTTTCAATGGGAATGTAATGACATTTTGCGGTCTTAATGGAATTATAATGGCACTCTGCTGTTTGAGGCGAGAGGCTTTCCCTTTGTTTCAAGGGACACTCCCAACTTTGGTCCTAGACTGGAGTCCCCTTTAGCCCACCTCTTCTGGTGAAATGGAGATTTCAGTGGAAGTGGATCTTGTCTTTTTGTATCCATTGATCTACTGGGTGATTCAGGGACATGAGACAATAGAGGCTGTCCCTTCGTTTGAAGGGACTCTATCATCTTTGGGCCTAGACTGTATACCCACTATTGCATGGGTCGATGGGTAACATCCATCAACCACTAACAAGGAAGATGAATCCACTAGTTCAAACACCTACCAGCCTAATCAGTTCCCTTTGTACAATTAAAATTTCAGTTACAATTGCAAGTATGATCACATCCCTTATTTATTCTTTCCAGATTCTTGGCGCCCAATTATCCAAATGCAGACTCTTGTATCAATCAATCAAATAATGCATTTTGTTACGTCTTGTATAGACAGGGCAATTGACAAATACCCGGCTGGGGATATTGATATCAGTGTACACAGGTAAAGATAAATCGTTGAAAAGATCTTTCCTGATTGATGGGTGAGTTCGACTATATAGAAGTTAGCAATGACAGCTGAAGGCTACATCATCTAAAATATACTTTATTTGTTATATTTTTGTTTATTTTATGAATTACTTCTATGCCAGCTTACCTGCTCAATAAAAACTGTTAAAAACTGTCTACACATGCAATTCATGGACTTCTATCTTTTTGTAAACTGGGCGCATTAGAAGAACCAAGAAAACTGGGATAATGCCAACCCAGTGGAAATAAAATCTTCAAAAAAATAAAAATTTATTGGTATCATTGTAAAGAGTCAAGACAATTGTTAAACTGACAAAGATTGAAGTCAGAAAAACGGTTTTAAATACTTATACGTAGTTCATTAACCTTCCTACTACATTTCTTCCCTTCTTTCTTATATCAGATCTTCTACAGTTTTCGTCCAGTTAAATTGGTGCAAGTAACATGAATCCGCTGCATGTTAAAGTATATTTCATATGATATGATGTTAAAGTCTATTTCTAATAGATTATATAAAGGCTTGTGATTTATCATTTGGCTTATGCCAACTTACCTGCTCAATAAAAGCTGTTTAAAAAAAAGGCTTGAAGATATATCGATTTAACTTTCATCCTTTTGTTTAGCACTCTAGGTCCAAACCATCAGATCAGATAAGAATGGTATGTATGTCAGTTTACTTCGCTTATCGGTTTCATGGCCTAGGAATGGGAGTATAATGACATTTTGCAGTTTTAATAGAATGATAATGGCACTTTGCGGTTTCAGGCGAGAGGCTTTCCCTTCGTTTGAAGTGACTCTCTTAACTTTGGGCCTAGAGTGTTAGATCTGTGGCGCCCAAATGTACATAAATCAGCTTGTCTGTGCATTTGTAACGAGTCTAAACATATGGGTCAGATTTTCAGAAAATGTACAATAGGCAGCTGTACACATTGAGTAAATTTTGTCAAATTAGGCAGCAATTTGGCCAATACTAGGTAGTATTCGAGTATATTCGGCATTGCATTGATTCTAGCAATCTGTTTGGTTAGGTTGAACTGTATTTTGAACTTTATTTTCGTCTGAAATTTTGTTTATTTGAGAAGATTGGCGAAGTTGAATTGTACATTTTCTGAAAATCTAACCCAGATAGATGTAACTTTAACCAACAGATCCAGAACCAGGCCACTGCCTTTCATAGCTTTTCATTCATTGCCTATGGCTCTGCTCGTGACGGCCACATTAAAATACATATTTCATGCCTCAACACTTGTTGTGTAGCCTAGCTGAACATTTGAGGCAATTAAAGGCTATTGTAATTTCATGAGGTCTATATGTACACAGCGACTGACTATATCACGTAATAGCCACCACTCTAGCAGCAGGAACATTGGCATCAATCTAATTGCATCACTGACATATATATATATAGCTAGTGCCTCAGTGGCTCAAGAAATAAAAACTTCTCTACCATTGATTGTAATGCTGTATGCTAAAATAGTGTTGGGCTTATATGGGTCAGATTTTCAGAAAATGTACAATTGGCAGCTTTACACATTTAGTAAATTCTGCTAAATTAGGCTGAAATTTGTTCAATACTACGTAAATTTGAGTATATTCAACATTGCATTGATACTAGCAATAGGTTTGTCTAGGTTAAACTGCATTTTGAGAGTCATTTTTCTCTTAAATTTGCGTTATTTGATAGGATTGGTGAAAGAAAATTGTACATTTTCTGGCGATTTCACCCATATAGGGTACAAGTGATCTAGATTGCTCTGCAACATGAAGTATAAATAGCGTAATATTATTATATTTCCTGATCAGCCTGGGACGAGGGAGAGGGAAAGGAGACACTTGCATAACACCTATTGCAATGGTATATTCTGAGATATTATATAGTTTTAAATTGGATATTAATAATTTTATGTGATAGATATATCCATAAATGATATATTTAACACCAAAATCCAGTATAGGATATAAGCTTCGAAATTAATGGTAACTGTCGGCAGAAATGGAATTAACATTTCATATAGACATGGAGACCTTTTTGTCCTCTTTCTTTCTGTAATATCCAACAAATCTGACAAATAAAAGATTTTCTTATCTTATCTTATCTTAAAGGAGACGGCAAGTGTGCTCATCATTCATACCATCGATGTAATGGCATATCGTTGTTTATTTCTTTTATTAAACTATCTCATGTCTAAAGTGCCTTTCTGTATCTTTTTCTCTGTCTGTCTCTCCCTTCTTCTCTATCTCTATTTCCTGGGTAAGATCATAAACTGCCTCCCTCTCAGCTCTCCCGCCCTTGATATAACTTTCAATATGTTGATAAGGGCGTAAAGCAACCAATCTCACTCACTTACTCACTCACTCTAAATCAGATACCAACCGATATGACAATATATACTCGGTAGCACATTTGAACTCATTCTTTTTACATAAATCTATTAAGAGAAACAATATGTCTCAGATAGCAACCATTAATAATATAATGATTAATCTATTCGAGAAAAAAAAACAGAAAAAAACAGTATCCAAGCATACAATGTCTAAGTTAGATATGGACCATTATAATAATATGGCCATTAGCACAGAGCTTTCTATTAGAGGAAGGGGACAGGAGGAGGCACGAGACATGATGGTCATTGCCCCTAGCCTGTAGGGCAGTGGGCAGAAGGACAGTCCCACTGCCGTTTGCTCAAGATAAGCTCATGCCTCTACCGTCCAACATGCCCTCCCAGACAAATAGCTGCTCAGGTCCCAATGTCAACGAGCCATGAGCGCAGAAAAGCGCTTGGAAGGCCCTCTACCGACATGGTATCTTTTAGAGCAGTAGAACCTATAAAAGGCCCCCTTTCCCCATTGTTTTTTTCTGATTATCCTAACTTAATGTGGCCCAGCCATGTTTGAGCAAACAGACCATGAGATGCTTTAGTTCGGGGAATAGCATTAATGGAAACGTTATTTATTATATGATGGCTGCCTTGTCGTCATGGCAACATTCCTGACTCGGGGAAATGTCGTCTGCCTTTCACCTCTGATGACGCAACTGTGAATTGTCGTCTGCTAAATCTGTAGACATTCCACCATGTCATTGATTGTTATTAAAGCTACTAAATGAAATAAAAATAACTTCGTCATGAACAGGGCAATGAAATAAGTACGACAGGAAAAGAGTGGAGAGAGAGAATGGCAGGGAATATAGGATCATCAGTACCTGTGCCCAAAGCGAAATGCAAAATTATAGCCAGACGCTGTGTGATGACGTCACATGTGTGTGACGTCAGCAGAGTCCAAAAGTCGTCTGCTGGTGTCTAGTCACTCAGGTGGATGTTTCTGTAGGTGGGTCAGATTTTCAGAAAATGTACAATTCACCTTCAACAATCCTCTCGAATAAGCCACATTTCAGACGGAAATAAAGTAAAAAATACAGTTCAACCTAACCAAACAGATTGCTAGAATCAATGCAATGCCGAATATACTCGAATTTACCTAGTATTGACCACATTGCAGCCTGATATAGCAGAATTTACTAAATGAGTACCGCTGCCAATTGTACATTTTCTGTAAATCTGACCCATGTGCGTGATGGCGGGAAGGACTGATGATTAATGCCTTCTGTGCAACCCTAGTGTTAGCATTACTCCATACTCCTGATTTATGGAGCCACATCGTGACGACATGATTTCTCCAATGTTTGGTCAATACTAGCGTCTGTGTGCTAAGGAACTGCTTGCACCATTTGTGGCTATATACTGTGTCAATTGTTTGGTTCTTAACTTCGTGACTACTGCCTGTTGCCTTTCTAAAGGTCATTACCAGTACAAGAAGATGCTATATTTTAGTCGCTTTATTAGACTTTTTTGTCAGAAGAGACTGAGTCCAGTACACTTCATGTGAATTGTGAATTATAAATATAAATGAAGAAGGGCACATGTCGCCCGAAACGTCGATCCCACCTTATTGAATAAACCTACTCAAAACAAACTTTCAGTATCCCTAATATGTTAGGAGTTGACTTCACACCAATTTGAATGAATATAAATAACTTAAAGATATTTTATATCATTAGACATATGGTGCTATTAAAAAAGAATTATATAAATATAAATAATATCAAGATAGTTTTCAACTTTGACTGTCATAAGGTAGTACATAGCAACTGGTGCCGAGAAAAACTACGAGGGATAACAAATCCACTTTAAAATAAAGATAATAATCTTTATTACCACCGCTAGTCAGAAGCTGCAAAAAGACTTGATTTCAAACTTTGAAAACCTTTGAAACTTCTGACCGCGAGCAAAGACAGGTAACAAGTGGAAGCAATTAATGATGCTCTTACCTTCCCAGCGCTTTTTGATGAAATGTTTTATGGTGAAAAATAAATGGCATGAACGGTCTCACGCCAATTGCTATCAGGTGTGCGTGGTTAATTACTGGATAACGTTTGTTGGACGTGTCATACAATACTGTGGCATCAAATATGTTGCAAAAAAAAATAAAAAAAATATGTTGCTATATTGAGACTACAATAGTGGGAAAAGTGCGACTTAAGCCGGCCACTCCTTAATTAAATGCCACTCCTTGTGCCAGGGATGGAGAGTTAGGTTTCTTGAATGGGAAGAATTTTTAACATGATAGCTATATCTATTACTTCCATTAACTCATATAATTTTCTTTTTTTTTTCGAAAAAATGTCTTAACTGCATGGCAGCCCGGAATATGGTTCCACTTAATTAAATGAATTTCAGCATAATTGATTATTTTGCCATTAATTTAATTTTAACATCTCTGATTGTAGATTATTCTGTGAGCAACCTGACCCATATGGGTAAGATTTTCAGAAAATGGACAATCTACAGTTCTACACATCTCCCAAATTCTGCTAAATTAGAGTGAAAATTGATAAATACTGAGTATATCTGAATGTATTCTGTAACGTATTCATTCAATAAATCTGTCTGGTTATGTTGAACTGTATTTTGAAACTGATTTTCCTCTTAAATTTGAATTACTTGAGAGGATTCATTAAGGCAAATTGTATATTTCTGGCGATTTCACCCATATACATGTACATGAGTGATTCTTCATTGATTAATGATTATGTAACACTGATTTATGGGCAACCTTGACTTCGCCTGTGACCATTAATTAATCAGTTAACATTTATAGGCACCGCATAGAGATAGCCCCTCCTCCTTACTAAATTATAGCCAAATATTGGACTTGAGCTTCCAGCAAAAAAGTTATTTACAAAAGGCAAAAGAAAAGGTGATTCAACAAGGCGCTCTTCAAAGGGTAAGAGATAATGAATATTTAAACGGCCAACTATGAACATGTAAAAACCTTGCGTTAAATCCTATTTTACAGTCGTAATAAATGGTGTGATGTTACACAAGAATATGAGGGTGAATCGAACTGGAAATTGTTTTAAATCCAGCGATTTTTTAAACTTCTGAATCTTTAATCAAAATCTCTCAAACAAAAGATCTGAAAGGATTTGTATTTGGATTTGTATTTCAATGCACAAAAAGAATCGTCATGATCCTCCAGTTGCGCTTCCGAAATGATTTTACCCTCATGGTAAATGATCTCCTTTCGCTGGCAATATTCACCCACAAAACACATATTAGTCTTCTTTTTCTTATAGGTCCAAGTACAGGAATGCTCTTGAACAAAGGAGGAACCGACAAGTTGCTGAACTTTGATCTTTGAATGCTGCCGATGGCAGAGTGTAAGATGGGTGGAACTGGTAGAGGCGGGAAGAGAGTGCAAATTAAATATCAATTTACCTGATTAAACAACTGGCAAGCAGACATAATCATTGTTATCGTTTTGCCGCAGGGGAAAGGTTACAATTGTGGAACCTGTGGGTGGGGAACAGTGGGAGGGGAACCACTGGTACTGCGCACAAGAGAATGGGAGCAGGAGTTGGTTTCCTCCAATTTCCCAATTTGGGAAATGTGTGTGTGTATGGGCAGTATGTCGGGAATGTCAATGTTCTGTTTTTCGATGTCCAATGTTCTCAAGTCATAGCCAAATCTGGGATATATTCCCACTATTAAGTTCCATCTAGTTCAGTGACTGTCCGTTCAAATGTCGAGGTGCCATCGGACCGATATATCCTCAAACCAGTATCTTGGCCAAAATATCTGGGAAACTTCCTTGTTTTCAGTTGCATGGATTTCTATTTGTATTTACTTCTCGCTTGAGTAATCTACAAAATGAGTCACTCTTAAACGGTGGATCATGGACGTGGCAGAAAGGCCTGTTGTTTAAACCGAAAAGGGAAAGGGCACGAGAGATAGAGAGAGAGGGGGAAGAGAGGCAGAGAGGGAGAGAGTGGAGAGAGAGGGGAGAGAGAGGGGAGAGAGAGGGGAGAGAGAGGGGAGAGAGAGGGGAGAGAGAGGGGAGAGAGAGGGGAGAGAGAGAGGAGAGAGAGGGGAGAGAGATGGGAGAGAGAGGGGAGAGAGAGGAGAGAGAGGGGAGAGAGATGGGAGAGAGAGGGGAGAGAGAGGGGAGAGAGAGGGGAGAGAGAGGGGAGAGAGAGGGGAGAGAGGGAGAAAGAGATAGGAGGTAGTGGGAGAGGGAGAAAGAGAGAGGCAAACATACGGACATAAAGAGAGGGCGGGATAGAGGGTGACGGAGACGGAGGGACAGAGACAGGGAGAGAGGCAGAGGCAGAGCGAGAAATAGAGGGGGAGAGAGAGAGGAGAAAGAGAGAGGCAGAGGGAGAGGTAACCAGTGAGAGAACTTCAGCATCTAATCAGGGGTTGGGGGTTAGAGAGATGATGGAGACTCCAACTTTAATAATAGATCAACTTTTCATATAGTGGCTATACGCCTGATGTAACTAACTCAACGTGAACTAACTAACTCAGGATTAACCAACCGAGTCGCTATGTCATCAACATATTAATGCCTTTTATTGAACCCACTTCGGTAGGAAAAGAATGGGTTCCTGCCACGGGAAAATACAGATACTTACTATTTGAATATGATTGCGATGAAGAAACACTATACAATACGAAAGGATAGGTGGGTGTTTCCTGACGTTTCCACAATCAATGTTGGTTTGTAGCAAAACCAAACAAATAAATGGAAAATGGGTCAGATTTTCAGAAAATGTACAATTGGCAGCTCTACACATTTAGGAAATTCTGCTAAATTAGGCTGAAAAATGAAGAATACTGGGTATATCTGAGTATATTTGGTATCGCATTGATTTAAAGTATCAGTTCTGTTATGTTAAACTGCATTTTGAAGCTGATTTTTGTCTTATATGTGGCTTGTTTGAGTGGATTTGGTGAAGGCGAATTGTACATTTTCTGAAAATCTGACCCAAATAAATGTGCAAATACAATAACGGTAGGATTTGACATTTGCATTTCAAGCCATATTCTAAAGAAGTGATCTGTAGTCCTAACCATCCTTCCTCATTTCCCAAGAGGATAGGGATCTATGACAGGATGGACTGGTTGATATGTAGAATGGATATCACTTAATATTCTGCCTTAGAGCCACTGCCGGTCAGTGCCCGTAGACACAGGTCTACAACCCACGGCCACAGAACCAGCTGCTGCCACAGGCAACATTTAGGAGATGCTATCAATATGTTGAGGGGTTAAAGATCTTGGTTTATATGGATAAACTGGGAGCGATGATAGATTGACTCGTAGTGACTCGTGAGCCACTCTTTAAGCTTTTCTCCCTCTCCCCCCCTCACCTATGTCTCTAGCTATGTCCTCTTCAGCCCTACCTTATTTGTGCTGTGTTTCAGGAAAATGAGTCACAAGTCGCAAAATTGATGTTTTTTAAGGTGTTTTTTCACAATATTTCTGTATTGAAATGTTCTGATTTTAAGAGGGTTTAGCACTTATAGTCATATGAATCTATGTAACACATTTCAGGACATTGTACTAAATATATCCATGCGTTTTGAAGGCTTTTTACTTTTTACCCAAAAAGGAAAAAAGTTTACCTGTATAATATTATGTGTCGCATCAGAATGGTTGACTTATTTGACTATAACTTAATTATGTAATTAATTTGAAGGACGATAACCACGGAAGATAACCACCTCTCACACAACCTTCAGTCAATTTTGTCTATATATTAACTAATTATTGGCATTACATGGGTCAGATTTTCAGAAAAGGTACAATTGGCCTTCACCAATCCTGTCAATTAACCCAAATGTCAAACGAAAACAAAGTTCAAAATACAGTTTAACCTAGCCAAACAGATTGCTAGAACCAATGCAGTGCCAAATATAGTCGAATTTACCTAGTATTAACCAAATTGCAGCCTAATTTAGCAGAATTAACTAAATGTGTAGAGCTGCTAACTGTAAACTTTCTCAAAATCTGACCCATGTATAGCATTCTGACAACATCAAATTTTCTTCCAACATATGAAGTTATTTTGCTATTTTTTCTCCCTTCTCCCACTCCAATTTCTCATATTACATAGGCCAGACTCGTGTATAAGCCAGCAATTTATTTGAGGCAGTGACTGGTGGTGAAGTGTACCAGACGAGGACAATGGTCCATACAGTAATGGTGCACCTGGGCGCCTCATATAGTAATGATATTCTCCTTGCTGCTGCATCGCCCCCCATGTATGGGAGAAGCAGGTTCTCTGTAAGAGAAAGCAGCCCAATAGATCTGTCATACTCCATTCAGCCTGAAATATGGCAGCTGAGGTGCTGCACTATGCCTCCAACACATACCTCCACCATCGCAGCAGAATGTCCCACTCCCGGTATAGGTGAGTGAATGAGTGAGTGAGTGAGATTGGTTGCTTTACACCCTTATCAACACATTTAATATGGTTATATCAAGGGCGGGAGAGCTGAGAGGGAGGCAGTTAATGATCATACCCAGGAAATAGAGATAGAGAAGAAGGAAGAGAGAGAGAGAGGAAAAAGAGACAGAAAGGCACTTTATGGTCTTACCCAGGTGTGAACTAATTATATATGGGTAATATGGATGCAATTAAAGGTGCAGCATTCAATGAAAAAGTCCCCAAAATCCCCCCAAAAGTCCCAAAATTGATATAGTGACATTCTGTTGTTTTGGCTTTTTCTTTTCATCCGACCATGTTCTTTCTCAAGGCAAACTTGAAAAAGATATCCTTTTTTTCATGTATTAGTTCCTTGAACTCCCGCCTTTTGCAGTGCATATGACACTGGTATTTACCTTTAATACAGATTTAGGAACTTCATGGAGCGGTAGGTTGAAGGGTTTCAATTATCAGATATGGAGCAAATAGCATTATTTACAATCAAGCCCTTTCACCTCTAGTGTGAGGTAATCAGTCCACAGATTGAGCTTTGGATTGGAACAACTGGCCAGTCATGACTGGAAGGCCCTTGGCTGATCCCATACACGTAGCACGTCGGTCCTATTTTACCATGGCCCCTACAAATAGGTTATGGTAATGGAAACGGTGCAAATTGAAAACGATAATAGAAAATATTCAAATCAGTTCATTGCCGTATTCGAAATCAGCTCCTTATCCTATTCATTTGGCCTAAATAGTCTTTCACCTCCCTCGAAACAATCACTCAAAACCCTTCAACAACAGTGTAATTGAATAAACTTTGTTTGGTATTAGCTTCGGAATATTTGAGGAGAAACCCTGTTACGCCAATCTATAGATGTTTGTTTTTTCAGAGGAAATTTGTCGAACAATAGCATAACAAGTTCAGCATTATTAAGTTCACCTTATTTTGAAATAAGGTGCCTAGTCTCTCACAAATCATTCCTAATATAGGATTTGCATGTCCGCCATGTTGAATCTTGATTTGCATGGAATTAGGGGAGTTGTATGTCAGTGTAAAATTTATTATCTATGCTCCTATTTCAATATCCATGTGTTATAGATTTTTCCATAACACAAACCTCCATCTTTCCCATCATGTATTTTGTTTTTATAGATTATTTATACAAGCTATGACATTAGTGAAAACATTGTCGATAAACATGTTGCTAAATACTTGTATATTTTAACCGAATTCATCCCGGCATGCACTGTAATAGACATGCGCAGCCAGTACAGTACAGAAAGTCCTAATGACCCTCTAACTTTTAGGGGTCAGGTGATTCCCATTAACACTTTTAGCCTTAGTCGTAGCCTTGTGGTTCAGCTGTATGCGGTGAACTGCAACGCTCGAGGAAAGTGGCTTTCTGTACTTACTGCAGTGAGGCATATTGGTCTCAACAAGTTAAATTCTAGCCATTAATTAACCTAGCACTGATGCCTCGATAATGATAAAGAGGTGTATAAGCTTGCCTGTCGTCATTTACTAACATGGAAACCATATGACATTAATGAAATGTCGATAATGAAATTAATGAAATGTGGGTATTTATGTAGAGTGAACCACTTTATTACATATAGACAATCTTCTGCAAGGTCCACATTACAACCTACATAAACATCTTGCACACTCTTATACCACGCTCTGTGACTTAGCGTTACTTGTGCGTTAAAGCCTGTAGGGTGGGGAGCCTTTTGCACCAACATCACCCATTACATGCACCTACTGCACGCCAAGAGTCTCCCCCTCCTCCTCCAGGTGAAACAATGATCACATCTCCCCACATGGTGGCCTAATGAGAGAGTATCAGTTAGTTACATGTCCGCCCGGATAGAACATCTCAATTTGTGTTATTAGTAATTAGTAATTACTGCGGAAGGGATATATATATAAGCCTATATGTTGGTGAAGTCGGATGAAGCCACTAAAAGTACTTAGTGTAAGTGTAATTAAGGTAATTAATTCTTGTTAAAAGTGTTGGTAAAATACCCCACACTTAATAGCGGGAAGGGATATATATATACAGGCTCCAGAAAATCTTTTCTATTGTTTGAGTTCCCCGACAGAAGGATAGCGCGAGGCTGATCGAGCTTTTTTCCACTCGCATCTGTCAAAGAGGCAAGACTTTGGGTTTACCTCGACGGCAGAACCTCGGCTTATTTTATCAGCATATTCCCGAGGCAATGTTTTCTTCCAATTTCTCATGTTTGCCGCAAGTAATAGTGAACTTACTGGCGAGAAGTCCAGGCTGCCATATTCTAAGCACACCCAGCTCCTAATCAAATCCTAATTGCTTAGCCAGGCGCAGCGCCCGTAGAGGAAAAGTCAGAATAGGATGTCAAATCAGCGGTTTTTCTCTGAGAAACTCTCAGAGTAGGAGGAAGTAGGGTCAGATTTTCAGAAAATGTACAATTGGCAGCTCTACACATTTAGGAAATTCTGCTAAATTAGGCTGAAAAATAATGAATACTGGGTATATCTGAGTACATTTGGTATTGCATTGATTTTTAGTATCAGTTCTGTCATGTTAAACTGCATTTTGAAGCTAATTTCTGTCTTAAATGTGGACTATTTGAGAGGATTGGTGAAGGCGAATTGTACATTTTCTGAAAATCTGACCGAGTAGGAGGAGGAGTAGTGGGAGGAGTGGAACTATGTTGGAAACTTTGTGTTGTCTTAAGGTCCTATAAAGCAATGATATGGGTGTATTGACTGAAGCAAATTAGTCCGGACCGTGTAGCAAGAGCGATGAAATAGAAATATCTGGCGGCCAGAGCGCTTGCAATCTTTACATTAATCCCCAGGCCTAATCAAACAAGACTGTAGCTATTTGTTTTATGTGAAAACACTGCTCTTGTTTCACTCCATACTTCATCTAATTATTTCCCTAAATTGGCTTTCTTGCCAAGTGTGCTTTGCTTGGACTTTCCCCCCGCATTCTGTGCTGGCTTCTCTCCAAGGGCAATACTCGCTAGTAAGCAGTATATTCTCTTATACATTGACTTAAGCTTTTTAGTATTTTTTACTGTTTATTTATAAGTCACTTGGGGTTATTGACTCAAGCCGAACACTTTATATGGAGCGTGTCTCTTTAGGCTAGGACTAGTCACAGTGGCTAGTCCCCCCCCCCCCCCACCCTCAGGCAATGTTTCTCTCCTGTATGTGGTCCGCATAGAGCATTGGTTTTGATCTCTGCACTTTGACGTCTCATTATTTTGCCTCGTCTTTATCGGACATTGTTTTTCCTGCTGGAAGCAAGGCTAGTATGCTCTGAGTACAAGCATCCCTTATGTAAGGCCTCTGTGGGATCGATGGAAGGGAAATACCCAGTTTTTAACCAGAGTTTGTCAAATGGGGAACATGTACCATGGTACACATACAAGGCTAGTTGTATGACCTCCGGGAGTTGTCTAAATACAGTGCACTCTTAGACATCCATGGTGGCCCTCTTGATTTCCTCGGTCTAGGCCCAAGGTTTAGAGAATCCCTTCAAACGATGGGAAAGCCTCTCGCCTCAGACCGCAAAGTGCCATTATAATTCCATTAAGACCGCAAAATGTCATTATAATCCCATTAAAACGCCGAGTTCTAGGCCAGAAAAAACGGGATTAGCGAAGTATGTTGACTTACCATTCATATCTGATCAGAAGGTTTAAGCATAGTGTGTCTTCTCTATATTATATATTGAAAAGAGACCCATTTATTTATTTATTTGATTATAACCTGGGATGTAATCTAAGTAGTTCCATCATAATCCAGATTGATTTGCTTGACATGACTTTCCACTCGGGACAAGGTATTGTCTTCTCCCCTCGTTTTTACATAATCTTAAAAAAATTGCGGTTGAATCTTTTTAACATTTTAACAGTGTTTAACTCTTAACGTCAACAAACAAAAGAAACCTTGTTGTGTAACTCAGAACAGAGATGAGTTAAGGACTTGAGTAACTCCAAAGACCTATTGGTCTGACTGTCCACTCTGGGTGAATAGCTACATAATGCTGATTAACTATGTTTCATCTCCTGTTCATGCATTTAACAAGAGGATTTATGAACATGTAACCTCCTCTGGTGTAAGAGCACATTCACACAGCTCAAAGGTTTATAACTGCTGTCTCCAGGAATTAGTGCCTCTCCAGGGACGGGAGCCCTATTACACTGAATAACACTACCACAGATTTTCAGAAAATGTACAATTGGCAACTCTACAAATTTAGGAAATGCTGCTAAATTAGGCTAAAAATGATGAATACCAGGTATATCTGAGTACATTTGGTATCACATTGATTTAAAGTATCAGTTCTGTTATGTTAAGCTGCATTTTTAAGCTCATTTTTGTCTTAAATGTGTTTTATTTGAGAGGATTGGTGAAGGCGAATTGTACATTTTCTGAAAATCTGACCCACGTATTACACTGGGGGTAGTATAGGGAGAAGAGCCTTAATCTCAGTCTCCACCCGCCTTAAATCCAATGCAATCCAGTGATGTGTCACCTCTTACGTCATAGACGCCAGGCCAACACACTTCAAAAGCGGTGCATAATGTAGTCAGGGCTAGCGACAGCACACCAATCAGATAGCCCAGTATTGATCTTCAATCGATTTATTGTTTCTGCGATGGATTGGGATTAATTGGCACTTAGGTATTGTTACATATAGCGCCCGCGATACCATTATACCGACGGGGGGCTGAGTGTTAAAATGATCACTTACATGGAGGTAGATTGGTAAATATAGAGTAGTAAGCCTTGCTAAATATAACTAATTCTATTATACCCTATCCTATATAGTACTAGGATGTGTGAGGTGGGGAGAGGATAGAGCTCTACTGGTTCTGGTGACAGATGCTTGAATGAATGCATCTGTTTGGATACATTAAAACAAGGAAATAATAATTTAAACATATATAGGCATTTCATTGGAGGGAGTGAGTGAGAGTGGTTGCTTTACGCCCTTATCAACACATTTAATACGGTTATATCAAGAGCGGGAGAGCTGAGAGGGAGGCAGTTTGGGATCACACCCAGGAAATAGAGATAGAGGATTTTCATGGGAGTTGAACTTAATAATTAGATATATTTCAATATATGAGTCATGTCTGATAGTAAAGGTAGATAATAAAGCGATGTTAGTGCCATAGGTATAATGATTAATTTAAAATTTAGTGTTGTAGAATTAGTTTAGACTCAGAATTTCTCTTATTATTTGTTATTTTTACTCTCTTTTCGTGTATTAAATTTAGGAGTAATATAGAAATATCTTGATGTAATTTAAAAGTAATTAAAACTCAGGCTATTCTGGGAATATTCGTACTGTCGTATGGAAATGTCTGTGTCCTGAATAAAAAAAAAATCAAAATTTCAAATAGAGAAGTACACAAAGCCAATACTGCTGACATGGTCTACTTAACATCAAGCAAAATACACAAGGATCCCATGTTCTGCCGCTGTAACAGTGTAATAGCTCAATACTCACACCATGCTTTGATATGCTATTGATACCGTGGGAAAACAATTATCCCCTTGCTGCCAACCTTTCCCCCGGCCTTTCACGGCAGAATCCAGCGCGGCACAAAATGGCACAAAATGGCGCAAAATGGCGTCCTATTGTTAAAGTGTAAATTAGCCATTGATCTCTTCTAATGGATAATAAATAAATGTGGGCCGCCATTACGACAGTTGATTTGCCCTTCAAGCCATTAGGCCTTGAGGGGTGCATGTAATAATGTCAATATAACCCAGATTTTTAAGGATAAGACCCGTATTTACCCCAGTGGAGTCAATGACAGGGGTGGTGTGAGGTCAGGGTAGAGATTAAAGGTTCAGGGGGGTAAAGGGGTGGAGGGGGGGGGGGGAGGGGGAGGGGGGGGGGGAGGAGGAGGGGGGTAAATTGTTTCCTTGTCTTCCGAAACTGTCAATAATATATTGTATTTCAAATATGCTTTCTATGGAAATTCATTTCTTTTGGAATTTAATTTAATTAAATCTTTTAATTGTTAATATGATGTGATCATTTGTTTTCAATTCTTGAATGCTGACATTATTTTGATGTATGGCCAATGTTCCTCTACTTTGTCATCAGGCGTCAGGAAAGGACCGCCTGCGGGGGACCTGAGACATCAGCAAAATAATTGTTTAACTGTTAGAAATATAAATGAAAATACACCATTAATAATGGTCTTAGTTTAGTTATTTACTTATATCCCTCTTGCCATATACTTCTAACTAGATGTCTACATAGAAAACTATCCTATCAGTAAAGGTAACGGCTGGAAGAGCTGGGACTCTCCCAGAGGCCTGTCGACCTGTTTGTCTGCACCTCATGTATTATTTGGACAAATAAAAAATTATTCTATTCTATTCTCTATATAAAAACAAAATGCAACTTTGTAACAGCTCCTCAGTGGAGATCAGCATCTGACGCAGCATTAAAGCTCACATTCACTGATCCGATTATCCCACTGGGGGCAGTCGGCAGCCTGACCAGTGCATCCTTGCAATCCTGACGGAAAGCATTCGGCTGACGGCCGTCAGTCAGCTATCTCCACCGCCATGCTGCTCCACTGGCCTGACTGTCCCCTGCTTCTCCTCCGACTGTCCCCAGTCAACAAAATCGGCCCAGTGGAGGCAGGGTTTAACACTGTGTAAAAGGCCATTGGAGGATAAAGGACTGTGAGAGGGTTATGAGGTTAGTTATGCAATGTTTCAGGACAAGGATTACAGAGTAAACTCACAGCGCGTGCTGAGACAAGTGGGATTTGGAATATGATACGGGCTTCAACTGTGGATTTACATTCAGATTAGTTGTCATTACTTCTGCAGAATTACCTTCTGGGCGGGGAACTGTTGCCAGTATTGAGATAAATAAGAGATTGAGATTGAGATAACTGAGCTAAATACCAATTGCGCCTGAGTTTCAAATCAGGTGTCGATCCTTTTCCCATGGGGGTATACTTTTTAAAGGAATATGTGGAGTCGTTAGTAAGGATAGGTGCACTTTGGGGAGAACTGTGAGGATCTCTGAACATCCCAAATATGCTTTCACAAACAATGTTGGGGGTTTGAACAACAATATTAATGTTGAAGCCACTTCATTCTTCCCTGAACCTTAACTCAAGGTGTAGATAGTTACTGACAGAGGATGTCCACTGTGAGAAACTCAGATAATCATTATTATCATTATAGAACTTTTATATCTCATTAAGCACGCAGTTACATAAAGGAGAAAAAGGGGATGGCAGTAGACTGATAGCATATGATCTGTCAGCACTACTCTGAGGTGTGTTGGTCTGCCCAGATTTCCTGATATATATTGAATTACAATTTTGTTCTTATGATGAAAAGCGAAGGTTTCAGTGATATCCACATAACCATTGATATGTTCAATGGTTGATGGTTCATGAGAAATTCTCATTAGAAATCTCCAAGAGGAAATATAAGTTTGCCTTTCTCTATTTTTAAACAAATACCAGCTTCGCTCCACAACAAAAGCTGCATCTGATCGGAGGTAAAATTTTGATTAACAATTTTAATCCCGTATGTTTGGAGATGGAAGTGGAATGAGAAACCATTTCAGCATCCAACACTCCGCTATCACCAGATATCCCACACCGCATACTAATGCCCCTTTCACACCACAAACAGAAGCAAATCAAATCAAACTGAATCAAATTATTGCAAACCCTTTAATGGAAACCACACAATGTATACTGCAACAGAAAGCGCTTTGAGTAAAGCCACGTATCCATTACTACGGCCGCCTTGCAACACACGACGAACACCATGATGCTAAAGTATTAGAGTCGGACGGCGGCTGGTCGTGGCAGTGGGTATGGGCCTTAAGTCGGTTCTGTCCACACTACAAGCAGACCGATATATGCACTTCCCCCGTGTGTTGTATCAGGGTTGCATTGGGTCGGTAAGTTGTAAGTTACAGTACTCAACTTTTGCCGTCAGAAACTGATTCGATTTGGTTGGGTTTTGTGCATATAACATTGGGAAAGTGAAGCGACTTCCAGAATCCACCTTCTCTCTGAGGTAGATTGTAGAATTCGCTTTTCTTCTCTTCACTTTGGATTCAGTTAAGGCTTGACTCCACTGACGTTATTTTCCCTTTACATTCTGCAGTGCATTCTCAATCTAAATATAATAACAAATGGAGCTGGTCAGAGTAGAACCTTGAACCTTGAACCTTGTTGTGCAACATAGGTTCTTTATAATAATTAATATATGACAATAACTATAAAACCGCATATTGGTCGCAATAAGAATGCAATCTGGTGGAGCCCTGTCTTTATGGAAGCGCTTTGAGGTGTAGTAGTGTTCACAAAGTCGACCTGCAGTAGCGCTTTCTGCGCTGTAGTGTGGTCGGGCTTTCTGCGCTGCTGTAGTGTGGCCGGGTTATAACTAATCCACCCCGCTCTGCCTTTTAGCCAATGCGCATTACACTCCCTCCCTGCACAGATCAGTAAATAAAGCGCTACTGGGTGCGGGATAAGAAATGTTAGTCAATGAAATGTTACATCATTGCTCCAAGTTACCCCTTGATTAACCCGGATAACCCTCCACCCCACGTAACACCCTGGAGGAGGTTTATATCCACCCCAGCTGTGTCCGGAGCTGCAATCCCCTGCTTAGGGTTAGGGATATCTACCGGTTTATAAGCATGCGCCTCCGATTTTCAATAATTAACTTGGTGTAACATGGATGTAATCGCTGGCCAGGGTATAAGGACTTACCCCCACTTGACTGTTGTGTACACCATACACTCCTCTTGGCTGGGGAACCATTGTAAACACCATATGGGCTCATGATTTCTCGGGGAGGGGAGGGTGGGGGGGGGGGATGGGAGGCATTCTGGGGGTGTGATTAGATGTGTTCATCTGTAAAGGTCGGGGTTTAGAGGCACTACCTGCTCCCCTCCCATATATTAGGTAATTCAGTTATTTTGTTATCTATGTGATTGATGCGATACTTCATGCACTAGTTTAACGCTGCGTATCATCGAACAAGGAGTCTACCTGACAGTGGACTTTATTTCTATACGGAAGTCCCCCTCCCCCCCAAAAAAAACCAACAAAACAACAGCAACCCCCCAAACAAATAAAAACATGTTAAATTCCAGTAAATCCTGACAAATGTACTTGTATGATGTATACACTATTATATAGATACAATTACACTTTCATTAACAACTATATACGTGAACAATCAGCTATTTCTCATTCAGAAAGATTGCAAACTCAGATGGAGCCAGCCTTGTTTCTGATTGACACATCAGATTTGATCTCAGATACTTGCTAAAGGCATGCATAAACCACTGGCACACTTTGTGTATAGTTGTGCCTAACTGATTCCCCAGACGTTTACCATCACTACTAATCTTGTGGTATATGAAGTGTACACAAAGTTAATGCGACCGAACACAACATATGGTGTTTGATATGAGTTTGTTAGGATGTAGATTGTGAAGCTTATGAAGTCCATGTTACAGGCTATGTAAACATTATAGGTAATATGTCTGCCTCAGGCGATTAAAAATATATCATTGTTATTGGTAGATCTGCATATAAGAGTGTAAGAAAACATTTCATCTCACCAACCAGGTTTTGAAGTGGGTCAATTTTTTAAATGAAACAGAAATTCTTATAACATTTTAAAGATACATCTACCTACTGAGCCTATAGTAATTATCTATCACAGAGAGAAAAAGTTCTTTCATAATAAAGGTCAGCTTTATGAACTGCACAACTCTTCAGATATCAGAGAATGCCAATAACAAGATGCTGTAGCCCAATAAAGAGGACCAGTATTATACCAATAACACCCAGGCAATACTGACACGACTACTAGAACATGTTTAGAATTATTCCCATGACCGGCTGCCATATACCATCTTCATTTTCCTCTCCATTTCCTCCTCTCTCAATTAGTTGCATGCTAATCGCGAGGAGCCGAAGGCCACGAGTCTGACTTCTTAGAATGGGACTAATTTCCAAATGCAATTGAATGCAGGGGCAAGGGGAGGAGTGTGGCGGGCAGTGTGCTGGGTTATGCAGCAGCAAGTAGTGCGAGGGTCATTAGGGGACTGTGTGGAAGGTCATTACTGGTCAGTTTACTGGTCAGTCTACCATTGATCTATTACCTCCTGGGTATGATGAAGTTGTTGATATTCTCTATGCTCTTCCCTTCCGGGTGATGCATCTGGAGGATGTGTGCTGGGGGGGGGGGGGGGTATAAAGGTCCCCAGTCCGGATCAAATGATAAGGCTTCCTAGTTTTTAATTTTAAAATATCCTATGTCATATTTAAACCTGGTTTGTTTAATTCATGATGTACTTAGAATGTTGTTTCTTGGTCGCATTGCTCGCAATTTCTTGAAAGGTACTGTAAAATCTCTAAATTATTTTTTCGTCACTATTTTCTTAATGATTCAATAGAAAAGATTCATTCACCAGTAATTGTTGATAAGCGTTTGCTATTGATTATACTATTTATTGCAACAGATTATACTTATTAAACATTTCCCTCATGGATACTTTTGACACATGGCCCTAATTGTCTGCGACAAAGAAGTTCCCTGATTAAAGATCGAAACAGTATTGGAAAGTAATTTCACTTATAAATATGTACAGTATTGGACAGTATCGGCCAGTATTAAACAGTATTGGAACTGGATCTCACTTACATTGTACAGTATTGGACAGTATTGGGACTGGATCTCACTTATATTGTACAGTATTGTACAGTATTGGAACTGGATCTCACTTATATTGTACAGTATTGAACAGTATTGGAACTGGATCTCACTTATATTGTACAGTATCGAACAGTATTGGAACTGGATCTCACTTATATTGTACAGTATTGAACAGTATTGGAACTGGATCTCACTTATATTGTACAGTATTGAACAGTATTGGAACTGGATCTCACTTATATTGTACATTATTGAACAGTATTGGAACTGGATCTCACTTATATTGTACAGTATTGAACAGTATTGGAACTGGATCTCACTTATATTGTACAGTATCGGCCAGTATTAAACAGTATTGGAACTGGATCTCACTTATATTGTGCAGTATTGAACAGTATTGGAACTGGATCTCACTTTTATTGTACAGTATTGTACAGTATTGGAACTGGATCTCACTTATATTGTACAGTATTGGACAGTATTGGAACTGGATCTCACTTTTATTGTACAGTATTGTACAGTATTGGAACTGGATCTCACTTATATTGTACAGTATTGAACAGTATTGAACAGTATTGGAACTGGATCTCACTTATATTGTGCAGTATTGAACAGTATTGGAACTGGATCTCACTTATATTGTGCAGTATTGAACAGTATTGGAACTGGATCTCACTTTTATTGTACAGTATTGTACAGTATTGGAACTGGATCTCACTTATATTGTACAGTATTGGACAGTATTGGAACTGGATCTCACTTTTATTGTACAGTATTGTACAGTATTGGAACTGGATCTCACTTATATTGTACAGTATTGGACAGTATTGGAACTGGATCTCACTTATATTGTACAGTATTGAACAGTATTGGGACTGGATCTCACTTATATTGTACAGTATTGGACAGTATTGGGACTGGATCTCACTTATATTGTACTAGTGGGTGAGTTAAGTGCATAAAATAGGCTGTTTACTTCAGATCATGCTACAAATGTTCCCTTTGGTATGAAGGTGGCCAAGGGTCATAGAAACAAATTTATCCAAAGACACAAGTGAGATAGCCCTTTGAATCGAAAATATATGGGTTTCCATAGCAACAGTCACTATTTTTTTTGTTCTTACTAAAAAGATGGTTTTCAGTTTCCAATTTCTACACTTTTGTTGGGAATGTCACCAAACTTAGGGATAATAATAGTATTCATGAGGGCTATATCCAACCAGATGGTGAGTGACCTTGATAAAGGTCAAGGTCACTATTGTCAAGGTCAAATAGAAAGTTTTGCTCTAGCTTTTGTATGTGAGTTTGTTTCAGTTGTTATAGTGACCCCCTGTTGAAATAAAACAGCAAATTATGTACTAGATATTGTTCCCTAAATCAACAGCTCCGTATTGATACTCTATTTGTCTATATATACCTATTTTAACTACATCTACTGTTGCCGTAACAAAAATAGTCAGTTTCCTTTTTCTTTGCATTTCTATGGAAAAAAGCCCCAAATAGCCCCAATATCGAAAATATTGCAAAGTGAGCTCTGTTCTACATTCACATTAAGGTTTAATGTTGCTCTCATAATATTCCTTGTATCCCCACTAGGGCTTAATCATATCTAGTTTATGATGACCTTGAACCAAGGTCAAGGTCATATTCTCAAGGTCAAATCTAGGAAATTGCTATATTCTGCTCTATACAGCTGAAATTGCCAATTCAATTGGTTTAGTATCTGTGTATGGAAAATATCAAAGATGCAGTACAATTTCTAAACAGTTCAACATTCAGTTGACCTTCATACAAGGTCAAGGTCATTATTACCAAGACAATGATTCAAATATTTTGATAAAAAGAGGACCATAGTAATATTAGTCTGTTGTAAAATATTAACAAAATGATGAATTCTGAATAATTTATTAGTTCAGACTTGTCACATTCTCCACTGAAATAATAATTTTCAACCTTGGTGCAATAGACCTTGAATAACCCTGAACTAATGCCAAGTTCAAGGTCAACTTTTTCAAGGTCAAAAGGCATAGCTTTTGCATTTGAATTATATTTCTTTTGATTAAGGTATATGCAGTGACGATTTTTGAGCTACAAACGACAAATGTGTTGACGATCTAATTTCACAGATTAAATGACCTTGATCATGGTTCAGGGTCAAGGTCAAAGGTCAAACATAGTTTATGCATAAGCCTATTTCAAAGCTACATTCCCAGGAATTTTCTATACAAATCTCAAATTTCACTTGATAAGCTAACTACTACGCTGCCCCACCTTCATCCAATCGTTTAGGTTTCTTTCTGAAGTTTGAAGAAATACCCATCCTCTTATACTGGTGAACACCAGTGTGACCTACATAGCCTTGTTCCATTCTGATAGTCGCCGCGCATGCGTTGTGAGGGAAAATTTGTTTGCAGAGAGAGAGAAACATGGGGCTTGGCCTGGTACAGAGGTGCCACCATGTATCTATTCAGTGCATCTACAATACTATGACCATGGTGTCAACACTCATTTCTGTGTCTCCCCGATCATAAAATCACAGAATTTAGACATTTATTTTACTTTTCATTGAATAAGAGATTGATAATATTGAGTTTGGGAACTAATATGAATGTAATTCCAGAAGAACCACTCGATCTTAATTTCTTGGAATGTATCTTTCAGTCCTTGATGAAGGCTTTCAAAACCATGATATTTTTAAAGCAAAAGAGCTTGTTGTTCACCTTTGCAAAATAACAAGTGAATATATTTGATGAGACACATCATCCTTAGTAGCAACCAAGATGGCCAACAGCTAGGATGATTCTCAGTAAGTAATTTTCGCTTTTCAGTATCATACATGATGTGTTGTGAAATACCAAGGCCAATTTGCCCAGAGATTTGGTATTATGTGAAGTCGGAATCAGGAAGTCAGAGATCAGTTGAAGTTTTGTGAGCTTGGCGTGTTTGACATTAGTGTTTGAGGCCTAGCATCAAATTTGATCAATATCCAAGCATTTGACTGAATTTATTCATGAACAAGTTCCTAGATATATGACCGATTTTCACGACTGGTAGGCATTTGGGTTTTTGAGCAATAACAGGACAAATATCCTGACACTGGATGGGCATAACTTGTCAAAATCTGTCATGGGAAATCTATTTTCATGGCTCTATCATCAGAAATAAGGAAGTTATGGGCAAAAAAACAGTGTTTTTTTAAAGTGATATTCTATCAAATGATTAGCACTGTAACAACTTTGGTCTGGTACAACCAGCCTTTCCTAGTTTATTCATATATTTAAACAAAATTATTATTTTAAACTGTAATAATAAAAAATAGCAATATTTTGTCCATCCGTTCCTTCTATGAATATTGAGTTTAAGTACTTGCCAATTGATTCTCATAATTTTAATGGGTATGAAATTCAATATTTCTCTATTAACTAGAGGGGGAACCTATGGGAAATATGTGTCATCGTATGTCATGTTTCTTTATGTGCCTAGATCAACTATAAATATTAAGCTTTAATATAGATCTATTAGATTATCAAGTAGTGTTTTTTACATAGTTTCATAATCCCAGGTTAAATTCGCATTAATATTTAGGGATAGTAACTATCCCATAAGATCATCCATATGTCAGTTTGATGGTTGGGGAAGTTAAATACATCACTGTACGTCACACCAATTATATATCCTCACAATTTAGAGGCTAAAGAATAAAGCCGTTGTTCTGGATATTCAAAGAAATAGGGATTAGGTTCAATCCTGAGCATTATATTGACATGTTTTTGTCATTTTCCTGACTGTGAGGTATGTTTGATACAGCAAAACATCACCGTATGTCATGCATCACCGTATGTCATGCTCATCTCTTAAGCTACTTAAAACAGGTAATAACAAGTTAGTTAGTAAGTCTGAATGAATCCATCTTAATGGACCAACTGATAGTTTCATATAATGACCGATATCAACATAACATATTTCATATATTCTATTGTATAGAAAAATGAAAGGAAATACTATCTATTAAAAAATTTTTAAATAAAAAGATGCAAAAATTTAGGATCATTTTACATTATATGTGTTTACCACAATATATCAAATTACAGTCAAAATCTGAATAAATAGGCCTGTTTTTGAAGGTAGAAAAAGAAAATTATTAAAATGAACCTACCACATGAGTGAAATGGTAATTATTAGATATTAAGCTGCCAAATTTCGGAGAATTACAGCTGGGTATTATGTTAATATGTACAAGAAAAATCAGCAATATATAAACAAACCTATTTTTTACATTTTCTCAACTGCATTTCCTGAAAATTACTACTTTTCATGAAAATTGGTCATATTTACACTGCTCTACCCCATTCTAATTGGCTGAGGAAGAATCCTCCTCCATGTGGACTGACCACCAGCGCCCCATCATGCTAAGGTCATGCATTGTCAACATAGTAGATAGGATTCCCTCCACTCCCCCTCCCCTCCCCTACTCCAAACCCAAGTTGGTCATCCCTCCTTTGCACTGGCCCTTCCCCCTTTCCACTGATTACCCCAGAGCAGCGAATGTTAATTAGATCGGACAGGTAGGGGAGTCTGTTTTAGATAGCTTGTCCCCTCCCTCTCAACCCTCCCTCCCAAAGAATGCAATTCTTTACATTCATACAATAATTTTCTTTTGATTGAAAGATAATAAATCTTTCAAACAAAATATTAGCCAACTGACCAACCTAGTCTGACCAAACAGAATGGAATGCAATTATACAGTGTTTACAAAGAAAGAATGTGGATGATATGTAAGGTAATAAAGTAATCATTGGTCTAGAAAGTTGGTTTGAGGCTCTATTAAAGGAATTATATTCATTGATGTGAGGCCATTGTACTGCTACTAAAAAGTCTTTTAGTCAGGTAAATTTATAAAGAAGTCTTTGTGTGGAGTTGTGCTTTTGAACACCTGTGAAAATGTCTTAAACTCTTGTGAGAGTCTGAGTACACAGAAATTTCTTCTGTATGGTTGTCACCACATCCTCCTCTGCCTGCCCAGCCAGCCGAAGGCCCCTGGACCTTGTTGCAGACCAACAGGGCGCCTGTATGACTCTCATTTCAAAGCAGAAGGGTTTGAGATAGACGAGGAGCTCTGGTTCTGTGGTGCTTCCTATCAGGCTCTATTTTCTTGACCAAACTGTTTGTGTATAACAACTTCTCCTTGTATGAGAGTTGGATAAAAATACCTGGTTTGGCTGGATCCTTGTCCATGGATTCCACAGTTCCTCCTAAGAGGAATGAATTTCACCCAAGGTATAAAATACTCTTCGTTCCGCTCTCACACCCAGAAGAGGCAGAACAAAATATTAATAGTAAAATATCAAAGATGAGATAAAGATAAAGACAATGTAGATGTTCAGGCACTCAATGGAAGATCTATCTAGGCAATCGTCTATTTAGAAAGTTGAATTACTGCATTGTAATAAGATCTGATAAAATAAAATAATTCTTGAATTGAATTGAATTGTTCACAAAGTGATCATGTTATTTACTCAAGAAACCAAATAAATTGTTAAAAACCTATGACGTCATCCTGCTCAGTCTGAAATTGGCATCATAATGATATGGTGAGGAAGGGGGATGGAAGAGAGATGTTCAAGAATCACTCCCATATTCTCTTGGTTCATGTTTTGGAGGGGTAGGCTTTAAAGCGAAAGGGTTGGGGGTTCTTCTAGGGCAATTTCCTTTCTTTTAAGGGTCCTCAAGCAACACTGTAGGTTGACTGTGCCTCGGGGACAAGCCCCTTTCGGCAGCAAAGGTGACAAATTCCTAGATAGTCAGACCATGGGATAAAGGAAGTAACAGCAGGGGCGGGTTTAGGGACCTCTGTGTGAGAGAGAATGCGTACTTCTGCTCTTTGCAGGAAAGTTAATTGTTGGTTCAATTGTGGAAAGAGGGGAGAAATTGTCATAGGTTAAATTAATTATTTTGGGGCTGGGGAGAGATATATATGGGACTTATGGCTTGAATACTACTCACACGCCAATCCTTTCCAACCAGGAGACAACCACCTACTATTATTATCCTAGGCTTTGACAGGAGGGGGTATAGGAGGATGAAGGATAATCACTGTCGTCCAAGTCACCATCAGTGCTCTGACCCATAATTCTTCATACACTAGGACTCCCTCTTCTCGAATAGATCACGACTTGCCTGCATGGCTAAGAAGGTTATAAAGAGGAATCCAATGATGAAGTCTCCGAGAAATCTGTCATGGGAGGTCCTTCCAGGTTGAACTCCCATGGTTGAGCCCATGGTGGGTGATGGTCATTGTGGGGGTATGCAAGACAGCTTCTGCACAGGTGAAGAGGGTGAGACTGGGTTGGCAGAGGAGTCAGGTCTCTCCCTCTTGGTGGATTCTAGAGGGTGGAGTATCAGTATTTTCAGATGTATGGTTCAGAGCTTTGGGTAGGGGATGGATTGGTGGTATTTTCACCCTCCCTTTCTTGGCTCTGGTTCTGGTGAGAGCATCTGGTTGGGGCTTGAGCAAAGGAGCTCCACAGCAGCATTGGGTGGCAGAGAGTGGTGCATGGTGACTGGTCTAGGTGAGGATAGTACTAACACCTCCTTTTGCAGTGGCAGTTGCTGGGGTGGGCATGGCACTTTTTCTTTGTTCTGCTCTTCTATCTGAATTGCATGAGGCATGAGTGGTATAGGAATAGATACATTTTCAGGCACTGCCTCAGAATGAGTGGGGCCAGTGGTGGAGCTCTGACTCGTTGGGCTTGTTCAGTCTGTTTCCAAGCCTTATTACCTTTACCCTGATCCGCCCTTGGTTGCCTAGTTCTCAGTACATCCCAATCTATTTCCCCAGATATCAACTGTTTATATGTTTTTGTTCACCTCGGGGCTCCCTGAGTGTTATAGTGGTACCCCTTATACCAGTTATCATGTAATCATGATCCCACTTCGGGTCCAGTGGAGTGCTGGTACCCAATAACACCACTACGTGATCCCCTATGTTTAGATCTTTGGATCCTTAGATGTTTTGCTCTGGCCCTCAATCTCTTATAATTGGCCTCTCTACTGGCCTCAGTGCATTCAGTGGCCTCTCTGAAAGCATCTGTTAGGGCCATGTAGGCCTTCACTTAGCATGGCATCTTTGGTTCCATTGGGAGTGGGAACAATTTTAGAAAAAGGATGTTTTGGATTGTTGCTGAAAGTTAAAAAAATAGGCCTTAAAAGTAGTCCCACAAGAGGTGGAGACTCTGCCAAGAGGGTTGGACCTGAATGCCTTTCCCATTTTGCAGGTAGAATGCCTTACTTCAGTGTCTAGAGATTTAAGATACCCTTCCACTTGTTGGTTTATGAATTCCAGTCCCCTATAGGTGATGACTACATCTAGATGGCCATACCAGGGAATGTATTCATTTGCCAAATAGTCAGCTATATTTTTAGCTGCCTTGGAGGGTATGGGTTTGACCTCAACCCAGCCTGTAGCATGATCTATTACCATTATAATATATGTGTTCCCTTGATCAGAGACTGGGAAGGCACCACAGAGATCCATTCCCAGTGTCTGTCCTGGGTATGTTGCTATGGGCATAGCTGTAGGAGGTACACACCCCTGTCCAACTTCTGACTTCCGACTAGCACATTTTGTCAAAACATTGTATGTATTGCTTCTCATAGTGGGCCATTTCTAGGCCTCTTGGATCCTATCCAATGTTTTTCTCATGCCCTGATGGCCTATCTTGCTGTGAGCCTGCCTCACTACTCTATACCTAGCTGAGGGGGGCAAGACCAAACGGGGGTAGGCTGGCTTACCTCGGGGAGGAATTAGAGTTAAGAGCATGCCAACAATTATGGCATAGTCTCCCTTCTCCTCCACGCCCAGTTGGAATTCATCCATTTCCCTCTGTTCTACTCTTATTTGCTCTTTCTCAAGTTATCAAATTCCCAAAGGATTTCATTAACTTCATCTAAGGCGCAGACTTTGAATTGACTGAGAGTCTGTCCTTCTCCTTGGGAATTGTCTATATTTGAGAAAGCATATCTGCCCTAATATTGTCGGCCCCTTTTCTATACTCAATGGGAGCCCGTAACTCTGCTATTAGTACAGCCCATCAATGAATTTTTGTGTCTTTGACCTACAAACAGCAATTTTAATGGCTTGTGATCAGTATAAATTTTGAATTTGCTACCTTGGTCTAAGGTTATTTAGAGCATAAACAATTGCATATATATACCTCTTTCGCAAAAGTAGTCCAATTTAATTGTGGGCTGGAGAGTTGTTTGGAAATATATTGACCGGGTCTCCTTGTGCCTTGGCTATCAGCCTGAACCAGTGTGTGATCCCTTTTGCATGCATCACTGTAGAGGTGATGAAGCTTATCTAGTTGAGGGTGTGGCATTACTCTATCTGAAGTAAGTAATTCCTTCAGTGTTTCATTTTGCTGCTCTTCCAACCAGTCAAACCGGGCATACTTTTTGGTAAGCTTTACTATAGAGGATAAGCTACTCTGGCATAATCTGGGATACATTGACGGTAATACCCAGTCATTCCTAGAAATGAGTGAATTCTGCCCTGGTCTTCTGGGGTTGGCATATTCCTGATAGCACTACATTTATCTGGGTGGGCGTTAATCCCATCCTTGGAAACCAACGGAAACCATCCTTGGTAGCCAACGAGATCTACCTTTTCTTGTTTGAAAATGCATTTACTCTTTTTAATTATAATTCCATATTCTTATTGAACTAGCTTATTGAACACCAGACCCAAATGGGGATCATGCTCCTCTTCAGTTTTGGAATCAATCACAATATCATTCATAAATTTTTCCAATAAATTCTGAAAACATTTTGTTCATGGCCCATTGAAAGACAGCTGGTGCATTGCTGAGACCAAAAGGCATTCTATGGAAATGCCTCGATGGCACACAAACACTGTTTTTTTCAATACTTTCTGGGTCTGTTTCTACCTGGCAGTAGTCGCTTTTTAGGTCAATGGTGGAAATAACAGTTGATCCTGCCAAACTAATAAATATATCTTGAATGTTTGGGGATGAGTGTCCTTTTTGGTAACAGAGTTGAGTTTTCTAAGATCTACACAAGGCCTAATTACTCCCAATTTTTCTTTGGTACCAACAATGTTGGGCTCCCCCACGCTGAACTGCTGGGTTCTATTACTAGCCCATGGGGATGAATTATTAACACAAAAATGTTTGAAAATTGTTCATTTAAAATGGTCGACCAAGTAAAAGAAGATATCCTAAGCTTAGGTATTGACATAAACTGTTTCACTGAAACCTGGATATATAATAAAACCTGTATACCCTTATTAGAGCATTACAACTACATCCTTAAAACTTTAAATTGTCAGTGATGACAATATTGAGCTATTATCAATGAACATAAGAAAGAGCTTAAAATGGATGCCTCAACTTTGTACCAATTTGAGTAGATTTTTTATTATTTACCGATGATTCTCAAAGTAAAAGTAGACCATTTGTTTCAAAGTTTAAGAATTAATTAGTTCAATTAGATTGGGCTTATGATTTAACACAACATTATTTGGAAAATTTGACGCCAGCATATGGAGTGTATTCTTAGTGTATTCGTAGCCATTTTGAAATCAATCTGCATATTTTGGATAGAAGAGTTGCTCTTAGCTGTGTCTTCGGATAACTCTGTTCTATTGCACTGAGGTACTTCCACACTTCCAATGACCTTGACCTGGTATGAAGGTCAACTGAAGGTTATACTCTTTAGAAATTATAGTTCATCTTTGATGTTTTCCATACACAGATACTAAACCAACGAAAATTGACAATTTCAGCTGTATATAGCTGAATATAGCGATTTCCTAGATTTGACCTTGAGAATATGACCTTGACCTTGGTTCAAGGTCATAATAAACTAGACATGATTAAGCCCTAGTTGGGATGTATGTAATATCAGGTGAATAAGCAACATTAAATGTATGGTTGCTAAACCTTTATTTGAATGTAGAAAAGATCTCACCTTGCACTATTTTTGTTAGGCTTTTTTCCATAGAAATGCATAAAAACGCAACTGACTATTTTTTATATTGGCAGCAATAGATTTAGTTGAAATAGGTCTGTATGGACAAATAGAGTATGAATACAGAGCTGTTGACCTAGGGAACAATAGTTAGTAGATCACAAGGTATTTATATATAACCTGAGGTTACAGTAGCAATTGAAACAACAGTATATAAAAAAAAATTACTAAATTCTCAACTTTGACCTTCAAAATGGTGACCTTGACCTTTGTCAAGGTCACCAAGTAATTGTCTGCAAACAACCCTTACATATACCATTCATATTGTCAAGTTTGGTAACATTCCTGACAAGAGGATACAAGTTATACTCTAAATACCTTATTTTGAAAATAAGGATACCCTGTTGCCACGGAAACGCATATATTTTGAATTCAAAGGGTGATCTCACTTGTGTCTTTGGATAAAAAGATTTCTATGACCCTAAGGTACACTTATGCCAAAGGGGATATTTGTAGCATGACTTGAAGTATAAAGTCACTTAACCCACCCACTATACAGTATTGAACAGTATTGGAACTGGATCTCACTTATATTGTACAGTATTAAACAGTATTGGAACTGGATCTCACTTTTAACGTCGACATTGGTGTCCACCAGTGTAGTTTCACTGTACTGTATCTATAGCATGTTTTAACCCCTTCTGTACCCCCTGCTTATGGACGTTCTAGCCTAGCCCGCTGATTAGCTATAGCCCTTCATGACAAACCAGCTTAAAACAAGCTGCCTGCGCCTGCCTTCTCCTCCTGTGATATTGTAAATAACACACCCTCCTCACAATGAGGCCTCCGTAGGCGGAATGTCATAAGCCAAGCAGCGTTCAATAAAACCAGTTGTTATTTAGGGTAAAAGGTATAACGAAGTGTAGTGAGAGTGAGTGGAGATGTTAAGTAATGCTTATGAATGAGAGGGAGAGTGAGGGAGAGAGAGAGGGATAAGGGGGACAGAGTGAGAGTGAGAAGGAGTGGGAGAAAGAGAGAGAGAGAGTGAGTGAGAGAGAATTAGTTGAGAGCGAGAGAGTGAAAAGGTGTGTGTGTGAGAAAGTGAGGGAAACCGCGAGAGAAAGGGAATCAGACAGAGGAAGAGTGGGAGAGAGAAAGGGAAAGTTTGGGATGAAAGGGAGAGGAAGAAAAAGAAGAGAGAGAAATGGAAAGGGCCAGGAACAAAGAGAAAGAGACAGAGGGGGAGTAATAGATGGACAGTTCAAGAAAGGCAGAAAGAGACAGAGAGAAAGAGACAGAGAGAAAGACAGACAGACATATAGAGAGAGAAAGAAAGAGGGGGAGAGCACACAGAAGCTAACAACAGGTTTGTTGACATTTGCGCCACACTAGTGTGAAGTGAAGTCTAAATAGATTATGGAGAGCCACCTTTTGACGATTTTCCACTGAGTTGGAGCCACCGACAGAACTTCTCAACCGGTTAAATAGCCCCCTTTGACAAAACAGGTAATCCCACTCACTTGAAACCAACTCTATTCTCATATAAGCAGCACTCAGGTTAAGCAGTGCCTTCCAATTACTCGCAGAATTTATAGCGTTCATGATTGAACATATGACTATTAATTTCCTTTTAGCTGCCTTAAAATGTTCAACTTATGAATTAAACCGATGAAAGTAAGTTTAAGTATTGCCGAATAATATGTGCATTCGGAAAGGATTATATATAATCATACTCCATTAAGGACCTTAAAGCCTTTGAAAATGACTATTATAATTTCGGTCACCTTTTGATACTGCTGAGGCAGAAAAAAGGTTCCCAATGCGGTTTTTAAATAAAACTATTATGAAATTAGGATATCAATCAATAAAAGTACACTATATAGATCCTTTTCTCGATATTTAATCATAATATCTATTCTTCTAAACAATCTTTTCATATCTTTTGTCGTGCTTATGTTAAAATCTTAAATTGACTTAGACTTTATTTTTTAATGACATAATTGGCAGATTACAGTAAATCTTCCAATAAAAGAATTATTTAGATAAATTGAGTGAAACTGGACAATCTCTTTATCCAACAATCCCCCAGAGTTTATGGTCAGGTTCTCAGGGTGTGGCATGGGAGATTACTACTGTGTTCCTTGACAAGCTGAAAACATAATAGGTTTTCAGCGACAAGAAACTCCGACGAACTTTTCTCCTTCTCCGCCTCAGGAAGCTTAGCGCCACGTTGAGGAAGGCAAAAGATGCATCACACCGCCTGAGAATTAGTTAACTTTTTGTCTAAATACTGTGCGAGCCGGTCGGTGGGGGAGGATGGAAAGGTTACGGGGGATGGAAGGAGACAGTGTTGAAATTTGTGGCCTCCCTTGCTTATCTAGTGACTCAACACGAAGAAGATTTTAGCTGTTATTCTCTTAGGAAATGGATTTTTATATACATATTATTATACACTTCCCCCCCATATAATCTATAACATAGATATATAAATCAGAGTGTAATACTCGATGGCATATATGTAAGAGCACGACGCGAATTATAAATAGTTAACTCATTTGTTTTTATATATGTCTTTTAGAATATGATTCGAAGCAAAAACGCTTATGAATATAGTGAAAAGGATTTTGATGTATCTATCATGTCTACGTCCTTATGTCTAAAAATGGTTATTTTTTATATAAAATTCTTCTTACGATGGCCTATGCCTTAACTGAATAACTTAACGCCTTTGTCTTATGCAATCAGGCAACTTCTGAGAATATCAACGCTTGTCGCTGAAATGTATTTCTGTTGTCCTGAATAAACATAATTTAAAATCAAATCAAATCTCTTGATGTTTTGTTGTTAGACGTTGGAAAGAAAATTGGGCTGATTGTAAACAGTATTCCTACGCATTGCAAGGCATAACCTGTACATATTGAATATGGTCAAGAGACTAAGAATACATTTCCTTGGATTGGCATGATTATTGTTCAAATATTTTCAAACCTGTACGAATCAAATAATCATCTGATTCATAGAACAAAGACTGAAAAATAAATACAATAATGGGAAAAGAAGCTGAAATAGTGTTAGTAATTCTGTCCCTGAAATAGAATTACAGCATGAGTACAATACAACGGAGATATATCATACGAATGTACAACGAGGTTAATAAAATACAGAATGACAGAATAATAATATAAAGATAAATGTATACCAAAATATACATAAATGTATGTATACTACCAATCTCAAGGTCAAATCAAGTAATGATTAATCAACAATCTCATATCATCCAGGGTTTCGTAAGCCCTAGACATGATATTTTTAGTCATCTAAAAATGATATTAGCTTTCCATGTATGATCCTTACTTAATCATAAATATTACATCATTTAGTTGATGGTTCACAAACAAACTCTTTAAACAATGGGCCTTATATTTAATTGCTTCACTATCCGTTCATCTACAAAGGACTAGCTAGTGTTAACAAGCTCGGCGAGTATAGTGACATAATACTCTGGTCAAAACAAAGACTCTCTTATTATATAAACAGGCTTAATATGTGTTTACTCTTAATAAGCTATGCTATACAATCTATAGGGTGAAGATCAGTAAAAAGGAATTCTCCTTTTTCTTTTCGTAGTATCACCAGTTGGGGGGGAATCAATTCATGGGAGCAACAGCACCTCTAGGAAAAGTTCTAAAAAGATGTTAAGATGCAAAGAACTCAGCAAAGTTGTTTTTTCTAAGATATTTAGATTAAAAAGGGGGAAATATGTCACCCGAGAAACATGCGATTTGAACAATTTCGGGTGATCAGAGAGCAGCCGAATCGGGCCTTCTTCTCCTTCTTCCCAGATCTTTTATAGGAAATGGAAAAGATCTTAAACCACGAAAAACTCGTCGTGAATCTCGTCAAAAAATGTGCAAATATATAATATAATATAGATAGAGAGAAAAATGTATCAGAAAAATCGAGACGTGCAAAGGCCAATCCGTTAACTGTGAGAATTAAACGAGGAAAAAATCTGACATGCAAAATAGCCTGACGTAGCAAGTGGATTATTTAAAAACTTCTATCGCAATCTTGTGCTCTGCTGTAGCGAAACTAGCAGCGCATTCTTCTTTATGTCAAAAGGTTTCTTCTAATTTCAACTACGCCAAAAATAAGACTCTTCTCAAATTATCATTTTCAAATAAACAAGCGCACAAATTTTCCTGATCACGAAAATCTTTCCTTATTTTTTCAAATACGCTAGTACACGAAAGGACGGGTTTTCTTTTTTACTTTTGAATCAATTTGAATCTACTTTAAAGGGTCTTTTAGAGAGAGCTTAGAATATATAGTTCCTATTATGATACTAATTTCATGGCTATACATTTGTATAGAACTAGCATGAAGCTATAAGAATGTATAGCCAAGAGGACGCATTTCTCTAGTATAGAAGACTTGTAGAGCATGAAGAAGAACATAGGAACAAGACAATGTGCTTTTCTGGCTGTAAAAGTGAGAGACTATAATAGTTGTCTGATAGTCAAACATGGCCTCAAGAGTAAGATCTGTATGGTGGTGGAAAATATGTGTAAAACAGTTAGAGAACTCGAACATAACCACAGATAATACTTGAGAAGGTTTCCACTGGAGCAACGTGGCTCTGTTAAAGGGGGTTGTAGTAGTGGGGAAAGAAGGGGGAAAAGAAAGGACAAGCAAACAGAAGAATTATTTGTCATAAGCTTCTTCAGCGTCTGCCCCTAGGTCAACACTTACTGTACTATGCGCTCTTTCTTTCGTCTGGAAAGGAGAGAGTAAAGACCAAATCCAAAATGTCAGTCAAACTTCTATTATTGTCATTATTGTCAAGAGAAGTATAGGTGCGAAGATTTAATTCAATCGTTTTTTTTAGAAAATTCATCGATAGTATAAAAGACGTTAGCCACATCACAATGAGCTCAGACAGTGAACCATTTCTGAGATAATGAGATTTTAGATTTTAGATTTAGGTTATATTTTAGGTTGTTATAGATGTTGTGATTTAAGACATACATACACAAGTAGAAAATCACAAGACAAAAGAAGGAATTATTTCCCTTTTGCTTCTTAATATACATGACACTTCTGACATGAACCATAATGATGATCTCGAACTCGAGGGTATTTATAGTATCGCATTTCCAGTCCATATTATTATATTTAGGATTGTATAATTATATATAATAAGAATCTTTATTTTCTCTTTTCAAACATAAATATTGATATCAACACTTTCTATTTATGTGTGGAAACAGTCTTTCGCTTCTCTCATGGACAGTTATTCCAGCAAGCCAACAATTGAGATGGCAATTTAATACTGTAAACGTATTAATGTACGCGCAGTATTTATTTTCGCTATTTTTACGCACCCACCTTTGTGCGAGAAAATAAATCCTGGATGAAAGGTATAGTTATTGCATAAACAAGGTGTGAGACTTCCTTGCTGCGCGAATTTAAGTCCGCGCAAAAAGGTGTCAATATACTTAGTGCGCGAAAATTTATCTGCACGAAAATAAATACGTTTACAATATATAGAAGACATAGAGAATGTTTACTCGTTGGAGGCATGCCATTTCAGTTGATAAAACTTAGCAAAAACACGCGCCTTTCTTTCGATCTATACCGGAAATAGAACGCACGCATGCGTAATCGAAAAACGAGTCGTGCAGCGGGGACGAAAACAGGAAAATGAGAATCTGACTAGTGTAGATCCAACAACGGAAGTTCCGGAGTAGAGAGATGAGAGGAGGAAGAGTTGTCAGTTCTTGGGTCCTTATCTGAGATTTCTAATACCTTCTCTGATTAGTTTCATTGTTAAATCCTAGGGGGTGTTGCTGTAGATTAAGTGCCCCCAGGTGCTTGTAAGGAGCATCTGTAGTAGCAGAAGCAGAAGCAGAAGCAGAGGAGAAGTTCCCAATCGTGCTTTAATTATAGAAGGGCGAGGGCAAGAGGTCTGCCCTAGGTAGTTTTCCGATTAGTTGCGATGTGCTCAAACCGATAGCTGCCGACACGTAGGTCGGTGCTTGGTCGGAGGCGGGAAACTCCAGTGCATGATGGGAATTGGCCAAAAGTCGTCTGCTCACTTTTGCCCCCTAATGAGCGCACTTCCGGTTGGTAAGTTTCACACCCGCCGCCAGGGCGCGCCACAAGTCATGTCTTGGAGGCGGGTGGAGGAGGGCAATTGGACATGTCTGACCAATCACAGTGATGAACCAAGTTTTGGAGGTGTGTCTTGTTAGTGTAATGGTTAATAAAGTGTTTCCAAGTTGGACATCTTGAATTCTGACTGGTTTTGCAAGTTTTGAGTTTACTTTCTGAAAAGGGAGAATCTTCAGAGTTTCAAAATCACGTTGATGCTGTATTTTCGTTGGATGTGAAAAGTATGGATATGGAAGGTGGGTTTCGTGATAAAATGGTATATTCCCTCTCCCCTTCTCAGCCTCCCTCCCTCACCCCTTTACTCACTATGCACGCACTTACTCTTTCTCTCATTCTCCTACTCGCTCACTCACTCACTCACTTACTCTTTCTCTCATTCCCCTACTCGCTCACTCACTCACTCACTCAGTCTTTCTCTCATTCTCCTACTTACTCATTCTCTCACTCCCTCCCTCACTCTCTCACTCACCCACTCTTTCTCTCATTCTCTCACTCCCTCCCTCACTCCCTCCCTCACTCTTTCTCTCATTCTCTCACTCCCTCCCTCACTCTCTCACTCACTCACTCTTTCTCTCATTCTCTGACTGAGTCATTCTCTCACTCAATCACTCTCTCTCTCCTATTCGACTCGCTCTGAAATGATTTTAAAGTCTCGCCTTGAAAACAGCTAATAGAACTCTCAGAAGTCAAAACAACCTAATTAACCCAGATAAAAGGGATCATTTCTGCGACTCCTATTATCTCTCGCCGAGTCAGAAAGCAATGCTACGGGAGAGGACAGAACTAAGCGCCTTCAGTAGTAAACCTTCCTGAATAAACAGCTGGAAATCACAGGTGTGCGAGGGAACGCCTTTGAGCTAAATTTAATAATTTACACGGATTAGATGGGTCAGATTTTCAGAAAATGTACAATTCGCCTTCACCAATCCTGTTAAATGGTCCACATTTAAGACGAAGATGAGCTTCAAAATGTAGTTTAACATAACAGAACTGATACTTTAAATTATGCGACACCAAATATTCTCAGATATACCCGGTATTCTTAAATTTTCACCCTAATTTAGGAGAATTTCCTAAATGTGTAAATTTGCCAATTGTACATTTTCTGAGAATGTGACCCAGATGCCAGCGTTCTCACTCTTGACCTCACTCAGAACCTTTCCAAATCATCTTTATTAGAGTGTGGTGGTGAATCCTGTTCAGGGAAGTCACTATATGGGAAGAGGATTTAAATTGAGAGAAGGTCGGGTCAGCATGGGGGAGTCGTTACATCAATCGCTGTCCCAGACTTTTAAAGCTAAGCGCTGGAAGTTTGGTTTCAGGAGCCAAGGGGGGTTCCAACGGTTCCTTCATTTGGTCTGGCATCCAGAAACTATTGTTGTTATGGTTTCTTGCAGTGGATATATGCAAAGTATGGCCTTGAAACTTCGACCGAGGTTAGAACCATGTTTTTGTGCAGAATCGCACATTAACAAATATATAGAGCTTATACTACAATACTTTCCCAATATTAATAACAATAGTATTTATTTCCAACGACTAGTTGTGCGCTCCGGATCGATCCTGTTTATGCCGTACTAATTGTGGGTGACTAGTTAGTTTGCGGGTTTATTGAGGGTGACAAGAGGGAGGGTGAACTGGGGTAGTCACAATGGCTCGTATAACATCATAGAACCTTTAAATGAGTGAAAAACAGTCAATTGTACTAAGCCTTTTTGTCTTACAGGGTATATATAGAGAATTGTAAAGATTAATGGTGGTTAATCCTTCTAAAGATTGTGTTCCTTCTGAAGAACATATACATTACACTCAAGACCTTTTCTATGGAATTGAGAAAGGCATTGCTCATGATGCCAGGGCTCCTGAACAATGGTGTAAGGTACAAGCTTCCTCTTTCTCTAAGGTACAAGTGATTGGGTGTGAGCGGCGAGTTGATCACAGGTACATAATCATTGTAATATCCTTGTGATTGAATGGCCACTAGCAAGCAGTCACTAGTCGCAGTTCCTAGTTTCTCTACCACTAAGTCGCAAGGCCTAGCAGCGATGACACATGATCGCAAGGAATCGCTTGTTCCTCACGACCTAGTGTAGGAGGCCTATAAAGTAACTAGAAACTAGAACCACAATGTATCCCCACAAAAACCCTATGTAAGTTACGCGTTTCGGAGAAGGGTCACATTATACTGTATGTCAACCAGACTACTATGTACTGTTCTATAAACTTTGTTACTCTTAACTGTAATTGTTTCTACATGTATACAAATACTCATATATATAAGATGCTTGAATTGACAGAACCTCCAGGTCTCACAGTGTACTACTCCCCCCCCCCCCCCCCCTGTGCGTTTGCAACGCCAGTGTCAGAACGAAAAGGACGAAAAATGGTGCAGAGAGCGGCTTATACCCCACTTGTTGCATTATGCTCTCAAAAGAAATGAGTGCGAGGGCATCAGAATGCCATTAGTCGCCTGATAATAGTAGAGGGCTTGGTACGGGCTAAGATGCATGGCGGGGTATTTCCATCATAAAGAATAACCCGCTATCAGAACCGACTCTATGCCATTAATTCTAGACACACTGGTCTTTTTGTCAACCCTCTTTATCCCCACTCACTGCCTGAGGGTTGAAATCGCCGGAAAGTGCACAATTCACCTTCGACAATCGTCGCAAATAACTCAAATATGAGACAAAAATAATGTTCAGAATTTGGTTCAACATATCCCAACGGATCGTTTGAATCAAGGTAATATAAAATATATTGAGTTATTCAGAGTATTGCCCATTTATCAGTCTACCGTAGCAGAAATTTACTAAATGTGTAGATCTGCCGTTTGTACACTTTCTGAAGATTTGACCCTGGGAGAGGTAGGGAGGCTGAAATGTAGGTAGAAGCATTGGTAGAAGGTAAGAAATAGAAAGGTAAAAGGTAAAGGGAGGTCGATGGTCGAGCAGGAAAAGGGGGTTGCAGGAGCAAGGTAGAATAATGTTAGCAGTTTGTGTTGGTTCCTATAGCGACTGAGCGATGATAGGGAAGCGCCTGAGCGATGATAGGGAAGAACAGCACTGGAGGCGACCTATGCAAACATACCAATAGGTTTCATTTGCCCCGTGTGTTTACAAGCGAGGTATTCTCTCCGCCCTTGTGGGGTGGGTGTAGATGGGTGGACCTAGATATTGTTGTGAGAATACTTGTATAAAGGTACTGACCATGTTCCAGCTTACTTTGACGTAGTGGTGCCATATAGTTAATTGTGGATTTGCATGTGCCACTGCGCATGTCTGTTACAGTGCATCACGGGATGGATTCTGTTGAAATCTGGCATTTAAAAATATTTGGCAAGATCTTTTTATCAAAATTGCAAGAATGTTTTCACCAATAGTTTGTATAAATGATCTATGAAAACCAAATGCATGATGGGAAAGATCATTGTGAGACATGTGTCATGATAACATGTATAACACAAGGATATTGGCATTAGAGCATTGACAAATAATCCATCCTGAACATGGCAAGTTTTCTATAGATTCTACACTGTACTATTAGTCCCATAACTCCATGCGAATCAAAATTCTAAATGGTGGCTATGCAAATGCCCTATTGTGTAGTCCTTTAATCAGAGTAATGGATTATAATATAGCACGACCTCTCAAGTAAAGCCATTCTGGGATCTGGGTTCAATATAATGAGTTTGGATCTACAGGAGACACAATGCAACAATATAAAGTACAGTTACTCCCCAACTTGTCCATACTGTGAGGTTTCCTGAGTGGTGAGGTGTCGACAACCCACTCTATTTTATTTCTGAGACAGTAAAGTGTTTCTTTAAATCAGGTCATGTTTCGATGGTCAATATTTAAAAAGGAACATACCTATAGGGGGCTTGCAGTAAGCGCTAATCTAAAGCCTAACAAGTTATGCAAATTTACGAAATATTGATACCAGTTTATTACATTTACAAATAGAATTACTACTTCGTTACACCGATAATTTGACTGTAGTTAATTAGTATGAAAAAGCACTTCATGAATACTTTAATATCTTTGGGCACACCTAAACCATTGGTGATGGTCGGTATTTAACACATTTCCAACGTATGTATAGAAAGCTAGAGAATTAATTATCAATAAGTTAGAACTGTTATATCTCTTCCCCTATCTCTAGATCTACCACAACAAAGACCCCGATGTGAGGAGGTGCAGCAGCAGGAGGAGGAGCAACAGAAGAAGTCAAATATTACCAGTTCTCAGACCAAGCTTGGCTGCAAGGAATGATGAGCTTTATAAATAAATCTATGCTCTACGTTCCATACCCGAATACACGCACGTGGGCTGAGAGAAGTTGTGTGTATGTAGAGGACTTATAGGATCCGCTGGCAGCTACACTGATTTGTTTTCATCTGGCCTCCAACTCTTGACTCTGATCCCCAGAGGTTCGATTGTTTAATCCGCTCCCCCACTTTGTGAACCACTGGGTGGTACAAACACATGTGTATAATATATACATATGGGGAGGGTGTCCACTAAATGTAACATCGGTCTTAAAGGACTGTTAGTGTAACTGTAGCAAGTTGGGAAAGTACTGAGATATCTTATAAATTAATAATTAGGTTTAATAGATGGTAATCAGCAACTCGTTAAATATAGGGTAAATGTGTTAGCTAATGTTGTAGCATACACTGGGATATATTGTTATTTGTTTAACTTTTATTCATCTACTGATTGCGTCAGCCGGTCTCCTCCATTCATTTTAGGAGATTGTCATGCCGTGCTGGATATATGAACGATGCTTTTCATTCAGCGATGTACCTTCGTGTACTTCTACTTAATTAATGTGGAGATATTAAAATCCCCATTAGGTATGTTAAATATTGTTCTCTAGATTATGCAGAATACTACCATGCATTAATATAGTGCGTTACAGATTTTAATCAAACTTTGCCAAATAATCCGAAGTATTGAGAACAATGGAACATATTTAGCATTCTTTATAGGAAAAGATCTTGGACGATCAAACATGGCTTCAAGTTCAAATCTTTCCTTTTTTATTTATATCATTTATCTAAATATTATAACATAGTATTATATAATCAATTACAAACGATGAAACGATGGTATAGGTGGGGGTGGGGGGAGTGGTGGTTATATGTACATATTTACATACATGTGGATGGAGACACTTCCCCAATGCTGAGCGATGATGGAGAGGGAGACTAGGGAGACTTAAGCTGTTAGCATAACGTTACATACGGGCATCAAACACTGGTTAACTCGAGTATTGCAAGCTCGTCCAACCACATGTTACATAGCAGCCAATGTTTAGTGTGTATTTCCATTGGCCCAAAGCCCCAGACTCTTTAACTCTTTCCCCCGGTGCCTCGAGCACTTTACTCCGATCCCACTTTCCTCGAGTTTTCCACCAGACTGGGCCTCCTCCCCTTGCTCCTGTGCATTTCTTAACTGAGGCATGTGGGTGAAATCGCCGGAAAATGTTCAACTCCCCTACACCAATCCCCTCAAATAATCTAAATGTAAGGCAAAAGTGAGGTTTAAAATTCAGTTTAACATAACCAAACAGATAGCTCAAATCAAGGCAACATCAAATATACTCAGAAATACCTAGTATTGACCATTTTCTAGCCTAATTTAGTAGAATTTACTAAATGTGTAGAGCTGCCAATTGTACGTTTTCTGAAGATCTGATCCATGCACTAATCTAATTTAAGGCCCCTACTCCACTACTCCATGAGAGCTAAGTGTCTAGTCCACTAGGCGGTCAATGACCTAACAGCAGTTTACATAAGTTATTAAGCTGGGGTAATTATTCCTAATTTTCTTGTTTCTTAGGTTTGTACATAACTTGGGGCATGTCTTCTGTCTGTCTTGCTCTACTCCCATCTCTCTTTCTCGCCCATTCACCCTTTTCTCTTTCCTTCCGTCCATTAGGTTCCTTCTCTCCCTCTATATTCACTTAGTTATATTGTGTTAGGTATATTTTACATGTACATGTTTGGTTCAGAGCCAAATTGTCTTACTTACACATGTACACATTGAATTGAAGTGAATAATCTTTTATTCGTCTAAGATTACAATTATAGGCAGGCAAAAAGGACTATAAACATCCTGGATACTCCCAGGTCTTCCAGCAGTTTCCTTTAGGGACATGTAGGGACCAACATTTTGCATCTCAAGTGTATTTCAACAATGCAATCTGTAACCTTCTTTCCTAAATCTCATAGTTGTCCGCTTGGATTGTGGCATTTAATGAGATAGAAAAAAAGAAGGATACCAGCTGCATATGTATCTATTGGTGACATATATATATACATTACAGTCACTACGAAAAATGAAATGAATTAAATCAAGCCAATACAATTTGTAATATATATATAAACAAATCACATGAATCTGCACATCAGTATTGGTCACATATAACCCATATATTAAGGTGACTTACAAGGCTATGAAAATCAAATGAATTAAATCGATCCAATAATATCCTTAATTTGCATTGAGAGATAGCTCAACAGATTACAAGGCTCTATAATAGATAGATAGCCAGATTGACAGATAGAGAGAGCCAAGGTTGACAGATAGAGAGGAGCCACAATTAGAGCCAAGGCGAGCTCCTCTGAGCAGCACATTCTGCCCTAGTGCCGTGATGGATAGGCTCATTTTTTATGGTCAATATCTGAGGGGGAAATATCAAATAAAAGGTAGTTCGCAATGCTTCACACAGAGGGGGTAATTACACGTAGCGGGAGAGAACAAAGGTCTGGTCATGGTCTGACATCACCCCCCCCCCCATGCCGCCATCAGCAGTGTGTCTAGTGTGCACTGGTGGGGGGGGGGGGAACATATGGGTCAGATTTTCAGAAAATGTACAATTCACCTTCACCAATCTTCTCAAATAACCCACATTTCAGACAAGAATAAAGTTCAAAGTACAGTTCAACCTAACCAAACAGATTGCTAGAATAAATGCAATGCTGGATATACTTGAATTTACCAAATATTGACCAAATTGCAGTCTAATTTAGCAGAAATTACTAGATGTGTACATCTGGCAATTGTACATTTTCTGAAGATCTGACCCATATGTATCTATATATATATAGCCTGGTCTTCATACCATCTTTATATATAGATGCTAATTTTATTTCCAATTTTTAAGTCCAATTTTCCATGGACCTCCAAAGAAATTATTTTTCTTTTGCCCTATTAACCCTTTCTTACAAGTTTCTTTTTAATGAATACATGTACCAAATTTCAAAGAGAGTATATTAAATATATCCTTGCATTTCTTAGGTCATCCTATTTAGCTACTTTACTAGTAATTGTCCATCCAAAAATATGGCAAAGTTTTTTCAAAAGTAAAAATATCCAACTTTGAATTTAGAAATACTTGTCTATCCTAATGTTTACCATCATTAATCAAATATTTAAAAAAAAAAACAATTAATATTTTCAGCCTAGTGAACTGTCAATCAATATTATCATACACATTCCCGCATAGCCTGCATAGGACATCCCGAGTGTAAATATCAATAAATTATAAGTAAACTAAGTTGAGAACATGACAGTTTGAATGGCACAATTGAGGTACATTTTATGATGACCTTGGGCACTACTGTATCTGGGTCAGATTTTTAGAAAATGTACAATTTGCAGCTCTACACATTTAGTAAATTCCCCTAAATTAGGCTGCAATTTGGTCAATGCCAGGTAAATTTGAGTGCATTCGGCATTGCATTCAATCTAGCAATCTGTTTGGCTAGGTTAAACTGTATTTTGAACTTTATTTTCGTCTGAAATTTGGGTAATTTGAGAAGATTGGCGATGTTGAATTGTACATTTTCTGAAAATCTGACCCATCTATACCTGAATAGATTCCAGTGCCAATTCTCTCCCCTTTCTCTTGTGTAGTGCAGAATAGCAACACTCGGGGCTATAGGCCCGCCATTGTTACCCAGGCATCTCCTTGTCTGTAGTGGGTTAGTACTCGGTTTAATCAATCATTTATAGTGAACTTAATTGAATTGTATATATATGTATACATGGGTAGGGCCACCGGGCCGCATCCATTCGGGTTTAAGACTTCCTATTGTAATAAGTGGGATGTGTTACAGGAAAATGAGTCACAAGTCGCAAGAAATAGATTTCGAGATATCATTATATTTGAAAAGATGAGATTCCAATGATGGTAAACATTAGGACATCCAATAAGTATATATGTATTTTAATTTTAATATTTTTATGTTTGAAAAAAAAAGAAGTTTGCAATATTTCAGGGTAGACAACTACTAGTAAGGTAGCTAAATATGCTCAATATAATGAACCTAGAAATTCGTAGATATATTTGATAAACTGTCTTGAAATTTGGTAAAGGAATTCATGCGATATATGCGGTTATTCGGGGGGCTCCCATAAGCCTGAAACGATCAAACTATTTCATATGTTTGGTAAATGTATTTTCAGAATCATACAGTTTGAATACGTATATGATTCTGTGTATACATAGCAATGTTGTATATACCATGTTTAATATAGAGCCACTAATACAGTGGTTAGTATCAGTGCAATGTAATGCGAGCACATTGTACATGAACCAACTGCCAATACTTGTATACAATTTATCAGATAATTTGGTGGATGTTTATGTGTGTATCGCTGTTAGTGCATTGGAATATCGTATACTGATGATACTCTCTACCACACCACTAGTCATCTCACGATACTGCAGTCACAGCAAAAGCATGGTTTGGCAGCCTTTATGCCTATGCGTTATCTATGTGTATGTAAAAGCTAGTATGGATAGCGACCCAGTCAGTGATATGGGATATGTTAGTGATAATACAAATCTCAAAAACAGGACATTAAGTCGGGGTAGGAGGGGGGGAGAGATAGGGAAAGGTGAGAAGTAGGAGGATTGGTGGAGGAGGTGAGGATAGAAAGAGTAAAAGTAAGAAGGAAGAGAAAGAGAGAAATACGGAGCAGGAAGGAAAGAACTAAGGAGAGAGAGACAGGAAGATGGAATAACAGAGGGAGAGCAAGTGGGGTAAAGAGGGAGGCATAAGGTTAGATAGGAATAGAGAAAGATAGTAAGAAACCAAGGGGTAGAGAGAGATAGAGAAAAGAAAGAGATAAGAGTGCTTTAGATGTTGAGGGTGTAGAGAGAAAAGTAGGGAAGGGAGTAGATGCTCTGAGGACTGCATAATACACCGAAGGCAAAGACATATATTGGTCAAATCTTCTGAAAGTGTACACTTGGCAGATCAACACAATTAGAAAATTTGGCTAAATTATACTGAAAAATGGTCAATACTATGTGTGTACGAGTATATTTGATACTACCTTGCTTTAAACAGTGTGTTTGGTTGAACTGTTTCGAACCTTATTTTTGTTTTAAATTTGGGTTATTTTTAGAGGATTAGTGAAGGCTAATTGTACATTTTCTGACAATTTCACCCATATAATAGATCAGGGGAAGGAAGCAAAGACAAAATACAAAGAGAGGAAAAGAAGGAAGGAAGGAAGAGCGGAAGTAGGAGCAATATCAGGAGGACCGGAAGTAAGAAGAGGTGGTTTATGAGGGACCAATCACAAGCCTCGACCCTGAACTATAACGATCTAAAGTTTTTTCACGGACCGTGAACCGCTTTTAAAATGATCGATGAAACGTTGTCATTCTTCTACAATTGACTGAGCTATTTTCCACTGCATTTACCCAATTCCTGTCGAAACACAGAGGCCAGGCCGGGAAGCCATGCGGTGGCTTCCATACCAAGCCATGCCCCGGTGATAACTCAACAAGCCATTGAGACGAGATAGATTTGCTCATGGTGTTCTCACAGAAGTGGTATGATCTTCAGAAAATGTACAATTCTCCCTCACTAATCTTTTCAAATAACCCATATTTAAGACAGGAATAGCTTCAAATTGCAGTTTAACATAGCAAAACTGATACTATAAATCAACGCGATACCAGATATACTCAGATATACCCGGTATTCATCATTTTCCAGCCTATTTTAGCAGAATTTGCTAAATGTGTAGAGCTGCCAATTGTCCATTTTCTGGGGATCTGACCCAGAAGCGGTTATGACCTATTTATATGAGCACCTCGTATTGCCTACTAATTTGCTCTAACGTAATCACTCGAGCAGCCATTATTCAGCCTCTTAGAACCATTGCTCCCAGGTCATCCCCACCTTCTGCATTCTGCTCTATGAAAAGAAGAAAAGGGCTTGCCATCTAACAGTCTATCACATCTCCCAAGACCCTTGATAGGTCAGCTTTTCAGAAAATGTACAATTCAACTTCACCAATCTTCTCAACCCAAATTTCAGACGAAAATAAACTTCAAAATACAGTTCAAACCAGATTACTAGCGTCAATGCAATGCCGAATATACTCGAATTTACCTAGTATTGGCCACATTGCAGCCTATTTTAGCATAATTTACTTAATGTGTACAGCTGACAATTGTACATTTTCTGATAATCTGACCCATTTAATTGCTTTGAATTATTATAGGTTTGTGACAGTGGCGTTTATTTAGTCAGCCAGTGAATAGAACATAAGAGTAGAGGAGGGGAGGAGGAGGCTGAAGAGGCAATGGGAGACAAATAGGCTGATTATATTAATGTCTTTGTACTTGCAAGGCTTATGCCTGCTGTTGTGTTTAATTGCTGATCATTAGCACTCATCCCTGAAATAGGGATCGAAGCGATTTATACATATATCCTAGACTGAAAGGGCTCTCCTGTTCATACCATAGCTGTCGTTCTAAAGCCTGTGTACCCAAAGAACTCCTGACTTTTAAACAGCTCATTATTAAGCAGATTGATATTAAGCAGATCTCATAGGAAGCTGCAAGGTCCGGGGACCAGTTCAAAAGACAAGTGTACCACACTTTTATGGGTGTGTAAACGATCAACATCCATCACTGCTCTTTTAACTGGTTAATGGGAAAAAACGTACGCACAATTGTATCAACATGTTTGTGCAAACAGTACATTTCTCTTAAATATTTCGATCTGGGATTTCTTCCAATGAAGGCTGTTTTTCAACATGTTTTCAGTAAGTTTTCTGCTATTATCACCTGAGACAATAAACCTCCATATAATTGTCTGCGAGACATGCTAGAATACTGCTTATCTCTGCGTGGCTGTACAGGAGATCTATTTCCTAAATGAGAGTAGAAAGCCAGCACAGCTATAGATGGGCCTTGATAGATTACGGACCACACAGAATGTAACAAAACTTTCTTCCACTTCAATGCATTAGGGTTTCATAAACCATACACAACATGGTGGACAGGGTTAATGTGAGTACCCTATGTGCACTGTGGGTGATTACCCTCCAAGGTTCTGGGACAGATTTTCAGAAAATGCACAATCTACATTTCTACACATCTATCAAACTCTGCTAAATTAGAGTGAAAATTGATAAATACTGAGTATATCTGAGTGTATTTTGTACTGTATTCATTCGATAAATCTGTCTGGTTATGTTGAACTGTATTTTGAACTTGATTGTGGTCTTAAATTTGGGTTATTTGAAAGGATTGGTGAAGGCCAATTGTACATTTTCTGAAGATCTGATCCTTCTATAGTAGAAGGCATGGCAATCAGTTCCACTCACGGTGAACATGATCTCTGCGTTAGTGTAACACTGGTACAAGTGATACACCAAGAGTTGGTGTCATTACAGAGTTTTTATGTTTGTAAATTTACTAATGGGGCCTTGTTCATGAGGGTAGAGCTATCACAGGAAGGTTGGTAAGGACTGACGTCTTGCTATATGTTCCTGTCAGTCACCTAGCCGTGGTTAGCGTATAGATGGGTCAGGTTTTCGAAAAATGTACAATTCATTTTCACAAATTATGTGAAATGACCCAAATTTCAGACGAAAATAAAGTCCAACCTAACCGTACAGTTTGCTATAATCAAAGCAATGCCGAATATACTCGAATTTACCTAGTATAGACCAAATTGCAGCCTAATTTAGCAGAATTTACTAAATGTGTACAGCTGCCAATTGTACATTTTCGGAAAATCTGACCCATATACTCGGTAGTGTAGGGACGTAATGGAAGTATCTAGCTTGGAATGATAAGGAAAACTAGACAATCTGCCAGACATAAATGTACCGTATCATTGTATCAGCTGTTTATGGCTACCACTCATGTTAACACGTGTTTATTATTGTGTTTACATGTGGATCACTTATATGTACATTATCCCTCGTGTATTTGAACAGTCTAGGCTTAGAGCTTAGTGAGTCCCTCCAATCTGAGGCAAAGGCCCTCACTCCAAACCGTAAAATGGCATTAGGATCCCATCAAGACACCTACTCCAGGGCCAGAAAAGGGATAAGCAATCTGGCACATAAATAGGTATAGTTGAGTATACCCGTTATTGCCTTGATTTAAAAGGTCTGTCCAGTTATGTTAAACTGTACTTTTAATCCCATTTGAGGGAATTAATGATTGCAAATTGTTCATTTTGTGAGTTGCTCATCTATAGGCAGGAGATCGCCCGGTGAGTCTCTTCTCCTCACGCCAGATCTGCTTTGTTTGTATGTTTAAAGCAAACAAGTGCTGGCGGGCGGGGGAAGAGGAGCCTGTTTTAAACAAATAATCTCGATTGTAACTGTGTAAATGGTAACTTGGATATGTATCATGTTTAGCATGGAAACAAACAGGGGCCGTCACGTTTAGTAAAGGATTCGCGACCCGTGGCTCTCTACTGGTCTCCAGCTCGGGTAAATATTTCCTAACTGTTGGAGATGGGAGCATGCTGGGGTGGGTGGAATAGTTCGTGAACACAAATCTATAGGGAGGTTTCAGGTGTTGTCCGTCTTCAAAAGGTGCATTTTCAGTCTAGGCCCAAAGATGAGAGAGTGCCTTCAAACGGAGGGAAAGCCTCTCGCCTCATACCGCAAAGTGCCATTGTAATTTCATTTTGACCGCAACATGTCATTATATTCCCATTAGAACGCCTAGTCCTAGGCCAGAAAACTGATTAGCGAAGTAGACGTCCAATCACTGACCATTCATATCTGATCTGAGTGTTTGGTCCTAGACTGCACAAGACTTTCTATTTGTTTTATCAATTTCGGTGTCCTAAAGATGGGGATGATGTTTAAGATAGAATAAACAATTTAAACAAACAAACAAACTATCTTAGCCCAAGTGAAAGTCATTAAACCAAAATTGAGAATGATTTTTACCCAGTCGGTTTTGCTCCAGGGCTTCATTTATATTTCGGTGGCCCGCCGAAATCATTTTATCCCCTGATCACCGTTAACCGGCGCTCATTTTCTGTCGGCAGATTCGATCAAATTGTTGACAAATTCATGTATACACAAAACAGCAGCAAGATATCCATACCTTCATGGCCCAAACAATGGATGAATTTAGTAAGATCCTTGCTGTCTTAATAGCTGAGATTGGGGCTTTAAAGGGAGTCCTCATTTCCTCCTTTAATAAAAGTAATTAGCCATTGATCATTAAAGTATTGTTTATTGACAGCCTAGATAGAAGCCACTCATCGATCCAAGATGAAATTTAGCAGGCAGTTAACCAGATGCCAGGCCAACTGGGATAACAGGGAAGCGATGTAGTTACCTGTAAGTAATTCTATACAAAGTTGTCTTTTTATTGATACGTTTTGATGTATATGTATAGTTTGTCCCACTTATTCGGAAGTTGTTAAATAAGTTTGTCCCTGTTTGCTATGTCCATCCTAATCTGAATTTGCACTTGATACGTTGCTGTCCCGATTATAATATATCACATATTTGATTATTCATCGAATAGAGAATGCAAACAAATACTTTTTAAACTTAAAAGTACATGTTTCCCCCATTAAAAATATGTCTAAGAAACTCTTTCCAGTCGGGAAGAAGAAATCGGTAAGAAAGCACAGAAAAGTATAACAAAAATAAAATAAAAAAAGATTTTAAAATGATTCCTAAAAAACGTTTGTATGACATATCTCAGCATTGGATGAGCCTCGATGGTAGTTTACCATAAATAAAGCGTGTGATTTAAAAACAAAAACCCCACTTTTTTTACTTGTTTTGGTCAATCATCATTTTGCCTGCCAACTTAGCTGCCTTGATATACAACTAAATGCCCAGGTTCGCCCCTGTTCCCGCTCCTCTGTCTAAGCTTGGATCTAAGCGAGCAGCTCTGCTACTGGTACGAGTCGCTCTTTATTTAATATCCAGCCCTCCAGATATATCATGTTCTCACCCACCATTTGCCTCCTCCTCCATACACCAACGACTTGTTAACCAATTGTTATTATGCACCCCATCCCTCCTCTCCCTGCACGGAAAGCAAGCACTCTCTCGTCCCCATCTTCCCCCTGGCCAATGGTGTATCACCCAGCTATAGGTATAAGGCCAAAGTATTGTACACTTGTGATTCCGATTTATATAGCTGTAAATTGATTTAGGGGGTTTTGTAAATTTTTATTTTACCTTTTATTTTAGAAGCCACCTTTAATGACCTGCAAAATGTCCATTTCGTAAGGGTAGTTGTTTTAGCAAGAGAAATGTATGTTTATGTTTTGAAGACTTGTTTCACAGCTTTAATGTGTTTATAGAGGTAAACAATTCACATTTCTTTAGCCAATACAACTTTACGTGGAGTAAGTTTGTCTAGGTAGGCCGGCGGGGGATGGGAAACACCTATTGCCTTTTTGGCCTAAACTATCAAGCCATATGATGAGCATAAACTCTACTTTCCCTCTGGCATTCAAACCCTTTCACAAGGAAGTTGAATGCAGGCAATATATTCCCCCTTTATATATACACGATTGATATATGACGTGAGTGATCACACATGCCACTTGTTAGGCCAACATCTGATCTATGCGGTAGACGCGTATGGGTCAGATTTTCAGAAAATGCACAATTGGCAGCTGTACACATTTAGTAAATTCTGCTAAATTAGGCGCCAATTTGGTCAATACTAGGTAAATTCGAGTATATTCGACATTGCATTTATTCTAGCAATCTGTTTGGTTAGGTTGAACTGTGTTTTGAACCTTATTTTTGTCTGAAATTTGGGTTATTTGAGAGGATTGGTGAAGGTGTATGTACATTTTCTGAATATCTCACCCGTTACATAGGCAGGAGCGTAAAGGTGCTTTAACACGGTGAGACTAACACTTGGCTGGCTTCCTCTCCCTCCAGTATGTGGGTCAGATTTTCAGAAAATGTACAATTGGCAGCTCTACACATTTGGAAAATTGTCTTAAATTAAGCTGAAAAATGAAGAATACTGGGGGTATATCTGAGTATATTTGGTATCGCATTGATTTAAAGTATCAGTTCTGTTATGTTAAACTGCATTTCGAAGTTCATTTTTGTCTTAAATGTGGTTTATTTGAGTGGATTGGTGAAGGAGAATTGTACATTTTCTGAACATCTGACCCATGTCTCTCTGCTTGACTTGAAGACATTCATCACTTAGCTTCACTCACTGGCGGCCATTACGTTTGTTTTTCTCATTCAGGCCACACCTATGGCCAACATAGGAGTTTTTATCCTTAGCCTTAAGGTGGGGAAAAACGTGGTATTTGCCACAGGGGGCGCAGTCAATCAAGGGCTTGTAATTATGGGCCTACTCGTGGTTATTTGCTCGTACAAAGAGTGATGCACACACCTCTTCAGACGTGTCTTGCTGATTTAGATTTAGAACAGACTACCGACTTTATATTTACTTTTGTTTGACAAAATTGGAATATTCTTCCATTAAACAAATAGGAATAGTCTTACCATTATACAAAATAGGAATATTCTAACCATCATTCGAAATAGGAATGTTCCCTAATTGGATGATTGGAATGGACATTGGAAGAAGTCATAACAATTGTTTACAGATTCAATTTGAACGAAAAAACACATTTGGATGTGGATCTATCGACCAATTATAAAGTCTGTACATGTTCCTAAATAATGCCAACAAATCATAACGCTTCAGGTAGGACGATGGCCTTCTATAATGTATTTTCTATTTCACTTTCTTAAATAAAGCCAACATATTTTAAGGGTGAGAACATGATCTATAATGCATCTTCCTTTAGCAACTCCTCTATTACACTAATATGTAATGTTAATTTCACCCACAAGAACTTTCCAATAACGACAACACACTCTAGGTCCAAACCCTCAGATCAGATCAGAATGGTATGCCATCCTACTTCGCTAATCGGTTTCCTGGCCTAGGACTCGGCGTTTTAATTGGAATATAATGACATTTTGCAGTCTAAATGGAATTATAATGGCACTTTGCAGTTTTAGGCGAGAGGCTTTCCCTTCGTTTGAACGGACTCTCTGAACTTTGGGCCTAGACTGAACAGAGTTTCAATTAATCCCATGAGATCGTTCCTATGTATACACATTTCAATACAAGTTTAATATAGCTTTCCAAGGTATTAAATCAGAGACGGAAGATGACGCAGTTAGCCTCATGTAATCTAAACAATAAACTTTGATACTTGATATATTAAAGTTTACGGTCACTAGAGTCTAATCATACGTCGGCCAAGGATGGGGAAATCCTGTGCTTCAAACGCCGACAACTCCCTTGGTATATTTTACACGCCCCATTGGAGTGCGCAAGCAAATCATTGCGTTAATCATTCATCACAAAAACAAATAGCCTCTGCGGAGGCAGTCTAAATTGATTTCGAAACCTGGGCTACTCACTGAGGCATAAAGATGACAAGCAAAATAGAAACTGGGTGAGTGGTGGAGTCTTTTGAAGAAAGAGGGAGAGGTGCATCTGGGTCAGATTTTCTGAAAATGCACAATTCACTTTCACAAATTCTCTAAAATAACCCGAATTTCAGACGAAAATAAAGTTCAAAATACAGTTCAACCTAGCCATGCAGATTGGTAGGATCAATGCAATGCCGAATATACTCGAATTAACAGTATTGACCGAATTGCAGCATAATTTAGCAGAAGTTACTAAATGTGTAGAACTGCCAAATTGTACATTTTCTGAAAATCTGACCCATCTAGAGGGATAGGCATAAAAAGGACCTATAGATTATTGCAATAGACATATTGCCATATGCTAGGGCCTTTAAAACGTATTGATATAGCACCCGTCTCATTGCCCTGGGCCTTTCCCACCATTCTGTATGCGAGATGACATCAAAGGATGATTGCGTTTATGTGCTAAGTAGGTATATAGTACAGATCTGCCTTCTGCGGCTTTCCATTGCGATTGATCTGCGTGGAGGCTGCGAATGCCTGCTAGGTGTTTGCGATGTCCATCTTGCTGATCAGTCATTAGCAGGATTGTTTTAAAATCTAGCATGTCATCCTAAAAGCATTAATGTGATATTCCTACTTGGGACCAAGCTTTGCTTTCAGGTTTACACCCTGAGGATTGACGTGGCATGAGTATAGTGCCTTAACATTCACTGCTTGGTCTAGGCCCAAAGATGAGAGAGTCCCTTCAAACATAGGGATGCTATTATAATCCCATTAGAACGCCTAGTCCTCAGCCAGGAAACCGATTAGGTAGTAGGCATCCAATCACTGATATATCATTCTTATCTGATTGGAGGTATTGGACCTATAGACTGTGCTTTGAAATTACAGTAGAACTTGTGTTTAGGGACACCTCTTTATGCACTTGTCAATTGCAACCCCCACCCCCCCCCACCCCCGGGGATGTGGGGGAATGTCCTGGGAGTTTTGGGAAATATGATGAAATCCCCGACCCCCCAGGGCAAGAGATTTGTGTAAATTCCCCGACCCCCTGGGGCACATTTGTGTTATCATAAACCCATCCACCTGTGGCCTGAGCTGCCCACTCACAGCAAGTGGAGGATAAACTCTCAGGGTTCCCAACTTTCAGTGGTTTCTGATATGTGTGGGCCAAGCAAGGCTATAAGAGCAACATAGAGTTCCCCATAATATATACCTGAAAAGTGTCACCTTTGAACATGACAGAGTTTTTTATGTCCACAGCTGTGTGTCAGATTATCAACCCTGAACTATACTGGATATATGCAATGTAGACAATAGTTGAATATCTGAACTAAGCAGAGCCTAACCTGCCCAGTGGTATAGGAAGTTATCAGCCATTGAGGGGGGGGGCAAGCTAGAATGGGGGTGGGGGTGGGGAAGGGAGAAGGGCGCAGGTGTAAAATGCACAATTTGACAAAAGTTCTCAATGGCCAACAGAACAATTGATGCATACACAACCCAGAGGTTAGAGCAGCAAGTTGGTGATAGCCTCCCTCAATATATGTGTGGAGAGTGTCACCCTTGAACATGGCAGGGATTTTGATGTTCACAGCTGTGTGTCAGCCCTGAACTATACTGGATATATGCAATGTAGACAATAGCTAAATGTCTGAACTAAGCAGAGCCTGAGCTGCCCAGTAACTTTGGCCCATTAGAATTGTACAGGAAAACTCCAATGCTATGCCTATAGAACATCTGAACTCTGGGTATATGTAATTATGCCATTTTTTTAAATCAACCCTGTGTGTGGGGTTTAAAGATAAATGTGAAATCCTTGGGGGGGGGGGGGGGGGATCATGTCCTCTGCAGGCCCCTAGATGATAGCTTGGACCCTCTACACTCTCATATATATTTCTGAGGAGAATCCTGAGTGGAGATCCATCTTTCTCCCACTCAATTAAGGGCAGTTAAAGGTAGGGTTTCCACTGTCAGTAATTTTGATTGTGGGTTTTTAAGAGCCTTAAAAATCAGTAATTTTCTAAGTAATTTTAGGTCTTAGGCTTATGGTGGCTTAGGGCGGCTATGACACTGTTGGGTCATTATTCTAATCCAGCTTTTTTAGTTTGTTTTCGTAACTAGCAACGATCATCTCATCTAAGGCAACTTAACTTAAATCTTTAATTTTAACAAGCAAAATTTGTCAGAATTATTCCTTTAAAATGAGCTCTTGTGTATTCTAAAAACATTCTTTCGAAAAAACATTTTTTTATGATGTACTTGCGACAATTGAGAAAAAAGGTAGAAAAAATAAATTCACAATCACAATATTTTAACATACTCGAGACAAAATGTCTCAAGGTAAATCATGTAAAGATATATTTTTGATTCATAACAAATTGGGGAACATACAGTTATACATACAGACATTCCCCCACCCCTCCAGTTGATACTGCTGTAAACTAAGGGAAATCTCCGCCTGGGTGGGGGAATGTTTTCTCAGACATTCCCCTACCATTCCCCTACCTACCCGGGGGTGGGGGGGGTGGGGGTTTCAATTGACAAGTGCATTAATGTGGACATCTCCCCACATATATGCATATAATACAGTAGAGTCCCGCTCAGGCGACCACCTTTAAGACTGGGCGATTTTTGGTCGCATAGCGGGATAGTCATGTTACTGGGTATCTTCTCCTATCTTGGAACTGAGCTAAACTGGTCGTAATAACGGGTTGCTCGCATTAACGAGATGTTAGTTATGCTAGACCCTATAGTGAACAGTTTGAAGCAATCATGATACAGTATATTTCTATTTAATTTCCATACCCTGTTCGAGGAACTTTAGCCTCATTACTTGTTCACTGATACTTGTACTGAAACAAGTCAGACCTGGGGTGGATCCATAGAAAGGTTACGCATTGCGTAAACCCTATCCTACTCTATAGTAGGATAGGGTTTACGCAATGCGTAACCTTTCTATGGATCCACCCCTAGTCTCTTGTGTAAAGACAACCCTGTCTATAGTTTAGTCTATTATATTCATATTTTATTTTCTCTTATTCGTTATATTATCACTTATTTTCATTTTTGTTCCTCTTCCAAATTTGGTAACGGCCGGAAGAGATGGTACACTAGCTGTATCATAAGGCATGTCGACCCATTTGTCTTTATTCTCTAACTCACAACTCATGACTATGTAATTCTCAAGGACAAATAAACAACATCTTATCTTATCTTATTTGACTATTCCTTCTTTACACTGAACACCTCGCATTAGTGGACAATAAAGTACCAATGGGATGATCCGTCATAACGGTGTTTTACTGTACGTTATTCGGGTCACCAGCCTAATTCACAGGAAGTAGAAGACAAGACAAGTATGCAAAGATGCTGCAGTAAAATATTGTGTAATTTATGACTGCAATCCTAGTGGCCCATATCTTGGCTTGAGACCATCCCCCTCCTCTCAATACACAACAGGACTTAAATTAACCTTCTGAAATCATTAAAAAATAATATATTTTCTTCTTAAAATTAATGGTATTACATTAAAGACCATATATGCAATAGTAGACGAACATAAATTCCCATAAAAAAGACGATTTATCTGATATAAATGCTGATGACTCAATAATGATTTGGGGCCCTGATGTTGGTTGATAATCAGTAAGGGTAGTTTATGGACTCACTGCTGCTACTCAGAAGCTAGCGATCTGGAGAGTAATAAATTGTCTCTAATTACAGTCCTCTTCAATACCAATAGACCTTGCGCATTTTAGTGTGCCTCATATTTTATTGGCATATCCGGAATCACTTCCCCCTACTTCCTCCCTCTCCTTCCTCCCTCCCCCTCTCCTCCCTCCCCTACACTGTTCTCCATATGCCTCCATGAGTTGTAGGCGGGGGGGGGGGGTCTCCCCATTCTGAGAACTTATCATTTTTTCGATTATTTTTTCGATTTTCACATGGGAATTGACATGAGGATTAATACTGTTTCTTAAAATTAAGACAATCTTACCCCGCACAGACTAATTATAGACACTTATAGTGCAACGGTATAATGAGGGAATCCTATTCATCAAAGGGCAATAAATATGTCTCTCAAGACAAATGGGTAGTACCCCCCCCCCCCTCCCCAAACCTCCCCCAATACCTTATACCGAACACTGAGAATAATACCCCCTCATGAATAAAGTATTTTCTGTATATATAATTAATAATCTCCACCCTTTGCAAGGTCAATGGCCCGTTAAAACAGTGTTATAAGAAGGCTATAAATAATGGTCCTCCATTCCTCACTGGTTGGTCTCTATGTTTTACCTCGTGTAGTGCAGTCAAGGAGAGATCTCTTGCCCTGGCAAAACAAAGACAAGAAGAAGAGTGCTCTTGTTGTTGTCTTTGATTTAGCAGCCTCCCCCCTCCCTCCTCCCCCTTCCCCCTCCCCTCCCCCTCCCCTCCACCTCCCCATCCCCTCTCCCTTCCCGCCCCCCTTCCCCCTCCCTCCCCCTCTGCCAGTCTGATCAGCTTAAGGATGGATCGCGCATGCGTACAGGAAGTATGGTGGCGCTGAAGCGGGGAAGAGGAAGACGAGGAGGAGGAGGATACTGAGTGTAATCAGCTTTTACAGTCATTACTGATTAGAGCGCTTTTTTTCACATGCACATCTGATCAAGATCATTTTTCTCAATCATCGTGTTTTTTCTGGTCTTTTTTATTGTTGAAGTTTGTTGCTTGTCTAAGAGTGTGATGCACGCTACAAGATGTTACGGCCCGTTGCTATGACAATGCCGTCCTTAGTAACACATGCATCAATTATTAGTTAATATTCTAGTGGAGAGGATTGCCGGATGTGAGTTAAAACTGCACTCTCAGTTAAAAACTGAACATTTTCTACTTTTTTGTTTCATTCTTTTCAAACCCATTTAAAAGCCGTTTGACCAAACTTTGGAGGAACCCTGCTCAATCCCTTTCTATGATGAATTCCCTTATTATCGCTCAATGGTGGCATTTTCTCTCAAACTTATTCATTTCCAATTCTTACAGAATATAGATACATCCAGTCCTATAAGTCATAATATGAGTCACTTTCTGTACACTAGGAATTTCAACTATTTGGGTAATAAATAAAATAATATCTCCAATTATGGAGAATTCATGGTGAATTCTACACACAGTTGTATACATTCTGCATTCTACATTTCACCTCCCTCTGTAAGACCTGTCCTGGTGACGGTTAATGAAATATTATAGGCCTACCCACTAAGGTCATGCATCATATTTATAGAGGAACCAGGGAAGCACCATAGTGGCTCTACAAATCACAAACTGCCTACACTCTACCCTGAGCAGTAAGATATGGGTTACAGTAGACCCAGTTATCATACTAATTCCACAATCTATAGATCGTATTGTCAGATAATGGAAGAAATTGGTTGGTTGTATAGTATGGATACCTCTCAATACATATTCATGAGATAGGTATGTTGAGAGCTCAGTCCATAAAGCATTCAATTATTGGTATCCCCCTGCGGACAGACCGGCAGGAGTGGGGGCAGGTTGTCGGCCTCTCACCACCCCATCCCCGGCTGGATTAAGAGGGGAATCTGGCCTTCTATAGCCCCTGTTGCTAATGCCTCTCCCTCTATCCATTCCCTCCGTGGTATTAGCGTATTTCCATCATAAGGATCCAGTCTCCCGATCCTGGGAGAGTATTACTGGTCTGGAGAAAGACCCGATCCTCCTGGTTTATCATCACTTATATGTGGTTATGGGAGGAGGGTGGGGATTCAGAAAAAGCACAATTGGCTGCTCTGTACACATTTACTAATTTCTGCTAAATTAGCCTGATTATAATAAATATCTATATAGGTATATCTGTGTATGTTTGATATTGCCTTGATTCAGTTATAATGAACTGAATTTTGAAGCTTATTTATGTCTTAAATTGGGGTTATTTGAGAGGATTGGTGAAGGCCAATTGTACATTTTCTGACGCGCTGATCCCAGTAAAGTGATCTGAAGGCATGTGTGCCTTACCCTGATTACGATCACTATAAACTCTCAGAAATATTGGTTTTGTAATCAAGGAGTCCATGATCTCCTTTGGTGAAGTGTCTGCTTTCGGTTTTACCTTCATGTCTCGATCGTGTTTCTTTTAAATGCAAAAGAAATGATGGGAAAAGAATAAGGAAATCTGTCTGTTTGGTACAGTTTTTGGTCTCTACAATACCCATCGGTCCTATCCCCATTAGTTTGTTTTACAATATATAACAGAAACCCAGCATGATAAGAGCTTAAACTAAAAGCCTTATTATGACTCGCCCCACATGCTCCCACCCACCCACCTAATGGGTAAATGTTTTGGTTTCCCGACACTTACATGTAATTATCCATTGATCTGAGTGTACATGGAGTCTGAGCCACTCACATCTGCTCGTTGCTCTTGTGAATAGTGTTCTGTGAGTAACTATTACAGGTCCTGTGCCAGTTGGGAACAACCCTTGACTATCCTACTGTTTACTATCATTGGAATCGGCTTGATCTCATCTTTTCAAATATGATGATATCTCGAATTCCATTTTTTGCGACTTGTGACTCATTTTCCTTTAACACATATGGCTGTATTTATATATGCAGGAATGAGTGACATTTTGTTTTTCCCCAATGACTTTATTTTCTTATCCTGCAAACTAGGCTTCTACATTTGGTAATTCTTGTTATCAATGTTACCAGAACATTATAAAGTTTTTGTCATGTTTGATACCAAATTCCTCATCATATTTTGGGGGAGTTTTCTTATTTGAAATGAGTGACTTTAAGAAGCTAATAGGGAGATTTAGCAACCACAACGCACGAACGCAACACTAACGCATCCACTAACTATTTGTACATCTGGGCATCTGTATTGCAGGCCTCTCGAGCTATCCCTACAATGGTAATAATGTACAAATACTTAGTGGATGCGTTAGTGTTGTGTTGGTGTGTTGTGGTTGCTAAATCTCCCTAGTATGTAATGTACAAATAGTTAGTGGATGCGTTAGTGCTGTGTTGGTGTGTTGTGGTTGCTAAATCTCCCTATTACTGGATGCGTTAGTGTTGTGTTGGTGCGTTGTGGTTGCTAAATCTCCCTATTAGTGGATGCGTTAATGTTGTGTTGGTGCGTTGTGGCTGCTAAATCTCTCTATTACAGAGTGACAGCTATATACGTCCATGTAATAGCGTCACAATCATTGAATCAGCAGCAGGCAGAATAACAGAGAGCAAACAAAATCTAGAAGTTGAATTAAAGTTCTAAAATTGGACTAATGATTCCCTGACAGTAAACACTTTCAAAAAGGAATATTTATTTTTATTTTTGTTTTAAAAGGAATATTATAATTCTATCCGTCAACCCCATCAATCAATACTCTATCATTTCTGGCGCATTCAAAATCGCTCCATTGTAAACATTTAAATCAAATATTTCTTCAAATGCAAATCCATGTTGGAGAAATTCGAGTGTTTACCGAGTTATTTGGCAAATATTGAAGATGGACGGCGTCTACCGTCGTCACAATATGTACATTTCCCTGGTATTTGATTCGCAGAGAGACGAGGGGGCGGGGCTTATTGTTTCTGTGTTGATTTCATCTTTGTTTTCTTGAGACCAATATTGCATTATTTCCTTTCTTATGCAAATTTCCCGATTATTTCTCCCTCAATCTGACTCAGCGGACTGTTTATAGTTCAATTCGTTATGTTGCATTTATGTTGGGTGTTCCCACAGGGAATTGTTTACCGTTCCTTTTTCTTTTTTTCTTTTCTAGAAATGATTGTTACACCTTTCATGAGTTTACTAACTATGTCCAAACTTGCTCCCCCAAGGGAAAACAACATTTTCTTGCTGACAATGTTGCATATTTTGCTCGATAGTGTATGTGTATTATTGATGGGATCCTTTTAGAGAGGGGTCAGAGTGTGTAGGGGCTATATATATGGGTCAAATCGTCAGAAACTGTACACAGTTTTTGCTTCAACCAATCCTCTCAAATAACACAAATTCAATACAAAAACTCAGGGTTAAAATGCATTTCAACATAGCGAATTTCGAATCAACGGAATACCAGATATATACTCAGACACAACTCACTTTATCACTCTCTTCGCCAAATAAAGCAGATTAAAATTAATGTGTAGAGGTACCTAATGTGCATTTTCTGATGACCTGACCAATATTATAACCCACTACGCACATGAGCAGCATAATTATAATGGGTCTAGTCGTCAGAAAATATACAATCGGCAGCTCTACACTTTCAGTAAATTCTACTAAATTAGGCTGAAAACGATAAATATTAATTATATTTGACTATGTTTCGTATTGCGTTGATTAAGAATATCTGTTCACATGTCAAAATGTATTTTTAACCTCATTCCGGTCGTAAATTTGCGTTATTTGAGAGAATTTCTGAAGGCGAATTGTACATCTTCTGGTGACTTCATCCACATGTTCTCTCATATCTAAGTGGGCCAAGTTCCAAAAACATGTTCACTTCTAGTTTCTAACATCAAATTACGCAAAGAAAAGACAACTTTATCACATAAAATAACATCCTTCACTAAATACCACAGGTTACTTTGATGTTTATAGTAGAATAATTCTTTAATCATCGCAGTTTCCTAGGCCATAATCTATTCTTATCAATGTAGCACATACATTCTGAGAATCCCATTCTTATTCGACCTCAGTCCAAACCCTGTCTATATATAATAAGTCGGTTTTTATTTGAACCTTGGCGCAGGGAATTATGTAAATCATGACTGAAAATATTAATTATGAATGAAAATTAAATCGTTTTCAGCAAGTCTTGTGTGGGTTTGGTAAACAAACATAATCATTTCCACCTGGTTCATTAAACCTCCTCAATATCAATGAATATAAAGATATCTATCCAGTTACTGGTTATAATAAGTGAAATGTATATATATCATGTGACCTAATGGTTCATATATTGGTGCTTTATCCCACATGTTCCCATGCAAACAGAAAGGAGGAGCAGGAGGAACAGGAGGAGCAGGAGGAACAGGAGGAGCAGGAGGAGCAGGAGGAGCAGGAGCAGGAGGAGCAGGAGGAACAGGAGGAGCAGGAGGAACAGGAGGAGCAGGAGGAACAGGAGGAGCAGGTGGTGGAGGAGGAGCAGGAGGAACAGGAGGAGCAGGAGGAACAGGAGGAACAGGAGGAGCAGGAGGAGCAGGAGGAGCAGGAGGAACAGGAGGAGCAGGAGCAGGAGGAGCAGGAGGAACAGGAGGAGCAGGAGGAACAGGAGGAGCAGGAGGAACAGGAGGAGCAGGAGGAACAGGAGGAGCAGGAGGAACAGGAGGAACAGGAGGAGCAGGAGGAACAGGAGGAACAGGAGGAGCAGGAGGAGCAGGAGGAGCAGGAGGAACAGGAGGAGGAGGAGGAGCAGGAGGAGCAGGAGGAGGAGCAGGAGGAGTAGGAGGAACAGGAGGAACAGGAGGAGCAGGAGGAGCAGGAGGAACAGGAGGAGCAGGAGGAACAGGAGGAGCAGGAGGAGCAGGAGAGGTGTCTTTCAACCACCTTTCAACCACCAGTCATACACATATGTTACTGGTATCTCCGTAATCAACCTACACCCTGGAGAATGGGACCTCTATCTGTGTAGAGATAGTAGAGATAGGATGCCCTGAAACGATGTGTGTTTGTAGGGGAGATAAGGCGGGGAGGAGGGTGATCACTTGTACCACCTGAGCCTGCTACCTGGAGGAGTACATACCTATATGGGTCAGATTTTCAGAAAATGTACAATTTGCCTTCACCAATCCTCTCAAATAACCCACATTTAAGACAAAAATGAGCATCAAAATGCAGTTTAACATAACAGAACTAATACTTTAAATCAATGCGTTACCAAATATACTCAGATATACCCGATATTCTTCATTTTTTCAGCCTAATTTAGGACAATTTCCCAAATGTGTAGAGCTGTCAATTGTACATTTGTTGAAAATCTGACCCACATACCTATATACCTATCTACCTGGCTGCTGGCCTCTGCCTTCCTCCATGGTAGATTTGACACTGGAGGAGTCGGGACCTTCACCTCCTGTGTCTGGCCTACCAAGCTCTATCTACCTATACCGACCCAAGGGAATGTTATATGCTATATGTGATGTGTTTCAGGGAAATGAGTCACAAGTGGCAAAAATTGATACTTTTGAAAGTGATTATTCACAGGATCTCTTTGGGTACTGAGAGCTATAAGTCGTATGAATTCATCTTTCAAATTTCAGGATTGTGCATTAAATATGTCCATGTATTTCCAAGGTCATCTATTAGATTATACTTAGTTACATTATTTGTTATTGTCGACTTGGAAATATTGCAATTTTTTTTTCAAAAATAGAAACATCAAACTTAAAATATAGAAATATATATTAGCTATCCCAATGTTTACTATCGTTAGAATCGGCTTGATCTCATCTTTTAAAATATGATGATATCTCAAAATCCATTTTTTTTGAGACTTTGTAACACATCACATATAGTATAAATGTGTATTACGAGAGTCGACTGGTAGCACCAGTGCAGGACCGGGAGGGAAGGTCACTAACGGTAACTAAGGTGATTGTTGCCATGGTTGTTGCCAAGTAACCAACCCTGGAGTAAACCACCAATCACAGTTATTACAACCCGAGCAGTTGGACACCATCATAACAACCCCAAACCTCCTCCAGCAAGCGACCAGACACAACCCCACTTTCCTCCAGGTGCACTCCATGGTCGACCCCGTCTCTTCCTATACCCCTGTACTTGGGTCAGATTTTCAGAAAATGTACAAATCACCTTCACCAATCCTCTGAAATAACCCACATTTAAGAAAAAATGAGCTTTAAAATGCAGTTAACCACAACAGAACTGATACTTTCAATGAATGCAAGACCAAATATACTCAGATAAACCCGGTATTCATCATTTTTCAGCTAAATTTAACAGAATTTCCTAAATGAGTAGATCTGCCTATTGTGCATTTTCAGAAAATCTGACCCACTCATGTCTCAACATTCATAAATCCATGTATTCCAAGCCCAGTGGGTGGTGGCGGTGGTGGCGAGTTCCTCCCTGAGCCCCTCCTGAGGCCCTCGCCAACAATAAATGGGATAATCTATAGTAGTCCCGGGTCGGGCAAGTCTGGCCAAACAGATTGATGTTGTGCATAGTTTCCGGGGCAGGTATAAGACACCTGGATATGAAAGGTAGCATTCTTTTTCGCCAGGAGAGATTTTATGATTGCGTACGTAATTTAGCGTATAGATAAATGACGTTGTACGCGTGGGGTGAGCATTGGTTGGGGTTAAAGACCCTTGGCTGAAAGTCTCTATTATAGTAGGGTGAAGTCGCCAGAGAAAATGTACAATTCACTTTAACCACTTCTCTTAAATAACCCAAATTTCAGACGAAAATAAAGTTTAAAATACAGTTCAACCTAACCAAAAAGATTGCTAGAATCAATGTAATGCCGAATATACTTGAATTTATCAGCAGAATGTATTAAATGTGTACAGTTTCCACTTGTACATTTTGGGAAAGTCTGACCCAGTAGCCGGCTAGAGAAGAAGAGGTGATCTAATATACAGTGTCAACATAGAGAGATTCAGTTCGCCTGCCAAAAAATAATAGGACGGGGGCCTTCTGTATAGACATAGCCCCCTCCTCTCTAATTATAGGATAGAGCTGGTAAGACTATCAGCCGATGGTGAGAAGCTTTCTTCATCTGAGGAGGAGGAGGAGGAGGAGGAGGAAGGAGAGGAGCGAGGAGTGAGTCAAGCCTTCACCCAGAGTACACAAGGGGAGAGTTATGAAGGATTGTTATTAGTCCCGTGTATGTATATGGATCAGATTTTCAGAAAATGTACAATTCGCTTTCCCCAATTCTCTCAAATAACCCACATTTAAGAGGAAAATGAGCTTCAAAATGCAGTTTAACATAACAGAACTGATACTTTAAATCAATGCCATACCAAATATACTCAGATATACCCGGTATTCATAATTTTGTTTAGCCTAATTAAGCCTTATTTTCTAAATGTGTAGAGCTGGCAATTGTGCATTTCTGAAAATCTGACCCATGTATGTATGTGTGACTACATGGATATAGGAGATTTGCTTAGATATAAGTGATTTGCCTAGACGTGGGGGGGGGGGGGGGGGGGGGGCGTTTGTGTCAGGCTTTGGTTGTGAATCGCTGGCACTTCCTGGTGCAATTAGAAGGTAAAATAAATCAAATATATCATGTATTTATAGGATGTTATGGGGCCAGTATAAGTAGCCACACTTGCTGTATGAATGGAAAGGGAAATAGCTGGGATATGTCAGTATAGATATGAAATGTATATATGATATATAAGAATGTTTGTAATATAACTCATGCCCTCTCTCTATATATGTCTAAATATAATTAATTCTATCAGGGCACAACGAAAATTCATCTCCGGATGAGCGTGCTATAGTTGTTGTACAAATTTCCTGAATAAATAAATTTGTGAAAAAAAAAGAAGATATGTTAGTTAATGAATGTCAAACACACTCAGTTAACACCAGTCAAAACTAAATATTTTAAAGTTTTTGTTCCGTTCTTTGACTGCCTAAAAGTCAGTTGACCAAACTTTTGGAGTATTCGATCACATATCAGCAGTAATTATCAATTAATCAATAATGATGTAATTATAATTAATGTAAATATGTTATTAGGAAAGGATAAGGTTTGATAGTTGCCAAATTCCTCTTAGAACAATTTAGCGTCCGCTGAGAAACTTTGAGCAACTGCTCCGTCTAGGAAATGAACATAATTGTGCTGTTTGCCAGACAGACTTGGTTATAAACTTTCCATTCTAGTACATGTACTACAGCCCTCAACTATATTATATCCAACCTTCAGAAACGATCTAAAAATATCGTCCTATTCAGGCAATTCGAACAATAGCTCAGACTTTTATATATATGGATAAGGTTTTCAGAAAATGCACAATCTGCAGTTCTACACATCTATCAAACTCTTCTAAATTAAAGTGAAAACTGATAGATAAGAGGGATATTTGATTGTATTCTGTATTGTATTCATTCAATGAATCTGTCTGGTTATGTTGAGTTGTATTTTGAACCTGATTGTGGTCTTAAATTTGTGTTATTTGAGAGGATTGGTGAAGACCAATTGTAGATTTTCTGACGATTTCACCCATACATACAAGCTTTTATTGTATGTGCTATGCAAGGCAAAAATGACCAATGCATATATGGGTCAGATTTTCAGAAAATGTACAATTGGCAGCTCTACACATTTAGGAAATTCTCCTAAATTAGTGTGAGAAATGAAAAATACCGGGTCTATCTGAGTATTTTTTGGTATTGCATTGATGTAAAGTATCAGTTCTGTTATGTTAAACTGCATTTTGAACCTTATTTTTGTCTTAAAAGTGGGTTATTTGAGAGGATTGGTGAAGGTGAATTGTACATTTTCTGAAAATCTGACCCAAATAATCCCATCAATACATGCTACTCCAGATAGGTGAGGCCAATGTCCTATTAGAATACAGTATGGCCTGTAATACCAGTCCACCCACCTCCAGCAGTACCGTACACCAGTAGTAGACATTGGCATTGATTTATACCCAAGCTCTTTACTGCTGTAAGATATGGCACTTCTGTATAAGCGCTGGAGTATATGTATATGTGTTAGATAATTAGAAAATGTACAATCGGCAGCTCTACACATTTAGTCAATTCTGTTCAATTCAGCTGACAATTGATAACTGCTAGGTATATCTGAGTATATTTAACGATCCAAATAATGTATTTGGTTATGTTGAAGTGTATTTTGGACCTGATTTGTGTCTTAAATTTGGATTATTTGAGAGGATTGGTGAATTCAAATTCAAATTCAAATTCAAAAATCCTTTTATTGCTGATGGAATAATACAATACGGTTTCCCCAAATCTAGAAACTAGAATATACTCAAATTTACCTAGTATTGACCAAATTGCAGCCTTATTTTGCAGAATGTACTTAATGTGTACAGCTGCCAATTGTACATTTTCTGAAAGTTTAACCCAACTGCCAGATTGCAATAAGATCTATGTTTATTAACATTTCTCCACTGTATTCTTTATCATCCCCAAATTTCCTGCTGTTTTAATCGATTCCTTTGATATGATGTCTCACACATGTCTTAGCATAGAGGGAAACCCTAAGCTTTAATTTGTTTCCCTAATCCTAAATATGTGATCCGGAAGCAGTATTGATTGCATCGACTAATCACCAATTTACATTTTTCTTCCATGCCTTTATGAGCGTATTAGAACTGTACATGTGTAATATATATATACTCCAGTGAATGGGGTGATGGGGAGATGACTGAGTACCCACTGTATGGGTCAGATCTTCTGAAAATGTACAATTCACCTTCACTAATTCTCTCATATAACCCACATTTAAGACAAAGATTAGCATCAAAATGCAGTTTAACATAGCAAAATAGACACTACAAATTAACGCGACACCAAACATACTCAGATATACCCATTTTTCAGCTTAATTTAACAGAATTTCCTAAATGTAGAGCTGCCAATTGTACATTTTCTGCTGATCTGACCCACTATATATACGCTTGGCGGACGTAGCCTGAGGGCCTCCACCCTTCCCTCCATGACTAATGCAGTATTAGCAGATATTAATTAATACACGGTCATCAGTAAAAACTCAGCCCACGTTCTCTGATCCCTGACAATAGAGAGATTTAGCAACCACAACGCACCAACACAACGCTAACGCATCCACTAACTATTTGTACATTATTACCACTGTGGGGATATCTCAAGAGGCGCTAGGCCGAGGGCATCTGCAATGCAGGCCTCTCGAAATATCCCCACAACGGTAATAATGTACTAATAGTTAGTGGATGCGTTAGTGTTGTGTTGGTGCGTTGTGGTTGCTAAATCTCCCTATTACTGGATGCGTTAGTGTTGTGTTGGTGCGTTGTGGTTGCTAAATCTCCCTATTACTGGATGCGTTAGTGTTGAGTTGAGATGCATTGTGGTTGCTAAATCTCCCTATTACTGGATGCGTTAGTGTTGAGTTGAGATGCGTTGTGGTTGCTAAATCTCTCTATTATAAGCAGCCCTGTATTAAAAAGCTGGAGCCATAGTAATACTAGTAGCAGCCGGTGGTAAAAAGCAGGCGAGGCTTCTCTCATGAAACATACAGTGGCAGTCATAATAGGGGAGTTGTAGGGATGCATAATAGGGGACATGTAGGGATGCATCAAAAATCAAAAAAGGGATGCATGTTATGATTGTATAGTTCATAAGGCAGGTGGTGGGAACACCGTCTGACGGCGACATCATGAAATGTAAATACTGTCATATAAATAATAAAAAAAATCAATTCTCCACCAATATTTGTAATAAGATCTTGTGCTTAAACTCACTAATTTGATTAAGATTCTGCACTAGATATTAGTTAATATATCTGGTGAAAGGATCTATGAGGTTATATAAATCACTCGAGAGATAACTAATGAGTAAGTGAGTGAGATTGGTTGCTTTACGCCCTTATCAACACATTGAAGGTTATATCAAGGGCGGGAGAGCTGAGAGGGAGTGAGTGAGATTGGTTGCTTTACGCCCTTATCAACACATTGAAGGTTATATCAAGGGCGGGAGAGCTGAGAGGGAGTGAGTGAGATTGGTTGCTTTACGCCCTTATCAACACATTGAAGGTTATATCAAGGGCGGAGAGTTGAGAGGGAATGGGAATGGAGATAGAGAAGAAGTAAGAGAGAGACAGAGAAAAAGAGACAGAAAGGCACTTTATGGTCTTACCCAGGAAATAGAGATAGAGAAGTGAGAGAGAGAGTATGACACAAATATGGGGTAGAGAGAGATAGGGAATGTTATCCACTGACAATTCCAAGGGATGTATTCAATATTTCGCGATGATGGTTTTCAAAGTGTCCCTTTTTTGTTTTGTGACAAATATGAACATTGTCCGGTTTCATGTTTGCTAATTGTAAAACAAATATCAATCACAATCCATCAGAAATCTGTCATTAGATCTCGGGGAAACATTAGCATAGTTGCTCATGTTGGGGACTAACTTCCCACCATATTTCCTAGACTAGACATAGCATACTTGGGTCAGATTTTCAGAAAATGTACAATTGGCAGCTGTACACATTTAGTTAATTCTGCTAAATTAGGCTACAATTTGGCCAATACTAGACAAATTCGAGTATATTTGGCATTGCATTGATTCTAGCGATCTGTTTGGTTAGGTTGAACTGTATTTTGAACTCTATAAATTAGGCTACAATTTGGCCAATACTAGACAAATTCGAGTATATTTGGCATTGCATTAATTTTTGCAATCTGTTTGGTTAGGTTGAACTGTCTTTTGAAGTTTATTTTCGTCTGAAATTTGGGTTATTTGAGAAGATTGGCGAAGTTGAATTGTACATTTTCTGAAATACTGACTCACTTGCACCTGTCGCGTGTGACATACACAGTGTCCACTACAAACCCTCTATAACAAGGCCAGCATGGATGTTATCGCGATCTATAGGTCATGCTAAAGGAACTGGATGTCAACAAGGGCAGTGAACAGTGATGGATCTCCCAATATTAACCCTTGTGTTACTATAAATAGATCCCACCTACTCATGCTGCATTAATTTAGAGGATAAGATGTGAGGGGGTGATCATTTGAAGGAATAGCTACACGGGTCAGATCATCTGAAAATGTACAATTCGCCTTCAATAAGTCTCTCAAATAACCAATATTTAAGACAGAAATGAGCTTCAAAATACAGTTTAACGTGGCACAACAGATGGTTAAATCAACGCGACACCAAATGTACTCAGATATAATACCGAGTATTTAGCATTTTTCAGCCTAATTTAGGAGAATTAACTTAGTGTATAGAGATGCCAATTGTACATTTTCTGACAGTCTGACCCACACAATTATATGTACCCATTAACACGAACGGCTTAAACCGTCATTGATGTAAATACATACAAATATAATATTATATTTTAATTAATGTATATTATATAATTGTTGGATCTGACATGTGGTTGTCGCATATTGGTTAATTGTAGGTGGTAAACCACTCGTGGTTTAATGGGAGGTTGTCATGACAACCGACACATTATTATCCAGATTTACCGCCACGATCCAACTCTTCGACTTTAATATGTTTCACTTTATGTTATTAAAGACACGCGGTAAGCACTAAACTAGTGAACTAACGAGTGGGTTTCAGTTGCTTAGTTGATCGCAACTTGTCAGTAACACTTCTAAAGACTAGAATGTGTACACGGGATCGCAACTTGTGCACCTTTTCACGAACATTTCTAAAGATTATAATGTATATACTGGGGCGGCAGTACTAATTGGGGATTTAGAAGGAGGAGGAGGAGGGGGGAGGGTATGGGGAGGGGGAGGGGAAGGATGGGGGATTGGGTGGAGGAGGAGGAGGGGGAGGGGGAGGGGGAGAGAGGGGGAGGGGCGAGGGGCGAGGGGCGAGGGGCGAGGGGCGAGGGGCGAGGGGCAGGGGGGGAGGGGGAGGAGCCCAAATAGCCCCCACCCCCAATTCTGGATCATCCACTCCGACTCTAAATAAACACCGATGAACCCATCCAGCCTTGGGGAATAGAGTTAGAGGCAGTGGAAGGCAGTAGGGGTCGCTGCAAACAGCCCCCTAGCGGGCCCTTGTCACTTTCATCTGTCATTTACAGCCTTTCATCCTACACAGGCTTTTGATTCTTTCTAAATCGATCTGAATTTAGATATCCTACCCTCGGCTAAATAACGTCCCAACCCTTATACAAGTAGCAATTCCTTCTTTCTCTTCTCCGTAACTCACTGCCGTCCTCCTACTTCTATATAATTTGTTCTATTTCCCTGCTTCCTGTTATTGTTCTTTATATTTTATATAACGAGATTCACAATGTCCTATATTTAAATTTATAGCTTATGCAAGCTCATTTACCAAGAGATGGTGTAGTACCCAGTCTACCTACTGTCATGTGTAGAAATGTACTTTTCTATATGAAAGGACTCTAGTCGCTAGTTATTAGGCTCTTCAAGCTACAAGTTACATGTACTTTATATCTATCACATATTCTAACCGAGGTAACAGCAGGAAGAAATGTGCTGATACATTTTCAGCACATAAGCATGTCGACCTATTTGTCTATCTTTTCTGTAAATGCCATAGGACAAATAAAAGATTTTCTATTCTATTTTTTCTATATTTTCATTCAGATTTTTGTTTCTTTCATATGTTGTCTTTAGGAAATAAGTTTTAATTAGTCTGCCACATATTTCTGCTCTTATCAATCCTATACCTTCCATTTCTTCCTTCTCCTGTTATTCGCCTCCTCCTTTCCTTAGTTCCTTTTCCTCTATTTCCTATTTCTTGTTTTCCCCTGTCATCTCCTCCCTGGTGTTTAATCGTCCTTTTATTTACTTTCTTTTCTCTACTTTCTCTTTCTTTTCCCTTCTTTTTTTTCCTCGTCGCAGTATAGTCCAGAAAGCCACATTCCTCGAGCGTTGCAGTTCACTGCATACAGCGATATGCTTAACGACAAGGCTAAGACTAAGTAGGGCTAAAAGTGGGAATCACCTGACCCCTAACAGTTAGGGGGTCATTAGGGCTTTCTACTACTGACTGCTCTCTTAATCTTTTTCTGCTCAATATTCATGTTACACCTTTTATTCTATATTAAGTATTTTTATACAGTAAATCTTTTTTTTTCTTTCTAAAGCCTTTTATTCAAATTCCTGCCTTCTCTTCTGTAAAACGACAGTCGAGATTATAAACAAGCATGCACAATGTATGATAAAGTTACAATAATCAATTGAAGACATTTGGCTCCAGCCATTACATCCAGGCTAAGAGCACTGACACATTACATCTATTGGGAACAGCTGAATGCAGCTCCACAATAGGGGGGTTTGCATGTGCCACTGCGCATGCCTGTCCCAATGCATCCTGGGATGGATTCTGTTGAAATCTGACAAACAAAATTAAGATGTTGCAACATTTCTATCGAAAATTGCACGAATGTTTTCACCAATATCATAACTTTTATAAATGACCTATGAAAACCAAATGCATGATGGGAAAGATGGGGACTTTTGTTATGGAAACATGTATAACACATGGATATTGTCATTAGAGCACAGATACATATCCTATACTGAACATGACATGTTTTCTACAGCTTTTACACTGTACCATTAGTCCCATAATTCCATGCGAATCAAGATTCAAAATGGCGGCTATGCAAATCCCCCTATTGGGAACTGCTCAATGCTGGTCGACAATTGAAACCCTGGGCTCATGCCTCACGCATGCACTAGCCACAATTGTCCCTGCCCTGCCCTGCTCGTGTGTTTGATGAAAGAGCGCGGGTTTTATGAGTTATGTTATCACACAGTCATCCATCAACTAATGCCCTCCCTGTCCTCATGTCTTGCTCCGCAATTGGATATTTCAGATAAAGCCTTGACCTTTTTTTATCAGTTGAGAGACTTGTATTTTCATCGCGTCTCGAAAGGTCATCGCCCTTTGTTCGCCTTACTCCTCTTCTACATGTATAAACTGTTTTCTCTGTCTCTCTCTCCCTTCTTCTCTATCTCTATTTCTTGGGTAGGATCATAAACTGCCTCCCTCTCAGCTCCCCCGTCCTTGATATAGCCATATTAAATGTGTTGATAAGGGCGTAAAGTAACCAATCTCACTCACTCTAGACAAACTCACAAAGTTGTCCTAATCTTGATTTGTTTTCTTGTACTACCTCGATGTAACTTTGAACATATCTTGGCGTTGTACGGTCTTGTATTGTTGTACAAGTATAGGCCTAGTCCACTAAGACGATTCTCATGCGATTTTGGGCCTCAGAGGACTCTTTCCCACTAAATCCTGTGAGAATCGCATGAGAATCGCATGAGAATCTGCTTAGTGACCTACGCCCTTAGAAGAAACTTGTTGGGGCTCATTGAGACTAGTTGGTGCTCGTTGGGGAAGATATTCTTTGCTAGAATTTATATTATATTAGATGTTCCGCGAAGAACAATCAAAAGTCATCCCATATCGACAGCCATCAGTATCGTAGATAATACGTAAGACTCATTACCACAATAATATAATGTAGCAAAGAACCAGCTTACTTCATAAAGTGAAGCATTCTGGTTTCTTGCATTGGAACCCGCCTTCTTCGGGACATGCCTGGGTGTTCACTGAACCTAGAGGGATGTCTGAACTAAGGTCGTCATGAAAATGTATAATTAACAGCTCCCCGCATTTAGTGCTAACTTATATTAAAACATGACAAATACTAGGTATATCTGGCTATATTTGGTATCGCCTTGATTCAACAAACCTGTTCGGTCATGTGGAACTATATTTTGAACCCTATTTCTGTCTCAAATGTGGGTTATTTGAGAGAATTGGCGAAGGCTAATCGCACATTTTGTTGCTATTTCAATCGTACGTTATGTCCAGAGATGCTCCCATATATAGTTCATCATAGAAGGCATGGTACTGAGAGTGTGCTACTGTATAGCATGGAGGAGGAGTTGGCATACAAGTGGAACACCAGCGATTAAAGTGAAATAGGTGCGATGCAATCCTGCATAACGGTCGCCGCCGCCGCGATCAATCACATCATTGTCCCTTTACTCACTTACCATTCTACCATCGCCTACACACACAGCTGGGCGATATCTTTACTGGGGCGAAACTGACAGAAAGTGTACAATTCGGCTTCTCCAATTGTCTAATATCGCAAATTTAAGAGAAGATTGATATTAAAATTTGGTTCAGCATAACCATACAGACTGTTTGAATGAAGGCAATGTCAAATATATTCAGATATACCGAGTATTGCCTATTTTTCAGTCTAATTTAGAAGAATTTACTAAATGTGTAGATCTGTCGATTGTACATTTTTTTGAAGATCTGACGCTCCCCTGATTCCTCCAGTAACGATCCAAATAATGTATTCACATGTATTCGCATCAACTGCATCAATACCACATCGTCATTGTATACATTTGGTATATACAATATATACAATAAATGATTTATAAAATATATATGCGATATGTATTGCCAACATGTATTTATTGTATGTATAGGGACAGAGAGTCAGAGAGAGAGAGAGAAGTTGGGTGGGTGTTAATTCTTTTAGAACCGGTTCTAAAACAATACCAGCTGTTATTCGTATATAATTAATTTAGTCATCATTCATGGTATTATATATATGAACATATTATTAGAACATACTTTAGACCGGCCGAGTGCATAATTCCTCTAGGGTTTAGACAGAGCACAGTCTGGGTGATATACGGATATTTATGAGGATCAGACCGTCCAAAAATGTACAATCCACAGCTCTACACATTCAGTAAAGTCTACAAAATCAGACTAAAATATGTGAAAAACTAGATACATCGGAGTATATTTATTATATAACATCTGTTTGGTTTGATTAAACTGTTTTAACATCACTTTTATCTTCAATTTGCTATTATTTGAGATGATTGTTGAAGGTGGATTGTACATTTCCCGACGACTTCCCCCATATATACACATGTACTTGGAGAGGGGCGGAGTGCATTGTATTGACCTGTATAGTATGAGGCAATTCAGCCTGACAGCTCTGGATGTCAATGGACAAGCGATATTACGGCAGCGAGAGGTGGTTAGTGAAAGCACCCGCTCTTAGCTTATCCTTCACATTAGGTACAGACTTGTCTGAAAGCCTCTGACATGGAGGTAGAGAAGCCATCTTCCATGGAGACTGTAAGGAGTCATCCATCTGTCATTTTCTAACTCTTTACATCAACTTTCTATATCTTTCTATGGTAGGATGCACAGTCGTAGTGTATGGGTCAGATTTTCAGAAAATGTACAATTCAACTTCACCAATCTTCTCAAATAACCCAAATTTCAGACATAAATAAGGTTCAAATCACAGTTCAACCTAACCCAACAGATTGTTAGAATCAATGCAATGCCGAATACACTCGAATTTACCAAGTATTGACTAAATTTCACCCTAATTTAGCAGAACTTACTTAATATGTACAGCTGCCAATTGTACATTTTCTGAAAATCTGACCCCATATACGAAGGTGTTTTCCGCTAAAGCTCAATTCTGTCTCGTCATGTAGCATTGTTGTACCGACATTTGATAATATTTTTGTATGTGTTTTTTATGTTTTGTGAAGGGTTTGAATTCGGGATAAAGTTTTTACTGGAAAAGTCACCGTTATAAGTTAAAATATTTTTTTTCATGTGAATTTCGGAGGTTTCCATTGGCGGTCGAAGACTCTTTTCATGGTGCATCTCTTCTGCAAGTTTCCAGAGTGTCTTACATGTTTTCTGAAGAGTTTGAAACTTAAGTAAAGTTTCAACTGGACAAGTTACCATTATACGGTTTGTATTTAGTTTTGTTTATATGAATTTCCTAGGTGTCCTTCGTTCCTTATGTTTTCAGGGTGCTTCTCTTTTGCAAGCTTCTGTTTTCTGGGTTTTTTTCCAGGGAGTTTTCTGGTGATCCTGAACCTTAAAGAAAGGTTCCAAAATAAGGGTTCCTGCACTCACGATGTTGTCAGGCCAGTACAACTCCTTCTTCATAGAAACTTCTGTTCCCAAAGACTTAAGTCAAAAGTCTTCCCTCTAATTCACCTACTTTTCCGCGAGCTACTCTCTCCTAATGAGGCCATGTGCTGAGCATGTAGATTCCAGCTGAGGAGAGTGTGGCTGGGCGAGTGTGATTACTTGTAGAGGAGGTGCCGCAGCTACAGTTGATCAGACGAGGACACACCACCGCCGTTAATATATCAGTTTGTTATGGAGCAAAAAACAAAAACGTCGCATGACAGCGAAATGAGAGAGAGAGGTTCGAGGGAGGGAGGAGGAGAGGAAACGGGAATCAGAGGGAGGGAGAGGATGGCGAGAGTGAGAGAGGGATGGGGAGAGGGAGGGAAAGAGGAAAGAAAGAGAGAGGTAGATAGAGAAAGAGAAACATATGAGTTGAAAAAAAGAAGAGTTGCGAGGGTGAATGGAAAAGAAAGATTGGGAGAGAGTGAGGGGAAGGAAAGAGAGAAAAAAGAGGAGGCAGAGTTGGAGTAGGAAGAGGTGGGGAGAAGGCGGTGGAAGAAGAGAAAGAGCAGAAGAGAAGGAGGGGAGAGAGGAGCAAGTGGAGGAAAATAGGGAGTGGAATATAGCAAGAGGAAGATGAGAGAGAGCCCTTGCTGAGGGAGAGACAGAGAGAGAAAAGAGAGAGTCCTAGTAGACAGAAAGACAACGAGAGAGGGAGACAGACAAACAGAAAGAAGGGAAAGAGGGTGCAGCGAGAGAGGGAGTGAGAAAGAGAGATTCCTAGCCGACAGAAAGAAGTTAGAGAAAGAAAGGCTCCTAGCAGATAGAGAGAGAGAGAGGAAGAAAGAAGGGAGAGAGAAGGAGAGAGAAAAGAGACAGGAGAGAAAGGGGTGGGGGGAGAGAGAGGGTCATAACACAGAGAGACAGAGAAGAGAGGAAGACAGGAAGGAGAGAGAGCCCTAGCAGAGAGAACGAGACAGAGAGAGAGAGAGAGCAGGAGAGATTTCTAACAGAGAGAGAATGTGTGGGAGAGAGAGAGAGTGTGGGAAAGTCAAAACGAGCGTTACGCAATCATCGACTTATCGTACGCACGCAGGGCGGTATATTTATACCGCTCACGTGTCCGCCCTGACCCGGCGTCACCACACAACACATAACATCATTATAATAGAGAAACAATTGACACGGCCAGACACCTAACTTCCGTGCCAGGAATAATCGTTATCCCTCCACCTCTCATGAACTGAGCGGACATGGAGGATGGTGCACTGATTGTAATGATAGAAAGGCTTTCATCTCGGACAAAAGGCACCAATGGTTTGTTTGAAAAAAGGCTCAGTCCTCCATTCATTGTGTCCACCACCAGTGACTGGTGTATGGCCATAGTATATATTTAGGCCAGGACAACATGATAAGACAGGGTTAATTATTTTCCCATTCACGACCAATTATCAAATCAATTAATTGGGATTATTAGGGTTTTCTCTTGATGTCTAGTTGTCATATTATGTCAGCTGGGAATTGTCTTTATGATATAGATGAATGGGGTTTAATATAATAATATTATTCACTTTACGTTGAATATATTGCCATTATCGTGGGTATATACCTCCAAGAGTATAATTCCTGATGCCCTGACCTAAATGTATAATATAATTTGAATTAGGAGGACGAGACTTGATTCAGTCGCCATATAAAACACTTGATTTTGTGTATGGTACACATTATCCTATACATACAGGCATATATGGTGCGCAGCAACGGACTCTTGCCATATACTACTAGCACTAGTGGTATACGGGCAACGGGAGCTATCTCCTTATACCATACACCTTATCTATTCATTAAATCTTGGGTACGTAGGGCCCTCAGACAGTTATGTACCACCAGTAACTGTTGTGGAACCAGTTTCCCCCTCAGTATCCTTAAACTGAGTTCGATATACAGTCATTACTCCCAAACTTTATCATGTAAATTACTTTATTTTATGTTAGTTTATGTTAGTTTTTATCTTTTTAATGTTTTAGGTATATTGGTTGGTTTGAATAATTATAACTTTATGACAATTTATGACAATTGCTCACAAAAGTTGATTAAAGAATTTGGTTTCACAAATATATATCTTGTGAAGGTTGATTAATTCTTGATTATGTCAAATAAATACATATTCCTAAATTGATAAATCACATTCATCGATGCTGAGAACCTATGATGTTGTATACATGTAGTAGATTCATCCAAAACCACCTATAAAAATGAACAAATTGTTTTGATTAGGCACACACATATTAATCCACCTATTTATAAATAAATAAATAAATAATAAAATAATATAAAATCTTACCTTCCACCTTCACTGCCGCCGAGGACCAACAAGGGGGAAGCCAGAAGAAGGAAGAGGAGACGTGACGTGAAATCCATCTTGTTAGAATGTGATCACAGAGCGAGCTGCTCTTTATTGTTCGTTATAATGAGTGAACAATTCAATCACACCAAACCCCACCAGCGTGGGACGTTTGTTTCAGACACGCACTAGTGCCTCTAATGCAGTAGCTACGGTTCGTAGTGTTTCCACAAATTTCTCTCACCTAAACTCGATAATTCATGTATAATATATCGGTAATAACAGTAGTAATGTTCGTAAATCTTGTAGTAGTTGGTATCTGAGGAGTCTGTATGACTGTCTATACGTTAGAACTGGTCAAATACATAAGCCTCTTGTAGTGATAGTCCGACTCCGGGAGACCGATGCTAGTGGCTGGCTTCACCGGGGTAAACACAGCACAAGGGCCGTTGAGATGATCGCCTGTCGGGCCGGTAGGTTGTCGGTAGTTAGCCTTCCTTCCTCCTTGGACCAGTATAACCAGGGTTGACGGCTGGAGAGCTTGGGAAGACTGGAGGAGTGTTGGTAGGGCCACACGTAAAGTACTACAGTAGTGGAGTAGCCTCAGTACGGGAGGGGGAGCGGTCAGTTATAGGTACAGCGCTCACAGGGAGGGGCCGGTGCTGGACCACCAAACAACTCACTGTCTCAAACTCAACCCAGAAGATGATGGACAGCAGTAGTGGTTGGTCAAATTGAGATCTTGGTGGTTAGTAGGTGAAGCAGACGATCAGTAGAACTGTTGTATAAGTTGTTGAACGTTTGGTATTTGGTAGTATAGTAGTACTATTCACCTTCAGCGTCTGTATACGTGTGTATGGGTGAGAGACACAAACCTGTCTATTGCCTCCGCATGTGCTATTGCCGCCACAATGGTAGGAAAGTGTGAAATGAGTGATGAGATGTCAGTGATGCACTCCAACACTTGGTCATCAGTGACCAGCAGGGCATACCAGTAGTAGTGGGCCTCGTCATATAATTAAATGTCGTCTGCTGTCGATTTCCTCCTTCTCCGATACCAGATAGCGTCTACCAGTGACTGTACTACCACCACACATACTCACACACGCTGGCTGCGTCTCACTCTCTCTCTCTACCGCTATTCTCTTCCACCGTACGGGCGTTCCTTCGATTCGATTCTTGCGCCGGAGTTCTGGTAGTGCTATAACCATGCACCAACTCCTACCAACGGCGGTGGTTGGACACTGAGGAAACGCGCGCCCAAGGACGTGGCGCCCTCCTTTAAACCAACGGCAATTGCTGGAACTAACTGAGTGGATGGCTGGTAGGAGTTAGTTGATCGGACGCTGGTATGGAGCGTTCCTGCAGGAGGCAATCTTCTTCAGGCGTTCGTGGTAGGAAGTATTGTAGCGTTCGTCCGTTCTGGTGTTGGTATACTGGTATATAGCGGTGCTGTAGATAGGAGGATAGGGAGTGGGAAAGTTGTGGTGGCTGCGGCTGCACTTGGCTTCGAAAATGGCTTCGGAAATGGCTTCAAGTTGATTGCAGTTCTCTCTATACTACTGTAGGTATTAAACCTCACTCTCCACTCCACAACTTTCCAGGCATTGTTCTTGATCTCATATTGATCCCCTTGTTGTATACACTTGCCTTGTGTTGAACGTGTACACACTTTTACTTCAAGTCCACACAGCGATGAATGAGGAAATTTGTATTTATTTGGATCAATATCAACCGCTCTTCAGAGTGTGAAATCAGCTCTGCCTCCAACTTTGTTTTAAAATGTCATTCTTAAAACTGGGTGAGGAGAAGGAAAGAGAAAAAGCTTTCGATCCACTTGAAGTGTTGCCCAACCGATTTAGCTTAATGGCCACTCGGCGAAAAGAGTGAACGATTACTTACTAGCAAGTATTGACCCAAAGACATTCCAACTATTCTCTCGAGTTCCAACCTGTTTGGGCTCTGATGGACACCACCACCGCCTAAGTACAACTTTCGAGCTGTGGAGAAAATTGCGCTGGAGAAGGAAGATCTGTCCCTCTTTTTCTTAGACCAACAAATAAAAGAATGTTTAGCGAGAGAGAGATATTTTCACTTTCTTATCCCTTTCCAAAAGCACCTACGGATGAATAAACATAAAAATTCAAGAGTTACTGTCAGAAAGTTTTCTTATATGTACCTCACAAGTGTTAAAAATATGTTTTTTAGTTTTAAAAGGGACTGAAACTGTCAGGTATAGAACAAGTTAAAGGTGAGGAAAGTTAAATTGCTCGGTGCTGCATTGGCTTGTAGTTACTGGTCCGAGTAGGACGGAGCAGTGGAACCCACTCGAGCAGTGCCTAGGTAGGTTTCCAATACATTAATATACCATACACCTGTGTATACCTATACCTGCCAGTCCTTAATACCATATGCAATGTGAATATCGACCCTCAGTCTCTTTATATATAGAGAGCGGGAGATGACGATAGAGGGGGGAGGTTGGCTGGATGGTTAGCTATAGGTTATAGTAGTGGTGGTCGCCTATAGCAATCAGTGTATTAATGCTATAGATCCCTGTTAGACCATCATCTCTTTGGGCAGGGCTTGTTTGTGTGGGCTTATGAAGGTGTGTGTGTATACATATATACACATATGTACATAGAGGCTTGGGTAAGTCCAGTCCACTCAGTTTATATCTCTTACTAGTTTTACAATACAAAAGTATCATATATAATGGAACGGGTCATATTTATATTATATATTATATTGTATGTTACCTCCTCTTATATATAATGTATCAATTAAAAAGTTTGTATTCATATCACATAGGACGATAACAAAGGACAGATAAGATAATATTAGATAAAGGTAAGATACCAGTCGGTGGAAGAACTAAAACTGGGGCTTGTCACATGCGGGAGTCTATAATACTCATTGTTCTAATCCCATCAGAGACATACGGTATTAAGTCACGCTCTATTTGGCCGTCCACCACCTCCTCCTCCAGCTGCCTCTATGCCTATAGCAATAGTAAATATTGACTCTCTATGATAGTCCCCCCGCAGTCCGATCCCTTCCTCACTCAGTTCTGTAGTTGCACCACAACCACAGCCACCTCTCCTCCCTCATCCACTCCTTGCCACAAGTATTGGGTCCTCGACTGGACCCAATGGAAAGCCATTCTTGTTGCTGGCATCTGGCGATGGCCAAATATTGCCTGGCTATGGGCCCACCCTCTGGCGCGGTTGATGGTCTGTTGGGCTGGTGGTAGTATCAAATGTCTCTCCTCCTTTTCTCTCTTTTCTCGTGCTTTCTTTCCAATATCGCCTGGTTGCTTGCTTGCTGAGAGGACCAACAGTAACGATTAGAAAGAAGTGAGGGTGAGACTGGCTGGTAGACACGGAAGGGGATCGAGGGAAGGAAGCACACGGCTAGAGAGCAGGGGTAGAAGCGAACCAACAAGTGTTTTAGCAGTCTGCAGGCTTTTAGAAGAGATTCCCCATGAATAACACCCCAAGTATCATCTCCTACTTCACCCTTTACTTCACTTCTTAAATGATGCTGGGGTAAGGGTGAAAGAAATACCCCTTTTTCTTACTTTTCCACCCCTAGATATAAGCCCAATCCTTGCACTCACTCCGGGGAGTGTTCAAGTGTTCACCTTATAAATCTCACTTCACCATCGGTGCCGGTAACAGATGCTTTTTGTTAAACTTGGAAGTCTTTCTCCTCTTGTTTCAACTCCTTTAGTTGCTATGGCGATGATTCTGGGAGCGTGAAGAAGTCTTCCTCCTCTAGGTGGTCAAGCTACCAGGAGCTCCTCCAGAGTGGGATCGGTCAGTCCAGAAAAAAAAACTCCCTCCGGGCTGATGATGATGATATTGAAGTGGAGAAGAAAAAAATAAAAGAAGAAGAGACCGCGAGGAGCCGACTGGTCGGATTATCCTTAAGAGCCTGGAGGGGTCTCCAAGGCTTAAAGTCCTGAGGGCACCTGGAGGGGTCGCCAAGGCTTAAAGTCCTGAGGGCACCTGTAGGTACCAGTGCTTACCCAACCGGTCCTACTTGCACCACCACCACCACCATCATTGCACCACCTGCAGCACCACTTCGTGCTCCTCCTTATGCACCTGTATACCAAGTACCCATGTATATGCCAATGCATATATAGGTATATTATACCTGTGCATATGTTATATGTATGCTTGACTGGTTATAGGTATAGGTGTATAGGACCTGTATATAGTAGTAGTAGATAGCAGTGAGTTGCTCGCTGGTTGGTAGGCAGTAGGTAGGTATAGGTGGGAGTAACTCGTACTACAGTAAAGGTCTGCCTGGAAGGCTTAGAAGAGTCAACTGCGGTGGTGGTTGTGTTGTGGCTGCAGTTAAAGCAAACAACCCAAAATGCACGACCGGGCCGAGCTGCTCGCGAATGAATGTACACAGGGGGTGGGAGGGGGTGGGAGGGATGTCCCCGAGCCCAACACAAAGAGAGACGAGGGTGGAGGGGGGAGAGTCAGAGCCAAATGCTTTTGTCTCTGTTTAGCCTAACTGGCTGGAGTGATGATAGAGCCTCCTCCTCTTCTACCAGTGCCTTTCTCCTCCCTCATAGTCGCCCTACCCCTCCTCCTCCTCCTCCTCCAAACTCCCTCCTCCTCCTTCTCCTCCACCTCCACAACCTCCTCCCTTTACTGTTGAAAGCACTCTTCTATTGTGTTAAAGCATGTATCGATCCATCTGTGTGAATGCTCTCATTTATAAGTGACACCAGCCTGGTCGTCTATGTCTCCTACCGGAGCACCAACCGCTCAGAGCTGCTCAGTCTCCAAAAATATGATGGTTAATTAAAAAACACAGCCTTGTCATCTGCTATTGATGCAATGATAGACAATGTCATGTTGGCATGACCTCATGTTGTGTTCTCAGATCAGAGTGGTACCATGGGTGTAGACATCGCTGCTACCACCGGTGCACTGGGGTATTTTTGGTAGAGTAATGTCACTTATATTGCCCTGTTGTATCCGTATATATGTAGTGATTACCATAAGTTTGGATCCAAATTACTTTTTATCTGACTTTTATGCTCGAATGAAGTGGATCTTATAAATCTGGACTTCAATATAATGTCTTGCTCTCTCTCTCTCTTATTCTACTTCATTCAATTTGCTCCTTTCTAAAGTTTTTGTTGGATATGGAAATCTTCATTGTGTCCGTATCCTTTCTGTGGCTTGATGAGGGATTAATATGTGAAAGAAGAACAAAAAGACAAGCTTTAAACCTCGCTAGTTTGTCCTTCCATCCGTTGCTAGTCCTCCTGGTGTCTTATTCTTCCATTTTTATCTCTGTTAAATTCTTATCTGTGTCTTATATAATATATCATGTATAGTTATTATACGATTTTCCTCTATTCACTTTCTTCTTCTTCGCTTCTTCAGCCTCCTCTTCTTTCAAGTTGCACCTCTTCAAATTGTCACCTTTATCTTCTAGACCCAGTCACCAGACAGAGACTTCATTATCTTCTAATTCCCCATGGATGAATGTAGATCTAAAACCTACATTTGTATATGTATACATCCAATAGAGACCTGTATAGGCTTAAACCACAGGATTCTCCTCTCTTCTGTTCTCCTCCTCTTCTTCTCTTCTTTCTCCTTTCTCTTCTCTTTTCAATCCCTGCTCGCATAAATTCCTCCAGCAATTTCTCATCTATATGTCCATGGATAAATGCAGATCTTAAACCCACATTTATACATATAAAGCGACTAATTATAGACTTGTATAGGTTTAAACCACATGATTGTCCTCTCTTGTGTCTTGTCTTCTCCTCTTCTTGTCCTCTCCTTATTCCCAACCGCTGCTCTTATTCCTCCCTCTTCCTCCTGCTCCATCCATCCATCAAATCCTTACCTATCACAAGCAGGTACTGGAGCCTATGTCGCGTCGTCAAGTCTATTTAAACGAGTCTGTTTGAATAAACCATGGCCATGGCTATTATGACCAGGCCAAAGAGTGGCAAGCCGGTCCCAGCCCACCTCAAAGGTAACCCCAGAGATGGGCGAATATGATTGATGCTAGCGTTTCTACCAAGACTATCTTCCAAACATCCCAAAGGACTCCTGCTTGTCGCCTTCTCCGCGCTGAAGTCTTTTTTGGTTGGTTTTAAGAAGGAAAGCGCGGGTCTTTGACCTCTGACATGACCTTTGGTCTGGTTGAAGGGTAGGGTAGCCATGGGAACCGGTCAACACATTGACACCTTGAGTACCTTCAGGTTCAGGTGTGAGCATGGTATATGTTTATATATGGGCCAGTCTCTCCAAATATGATAATCGGTTGCATTATGCAAATATTGAGATTATGCCCAAAGTTTCCTAAGTGCTGGGGCCTGTTGCATAAGCTAAGGAAATATTGTTTACACTTTTCTCTTTACTTCGGTGGGTAGGAATACAAATACATTGTGTGGATCACCTAGAATAAAATTATTTTCTGTCATGTACTGTCCCGAATGTACACTGATATATATTATATTGTAATTTTTGAGGGAGCAAGAAAGTATTTGAACTTCAGCTTCTCTTGGTATTTTCTTCTTTTTTTTCTTTCTTTTGCTAAATATTGTATATACGTCTTGATTGTCTAATTATTTAATATGACAACACGGGAGCACGTCCATGGTGGACACATCGTATTTTCTTGTATGCTTTTTTAAAATATTATATGTGAATTGTTTCAGGAAAATGAGTCATAAGTCGCAAAAAATAGATTTTGAGATACAATTATATTTGAAAAGATGGGATCAAGCCGATTCCAATGATAGTAAACAGTCTAATAATCTAATAAGTATTTCTAGATTTTAAGTTTGATATTTTCGTTTTTGAAAAAAAAAGGTTTCCAATATTTCTGGGGGTCAATAAACAGTAAGTAACTAAATGAACATTCCAATAAAGTGATCTTGTAAAATAAACACTTTGAAAAATACCATTTTTGCGACTTGTGACTTATTTCCCTAAAACACATCACAAATAAAATTTAAAAAAAGTATAAGCTATTCCTACCAGCTGGGGTTGACACGTAGACAAGAATCGTTTTCCTTCCTACAGGTGAAGGAATGACCCACAACGAAATCAAAATCCTTTCTTAGCTTATGCAACATACCCCATAAAATCTATACTATAAGTACATACGAGTATACATTCATATTATTACATATCCTAGTGTATTGTATCACTCTATATTAGGGCCAGATCGTCAGAATATGTACAATTGGCAGCTGTAAACATTTAGGAAATCATGGCTGAAAAATGATGAATACCGGGTATATCTGAGTATATTTGGTGTCGCGTTGATTTGTAGTATCTATTTTGCTATGTTAAACTGCATTTTGATGCTCATCTTCGTCTTAATTGTGGGTTATTTGAGAGAATTAGTGAAGGCGAATTGTACTTTTTCTGACGATCTGACCCATTATGTAGTCTATTGACACACATTATATAATTACAAATAAATAAAATGGGAGCTGACCAGACACAAGGAAATAAGGTTTAAAGTGAAGAACCAAATTCATCCCATGGAACACAACATCATATGTGATGTGTTTCAGGAAAATGAGTCATAAGTCGCAAAAAATGGATTTTGAGATACGATTATATTTGAAAGGATGAGATCAAGCCGATTCCAATGATAGTAAACAGTCTAACATAAGTATTTCTAGATTTTATGTTTGATATTTTCGTTTTTGAAAAATAAACTTTCCAATATTTCTGGGGGTCAATAAACAGTAAAGTAACTAAATATGCTCCATATGAGGACCTTTAAAATGAAAGGATATATTACATAGATTGTCCTGAAATTTGATACATCAATTAATATAGCTATAAGCGATAAACCCTCTAAAAATCAGAACATTCCAATAATGTGATCATGTGATAAAAACACTTTGAAAAATATCAATTTTGCGACTTATGACTCATTTGCCTGAAACACATCACATATCATCCTTTCATGCTATATCTGTAAACCTCAAATATTCACAAGATATAAATTGAATTTTGCTTATTTGTTTGAGCTTAATCATATTTGAATATCAATGAACTATTTCTGAGGAGTCATGCAAAGCCAGTGAAATGTAGCCTAATATATTTAATTTAATTTCCCATTCTCTACAGATATTTATCAAAAATCAAATTTTAGTGTCAATGCAAAACCAGCAGAAACGAACTATTTCTGAAATATAATTCCGATTTTGGTAATTTGTGTGCATTTGTCCATTCGTGTAAGGTACCTGATTCTGAATAATATTTCTATACTTAGATGGAATGCACTGAGTGACTGTTCTGGATTAGCGTATCAGACACACAAGGAGTAAAATTGTACATATCGCACTGCCAGTGTGTCTGATACGCTATTTCAGTACAACCCCGAGTTTGTATTCTATTTTTGTATGACAACTACCATGTTTTAATGGTGAAACTACCTTGTGGGATTGTTCCACCAACATCGTTTACAGGAAACTACAACATTGACAAACGCCTTTGCGCCTTTGCGTCTTTGCAAAAATCACATACAGATTTCCAAAACAAAACGCATTCTACAGTTCAGTTAGTTGGGGAATTAATAACAAGCCAAGTTGTGATATGAATCTATGTAATGCAATTATGCATAATACTCACGATCAAAGTCATATTATATATGGGTCAGATTGTCAGAAAATGTACAAGTCAACTTCACCAATCTTCTCAAATAATCAAAATTTCAGACGAAAATAAAGTCCAAAATACAGTTCAACCGACCCCAACAGATTGCCAGAATCAATACAATGCCAAATATACTCGAATTTACCTAGTATTGACCAAATTGTAGCCTAATTTAGCAGAATTTATTAAATATGTACAACTGCCAATTGTACATTTTCTGAAAATCTGACCCATATACATACGCCCTATCTTAATATATGAAGCACTGGTGAGAGTAAAGAGCATAACGTGGCGGCTATAATAGTATGAGCGGGTACGGACCACTGCCTACTTTACTCCCAGGTTAATTATCTAAGCCTCTTTAGTAGGATGTTGGTCACTTGCTGTATTCCTTTACTCTAAATCCTCCTCTTTTTCCAGCTTAGCATTATACCAAGGTGCTTACAATAGGCCCTTTAGTGCTATTTATAACACCTTGCTAAGTATAATCGTATATTAGATATATATAGCTTCCGTATGTGGGTCAGATTTTCAGAAAATGTACAATTTGCAGCTGTACACATTTAGTAAATTCTGCTCAATTAGGCTGCAATTTGGTCAATAAAAGGTAAATTCGAGTATGTTTGGCATTGCATTGACTCTAGCAATCTATTTGGTAAGGTTTAACTGTATTTTGAACTTTATTTTTGTCTGAAATTTGGGTTATTTGAGAGGATTGGTGAAGGTGGATTGTACATTTTCTGAAAATCTGACCCATGTATTATAGAAAGTGTATAATGTATGTATACATGCTCGCAAGATATATTCAAATTCAAATTCAAAATATTCTGAGTGAGCGAGTGAGTGAGTGAGATTGGTTGCTTTACGCCCTTATCAATACATTTAATATGGTTATATCAAGGGCGGGAGAGCTGAGAGGGAGGCAGTTTATGATCATACCCAGGAAATAGAGATAGAGAAGAAGGGAGAGGGAGACAGAGAAAAAGAGACAGAAAGGCACTTTATGGTCATACCCAGGAAATAGAGATAGAGAAGAAGGGAGAGAGAGACAGAGAAAAAGAGACAGAAAGGCACTTTATGGTCATACCCAGGACCAGCAAAATACTCTGTATTTATATATAGCTTCCGTATGCATTATATAAAGTGTATAATGTAGAAATGCTTGCAAGATATATTCAAATTCAAATTCAAAATATTCGTTATTTGTACCTACATGGGATATACCAAGTGGAGTCATGCATCAAAAAGGATTCTCTGGTCCTCCGGTATGGTCCTTGACTATGGAGAAACAAATGTAATTGTAATTAAAGTTTGTATTGAACTCTATTACACTATGAAATGAACATACGATTAAAAGAGAATGAATACCTATTGAGATTGACTCTTGCACTGATTGTGTTATGAACTACCTGTTGCAAATACCATTGTATTGTATTGTTGAATGTAGTATAATTGACTGCTGTTAAACACCCTCTTCATTAATAATTAGGTTGTAGACATGTTTGTTTGTTTAGTTATATGAACATAACAAGTTTTTGTGTATGGTAGTAAAGGTGAGATACATGTTACTTAATAATATTTGGCAACGCATGAAAGATATATCGCGTATGTGGTTATGTTTTTTTTGTAAATATATTAAATGATGTGGCTAATAAAAACATTTAACAAAAAGACCAAAAAGATATGGATTACTGACCTATTTGCTATTCGGGGATACACCCAATTCAATTCAATTCAACTTCAATTCAAACACTTTTTATTTATACAAATGGTGAGTACAAAAAGGACGCCCACATTTAAAAACCTAGATTCCAAGCCTTCCAATATTTTAGTTGACAATTATATAATATTATACGGTTAAATTATCTTAATAACTAACTAACAGTGAGTTGGACTAACTAAATTCATGATCTTATGATATTTGTTTTGGAAATTGTAGGAGTAAATTCTAATGTCATGAGTGTGTTTGAATTGTGTTGACTTCTACTTGGGTGAGAGAAATTGAAATAATAGGAGTAAGAAGTTGTATATATAGTTGTATATGTTTATGCTCATATGGAAATAATAATTTATATTATGTTGATTACACGAGAAAAGTAACTGTCAATACAGTCCAGATCCAGAGTTGAGACAGTCCCCCAAGCTGAAGGAAAGCCTCTCGCTCCGAACCGCAAAATGCCATTATAATCCCATTAGGACGCCTACTCCAGGTCCAGAAAAGCCAATCACTGACACACCAATCTGAATGTGAGAGGCTGTGAGTCTAGACTGGGTATTGAATATTCTGATCGAAAATTGAAAGAATGTGGATTGTGCATGGAAATTATGGATCATTCTTAGACAGTTCTCAATCATTTCTAATTCCCACACTTAACTTCTTTACAACAGCCCCAGGACTTATAGCGAGAACTATAGACGAATGAGCCCAGTATAAATATGTAGTGCTTGCGATGAAAGACCAATAGGGTAATCTAGCTGTTCATTTATTGATATTTATCCTAAGGATTCTGCAATGAATGGAATGTACTTTCTCGAATGGCCGTTGAATAACAAAGGGGTTTAGCAATGGAAAGTGTTGAAAATGACTCTTTGTTCGCCATAAGCTAAAGGCAAGGGTCATGAATGTAGTACTTGTGCGTTGTGCTTATAGGTAATAGCAATCGGTTATAAACTGATATGGTTTACAATTGGTTACGTAACAGACAACTATATTTCTTTAGTGACTGACCCAGTGGGAGTGTAGGCTATTCCTAGCTTCTGAGATCTCACAAAATAGTTATTTCTATATACATGTTCTTAATTTGATGCATGCAAAGAAATTAACGGTTATATACTTACCGGTCTGTATTTGTTAAATTACCAAATATGTGTTGTGTTACAGGAAAAAGGTACAAAAATTGGATTTCGAGATATCATCTTAATTTAAAAAAATGAGATCTAGGGTATTCCAATGAAGGTAAATATTAGGACACCTAATACGTATTTCAATATTTTAGGTTTGATATTTTTATATTTGAAAGAAAATGTTTGCATTATGTATGGGTGGTCATTTCCTAGAAACATTCCAAAAAGAGATCTTGTGAATTAAACACTGTGAAAAAATATCAATTTTGTAACTTCCAAGTTACAAAATTGATATTTTTCAATTGTGACTCATTCTCCTGGAACACATCAAAAAGAAATCTACTCGGTCAGATACCAACCTCCGACCTGCTCCATTAGAAACTACTCCTCCTGTCTCTCTATATGGGTCAGATTTTCAGAAAATGTACAATTGGCCTTCACCAATCCTCTCAAATAACCCAAATTTAAGACGAAAATAAAGTTCAAAATACAGTTCAACCTAACCAAACAGATTGCTAGAATCAATGCAATGCCGAATATACTCGAATTTACCTAGTATTGACCAAATTGCAGCCTAATCTAGCAGAATTTACTAAATGTGCACCGCTGCCAATTGTACATTTTCTGAAAATCTGACCCAAATGTGCATACTCGTGTACTTTACAACTGCATTCTGCTGAGTCGACCCAGATTTCATTTCTAAAAACTTTTAAGATTTGTTTTGTTGTAACAGCTGAGAATGCAACTGTAGAGGACCAACCACATGTAAAAGCGTTACATTGGATCCTACTGTATGGTTAGAGGCATTGGATCCTACTGGTAGCCACACTGTATGGTTAGAGGCATTGGGTCCTACTGGTAGCCACACTGTATGGTTAGAGGCATTGGGTCCTACTGGTAGCCACACTGTATGGTTAGAGGCATTGGGTCCTACTGGTAGCCACACTGTATGGTGAGAGGCAAAAGCTAGTTCACGATATTAATGTTATTTTTGAGGTGTTTAAGAAAGAGTTGGAATAAAAGGCGAGAGCAGTAATACATGCATGCGCTTAAATCCGGCATGTCCTGGTTGGAGAACTGAGTGGAAAACCTTACTCCCGGTAATAATATATCCGAGTGTATTCTGTTTTGCATTCATTCAATAAATCTGGTTATGTTGAACTGTATTTTGAACGCCAGAAGCATTATATTAACTGGATTGTAACGGCAGCAAAGGTTTACATATGGGTCAGATTTTCAGAAAATGTACAATTCAACTTCGCCAATCTTCACAAATAACCCAAATTTCAGACGAAAATAAAGTTCAAAATACAGTTCAACATACCCAAACAGATTGCTAGAATAAATGCAATGCCGAATATACTTGAATTTACCTAGTATTGACCAAACTGCAGCCTAATTTAGCAGAACCTACTAAATGTGTACAGCTGCCAATTGTACATTTTCTGAAAATCTGACCCATATATAGACAAGGGATATTTCATAATAACAAAATTATTTTCCGTGCTTTTGCCAATGAAATGAAAATGAATATAGAATATTAGAGTACAACAATGTTGTCCAAGGGTATATATGGTAAGAACAACGAATTGATGGTGGACAATGCTGAAAGAAATGGACAGTAAAGACCAGTAATATTAAATATTGTTCATTATCACGGCAACATCTCACAATTATTTCAGTCGACAAACATTGTATTCGACGATGGAAGAATGAAAGAAAATTGAAAACACTAAAAGAAAACAATATATAAGGGCCAGGACTAACTCGCTATTAGAATTGTAAGAGCCTCGATGGCGATGTTAAATAAAAACTTTAAAAAAAATAAAAAATTTACGTCCGGTTCATTCAGCGTGAGACAATATAGTATCTTTGGCAAAGTTTGGTTTTCAAAATAAAACAACTTTTCACATCCCACCAGTCTTTAGTTCTCTCAGACAAAAGACGAAGAAATATTGATATTACATAATGTTGAACATTTTAAAAATAAATAAAGATCTCAAGGTCTCTCTTGGTGTAAGTAGTGTGGCGGAGGACATGAGAGATATCAATACGAGATGATATTCATCTACCAAAACCACCAAGATCTTTAATTACGGAAACGTAGTATTTTTAATTGTCTGTAACAAAGGAAGGTAAAAAGCCGAAGTGACATAAATTTGATCGCTCTCACTTCAAGACTTTTGATTTTCAACTCCAGTGTCACTTCAAATTAAACACAGCGGGTGTTTAATTCTACAACAATTCACAGGCAGACGAGCGGCAAGGCTGATTAAACTTCATTCTGCTTCCTACAAATGACTGAATCCTCGTGAAAGAGCTAAAACAGCATTATGTTGAAACAGCCACATTCCACATTCCTAAAATCTATAAATTCTTAATATTTTGTGAATTAAAGGAAGATAATGGGATCCATCTATATTTGGGCCAGATTTTCAGAAAATGTTTCTAATCCAACTTCAACAATCTTCTCAAATAACCAAAATTTCAGACGAAAGTAAAGTTCATAATACAGTTCAACCTAACCAAACAGATTGCTAGAATCAATGCCATGCCGAATGTACTCGAATTAACCTAGTATTGGCCAATTTGTAAGATTTCTCTCACCTTGGGAACTAATACAACACACTAATCATCGGTCACTAAAGATGTTTTTATGTTTGTCCAGTTCTTTCCTACCCATCTGAAAGGGCTTCATAATACTTCTATTTCGGTGGCCCGCTGAAATCATTTGCTGCAGTAGTTTCATTTATGACTGCTCATCGGCGGCCATTTTCTTTTTCTGCTGATTCGACCAGAAATGATTTGCCAGAAAATGTACAATTCGCCCTCACTAATTCATCTAACCCAAATTCAAGACAAAAATGTGGTTCAAAATTCAGTTTAACATAACCAAACAGATGGTTTGAATCAAGGTAATACTAAATATAGTCAGATGTACCTAAGGGTCAGATCGTCAGAAAATGTACTATTGGTAGATCTACACACTTAGGAAATTCTGCTAAATTAGGCTGAAAAAATGTGGGTTATTTGAGAGAATTAGTGAAGGCCAATTGTACATTTTCTGACGATCTGACAATGCAGACATGTATTAATAACTTTAGTCCTTCTAGGTCGACAAATGAGTACATTCCCTGCTTCATGACGAAACCTTACGTAACCCTCATCACGACCAACTTCGTTACTTACTGAATGAGTTACGTGGGACAGATCGTCAGAAAATGTACAATTGGCAGTTCTACACATTTAGTACATTCTGCTAAATTAGGCTGAAAAATGATGAATACCGGGTATATCTGAGTATATTTGGTGTTGCGTTGTTTTGTAGTGTCTATACTGCTTTTATTTGTTAAACTGCATTTAATTTGATGCTCATTTTTGTCTTAAATGCGGGTTATTGGAGAGAATTAGTGAAGGCGAATTGTACTTTTGCTGAAGATCTGACCCCTATATATAGGAACACCCTACATATTCAACCTGGATATTATATAACAGCTGTTAGTAGTACACAAGCCTCTCCTGATCTCTGTTCTTGTCCAAGTTACCTTAGATTCTGGGGTCAAACTATACCCTTATGGTAGCAATTATTTGAGCAATTGCAATTGCGCTTCCTTATATGTGAATGGGTGTTTCCATGCCTTGCCATTAAACTACAATATGGGTCAGATCGACAGAAAATGTACAATTGGCAGTTCTACACATTTAGGAGATTCTGCTAGATTAGGCTGAAAATGAAGAATACCGGGAATATCTGAGTATATTTGGTGTCGCGTTGATGTTAAACTGCATTTTGATGCTCATATTGGTCCTAAATATGGGTTATTTGAGACAATTTCTGAAGATCTGACCCATGTACAGAAATCTGTATAAAGTTACACAAAATGATCTCACTGATAGTTATGCACAACTAAAAATACCACATTCTTTACCAAAACATATTTCATCTGATTTAATCGCTAATTATCATATTAATCTAAAGTCTCAAATATTTTTCTTATCCTAATAATCAATACTTTCACATTCGTCTAAACAATCTGATCTGCTGTCCTGTCCTGTCCCTGGTATACAAACAAACCTCTACACCCTTCCACAGCTATCAAAGGATATTCACACGACGCAAACTTCACGGAAAAAAAGAATTAATTTTTGTCCTCCAAGTCCAAGGTGCTCACCAACTACCAATGAAGTGGAAGTGTCAGGGCCAATTCAGCCCTTGTCGTCAGAAGCCTGGTTTTTCATCGATTAGTTGCTTCGCATAAGCAAAAAAGTGCCGATTGTTAGAGACAATTTCGATTAAGACAGCGACTCGGGCCCACAGATCGCTGTTGGTTGTGGAGTTGCCGTGGGTTGGGGAATGCAGATGGGAATTAAGAGGCACGTTGGCATATTGTCCGCGCTGCTCTTAAAAGCTATGGGAGCCTAGTTCCGAGACTTGGTATTTCTACCATTCTAGTTAGAAGGGCAAAAATAGAAATCCTATTTTGCCAAAGACTTTCATTGATTACAACGTTTTCTTGCTCAACGAGGAGCCAAAGACTTGATTTCGCGCAAGAAACAGAGGAGGAAAAGGGAAATGGAAGGGCATTTCTCTGATTTAGATCGTAATCAAGACACAGAGAATGCTTCTGTCATGACAACTTTTTCTATCGCTGATGAAATTGGAAACATCCATATGACTTGATTCAATTTCATGGTTGGTGGCCGAGGGTAGTCATTACATGTGTTGTGCTGTAAAGTCAATCAGGCATAACATCTTTACCAATTCATGGCGGCCTGTAAAGCAGGTCATGCATTGAAACACACTGAGTAGCTATAAAATATGTAATGTTGGACATTAACACCGGCACAAACAATGCACACACGATTATTGGTATAAAATGTCTTGTAAGAAAAATTGGTGTTTTTATTTTATTCTGCTTCCATCAGCAGCCTCTACACAGCCTCCCCTCCACTCAAATAACTATCACCAGCACTTTTTCGTTTGATAAGTATTTTCATTGTTTTATTGATCATAGACAGGGGGAATAGGAAAAGAAGACCCATGGCTTCTTCTAGTTCTAAAATATTAGCTGAAAGATCCAGGATAAAGTATCTATAAATTTATTTTATTTTTATTACATTTCAGGCCAAACATTTACTGTGTTACAAAAGACGCATGTCGACACAGTTAATGTATTATCGCTCTCCCTCAAAATATTCTAGATGACATAAATAATTAGGAAATTTCTACTCAATTGTTAACCTCTCTCTTATGTTATATTAGTTCTAACTTCCATCTTATGAATTACACACTAGAACGACTGGATCGAGAACAGGCAAATGGAGGCGGCCTATGCGCCTATATTAATAATATATTAGAATATACAACCCTAACTGACCTAAATACCTTAAGCAAAGACATTGAAGCACAATGTTTCTACATTAGTTACCCACTATCTAAAAGTCTTATACTTTGCAACATTTACCGTCCACCATCAGGACATGTTGGTACCTTCTGTGATAGTCTAATCTCCATTATAGATCTAGCAAGAGACAAATATCAGAACGCTGAGATTATCATTATGGGAGATCTGAATATTGACATGTTACCAGACTCAAATCATCCTAAAAGCCATAGAGACGACCTAAGTAAATTAATATCTAACAAACACCTCCAGTCGCTGATTACATTGCCAACGAGACTTGGGCTAAATGGTAACGCAACAGCACTGGACCATATTCTGACAGATGTCAAACATATAGGCGAGGGAGGTATAGTAGAATTCAATCTTAGCGACCACTGTATAATATTTATAACTAAGAAGAAAGATAGAGAAAGCCACAACAGATGTAATTTCCAAGCTAGGTCATATACCAAGCTAAACGCTGTAACTATCAACAATGAGGTTAGCTTAATTGAAAACTGGAATGAATATTACAACTGTACTGAACCGAACGCTGCATGGAAACTTCTCTATTCTAATTATTTGAACATAACAAACAAAGTGTGTCCCAAAAAACGATATAAAGCTAAAAAAGAAAAACCACCATGGTATTCGAAGGAACTGCTAAATCTTGCCCACAACCGAGACTACTATTTCCGAAAATATAAAAAGACAAAAAGGGAAATATTCAGACTAAGAGCAGTTTACTTTAGGAATCGTGCCAACTCAGAAACGAGACGAGCACGGAGTGATTATTTTAGAGACCAACTCCATGAGCATAGGTACGACTATAAAAAGTTTTGGCAAATTTTAAATGATTATTTACCCCTAAGGGATAAACACAAAACAATTAATAAGATCATAAACCCTGCAACGGGACAAATGGCCTATGCCGAAAACGTACCTAGTATTATAAACAAATTCTTTGCCAATATTGGCATTGAGACGGCAAATAAATTACCGGCAAGCAATACCCCATTGAACTTGGGGCCTAGAGCCCCAAACGGTGAACAACTGGAAACAACCCCTTATGAACCAATTAACCTAGTTTCACTTGAGGTGATTATTAATAATCTACAAACAAACAAATCCTCAGGATGCGAAGAAATCCCAATGCATATCTATAAACTTCTGTTCACAGCTACTAAACATCAGCTCATTTTTATATTAAATCTCTCGATTAATAGCGGCATAATGCCGGCTAGGTGGAAAAAGGCCACAGTTATTCCGATACCTAAGAAAGGAAATGCTACTCAAGTAACTAATTTAAGGCCTATTTCGCTCACCCATGTATTAAGTAAAATGCTTGAAAAACACGTTAATAACCAAATCCAGGAATTTACTGAAAACAACAATGTAATATCTCCTCTCCAAGGTGGCTTTAGAAAAAATGCTTCCACAATAGAAACGGTTTACCTACTACTCTACAGATTAGTCAATAATAGAAATATTAAAAATTATAGTAATCTAGTCTTTTTTGACTATCAGAAAGCTTTCGATACCATTGACCACCGCTTACTTACAAATAAACTTGAACATTATTCTCTCCCCATATGGTTTAGAACATGGATAATTAATTATCTGACTGGGCGGTACCAAAGGGTACGCGCAAATGATACATATTCGACCTACTTACCGGTAAAATGTGGCGTGCCACAAGGCTCTATCCTGGGCCCCTTATTATTTAACCTGTTTATCAACGACATATGTCTATTACCCATTAGAGGAGAGATTCTTTTGTTTGCAGACGATATTGTACTCATTAACAGCTCACCCACGCAGGATACGGTAATTTCACGTAGCCAATATGATACTGACCTAGTGGCTGAATGGAGCCTGACCAACAGGCTATCATTGAGCATACCCAAGACCAAAGCCATGCTAATACCAACCAGTCAAATGGCTTTGCAACATATCCCTGCCCGGAGTATACACATAAATGGAATCAATCTAGGATGGGTCGACTCATTCGTATACCTTGGCCTGACCATCGACAGGCATTTAAAATTTGATCTCATGGCTAAAAGTGTACTGAGCAAGGCAAATGCCAGGCTCACCAATTTATATATTAATCGCCATGCACTGAATGTTAGAACCAGACTACTTCTCGTAAAATCAATGATCTTAACTTATTTAGATTACTGTAATGTTTGTTTTCTGTCATGTAGTAAGAATCTAATTAATCAGCTACAAGTGTTCCAAAACAAGGCACTTCGTTTCGCTTTAAAAAAACCTAGAAGGTACAATATCGACCTATTACATAGTGAGTCCGGCTCCATGTCTATTACCCAAAGAATATTCTTTAATAATATCAAATTTTATCAAAAGCAATTACACTCTCCCAGAATAATCTGGATAGAGAATCGAAGACAAGAGCCTAACTACAATCTACGAGAACAACGAAATTTAAATTTCCAAGTTAATAGACCTAATTGTAATATCTACCAGAAATCTATAGCATATGCTGGTATATTAATGTGGAATAATCTCGATGACGCCCTGAAGAGAATTGACGACAAGCTAATCTTCAAACAAAGAGTAAAGAACGGTATCCTGTCCAACAACATACAACTACCTGAAGAACTTCGACCATAACAACGTACCCCGAAGAAATAACCTATCCGACGCAATCCATCCCAAGATATTTATTACTCCTTCACTCTAAAAACTTAGCTAAATGATAATATTATGACCAATCACCTCATTATTCCATCCCATTTCATTATTTTTCATACACCTACGAATAGAATAGAATATAATGTAAGGTAACTTCCACACTCAATAAAAAAATGTTATGTATGAAATAGCGAAAATTCAGGACGCGGCGGAATACCGGGAATAGCCCGAGCCGTGTTAAACTGCTATGGCACATGCCACAACTAACTACCTGAATAAAATTTGTCCAAAAAAAAAAAAAAAAAAATTACATTTCTAATACTACTTGGATTCTATCAACTCTACTACTTCAAATTTCGTTCCTTTAACTACAACTCACATAGTAAGTTGGTATCTCCATCAATTATATATACAGATTTGCATAAGTCCATACATATTCATTTCGACCCCCACTCGGTAATATATTATTATTACTAATTTATCACCTAGTCCTTAAAGGAACTGCTTAACATAGGTCCCATCTAAAAACAATTTCAGGACCATAAAATAACAGAGTAATACTTTCGGGTCTATCCCAACATTTTTATCAAGATCTATATTTTGTTATGCAAAATTCTTTTAAACATTTATCAAAAACTTTAATATCTTCGATAGCTCGCAGCTCTTCCGGCAAATTATTCCAGGTCTTTAGTTCTTGGTAAAAACAACTTCTCCTTAACCTTTCGCTCCTTGGAACAAATGTTTAAGTTCAATCCCTCATTGTTCCTTAGAACTACATTATGATATTGTGCTCTTTCACACACATTTCTTATGGAAAACAAATTCTTAAACATTGCAATCTCACATCGCCATTTAAACGGGAGAATTTAACCTAATCTTGGCAGTTCTTTTTTACCCTTGCCTGTTCCAAAAGATAGTCTTAAAGAGAGAGAACATAATTTCTGAAGTTTGTTCAGTACAACTCTGTTTGCATTCATAAATATGGGGCTTGCATATTCCATTAGGGGAAGAACATATGGGTCAGATTTTCAGAAAATGTACAATTGGCAGCTGTACACATTTAGTAAATTCTGACAAATTAGGCTGCAATCTGGTCAGTACTTCGTAAATTCGAGTATATTCGGCATTGCATTGATTCTAGCATTCTGTTTGGTTAGGTTGAACTGTATTTTGAACTTTTGAACTATTTTCGTCTAAAATTTGGGTTATTTGCGAAAATTGGCGAAGTTGAACTGTACCTTTTCTGAAAATCTGACCCATATGCTTTACATAATAACCAAGCAATATCACCTGTGTAAATAAATTAATTAGTCACTTTCCTTGGAAGCAAGCAACCAACTGATAAAACTACTTAATATCATATCACTATAATTGCATCAACTTCTTTTAGTTTTCACCTTCATATTACGCTAACAATTCTAAATTTCTAATAACCTGGCACATAACAGTCCGGGCCCAAACCCTCAGATCAAATAAGAATGGTATGTCAGTGATTGGATGCCTACTTCGCTAATAGGTTTCCTGGCCTCTGACTGTGGGTTCTAATGGGAATATAATGACATTCTAATTGTGGTCTTAATGGAATTATAAGGACACTTTGCGGTTTGAGGCGAGATACTGTCCCTCCGTTTGAGGGGACTCTCTCATCTTTAGACCTAGACTGATATATGCTTCTGAAATTATTGATATTAGGTTTGATATTGGGAGCAATATTTTGATGTCTATTTCAATACCCACTAAATTAGCGATATCATATGGCAGCATTATGATCCTTCCCAATCGCGGATCCGCAATAGATCGTTCCCACATATCAATATCAAAAGAAGTAACATACTAAAAGCAATAATATATTATTAATGTGAGATAAACAAGCTAAGTTCAACTTTTATGGATGTCGTAAAAGGCAGATTTTATAGTTCTCTGGGATGGTATTGACAGATTTCTGGCCTTGATGTCCGGGAGGGCCCCATAATCCAGTCTTCTGGGGCCTGATACATGAGGGCCCCTTAGCTACTTGTCCTTGATATGGGTCAGATCTTCAAAAAATGTACAATTCACCTTCACTAATTATCTCAAATAATCCACATTTAAGACAAAGATGAGCATCAAAATGCAGTTTAACAAAGCAGTATAGACACTGCTCTATTGAGCTTCTACTCTTTTGTTTTTCTGGCTTATATATACATTAGTTTTCATTGTACCATTTGTCATCTTTGTCCAAATTTACTTTCATATAAGTTATGTAACAGAACTTAATAGGTATAATTGAGAACAAATAGACCATGTATCGAAATATTTTCCTTAATGAGAATGTTTACCACCAAACTGCCAGCCCTCCTGTATGCCCCTCCCCTCGATCTCCACCCCCCTTCCTAGCTCCTCTATATAGCCCCTCCCCTCACCCCCACCTATTCCCCACCCCACACTTCCTAGCTCCTCTATATAGCCCCTCCCCCTGAACCTCCACCTATTTCCCAACCCCACCCCTTTCCTAGCATCTCTATATAGCCCCTCCCCTCCCCCCACCTATTCCCCACCCCCCACCCCCTTCCTAGCTCCTCTATATAGCCCCTCCCCTCCACCTCCACCCATTCCCCACCTCCCACCCTTCCTAGCTCCTCTATATAGCCCCTCCCCTCACCCCAACCTTTTCCCCAACCCCACCCCCTTCCTAGCTCCTCTATATAGCCCCTCCCCTCCACCTCCACCCATTCCCCACCTCCCACCCCCTTCCTAGCTCCTCTATATAGCCCCTCCCCTCCACCTCCACCTATTCACCACCCCCTTCCTAGCTCCTCTATATAGCCCCTCCCCTCCACCTATTCCCCACCCCCACCCCCTTCCTAGCTCCTCTATATAGCCCCTCCCCTCCACCCCCACCTATTCCCCACCCCCACCCCCTCCCTAGCTCCTCTATATAGCCCCTCCTCTCACCCCCACCTATTCCCCACCCCCCCCTCACACCCCTCTCCCCCCTTCCCAGCTCCTCCACCAGATCAATGTCTCTAGGCCATCACACCAACCATGGAATCATTAATAAAAAAGTCTCGCCTCACTAGGCGCCATTGTCTCACCCAGTATTAACGAGGACAAGGGTTCAGTGTTATTAATATCCACCTTTTATCAAAGTGCTCAGGAGCAGCTCGGAGTAATTAGGCCTGATCAGCCCAGGTCCCTAACTCCGATCAACCAGCCTCTGCACGAGCAGCAAAAACATTTAGGTCAGAACTTTCTTCTTTGGAGGGATTAATTCTGAAAATGATAACGGTTCCGCGATATGCATGTCATCTGAATGGAAATTAAAGCAGAAATAATGATGATGTTAATGGTATTAATACCATTAATAGCAATAATGTTCCCATTATAGATTGTTTGTTTGAAGGCAATGAGATGGATCCCCTATGATACACACAGCATGTTTGCAAATAGGCGCACACTTCAAATCAAATTATTTCTGTAAATCATTATGTCTAAAAAATTAAGAAGCAAATAGAAAACTTCTTATTAATGCTTAATGATGGTATGCGATGAAGTCAATGTACAAAACGATTTAAAATCATTTCCCATGAATTGTAGGTTTAAAAGGAAATTATTATTATTATTGAAACTTTATTTTCTCCCAAACTTTTGTACATATGGCCTACACGGAAGACAATGGATCACACATCCCTGCCTGGACAGTTCTTCCGACAGAATGATACACATGCACCTAAATATTATGTTCAATAGTATAAGCTATGCAGAAGATCTCTATATATAGGTCAGGTTTTCAGAAAATGTACAATTGGCAGCTGTACACATTTAGTAGATTATGCTAAATTATGCTGCAATTTGGTCAATACTAGGTAAATTCGAGTATTGCATTGATTCTAGCAATCTGTTTGGTTAGGTTGAACTGTATTTTGAACTTTATTTCCGTCTGAAATTAGGGTTATTTGAGATGATTGGCGAAGTTGAATTGTACATTTTCTGAAAATCTGACCCATATATCCATAAACCAGCAGTATGTATTCATTTAAGCCACAATTTACAACCAGGAGTACATAGTGTTATTCCCCATGGTATAACCCATCAGGAAGATGCTCACAATCCTAATGTAAATCTAACAACGTGTTTATAACTGCCTCATCCTATCCACGTCTAATACAACAAGGAGAAGTGCCGAGGAACATATAAACACAGACCTTTGCATCAGCTATTGCACGAATATCTGACCACATGGGAGAAGTGGGATTGTCCAAGGCACAATATGCAATCGCACAATCAATTTGAGAACTATTATTGATATATTGATTTAACGTTTATTATTTGATACTATATAGACTACTCAGATACAACTGAGAGCATAGCTACTATGCTTTGTTTACAGCTTCGATGATTACTTTCAATGCTGTTTACTTTGTATATTTCGTGCCACGTTAAACAATATATTCCATAATATTTTATCATTTTTAATTTTCACAATCATTTTAGTTTATCTATAACTATCTGTTTATTTAAATTGATTAAATAATATTCACCAATAAGTGCTTTAACGTGATTTAAACTACACGCGGTACTCCCAAGTCAATTCCAATGCATTATAACATATAATATATCTAATAACATATCTGAAAGTGTCTGATATTATTCTACCCCACTACGAATGGTCCAACAAGGAGACACTTATACAAACCCAATTTCTTATATTAGTTTCACTCAGACGTATATGAGAATATAAGAAGTGAGTGTAGGCATAAACTACAGTAAACACTGGCACCAGTCTCTATACCATACGCCCTTGTTATATAACCGGGCTATGCCTGACCATACTTATTACAGGGTTAGGGTTGGGTAGAGAGTCATTCTGTCTCCATGCCCTCATGCCAATCACAAGGCCAGGGACAATAAGGGGAGGGGCGGAACATGCCCCTTCCCCTGCATGGGGTATCATCACTGAACAATGGACAGGGAGGGGGGCATTGTAGGGCTGCCATCAGGTCGTGACCGATAACGCTACATATTGTGTTATCTCTGATATGGCTCCAGGGTTTCAGATAATCCCAGAGTAAATCTGGATCTTACGTTAAACCCTGTGTATCAAGAAAACTACTGGATGCATGAGGGATGATTAGGAGGAGGAGGAGGAGGAGGCGTAGGAGGAGGATCAATGTGGATATTTGATTATCTCAATTGTGGCAGATGTCAAATGCCAAATTCAAAGGTCAAGCAAATCGAATGGTTTAATGGATAAAGACATGGATAAAGACGAGTCAGTCCAGTGGACATAACGCCAGACTGACCACCGTGTCGTGGGTTATTATTATTAGTTGTTGTTCAAGTGTTTACAGAACGCCTAAACGCCTCCTCTCTCTTTGTCGCCTTTCTCTCGCTCCTCTCTCTCTTCTCGTTCTCCTTTCTCTCCTCCTCTCTCTCTTCTCTCTCCTCTCTCCTGTCTCTCCTCCTCCTTCTCTCTCTTCTCTCTCTCTCTCTCTTTCTCTCTCCTCTGTCACCTCTCTCTCTCTCTTTCTCTCTCTCCTCTCTCTCCTCTCTCTCTCCTCTCTCTCTCTCCTCTCTCTCTCTCTGTCTCTCTTCATCTCTCTCCCCCTCTTTCTCTCTTCTCTCTCTCCCCTCTCTCTTCTCTCTCTTCTCTCTCTTCTCTCTCTCTTCTCTCTCTTCTCTCTCTTCTCTCCTCTCTCTCTCCTGTCCCCCTCCTCTCTCTTTCGCTCTCATCTCTCTTCTTTCTCTCTCCTCTATCTCTCCTCTCTCTTGTCTCCGTCCTCTCTCTCTCTCTCTCTCTCTCCTCTCTATGTCCCCTCTCTGTCCCCACTTATTCTCTCCTCCCATTCTTTCCTCTCGCCCCCTCTTTCTCATTTCCTCTTTCTGATCCAATACTTAATCATCTTTAAAGAAAAAAGGAGATAAAGATACGTGTAAATCTGTTCAGTATGATTCAACAGTTCATCAAACGTAATTTGAAATTAAAAAATGTACAAATAAGGATGAAGGTATTAGGATAATGCTTGTTTTGCTATTATAGTACACGAATCTCACCCTATCAGACTTTCCCTGTCCCGAGATATATTTAGCACTAAACACCGGCAGATCAATGACATCATTCATGACATTTAATGACGTCCTTTGTCTTTGGGGCGTCAAGGCAAACCGAGAGTGGAACATATGGGTCAGATTTTCAGAAAATGTACAATTGGCAGCTGTACACATTCAGTAAATTATGCTGAAATAGGCTGCAATTTGGCCAATACTAGGTAAATTCGAGTATATTCGGCATTGCATTGACACTAGCAATCTGTTTGGTTAGGTTGAACTGTATTTTGAACTTTATTTTTGTCTGAAATTTGGATTATTTGAGAGGATTGGTGAAGTTGAATTGTACATTTTCTGAAATTCTGACCCATATATAGAAGCTGAGGAGGTGAGGTGGTAAGGGGGTGCTTGGGGGTTTCCTTTTCCGGCGCAGGGGCTGGCTCTATCAAAGCGAGGTCTGTTTCCGGTGCGGACAGCCACTAGCGACACTGTCTGAAAGTACCAAAAGTACAAAGTCTCAGCCGCTGGGTACTTGTGCCGCTCATATATCTTCCTTATTAATTCCATGCATGACTGATCTGGTATCTAACATAAAAACATGGTGACGGACAGAAAAGAAGGAGTGGAGGGGAGGGGAGAGGCACTAGCGATAAACAGCAACAGCAGTGCTCAGACCCCTCACCAGGATCGCTGCCGCATAATGGATGATGACGTCCAGACGTTATGTGATGACGTAGCAGTACTTCCGCTGCGCAGGCGCACTCGAAGACAGAGACCTCTGCCCCTGATATCCGGCCTTTGGTGTTCTATGTGGCGCGCGACTGAAGCGCCCATAAGTGAAATTGTCCAGTCAGTGTGAAGGATTCTTCGCCTGATTGAGTAATAAGATGCTAGAGGCTCCTCCCACTTTTACACGCATGCGTATAGCCATGAACAAGAAGCACTAATTGGTAACAAACTTGCGGACACTTCTTCTCTACCCTGAGGCTCCTGGATCATAGATTTATACCCTACATTCTGCCCTGTACACGGCAAATGCTCGACTAAATATAATATGTATAAGTTATAGTTTTACTAAGCTGATAATATAGTTTTACGATCTTACATTTATATCAGATTTGTATATCATATTTATATCATAGATATGTCTAGAAACTTTTGAAAGTAATAAGAGTGTAAACACTAAAGTCTGAGGAAACTATATAAGCAGGATACATCTGGAGAGGCTTTGCCCAGCAGAAGAGAGTAAACAAAAGGGAGTTTATACATGTTTGTTTAAGCAGTTTGTAGTTTATAATAGTCTTAACACGCAATGATGATATGGAACTCAGCCACTCATCAAGACAGATAACTTAAAAAACATAATAATAAAGTATTGATAATCTAAATGCTCAGGGATAATCAAATACACCCCCCCCCCCCCATCCGATATAAATGCAATTATTGATGAACCGTATCTAATAATCTAATTAAAATGATTCGAGCTAAAAATCTCACATTTTTTAATCAGCAACTTGTAGAGAAATGATAGATAATTTATTAAATAGCCTGGAATGTCTTCACCTTTTCTAAAACCGTTTCTATTCCAGTCAACTCGTGATTTATATTCATATTTATTTATATTATAAATATTCATTATTCATTATAAATATTCATTATAGCAAGAAGACAGTGCTGGCTCAATAAGTGAATGCTGACCTTTCTTACTGGCTCAAAATACATCATTGGCTTAGAGTTATATTCATCATACAGTTTTAGACAAAATATTACAAAATAAAGAATATATGGAGTTACGATAAAATAAGATATCCCTCAGGTAGCATCCTTCAATATCCCGTGCAATATCTGGTGCCTCTCCTTATATGGGTCAGATTTTCAGAAAATGGACAATTGGCAGATCAACACATTTAGTCAATTCTGCTAAATTGGACTAAGGAATTGTCAACACTAGGTATATCTGAGTATATTTGGTATTACCTTGATTCAAACAGGTTGTTTGGTTATGTTGAACTATATTTTCAACATGATTTTTGTCTTAAATTTGGGTTATTCGGGAGGATTTGTGAAGGCAAATTGTAGATTTTCTGGTGATTTCACCCATATGATGAATCCGTCCTTGAAAGCCGAAAATAATCAATTTCTTTAATACCCTCTAACATGTACCACTTAGGGCACTTAGTCTCTAGTGGAAAGTGGCTCACTGGGAATAATGAAGAGGATTGCTGTTCTAGCCATACCTAAGTGTTTATGGGAGATAAGGATTACATATGGTCTCTCCTCCATCAATAATCTATCATTATTAGCTAGCATCAGGGATGTATATATTGAAGATGTAGACAATTCGTCTTGACCCAAATATAAGACGAAGATAGAATTTTGAATAGAACAAACACTGTTTACGAGTAATAAGATGTTAATTACTTGATTATCTTTGACTGATGTCTTCTTTGCAAGTGCAACACAGACCTTGCCAAACTATCCATTGAAGAAAAAAACAAAAACGTCCACTCAAAGAATTTCATGATCGATGAAACCAAATTATTTGGTTTCATCGATCGTGAAATTCTTTGAGTGGAACGTAGAATGTTTTTATTTATCTAGATGGCATTCATAAAATCAACTTCGAATTCACTAAGGCAAGATAGGAGTGACCAAAGACAAAGCTTAGTAACAGTAAAGGTTTGACAGCAGAACTTTTACATAGTAACATGTGACTGGGGAAAGTATACTTAAAGCTGGACCCTCAGCTATCATCGGTAACAAACAAAAGATTTTCTACTTTTGTATGGATATTTAGAAGTCATTTGATCAAAAGTTTAGAGGATTTTATCCAGTTGTTTTTGCCACAGGGCTTCTAAAAGTCCTTATTTATATTTGGAGAACCCACCCGAATACTTTCCTAAGATGACTTCACTTAATATCACTCACTGGCGGTCGTTCTCTCGGCCGTTTCAACTCTTAACTCTTGTATATATATACATATAACAGCAGCAGAATATTGATAAATCCAGTCCTATAAGTCATACTATGAGTAACTCTTGTATAAACATATGACAGCAGCAGCATATTGATAAACTCAGTCCTATTAGTCATACTATAAGTAACTCTTGTATGAACATATAACAGCAGCAGCATATTGATAAACTCAGTCCTATAAGTCATACTATGAGTAACCCTTGTATAAACATATAACAGCAGCAGAATATTGATAAATCCAGTCCTATAAGTCATACTATGAGTAACTCTTGTATAAACATATATAACAGCAGCAGCATATTGATAAATCCAGTCCTATAAGTCATACTATGAGTAACTCTTGTATAACCATATAACAACAGCACAATATTGATAAATCCAGTCCTATATGTCATACCATGAATAACTCTTGTATAAACATACAACAGCAGCACAATATTGATAAATCCAGTCCTATAAGTCATAATATGAGTAACTATTGTATAACATATAACAGCAGTAGAATATTGATAAATCCAGTCCTATAAGTCATAATATGAGTAACTCTTGTATAAACATATAACAGCAGTAGAATATTGATAAATCCAGTCCTATAAGTCATACTGTGAGTAACTCTTGGAGAAACATACCAGCAGCAGAATATTGATAAATCCAGTCCTATAAGTCATACTGTGAGTAACTCTTGGAGAAACATACCAGCAGCAGAATATTGATAAATCCAGTCCTATAAGTCATAATAAGAGCAACTTCGGCAAAGCTGTGTGTGTCATAATAGCTGAGAATGCAGCTTAAGATTGCATAATCCGGTGGGAAAATTAAGAAAATCAATTATTTTATTTTAATATTGTTCTGGAATTAAGCTTTAAACACAAAAATAAACATGTAGCTCAAATGAAGCCACACCAAAACCAATTTTCTAATAGCACTTGGGATCGAAGATGTTCATCAAATAGGCAGTGAAAGTATGTGCACATGAAGACGGACAAAAATAAAACCTCCGGTAAAATTGTTGGAACTGGAAATTAATCAAATCTTTGTAATTGATAAATATGTTCACCTTTCATAAGGTCAATTTAATTTCACATGGTTTCACTTGTTTACTATGCGGTGTAGTTCGTGAACTCTTGGGTTCATTTAAAGGACACATAAACAAAAAAGTAAGTAAATGGGGCACTTTGCACAACAACTGTAATCTGATAGGGGATGTTCATCAATGGAGTCAACAAGAAACGAGCATTGTTTGCTTGTCCGACTCTTATACTACACCCTACGGATAGGCACTAATACACAAGGTGGCTAGAATATAAGGGAGCGATAATAGGAGGCAAGAAGCGATTAAAGCTGCATTCTCACTGAGTTTTTTTTATTTATCTCAATTTTTGTTCTGTTATTTCATATAACCCATCCAAAAATGAATTCTCCAGAATTCTGAAAGATTTCATCTGATTGTATTTGCGACAGGGCTTCATAGAAGTGCACATTTATATTTCAGTGACCCACCAAAATCCATTTTTGCGGTGGCTTCACTTATTATCGCTCACCGGCGGCTGTTGTAGCTCATCCAATTTGACTTTAAACTCTTGTATAAACTAATAACAGCAGCAGAATATTGATAAATTCAGTCCTATAAGTCATAATATGAGTAACTCTTGTATAAAAATATAACAGCAGCAGAATATTGATAAATTCAGTCCTATGATTCACAATATGAGTAACTCTTGTATAAACATATTACAGCAGCAGAATATTGATATATTCAGTCCTATAAGTCACAATATGAGTAACTCTTGTATAAACAAATAACAGCAGCAGAATATTGATAAACTCAGTCCTATAAGTCACAATATGAGTAACTCTTGTATAAACATATAACAGCAGCAGAATATTGATAAATTCAGTTCTATAGGTCACAATAAGGGTGACTCTTGTATAAACATATAACAGCAGCAGAATATTGATATATTCAGTCCTATAAGTCACAATATGAGTGACTCTTGTATGAACATATAACAGCAGCAGAATATTGATAAATTCAGTCCTATAAGTCACAATATGAGTGAATGTTACAAGATTATTCTTGTTGTAATAGCTGGGGAGGCAGCTTTAATACCATGACCTCCCGCGGGCAGTATGAACTCATGGAGCTGCTCATAGATAAAAGATCATGACCTGCCAGAACCTTTACTTATAACACAGACACGTGGCTGGGATAATGACACTTCTATACTGCTTCTTACATGGAAGTCAAAATTACTATATATATATATGGGTCAGATTTTGAGAAAATGTACAATTAAATTTCACCAATCTTCTCAAATAACTCAGATTTCAGATGAAAATAAAGTTCAAGATACAGTTCAACCTAACCAAACAGATTGCTAGAATCAATGCAATGCCGAATATACTCGAATTTACCTAGTATTGACCAAATTGCAGCCTAACTTAGCAGAATTTACTAAATGTGTAGAGCTGCCAATTGTACATTTTCAGAAAATTTGACCCATATATATGCATATATGGGTGAAATCGCCAGAAAATGTACAATTCACCTATACTAATCATTTCAATTAACCCAAATTTAAGACAGAAATCAGATTCAAAATACAGTTTAACATATCTAAACAGACTCCTTGAATCAACCCAATACGGTACTACATATTATATTCAGATATACCTAGTGCTGACCATTGTTCAGTCCAATTTAGAAGAATTTACCAAAGGAGTATATCTGCCAATTGTACATTTCCCGAAAAATTGACCCATATATACCCGGAAATTCACTTTCTATCCGTGTTAAAAGATGAAGTGTTGTTGTGAATACTTCTATTAAGAGACCAGGGGTCAGCTGGGTAACAATTAATTAAGGGGATGAGTGAGGCGGGTGGAAATGGGCGATATTATGACAGAAACCGGCCATGATCAACATATTGTCAGATTGGTGAGGTGACCTCAGGGGTAGAGTCACGCTGCAATATATGCCTATGTTAATGGATATAGACAAAAGTTAACAAAAATCTGTATTTTCACAAGCATTTTATTACAATAATGTTATTCTCAGCTTGAGTATGTAATCTAGTACAAGTAATTTCTCTTATAGTAACAATAGTATGGGTCAGATTTTCAGACACATTTAGTAAATTCTGCTAAATTAGGCTGCAATTTGATCGATACTAGGTAAATTCGAGTATATTTGGCATTGCATTGATTCTAGCAATCTGTTTGGTTAGGTTGAACTGTATTTTGAACTTTATTTTCGTCTAAAATTTGGGTTCTTTGAGAAGATTGGCGAAGTTGAATTGTACATTTTCTGAAAATCTGACTCATATACCTTATTCTTTATATCTCTACTATACCTGTATCTACCTCTATCTCATGAATTCTAACATTAACATAGAGAGGTGAAGGGGAAGACAGTATGTGGAGAATTTGGACCACTGCTCCCAGAGGAATCTAATCCCTTTAGAATTGATATGCGACTATTGCATTTATGCACTTGTCAATTGCACCCCCCTCCAACACCACCCCCGGGGGTATGGGGGAATGGTAGAGGGATGTCTGAGTAGATATGCCGCCACCCAGGCAGGGATTTCCCTTAGTTTACTGATTTGATTTGAAAAATATCTTTATTCAGGACTTAGGACATTACATCTCTGATGCTATTCTCAGAATCGCCTGCTGTTACAAAAAAAGTGTTACAATACTCTAGAACATATTCCGCTAGCTGACAATGCAGAGGTTAATTGTGGTATGAGAAGATAAACTCGATAATATAATGATAAACCATTTGAAGGAATGTAGTTAATTACACATAAAATATACATATCACGTTACATATCAAAGCAGATTACAGTGCACAGGTTTTACCCCAGGCAGTGAAAAATAATAAAAACATTTGTTAAAAACATAAGTATAGCGTCGTGCTCTATCAGAAATCCGTTGGGTATTACATATTTATGTCAAAGAAAAGAGTAGCATCAGATCAATACTTGTACTTTCGGCAAGCAATCAAAACAAAGCGATCAGGTCAATCTATCACATAATATTATGTATGTATGTATGGAAGTCTGTACCATGACATGTAAAAAAAAAACTCAATCAAAACTCTCACAAGCATGCAACAACAAAGTATCAACGTACCAAAGTATCAAGAGGTGATCCAGGGTGGGGGAATGTCCGTCAGGTTTTTTTTACAAAAGTAATGTGAAGAATGTGCCGCATGGAATTTACAATATTTTTTTAAAATTGTATTAAAGGCCAATTACATAATATTTATATTATCTTGCCCTGGGGGTCGGGGATTACATCCTATTTCCCCAAATGCACAGGACATTCTCCAATACCCCCGGGGGTGGGGGATGCAATTGACAAGTGCATAAATATAACGTAAAACAATCTCATATTATATTATTTGTTATCATGTAATAATAATAATAATAGATTTTTATTTCCATATCACATTTACAACCGTTGTCATACAATGTAGAATTAAAAGAGAGAAACCTATGGAAAGAGGAATAATCTCGGTCACAGTCACATCTCTTCCGAATATCCCTTAAATTTACTTTTATTTCGCTATCCCTTTCATCTGTACATATATTTCTAGCTAAATATAAACAGTGTCTAATAGGGGACTTGCATGTCTCACTGCGCATGTCTGCTGCAGTACATCCTGGGATGAATTTGATTGAAATCTGACTTACAAATATTTGGCAACATTTTTACCGAAAATTGCAAGAATGCTGTCATCAATATTGTAGCTTGTATAAATGATCTATAAAAACCAAATGCATGATGGGAAAGATGCAGACTTGTGTTATGAAAACATGTATAACACATGGATATTGATAATAGAGCATTGATAAGTATTCCATGTTGAACATAACATGTCTTCTATAGATTTTACACTGTACCATTAGTCCCATAATGCCATGCAAATTAGGATTCAAGATGGCGGCTATGCAACTCCCCTATATTGGGCCTGCCTGCTACACAACGGTAAATGGTAAAACTATTTTGCCCTCAATGACCATTTTACAGTTGCGGGCACCAGCTAGCCTGCCACCCTTGAGACCTATAGGTCAGGGGCTCGTTTCATAACTAATAGTGGAGCGGAGCGGAGACCAAAAATAGCGGAATTCCACTATTCCGTTTCATAACTAATAGCGGGACGGAATTCCGTTATTTTTCCGCTAAGTCTCCGCATTTTTTGCGGAATTCAAAAGGGTCTCCGCAACTTTTTATGACTTAATTTTCCATGAAATAAATACGAAATAAACACTTTGTATCCTTTCTATATCTCTTTATTGCTAGTTATATATGTTTTAAGGTGAGAAAAACATATTATTTTAACAATTTTCGACCAGGGTATTCTTGTCATAGTGAAAAGGAAATGAACACATTATACTGCCGTTTTGATAGTAAATACTACTAGCAAAGTCACCCTCTTCCTCTCACTGTCTCTCTCCTCGCCCTCTCTCCTTGTCCTCCTCCTTTTCTCCCATGCCTCTCCCCCTCTTCTCTCTCCCTGTCCCCACACTACCCCTCTCCACCCTGCCCTCTTCTCTCTCCCCCTCGTCTCTCTGTATCCGCTTCTCCCTCTCCCTATCGAATTCCCCCCACCCTCTGACCTCCCCATCTCTCTTTTTCCTCGCTCTTCCCCTCTCCGTCTGATATCTCCCCCTTGATCTCTCTCCCCTACCCCCCCCCCCCCACCTCTCCGGGAGGTGGGGGGGGCAGTACAAGGACAGGTACTGGCTGAGGTACTGGAGGAGACACGGGAAGAGGTGGTACAGGAGGAGGTACAGGTGGGGGGGGGGTACTAGAATAGGGACGGTTGGAGGTACCAGAGGAGGGACTGGAGCAGGTAATGCAGCAAATACTGGAAGTAGTGCAGGAGGGGGTACTGGAGGAGGTACTGTAAGGGGTATTCAAAGAGACACTGGAGGAGTATACTGGGGGAGGAGGTACTGGAGGAGGTACAGGAGACGGTAGGGGTACTGGAGGGGGTACTGGAAGAGGCACTGGAGAGAGTACCCCTCCAGTACCTCCTCCAGTACCCCTTAACAGTACTCCCTCCAGTACCCCTCCAGTACTTCCTCCAGTATCCCCTCCAGTGCCTCCTCAAGTACCCCCTCCAGTACCTCCTCCAGTACCCTCCAGTGCCTCCTCAAGTACCCCCTCCAGTGCCTCCTCCAGTACCCCCTTCAGTACCCCATCCAGTACCTCCTCCAGTACCACCTCCAATATCCCTCCAGTGCCTCCTCCAGTACCCCCTCCAGTGCCTTCTCGAGTACCCCCTTACAGTACCTCCTCCAGTACCCCATCCAGTACCCCTTACAGAACCTCCTCCAGTACCTCCTCCTGCACCCCTTACGGTACCTCCTCCAGTACCCCTTACAATACTTCCTCCAGTACCCCTTACAGTACTTCCTCCAGTACCCCTTACAGTACTTCTTCCAGTACCTCCTCCATTACCCCTTCCAGTGCCCCCTCCAGTACCTCCTTCAGTACCCCGTTTAGTACCCCTTACAGTACCTCCTCCAATGCCTCCTCCAGTACACCTTACAGTGCCTACTCCAGTAACCCCTCTAGTACCCCTTCCAGTGCCCCCTCCAGTACCTTCTCCAGTATCCCTGCCAGTGCCTCCTCCAGTACCTCTTACAGTACCTCCTCTGCCTCCCCCAGTTCCTCCTCCAGTTCCTTCTCAATTGCTGCCTCCCGTACCTCCTGGAGGAGGAGGAACTTTGGATATTGAATAGTCGTAGAATTATTGTAGGAAATAAGGAATATAAAGTCTAAAGCTTATGAACCCAAGATCTAGAAATGAATGTTTATGGTAGAGTAGGTATACAGGTAGGTGCGTGGTCCATGTGGCTATTGGTCATTGGAAGAATATTAAAGTAGGTGAGGGTGCTACCTGAGCTTTCACATGCTACCCTAATTACCACAATATATTCCTGGTTAATGTTACATTATGAAATATGAACATGTTACTAATTTAGGTTATTAGATATGATAAAAATAACTAATGATAATTACTGGTGATAAAGGGGTTACAAACTGTTGCGTCATTATTATGTAACATGATGTAACATATGACTATCATAGAAAGGAGCCCCATTACCAGATGTCAATTCCTGTCAAATTCTATCATGTTGAACTTGAAATAAACAATATACATACATACATGTATACATACAAACATACATACCCCCTCCAGTACTTCCTCCAGTACCCCTACATACATACATAGGCCTACATACATACATCATAGATACATGTTTACAATACATACATACCCACATACATGTATATGTACATGCATACATGTATACATACACTTACCCAGGTAACAATTCACGTTAAATTAACGTTGATTCCCGTCAATCCAAGGTGAATTTATTAACGTCAATGCGTTGACGTGAACTTAACCTCAATTTAATGTCAATTGTATTAATGTTATAATATTTGCGTCAAACTAACGTTAACTGAACGTGAATTTTTTAACATTAATTTCTCAACGTTGAGTAAATGTTGACTTAACATTAACACTTTTGACTTCAATTTCTTAACATTAACTTACCGATCAATCGACGTTCATATTTTTTACGTCAATCTGTTAACATTAACTTAACGATCAATCAATGTTAGTGTTTTTGACTTCAATTTTTTAACGTTAACTTACCAATTGATCAACGTTAATAATTTTGATGTCAACTCTTAAACATTAACTTACCGATCAATCAACGTTAATATTTTTAATGTCAATCTTTAACATTAATTTACCGATTGATCAATGTTGATATTTTTTACGTACATTTTTTAACATAAACTTACTGATAAATCAACGTCAATATTTTTAACGTCAATTCTTTTAACCGTAACTTACTGATAAATCAACGTTGATAGCTTTAACAGCACATTCTTTTACTTTCATGTCTGTTCCTCTAAGTTTTAAGATATATTTTTTAATAAAGCAGGGTTGCTACAATGGCATTGGCCTACGTAGCGGGATTGGAGTGTTACCTCTGGTCTTCCTCCCTTCCCTGAATATATGTTGAATATAATATCACACAATATCACTGGGATATCTGTGGAAAGTTTGAGACTTGGAATCAATTCAACTTCACTTGCCTATTGGGCAAGTAGTAGCCCAACATTATTTTTCTCTTGCACCAATTTATTTGCAGAATTATAACCGAAATCACACCGATCTCCATGTAACTTGTTTTATTAACATCAAATATTTATCAAATGCAGAAAATTTCCTTTACACACAGAACTTTACAAGCCCGCAAGATAACCCTCAATAACAGAAGTTAGTAATGACTTTAATCACAGAAGTAAAAAAGGAATATTATTCTTTCTTGGTACCTAAATAATTAAGAAATTTAGCTGCGACTTTTGAGACATTTTTCCTCTTGTTATGTATTTTGATTTATTTTAAACTAAAAGCAAAACTGGATATAATCTGTCAATATAATTTGATTCACATGTTCCCATCTGAAACTTAAAACTATATGCCCATTAAACTGCCCTTTCTCTTGGTTTTTCTTTCAAATTCTTTCACCAGTTCACCATTGGGATACACAACTTAAATACAAGTTCATAGTTGCTTGCAGCAGGTCTTTTATTCGATCAACTCAATCTCTACTTGAATATTCATGTAAATCTATTTCTATCTATATCTGCATGTGTCTTGAATTACCTGTGTGAATTCATGGTCTCATTTTAATCCTTTCCCTGACTTCATTGAACAGACTATTGCACTATTACAGGTAGAATTATTTTATGGGCAATTCATGTACATGTATACAATACTAATATTACTAATCAGCGCTGTCATTATGTGCCGGCAGCTGGCGATTTTCGCCAGCTAGAATGACCCTGATCGTTGGCTAGAATTGCCCCAAATATCAACCTATAAATAGCCACAAACATTGACTTACATATTATATCATTTCCAGCTGAATTTTAGTCTCATTCCTTGTCATTTCAAACAACAACAATCTTTTTGAAATCAGACTATATGGACAGGCAAGGAACAGTGGTCAGTGTGTGTGAGGCAACTGCAGAAGTAGGCAGGAAAAGTTTAACGAAAATCCACATAAGTCTGTTCAATGAACTTTGAACATTGACACCGAAGGTATTGAACTGAATATATCCGCAATATGAAGTATGTGTGGTGTGATTAAAGGCAATTCAAAAGGGGGTATATTAATTCAAAATAATTAAAAAATCATTGTAGTCGGTGCAAATTTATTCATAAACAAGCCTTAAGAATATCCACATAACTCCTTTCAATTCAGACATTTACTAATGAACTTTTGAACATTGTCAGAGAAGGTATTGAACTAAATATATCTGCAATATGAAGTATGTGTAAGGAGATTAAAGGCAATCCGAAAGGGTGTATTAATTAGTACTCATGCTGGAAACTTATTTAATATAGACAATTCTTAGACATTATTATTACATCATACCATAATACGGCATTGATAAAGTACTGTAGCCAGCTAAAAATCCAAAATAGCCACCTGACACAAAATTTAGTGAGATCCCTGCATTGCATCACTTAATCAGATAGTGTATGATAATACTGTATTGTAATATGAAATAAAATGATAAATGATGCATGATTAATAATAAATAATGGTAATAACCCCAATCCACAATGAGGTGGGATATCTATCATTTTAAGGAGAATTCACTCTATATCTGAAATTGTAAGTTGAAATTGTTGTCACTCACAATAAATATTAACATATGGCTATTTTATAGACAAAATAAGATGGGAGGGAATTCAATATTTTTGACGAATAATTGTCTGATGTAATTAGCTCTGATACGACCAAGAACATGAAGTCTGAAGTAAAGACAAACGTTCTGAATTGGTGCACTCTCCAAGCACTTAAGTCGGGTGCAAATTAATTTGAGTGCAAACTGAGGTAAACTGGCGCAGACTCTTCTAGAACTGGTGCTGAGTCAGAGCAGACCAGAGGATGCCTCACACGTGATGGACATAGACATGTTCTAATCAATGTACCCTGCATATTAAAATATATTCATTTCTATGCTTGATTGTATTTAAGAAGATGATTTAATCTTAAATAAATCTGTAGAATGGATAGATAATCTGTATATATGACTCTATACTTCAGCGGCAACATGGTTATAATTTACAAGAATAGTATTTGCTCCTGGTAGAGTGGTGTGAGTATTCAGCTTATAACACTTCATAGCAGAGATTTACACAACATTATGTTCCCGTCACTATAACAATTATACTACAATAAAAATAAAAATATTTATATTTATTTGGACACCAATTTTAATAGCTAATACATGTAATATCAATTAATATTATGTAAATATTAGCTCCTCACAAGCCAAATAAGGATGAACAAGGGTGCGGGCAAGGGAACCCTCTCTGAGTAAGACTTGTGAAAGTCTATTAATTAACTCTACATCCTCCCTCTACGCCCCAGCTTCCTCCATCCCACTCCATCCGGGTTGACCTTATATCTTTTGCTTTGTGAAGAAGATTGGCCTCACACGTGCGACAGAACCTGCCTCCCAAGCCCTCACACTTTGCAACTTTATTTGGGGATTACTTTGAGAAAGTTTAAGTTTTGCTCTGTGAAGAAGATCGGCCTCACACGTTTTACAGAACTCCAACCTGCCTCACACTTTGCAACTTTACTCAGGGATTACTTTGACAAAGTTCAAGTTTTGCTCTGTGAAGAAGATCGGCCTCACACGTTTTACAGAACTCCAACCTGCCTCACACTTTGCAACTTTATTCGGGAATTACTTTGACAAAGTTTAAGTTTTGCCCTGTGAAGAAGATCGGCCTCATACAAATCTTCAACCTTCTTCACACTCTTCTGTTTCAATCAAGAATCATAATCTCAACCCTATCTGCAGCTACCATTTTTTAAGGTAAGTAACCTTTCTCACAACGTTCATGAATTCATTGAAAGCAAAACATTTTGAACATGTATTCATATTGGAACAAGTTGGTGTTATATGGCGAAAGGGACTAAATCATGTCATAAGTTGGATATTGATTGTGAAATGAAGTTTCTAGCCTTGGTATAACCCAAAAATTCTTCAACGCACCCATAGCACATGGTGTACTATAGTATACATGTATGTATTCCCCCCCCCCCCCCCCCGAGATTATCCCAGAGTAAAAGAAACCACGTGGTCACTCCTTATCATCCTATCCCTTCTGTTTGCAGTGCATACTTTCAGGCATTTTTCTGATAGTCACTGATCACTTTTGGACCCATTGTGTGGTGCCGGTTGTACATAGGTCTAATAATTATGACCTTAAATAATTTCAGCGAATTTCCCCAAGTTACATTGGTGCGTCAATATTCCCAAAGTCGGCCCATATCTCATTCCCTCCGTCTCACAGAAACAAGCACAACAGAATTTAAATCAAGTTCCTACGATAATTCTAAGCTGCGCTGTCCTTACTATTGTAAGACACTATGTAAGAAATTACTATAACATTTCTCAGTTTTGACATGAATTTACCCAAGTCCAGTTCGGGAATGATCACACACTCTGTCTCTCTCTTTTACTCTGAGGTATTTATTATGAAGGCATGGGGCATTAACTGTCGTCCTTCTCTCACTGATTTGGTTTTTGCTATTGACTAGATCTACTTCATTTGTTATTTAGATGTGTTAGTGATAGAAATATTCTACTATCTTCTATACCCATTCCATTATCTTATTATGCGATATGGTTATTCAAAAGTTATTTGATGCTCAAATTAATTACTAAAATCATTCCATGTTGGTGGTAGAAACGTCCAGGTGTTGGTGGTTTCTAGTCTGTGCACTTGTCACCCGATCTATCCTGAATGGTGGGGTAAGGATGGGGAGGCAGGATGCGCACATTTTGTGTGCATGATGAAAGAGCCAATAACTATATGATGTGTCACAGGCAAATGAGACACACATTGCAAAATTGGTATTTCTCAAAGGGCTTTAGTTGCGAGATTCCACTCATAGCCTAAATAATATTGAGCAAATTTGATATGTTAAACATAGGCATTATTATTTCCTCTGCTCGTTCCCCCAAGTACCACATACTTAAGTCTGGCCATATAAAAGCATGTTAAATTAAGCCCGCCATTGGGGTCAAAGTGCACCAGCTCTCAATACTCTAAGATTACATATGAAGGGATGAACTGGGGATGTTTTCATTCCACCCTAATTGAAATGTGTTAACAGCTGATATCGGACAACTGTGTTCACCAAGACTAAGTAGGGGGGGGGGGGGTGAATGTTGCTATAGATGTTTATTCTGATACAAAGAATTGCCAGTGAATTATAAATACAGAGACTTGCTAATTATTACCATTATCTGACTGGGAGTTTAAATGTACCAAGAATGTGTTTCCTTATGTGAATCTATGTGATAAGGTAATGATTCAAGAATTGATATCTCACTCACTGATTTACTTACATGGGCCGTCAAGTTAGTTAATTGGGCATTTCAAAACTAATTAAGAGTTTACAGAATAGCACATGTGTACCAGTGTGGAGTGAGCGTGTATCTCCAGTGGTGGAGCATTCTCACATTTTCATTATTCATAGTAGTACAGATATTTATTGAATGTGGAGGAGATTGGGGAAGACACAAGGGGCATAGATCTGCACATCAGATGATACGAGGTTGGTTTCAAAAGCCTTAAATTGCCTTTCATTAATTGTTTTTCATTTCAGTAATTGTTCTATACAAAAACCAATATAGAATTGTCCCTTTCAGTAGAGTACAGGGGATGTGATCTTTTACTATGACTTAAAGGGGAATTGGAAGAAGTACACAGGGAACAAGGTCCAGAGGTTAGATACAATAAACAATTGGTATATTGGCAGATTAAAACAAATATTTTTGTGATTACATTTGCCAATCCAGTCAGCATCCTTTCGACCAAAATGAAGTATTACTGGAGATGAATTTCTACTGAGAAATTTACCCTAATTTATTTACACACTGTTTTCTTGACAGGTAGATCAATCAGTAATATGAATTAATTCTATTCTGTATCTAACAAGAGTAATCATAACAATAGGTTAAGGGTACCATTGATTAATATTTTGGATTAGATTGGATTGCATTTTGGATTTAAAATTTCTAGAATTTGTCATTAGTTATATTACCAGCAATATGATTGTTTCTCTGTCTCAACATCGAACTTTAAAAAAAATTATTGATATAGTTTTATGAGTCCTGATGGTAAAATGGCCATTCTCTTTGAAGCATTCATTGAGTCAGGCGTAATATAATACGTATTTATGATACAGGATATATTCTATCATTTTAGCTGTACAGATACATATAGGCCTACATATGGATTCTTCATTGAAACGTAGGCAGTATAAAACATCATGGGAGAGACAGAAACGACGAAACATTAGGGCTCATGAATCAAACACAAACATATTGACTGTATTTCCAAATATAGACTTTGACGAAATTGACCAACCAGTAAATCTGACTAAACCGACTAATAATGATTGTAACAGACCATTAGATGACAATCTTGACGCAAATTTGACTGTTAATTTGACAGAAATTAGCAGTAACAGGCAGCATGCCTCTACCCATTCTGGGCAATCAATGGATGATCAATTAGATGATGAAGACAAAAGTATCTGGGAGGCAATTGACCAGCACAAAACAATAGAATCAGATATTGATTGGGAATTGGAAAGTGGGACAGATGACAAACAATCTTTGACACAGAAACTGAGAGAATGGGTCAACCAATTTGATGTCAAACACAATGCTGTTGATAGCCTTCTCAATATCTTTCATCATGAGGGACACACTCAATTGCCGAAGACAGCTAGAACCCTTATGAAAACACCAAATGATATAGACATAAGACATCTTTCAGGAGTCTCATACACATACCTAGGTCTAAGAAAACATTTGAAAGTCAACTTTTTGAGATATCCAGAATGCATCAGAGAGAAGGTCTCAGAGATAGAAATATCAATGAATATTGACGGACTGCCTCTATTCAGGAGCACAAACAATTCTGTGTGGCCAATTCTGATTGGAATTGTTAATATGGAACCAAATTCCGTATTCCCTATAGCTTATGCCTATGGTGGCTCAAAGCCCAAGGACCTGGCTTTTCTCAATGACACTATTGATGAATTGAATGACGTATTACAGACTGGACTATATGTGACCCCAGATAAACATATGACTGTTAAACTCCGCTGTATAGTATGTGATGGACCAGCAAGATCAATGGTAAAAGGGGTTAAGCTTGTGTCAGGCTATTATGGATGTGATAAATGTGACCAGAAGGGCAGCTGGGAAAATAAAGTTGTGTTTAACCAGACAGAAAACCTAAGACTGAGAACTGACCAGCAGTTTAGAGACAAAGCAAATGAAGGACACCACAATGGGGACACACCTTTTACTAGACTGAACTCAATTGACATGATAAAGACCTTCCCAATAGATTACATGCATCTCTTACTGCTGGGGGTAATGAAGCGATTCTTGCTGCTGTGGGTACGTGGTCCCAGAGCAGTGAAGCTCAGTCAGCGGCACATATCAGAAATGAATGACAGAATCGACAGAATAAAGAACCAAATACCCAACTGCTTTGCCAGGAAACCACGCCCAATAAATGAACTAGACAGATGGAAGGCTACTGAATTTCGACTATTCTTACTTTATACTGGCAAAGTACTACTCAAAGGTATATTACCAGATGAGCAATACAAACACTTCCTGGTCCTGAACGTAGCTTCCTATCTTCTGCTTGGAGAAAGGAAAGATGAAACCATGTATCAGTATGTTGAAAATTTAATGAAGTATTTTGTAACAAAAGCCACAGAATTATATAGCACTCAAGTGTTAGTCTACAATGTTCATGGCCTGCTACATTTAACAGAAGAGGCAAGGTTATATGGTAATCTTGACAACTGTTCTGCTTTCATATTTGAATCTTTCATGCAGAAGATAAAGCGCAGTGTAAGGTCTGGGAATCATGTACTTGCTCAGATGGTGAAAAGGATTGAAGAACAATCATTAACTCCTATGATGACCGTGACGAAAATGACAGACCTGAGATTTGAACGCCCTCACAATAGTTACCAACTACATGACGGTTCATTCGCTGAGCTGGTGAACTATGTGAGGGAAGATGACATGGAACCAAAGATATGTTGCCGTGTGTATAACAGAAGACTGAGTACACCAATGTTTAAAGCCCCATGTGACTCACGGGAAATTGGTGTATCTGTTTCAAAAGACATAGACGTTGACATAAAAGAAATTGACAGACAAGATATTAGATGCCAGGCCATAATGCTAGACAATCCATGTTCTCACAGAGTTACGTTCATGAGTCTAGTTCACAAAATTTAGAAAACAGTGAGTAAAGTTATATCATGCTTAATTGTTCAATCTTTAGAAAGGAGCAATCCATATTGGTTTCTTTATATTATCGCCTCATTTAACCAATAATATTTGATAAAGATTTTGGTTACATATATGTGATGTATAACAATATCTCATAACACTTAATCAAATAATTTTGTCCTTTTTAAAAGACATCTTTTGGGGGGATTATCATTTGCTGATGACTAGGAATAGAACTATCATGGATACTATTTAAATCAATTCACAAAGAAACTTTAATTCAATTACAGATGTCTTTCGCAGTCATTGAATTCGCAGATGGCAACTGGTCGGCAATCATTCGAACGAACTGGCTCCTGGAAATGGAGGATGCAACTTTTGTTTACTGGCCAAAAACCCACCTGGCCAGGCAGGCAGCAATAAAGGGTGCTGTCCCAGACAAAAAAACTTGGAAACTGGAAAAGTTGAAGCGGGTGTATATAAGATGTGGTAAGAAAAATCAACATGTTTTCCAAACAAAGTTATAGTACTTATACAGTAAACTTATTCATTAAAAGTACCCGAATAACTCCTGTAATTAATGATGTCCATAACTTTAGTGAATCTACCCACTGTAATATTTTTCACGATATAATGAATATTATATATTCCTTTTAACATTTAACAATTATGTATTTGCAGACAGTTATGAGGCAGCCACGAAACATGAGGAAACATTCTTGGTGACCTCTGATTTGGATACAGACGTAAAGGAAAAGGATGTGGAGGAACCACATTTCCCTGAGCATCAGAAAGATGGTGGCGAACCACCAAAAAAACGGGCCCATGCAGAGGAACAAATCAGCCATTGTGAGTTATATATAAATTGGATATATCATGATAATTATATATGTGTGAGTAGAAGAGATTGGCACCACCTACTGGACTGGACCTATTAAATACTGGGCATGTGGGCAAACTGCATTAGAATAATAAAAGAAATCCTCAATCTAAATTGATTAAGCCTGCCCTATGACGATTCAATGAATTTAAATAAATGTGAAATGTATTATAACGATTTTATCTGACAATTTGTCAATATGTATATTATATATATTCTCCACCTCACAGCAGACTCTAGAGATGAAGAAGAGGAAAGTCTGGATCCAAAGCTACCACCGCCACCCAGGAGTCATTGGGATTCAAGGGTGACGCAACAAAGAGACTTGCAGGATGAAACCCAAGAGACAGAAAACGACAACACCTCCTCAGACAGCTCTCCCCAAATGGCATCCAGAGTGGAGGACTCATCATCAGTGGAGGTGCAGTCTGACACTCAGAGTACCTCTGCATGCTCATGTAAGTATCATTGTCAATTGTATCAGTACTGAGACACAACATTTATGATAAAGGTTAATATATGTTGATAATGACATAAACCAAAGCCAGTCTTTCTACCAATATCTTATACATTCGATCATTTATAGTAAAAAGAAATGCATTTGATGAAATGAAAGATACATTTTTTTATTCATCTGAGGCCTATATGTAAACTATGAGGTAGAAGATTTAAAACGGTATTTATAAAGATTATAATCAACATTCCAGGCTCTATCCAGAAGGTCATGGACCAAAATGAGGAACTCCTAGACCAGAACAAAAAGCTTATGAAGAAAATCAACCTCCTGATCGCCAATCAGGATAGATTCCTCCAGCAGCCACAGCTGCAACAGCAACAACAACGCACGGTTGGCATGGAAGACATCCTGATGGCAAAGGCCAAGACACTGGAGGATTTCCAGGCATGGGAAGACAGCCTAGGCTGTGATACTCTTGCACTCAAGACTGTAAGTATTTATTATCTGGAAGTTTTAATTTCCATTCTATATCAAATTAATTGTTTCTATGGTTTTATCATTGTATCAATATTATACATACATGTACATGTATACCTGATTCAATCTTATACAAGTTCATACAGTTGATATTCATCTATATCAATGCATTTTGAATACAAAAATGGGGGTATAATTTTTCAGTTCAAACATCTGTATGGAATCGGAGGGACGGACCTAAATAAGACTCTCTCCAAGTTATTGGATAGAGTTGCGTCAAACGGCGTCTGGGAGCTTTACTCGCAGAAGGGAAAAAGTGGGAAGCTGTCCTTAATTGACACCAAGCCACGGATCTACAACCTAATAAAACGTGAGTATAAAACATGTTTTTATTTACTGTAAAAGTAGTAGTTTTTGTGCAGTATAAACAATCACAATTTTAACACATACCCTTAAGAGCACGAATTTGAAATGTCTGTGTATATTTTGTGATAGTGGAGGACATTATTGCACTTGTTTCACTTGTTGAGACCCTGCATTTAAATGCCAATATACATCTAAATAGGCTAGAAAATAGGCCTAGAGCGAAACAAATGCTGCATGACCAAATCTTAGAATACATAAGACCTCAAATTTTCATGCAAATATGATTCACCCCTTTCATTAGATAAGTTTATGCATGAATTTATGTCTGCACAACCATACATTAAATATGCCCGGAAACCCTGGAACTCAAATTGACCAGCGTGAAAGTAACGACTTTCACAGTATGTTCCTATTTATGTGCAGAAATTGACCTCATATTATTCTAATGGCATTTAGAAAACATTACAAAACATTACAATTCGATGTTTGTCTATTTCTACAGATATATGCTTCAAGAAGTATGCAAAAAGTGAGGCAGAGTTTATGGAATCCATGCAGAACCTCCTCAAATCGGCCAACATCAAGGAGGGTGGAAGTAAGTTTAAATCAAGAAAATCCAAGTCAAATGCACCCCAGTCTCATTCTTCTGTCGAGGAGACTAGGCTGAACAATATCTTCGCTTCTCAGTAGTATTTCTTTTAAATATTTGAATATATAACTCCTTCAGCGATCACTTAATTGTGGATGGGATATAGTAATATAATGTAACTCAGATTATTTACCAATATTATACCAAAACATAACAACAGAAGAATTGCCCGCAGCCCCATTTTATAATTATTTGTTAATATCATGTAGTTTAGAACCATATTTGTTGATAAACCCATGCCATGTCAAGTACTATGTATATATCATTGACATCATTAATATCACTTCCTCTTACGAAGAGCCCATAAAGCATGTGAGGGTTGGTTTTACTAGGTAACAGAAGCATCTATTTTTATTCGATGACATATTATATTCAAAAGTGCTGTATTTGTCCATATGTGATGTGTTTTAGGGAAATGCGTCACAAGTCGCAAAAATGGTATTTTTCAAAGTGTTTATTTTACAAGATCACTTTATTGGAATGTTCGGATTCATGGAAGGCTTATCACTTAGAGTTATATCAATCGATGTATCAAATTCCAGGACAACGTATGTAATATATCATTTCGTTTTAAAGGTCCTTATATGGACTACATTTATTTTAGTAACTTTACTGTTTATTGCCCAAAGAAATATTTGAAACTTTCTTTGTCAAAAATGAAAATATTAAACTTAAAATCTAGAAATACTTATTAGTGTATTAGACTGTTTACTACCATTGGAATCGGCTTGATCTCATCTTTTCAAATATAATGGTATCTCAAAATCTATTTTTTGCGACTTATGACTCATTTTCCTGAAACACATCACATATAACCTTTATCTGTATTGTAGAGAGATCACCTCATTGTAGCAATCAGATGTGGTTCCCCGTCTGTAAACGTTTTTCTTGCGTTATTCAGCATTTAACAATTGTTGGAGAGTATAGAAGATATATCGGTAGTAATATGTGTATAAGGGAGATATATTTTCTTGTCTAAACATACTTCTTATATATAAATCATTGAATCGATCTGTAATGGATTTCAATTAGTGCTTACATTTGTTATTACTTAACTATTAGTTTCTACGAAACTTTTGACCTGCAATTAAGTTATGTGCATGTGAAATGTATTTGGTTTCCATAGTGGTAAAGCATTCAAGTAGGTACCCTGGAACAATCAATTTATTTCATTATCAATTTATCTATTTATATATATGGTACTTCTGTTTCAGTAAGGTTGTGATGATGTAAAGTGTCATCTGCAGGTTTTGTTCTTATCAGCTAATGCTGTTATGAATGTGCATTATGTAACTAAGGTATCTAAAGCTAATTTGATTGTTGGTATTTCACAGTATTTCTTAACGTGTATGGTACCTGTTTTGTATGAAAAAATCCCTCAATTACCAGTTATCAGTGCATGTTCTCTTTGTAATTTATACAAAGGTTTATTGTTTCCGAGAGATTTGATCTTATTTGTGTATTTTGCTGGACTGGACTTGTTCTGCTCTCATCCCGAATGTTCTATTATGTTTTACTGCAAATAAACAAGTTTTCTCCAAACATTATATCAACATCTTCGTTCTTCTGATTTCTATGATTATTGATTTCTATGATTTCAAAATCTTTGATTAAGAACTAGAGCCAGGAAAATGAACTGAATATTAACATTAATAAAACAAATGGAAAACAATCCCCATGCAACAGACGCCAATAGTTTTCTAAAGCCAAAATATACCTGCTAATTATATGTTAATAAGAACCACCATGAGAGTTCACATTAATATTAATGGCAATATTAACATCAATCTTTCGTTTATGTTAACCCTTATCATACGTTAATATTAACATCAATCTTACATCAACTGTAATGTTAAGACCTACGTTAGTTTTAGTGGTAATCTTACGTTAATATTAACGTTAATCTTTACGTTAATATTAATGTAAGATTTAATGTTAACATTAACGTCAAGACTTATGTTAATATTGAAGTTAATCTTACGTTAATATTGAAGTTAATCTTACGTTAATATTAACGTCAAGACTTACGTTAATATCAACGTTAATCTTACGTTAATATTAAAGTTAATCTTACGTTAATATTAACGTCAAGACTTACGTTAATGTTAATGTTAATCTTACATTAATATTAATGTTAACTTTGCGCAAAATTGAGTCCACACATTTACGTATATATTAACGTAAACCATTAACGTAAAGTTACTCCAAATATTGACGTAAATTGCCGTTAAGTTAACCTCAATTTGTTACCTGGGTATGCACAACTATAGGAAGATGCGAGGGTGTATTTACGAGGAGATACGAATTTCTGGGGCACTGTACACATGTGGCATGTGTATGCATGTATCATATATACAAATGAGGTGTAAATATTCATGATACATGAAAAATGATATTGCCATTGTTTTTCCCATGCTCGAAACCCCACTGGTACCAAACATCATGAATGTATATCCATATTTAATAAATAGCAGTTAAATATTATGTTCTAAAACCCTCATTATGAAGGTTCATTAGTTTTTAACTTGATTTTGAAATAAAAAGAATAGATTTCTTGCCAAGCACCATCATCCCAAATAATACATTATTATATCCATATATAACATCTCCTTTATCTAGTATAAACTAAGCAGTCATTGGGAATATAACCAACAATTTATGTGCGGAAATACCAATACAATTATGTGTTGAACGTATAACGGAGCATAGTGGGACATAGCGGAAGCCTTAGCGGCCCATAACGGAGCATAACGAACGGTAACGGACCATAACGGAGCATAACGGAAGGTAGCGGAGAAAATAATAACGGACTGGCTTATGAAACGGGTTAGCGGAAATCTGCTAAATTGTCCACTAAAAAATGTTCCGTTATGCTCCGTTATGCTCCGCTCCGCTATTAGTTATGAAACGGGCCCCAGATCGAGTAAATTCGGTAATATGTGTGTTGTCTAATACCTGAGATGCTGCATTGGGGTCAGATTTTCAGAAAACGTACAATTGACCTTCACCAATTCTCTCAAATAATCCAAATTTCAGACGAAAATAAAGTTCAAAATACAGTTCAACCTAACCAAAGAGATTACTAGAATCAAGGCAATGCCAAATCTACTCGAATTTACCTAGTATTGACCAAATTGCAGCCTAATTCAGCAGAATTTACTGAATGTGTAGAGCTGCCAATTGTACAATTTCTGAAAATCTGACCCATATATATATATATAGTATATCTGAGTATATTTGGTATCGCATTGATTTAAAGTATCAGTTCTGTTAAGTTAAACTGAATTTTGAAGCTTATTTTTGTCTTAAATGTGGGTTATTTGAGAGGATTGGGGAAGGCGAATTGTACATTTTCTGAAAATCTGACCCATAAAGAGCAAACTCTTTATATCAGATGTGGTTAGGTCAGCAACGGAAGGGTTACTGATTAAAAAGGGAAATAGTGTGTCTTTATAAATTAGTTTTTGTAAGGCGATCAACTGAATTGGATATGTATCATATAACCAATCTAAAGTTTTCTAGAATTCATAATTTGAGATGACATCAATACAAATCTTCTATTTCTTCTGGTAGTTTCAGTGAAACAATTAAAAAGGCAAGTTTTTCTTTTCTTTTTAAAAAAAGGGCACATTTATTAAAAAAAAATTCTCGCTCGGAAATGTTACCGGCTCTAACTTCCAAGGTCAAGATCTATTTGGGTCAGATTTTCAGGAAGTGTACAATTGGCAGGTGTGCACATTTGGTAAATTCTGCTAAATCAGGCTGCAATCTGGTCAATACTACGTAAATTCGTGTATATTCAGCATTGCACGGATTCTAGCTATCTGTTTGGTTAGGTTGACCTGTATTTTGAACTTTATTTTCAACTTGGGTTATTTCAGAGAACTTTTGAAAATAAATTGTACATTTTCTGAAAATCTGACCCATTTTTCTATCTCCTTCCCTGATACCTAATTTACTTAATGTACCTTGGGCTCTTTCCCTATTGTTTGGCTTTCTGTATATCTCTCTTTGTCCCCCGAGTATTTGCCACCATCTTTCTCTGTCCACATGTTTTCTCATTTCATTCTTACCAAGACTCTCCCTATATGTATAGTCTCTCTGTCGACCTCGGCACCATTTTCACCCTCAATAGGGGAGTTGCATAGCCGCCATTTTGAGTCCTGATCGCATGGCATTATGGGACTAATCGTATAGTGTAAAAGCCATAGAAATCATGCCATGTTCATCATTCGCCCTCCAGAGGTTACAGATCCCGCACAATCTCGCAAAATCCCGTGCAGGTTCCGGTCATTGAATTGCCATTGACTTGTACTGAAAACGCTACAAATCCTTCTTTTTAAGAGCTATGTTGTATTGATTATTTATAATTACTTTAGTATATTATTGTTTAAGGGAGATACTTTCTAGAAATAATAAGAAAATTGCTGGTTTTCATATGTACCCATCCAAAAATCTCACTTGTCAAACCAAGGGGAGGTTTTCAGAGCCCTTTTCTCCTGACTTGCAAGTTTTGGGTCCTGTTACGAGTAACGTAAAATAATTACCAACACTGGGCAACAGAAAAAAAAACAAATTCTAAACCATTTAACCTTAGAAATGCTTTTTTGTAACTACTAAACAACAATATATTGATAAATGTGAAAATATAATAAGATTATGAACATGGCCAATGACGTAAAATCCAGATTTGTTGTTGACAAAAACAAAGTTTTGATGCCAGCCATCCAGTTCAGTCAACAATCATGATATAACTATAAGTTTAACAAATCATATACTATATAACAAGTGTCCAGAGAAAGATATAAAGGTATTGTTTAGATTGAAGCAGTTTATTTATGTTTATCAAGCTTTAATTAAGTGTTGAGCCTCCAAATAAGTTGGCCCCCATTTGCTTAGCCTTGCGATAATTTGCGTCTGCCTGCACGCGCGCAAGGCATTATGGGAAACCTCTGGAGGGCGAATGGGATATTTATCAATGCGCTAATGTCAATATCCATGTGTTATTTACATGTTTCCATAACACAAGTCCCCATCTTTCCCATCATGCATTTGGCTTTCATAGAACATTGATAAAAAAGCTGTGATTTTCGCGAAAACATTCTTGCAATTTTATACAAATGTTCCCAAATATTCGTATGTCAGATTTCATCAGAATCCATCCCATGATGCACTGTACCAGACATGCGCAGTGGCATATGCAAATCCCCTATTCCCCGCGCTTTTCTCGATGGCGGATTTCATGTTCTTTCCAAGGTCATTATAGTAGTAGTAAAATGGATGGAGGCATGCTAGTCGACCATTAGCACCTATATCTGAGCACATCTATCCAAGCCTTCAGTCGCAGGCAGACCCGTTAATTATTCTCCGCTGAGATTTAGAGACTCAAGTAGCCACATTGAAAGTAATAAACCAACGAAGCCACATTGAAGTCTTATGGAAGAAAACAAAATTTGAAAAATTTGAAAAATAAAATGATGTTTTTGTTGCTTTATTGGTAATACTGGAAGATTTGATTAGTAAATTAGAAGGACGCTAGCTCTCGTTGCTATCGTGAAGGAATTTGAAAAAGGAAACGACTGCATTAAATTGGCAAACGCTTTGAATTCGTCTCTCCGTTTTCTAATGATATTCTATATCTTTATGATATGAAGGAAAGAGAGATCTTGATAATGAAAAGAGGTTCTTCTTCCTATAACCGTTTCAGTTTTATACATGTTTCTGGGTCTAGATATGGGTCAGATTTTCAGAAGGAAGACAAAGAAAAAGGTAGATCTATCTATGGGTCATATTTTCAGAAAACGTACAATTCATCTTCACCAAACTTCTCAAATAACCCACATTTCAGACGAAATATAAAGTTCAAAATACAGTTCAACCTAGAACCTATTCTAGATTGCTAGAATCAATGCAATGCCGAACATTTTCGAATTTATCTAGTATTGACCAAATTGCAGCTTAATTTGGCAGAATTTACTAAATGTGTACAGCTGACAATTGTACATTTTCTGATGATCTGACCCATATCTGGAATTTTTTTAAGATTTTATCTGAAGTGGGAAACCCAGGCTTTTCGAATGGTCCCCGTGTTTACAAAAGTTCGGGACAAAGGTGGATCAAGAAAGAAAAATGGTAAACGGTTCAAATTCTCCTTTTTATGAATGGAAATTTTACCACCTTTACTTTTATATAATTATGGAGTAACCTCAAGAAACAGACTGCTGGAGTCCGTACGTCTTTTGTGGAACATTACCCGTACTATCCTGATGTCAACTTCTATACAGAAAGTGAACTTTATCTTTAATTCTTATTTTTATATTTCTGTTGAACCCTTGCATCTGTTCATTAATCAAAGTCTATTTATAGTTATCTGACTATCTGACCTGGGGTTTACACGTAGAGATATCCATGCCTCTCTTCGAACTACTGTAAGATTGACATAGCCAGAAAGAAAGTAAGTTTTAAAAAAGACCACATGCCAGGTGGTCAGAGCGGTATTTAATATGGGGAATGGTTTAATATCAAGACAACTGTATTGCTACCCGCATTATGTATTTGGGTGTGCAATAAGCAAAGGAATATTTTTATATTAAATTTGTGTTCCATTTTGCAAATACAGCAGGCCTTCCAGTTTGTCCGAGAAACAGTTATAGTAGGATACTATAGGCCTACAATAATTAGGTTTTGATGAACAATCCATGCGTCCAGGATATTATAATTATGTGACATACATTTGGGCTGTGACAACATTGTGTTCAATTTGTATTTCAATCATGAGCATTTCCTTTCTCTCTCAGTCTCGCATCTTAATAATCGATTTTGATTTACTTTTGATTTGGGTTTTATTATCTGCGCAGTTTATTCCACCGAGATGATAATCTTATCTTTACATCTTGCTTCTCCTCTTCTGTATTTCTAAATACTTAAAAAGTAATTTATAATTCAAAGGTTCTCCCTGAAAACTATTGTGGTACCATTTGTGACATGTTTCAGGAAAATGAGTCATAAGTCGCAAAATTGATATTTTTCAAAGTGTTTTTTTTACAAGATCACATTATTGGAATGTTTTGGAAGTTTTGGAAGTTTTGGAGAGTTATCACTCATAGCTATATCAATCTATATAATATATCCTTTCGTTTTAAAGGTCCTCATATGGACTACATTTAGTTACTTTACTGTTCATTGACCCCAACAAATATTGGAAACTTTTTTTCTCAAAAACGAAAATATCAAACTTAAAACCTAGAAATATTTATTAGATTATTAGACTGTTTACTATCATTGGAATCGGCTTGATCTCATCTTCTCAAATATAATGGTATCACAAAATCTATTTTTTGCGACTTATGACTCATTTTGCTGAAACACATCACATTTAGGCATTCATGCAAGTGTGAGACATCTTGTAACAAGACTCCAGCTCAATCTCAAAGCTGTGGACCATAGTTCTGCGTCTTTTTCATCTTCTACTTTCATTAACTTCGATCATTAAATCTATTTAGACGAGAACAATGCAAGGTGCCAAACCAAACATCCGCATGCAACTGTACATATAGAGACTCAAGGCAAAATTGTTTTTTTCTGTCGCAAAGAAAATATGTTCAGTCATCCTGACAGGACCTGAAATTAAAATCAAAGCTAATTAGTGCTAGGTTTCTGCCTGTGGAAGGTAGCGAGTAAATGAAAGCAGTAAATAGACTTAACGAAGCTATTAAACAACCAATCAGATTAAAGTGTGGATTTAGTGTGGATTTAGTAACTTCCGGATGTGCTGGAGAGAGTGGCTACAGGATTAATGCCTCGAGGCATAAACAGATTATATTTGGGTCAGATTTTCAGAAATGGTACAATTGGTCGCTGTACACATTTAGTAAATTCTTCTAAATTAGGCTGCAATTTGGTCAATACTAGTAAAATTCGAGTATATTCGGCATTGCATTGATTCTAGCAATCTGTTTGGTTAGGTTGAACTGTATTTTGAACTTCATTTTCGTCTGAAATTTGGGTTCTTTCAGAGAACTTGTGAAAGTGAATTGTACATTTTCTGAAAATCTGACCCATTACATATGGCGGCACCAGGAGCTGAGCACCAACCTATGAAATTGCTCTCTTGCTCTGATTCCTCGCCCCAATTAAATCCTTTGATGTGATTATTACAAAAAAGGGTTTATCAATCAGTGGTGGTGACATAGGGTGAGACATGGTGGAAGGGGGTGGTATAAGGGCCGGGGCTCCTGATGCACATAATATAATTATGTTATGCTGCTGCTTTAGGGTTTGAACTCGAAGACCAGCTGTGGGCTGTTGTATAAGGGTGAAATCTTCAGATAATGTACAATTTGCCTTCACCAATCCTCTCATATTACCCATATTTAAGCCAAAAATGAGGTTTAAAATACAGTTTAACACAACCAAAGAGATTGTTTGAATCAACCCCAAACCAAATATATTCAGATATACCTAGAATTGACTATTTTACAGTCTAATTTGGCAGAATTTCCTAAATGTGTAGATCTGCCGATTGTTCGTTTTCTGAAGATCGAACCCACAAGCTGAAGAAAGGATTTGTTGGTGGGTATTCTTTCCTATATACACAACGCAATTTTATTCATACCCACTGAAAAAGGAAAAAGTGTAAAGTGTAATTGCCTCAAACAATTTTCCGTTTCTTAGCTTATACAACAGCCCAAAGGGACTTGTCGCAGAAAATTGCTAAAAGTGCCAAATCATGTTGAAAAGTGATATTTACTTGGATCCTTTTGTATATTTGGTATTGAGTTGCTGGACCTTATTTCTGTTTAAAACAGTGTTATTTGAGATACGTATTAAAAGTGAGGACCGAGCTGGTTCTGTAGGCGTAGAGGGATGGCTAATACCCTGCAAAAGCATAGCCGCCTGCCCCGGGTGAGGATCGAACTCACGACCTTCAGATTATGAGACTGACGCGCTGCCTACTGCGCTACCGAGGCGGCTGAGCGATGAAGTCTAATTGTATAGTTTGACGCGAAGTCACACACATGTATTTTGTTTATTCAAGACTAGCATTTCTCTTCTTTTCAGACTGACGATACATGTGCATATGTTCTCTTATTAAACAATTTCCAATTTAATATTTCCAAAATTATTCAACCGTCCTGGTTTTATTCAGTCTGGGAGAAATCTTTTTAAAAAAAATATCCAATTTAATTACAAGACAGAACATACAAAAGTAGAGGGACATTCTCCTAGATATTATATTATTTTGTTTTAAATTCCTGGTTATTTCAAAATTGGAAGAAACAGTATACAAACTCATATCAGTAGGGGATCATTTCTTTTAGAAACCATTATAAATTTTACCGTTGTGTTGTGTCGTGTCGTGTCGAAGAGATACTCTTGCTTTTTTCAATGTGTAACTATAATCTAGTCATAATTATATATTATAGTCATACTTGAAGATTAATCCCATCGAAATGGATTAGTTACCGACATTTTCTGTCAAGTATAGCAATTAAAGGATAATGACCCCCCCCCCCCCAATCACCCCCCTCCCTCTCTGACCTGCTGCTTTACAAACAGAGTTTCCAATAAGAAGCTACTGATCAAAGAAAGTAAACTGAAACCAGTAAATCAGGAAACGCCACTGAGACGCTAAACATTACATGCACCTGTAAGCATGCTTAGAGGCTTCATGACGCCTCCTGACGCCTTATGACGCCTCCAGGGTGGAAAGGTGACCATAAGCTGCTGTTTATTCGGAAATCTACTTGTTGGCCACAAGCCATTGGTTTTCTATTGGATGCAGAACCGTGCGGATAAACTCAATGTTAATATAACCCACTCGTTCAACAACAGGCCAATGTTAATATAAGTGTCGGATCGTCAGAAAACGTACAATTGGCCTTCACCAATCCTCTCAAATAACCCACATTTCAGACGAAAATCAGGTTCAAAATACAGTTCAACTTAACCAGACAGATTTATTGAATGAATACAATACAGAATACACTCAGATACACCTAGTATTTATCAATTTTCACTCTAATTTAGCAGAATTTTGTAGATGTGTAGAACTGTAGATTGTACATTTTCTGAAAATCTGACCCATAACCCACTCGTTGTTCAACAACACGTCGTCTCTAATTTGATATTTAATGTAAACAATGACTTGTGGGACAAAAGGCTCTACTGTGGGAGTTTATACCACCTGAATCATTACTGGGGTAGAACAATAGTTACTACTGTGGGAGTTTCTACTGTAGGGGTGTATACCACCTGAATCATTACTAGGGTAGAACAATAGTTACTTGGGTCTAATTACTACTTGATATAGTTCACGAGGAAAGTTATTTAGTTAGAGCTTCTAGTTTGACCTCACTGTAAAAGAAGTTAGAGTTGATATTGTTTATGGGTAAATAACATGAAAGAGAACATGTATTTGTGTATGTGAGTATGCATGTATTTAGGATTAATTATATATGTTCGCGTATTTATTATATATATATAGGCTACATGTGTGTGTAAAGGTATGCATGTACAGTTGAAACTCACATAAAGACTACCTCATTATAGAGACCACCTCTCTATTAAGACCAGTTTTTCCAGTCCCGATTTATTCGCTCTTATTAGATTTAGAGCCCTCCAAAGAGACCACCTCGCTACATTTACATTTTTTATTAAAGATTCTAACAACACTAGGAAGTAGCTTCCTCTTTGTCAAGTTATCAGTTTGATTATTAGAATTCCTCAAAGGTTATAGAGTGGCACTAGGCAGATTCGGAATCAGGAGATTCTGGCTCTGGAATCATTAAAAAAAACATTGGCATAATTCAAAGATTCAAGGTTCACCAAATAAATGATATTCTGGGCTATTACCAATGAGGCCAGGCCATCCGCTTCATATATGCTTTGTACTGTGTCAGAATCACTGCTCAATAGGAGACTTGCATGTCTCACTGCGCATGTCTATGACAGTGCATGCTGGGATAGATTCAGTTCAAATCTGACATAGAAATATTTAGCAAGATTTCCATGGAAAATTGCAAGAATATTTTCAACAATATCATAGTTTGTGTAAATGATCTATAGAAACCAAATGTATGATGGGAAAGATGAAGTTGTGTGTTATAGAAACATCTAAAACGCATGAATATTGATATTGGACCAGTGATAAATATTCCTAGCTAACATGTTTTCTATAGATTTTATACTGTACCATTACTACCATAATTCCATGCGAATCTAGATTCAAAATGGCGTCTATGCAAATCCCCTATTGCTCAAACACTGAAATCTGGGACATTGAATGGCTCTGCAGTAAACGAGGTGCTGCTGCTTTGCCTATTATAAATTATCAAGAAGAGTATAAACGCATGTATACTTGAACTAAACTCAGATTACAAATAGTACGATTTATCTCAAGAAACACTGATTTATCTCAAGAAACACTGTTTCTCGCTTGAAAATCAATGTTTGTTGAGATAAAACAGTGTTTCTCAAGATAAAACAGTGTTTCTCGAGTTAAAACAGTGTTTTATCTCGAGAAACAGTGTTTCTTGAATTGTTACCCAAATGGCTTGCCATATTATGGTGCGTATAATTATGTACACATTATAGGGTATTTGCATATTATGTATAATACAAATGCAACCAAACAAATGATTTTCAAATATAGATCTGAGGGAAACTCGACAGAGTTGAGGTCATTGCAATAAAGTTCATGTGCCACATAAGTGCACTTTATTGGTAGACCTCAGACCCACATAACTAATAATATTGGTCCCAGGTTTTTAACAAATAACATCCATAGCATTAGTCTTTGCATGGCTCGATGACCATTATGTGGCCAGTAGATCCATCCCAACCATAAAAGGGATTTTTATCTTAAATATGTCCAATATCATGTACTTTATGATAGCATAAATAATATAATCTTTATTGAGATCAATACAGGTTCATTGCCAGTCCTGCCATGGCTAAAGTAAATAAGGTCATGAAGGATTCGATGGCAATTGAAGAGATGTCCATAATAAATCATTATATAAAGAATATTCGCATGCATTCTGTCAATATGAATAAATTGCTTGTAACATTTTGAAATATGTGATGTGTTTCGGGAAAAAGAGTCATAAGTCGCAAAAATGATATTTTTCAAAGTGATTTATTCACAAGATCTCTTTCTGGGAATATTCTGATTTTTTAGGGTTTATCACTTGTAGTCATATGAATCCAAATTTCAGGACGTTGTATTAAATATATCCTTGCCTTCTGAAGGTCATCTTATGGAATATATTTAGTTATTTTGCTAGTAATTCCTCACCAAAAAATACTGCAAACCTTTTTATCAAAACTAAAAACATCACATTCAAAATATAGGAATACTTATTGGGGTGAGTGAGTGAGACTGGTTGCTTTACGCCCTTATCAACACTTTGAAGTGTTATATCAAGGGCGGGAGAGCTGAGAGGGAGGCATTTTATGATCGTACCCAGGAACTAGAGATAGAGAAGAAGGGAGAGAGAGACAGAGGAAAGAGACAAAAAGACACTTTATGGTCATACCCAGGAAGTAGAGATAGAGAAGAAGGGAGAGAGAGACAGAAAAGAGACAGAAAGGCACTTTAAGGTCTTACCCAGGACCAATACTTATTGGATGTCCTAATGTTTAGTACCATTGGAATCGGCTTGATCCCATATTCTCAAATATGATGATACCTCAAAATGCATGTTTTGGGACTTGTGACTCATTTTCCTGGAACACATCACATATTTGATGTGCGGTTGCACATTACATTTACACCTTAATGCCCGCTAGTGTGTGTACACTTGTCAACTATTATGACAAAAAGTACATTTGTAGAAGAATTTGACAAGTTGAATTAGTCAGGCTAATACAAGCGCCATTGAGCACATTTCGGTGATCACAGAAATCTGAGTTCCTGCAGTAAAACAATTCTGGGACGCCTTACTGGGTTGATTGGCATGTTAGGGTTTGAACCCGGGCGCGGCTACAGTTTTACCTCCTCCTCTATGTAGGTCAGATTTTCAGGAAATGTACAGTTTGCAGCTGTACACATTGAGAGTTCTGCTAAATTAGGCTGCAATTTGGTCAATACTAGGTCAATTCGAGTATATTTGACATTGCATTATTTCTAGCAATCTGTTTGGTTAGGTTGAACTGTATTTTGAACTTCATTTTCGTTTGAAATTTGGGTTATTTCAGAGAATTTGGGAAAGTGAATTGTAGATTTTCAGAAAATCTTACCCATGTAGGCCTACTAGTGGGAGACCAATGTGAGGTAAACTAGTAGTCCTGGTAAACTAGAAGGTTGTCTTTCGTTCTAAAAATACTTCTTTCAATTGAAACAATTAAGACTAGGATGGCCTAAGGTAGATATGTACGGAACTTCTGTTTTCCCGTATGGAAATGTGCACTATCCTTTTTGAAAGTTCTCTCTCGCTCCTACACCCCTCGTATATTTTGCCGAAGGCATTCATGGATGTTTCCCAACAAAATCATTCTTTCTACGCATGTCTTTATGTTTGAGTATCAAAGATAAAAACATTAACAAATTAAATTAAATTAAAATTAACAATTAAATAAACAAATTTATTCCACAGGAAACCTAAAGTGTTAGTGCTACTGTATGATCAAAGTTCTGCGTCAACCGTCATGTAGTTTATTTGCTAAGAAAGTGTTTACTTTAAACAAAGGAAAATGTTTACTTTAAACAAGTATTACACACATGCAGAACATAGTGTACATATCTTATACAAAGAAGAACAAAGGAATTCTTGCAGTTCGTGCACAAACAACACACTGGGTCGCTCCCTTTTTGAAACAGAAAATAATATAATATAGCAATATTTGTTACTTGCAAATCTTTTACTGCCATTAGCATTAATTGCTAAATAAATGCAGGGCAATTGTATTGCAAAAGCGTTTTATTTTGGTGAAAAGACAGGTAGCATTTCAGCCTTATGGTACTTTCTATTAGATTTTGATTTTCAGAATCCGTAGGATGTTCTTTTTCTGAATAAATCAGATGATTGAATTCTAGAGTTATGTGATCATCATCAACGACCTAGTCAGTTAGTTTCAACCCAAAGACATGTGATGTGTCACAGAGAAATGAGTCACAAGTCGCAAAAAAATTATTTCATCCACAAAAACCTTAATTTACTCAGAATGTTTTCATTTCTGGGGAACAAATGTACCAAATTTCAAAGCTGTGTATCAAATGCATTTAAGCATAACTGAGGTTATTTACTTGGATTCCCATGAGATTATCATGTATTGAAAATGGCTCCAATATTAATCCTAAGGAGTATATTCAACTACTTTACCAGTGATTGACCATCAAGAAATATCACTAACTTAGATGTTCATGCATAACAAAATATAGAACTGTTTATACGTCCTAATGTTTGCTATCATTAGACTCCCCTTGATCTCATTGTTTTCGAATATGCTGATATCTCAAAATCCTTTTTCTCATTGTCCTGTAACACATCACATATTTCTAATGCCATTCTAAAGGCAAGCAGGGTATTAAATCTGTTATCTCTTCACATCCCGTCAACTCCCCTGGTAAACGCTCTCGATGTTATACTCCCGTTATCTCCAGATAAACAACACCTAATTTAAAAATAAACATTTTAATTCTTTTTCAACGGTAACAACTGAAAGTATATCTTCTACTTGTAAATATTACGAGATGACATGACAAACGCCATATAATACGCTAAGTATTTTCGCTATATCTGTATTTCATTGTGAATTATTTCAAATAAAAACACCATTACAGAGGATACACAATAATGCCTTGCAGTTCCCCACCTGGGAATCATTGCCTTTGTGAGGGGGTAAGTCAGGTAGCTGGGCGGAGACGCTAGGTAGACACGACCTTTGAGACGACGTGACTACAGACGTCATGAACGTGTGGTTACCATGGCACCCAAGGCGGCTAGAAACTTTGTACAGTTGGCCTAACCCTGGAGGAACCACCCTGCTGGAGCAGGAGGAGTTGGGGATGTATTGATCCTCCTGCTAAGTGCGTGCTAAGGCAAAAAAAAAAATAGGTGTGTTTCCGATTTACCCCCCCCCCCCCCCGCCTACCTAGAAAAACCTTACCCTACCTAAAATATTTTTTACCATACCTGATTTGTAAAAAATCATATCTTACTTTTTGGGTATTTTTTGACAAAAAATGCTCATAAAAGCAGGAAAATGGGTTTTCCTAACCCGGAACTGTCAAAAAGTACATTTCCCACGTTTAAAACAACTATTGTTATGAAATAGACATTTTTTTCAGTTCCTGGGAGGTGGTTTCAAAAAAGAAATTAAAAAAATAAGAGTTACCACCCCCTACCTAGTTTTCAGCCAGATAAATCGGAAACACACCTAATTCTTTTTGGCCTAAGTCTCCAGGCCTTCGGGTGAATTTTTAAAAAGAAATATTTGCAAAATTTAATATAATTGCGGTAATTAAATATTTCCCTTCACCCAGTAACCAATGTACGTTACAAATGTATTCATTAGTTTATAACTTTATTTATCGTGTCTGGGCCCTTTTAAATTCAATTCATTATTTATTTTATTTTTCATACATCTGAAAAGGATAGATCCCAAAAGTAAATTACAGGTCTTCCAGTATGCTCCTGGTCTATTTATATACAAGTTGATAACTACATGTATATGGGTCAGATTTTCAGAAAATGTACAATTAGCCTTCACCAATCCTCTCAAATACCCATATTTAAAAAGGAGCTTCAAAATGCAGTTTAACATAACAGAACTGATACTTTGAATCAATGCGATACCAAATATACTCAGATATACTCAGTATTCTTAATTTCTCAACCTAATTTAGGAGAATTTCCTAAATGTGTATAGCTGCCAATTGTACATTTTCTGAAAATCTGACCCACATGAAACGTTAACCGATTATAACTTTGAAAGGAGACATTCGCTTATATATTTCCGAGATACATCACTCTTTAAATGTCCTGCAGAATGACTTCTTTCTTTGTATTTCTTTGTCAGCTTTTATCGAAGTCCGAAAAATCTATAAAAAAAAACGCCGACTCAATTGTAAGAGCTTTAGTAATAACAGACTATGATATCAGCCGTTGACAAACAACTTTAGGGTAAATTTGACACCAGATGAAGAGTCAGTGAAATCTAGAATTTATAAAGACTTTTCCTTCCTCAACTGACACCTGGTATCAAGACACCGCCGCGACTCTTGATTTATTGCGATATTTTCCTACTTGGCTTCACTAGGATCAATCTCGTCACCCAATCATACAAAACAATTTAATTTTCAATCAATAGGGGAGTTGCATATCTCACCTCGCATGCCTGTGACAGTGCATGCTGGGACGGATTCCGTTCAAGTCTGACATACAAATATGTAGCAACTTTTTATCAAAAATTGCAAAAGTGTTTTCACCAATATTATAGCTTGTATAAATGATCAATGCAAACCAAATGGATGATGGGAACGATGAAGTCTTGTGTCATGGAAAGATGTAAAACACATGGATATTGACATTAGAGCATTGGTAATATTCCGTGCTAAATATAACATGTTTTCTTTATATATTATACTTTACCATTACTCCCATAATTCCATGCGAATTAAGATTCAAAATGGCGGCTATGCAAATCCCCTATAGGAGGGTAGTGTTCTAGAAGTTTGACCGGAAGCCACAGACTGAACCTTGGAGACTCGGTTCGAGTGACAGAAGGTTTTAATGTCTGTCAAAACTTTCTAAAGTGAGTTTGTGACAGCGGTTAATTGAGTCTAAAGCTGGTTGGCGGGAACATCCATTTTCTTATGATATGTGAAGTGTTCTTCCAGGAAAATGAATCACAAGCCGAAACAAAATGGATTTTGAGATAACATCATGAGACGGTGAGATCAAGACGATTCTAATGATGGGAAACAGTAGGACCTATAATGCGTATTTCGATAGTGTAAGTGTGATGTTTTTATTTTTCAAAAAAACCTGTTTGCAATATTTTTGAGTGGAGAGTTACTTGTAAAGTAGCTAAATATAATCTATTATACGATTTAATACACGGTCTTGAAATTTGGTACATATATATATATATATATTCATACGACCTCAAGCACTGCATACCCCATAAATGAAAACATTCCAATAAAGAGATCTTGTGAATAAAACACTTAAATATCAATTTTGGGACTTGTGATTCATTTTCCTTTAACACATCATATATAGGCTTAGCATTCCCCTACGCAACGCCCAATATAAATGAACAGTGATATGATGATTTTAATTGTAGATTTGTTCGGATTTGTGTTTCCTTTTTGCCAATTAAAGGCACGGGAAGGAGTCATGTGCCTTCTTTAAAGCTGTATTCTCAGCAATTACGACAAATAAATGTTACCAAATTTACACATAGTGTGACTTAGAGGACTGAATTTATCCCATAGTGTGACTTAGAGGACTGAATTTATCCCATAGTGTGACTTAGAGGACTGAATTTATCCGCTGCTTGTATTTGTTTATACAAGAATTTGAAGTTGAATCGGCCGAGAGCAGTCGACTCCTGGTGAGCGATAATAAGCGAATCTACGACAAGAATAGATATTGGTGCGATTCCGAAATATAATTATTGACTTTTATGAAGCCCTTATATATAGCAAAAACAACCAAAATCCTCCCAAACTTTGGTGAAATGGCTTTTAGAAAGGTTGGCAAAAATTGGAACAAAAAGTAGAAAATCTTTAGCTTTTAACCGATGTTAACTGAGAGTGCAGTTTTAATTCCGCCTGTGGTCTTAAATTGCTCTATATAATGATAACCAAACCTCACAATCGAGAACAAAGCATCAGTCCGTTTCAGTCAGATTCCTTTCATGTAGGGGATACATCTTCAATAACGCGAAACCACATCAGCATTATCTTATACCAAGACATGAAGGAGAAGAAGCATCCTTGTTCACACAATGAGACTAGGAGGACTTATGTGATGCTCTAAATAACAAATTGAAGAAAGAGAAAGTTTTTTTTATGGCCAGAGCATATACCATCGCCACACAATTAGCCCCGTAGACCCCTGATACTAATCCACATCCCTTACATACTCTACCACCAACTTTATGAAAGCCCCTTAGTATTCTACATACAGGGTATCCGATGACAGGGGGTAACATCGCGACTCTATATCTCCTTAAATAGAGAGTATCAGGCCCTACTGGCGACAGTGGGCTCCTCTCAATCATGAATGATATGTTGCCATGGTAATCAGCATGTCCCCCTGGCTAGGGGTATAAGGCTGTGAGGGAGACAATGGTCACTATCTCCAGCTGATGGCCCGTTGGCTCAACTGTGTAGATCACCATCACAACGCCCAGTGTGTGGGTCAGATTTTCAGAAAATGTACAATTGGCCTTCACCAATCCTCTCAAATAACCCAAACTTGATACGAAAATAAAGTTCAAAATGCAGTTTAAATTAACCAAACAGATAGCTAGAATCAATGCATGGCCGAATATACTCGAATTTACCTAGTATTGACCAAATTGCAGTTTAATTTAGCAGAATTTACTAAATGTGCACCACTGGCAATTGCACATTTTCTGAAAATCTGACCCATGTATATCACCAGCACAAGGCCCAGTGACATGGACAGCTCTATATCAGTGCGGGTGGAGGAGGGGGAGACTAAGTGTGATGTGTTACAGAAAAATGAGACACTGGTCATAAACAGTGACTTTTGAGATATCATCATATTTGAAAAGATTAGATCAAGCCGATTCTAATGATAGTAAGCAGTAAGAAATCTAATAAGTATTTCTATATTTTAAGTTTGATATTTTTATTTTTGAAAAGTTTGCAATATTTCTTGATAGACAATTACCAGTAAAGTAACTAAATATACTGTTTGTTTGTTTGTTTTATTCATAAGCTCGTGTATCAAGTACTGTAAAAAGGTAATGATATATTTAATACAATGTCCGGCAATTTGGTACATGTATTCATATGACTAACAGTGTCTAACCCCCCAAAAATCAAAACATTTCCGCAAAGAAATCATGTAAAGAAATCACTTTAAAAAATATCATTTGAACGACTTGTGACTCATTTTCCTGGAACCCCTCACAAGTGGTTGGGCTGAGGTTCAGGGCAGGCAGGAGGTGGCTTTGTGTGGGGTGTAAGCCTGGTTAGTAAGTCTTGGCAACACTTGGCTAACATCTCTATCATGTGTCATCTTATCTGTATGGAGCCATAGCCCCTACTTTAACTCTAGATCCATCCAATATCTAGGATCTAATAATTCTTTTTACTTTTGGAGAAATGGTGTAAAAAGAAAAGTAAGATGGGATGAGGAGAGAAGGATGAATTTAAAACTCTTTTATCACCATTGTTTTTGTTTTTAATAGTAAAAAAAGCTTTTTTTAATAAATGGAATTTAACTAATAATGACCCGCTCAACTTCTCCAATCATTAATCAAATGTTAACATAGAAAGGAACCTCCCATTCATTATTTATTTTCATTGACTGCTTGTGTACTTGCATACATGTATCAATATAATATATACGACCTGCATGGAACATTCTGGAACATCACCCCATATACTATAGCACTAGAACTGGGTTAGTATTTAAATATGTTTGAGCTGTCACAACGAACAAATAATACCAAGTGAGCGTGGATCTGATGAATAGTTATCCTCAATTAATTCTGTACTATATGTGAAAGACTTTAAACCTGTGGTGTTCTTCATCACACATATCCCCACTCGTTGAAGGAGGATTCTTTATGTAAAACTTTATCTTTAAAAAGTACAAGTGTGTGGTCATTTCAGCGGTGGTGGTGGTGGTGGTGGTGGTTGTGGCGGTGGTGGCGGTGGTGGCGGTGGTGGCGGTGGGGGAGGTGGTGGCGGTGGGGGAGGTGTCGCACTCCAGGCTACAAGAGCAGGGCCGCCTTTTGAAAGAAGATCTTTTTCTTGTCAGTCGAAGAGCTTAGCTGCATGTGCTGTCTCCAGCACCCCAGGAGCACCCCACGAGGGCCAGATAACCGCGGCTAAGAACCATTGATTTCAGCATAAAAAGATGGAAAACGCTGCCGCACCTCCCCCTGGTGGCTTACCGGGCGTTAAATGTCGAAGGGACTTTGCTCCTGGATGCTGGTGGTAGATTCTGGAGAAGTTTTCATGGGTGTTTACTAATTTTGGACGGCTTTTAGGAATCCTACTCCTCCTCTCTCTCTCTTACCTCTTAGTTAAATTAGCCCTCCTCCGCATCCTCCAACTCCTCTCAACTGATATGTATGATTAGCATTAGTTCCCTGAGAAGATACTTACTGCGAGCGTTTATTTCCTGGAATAGAAACAGATCGCGGGAACGAATTAGGGATCGCTGTGTGGTGGTGAGATTGCATGCTGCACTTGGAGATGTCTCAGATGTTGTTACAGACAGACCAAGAGACCGCAGACTGGAAACAGGCGGACATTTAAAGGGAGAGGAGGAGGGGGGAGAGAGGAGGAGGGGGAAGAGAGAGGAGGAGGGGGAAGAGAGGGGAAGAGGGGGAGAGAGAGGAGGAGGGGGGAGAGATAGGAGGAGGGGGAAGAGAGAGGAGGAGGGGGAAGAGAGAGGAGGAGGGTGAAGGGAGGGGAGGAGGGGGAAGGGAGGGGAGGAGGGGGAAGAGAGAGGAGGAGGGGGAAGAGAGAGGAGGGGGAAGAGAGAGGAGGGGGAAGAGAGAGGAGGAAGGTGAAGGGAGGGGAGGAGGGGGAAGTGAGAGGAGGAGAGAGGTGGGGGTAAGAGAGAGGGAAAGAGATGGAGAGGGAAGGAGAGGAAGAGAAAAGTGGAAAAGAAGGAGGATAGAGAGAGAAGGGAAAGAAGGAGGAGAAATAGAGAAAGAATGGAGTGAAGGATGATAGAGTGAGAAAGAAGGGGGATTGAGGTAGGGAAAGAGAGAAAGGGAGAGAGAGAAAGGGAGAGAGAAATAGGGAATGAGTGGGAACACAGGAGGTTAGAGAGAGAAGGGTAAGACGCTATGTGGATAGAGAGAGGGAAGAGGGAGGTAGAGAAGGAAGGGAGCGAAGGAGGATAGAGAGAGAGGCAACAAAAGAAGTTAGAAAGAGAAAGACAAAACGAAAGAGAGGAATGAGTGACAAAATAGCATGTAGGTAAAAGTAAAATCAATACGAAATGTGTAGTATAGTGACCATTTTGAAATATTTGAAATATTTTTATTTTATCTTATCGGAAATGTGTTATTATACATGTGTTCATGACAAAACTACCTATACTGCACAATCAGCTTACAGTTCAGCATTGTTCCATGCAGTAGAAGCGACGATGCTATAAGCTAAACCGAGTGAACAGTGAACAGGAAACGAGAAAGGCAGAGACTGACAGAGGGAGAGAGAGAACTTTAAGAGCGCCCCTTTGGGAGGACCCGGATATAAACCGCCCCCTAGCGGCAGAAATGGTTGTCTAAAATTTAGTTTCAATTTAAACTGATCCCTAATTAATGTGATGCGCCCAGCAATATTAAAGGGTGCAAACAGTAATAATGCAAGTTACAGCAATTGGGGGAGAAATACTTGATAGAGAAAACAACATATGACTAAATTTGAACATAATACAAGGTGCCCCTAACATACATTGCCCCTAACATACATTGCCCCTAACATACATTGCTTCTAACATACATTGCTTCTAACATACATTGCTTCTAACATACATTGCTTCTAACATACATTGCCCCTAACATACATTGCCCCTAACATACATTGCCCCTAACATACATTGCCCCTAACATACATTGCCTCTAATATACATTGCCCCTAACATACATTGCCTCTAACATACATTGCCCCTAACATACATTGCCCCTAACATACATTGCCCCTAACATACATTGCCTCTAACATACATTGCCCCTAACATACATTGCCCCTAACATACATTGCCCCTAACATACATTGCCCCTAACATACATTGCTTTCTATGTACATTATTACACACATGATCGGTTAGAAAGGTGTAGTTCCGGGTGCAATTTGGTGGATCCCAACTGTTCACGTGATCAGTTTGGGCTTCCATGTTTACATGTGACTAAAGGAAGCAATCTGGTTGGCGCAGCGTAGGCCTGACTTACAAACATGTACAAATGACGCTCTCTCAAGCTGCGTAACTAAGGCCTATAAATTGTGTTGAATCGAGCCTCCTCAAGCTAAATTTTAGGCTAAACAAGTTAAATCCACGTTTTAACATTTAAATACAGTGTTTAATAAATAGCAAATGCCACTCTGTTCAGGTTCAAACTGATCTCGACACAATCAGAAAACGGGACTCACCCCGTCAGGGTTCGTCCCGTTTCCTGATGTGTCTCGATCAGTTTGACCCTGAACAGAGTGGCATTTGCTATAATCCCTTATATAACATATAGAAACAATGTAAGAAGGATTTATATATAGATAAATAAATGAATAAATAAATACATAAATAAATGCGTGTGTTTTTATAAATAAAATAAGGGAAGAAAGAGCTACTCTTCTAGCAAGACAATTCTTATTTTTCCACCTGTAAACCATTATATTTCTACCATTCCCAAATAAAGGCAATCAAACCAACTTAATAATCAAATGTCAGCATGAGCACACACGCTGGTACAAGTCTCATGGAGCAATAATAAAATAACGAGGGGCTGCTCCTGTGAAATATATATGTTGTATGAAGAGGGAGACTGAGTGATTTAAAGCTCTACCTGAGCACGCTATCCACTCATTACGAGTACTCAGCCAGGTGTAAGCTTACTTGTTGATTCTATGTGCTCTCTGTATGTGATGGGTTACAGGAAAATGAGTCAAAAACTTACTTTTGAGATACCGACATAATTATTTTGAAAGATGAGATTAAGCTGATTCTAATGGTGGTAAACATTTGGACAGCTAAAAAATATTTCCATAATATTTTAAGTTTGATACTTTTATTTTGAAAAAAGAAATTTGCAATAATTCTGGGTGGGGAATTGCCAGTAAAGGTACCAAATACCTTCCATAGAATGACCTTTGAAACACATACAGGTTAACTAACGAGTTAGTTGAAGGAGCGTGAATATTGCACGAGTTGATATACATGAAAATGCAGCTTCTCACTTGTACAACTTTATCAACCATTAATTCATGAAACCGTTTACGGTTCGTATTCTTGTATGCATCTGTGCGTCGATCCAGCACTTTGTATTCAGAACCAAAGAAAGTACAGCGCAATGGCTCTTTTTAATTAAGTAAACGTTAGAATGCCAAGTGCCCGTTAGTTCAATTTTATCACACACGCTCAAAGCTATGTAAAGGCTCATTCACATTACAACGGCCGCCTTGGTGTACGGCCGCCGCACGGCAACAAAAAATTGTTAAACTATTACACTCGGCCGGCTGGTCGTGGCAATGGGAATGCACATTTAGCTTAGACACTGTTAATATAAAATAGCCCACGGTTTCTCTTCCCAGATAATATTACTCTAATCCTCGATCCCCTTTTTGTAGCAAGTTTTATCCAGATAATATTACTCTAATCCTCTATCCCTTTTTGTAGCAAGTTTTATCCAGATAATATTACTCTAATCCTCTATTCCTTTTTGTAGCAAGTTTTATCCAGTCCCTTAATCAATAGTCGGGTATAAAAAGTTGGACAAAGAGACTTAAATGCTTCTATTGAACCAGAGAAGTGGCCAGACGCACAAGCCATCCTTTCAGGAAGAAGTCAAATCAGGAATGTTTTTTATCGACTAATCCAAGTGGATACAGATTGGGTATTAATGGCCGTCTGAATCAATGTTTGAATATGGAGCTGGACTTTTGCTTAATGTGACTTTTATTGTATTCTGTATTTTAGGTTTTATTTTAGATTAATTTTGATTTGCCTTGATGAAAATGCATTCAATAATGGTATGGGAAGAAAAACCACAATATATCCACTCGTTCAATAATTACTTAAGATTTCTCTAATTTCATTCCCATCATCAATGGTGAAGGTTAGGTATATATGTCTGAGGATCTTTCACTCCACATTTTTTGTAGTTTTTATTGCTATGGCGTTCATGGGTCAAGACGCTATAATCTGTATAATAGGGGATTTGCATAGCCGCCATTTTGGATCTTGATTCGCATTGAATTATGGGATTAATGGTACATTATACAATTTATAGAAAGTATGCCATGTTCAGCTTGGACTATTTATCAATGCTCTAATGTCAATATCCATGTGTTCTTTCCATCACACGAGTCCCCATTTTCCCCATCTTTCCCATTTGGTTTTCATAGATCATCTATAAAAGTTGGTCATAAATCTGTCCCATTTATGGATGAATTGCAATATTGGGACTATTGAAATATCTGCTCCTGTCACATGTGTTTACTTGTGCAAAACTTCAAAAATTACAAAAGAAAATGCTGGAATACTAGTTTTGGTGTTAAAACAAATCGAAATAGTAAATATCTGAAGATATCTAGAATTGAGGGAAAGTAAAAATGTTTAATTAATTAGATATAATAAAATAAAGATATAAAAGGTGTAGAGAGGGAAGGGGAAGAGAAGAGAAAAGAGGATGTGGGTGGGTGGGTTCGATAATTCCGGCACAATTCTGGCTGATATTCGGGGTCGGTAAAGGCCGATATCCACTTGCAAGCAAATTAGTTCAAGTAAATAGCATTTACGGCCACAATTTACTTGTAAGTGGAACCCCACCTAAATCCAAATTGTATTCGAGACGTCTTGATTCATATGTGGTAACTTTTTATATCAATATTCTTATGTTGAAATTAGATTAGATTGAAATTCATTATCAGAACGCCTGAACAGAAATCCTATCTAGCTGATTTTAATACCTTAATCGATCTTAAAATTGATTAAATATATTAGTAGGAAAAGATTAATGCTGATTGAAATATGTTCAATTCAAATTACATGGGGACCCCTTCGTGCAAACGATTCAATGTGCATGATAGGTTACACTGCAATAACCTTGATCTGGATATTAACATGTTTTTCTGTACATTTCCTCGTTCTTGATTCTTCGTCTCTTGACACGCATTAACTGACTGTTTTTGAAGCATCAATTATATGTTGATTTCTTATGATGATTATGGTCTGAATCGTATTAGAATTTATTTTTTACATTTATTATTATCAAGTCTATATTACCGCAATGATGGTCTTCCTCTAGAACCTGAAGGGAGGGTGTGTGTGTGTGTGTGGGGGGCATTCTTCTAGCGATCTTATATTTAATTTTTATTCAGTTTATATGTACAATATTATAATTATTATTATAGGTTATTCAGCTCATGTAGGCACTCGATTTAATTATATTTATTCATAATTTAAGGCCTTTTTTCGACATTGCCATCGGGGAAATGATTGAAAAAAGGGAAGCGATTAACACATAACTATTTTAATCGCACCCCCAGATAAAAATCTGAATCAATCCCGACTGCCAAAGCCAGATTTCCAAACTGTGAACATGACTGTTCAATTAGGCTAATCGTGAGTCGATTCCTTCACCATCAAATTCGCTTCTCTGTCAGATTCTTGCAGAACGATGTGAACTGAAGAGACGGATATACAAGGTGTGACGGAAATGAAGAGTGGAGATGGACAGGGAGAGTGAAAGGTGGTCTCAACTGGCTGTGGTAAGGTCTGCAGTAAGCCTTGCGATGGTTTGTTCTGGTTCTGTAGGTGGAGAGGAATGACAAGGTCCTGCCTATATGGCCAGTGAACGATGTAGGCAGGTCCTCGCCATTCCACAACAACGCAGCACCATCACACTTACCGCAGAGCTTACCACAGAGCTTACCTGGCTGATATTGGACAGAATATTGATGAATCCAGTCCATTAAGTCATAATATAAGTAATTCTTGTATATGTATATACATATACAACAGCAGAATATTAATAAATTCAGTCCTATAAGTCATAATATTAACACTCGGCATTGCTTTATCATATTTACAACCTCAATGGGATGGGGGAGAGGAGTAGGCAATGGAAACAAGCGATGAGGAGAACACAACTTTCAGTTGAGTTTCCCCCTGATGTATCCAAATCCCACAACATGAATGACTAAACATTTTGTAAATTTAAAGAAAGGTCATGGTTCATTTAAAGGTAAAGGCCAGCGTCGTCAGCACTGCACCAGGCGGGAATTCAAGAAACTAATGCATGAAAAAATATAAGTCACAGTATTGTTTTCAAACTTCTTCTTGAGAAAGAACATGGTTGGGCGAATACAAAAAGCCAAAGAAACAGGAAGTTATCATATTATTTATTATTTTAAGTATATATGAAGGCTTCTATAGTGAACAGTAGTCAATTTGAGCGGTCCCTGAAACAAAAACTAATTCAATGACATATGGTTTGGGTGGCTTTTGGGTTTTCACAACCGTGTTCTTTCTAAATTCAAAGTTTAAACAAAATTCCACGATTCCTTCATTGTTTATTAAACACTGGCATTTACTTTTAACAAACCTTTGAAACTTTAATTCACATTGGCCTTGACCTTCAAACTCTATGGTTGTCTTCTCGGGCATTCTAAAAACAGGAAAGGTGTCACTTGATCTTCTGAAGAATTCAGGAAAGCTATTTCCTTAATATTGTTTACGAGAAGAGAGTTAGTTCGCGAATACAGCTGGTTACCTTGAAATGCCTGTGAAAGTAGACTTTAAATATTTCAAGCGCTAATAATTTATCGTGGAACTGGTATTTACTGGTCAAGGAATAAAATGGCGCCTTTAATAGGAAGTGATATTCTTTGAAACAGCAAAACAATTTTGAAGGACGCGGGGTAGATTTCTCTCAAACTTTGTCAAAGTTTCTTAGAGTGTCGGCTCCGGCGGCTCGAATACAAGCAAGGAGCATCCGGTTACAAATCAAAGAATCAATACTTGGGAAATAATGGCCGATTTCTTATCTCACCAGTTCTGCACTCGGCAGTGCTGGACCTGAGCAGTGTGCGAAGGGGAGCGTTGTGTGTCAAGGGGATGGACATATGGGACGTGTTACAGGAAAATGAGTCATAAGTCGCAAAGTTGATATTTGTCAAAGTGATATATTCCCAAAATCACTTTGTAGGAATGTTCTCATTTTTGGTGTGACTAACGCTGGATGAAGTATGAATACATGTATCAAAATGCAAGACAGTGTATCAAATATTGTCATGCATCTATAGGGTCATCCCATAGAGTATATTTAGCTACTTTGATAGTAATTGTCCACCCAAAAATATTGAAACTTTTTTTTCAGAAATAAAAATATCAAACTTAAGATATAGAAATACTTATTAGATGCCCTTACTGTTTATATTCATTGGAATCCCCTTGGTCTCATCTTTTCAAATATTATAATATCACAAAATCTAATTTTTGCGACGTATGACTCATTTACCTGAAACACATCACATATGGGACGTGTTACAGGAAAATGAGTCACAAGTAGCAAAGTTGATATTTTTTAAAGTGTTTTTTTCACAACGTCTCTTTGGGTGAATGTTTTTATTCTTGGAGTATGTAGTGCCTGAGGTCGTATGAATACATATATTAAATTTCAGGACAGTGTATTAATTCTAAAGTGATCTCATTGATTATATTTAGCTACTTCACTAGTAAATGTCCAGCCAAAAATATTGCATGCAGGTTTTTTTTTCAAAAGTAGAAATATCAAACGTAAGATATAGAAGTACCTATTATATATCCTACTGTTTACTATCATTAGAGTCGGCTTGATCACATCTTTTTATATATGATGATATCTGCGACTTGTGACTCATTTTCCTGCAACACATCACACATTTCCTAGCATTGGTCTATTAAATTAAAGTGATATTGACGTTATAACTACACACATCGAACACATCGTATGATTCATTTAATTAATTGCTGTATTATATGATTTCTGTTAACAACTGGCATTCATTGAGTTATATGATGCCCATTATTTGATAGTTTTATAGTGTATCAAGTCTTTCTTTATTATCATAAATATCATATAATTATGATCAAGTATGATCTATTTATGATGTATTTAATTCTAACCCAAACATCCAGCAAATATCGATCAATTTGATCTATATTTAAATTCAATCACATTCCCTGAATGATTATTTCTGCCTTTTCACTCACTTCACCTCACTCACTTTTTATCAAGGGCTTGTTCAAAGCACCTCGTCCCTATCACACGGCCTAGGGGCTCCTTTTATCTTTATTAGATTGCGAGATCAATTCATAAAAACCCTGGCAATCTTTACTAAACTTAGCTCACCCAAAGCGGGAGAGGAGCTGCTTTGTTTTCAGGCAGATTGTTGCTCAATGCAGTTTAATCACGTTGATTGGGAATAAAGTGAAAAAGTACTAGATCTTTGTGAGAGCATGGATGGACCTTAGGGTGTCAGTTCGTAAGCAAGACCAATATGAGGGCAACATGTTGTGACTCCATTAATCTGGATTTGATGGGGCAGATCGTCAGAAAATGAAAAGGTGGTCTGAACTATCAGAGTTCATAAACATAGTTTCTTATGCTCCAGAGTGGTATGGGGTGCTCTAGGATATATGCTGTTGTCAAGGTTGTCACACTTATAAGGGAACAGCCAGCTCCTACATGAGGAACAATGGTTGCATACTTATTGCTTTATAGTTTCATCGTTTTCATCAGAATTCTCCCCAGAGAATCCATGTGCTATGACCAATCTGTCACACTCGGCCATCATTGATCTTTAATTATCGGCTAGCGATGTACACTCGGGGACCTGGGTCAATCAGATGTGGATATCACACATTGTGTGTGTAGGTGTGTGTGTGAGGCAGAGACACAAGTTATAATATAAAACGAAAAAATGATTTAATATTACTTAACCTCCACTTATCATATGTTTTGGGGTTATTATTAATTTACAAAAGAAGTGAATTTACAAGAGAGTGACCCCCTAGCTGCGATTTTGGGAACTTTCCCAGCGGCCGATGGCTAGGACTTTCGGGACAGTAAACCGAGGTGATCAAGTAATATGATCCCGCAAAAATAAATACTTTTGCAATTTGTTTGAGTTTGACCTGTACTCCCCTTCTATTAACTGGACTATATCGAAATAGCCCCAAATGCCCTCAATGGTATTTATAAACGAATCTGGGTTGCACGTAAGATTTGAGAACTCTATGGCCAGGAACACAACAATTCTCAAATCAGAAATAAATCAGAAGAGTTTTAATCAACAATGTCTATGATCAAATTATCTTCCTACTATTTAGGTTCATACCCTGTTGTATTGCAGTAAACATAATTTAATGAGAAGATGTGATGTGTTCCAGCAAAAAGAGTCACAGGCAGGTTGTTACTCAATGCAGTTTAATCACGTTGATTGGGAACAAAGTGAAAAATTAATAAATCCTTGTGAGAGCATGGACGGACTTTTTAGAGCATCAGTTCGTAAGCGAGACCAAGATATGAGGACATCATGTTGTGACTCCATCAATCTGGAAATGTACAAATGTGATGTGTTTCAGGAAAATGAATCACAATTCGCTAAAATGCATTTTGAGATACTATCATATTTGAAAAGATGAGCTCAAGCGTAATCCAATGATAGTAAACATTAGTATATTTAACAAGTATTTCTATATTTTCAATTTGATATTTTTAAGTTTTGAAAAATAAGTTCGCAATATTTCTGGGCGGTCCATAACATATTTAATATATTAACAGTCTTGAAATTTCTTAAATGCAATCATACGACGTTACACGGTAAATACCCCAAAGATGAGAACATTCCTACGAAGAGATCTTGTGTCACACTTTCGTCCAGCACATCACATATCATATTTTCCGACATATAACTTATTTATTTATATGATCATATATGATGCCAGATGGCTAGTTTTCCCTTTTTATAAACAGTGCACAGTGACTTAAGCCTTAACTCTTATTGCCAGGAAACAGAGCCACTTGACCTCACACGAAAAATAGGAGGTTTTAAATCATTCAGAGGCCACGTAATCGAGCATGCGTTGTGTTCTGCACGAAACTAGCCGTATGTACTTGCGTATTGTGACACGGTGGTCTGCACGTATCAATCATTGTCTACTGGTCACCCAACCAGTACGTAATCAATACCGCCGCCATATTTGCCTCTATAAATAAGCTGCGTATCTTCTTCTAGTTATTGATATAAGTAGATAATAGGGGATTTGCATAGCCGCTATTTTGAATCTTGATTCGCATGCAATTATGATAAGATCTATAGAAAACTGTTCCGCATGGACTATTTATCAATGCTCTTTAGTGTCAATATCCATGTGTTACATACATTACAAAGTCCCCATCTTTCCCATCATGCCTTTGCTTTTCATAGATCATTTACACAAGCTATCCATCAAGCTATTTCAACAGAATCAATCCCAGCATGCACTGTAACACACATGCGCAGTGGCAACTCCCCTATTAGCGTTCTTTATTTTCAACACCTATCTATACCAATGGACATAGATAGCCTGGCTTTCTTACAGTGTCTCACAGTTAACTTACTTCGCTTTATTTGTTTCCTCTATTCTGGGAACATACAGGAAGGCCTGGAAATATGTTTTCAGATGTCTCCAGTTTGTACAGTGGAACCTCGCATAAAGACCACCTCTCTGTAGAGACCCAACCTCTATTAAAACCACCTCTCTTTAGAGACCACCCTTCTATTAAGACCAGTTTCTCGCAGTCCCAAATTGATTTCCTCTTTTTAGATTAGCCCCTCTAATGAGACCACCTCGCTATGAGACCACACATCAGTCAGTCCCAAGGGTGGTCTCAATAGAGAGGTTCCACTGTATTTTCCGCTGTATAAATACATAATGTGTTCAATTGAACTGAAGGGGTGACGAGATAAGTAAGGCATAATTGTTTAAGCAGGGCTTGCTTAGATCCCCAGTGCAGGCCTGTTTGTTGGAATTTATGGTTTAGCAGTTTAGAAGACGAGGTTAAAGTAATATACAATTTTACATATCAGGCCACTTTTGGAGGTAACTCCCTCGTGTCGTAACTTGCAGTTCACTAGGGGCCTATTGTACTATACACGATAAGATAGTGTCATAAAGGCCTTGTACTGCCCGGTTAAACTTACCATTGCAAGGGGCTTTATGTTTAACCAAGGTTGGTGCTTCTGCCAAAGCTGAACAATAATGATAAAGAAAATGTACCAATCGTACTTATGAAATAATTGATTGCCAAAATGTAACAAGTGCACGCTGTAACTTCAAGCTACCAGGCAACTGGAACTAACACATCCTACTGACAAAAAAACTACTGACCCGAGCCATGTAATTAAAATTAGGTTTCAGAATTAGATATCGATTATAATTAGTTAGAGTTAGGCCTAGTTGTGTCCGGTGAGGGGAAGACTATAGTTATTCTGAACTGAATTGTCCCCCGTCACCCCATATCTCAATGTAAATATCTTCAATTGATTATTGTAACTTCATCGTACATTGTGCATGCTAGTTTGTAATTTTGACTATCGTTTTACAGAAGATTTGCTGTGTAGAAATTCTAAAATTAAAAACAAAATAGAAAACAAAAAAAACGAAATAATTGTCACCTAGAATTGAGAAAATCATCTAATGAGGAATTATGAAATATTGAACATTTTTAAAACAACCTATAGGTTAGATCAGAATGTGTTACACACTATAGCTTGGCCCATTCATGTGATCACACCCACTGTCAAAATCAGATGATTTCACCTTGTGAATGCGTTAATTTGATTGACACCTATAGTAACCTCAGTTGGGCGGAGCTTCAGTCTTACACCACTTTCCACTATGTCCCTCTCCGCCTCACTTTTTGATCTATTTTCATCAAATGTCAGCGGCATCAATACTCCCTACTGTGACCTCATCATACTTTTACCCACCGGAAGTCCCTTCGGTTTTCCCGGAAGTTGTTCTGTCTCCTTTCTGGTTGTGTTCCGGAAGGTCATGACATTGTAAGTCGTGTATCCTCCTAATAACGTCTCCTCGGTTTCCATGGAAAACGTACTTGGACGTTTGCAGGTAATGCGGGTTGGTGGTGTAATGACCTTTGTGTGACAAGCTGCGACCGGCAAATAAGAATTCCCATTATTTGTTCCAAGAATAAATCATTTGGCCTGGTCGTCCAAGGGGCGTGCCTGGTGGTTAGGCGATGACCGTTTTGATAGATTGCAGTAAATGATGTCTCCTTACAGATTTAACCGATAGATTATTATCAATTGTGATGTGTCACAGGAGAATGAGTCACACGTAGCAAGAATGGAATTTGAGATATCATCATATTTTGAAAGATTAGATTGAGCGGGTTCCAACGATGGTAAACATCCAATAAGTACTTCTATATCTTTTTATGCATGAAGAACGTTAGTAATATTTCTTAATGGTCAATGAAAATTACAGTAGTTAAATATCCTCCTTATATAGGATCACCTCTGATATGCATAAATATATTCAATACAGTCATGGAATTGGTACATGTACTCATGTTACCAACTACGCAAAACATCCCAAAAATAACAACATTTTTAACAAGAGTCCTTGTAAATGAAACACTTAGACTAGTTAGAGAAATATTGATTTTGCGACTTATGAGTCACAAATGTTAAATATCTTTGTGTGTCAAAGCGGTCATTCTCCATCTCATCAATAAGGTGGTTTGAGTTACCAAATAGTTGTAAAGAGATGGCCTCATCAATCCAGAAAAGAGATCATTTCAGGATTTCTTCCTGATATACCTTTAGTTATATCTGTTTAATGTTCCTGGTAATTGTTTGGCCATTTCTATATTATAAAATAATGTCTGCTGCAAAGCTGTTAATCACAATATTTATTTCTTTTTCTTTTTACAAGACTTCATTACTAACGATTTCTGCAGACCAAAATTAAATATAACTTCCACGCAATTAATATTGCAGCTGAGGATCATTAATTATGTTTCTGCTGCCAGCAAGAAGGCTTGTGATAAGAAAATAGTTCAAGAGCCCTAACTTTTAACTAAAGTATTTCCCCTGATTAAAACATATCACCTGGAAATAATGTATCCCGGTGAAGGGTTTTAATTTTTCACATCAATAAATCCACGATGAGTTTATTCAAAATTAGTGACTAAGTTTTTCCTATCCAACTAATTACTGCTTTTAGTGTTGACTTTTAATTTTAAGTTTGTTTCAAATGCTTTATCGACTATTATCTCCATTGTCTTAATACATTTGTCTTAATTAATCAGGTTCGGGGTTCGAACTTATATACATATATGTGATGTGTTTCAGGAAAATGAGTCATAAGTCGCAAAATGGATATTTTTCAAATTTATTTATTCATAAGATATCTTTGTTGAAATATTCTTATTCTTGGGGTGCGTATTGCCACTAGTAACATCAATACGTGTACAACATTTCAAGGCAATTTATTAAATATATCTACGCATTTCAAAGGTCGTCTAATGGAGTATATTTAGGTACTTTATTAGTAATTATCCACCCAAAAATAATAATAACTTTTTTTTCCAAAATTAAGATATCAAACTTAAAATATAGAAACACTACTTAGATGTTCTATTGGCTACTACCATTAGAATCGGTTTGATCTCATCTTCGCAAATATGATGGTATCTCAAAATCCATTTTTCGAGACTTGTGACACATCTCCCTGTAACACATAACATATATCTAATACATATTTTACATTATGTCACAAGGAAAATAATCAGTTAAAAGGCGAGAATACAGAGGTCATAACCCTTCTATTTAGGTATCTATCCATCTTCCACTCCACATCCAATAGATAATTCAGATAGAAAAAGGCCATCGCTGGATCAGAGAAAGATTTATAGAATGGTGAAATGAAGATATAGATATAGATGGATAAAGATGTTCTTATCTACTTCTCAGACATAAAGCTGTATATAAGTTTTAACTGAGTCACAGTTAAATGATCACTTAAACATCATCAGACGAAACAAGCTATGAACGCTCTATAATTATTTATTACATACGTACATGCTTACAATGACGTGATACAGGGGTCCGTATGGCATACCAAGGCCATACGGGTTGTCATGGAAGCACGTGATCCAAACGCCGCAATTTGATTGGTTTGCCGATGTTGCGCTCTTGGTGACGTTGCGTTATGCTGCGTAGCGCTGCCTTGAAAGTTTTGAAAGTTTTCAAGCAAAGTTCTGATAATTTGGCAAGAAATACAGTAATAATAAGTTAAATATAACACATACATCTACAAATCAGTATGTAATAAATACCCAATGGCACTCTGTACGGTTTCAAATCGATCTCGACATCGGGTCAAATTTGACCCTCCGTATTGATTGATTTGAAACCTCCATCGTGCCATTAGATACAAGTACATAATTATTGTCATTATCTGGGAATTGTTCTCTGAGTAATTCCCGGTCATTGTGGCGGGAGACTAGGTCCCACGACGTCATACATTCACGTCATCTCAGACGTCAGCTCAATAATCCATATTTCCCCAATTACATCTGGGAATTTCTGTTCTTTTTTTTTTTTACAAAACATTTCGGTGGTATTTATGTAAATCAACACTTTATATTCAAATTCATTCACATTTGAACGGTTGGCATGGGATTACGTAAAGAATAATTTACAAGAATTCATGTAATAATATTTTACCATGATAGGGGGCTGGTTGCAATTATTCTGAATTGTAAGTTATTTCCACTTTGCGAGCAGATTCATCCTTAGGCAGTACTTGAACTTGTTCAAAGTATTTTAATGACTGATTAGTGAAATTGAGGAAATGTTCAGCCGCAGTGACAGCCCTGTAGTTTAAAGTGATGTGGCATTGTCTTATAGTGTATTCTCAATGAGCAACTCCTTGGCTACACGATGCAATAGAATTCTAAATATAGAAATATAAATCATGATGTAGCGAGGAAGGAATTATTATCGCTTGATGGTGGCCAGTCCCGGGGGTTGTCTTCTTGGTTCTAATGAAGGTTAGGAATTACTCCCAAAATAGAATTGTGTGGGTATTTTTTTTATTTTTCACTAGCTTTCGAGCAAATGGTATGCGTGTATGATGTGTCACAGAAAAATGAGTCATAAGTCGAAAAAAGGGGATTTTGAGATTGCAGTAAAAATAGGTTTACAATATTTCTGGGTGGAATTATTAAATATTCTCCAAAGGTTGGCCTTAGAAATACAAGGATATATTTTTGGGATATTTTTTAGAATTTAGTACATGTGTTCATACGACTCAACGCGCTAGATACCCCAAATTGAGAACATTTCTAAAACGGGATCTTGTGCATAAAACACTCTGCACAAATATATTGTGTGACTTGTAACACATCCCAATTATCAATATCAGATATTTCTGAACTAACAGATACTTTAACTTAAGTCGTCTGAAAACTAGTTCAACAAACTTTTGAAAACAGTAAATTCACCCATCGCCAAGTGTCAGTCATTAAAATAAGTCTTCTTTCCAACGCCCTGTGAAATTTATGTAGAAAATAGTGTGACAAGGAGTTAGCAGGGCGTGAGCAAGTGGCTGGAAAACAGGACAAGTGATTGGGAGCGAGTGATGGGTCGACTCTCCTCCATTTCTCCCTCTCCACAGCCTTTCCCCAGGCGAGTATTTTGCACTGTCACCCGTGATGGTACTAATTTAGGCAAGGACTCATCAATTAAACACGCTTACTCTTTGACTTGATCGGTCACCCGCCCCCTGACCCTGGTTAAATATGGCTACTTGACCGCGGGGTGCCTACTGGTCAGCCTTCCTGCAGAGATAGGCACGTATTGACCCAATGCTAAATATTACCTTCCCAAAGCGATTGGGGGTCAGATTTTCGGAGAATGTACAATTCACCTTCACCAATCTTCTCAAATAACCCAAATTTCAGACGAAAATAAGGTTCAAAATACAGTTCAATCTAACCAAACAGATTGCTAGAATCAATGCAATGCCGAATATACTCGAACTTACCAATTATTGACCAACTTGCAGCCTATTTGAGCAGAACTTACTAAATGTGTATAGCTGCCAATTGTACATTTTCTGAAAATCTTACCCATGGTCATCAAGGGGTAAAATACTACCTAAACCCTTGTTAGTTCCCTGTAGCTCTGCATGGTATTTGCCAACTGGAATGCAGTGATTAAATGAATCTCTTCCCAGGTCATTGTAGGCCCTGATCCCGGATGTTTAAACCCAATATTACTTGTTATACAAGGGTGGAGTATGGATATCGAGGGAGGGGTTACCACTTTGAGACTCTGCCTCGCATATTGGTCATTGTTCGTTATCGTAAAAATCAGGATTAAGATTTAATATGTATCTCTAAAATGTTATCTTTTAGGTCCTTCATGCAACAGTTGCAAATAACTGATCGTTTTTGTTTATTTTTCATTGAACTACTAGAGAGTTTTAAACTTAATTCAGGTTTCCGTCTGCCAGCCAAATACACACGTCAAAATACTGTTTTTGTGCAGAGAGCGAGGCAAACCTATAAGTATTGACGGAATGACCGGATACATCCCCCATAATCCCCCTCCCTCGTTATAGGGGAATCAGTGTAGCTTGGCGCATGTCATGGGATGCAAGTGAACAATACAAGATAATGACTAGTGAAATACCGCAGTTGACAGATTGATTATCTGAATTCACTACAGCGCAATGCAGCGTAATAGCTGGGGTTGAAGCGGTGGCTGGGGTGGAGCAGGGGGTGGAGCAGGGGGTGGAGTGGGGGGTAGGGCGGATATTTGCTAGGCAAATAACCCCTCAGAGAGGGTTGGGAGGGAGTAAGACAGAAGGGGTAGTTTGGTGCCTGATGTCAACACATCCATTAAGTGGTCGGAATCCTACATAGTAGGTTTTACCCGAGAAATCGATGTAAAATTTCCCCACCGGCCGGAAAATTTAGGTGAGTTGAAGCCATTACTGGGCGCTAAATCAATGTCGCCACCAGTACCTTGGTCACCTTCGTCTAATACAAGGTGGGCAGATTTTAGAAGCGGTCAATATGTTTCCTGAGGCCCTTTGCCCTGGCTGGCTGGCCATATTCCCTGACCTAAGGTCAAGAGAAAGGTAGCTAGGCAGGTTGGCAGTGGTGGTAGGTGGTCAGTGGTGTAGGGAGGAGTAAAACCCGTTCATCTTGTCTCTGTCTTCACTGGCACGGCGCCACAATTCTTACTTTTAGTTCTGCGCATGTGCCGCGGGTCACTTCCGGGTTCGATTTACAGGGCATGTTCCAGTAGTTCTTTTAGACGAGAGCGGCAGGGGGAGGCGGTGGGGGAGGTGGAGGGGGGAGGGGGAGTGGGTGGAAGGGGAGGGGGAGGGGGTGGAAGGGGAGGGGATGGAAGGGGAGGGGGTGGAGTGGAGTGGAAGGGGAGGGGATGGAGTAGGGTAGAGGGCAATGACACTTGTGGTACTGATGTTAATGCAATTCTGTCTTTGATACAGCTGATATATTAAAAGCAAAGCTGGATATACCGAGGCTAAGTCATGTATTTTATAAATTGGAATTTTTATGAACTGATATGGTTGGGTATAAAGCTGAATGCTGCATTCTCAGCTGTCAAGACAAATATGATCTTGTCAAATTTTAATCACATTATGATCTATAAGATTCATTAATATTCAGCTGTTGTTAAAATATATACAAAAGTCTGAAATCGAATCAGCCGAGAGACAATGACTGCCAGTGAGTGATAATAAGTGAAGCCACTGCAGGGAAGGATTGTGGCGTATCTATGAAATATTAATGTGAAGAACCGAACAAAAAACTTCCAAAATCATGGTCAAATGAGTTTTAGATGGGTTGAAAAAGAACGGAACAAAAAGTAGAAAATCTTTAGTTTTTGAGCGACGTTAACTGGGAGTGAAGCTTTAATTGACTCCCTCCCCTACCCCACAGTCTAGACCCAAACACTCAGATCATATTAGAATGGTATGTCAGCGATTGGACGCCTACTGCGCCAATCGGTTTTCTGGCATTTTTCGGTCTTAATGGAATTATCATGGCACTTTGCGGTTTGAGGTGAGAGCCCTTCCCTCCGTTTGAAGAGACTCTCTCATCTTTGGGCCTAGTCAGCCTAGGCAATTGTGGATGTCAGGGCAAGTTTACAGTTTGAATGCATGAACTGTAGTTAGAGTGCATCACTCAATGATACAAGGCTTCTAGTATAACCCGTGGAGAGGTCGTCAAGTGCACTTAACATAATGAAACTGTGACTGTTAATAATGTGTGCTTTCATTGTATCCCAGTAGCAGATAATTCAGTAGCAACAAAAGTGAAGAAAGGGTACAAGGAAGAAATGAAAAGTGCACAAGGATTAAATGAAATATTTCACATTAGGTCTGGAATGAAGTATCGAAAAGGAAGAGCCAAATGCAGGAAATGGGAATATAACTACTTTTATTTCTAGTAATATTTGAATACACCATATGTAAAAGAATTTCCCTGCAATCGACAGAGATTCAAATAATATGATCTTTACAAATCTTTCATCAAGTATTTCTTTCAAAAGTCAGCTTTTATAGCTACATGGTGTTGTATTTTAATGCTTTCAATAGAGTTATCCCAGGCTTAATTGTCCGATCACTATTATTGATTTACCTTTATCATGATCCATTCTTAATATAGCCAAAGGAGCCATTCATGTAGCCATTTATTTTGATCAGGGCTTACTTTGAAGAAAAACAACAATAACACAAATTATACTTTCGGTCAGCAATAGTGACATGCGAATATTCGGCCAAAGGTGACCTCCATAATGACACGAATACTGTAAAAAAGGATCTTCAAGCACACAACACTCAAGTGATTCTAAATAAAACCCAGACCAGGAATTTGTATATAAGGGTCAGATTTTCAGAAAGTGTACAACTCGTTTTCACCAATCCTCTCAAATAGCCCACATTTAAGACAAAAAAGAGCTTCAAAATGCAGTTTAACATAACAGAACTGCTACTTTAAATCAGTGCGATCCCAAATATACTCAGATATACCCAGTAACAGCTTAATTTAGGAGAATTTCCTAAATGGGTACAGCTACCAATTGTACATTTTCTGAAAATCTGGCCTATAACTAGATACGAGGCTGATCTTTCATGGTAAAGAGCCTTGTCCACTACTCAATTCTCACATGATTTAGTGGAAAAGGGTCCTCTGCGGCGCACAATCGCCTGAGAATCGCCTTGGTGGAGTAGGGCCTTTAATCATATTTTAATACGCCGCAAGTTATTGTTATTTATTGATCTGAATCTATGTTATTATGCAGAATTAGGAAATGAAGGAGATCTTGATTATATAACTTGTATCTGCTCAGTTATGCTTCTTAAGCACGTGAGTGGTATGTATGGGTTAGTCAAGAAAATATAATATGGCCCCTGAGGTCTCTTCGTACGAGGTTGTCTATTGTATAGCTATAAATCTTTCTGTCCTCTTGCTGAAATAAAGGTACAATGTTTTTCTCTAGTTATGTGAAATCAGGCTATTCTGAGACTATCGTATTATTGTGACAATCATGGATCTGTGTCCTGAATACACAATTTGAAAATATAAAATCTAAATCTAATTGGGGCACCCCTGAAAATGACAAAAATAACGAAGAAGCAGGGTTTTTCTATTGCAGGCACTACTTTGATAATTTATTCCAGAATTACAGCGAGTAACAGATGCTCAGTAATGGAGGAATCGACATGTTCATCAGACGGCATGCTGGGAATGCCAATGCATCATGGACAATGACTGAGGCGGATCCATAACCCTATCAAGCATATGGTTATTAACGACCATACATATCGACAACAAGCTTTTGTTCTTACTCTATGTCAATTATACAGTCAATGTCTCTAGGGTCGTCAAGGAGCAATTGAGCTACTCGTTATAGTCATCTGCCTGGACACCTGTTTGCACTGTGGTTTTTGCGCTTTTACAATACCAACTCCGAATGCACCATTTTTTTCTTAAATGTGATGTGTTACAGGAAAATGAGTCATAAGTCGCAAAATTGAACTTTCATAGTGTTTTTCTCACAAGATCCCTTTATTAAAAAATTTCGATATTTAGAGGGTTTAACACTTATAATCAGATGAATCCATCTATCAAAATTCAAGACATTGTATTTAATATAATCATACGTTTTGAAGGCCTTTGTATGGAGTATATTTAGTTACTTTACTGGTAATTACCAATCCAGATAGTGTACCGCTTGAAAGATATAGTTACTATTTTAGACCTATTTCAGCAGATCTGAACGCATAATATTGTTTTTATATATACGAACTCCTCTCCACCCAGCTGTCCCGTGAATATGTGCCGACCTCCCCGCTATCCCCACCCGGCAGACCCACGCTCACTAAAGGTTGTGTTGCTTCACAAAAAGAAGGGTCGAAGTGTTTTGCCTGGTCTTGTCTGCCGCCGATCTATGGCACAGCCATACGACGACGCAGACAATCTAGATTATATATTTTGTTACCTTTTTTATTGTGATAATCCTAGATTCTCGACGTTTGTTTCGGAAGCCATTGTACGAATCTGTACAACCTAATTCCTAGTCTCCTGATCACGTGACAGCTCTTGGCTGTTCCATGCTGCTTCCCTGCCGCTGTGCCATGAACCTTATAGCTTCCCATCTATTTGTTTTCTTATTTTGTTATGGTCGACAGCACTCGCTTCAAATATTCGGTAAGCGATAACTGTATTTTATCAGTAAATGACACATGTTCCCGTTTGGACCTTGATACCCTTGACTCAGGGATCGGTTAAAAAGTTCCCGAAAAAAAAAGCATGAGAAAAGGCATTCAGAAGAGAGTGTTGATACATAGTCGCTCTGTGTTCGGAAAGCGCCCCGGTGACGTCACTTGAGTAGCATAGCAAAGCTATCCTTAAGGATTGCGGTAGGGGGCTGCTCATCTAGAAACATTGCAAACCTTCTTTTTCAAAAATAAAAATATCAAACTTAGAATCTAGAAATACTTAGTTGTCCTAGTGTTTACTATCATTGGAATAAGCTTGATCTCCTCGTTTCAAATATGGTAATATCTCAAAATCCATATTTTGCGACTTATGATTCATTTTCCTCAAACGGATCACAAATATTTGTATTGGCCAGTTTACATTTAACAGTTATAGTCTCATAATCACAAATCAAATACGCATAGCAGTCCACGCAGCTATATTTCATGCGTTACCCGTATACATGGAATTTTATAAAGGGTATAAGGATGGTATACGATTAACAAAATCTCAAATTAGATCTTATGGTTCCAATACATAGCATAACTATACAAATTAATGTTATATACATATATGTGTAGTATGAAGTGTTCTTCTGATTTGAGTTTGATTTTTGAGTTTGAAATCATTTATTGCCAAAGAGGTTGCCATTTAAGGGGACTCTCGAATGAGCCATGATAAAGCGATAATAAAAGAAATGGAATAACAGATTTCAGCTGACCAATAAAGTATAAATGTGGACTCTTTATGAATTCCTGCAGGTAAAAACAACTGGGTGAAACCAGACACAATTTTGGTCAAATGACTTTGAGATGAGTAGGCAAAGAATCGCACCAAAAACTGGGAAAATCGTTTGGTTTTTTTTGTTTCGTTTTTGCCAATGTTAACTGAGAATTCAGCTTTAAAGTGATCCTGCGTGTGAAATTTAACTTCAATTAGTGGCGACACCTACCGGCCCACGAGGGCATCAAGAAGTCAAGAAAACAAATAGTGGAGTTTATTCGAGCTGAGCCCTTTATGGGATCACTCAATTTTTACCTTAGATAGAATATTGGTGAAAGTTAAATCCCAGTGTCCATTTGCCAACTAAGGACTGGCCAGGTCTATTGGGCGACCAAGAGATGATTGGATGCATGGAATTATGGGACTAACTATAGAAAACATATCATGTTCAGCATGGAATATTCATCGGTGCTCCAATGTAGCACAAGCCTCCATCTTTCCCATCATGCCCATCATGCATTTGGTTTTCATAGATCATTACACAAGCTATGATATTGGCTTTAAAGTATAAAAGTGGACTTAAAAAGACAAAATCCTACAAAATGTTGGTCAAATGACTTTTAGATGGGTTGAGAAAAGACCATAAAAGAGAAAGTCCATAAAGTAGAAAATATTTAGTTTAGAATGACAATGAAATGGAGACTTGAATCCAGAAATATGATAACAGGGATAATTAAGGTTTTCATTCAGCGCCAAAAAAAACTGAATAATTGATAATTTTGCAATTTAATTTTGATTTTTGGCCAATTTCTTCCTAAATAATTTCCCCAAAATAGCCACAGGAGTATTACTCTTTAACTCATTTGGAACAAATTGATAAAGGAGGGAGAGGGTAGAATATGCTTTTTTATTAGCATGACTTTTAGGCAATATTTTGGTACAAATGGCCAAGAATGAGGAGCCCGAGAATTAATAACATTATAACAGTTGGGTGAGACATGTCAAGTCCAATTCAAATCCAAATGAGACAATACCAAATAAAATTCCTGCAACAAAAAACATTTTTAGCCGAAGGTGCACATGTTTTTTGTTGCAGGAATTTGCAGGAACCACGGGAGACCAAATGTTTAGCATTGTCAAGGCGAGTTGGCAGGTTATGTTCAATAAAGGTGTTGCAAATAATAAAAATAAAAAATCTTTGAAAATGTGTTTAATTGGTGTAAGTGTTTAATATAATTGTCAATTGATATCTTAAGTTGGATTATTTACCTATAGTAGGCCTAAATGTGATGGGTTATGGGAAAATGAGTCACAAGTCGCAAAAATGATATTTTCTAAAGTCATTTATTCATAGAATATCTTTAATTTGTTGGAATATTTTGATTCTTGGAGGGTTAGGCACTGGTAGTCGCATGAATACATATATCAAATTTCAAGACAGTGTACTAAATATATCGTTGCGTATTAAAGGTTATTCTATGGAGTACATTTAGTTACTTTACTGGTAATTGCCCACCCAGAAATATTCTAAACATTTTTTCAAACATAAAAATATCAAACATAAAATACAGAAGTACTTGGATCAGCTTCATCTCATCTTTTCAAATAATTATGATATCTCAAAACTCATTTTTTGCGGCGTGTGACTCATTTTCACATATATGGTGATGCAAATTAAACAGAATGTTGATTTTCTTGATTAGGGTATGCTGGTAGCATAATCCTACATATATGTGTCAGTTGCATAATCTATATATATATTTTAGCCCCGTGAAGGACCCTCAACCCATGACAGCTGATGGGTCGGTACTTGGTATGAGTGCCAACAAATGTCACATTGACTATCAATATTTAATGGTCCTTTTAGAAATCATCCCCTCATTGTTTTATTATCTACATTGTTTTATCTTTTGCAATATCTCAAGTAATTTCTTTATTAAATAATATCTCAACCGTTAAGCTTTTTCCCCGGAAGTATACACATTAAGCTACTGGTTTGTGATTACAATATTTATATCACGAAACATCTCAGGGTTTATTTGATATGTGTCTGAAAGTACTTTTGAATGATTCACTTCATAATTCTATCTTAAAATTGAGAACACCACTATAGTATATCCTCATTCTGTTGGTAGCTTGGTTGAAAGTCTCTCAAGTGTCTGCCTTCAATGGAATAATGAATTATAAAATAGGTGTACATACTAACAAGGACAAACAAGCAGAAGCAGTGGATAACATGTTGTTTCTCAGCGACATATGATGTAAAGAGGGTTAGTTTTTAGAGCTAAAAGGTGTACACAAGTATCCGATGGTAGCAAACATTGTTTGGTAGACATACCGGCAGTTACGTCAGTCTCTCATCTAATCAATAGACTTTGTGATAGAATCAGGTCCTATAAAGGGGACATTCTAGCCTTTACTTCAGTCCTGATTACGATTTATTACTGATAATGTTTCATCTACCTCCAAACTAATCTAATGTATAATCGTTGAAAAAACTTAGCAATGCTATGGACAGAGTCCTTATGCAAATCAATAACTGAATAAATTGATAAATAAGTACCACTTGATGTATTGAATAAAGGATATTATATAGTAAACATCAAATCTCAAGGTTTTTGAGTGTTCGAGGTTTGAATACAGGTTTTAATACCCATTGCAATACTGAGGATGAGTATATAAACATTTAGTGATTCCCTTAAATGACAATCATTTTAACAGTTTTTATTCAGTTAATAATAAATATTAACAGATACAATCTCACTCGATTGTCCTGGGTAAGACCTTAAAGTGCCTTTCAGTCTTTTTTTCTCTGTCTCTCCCTTCTCTATCTCTCATTTCCTGCGTATGACCATAAACTGCCTCCCTCTCAGCTCTCCCGCCCTTGATATAACCATATTAAATGTGTGGATAAGGGCGTAAAGCAACCAATCTCACTCACTCACTCTCACTCAAAATGAGTGATTTTCGTTGTGCCCTGTTACAGACTAGGCTAACTACAATAATTGTGGGTGCATTGCTTACTAGTAATGCGCTGTCATTGCTGCGGCCCTGGTGAGAGACACTCACACTAACCCGCTCACCCCTGCTCCTCCGGCAGACCTCCATCTTGCTCCCCCTCACTCCTCCGCTGCTCCTACAAGCACTAACACCTACATCTTCTTCTCTTCTCCACGAGGTTCAAACCTCACCCCCTTTGGCCGCTACATACACTGAAGTACCACAGCATCTAGACCAGTAAGGCCTAGCTTAGCATCTTTGTGTTACTGCCAGACATTAGCGAGATGGAGAACCAGGTATTAATGGAAGATATCGGCTCTGAACAGGGCAACACTCCCGCTGGAGAAAAGGGTCAGCGCCACGAGGTGAAGCGCACCACGAGAAAGTCTGCTGCTAAGGCACCAGCCCCGACCAAGCCACCAGCACCGGTCAAGCCCCCCACGTGCAAATCATTGCAGACGGAGCTGTCATCATTACAACTTCAGATGACACAAGTAGCTTCAACCCTAAATAGGCTGGTTGAATTGAAAGAGGGAGACAACCAGTCGGTAAGATCTTCGTCATCCAAAAGGTCCAGGGCAAGCAGCAAATCAAGCCGCAGCACACAGCACTCCGAGGGGGGAGAGTCACCGGCCCGATCTACCCACTCTCGGACATCACGCTCAACCACCCGCTCACAGGACGTCCAGAACTGGGTGAGAAGCTCAAGGGCCAGAGCCAGTTCCACACCACGAGTACTACGAGGACAAATGGCCACAGATGACTTCGTGGAGCGTCAACTGGACAGAGAAAGATTCGCAGATGGTCTCCACGGTAGGGTCAACATTATTTCAGATGTACACAGATCAGGTATTCTCTCCAAACCGTATATGTATGTGTATAGAGAGGGAAACCAAACTGTGAAACAAAGATTGGATGCACGCCCCACTCTTACAGCGGTGGAATACTTGGATGGCTACCTGGAGTTATTAAATGACCCGTTGGCTTATAAGGATCATCAGTATGAGGATATGATGCACCACTTGCGTCAGGTGACCAGGGATACCATTGAGAGGCCATGGCCGGCCGTCAGACGGTGGACCCAATATGTCTGGGACGCCATCGATAATGGAAAATTCCATTGGGCCGACAGGGCGGCGATACAGGATGAACGAGTGCGCATTTGCCTCACTGGAGGCGGTGTGCCACTGACCACTCCCGTGTCACATGATGCTAAGAAACCACGTGACACCAACGGTCAACAGAAAGACAACAAATCCATCCAGGCAGTGTGCAGGCCATTCAACACACGCCAGGGATGTACACATCACTCAGACCACTCACAAGACGGAGTACTCCATCTTCACATATGCACATACTGCGACTCTGTGGGGAGAAAGGCCCACCACAGTCTCAAGGTCTGTGAACGTCTAGTCCGCCATACCAGGCAGAACATGGAGGCTGGTAATGGTAATAATGGGAATAAGGCTCCTAGTGTTCAAGGAAGCCAAGCTAACTACACGGCCAGATTCAGGGCGGGAACAGCCCCGGATAACTCAGCAACCACCTTTGCAAAAAACTCATAGGTGGCGCATCGATAGAAAAACCCGATGCGCCCGGCCAGGCACCCATGAAGGATATAGGGCGGCCTGACCTACTTCAACCGACCCAGCTTGAATACATTAGTCATCGTGATCTCGCCACGCCCGAGACTTCGCGCGGCATCTGTCATGGCCGACAGTCAACAACATCGAACGATCACGCAGTAAGTAAAACATCATCCCAGCTCAACCCCAATGCAACTCCGTACTTTCCTCACATCAATAACATCAAGCAGGGATACATAAATAACAATGTAACTCAAGAAATCCCTGCATCCTATTTTAACCTCGTAGAGAGCATCTGTAGCGGGAAAGAGCCCCCAGGCACTGTACCCACGCATCCCATCTACCTAGCCGCTCACAGACGCGATCAGTGGCCGGACCCGTGTGTACACAAGTGCTGGGGCGAGTTAGCAAACATATACTCATCAGTGAAAGCATATGGAGTACCTAATGCTATCGGGGCACGAACCCCACTTCCGACACACTTGAACTTACAAGCATGGCGCGATCATTTAACTAATTCGCAGCCAGACCAAGAACTAATGGACTTCCTCACTTATGGCTTTCCAATGGGGTACATGGGCCCCACCTCTAACAATGACAACGGGGCCAATCATTCGAGTGCCACCAAATACGCGGATAAAATTAATGACTTCATCAACAAGGAGCTCGACCTGAAGGGAATACTAGGCCCGTTCGAGCATCCCCCATTTCTGCAGTGGTGCCACACCTCGCCTGTTATGTCACGGGCGAAGAAGGACAGCGAGGCCCGAAGGGTAATTATTGATCTCACGTTCCCGGAAGAAAATTCAATTAATAAGTTCATCGTCAAGAATTCTGTGTGGGGACAGGAGAGGCCTCACTCCCTTCCCACAGTCGATGATATAGTGACCGAGATTAAATCCTTGTCAGGGGAGATACACCTAGCCACCCTTGACATCTCACGAGCATACAAGAACTTTACAAGTGATCCGCTTGACTGGTGCCTGCTCTGCCTATACTGGGAAAACCAATGGTACTGTGATACCACTATGCCATTTGGGAGCCGCGCCTCGAGTGCACATATGCAGAGGGTGGCCAACGCCATAGTGTCCATCATAAGAAAGGCAGGTCACCGGGCACTCATGTATTTGGACGACATAATTCTGCTCGGTGAGTCACATCACACAGTCACACAGGCCTATAACTTCACCACAAAGCTATTGTCAGACCTAGGGCTCCCAGAGGCTAAGGACAAAGCCCAGGCCCCCAGTAGGTCAGTGAAATGGCTGGGTATTGTCATAGATACTCAGACCATGACACTGAGCATCCCGCAGGAGAAAGTGTCAGAGTGCAGAGATCTAGCCGACCAATACATCAGACGGCGATCGATCACTAAGAGACAATTACAATCTATAATAGGAAGCTTCATCCACATTGGAAAGTGCATCTCACCGGCCCGCCTATTCATCTCAAGGCTCCTTGATGGGCTGAGGGAATTTAAGGGTGTTCATATGAACATAAACACCGACATGAAAAACGACCTCAGGTGGTTCCGGTCTTTCTGCCACTCATGGAATGGCAGGGCCATTATACCATCCACGACAGTGTCAAAAGTCGTGCTTGTGGATGCATGCCTCTCAGGTATAGGAGCCACCGATGGCAAGCTGGCTTATGCCAAACAGATATGCTCCATACAACAAGAGGCAGACAACATCTCAGAGATCGAGGCAATTAACATATCAATAGCACTCTTATCCTTCTTGAATGAGGAGGACAGGGGGTCACACATCAAGATCCTGTGCGACAATGAGGCGAGTGTATGCGTGTTCAGCACAGGCAAAGGCAGGAACAGAGCCATACTCGCTGCAGCACGCCATGCATGGATGGTACAGGCATCCCTCGATCTCCATCTCTCTTATAGCCACATCCCAGGTCAGCAAAACCAGGTAGCCGATGCACTCAGCCGAGCGCATCTCACATCCAAGGATTTCACCGATGCAAAGGGTTGGATCGATCACTATAGCCTCACTATAATCGAGCCAGATCTCTTCCCCCTCCTTGACAGCTCTGAACTTATTCATTTCAGGGACAGGGATGGAGGAACTCGGAAGGAGAGCAGAACACACACAGGAACAAGCGTGGAGTAAGGCCACCAAGGCCAACCGCAAGGCAGCAGTCACCAGATACCTACAGTTTGCCAAAGAGGCACAATTCGACCCACATAAAGCCACTGTGGGGCAGGCATGCGCCTTCCTACAGCACATATCAGAGGTAGTGTGTGCTCCCAGGTCAGTGTCTAATAACCTGGCACACGTGAGAACCTACCTCAAGAAGTGTGACTCTCCAACTGTCAGCTGGACACACCACCGAGTTAAGTGGCTTATTGAGGGACTCATGAGGAACAAGAAATACGTCCCACGAGTGAAGTCCCCAATAGATGTGAAAATACTGAGAAAAATGTTACTCACCCTCCAACAGGATTACGATAGCATAATGGTGGGGGTGGCCGTATCAATATTATACCAAGGGGCATTAAGACAATCTGAAGTCTTAGCACCATCGATTAAAGCCTTTGACCCCGACAGGCACCTCACTAGAGCTGATGTGGTCGTCGAACCTTCCCAGCTCACTATTTCTATTAAATCAGCCAAGAATATGCAGTCTACCTACCAGCGCAGAGTAATTCAGTTGTGTAAATCTACAGATAAAGCTATGTGTATTGTATCAAAGGTAATGGCCATGCTCAAGTTAAGTCCTACTGTGGACCCCAAACAGCCATTCATTTGCTTCAAGGACTCAGTGCGACCAATGTCGACTGCCTACGTTGCACGAAAATGGAAGGAACACCTTAAAAACAATCAGGTCGATACCACTAACCTATCTCTTCACAGCCTCCGAAAAGCGGCTGCCACTGCCGCATTCCATGGCGGTGCCACTGAACTCGAGGTAATGAACTATGGTGGGTGGGCATCCCAGGCCTACAAAGTGTACGTGGACACAACATACAAAAACACGAACTCGAAGATAATAGCCTCGCTAAATTCGAACAATACCACGCTTAAATAAGGTTCGGTATATATACATCGAGGTACCATGCTCCATGACATGAACCGCAAAAGAATATATTCACTATAACCTCTACATTCACATTATATATACCTCTCTGCTGCGCCTCTTCACCTCTTACCTGTCTCTTATTAAATCCCACCCTCACCCTCTCCTTTCTCTTACTCTTTCTACTTCTGGTTCTTGGCCAGTTATTTTATACCTCATAACCTGTAACAGCTACTATGTACTCAACAACAATTAAGAGTTAATCATCAATAAACTTTTAATTGCTCCAAACCGCTTTCTCTCTTGTCTCTCGATCAGGGCCGTATCCAGTAATGGTGGGTGCATTGCTTACTAGTAATGCGCTGTCATTGCTGCGGCCCTGGTGAGAGACACTCACACTAACCCGCTCACCCCTGCTCCTCCGGCAGACCTCCATCTTGCTCCCCCTCACTCCTCCGCTGCTCCTACAAGCACTAACACCTACATCTTCTTCCCCTCCCACCCTCTCCTATTCTCATAACTTCTACGAAGGCCAGCAGTTTATTTTATACCTCATAACCTGTAACAGCTACTATGTACTCAACAACAATTAAGAGTTAATCATCAATAAACTTTTAATTGCTCCAAACCGCTTTCTCTCTTGTCTCTCGATCAGGGCCGTATCCAGTAATGCTATCATGCAAATTGATGATATTCCTGGCTTTTATATAATAATTATAATAGGTTAATTTATCCTAGTCAGGTATGATTTGATGAATGTTAGAAAATGAGATGAGATGGGTGGTTATTGTTGAAGGCATCGTTCTATAATGTAGTCCTATCTTTAGGGTGAGGTTGAACTAAACGCACAGATATTAATACATCTACTGGAAGAGATCTCCGGATAAAGTCACTACCTTTGATCCATATAACATATTTGGAAATAGAGAATTAGTTGAATTGATTAGTTGAGTTTCTTTTTTGGTCGACGACCTTTCAAGACAAAGGAGTTTTTTTTTAAATTTCCACCCTCTTTCTTTATTAAGAATCTATAATCCTATATATTTTTTCATCCATCCACCATCGGAATAGTTGATAAAGACTCAGTCCATGCATGGGCTTCATTCGCGGGCATGTCTATATAGGCCTTTAAGTTATCATCGATCAAAAACCAAAGATTTTCTCCCTTTTTCAGGTGGGTTGATTTTTCCAACCCACCTGAAAGTCATTTGGCCAAACTTGTGGAGAATTGTACCCAGTTGCTCTTGCTGCAGTTCTTCATAGGAGCCCTCATTTATATGTCGGTGGCCCGCCGAAACCATTTGCTGCATGCAGAAGTTTCACTTCGTTTCCGTTTTCTTTCAGCCCATTCCACTTCTAACACAAAGCATTGATCAGCAAAATAATATTTTCAGTCCCATAAGTGAAACAAATAAATTTGACACTTTGTTCCGTCGTTATACCTGTGCATTCAGCTTTAATAAAATATGATGTGTTTTAAGAAAATAAGTCATAAGTCGCAAAAAATAGATTTTGAGATATCGTAATATTTGTAAAAATAAGATCAAGTGGATTCTAATGATAGTAAACAGTAGGACCTCTAATAAGTATTTCTATATTTTAAGTTTGATATTTTCATTTTTAAAAAAGAAAGTTTGCAATATTTCTGCTTGGACATTTACTCTAAAAGATTACCTTTGAAATCCACGAATATATTTAATACACTGTCCTGACATTCGGTACATGGACCCGACCGAAATGAAAATAATCCCACGATTACATTTTGTAAATAAAACACTTAAAGAAAATAACTATTTTGCGACTTGTGACTCATTTTCCTGAAACACATCATAAATAGTCCCGGAACCTCGGTTCCTAATCCTTAATACACTTTGGCAACTGGTCCCAAATGGCTTGTTTCTAAAAGATAGAAAACGTGTTGCCTTTTACACAATCAGCACTCTCTTCATCCCTACCTGTAGCCCTCTAACGGTCCCTAGCACCCAAGCCTCTCTGCGCCCAGTTCAGATAAGCCCACGTTTTCACGCTAAGGTGAGCGATGATGGGAGAAAGTAGGCAGAGGAAAGTGAACCGGAGAAAAAAGAACAAGAACAGCTACCACCACTACAAGCTAGAATTAGAGCACAAAGAAAAACAGACAAGTCGAAGTTCAAAGCTCGGGTTTCAACTGCATGAACGCGGTTAAATGCTTCGATTAAGCAGTCTCGATTCCCCGGATGTAAGTTGGCGGGAAAACCTGTAAGAATCGGGCAGACGAGATTTGGTTACAGCCCAGCTGCGCCCCGTCGGAAGGACATGCAGGAAGTCGGCGAGGCACAAGACAAGACAGGCGATGTGATTCAGGCTCTACTGTCGATGGTCGCAAACAACCGAAAGGGGAATTCTATCCGCCCACATTGCATTCCCCATTCCCTACTCCTTCTCGTCCTATACCACCAACCTCTTCCTCCCATTTTTTATATTAAGCCATTTTGGTGTCTGGATGTAGCTTTGCATGTCGACATGAAGTTTGACTTGTTTACTCCCCGTTCCTCATTGCTCACTACAGTACTTTCTTGGAAGGAAAAACCTAATCGATGATAGACTTGGCAATAAGAATACGTGATTGCATCTTTACCGAATCATTCAATGTTTTGTAGATAAGGTGGACTTTATAAACTGGATGATATTAGCTGATATTTAAGATAAATGTGGGTAATGTAGTAGCAATTGTTCTTTCATCTAATTATTATTTTCTTTAGTCGTATTGTCACCATTGCATCTTTTATAATAGTTCAAAGAAAAGAATAAGGACAGAGCTATCGAATCTGAGCCCCTCCGACATTAGTCTGATGTAAGCTCATCGTTGTATTTTCTTTTAAAACAAATCTTTATTCATGAAATATAAGCTTGCATGTGCCATCACAGCTAGTTATGTAAGGCTGGGGCTAAGCCCGTCTTCCGCCTTATCCTGAAATTTCGCATTACATGTCAGTTATTAAATATATATAGTGTCTTGGGAGCATTACTATTTTAACTCATACCATATAGAGGTTTGATAATAATGGAATGAATGAGGGTGAGGGCTGAGGTGAAGTTTGGTTATATTTGAATTTGACTTTTGTCATTCAGTAAGGACTGTAACCAAAAAACAGTTGGGGTATAGTTATAATTAGGGGGTTAGGACAGCTCTTGATCCGCTAATATAATCATTATGTATTTTTTAAAAAGTGTATATTAATTATTGAGGTACTGTAACCTGACATAATTGCTGTATTCCTCGACTATTTGTTTTTTCTTTTTGATAAATGCAATATGGACCAGGATTAGCTCTTGCTTTTCACTGAATACATTTATATATCTTAAACTAAAACTAGATATATAATGTAACCTTTTCAGCACACGTCTTGTAATAACATTATGATTAAATTAAATGTATTATGAAGATTTTGATCGAGTGAGAGTAGGCAAGTTGGATCAAATCAATTGCTGAAATGATTACGTTTTAATGCAAATTTTATTTACTCTTTCACCTGTAAATTTATGTTACTTGATTAGAAATGTACGCATGATAGTCTGATGAGGAGTCTACACTTTTAGTTTCTATGGATTAAATAATAGAATAAATCATTTTAAAATAACAAAGCAATGTCAGTATAGTTCATTTATAATAAATATCTCTGTGACAACTGGCTAACAAATACCAAAAATACCTGTCAGGGATGTTATATTCTTAATGACTACTTAGTGGGAGTTGCATTAAATTTGTTATATACACTCTTTTTCTAAAAAAAAATACAATAGATTTTTCTCTTGATCTTGTTGAATTTGCAACAGCTTGTATTGGACTAACTCAGTGTCCCCATAGAACCCTTTGACTGTGGGTTTGATTTATACAAATCAATCCCCCACGAAGCAAGTGAGAAACCCTATTCTGGGATTTGATTACCCAGTATAAATAAAGTTTAAAACAAAGAAAAGGGTAATCTAACTCATTGTCTCGGGGGTTTTCAAGGTGAGCATACATCTTGTCTTGCTTTACTCGATGAGAAACTGCCCCTGTGTTGGTCAGTTCAACCAAGTGTATGTAATTGTAACCAGCATCTGGGTCAGATTCTCAGAAAATGCTCAATTGACAGATCTACATATTTAGTAAATTCTGCCAAAGTAGACTGGAAAATGGTCAAAACTAAGTATATCTGAGTATATTGTGAATTGCCTTGATTCCAACAATATGTTTGGTTGTGTTAAACCTAATTTTGAACATCATTATTGTCTTAAATTTGTGTTATTTGAGAGGATTGCTGAAGACAAATTGTACATTTTCTGGCGATTTCACCCATCTAAACCCACACCATAGAAAAGGTATTATGCCTGGGTGTATTGTTGGGGGGAACCATGCTGTCGCAGGCGTTTCCTGGCCAACATTGTAACATGTTGAATACAGCAAAGAACCATCTCAGGGTGTTGTTCTGTATGGAGTAAGGTTCCTTCCTTCCTCCGGTAGCTTCCATCGCTCTGGTCCTGTCGCATGCCTCCTCCCCCCCCCCCGCCCTCCTCCCCCCGCCCCCCCCCCCCTCCTCGCCCCCCCTGCAAGTGGAGGTGGCGGTCTCGGGGGAGTGTGGGCTGGTAGGCAGTGTTTGCAGGGAGGCTTCCTTGGTCTTATGTAAAGGGAGGCTAAGGGGGTTATTGTTGTTGAAATATTTTTTTTAATGAAACTACAATTTTGTTATACCAAACAAATTGTGCTACCTACAATAGACTGACTTTGTATATATATCATCTGCATGTGTTCTCTAATATGACCCTCAGATGTACTATAGATGTCAGGACCTAATTCAGCGCAATAAAAATAACCAATAAAGCTACCTGGTGTCTTGCTCTATTGAGGAATTCCTTCCATCTTAAGTATTCTTTTTATTGAGACAGAGATTTTTTAAAGATTACATCTGTTAGAATGAAACAATAAAGAAATGCGCATCACCACAAATGATCATTTTCATGCCTCGCCTCATCTTCATCACAGTTCTTTTAAATTTTCAAAATCAAGGACGAAAATTACTTAGTACAAGGTTAAGTACATACTACAGAAGGCATTACATAGAAAAGTCCAGATTGTTCCGAAAATAAAAAGTATCACAAATCTCAAATTGTCTCGGAACGAAAAACTGTTTAGAAAACCAACAGAGACTTCTATGAGTCGAACAGTGGTTTTTTGTTCGTCATAGTTAGATTAAGATCGTTTTAGAAGTAGACAAATTACCCATTAGCACATAACTACTTGTGGCGCTATTTTTAGACACGTACATCGTACTCGTACACATACGATACATAGAGAGAATCGTACTTGGCACTAGTAATTGAATATTTACTGGACGATTGCGTAGCATGATTATTATATGCCCCTAGCATAGACAAGTATTGATATATAAACCTTTGTTTTTGGTTTTGAATCGTCATAAAGTATCTAAAAGCTAAAAGAAAGCCCAATTCGAATTCTTATTCTACACATACGATACAAATAGTGTTACTGCACCCCACTTATCGCACCTCTCAAATGTAGTGCGTATATAATAGAGTGCACTTGGGTAGCCCACTCATTGCACCTCTACCTCTCAAGAGGAATGCTCATATATCATATCTCGGAGATATCATAGGCCAGGGAAGTGTGTTAATTTGTTTCATGCCGTACATAATAGGAGAGTTGCATGTCTCACTGCGCGTGGCTTCTGCAGTGCATGCTGGGATGGATTCTGTTGAAATCTGACATACAACTATTTGGCAACATTTCTATAGAAAATTGCAAAAATGTTTTCACCAATATCACAGTTGTATAAATGATCTATGAAAGCCAAATGCATGATGGGAAAGATGGGAACTAGTATTATGGAAACATGTATAAGACATGGATATTGACATTAGAGCACTGGTAAATATCCCATGCTGACCATGGCATGATTTCTATAGATTTTATACTGTACCATTAGTTCCATAATGCCATGCGAATCAAAATTCAAAATGGCGGCTATGCAACTCCCCTATTGTGTTAGGGCAGGGAAGTGTACTTATTAAAGGATGAATGACGGACTTTGATGGGCTGCTGTTTCACCGTTTGGTGTATAATCTATCGTCTTCACCTCGGGATTATACACCAAACAGTGAAACAGCAGGCCCAAATTAATCTGTTAAGTCCGTCGATTATGTATGAAATGTATCGCAAACGTTAATTGAATAGTTGGGAAATAAAACAAAATAAAATTGTTATAGCCCCTGTGTACTGTTGCAGACAATGAGTTGACAGCAGTGAATAAGCCATTGATTGGTTGGTGGATCCACAAAAACAGGGTCAGATTGGTTTATAAGTAACAATGCTTCCTATTGGTCCAGCACTGTGTCACTGTCTTTAGTTATAATAACGTCAAAAGCCTTAAGATCGCAACCAATAGGAGAGTCGCTTACTTAGTGCTTTGGCAAGAAAACAAAAAGATGGCGATTTGGGAGAAAGAAGTAAGATGAGTTTGGCATTTTACAATACAATATATCATCTAAATGGGTCAGATTTTCAGAAAATGTACAATTGGCAGCTGTACACATTTAGTCACTTCTGCTAAATTAGACTGTAATTTGGTCAATACTAGGTAAATTCGTGTATATTTGGCATTGCAGTGATTCTAGCAATCTATTTGGTTAGGTTGAACTGTATTTTGAACATCATTTTTGTCTGAAATTTGGGTTATTTGAGAAGATTGGCGAAGTTGAATTGTACATTTTCTGAAAATCTGACCCAAATAGAAAAATGAGATGTGTGATGCACAATGAGTCACAAGTCGCAAAATGGATTTTGAGATATCATCATTACATCAAGCGGATTCCAATGAATGTAAACATAAGGGCATCTAATGTATTTCAATCTTTTCACTTTGATATCTTTATTTTTGAGAAAGATGGTTTTTTGAAAAAGCAATATTACTGGGTGGACAATTATTAGTAAAGTAGTTAAATATACTCGATAGGATAGGATCCTAGAAATGCACTGATATATGAAATAAACTGTCTTCATATTTAGCGCATGTTTTGATACAACCACCAGGACTGAACACCCCAAAATTGAAAATATTCCAACAAAGAGATCTTGTAAATACAACAATTTGAAAAATATCAATTTTGCGACTTGTGACTCATTTTCCACACACAATTTATAACATTTTCACAATAACTAATAGACCTATGCTCATCCTGGCTTAATTCAATTTAATGCATATAGCAGTATTGCTAATCTTCATCGCAGTCAGAGGTTCTGAGACCCTGGAGTTCCCCCCTCCCCCCGTTCTACCTGACGTTAGAGAGGTGGCAGCGTCCTCCAGTAGGCGACCATCACCAGGTAACTGAGCACCGATCATTGTTCACCTGACAGCGCGTCTCCAGTGGCCACCCATCACACTACTTGCGCACTCTCAGACATACACGGTTTGATCTGCATCCATCTATGCGATATGTTTCAGCAAAATGAGTCATAAGTCACAAAAAGACCATTTTGAGATATCATATTTGAAAAAATACCCACAAAGAGATCTTGTGAATAAACCACTTTCAAAAGTATCAATTTTGCGACACATCACATAATTATTATAGAACAGGTTACCAACGTCAGAAAACGCTACTCTAACTATTGGACAATTCAAACTTAATGATGATAATAATACATATTATATTTGTTCAAAGGTTGGACAAAAAGGAGCAAGATATCTACGTTCCTAGTTTAATATATTAAGCCATTAATTAAAGGTAATTGTGTGAGTATATAATAGGTTCAGTGTATATAATTCCATATATGTTACCTAAGAAGTTTTCCTTTCTGAGTGTAGATTTTGTCTAGACTACTTTATTTTGATGTGCCAATGATTTAAATGAGATACTTTTATTTCATTTTCAAGACAAAACGTGCGGGTCGAAATCATATGTAATAAATAGGAACAATTTGTGTAAATCTTTCCAGTTATGAAGAAGATTTTGAGTAAAATGAATAGTTTAGGTGGGGTAGTATTTTATAGGGAAGGGGACGTGAACTTGAAACGCACCTAATTTTTGGTCTTTTTTTAAAAAAAACAGGACGCTTATTTTTTATTCAACTAAGACCTCAACAATGCAATATAAGCTATAAGTACTGGAAGGAGAAGAGAGGCAGAAAAAGCACATGCAATTATACATATTCAGGTTTTATAGAAACACTTGTGTTATGAGTGTAGTCTGAACAAGGCGCAGTGCATGAAGTGAGGTCATGGAGGTTAAACAGTTTTTTTGCTGACGTTCTCTCTAAGGTCTTGAAATTTAGTTTTCAAGGTTTTGCTGTCCCTGTTAATAAAAATCAAAAGAATTGTTTTCGGTGGTGTATAAAAGCGTCAGATACCCTGGTGTTTCCTTGAAAGTAATAATTTATATTAAGCCATATCTACTTAATGTGTATCTAATCTAAGGAAGTACCCTACCCATATGTGCCTAAGTTGGGGAGGGTATCTGAAGTATCTAGTATACAATTATCTGTGTATACATATATTTTCGAGCAGAATTGATGCTTTTATAACATATAAAGAGAATGGAATGAGCCGGCAATAATCGAAAATATTTTGGACGAGATTCGTCCGCATAAGCATGATGCCGTCGTCCAATGATTTTTTTATTATTGCAGGTGAGTTCCATTCTATATTTATTATATGGGCATAAAACTTGATGTGTAAAATCTGAAAAAAAGTAGCCGACTTGGTGACAAAGTAGTTCATATAGTATGCATACTATTATGAATATTTTCATAGCACCCCACTTATTGCACCTCTCATATGTAATGCGCATATAATAAAAGAGCATAATAATGTGTCAGGTTGCTACCCAAGTGTATTTAGGTATATGTGAGTATATTTGACATAACTGTATTTTGTATCTCATTTTTGTTTTACATTTTTCGTTTGTTTCACAGGATTGTTGAAGGCAAATGGTACATTTTCTGACGACTTCAACCGTATATATAGAAATGGATCAGGTTCAGGCAAGACTGTACAGGGAAATATAAGTTATATACATGATGAAACACTGCAATTTTCACCTTTAATTTGGAAAGGTTCACCTGGAAAAACTGCAGTGGTGGAAGCATGGCATTTAAGCCAGGTGCTGTCATTTCTGACGCCAGGGGTGCAGTACCCCTGATCACCCCTTTCACGCTTTTTCTCTCAACCCACGCCACACGACCCCACTTCCTCCTCATTCTTCACCTGCGGGTTGTGGCGTCAACACCTTTCTCTTCCCACCCACCCTCACCAGATTTTCAGAAAATACAATTTGTCTTCAACAATCCTTTCTAATAATACAAATTTAAGACAATAATGATGTTCAAAATTCAGTTTAACACAACCAAACACATCCTTTAAATCAAGTCAATGCCAAATATATTCAGATATACCTAGTTTTGACCATTTTTCAGTCTTGAATTAGAAGAATTTAATAAATATGTAGATCTGCCAATTGTACATTTTCGGAAAATTTGACCCAAATACCCCTTCTTCTAGAGGGCCAGATCTCACATTAATCAATAATTATGTGTTTGCTTAGCTGCCTGTACATCCAAATGTCATAACTACATGTCAAACCATACTATGATTAAAATCTTATCAATTAAATTTTAATTATCCCAAAACAATCTTCTCTCCTCACTCGCTACAGGCGGTCATCAGTAATGTTGAAGGCTGTATCCTCTTCTTATATATTGTGAATAAAAGTTCTATAATAATACATGTCAAAGGGCGTCACAAAGAATATATCACATTTCTGGATACTATTGTTGATTGATAAGAGAGATTGGTTATTTTCAACGGAAACCAGCAGAAATTTGAGGTTCATCGACGGTTGCTTCCAGGCCTCACAGCGGCTGGGGAAAGTCCTTTCTGTAATAATATCATGAGATGAGGAAATTCGGAGAAATAAATATTTCTTAGCTCAAAGAGATATATTAAACTTTTTTTCATACTCAGGAGATGAGGGCCCAGCACAGTCAATAAACAATCAGTGACATAGCGCTTGTCGGTTCTGTCTCTCTCCACAAACTGCTGTTACATTGTTGTAATATTATATTATTGTTAGACGGGCCAGTGTTCGCCAGAATGCTACCCGCAACTGTAAATGCACAGGGGAAGTGCAGCCAGGTGGTGACACAGTGTTCGCCAGAATGCGACTCACTGACTGGCTACAACATCCCCATATATTCACATGAAACATGTGTACGGTCTTGGTTAAATACGATGAGGTGGGCAAGCTACCTAGAAACTAGATCTAGAACTAGAACAGTAAATTACCCACAAATTCTGACCCAGGACTACAGATGAAACCCTACAATAATCCACTTGGTTAAGTGGTGGACTTAACACACACATGAAGGAGCATTCATATCTGATCTTGCTTCATGGCACTAGCTTGCCCAATTTATTGTTTATTGTATTGTCTAATCTGTGTTGTTATTACTGCCATATTAGTTTATCACATTAATGTAGTCGCTGTATCTACCTATCTATCTATCAAATATTACTGTATCTATTTAATAGCGTAACTCCATTTTCTCCAAAGGGGCTCTCAGGAAGATCTATGGTTTCATAGAGGAGACCCACCCCCTTTTTCGGTGTCAAAATTTGATATGTTATTGAAAAGTGTAAGCTTCCGAAAATAAAAACATATACATACATACATTAGAAATGATTAGATGATGCCGCTCTATGTAGTTGGTGGACCTGTGGATGATGCTGATTTATCCATTGTGGATGGTATATTTTTTATGGTAAGTTTTTATTTTTGTAGAAGACAGAATAATGCAAAATAACTCTATCACTAACACTAAGCGTTCTTCAATGTTATCTGCATCATGTCTAGAATACAATAGATGTTTCTTTTAACAATGTCTTTAAAGAAGATGAAAACAAATTATTGAAAGATATAATATTAGTAATATCAGAGGTATATCAATTAAGTACAAAATAAAAATGTATGGATAGGAGAGGATGAGTAGAGAAATAATGGTGGATGAGTATGCACATATCTATAAAGTATATAATTCTATGAAATAGGTGGGAGTGAAAACGAGAGCAAGCTGAGATTTTCCCTCATACATAAGGCGTACAATGGTACATGATTTGATAAATATGGCTCAGATTAATCGAAATACACGTCTTATTATGTTCCCTGAGTTACTGTTGATATTACATTTGTGATGTGTAATTTTGTAATTTTTCAAAGTGGTTCCTTCACAAGATCTCTTTGTTGGCATGTTGGCATTTGTGGGTATCTATTGTTCCATGTGATATGAACACATATCCCAAATGTCAAAACAGTGCACATTTATCTATGTACATATGTAGTGACCAAAAGGTTCGTTTGTATTGGAGGAGAAGTAAAAACAGGACAATTGTCAACTATTAATATTCTGATTTATTAAGAATGCTCACATCAAACCAGTGCAAACTGGCACATAAGAGAAAAGGGTGTTTTACAACACGAGTAGTAACATTGGATAAGAGAAAGGGAAGAGAGAAAGGGGAAAAGACGTCTCTTGAAAAGTGCTCCCACCTTGTGGAAAGCCCAAACATCATAGCTATGTTTTAACACGGTTGATCTATGTAAGTAGTACATAAAGTGGCCTTTTCGCATGGCACCACCACACATATCTATTTATTCTGAAGGTCATCCCATGGGGTATATTTAGTTACTTTACAAGTAATTGTCCACCCAATATTGCAAACCTTTTCTTCCAAAATACAAACATAAAACTTAAAATATAGAAATATTAGTTCCAGTGTTTACCATCAGCTTGATCTCATCTCTTCATATACGATGATATCTTAAAATCCATTTTTTTGCGACCTGTCTCATTTTCCTGCAGAAACACATCACATTTGTGATGGGAGTTGTTGTGGGCACTGACTTAATAGAGAATGGAAAAGGACGGGGGCGAAACCATGATTTTATCGGTGAACTACCAGATCAACAAGATGTGATGTGCTTCAGCAAAATATGTCACAAGTCGCCAACAATGGATTCTGAAATCATATTTGAAAAGATGAAATCAAGGTGTTTCCACGGATTGTAAACATTAGGACATCTAATAAGTATTTTCATTCTTTGAGTTTGATATTTTTATTTTTGAAAAACAGGTTTGCAATATTTGTGGGTGGACAATAGTTAATTAAGTAGGTGAATATACTCTATAGGATGAGCTTAGAGACGCAGGGACATATTTAATCCACAGTCTTGAAATAAGGTCGCTGTATTCATACCACCTGGGGCATTAGATATCCTTAAACATACGTACAAAGAGATCTTATAAATACTACACTTTGAAAAATATCAAATTTGCGACTTATGACTGATCTTCCTGAAACACATCACATATGCAATCTGAAGATTTGAAATCCAGTGGTTTGGATTCAAAGGCAAACATCAAACATGTCGAACTATATCAGATTATTTCTGGAATGAACGTCTCATTTTGAACCTATATGTTCCTCCACAGCCTCCGCTGGAGATTGCTTGTTCCCCTAGCAACCAAACGTCCGCCTCCGCACTTGAAAACAACATGTACTTTTCCGCCCTAGTAACTGCACCCGAGGGATCTGTTGTGAAAACCCTTATGTCTACTTGGTCCCCCACTGCTCTATCTATCTCTACTTTGATCTAAGTTCGCTGTTTAAATATTCTAAATGTAAATATAGCATTGGTACATGGAGTGCTATTTGAACGTTGCATTTGAAATTGTCCACACTTAGTCACACATGCTGATAGGAATGGACGGGTTTCTAATGAGCAATGGTTAAGCATGGGGGTGCGTGAGGTGCAAAGTTGGGTTCAGTATCTTTGTACTTATTAGGCTGCAGTGGTGGTGCATGAAATGGATCTCTAACAAGTAATGGACTGAAAGAACAACATCCCTAAACCAGCCTATGTACATACATGTGGGTCATATCTTCAGAAGATGTACAAATGGCAGCTGTACACATTTAGTACATTCTGCTAAATTAAGCTGCTATTTGGTCAATACTAGGTAAATTCGGGTATATTCGGCATTGCATTGATTCTAGCAATCTGTTTGGTTAGGTTGAACTGTATTTTGAACTTTATTTTCGTCTGAAATTTGAGTTATTTGAGAGGATTGGTGATGGGCAATTGTACATTTTCTGAAAATGTGACCCATGTATGCTGGAACCTCAGAGCTTGCACTAATAGCTGGGTAAGTGTTGTGTACAGCGACCTGACAATTGTGTAAACAAGTTCTAACGACAACAAGGAGAATCAAAAGAGAATATTGAAGATATCAATTGAAATCTCACCCTGTTCAGCCTTTAATTAGATGGGCTGGAAAAGAATGGAACAAAAAGTTAAAAATGTCTAGCTTTTGACCGACGTTAACTGGCGTCAAAACAAATCGATGAATAGCTCAATCAGAAACTATGATTACGAAACAGAAAACCGAAAGCAGTTCCTGAAAACAGTATATTATCATATTTATAAGCAATGTTGTAGAAGGAGAATTTAATGTTGGGAGTAGTATCTCAGAAATACCTTTTGGTCGAAGAGATTTTCCTAATGTTTCGATCTACAGCTATGACTGAGAACAATGTGTAAGCGATTATACGCATTATGTATAGCTAAATAAAAAAATCTTTAAATTCAATAAAATCTGGAACTGATCTGTTTTGAGGATAAAGGCCATATTGTGCACATAATACCTACCTATGGCAGTGATTCATCACATCCCTGTCCGTCCATAGCCACATTACACGGTGGGAAATGACCAGGGAATATAAACAGGAGGGAAATGTTGTGAATATTTCACAGCCTGTGACACCCATAAGGTTATAATGAGGAGGGGGGAACACCTTAGTATCTCGGCACTCGCCGTTCATGGGCGGATCAGCGGGACATGTGCAGCAGGAAGTGACCTTCGTTAAAGATTTACATCTGAATGAAAATCTCGACAAAAAAATGTTTAACTGCGGTCAGGCCCTGACACAGCATTCTCTGTGGGAAGTACTAATATGTAACTCTCCACACTACATCAGTCATGTATACTACACCCATGACAGCCTGATGAAGTGCAAGTAAAGCTTGAAAGGTATTTTTATTTTAATATTTTGTTATAGATTTATTTCGGCAACCACCACCCAACCAGGAATCCACTGGAAGACTTGGAATCTAGGTTTCAAAACTGGGCCCTCCTTTTTGTACTCACTATTTGTGCAAATACAAAATGTTTTGAATTGAATTGAATTGAATAGCTTGTTGTAAATGACACCAAAAGCACAATTTAGGGATTATTCCTTCGGCAATCTAACCCTTCTAAATCAATGTTCAATATGAAAGCAATTTCCTACCTTTGCAACTTCTTGAATACACATCTGCCAATTTGTGTATTGTAAACCTGCACTTGTAGTTAAACATCTGTCAAGAACTACAGATTGTCTAATTTATCTTCCCTTCTTTTCCAATCTAATCAAAGGTCGATTTCTGTGGATTTTGTCTGGGTGGCTTCGCTACATTTATTTTCCGGAGACCCGCGAAAATCCTCTCCTGTGGTGGCGCCACATAATTTATTTCACCCCTCTTGGGAGTTGCCCATACCTTCAACATTGTATCTCCCGCTCAGTGGGAGCAGGTGATAACATGAAAATTACCACGCCCCCGACTGATACAACAAATTGTTTTGATTTTGCGGAACTCATATTATCGCCCACTCGATCGTTTTACCGATTTTCTCTGGAAATACTACAGCTAGGAACTTAAAATGAAAAGTTCAATCAAATAATCATATATATTTCATTCATTAAAACCATGTACGGGGTGAAATAAATATGGAATCAACCATCTCGGTTGCGGAGGGAGACCTCGGGGCTACGCTACGCTCCGCCCCTCTGTCTCCCCCCGCAACCTCGATGGATAAAAAATCAACTCACCAAACCCTAGCTAGCTTCCATCTATATATTATCGCTCACCAGCGGCCATTTTCTCTAGTCAGATTCTACCTCAACTTCCGAGATATTAATCTGACTCCTATTGCTATATAAAACCATTTATAGAGGAGATGTTTACACCCCTGTGATGTAGTTGCCTATACTTTCTGCATTGTATGCCACACTTGGTCAAGGTGGTGCATAACATGTAAATTATGCCACCCTTGGCCCATACAACAAGTAGGTCCGGCAGCTACACCTGATCACTGGAAGTCAAATTATGTATTAATGCGCTGCAATTTCCGCTGCTGGAATCGCCGATCATTCACCCTAATTTCTCTGGAAATAATAAACCTATAGCTTCAAAATGAAAAGGTCTACCAAATAATGAGATTTTGTAAAAGGATATCGATGTAGAATGAAATCATTGCCGATGTCTTCAGAAAGTGGGTCAGATTTTCAGAAAAAAACGTCAACTTCACCAATCCTCTCAAATAGCCCACATTTCAGACGAAAATAAAGTTCAAAATACAGTTCAACCTAACCAAACCGATTGCTAGAATCGATGCAATGCCGAATATACTCGAACTTACCTAGTATTGACAAAATTGCAGCCTAATTTACCAGAATTTGCTAAATGTGTACAGCTGCCAATTGTACACTTTCTGAAAAGCCTACCCTAGTATTCCTGTACTATCCTCCCTGTCATCACCCTCTGCTGAATCAATGACAGAAGCAGAAATCCCTGTGCCAAATCAGAGAAAACAAACCATAGAGAAACTACTTCCAGCCAGTACAGACCGCGAGTAAGCCTACAGGCATGTTTGCTGGAGCACAGATTTAGGGGAATATCAATTTGAATATCTTTTATGATGTCTCTAACTCACTTGAAAACTAAAGAATCAAATTGTTTGTTATTGTTATTTGGGTCCGCTGATTCATGTGGCTCATAGCATGTGAGGCCCACTTCCGGTCAGTGGGCCCCTGTATGTGGCAGGGGAGGCCGACGACCATTATAAGTGTTTTAAAAATTCCATTTCCTCTTAATACAACAATAATACCATAGCAAGTATAAAATATTTATAAACCAATATTAATATTGTAGACAAGCTACAGTATTGGTGAAAACATTCTTGCATTTTTATTTAAAATTCGTAAAGATATATAGATATTGTATACAATATATATAATGATGGTATGATGGAAAAGATGGAGGCTTGTCTTATGAAAGCCCTGAGTATTGACATGGGAGCACCGATGAATATTCCATGCTGAACATGACATCTTTCTATAGATTGTACACTTACATACCAGTCCCATTATTCCATGTGAATCGTGGTTTAAGATGGTGGAGATGCAGGGGCCCTGTTGAAAGGGGTATTTGAGCATAATTACTGTTTGTGGTTATACAAGTGAATGGAAGGTGGAATTTACTAAAACGATGACATCAAGTACAACCACCGGGTCTTATCAGTACAATAGAATACCAGTTGAATACGCATGTGCCGTAACCCACTCTAGATACATTATCTAATGAATATACACATGTATGATTTAATCTTGTCCTCATATTCTGGTATTCCAAATGTACCACATCTAAAGGCATCAACTATACACGTAGGTTCAAGATCCCATCTATTTTTTACTTGTGTACAATACCCTGTCGCCTCACATCATGCATTATATAGTGAGGAATCTAAGGTCCTGACAAACTGGCTGTACATTTCATGGTAGCTTAAACCCTGGAGGTCTCACCCCTGGGGGATCACAGACCCATTAAAGCTGCATTTCCAGCTATTATGACAAAATAAATCTTCCCAGATTTACTCATATTAAGACTTATACAATTATTAAGACTTATACAACTGGATTTATAACTAGTCTGCTATACTGTTATGTTTATATGGGAATTGGAAGGGAAATAGGCCGAGAGAAAACGGTCGCCACTTAAATCATTTATAATCAAGCTTGAGACCATCTTGTGACAAGTGATTGTAAAGATGAGTAGCAATTGTGGATTATGTAACAAGGAATACAAACAAATATTATGTATTGTCTAAGCTCACAGATCGAGCGCAGACGAAATTGTAGCCGAGCATATCAATCTAATGACTCTAACAGGCCCTGTTGAGTCAAAACACAAGGCCCGTTTTACTCACAGCAACCAGGGAAAGAGCCCCAACCTTCTAAGTCTATACTATGTTTCCATTGATAGCGTTGTTACAACGGTCCACACTGTAACTTGAGACAAGTCTGCGGCGAGGCATGACGACTGAGCGTCCCCTTCCCTTGGTTCCAAGGGAAGGGACTCACTTATGAGCCAGTACTGGATAGCATATATATGGTAATTCTTATACTTAATGGCATGATGGAGGTTTGTAATCGATCGAGACGTCTCACATCCATTTGACCCAATGTCTCGATTGATTCCAAACCAAACATAGTGCTATTAGGTATTTATAACATACTATCAACAAGAGAATTCGATTTTAAAAGTATTTTACCATACTTTCCCTCAATCTTGTGGATATTCGGCTCAAATAACGTATAGGTGCTATTTGACTTTTCAGATAGCACCCCTAAAGAGCACCCCTGAAATCATATACATGGGTCAGATTTTCAGAAAATGTACAATTCAACTTCGCCAATCTTCTCAAATAACCCAAATTTCAGGCGAAAATCAAGTTCAAAAGACAATTCAACCTAGCCAAACATAACGCTAGAATCAATGCAATGCCGAATATACTCGAATTTACCTAGTATTGACCAAATTGCAGCCTAATTTAGCAGAATTTACTAAATGTGTACAGCTGCCAATTGTACATTTTCTGAAAATCTGACCCATGTATGTAATAACAATGATAAAGGGATCACTGTCCTTTGATAACTTCAATAAGCATGAAAAATGTGTTTTTTTTTAAAATAAATTGTCTCTAAAATCCCTGTCTGTGATTGAACTGCCTACGCAGAAATCTCTGGCCAATACTAATTAAATACAACATTAAATTTAATCAAACTCTTTAACATAATTAAAAAGAGAGTATTTTGAAAAAGAAATTTGGCCTTGCTAAGGGCATTCTCTTGTTCCTACTTTAACCTGAATTCTCTATTAGTGATACTTTAATGCCTCGGTGATCAGTCAAAACACCGAAACCAGGATGGGAAAAAAGATCCTGTCTCCATTCAGAATTAGGAATCACCAAAACATCCGCATTGATTCAGCAAAAAATAATTGAAATCAGGTTCGGAAACTTGAGATCACCAAACATCAGTGCCAAGCAACACTTTTCGGCAAAGAGAATGGAGACCTGTGAAAAATAACTATTTAAAAAAGAATGAAGCAGAAATTTACATAATAAGGGACTGTCGGGCTTCACTTTGCACTTCATAATTCATTATTAGCTGTGGTGATGACGTTGTTTATGGCCAGAAGAGGGCGTGGAAATATTAACCCTCACCAATAATGTATTTATAATCAATCTTGGCGCTTACTCTGTTAACGGGTTGGATTTTCAGAAAATGAACAATTGGTCTCGACCAATCCTCTCAAATCACCCAAATCTAAGACAAAAATCAGGTACAAAATTCAGTTCAACATAGCCAGACATATGTATTGAATGGATACAATATAGGATACATTCAGATATACCTAGTATTTATTAATTTTCACTCTAATTTAGCAGAATTTGATGGATGTGTAGAACTGTAGATTGGGCGTTTTGTGAAAATCTGACCCTAAAGATGATGGTTCTGGGTGTTCTTTGGTCCTTCATTGGCCCCCAAATCGCTGATGATTATTTTCAGGACTGCAAGAGACCATTACTTTGCTCCAACTTTGTTTGAATTTTAAATTTGATCTGGAGTTTTCTATTTCATATTTGAAAAAACAGTCAAAGCTTGGAAAGTCTTTCTTTACTTGGTATCTCTTGGCTGATGTAGGGTGTCCCTATGAACACCTGATATGCAGATATTTTAAAAAAAACACCTTTTGGTTCCTTAAAGAAAGTGACTGTCCCATGTTTAATGGGTTGGCTTTGTGATCATTGTAAGGTTACAAACCAAACAGAGGGTTACTTTGTAGTTATTTGGATATAAATACTTATTGAGATTATCACCAATATTCTTCTAGATTCCTACTGATTAGATTAGATTAGAATACTTTTATTTAGCATCTAAAGATGCCGTTATTGAAGGGGAGATCTCTCCGGCATGTGGGAGGTTTTCCGCCCCTTCTGGTTTTACAATCGTCGGTTGTAGAGTAAGAATATCGCTTCTATCATAACACTGATAAAGTGACGAAACAAAATGGGATAATAGTTCCAAACTTTAGGGTTGACTACTGGGGCATATAGGCTATATGTCCACAAAATATTAAACAGAAATAATAATTTTAGTTTTACCATGGTTACAAGGCCCTGACAGCTGAAAAGTCGTCAAATTGGTGAAATTGGCCATATATATTAATTAATTTTATGTGTATTTAGCGAATATATATAATAAGTACATTTTGTTCATGATGCAGAAGTCTCTACTGAATTAAATATTGCATGCTTTACGTAGAACTAATAGTGTGAGCTATTGTTTGGCTAGAGTGAATGGTACCCCAGAAAACCAGAGCAGAACCTCAGTAGGGTCAGATCGTCAGAAAATGTACAATTGGCAGTTCTACACATTTAGGAAATCTTGCGAAATGAGGCTGAAAAAGGATGAATACCAGGTATATCAGAGTATATTTGGTGTCACATTGATTTATAGTATCTGTTTTCCTATGTTAAACCGCATTTTGAAGCTCATTTTTGTCTTAAATGTAGGCTATTTGAGACAATTAGTGAAGGCGAACTGTACGTTTTCTGAAGATCTGACCCATATGGGTCAGATTTTCAGAAAATGTACGATTGGCAGCTCTACACATTTAGGAAATTCTCCTAAAATAGGCTGAAAAATGATGAATACCGGGTATATCTGAGGATAATTGGTATCGCATTGATTTAATGTGTCAGTTCTGTTGTGTTAAACTGCATTCTGAAGCTCATTTTTGTCTTAAATGTGGGTTATTTGAGACAATTAGTGAAGGAGAATTGTACATTTTCTGAAGATCTGACCCATATACATCTCACCCCTACTGAGACACGATAATATGATCGTGTATGTAACAACATGTGAAATAATAGATCGCCATGGAAACCCATACATCGTCAATACAAAGGATGTTCTCACTTGTGTCTATGTATAGATTTGTTTTTATGACCCTAGGGTACATCTATACCAAAGTGGACATTTGTGGCATGACTTGAAGTAAACAGCCTATTTTTCCCCTTAACCCACCTCCTATATCAGCCTTTCTATCAGCCTATCTACCACAATACCCCACCAAGCCTCAGCATAGAGTCCATAGAACATTCTAGATGGGTCAGATTTTCAGAAAATGTACAATTCACTTTTACAAGTTCTCTGAAAAAACCCAAATTTCAGACGAAAATGAAGTTCTAAATACAGTTCAACCTAACCTAACAGTTTGCTAGAATCAATGCAATGCCGAATATACTCGAATTTACCTAGTATTGACCAAATTGCAGCCTGATTTAGCAGAATTTACCAAATGTGTACAGCTGCCAATTGTACATTTTCTGAAAATCTGACCCATATACTCTCCTTTTATGAACCCTTTGTTATCAGGTTCCTGATTGGAGCGTCATGTTTGCATCTTAAACTTTGACCGACCCTTATAGTTATTATAGACCCCTAATAATGATGTACCCTGCCTCTGTGGGGATGGGGAATAGGCACAATACCTTTGTAATAGCTCCATAATCCATCAGGGGTGAATTACTATCAACTCCATTTGTTATGCTGTCACTACAATGCAAACACTAGGGCCTGTAATGCTTGCGCAAGTTGCATCCTACCATCTCTCTCCAGCCTTATCAACTATAGACCCAAATCCTAAACTGTGGGTTTTGGATGGTGAAATTGTCGTATTTGTGGCTATGGACACAGGTGTATGACAGTGTAAATGGATTTGAGCCCACTGTGAGCAAGAAGGTTTACAGAGTAGTCAGGCCAGTGCAGATGTATGAAACAGAGGGCAGTCAGGCCAGTGCAGATGCACACAAGAAGAATCTAGTTGACTGTCGACCATTAGCCGAATGCCTCCCGCCACGTTTGAATAAATATAATCGTCAGCCCATTTTCCCCATTTATCAGCTGATTGTCCCCCGTGAACTAAATTGATCTCATTGGACACAGGACTTCATTGATCTGTTCCATAATAACTCATCTCATGGAAAGTGGGCCCAGTAATGGCTGCTCCCAAACTTATAAACTCTTAACAGAGTCAGCAATACCTGGGTTTGATGAATTTTTCAGCAGAAAATCAGACCAGCTTGTAATAAAAGCCTAATTAGTATTTGGTCTTCATGAAAATTATAGATGTATCATCAGAATTGATAAGAAGGTTAATAAGGTACATATAGGCACAGCATCTTATATATTTTATATTTTTAAGATCTGGAGGTATATTTTTGTTTAAATTGTTATTGATGTTTCCTATTGTTGACAATAAATGTATCCGGCTTGAACCAATCAATACATCAATATACCGATCGACTTATACATAAGTGAGGGTTATACATAAGGGTTGAGAAAAACATTAGGGTTCTTTTTTTTCATTAGGCTGAATTATATCGATCTCGTTTTTTAAATGTGGCACCGTCTGAAACACATCCATGGTGGATATATGTTTTTTTCAGTATTGATGTAACAGTAATATTTCTTTGCCCTAAATGAATAAAAAAAAAAAAGTGGACACATTTTACTAGAACGACCTTTAGCAATAGATTGGGGGCGTGGCCATGAAGGATCTAAGTGTTGAGACCTCCGCTAGCGCCGCCTGTTGGATTATCATGGCGGCTCATCATACATCCTAATATTGAACCCAGGCCCGGATTAAATGGCCGCACTTTCACTCTACCCACAATGCATAGCTCAATCTGACAGCGCATGTACCATCAACTGGTGCCAAAGTTTGCTTAATTTGTCTGGATTCTGAAACTTTGCCTTGTATCAATAGGGGATTTGCACGGCCGCCAATTTGAATCTAGAGATTTGCATGGCAGCCATTTTAAATCTAGATTGACATGGAATTATGGGACTAATGGTACAGTATAAAATCTATAGAAAACATGCTATTTTCAACATGGGATATTTACCAGTGCTCTAATGTCAATATTCGTGAGTTATTCATGTTTCCATAATATAAGAGCCTCCATCGTTCCCATAATGCATTTGGTTAGCATAGATGATATTGGTTAAAACATTTTTGCAATTTTAGATAAAATGTTGCCATATATTTATTTGCATGTCAGATTACATCAGAATCCATCCCAGAATGCATTGTGAATGACATACAACTCGTATCTGATCTGAGAGGCTCTGAATCTAGACTGAACATTAAAATGAGGAATTAAAGAATAAAACTGTACTCGTTATATACATGTTCTCACATCATTTGGGGTTTTGTTAATTCTAATTGTACCACTTTTCTTTTACCTTAAGGGTGGTCTCCACTGGCTGCGGTAAGCTCCGCAGTAAGCCTTGCGATGGTTTGTGCTGGTTCTATAGGTGGAGAGAAATGAGGAGGTCCTGCCTACATGGTTCACTGGCCATGTAGGCAGGACCTCGCCACTCCACACCATCACAGCACCATCGCAAGGCTTACCGCAGAGCTTAGCGCAACCAGTGGAGACCACCCTTAAACCATGATATATACACACAGTGAAACTGAATGGGGGTAATATTCCATCCTCCTCTAATTCTCCTCTGCCCTCGTATAATGTATTTACTGTGTATTTTCTCCATAATATCAAGCAATGGAACGTGATAATCTATGCCCACGCTTCAATGAGTCGTGAATCTATTAGAAAAGTCCTCTATTAGCTGATAATAGCCAATCTAGACCCGCAATGGCTGCTGGGTAGGAAGAATATACCAACTTGATTAAACAGTTTCCATAAAGCATCTCGCCTCAAGATTAGAACCGCGTCCACAAGCACCGTCAGATTAACTATGGTTAAAGCACTCTTTAAACAGATATAAACTCAAATAAAAGAAAGTCAATTACTTCAAAATATCATTATTCCGAGCTTGTTCGCCATTAATGAATCTAAATCTATCCGAGCCCAAATCATAGCATCCCACTCTGAGAGAGAATTAATAGGTCTCTTTAATGTCCCCAAGTGGGCTATTATTCCTTAGATCACCAGTTTTTATTGAAGTAATCTGTTATTATACCGACCAGTTATAAAACGGCAATGGATTCTGCCAGGACGAGACGGTGAAGAAGCCTGGAGGGTGGGTTGATAGAGGGGCAGAAGTCAGTGAGACATGTTTCGCTTGGTATTGAAGCCATCTATCTATCTAAGCACTCCATTCCATACTTCTCTGCTGGAGTTATTTGTACGGACTGGTAATTGGTAATATGTATTCAACGCTCGCTCTGCGTTTCTGTATGGTTCAAATTTCTTGGATGCATTGTTAGAAATAGAGGTTGTTGCATGTTATTGATGGTTTCCTATGAACAAAGGGGACCGAGGGGTTCAAGTGTTTACCGAAAGTCAGACGGAGACATATATGGGTCAGATTTTCAGAAAATGTACAATTGGCAGCTGAACCTAGTTTGTAAATTCTGCAAAATTAGGCTGCAATTTGGTCAATACTAGGTATAAATTCGAGTATATTCGGCATTGCATTGATTCTAGCAATCTGTTTGGTTAGGTTGAACTGTATTTTGAACTTTATTTTTGTCTGAAATGTGGGTTATTTGAGAGGATTGGTGAATGTGAATTGTACATTTTCTGAAAATCTGACCCATATATATATGATGTGTTTTAGGAAAATGAGTCACAAGTCGCAAAATTGAATGTTTCACAAGATGTCTTTATTGAATTGTTCTAACTTTTAGGGGCTTTAGCTCTTATAGTCATATAAATCCATCTAATACATTTCAGGACATTGTATTAAATATATCCTTGCGTTTTGAAGGCCTTCGTATGGAGTATATCTAATTACTTTACCGGTAATTACCCATCCAGAAACTTCTTTTTTTTCAAAATAAAATTATCAAATTTAAGATATAGAAATACATATTAGTTGTCCTTGTGTTTACTATCATTAGCATCGGCTTGATCTCCTCTTTTCAAATGTGGTGATATCTCAAAATCCATATTTTGCGACTTTTGACTCATTTTCATGAAACGAATCACATTTTATACTCGGCCTACACAAGGGGAATTACCCTGTTTTTCTCCATCATTCATTCATTTCATGATATTGATGTGGTATTCTCATGTACAACGTAACAGAATTAAAGAAATGCATCTATATACAATACATAGAAAAGGGATATCTCACACATGTCATGGTATTATTTATTATTATTATTACATTATATAGTCCTATTTTCATATAAATCTTATTTCCAATCTTTAAAATAACACTTGATTGCGACGTCATAACTTTGATTACACTGTGGTTCTAGTGAGTCCTGCGCTCCGTAAGCCACTGTGCCGCTGGTTAGGCCAAGGGGATGGTCTCCCTTATTTAATAACCACTTGTTTTAAGAGTGTGTGTCCGGTTCTGATTTCCCCCTATTGCCTGGCATCAAGAGGGAGGAACAGGAGGGAGGGAAATACTCGGTCTGTTTTATTGCACAAACGGACGGGGTGCAATTCCAAACTATTCCAAATATTTGAAAAGAGGAGATCAAGCCGATTCTAATGATAGTAAACACTAGGACACCTAATAATTATTTCAATATTTCAAGTTTGAAATTCTTATTTTTGAAACAAAATCTTTGCAATATTTCTGGATGGGTAATTACCAGTAAAGTAACTAAATATACTCAATACGAAGGTCTTCAAAATGCAGAGATATATTTAATACATTGTCCTGAAATTTGTGATATGGATTCATATGATTACAAGTGCTAGACCCCCTAAAAATCACAACATTTCAATAAAGATATCTTGTGAAAAAAAAACTTTGAAAAATATCAATTTTGCGACTTGTGACTAATTTTCCTGGAACACATCACATATCTTAGAACTCACATACACCTCCCCGCCTCCGTTAAAAACCAGCGCTAGCTTAGTCCCTTGCCCTGTATCTATACATATTTATTTATATTCCGAGTAATCTTCTCTACCAAGATGGAGGAAGGCAAATAGGGAGAGTGAATTGGTCTGCAATCATCCTCCAAATCCAACTCTTCTTCGTTATTTGTTGGACGATGGAAATTGCCACAGCTCGTCGAACGGACGGAAGAGTGAAGGAAATAAAAAAGGAAATGGTAGTTTATGCCTTAAAGGTATAGGCGGGTGTTCAATGCAAAAAGATTTTTTTCTACAGCCGGTTGAAAATTACAGAGCTTTAGCATTGAAGTCTATGGAAACTTTTATTTTTTTCAAGTTTCATTATATTAAAAAAAAATGATCGGTGACTTTTCATCAAAACTTTCTACTCATATATATGGTGTATTATGCTACCGATTTACCAAAGAAAAACTGTATGTTGACGTGGTTAAAAAAAAGTTGTGGTCCTTTGAAGTTGACCACATCACCCAAATTTAGTAATCAAGCAGCTTAATCAATAAAACTGAATCTTTAAAAACATGACACAAAACGGCTCTAATAAAAATAAGCCCTCTAGATATTGGAAATCCTACACAAATACAGCTCAACTTATGATAATAACGAAATATTTCAAAGAAAAACAGGAGCCGCTAGGTGGCGTGTGTGTTGACACCCGCATATACCTTTAATGGTGGAAAGCACTGCCTCATAGTTTCACCCTTGTTGTATCCCTCACAGTTTCGCACTTATCTAATGTAAATTGTTACAAACACTTCATTAAAAGTCTTCTCAGGTTGTTTGCATGAGGATGTATCCTGAAATTGGATTCCAATCGTAGGCTTAATTGTGCTGCTCCATGAGCAGCTCAGTGTGGAACATGTAAAGTTCCATTCTAATCTTCTAATTACACTTTTCAGACGATTAGGCTGATAATTGACATGCGATGGAAAGATAACTAATTTATAAACAAAGCTGGAAACGGGAGCGTTCTGATTGATCGCTATTCACCTCAACATAGTGTCAGTGTCCTTAGATATTCATTTAAAGCTTATTCTCAGCTATTACGACAAACAAAATGGTACCAGATTTACTCATATTTGACTTATAGGACTGGGTTTATCAATATTCTGCTGCTGTTGTATGTTTATACAATAGTTACTCATATTTGACCTATAGGACTGGATTTATCAATATTCTGCTGCTGTTGTATGTTTATACAATAGTTACTCATATTATGACTTATAGGACTGGATTTATCAATATTCTGCTGATGTTATATTGATACAAGAATTACTCATATTATGACTTATAGGACTGAATGTATCAATATTCTGCTGCTGTTATATGTTTATACAATAGTTACTCATATTATGACTTATAGGACTGGATTCATCAATATTCTGCTGCTGTTATATGCTTATACAAGAGTTACTCATATTATGACTTATATGACTGGATTTATCAATATTTTGCAGCTGTTATATGTTTATACAAGAATTACTCATATTATGACTTATAGGACGGGATTTATCAATATTCTGCAGCTGTTATATGTTTATACAAGAATTACTCATATTATGACTTATAGGACTGGATTTATCAATATTCTGCAGCTGTTATATGTTTATACAAGAATTACTCATATTATGACTTATAGGACGGGATTTATCAATATTCTGCTGCTGTTATATGTTTATACAAGAGTTACTCATATTATGACCTATAGGACTGGATTTATCAATATCCTGCTGCTGTTATATGTTTATACAAGAGTTACTCATTTGACCTATATGACTGGATTTATCAATATTATGCTGCTGTTATATGTTTATACAAGAGTTACTCATATTATGCCTTATAGGACTGGATTTATCAATATTCTGCTGCTGTTTTATGTTTATACAGAATGTGGTCGCCGATAATAGGTGAAGGCACTGCAGGAAAGGAGCTTGATGGATCCCCGAAATATAAAATAAATATGGAGTATATCCCATATCATGTCTAAATTTATCCAGCCTCTTGGAAGTATATCCAACGCAGACAGCAGGATCTCAACGAATGGCCATATTCCAAGTATACAGTATTGATAATAATATTAATTATTATTATTATCGTCTCATGTCATGTCATGTTATGTTTAATTTTATCCAACCTCTTGGAAGTATACCCAACGCAGAAAACATTATCAAATGTCTTAAATATTACTTGTTAGTCGTACGTCCGTCTCACACCCCTCATTTACTCGATTATTATATATTTCTATTTCAAAGCCTAGGTTAAATATTCAAAGGGCTCCCAAAATTAAAGGTAACTGCCGGCAGATATGGAATTAAATTTTCATATAGGCATGTAGACCCTTTTGTCGTTTCACATTGTATCTCGTATTAAGTTAGACAAATAACAGATTTTCTTATCTTATCTTATTAAAACCCTGAAGCAAAAACAACTTTACACAATCATATTCAAATGACTTGTAGATAGGTTGGAAAGCAACGGAACAAAAAAGTCTTGAGTCTTATGCAGTTGTTGAAAAAAGTCTTGAGTTGTTGACCGACGTTAATACTGAGTGTGGACGGGGTGCCGCCTTGGGAAACCCACTTTAGTTTAATCAATTAGTCAGTGCGAATACCTGCAGGGACCAATCAACTCAATTCATTCAATTTAAATTTAATGTTATGATTCATAATCCATTACTCAAACCGGAGCAATTCGATAAGAAGATGTTATTTGTGTTTAGAAAGAACATAATTGGGTATTTTGCAATTGTCATCTAAATTAATAATCTGCCATCAGCCAATTGCAACAAGCTTGCGACTTAGTTGCAAGAGCTTGCGATCTTTAATCTCAGGTTGATCACCAGTATACAATTAATCATATATCCTTTAAGCAAGTGGAAGAGGCCTTGGGATTAAAGCGCTCCTCCACTACATATTTGACAATTGTCACATAATTAATAAGTATTTTACGATTATTATAACAATATGTGCTTATTAGTTTTATTCTTTTAAAATAAACTCCCCCTCTCTTCATTTGCCACGGCGGGCGGGTGGTTTAAAACCGACTAGGGCTTTCGTCACCTTGACCTTCAGTCTCTATCGCAGTCCTGACCTCTCAATGACACTGCGTTAAGCTCTGCGTTTGGCGTGCGATTTATCTGCGGCTCCAACGAAATCGCTGAGTTGGAATGGAAGACAAATCACAGACCAATCGCAGAGCTTTTATTACCACAGCCAGTGGAGACTCACTTAGATCGCAAGAAGCAATTCAATCGCAAGGTGAGATCAATCAAATATCAAAATGGCGCTAGATAAACGAGGACATAATGGTTACAGGTGATTGAAATATAATAGCGAATGACAATTGGGGAGTTGCATGTCTCACTATGCATGTCTCACTGTGCATGTCTCACTATGCATGTCTCACTGTGCATGTCTCACTGTGCATGTCTCACTGTGCATGTCTCACTGTGCATGTCTCACTGTGCATGTCTCACTGTGCATGTCTCACTGTGCATGTCTCACTGTGCATGTCTCACTGTGCATGTCTCACTGTGCATGTCTCACTGTGCATGTCTCACTGTGCATGTCTCACTGTGCATGTCTCACTGTGCATGTCTCACTGTGCATGTCTCACTGTGCATGTCTCACTGTGCATGTCTCACTGTGCATGTCTCACTGTGCATGTCTATTACAGTGCATGCTGGGATGGATTGAATTCAAATATGACATACAAATATTTAGTGACATTTGTATTTAAACAAATGCAAGGATCTTTTGACCAAATGTGCTGTGTTCCAGGAAAATGAGTCATAAGTCGCAAAATTGATATTTTTCAAAGTGTTTATTCTACTAGATCACTTTACTGGAATGTTTTGATTTTGGGGGAGTTCAGGACAATCTATGTTATATATTCCTTCGTTTTAAAGGTCCTTATATGGACTATATTGAGTTACTTTACTGTTTATTGACCCCAAGAAATATTGCAAACTTTTTTTAAAAAAACGAAAATATCAAACTAATGATATCTCAAAATCTATTTTTTGCGACTTATGACTCATTTTCCTGAAACACATCACAAATAAGTACTTGATATGGTAAAGGTGTAGATTGGTTTATGTACCAATCCTGGGAGTGACTGCTGCCATTTATCATCTGCAGATGTAATGGGGGACCAGAATAAAAACTTTCAAATCAAATCAATCTATTTCTGACATGTCCTAGAATCGGGTGCTGTATCTTACACGTTATATAAAATGGTGACGATTCATAATCTCAATATTTGTCGTGCTTTCTCCTGGAGCCAATTCCATTATATCAGTTGATTCCAAGAAGGTATTGGTGTGGGCGCTAACATGTGGGTCAGATTGTCAGAAAATGTACAATTCAATTTCGTCAATCTTCTCAAATAACCCAAATTTCAGACAAAAATAAAGTTCAAAATACAGTTCAACCTAACCAAACAGATTGCTAGAATCAATGCAATGCCGAATATTCTCAAATTTACCGAGTATTGACAAAATTACTGCCTAATGTAGCATAATTTGCTAAATGTGTACAGCTGCCAATTGTATATTTTCTGAAAATCTGACCCATATATTACATATCTTATTGAGAACGCTGACAGGTAGAGAGTCTCCATCCTCCCTCAGCTTCTTTCCTGGAAGCATTCAGGTCAATAGCATAACTCCTTGCAGAATAAATTGGTAGATATAGTATATAAATGTACGTGCATTCCCCAAACTGGGACTGCCTAATAAGATCAGAATTCAGTCCAACGCCATAGTTTCCGCTTTCTAGCCCACGCCATGCCAACCAAGTAACTACCGGTACCCACGTTTAACAATCAGAAAGTCTGACTGACATCCGCTCCTTTTCTAAAAGAAACAATATTTTTCAGGATATCCAGATATTCGGTTTTCGCTGGAGTCAAGATGTAAAGGCTCTGGTGAACAATTTACCTTATCCATGCCTATATAGACAGAAGGAAGGTCTTCACAAAATGAAATGTATTCATGTTTCGTGTTATATCTAATTGAAATAGATTGAGTTCCCAATGTACTTGGCATTGCATGATGTTTTTAAGGTAGAAAGGCGACGTTATTATATTGGCTGGCGCTGAATCAGCAGTAATTTGACGATTTCACGCACCTTAAGTCTAGAAAAAAAAACCAATTTAATTGCATATCAAATCAGAACAAAAATGGTTATGTCATATTTATAACAGCAACTTATATCAATAATTATTTGCACTCTGAGACTTTTCCTGAGTTTCTCTGATTTCTGGCAGCAAACAGAAGGTGTGATAATCCCCAAAATCCGCAAATGTGATGTGTTTCATATATAGATAATTAAATTAAGTCACAAGTCGCAAAAATTCATTTTGAGATATCAACATATTTGAAAAGATGAGATCAAACAGATGGTAAAAATTGGGACATTTAATAATATTTCTATTTTTTAAATTTGACATTTTAATTTTGACAATTCTTTGCAATATTTCTGGGTGGACCATTACTAGTAATGTAGCTAAATATACTCTATAAGACGACCTTAGAAGTGCAAATATGTAATCCACTGTCTTGAAATTTGGTACATGGATTCATACAACTTGATATGGTACATAGCCCAAAGATGGGAACATTCCTACTAGTAGATCTTGTGAGAAAAACACTTTGAAAAATTTAAGTTTGCGACTTGTAACGCATTTTCCTTCAACACATCACAAATGGGAATTATAAACAAAAATTAAAAAGTTGGAATCCCGGTAGGTACAATCCCACCAGAGAGCTTGGAACTGCCCTTACAGCCGCTTGTACCGGTGCCCTTCAGGTGCCCTTGTAGCTCTCCCTCCAGGTGCCGTAGTCTGGACCCCCTCCACCCTGTCACGGACGATCCCCGGGATACATCCTGCTCCTGCCCTCCTCCAGCGAAATCCCTCGGCGCCGAAACCTTGTGTTCCGTTGCCCCCGCCGCCAGCCTCGAACCTCCGACCTTGCGTTGGCGAGTTGGCGAACAACGACGTCTTTCCTGGGCAGCCCAAGCCCGACACGTTAGCCATGTGTCTACGGGATTCCTGAATACAGCAGGGCAAAAAACCTGTGTAATTCATGAAGGGGCCTGTGACCTTATTGACCTTTGATTGACACCCTTTTTTGACCAATCAAAGTGCCCGAGACACGGACAAGGCCCTCTACTTGACCTGGAACCCCACGACGATGTGCAGTGGTGCGTAGCGACCTTCTGATGACGTCATAGAGGAGCAGACGATCTCTGGTTGAAATGTACATTACCTGGCTCCGTGCATGCTTGGGTTGTACACTAGAAGGCAGAGGGCGGCAGTGAAAAGGCTTTTTTCTAAAGCAGTATTCATAATGGAGAGATCATCTCTTTGCACGTCTCTCTCTGTGAGTGAGTGAGATTGGTTGCTTTACGCCCTTATCAACACATTGAAGTGTTATATCAAGGGCGGGAGAGCTGAGAGGGAGGCAGTTTATGATCTTACCCCGGAAATAGAGATAGAGAAAAAGGGAGAGAGAGACAGAGAAAGAGACGGAAAGGCACTTATTGGTCATGCTAATTGAGGATTTGCATGTCTCATTGCAAATGTCTATTACAGTGCAAGCTGGGATGGATTCAGTTTAAATGTGGCATACAAATATTTAGCAACATTTTTATCAAAAAAATAAAGGATCTGCATGTTCACCAATATCATAGATTGTGTGAATGATCCATAGTCGTACCATTAAATGTCATAAAGATGACAAAGAAGAACTTTCGATGACGTCAGTTTTAAAATAGGACACCACAGCCGACCCAAGGAGGTACTGGAAACAAAACACAACTTGAATCCGAATTCCTTTGGAAAACTTTTATTCTTGGGTTCTCTTCAGAAAGTTTTAATAAAATACTTTAAAAAGCGATGATAAAAAGCAGGCCCCTAAATAGTGGCTGGATTGATTGTGTGGACAGGGTCTGGTAACAGACTCAATAATTGATTAATTGCGGGAACACCTACGCGCTGTTCCACCTCATGGCCTCCCTCCCCGTCATCTGTAACGGTAATTGTCACGTTTAATCAGATTATATTCATTCCACATTATTGTCATTGTCAGGTTGAGGATGAAAACAGGATCTTGTTCATGGTCGATCATTGATATCGTAAACTTGTAATAATATTAATTTGCTTCAGTAGGTTTACTTGTTTTGCCGCACAATAAGGGTTTCAGGACATTATACTTCTTTGAGTTTGATTAATTGAATCTTTTCCCCCATATATTTTCTTATTTATTGCTTTGGTTTGTTTCTTTCATTAGATTTTATTGCCAATATAATTTTATTGGACGTAAAATTCAAATATTTCTGTATTGCGAATTTCAATCTGCTCTCGTGTCAGTAACAGGAATTTCACTGAAATGAAGTGAACATGAATTATTATTGCATGTATTTTTTCCATTTTAAATTATTTGCTTAATAAAATGCATATTTTTATTATCATTCAAAGTTTAGGAGATTTCACGACAGTTACATTACCCTTAATTGGGTCCGAATAGTTTCTAAGGGCTCATGAGATATAATCTTGGTATTTAACATACTGTGCTAAGATTAGTGAAAATCCTTAACAATCTGAGTTAAATGGATTCTAGATGGGCTGGAAACAGACCGTACACAGAGACGAAAAATTAATAAGGTTTTGACTGATGTTAACCGGCTTTAACTCAGAACTATTTTTAAACACTAAAACGCTTGGAACCCGATTCTCCACTTACCAAACCAAATATACAGTAATCGTCTGTTTCCTGCTAGTGTCATGTTTGTTTACCAATGGAAACCCCGACCCGGAGACATTTATTTATTTACTTCTGAAGTAAATAAGGATTTCATGACTGCTTTATACTTACAATATACAACGACGTAATTAGGCTTCAAAGTGAAGCTACCGGTCTGGCCTTCCTGCTCTTTCCCTTTCTCCTCTCTCTTCTCTCTCTCCTCCCAAATCGATTTCTACATGCCTATTTACTTTGTCACGATATCTTCATTGATGTTTCAACAGGTATGATCGGGGTGTGGTGGAGTGGGGCTAAACAGAGATTGAGAGAGAGAAGGAGCGATAGGAGACAGGAAGAGAGAGTGAAACAGATAGCTAGGAAGCAGGGAAATAGTTAGACAGAGATAGGAGGGAGAGGGAGGGAAAGACAGAGGGCGGGGAGGGGAGGGAGACAGAGAGAGAAAAGGGGGAAGGGAGGAATTAGGCACATAGAGTGAGGGAGTGAGATGGAGAGGGGAGAGAGAGGGAGAGAGACAGGGAGATAAGAGGAGAGAGATTGAGAGAAAAAGGGAGCGAGGGGGAGCGAGAGGGAGAGAGAAGGAAGGAGAGAGGGAGAGAAAGAGGAGAGAGAGTGAGTGAAAGAGGGAAAGAGAGGGAGTGAGAGGGAGAGAGAGAGGGAGGGAAAGAGGAGAGAGAGTGAGAGAAAAAGGAGAGAGAGTGAGGAGAGAGAGAGCGAAAGCGGGAAAGAGGGAGCGAGAGGGAGAGAGAGGGAGAGTAAGGGAGTGAAAGAGGAGAGAGAGGGAGAGAGAGGGAGAGATAAGGAGAGTGAGGGAGAGAGAGGCAGAGGCAGAGGAAAAAAGAGAGTAAACAGACAGAGAGATGGAGAGAGAGAAAGGGGAACAGAGACAGAGGTACGTGACAAGAGAGAGAGAGAGATGAGGACATCACATGAAATTAATCATGGCATTAGATGAGCATGTTTAGTGCCAGGCTGTGAGCGTGATCATGATCCTGTGTGAATAGATCACCCTCTCCTTACCCAGTTATTACCACACCAAAGCACCAGCGGATTGTCTTCAAGTACTGGTTGACCTAATAAGCCATAAGCCAAGTTTCGCCATAAATACCCTGTGTTTTATACGGAACAGAATGATATGTACTAAGACAAAATGCCAAATAATCTAACTGAAAAGCACTTTACTTCTATTTAAGATCGTTATATTCAGATCACGAAATGTTTTGATTGCAGCATTAGTGATCCATAGAAGTCGACCTAGTAATTTTCGTGAGGGGCTTTCTAGGTTTTTGCTTTGACCTGAACTACCAGAATGTATTGCGAAAGAATTTATGTTGATTTATTACCCAACATAGATTAACCCGTTGTGCTCTGAGATGCTGTTCTGGATAGATGGATTCACATGATAAAACATAATCATGTTTGTTACATATAGTGTGTGTACTTTTATTTCCAATCTTTATAAGTACACGTGAGCATGGGAACAGGGTATATATTGGTCTGTTGCAACTGCTCTTCCTGATCGCAATAGGGGATTTGCATAGCCGCCATTTTGAATCTAGATTCGCATGGAATTATGGGACTAATAGTATACTAATGGTACAGTATAACATCTATAGAAAACATGCCATGTTCAGCATGGGATATATATGTATCTGTGCTCTAATGTCAATATCCATGTGTTATGCATGTTTCCGTAACACAAGCCTTCATCTTTCCCATCATGCATCTGGTTAACATACGGTAGATCATTTATAGAAGCTAAGATATTGGTGACACATTCTTGCAATTTTCGATAAAAATGTTGCAAAATATTTGTATGTCGGATTTTGTTCTAGCTATATGAGTGACAAATATATGACTATATTGCCAGTACAATCGGCATCTCCACACATTTAGTCAGTTCTGCTAAATTAGACTAGGAAACCGAGACTGGGAAATAATAGATACCATACATCTGAGTGTATTTGGTATAATAAGTGAAATAATTACATGAAAGGATTCGGCCGGGTCTTCCAAATACAACTGAGGACGTTTTAGAAGCCGTTTAGCAAAGACAGCTGGTCACAATCCTAAAAAAAAAGCTTTGGTCCAATGACCAAAAAATTAATGAAAAGAATGGACAGAAAAGAACAGAAGTTTCAGCTTGTGACCGACGTTAAGTGAGAGTATTTTAATCCTGTCTACATCGATGTGGACATTATCTTGAAGCCTCGTTTGAATCTCCTTTTATGTTTGGCTAGTTCATGCCCTGGGGTCAATACCATTCCATAAACTTGCTGACACTAATATTGATCAGGGAATGTATGACTCTCTCATTTCTGCGGGGACTAGTATCTTCTTTCCCTGGGCTAATCTTTCGAGGGAAATGTCTGCTAGATTGCCCTGTCACCTATCAAACCAGCTATTTCCCCCAGAACAGGTATAAACTAAGGAAAGCCGACTGTACAGATTCCGTGTCTCTCCTCGCCCCACCTATTGTAGCTCGAGCTCCCCAAACATCACCTGGTACCGCTGGTTGCCAACAGGGGGCGGGAGAGTACAGGCGCAGAGTGCTCCGCGGAGAGCGAGCGGAGGAGGAGGAGGTACAGGGGCAGTGATTGTACGGCCAGATAGCAGCAGAAACTCTAGCCACTGCTCAACTGTAGAGTACCCAACTACATGCATGTATACAATAGGTTTTCCTGACTCGAGCCCATTTATTCGAGCACAGAGGGAAGCTGTATTACCTTTAGAGGGTTGTGATAAATGCACAACAACCCCCTGGATGGTTTTTGTAACGCTTTTGCGTAGGCTATCACTATCAGCGAGATAATTAGATAGCCGCCTGTTATCAGTCTGAACCAACCGTTGGTTTATTACATACTGATATAGTCGTAACCCCTCAAGGGTAAAAGATAGGCAGGGTTTCAAGGCTCTCCCTACTTTTTTTGCTGAGTCATTGGGTGCCTTGTGCCGCACTATATATATACTTAGCCTATATGTTTAGAGTGTATATCATCGACATTTACACTACAATTTATTTAATTTGAAGAGTGAAAATTAATAAATATATAGCTTCAATTATTGCACGTATTTTCATCATCAATAATACGGTATCTTATATGTGTACCAAGGGGGAAGGACGGGCATGGTGTTGAGCCATTCAGGGCGGGGGATGATGGTTCAAGCCTCCAGAAAATGTACAATCGGCCTTCACCAATCCTCTCAAATAACCCCAATTTAATAAGAAAATCAGATTCATAATACAATTCCAAATAACCAGACAGATTCATTGAATGGATACAATATAGAATAAACTCAGATATACCTAGTATTTATCATTTTTCACTCTAATTTAGCAGAATTTGATAGATCTGTATAACTGTAGATTGTGCATTTTCTGAAAATCTGACCCCTATGCCTATGGGCGTTGTGTTCTTTTCATCCTTACATGACCTGGATGCCTTGAGGCATCACATTGCGAGTGCTTAATTTCAGGTGATGTCTTGAGGCATCCTTTGAATATTTCTTACACTTAAAACCTCAATTACAGCAATTAATGTGTTACAAATGGCTGAATAATTAGTGGGATATACACTAAACAATATAGACATTATCTCTCTGGTGTCTAAAGTAAACACAAAACAAACTTCCCTGCCCTTCCCTTCCGGAACTAGAAAATGAAATAATAGGGGAGTTGCATGTGCCACTGCGCATGTCTGTTGCAGTGCATCATGGGATGGATTCTGTACAAATCTGACATACAAATATTCAGCAATATTTTTATCGAAAATGTAAGAATGTTTTCAGCAATATCATCACATGTATAAATGATCTATGTAAACCAAATGCATGATGGGAAAGATGGAGACTTGTGTCATGGAAACATGTATAACATATGGATATTGACATTAGAAATTGGATAAATAGTCCATGCTGAACATACAATAAGCGATACAATAAGCATGATGACAACAGTCAACCCAAAGAAAAACTGAAATTCGGTTTTATCCCACTTTTTTCCAATGTTTCAGAGCAAACTTCCATGTCATTATCCGATTTCCAAAGATTCATTGTTTCAAAAATATTTTATGAGTGAGATCAGTCACAAGGTCGGAAGACAACGAGTAATTTATGTCTTTCATGTCTCCTCGTTAGGTTTGGCCATCACTTTGCCAATGAGATCTCATTTAAACTTGTTTTAAGTTGAAATAATTGAAAGAAAAACCAATAAGTAATTACATGATACCACCCAGTCTCATTGGGAGTAAATTTATCAATGGTAGTTGCAAATGCCCGTCAATATCTTGGAATGGTTCATTTCACAATTATTGTATTACAATCATTACCATTGATTCATTGGGAATAAATGAATGGTAGTTGCAAATGCCCTTCAATAACTTTGAATGGTTCATTTCACAATTATTGTATTACAATCATTACAATTATTATCTTGTGTGACAAGTATGAAATAGGGATCATATTTCTCAATTAACCCAAATAAATAACAATCGATTTCGGCACACAGATACTTGAATACAATTTTCCCAAAGTTATCGCCAAGGATTTCGATTCACTTTCAATGACATGAAATCTAATGCCCACCATTTCATTGTAAATACGAGTGAACCAAACTTAACCACTAACCGATTTGCACTAAACTAAACGAGATTATATCTCACTCTTATGATAATATTATTGTACATAGTATCACTAGTATACACTGGTTTGAGGGGGTGTTACTTTGCACGTGGACAGGCAGGCTAAATAAGAAACAATAGGGGATTTACATAGCTGCCATTTTGAATCTTGATTCGCCTGGAATTATAGGACTAATGCTACACGTGTAAAATCTATATTGAAAACATGCCCTGTTCTGCTTGAGTTATTTATCAGTGCTCTAATATCATTATCCATTTGTTACACATATGTGTTCATAAAAGAAATCCCCGTCTTTCCCATCATGCATTTGGTTTTCATAGATCATTTAGACAAGCTATTGGTATGATATTGGTATTCTTGCAATTTTTGATAAAAAATAATTCCAAATATTTGTATGTCAGATTTCAACAGAATACATTCAACTGAATGACATGTGCACTGGCACATGTAAATCCCCTATTATACCCACACTACATTTGGGTTAAAATGGCATCTTTGCGTGTCCGTTATTGTCAGTTTGGACGAGTGAGGGATGACAGGTTTGATGAACAATAAACGATGAGAAAGACGAGTAAAAAGACGCCAAATAATGCTTTCCTACGCCCGCTCATCCTGATGATAACATTAAGGTTTCTTCAATCCGATCTTATCTCTCCCGCAGTTCCGATGAGCCGTATTTGCACAATGTTATGTAAAAACCCGATGAAATATGAGTCTCCTCTATGGACATTGGTAGTTGTAATTGAATTTCGTTACTCTGCCTTCTGCTCTTGCCTCTTCTGATTGATTTTATTTTATTGTTTTCAGAAGCTTATATTAATTACGAGGATAGTGTTATCGTCTTGAAGTTGAAGAGACAATTGATTAATTAATTAATTAATTAGCAACAATGATTCATTACTGTATTATACTTTTACATATGCTGTCTTCTTTTTGTCCCTCTTGGTCTCTCAGTCCCTCTTTCCTCCTGATTCTATAGCGGGCTTTTGAAAAGGGAATCCTTACATAAAGTGTTCCTTGCTAAGGTATTTGTCCTTGCTTACAGGTTGGACATTTCTACTGCAGGAATAAAAGTGCCTGTCCTACACGTCCCTTGCCAGCTGCTCTTTATAAGTAAGGATTTCTTAGATGCAATTAATTGCCCCTAGTAATTATTCCCCGTTGCTCCATACCCTACCATATCTCTTTGTCTGTCCTTCTCTGTCCTTCTCTGTCCTTCTCTTCCCTTCTCTGTCTTTATCTCTGTCCTTCTCTTTCCTTCTCTCTCCTGTCTCTTTCTCTCTCATTTCTCCACCAAACTCTCTTTCTTTCTGTGGCCCCTTTCCTTTTTCGCTTCCTACCCTTTTCGCTCTGCTCTGCCCCTATCTTCCATTTCCCCCTTTCCCTTCCTCTGCCCACCACTTCCTACATTCCCCTCTCCACTTCCTCTCAACCCTTTCCCCTTCAATCTTCCTCGCCATCCAACTTCCCTATTTATTGTCGCGTGTTCCCTCTAGATGCTGTCTCTCCTCCTGTCCCTTCCCCCTTCCCCCTCCCCCCTTCCCCCTTCCCCTTCCCCCTTCCCCCTCCCCCTTCCCCTTCCCCCTTCCCCCTTCCCCTTCCCCCTTCCCCTTCCCCCTCCCCCTTCCCCCTCCCCCAATCGCTTCCTACCTTTCCCTATCCCCTGTTCTCTATCTTGGATAGGAGAATCCACCCTCATGGCAAAGAAGGCTTGAATAAAGGGAGGAGCGTTTCCTTCCCCTCTCTTCCCCGCCCCCTTTCTATGTTCCCTTACACCGCCTCTCAGCACTCCTAAGCTCTCCGCATTACTTTAAATCATCCCTAAAATCAGCCTTAGAAGATCCAAGTGCTCTAAACTATTCCTCATTCCATAAAAAATGCCTCGGGCTGCCACCAAGCTCAATTCTACACGAGGGAGAGTAAAAAGAACTTTCTTTACGATGGCAAGATATTCTAACCACAATGTTAGTCACCCCAGCAGCCACTTCCCATTTATTAACCCCAATAAACTTTACCTTTTTGTGCATACAGGATACTCCACTCTTTCATGAATAACTCCGACATCAGCATCGTACAAGTAACGTGGCCTTGGTCTAACAGACTTTCAATATAGATCAAAGAGGTTTCATATCCTTACATGTGACAGATCAAATTCCTCTCTATGAGGTTCCTTCCTCGTGATCCTCGCAGCTCCTCTGGCTGGATCCCTTTGATCTCTCCACTGTAGATATGTGTGCAAGCTGTTCCAGTGCTTGTAGGTTTAATTTCCAGCAAAATGCTGCGGCAAAGAATGCCAATATTATGGAATATTGTGGAATGTAGAACAATTTTTGTATTCTTCTGGGAAATAAGGATTTTGCGTCTGGTGCTATGTGAGCGTGGAATAATCCATTAGGAGAACAGTGTAGTGAATATGTAGTCGTTTGATGCTAAAGGATGAATCTTGAAGTTTTCCATGTTGGTATTAAACAATAGAAATCGCTTATTCAATTAAGTATGGCTCATTAAAAAGTTAGAAATGATCATGATCATGATGATCATGATGATTGTATTGATCAAGGAAGAGTCTCCAGCGGACGGGAGGTTTTCGGTCTCTTCTTTTGAGTTTTACACATGTGGTAAGAGCAAGAAACAGTACCAACTCAGAGAAGCTTCATATCCTCACATGTGACAGATCAAATTCCTCTCTATGAAGAAGAACATACTAGAGATGTACCATCGGTGCGAGTCACCTGCTATATTTCTAGTTCCACACTTTTCTCTTAGTGCTGTATTTGAATAGTAAAATTGTTATTGTAGAAAGTTGCACTGTGTTCAGACAAGGCTCATGGAATGCGAAATAAAGTTATTATGCACAGCACTTACTGAGGTATTGGACTTCAAAGAGGGTCTAGAACGCAGGGCTGATGTACTAGGGTCAGATTTGGGGAAAATGTACAATTGGCAACTCTACAAATTTAGGAAATTTTGCAAAATTAGGCTGAAAAATGATGAATACCGGGTATATCTGAGTATATTTTGTATCGCATTGATTTATAGTATCAGTTCTGTTATGTTAAACTACATTTTGAAGCTCATTTCTGTCTTGAATATGGGTTATTTGAGAGGATTGGTGAAGGCGAATTGTACATTTTCTGAAAATCTGACCCACTAGACAACTAACTAATTTTCCCACTACTCTCTCTCTCGTAGTTCACCTCCTTCAGTAGCATTTTTCTTGAACACACTTTCATTTCTAACACATTTAGTGCTGCATATTAACATTAGGAAACTTAACACAACTTTAATAAAGTTATAATATTCTATGTATTTTAAAAACTTCTCTTTCTGACTGATACGGATCGACACATGTATGTAGTAGAATTATGTTACTGTAGACAGGAGGATCCTCCACAGAGGGTTTCCCTCATACATGTGTTTTGTTCCAATCTGGCTGAGTAACATTTGTTGACATGAATCCTGCCAATCCCATTAAAACTCTGGTGGTAATACAAGAAATGCAGGGTAATTTATATATAAATGTACTACAAACGGATTACATTCGTCTCATCTCGGTACAATATGTGATCCGTTTTAGGAAAATTAGTCATAAGTCGCAAAATATGGATTTTGAGATATCACTATATTTGAAGAGAGGAGATCAAGCCGATTTTAATGATATCAAACACTAGGACAACTTATATGTATTTCTATATTTTAAATTTGATAATTTTATTTTGAAAAAAAAAAGTTTGCAATGCATCTGGATGGTTACTTACCAGTTAAGTAACTAAATATACTCCATACGATGCCCTTCAAAATGCGAGGATATATTTAATACAATGTCCTGAATTTTGTTATATGGATTTATCTGACTATAAGTGTTAAAACCCCTAAATATCAGACCATTTCAATAAAGAAATCTTGTGATAAAAACACTTTAAAAAATATCAATTTTGTGACTTGTGACTCATTTTCCTGAAACACATCACATAATATGTGATAACGCCTCAAGGTAAGGCGGTTCTCTAGCGCCCCGTCATGTAGGAAATCCTCACTTAGTATTCCCTTCCTTACCTACTTTTCCCTCCTAAGCAGCTGGTAAGGCTAACAAATAAATAGGTGTGTTTCCGATGTATCTGGCTGAAAACTAGGTAGGGGGGGATGGTAACTTCTTTTTTTTTAAAGGAAACCACCTCCCAGGAACTAAAAGAAATGCCTATTTTATAACAATAATTATTATTATTGTTGTTTTGTGCTTTTTGACAGTTCCGGGTTAGGAAAACCTGTTTTCCTGCTTTTTTTTGTCAAAAAATCCTAAAAAAAAAAAAAAAAGTATGTTATGGTAAAAAAAAATCAGGTATGGTCAAAAAGGTTTTTGTAGGTGTGTGTGTGTGGGGGGCGGGCAGGGGGTAAATCGGAAACACACCTATCTATTTTAGGCCTAACAAACCTATATAATAGGGAAGGAATTTGCTATATATTATGTGACATGTTTCAGGAAAACGAGTCATAAGTCGGAAAAAATAGATTTTTAGATATCATTATATTTGAAGATATGAGATCAAGCCAATTCAAATGATAGTAAACAGTCTAATAATCTAATAATTATTTCTAGAATTTAAGTTTAATATTTTCGTTTTTGAAAAAAAAAGTTTCCAATATTATATTGGGGTCAATAAACACTAACGTGACTAAATGTAGTCCATATGGGGACCTTTAAAATGATAGAATATATTACATAGATTGTCCTGATATTTGATACATCGATTGATATAGCTATAAGTGATAAACCCTACAAAAATCAGAACATTCCAATAATGTGATCTCGTAAAAAAAACACTTTGAAAAATATCAATTTTGCGACTTATGACTCATTTTCCTGAAACACGTAACTTATAGACAATAATGAGTTATATTCCTACAGTATTAATTTCCTACCTCAACAAGGAAAAATACCTAGCAAATAATATTTTAAGTATGGATGTTTTTATACTTAAAAAGTACCGATTTAGACGTATAAGAATATATTAGGACTACCGTAGAGGTCATTGCCCTTTTCTATATCTGTATAATATTGACGGAATAAAAGATCAATACATATATATCTGAGGTTAAAGCCCAGGGGTGAACCACTTCAGTTAGCCTATAGCTAGAGAATGAACACTAAGTACAAGTATGTTAATATGTGATCGGTTTTAGGAAAATGAGTCATAAGTTGCAAAATATTGATTTTGAGATATCATTATATTTGAAAAGAGGATATTCAGCCGATTCCAATGATACTAAACACTAGAACTAATCTAATAAGTATTACTATATTTCAAGTTTATATTTTTATTTTTGAAAAAATGTTTGAAATTTTTCTGGATGAGTAATTATCAGTAAAGTAACTAAACTAAACTAAACTACTCCATAAAAAGGCCTTCAAAACGCAAGAATATATTTAATACAATATTCCGAAATTTGGCACATAAATTTAAATGACTGTAAGTCTTAAGTCCTCAAAAAATCAGAACATTTCAATAAAGAGATCTTGTAAAAAAGACACTTTGAAAAATACCAATTCTGCGACTTGTGACTCATTTTCCTGGAACACATCACATATAAAGAATAAAACCAGAATCTTTTCCATTGAGATATAAGCAGAGTTGCTTGGTATGGGATTGAGCATAAAGAAGTTGTTGGCTGATGGTTGTCTATCTTTCCCGATTCAACAAATGTAATTTGTTGACGAATAGCAGAAGAGGGCAAAATATGATTCGTTACATTCTGATGGTATATTTTCATCACAAGACACTATTGTCATTGAGTTACAGTGGGTAATATATGTGATGAGTTGATGAGAGCTTGGTGTTTAACATTTATATAACAGTGGCGGCGGGGGGGGGGATCTTAATTAGTATATGGTGTATGCACTTGCTGAATAAATGATGCAGTGGTTCAAAATGGAGAAGGGACATAACCAATTTAGGATCAAGTACAGCTAGGTCCTTGCTTTAAATAAAACCAACCAAGATGTTGGCAGATTCTCTGGAATCTTGTCCGCAATGGCAGTGGTTGTAATTTGGTTGTAACCTGATGCCAACCTCGCTCCTTTACTCCTATCGATCACCCCCGCGAGTTCACGTCCAAGTCTCGCGCAGTGCTGACGAGACTTGGATGGATCCACCAATCAGAGTTAGCGGAAACTCTGGCAAAAAGGGGATCTGGTAAGGAGCGATTGATTATTTCAAACTCAAAACTACTAATCAAAATAAAGTGTGTTCTTTACTAATTCCTCAATTTGAAGTATGCCCAAATTGATTTAAGCTTTATAGTGCATTATTTCGAATTCAAAACTATTACATCAAAATAAAGTTCATACTTGATTAAAACCTTAGTTTGAAGTACGCTAAACTGATTAGAGATTTGAGACTATGTACTCGTTTTGTCATGGCAACAGTCAAATATTTAATATTCATATAAATACTTTTTTCTTTTTTTTATTCATAAGCTCATGTACCAAGTACATCATTTTCAGCCTATATAAACAAAATTAAATAATAGTAATAGAAATTAATTCATGAAATCGTACAATCACTAGTCAAATTAATTACGCAATTAAATCATAGTCAAATAGTCAATCATTCAAATACGACACAAATATTATACATGTAAACTTTTTTCCATTTTGGGTATAAGGTAAAACATATGAGTTGAGAAAGGTGATTGGGTTTAGATGATCATTGACGCCGTGCATCCATACACAGAGTCCAAAAAAGTCACTATTTGTTTACATCCTTACACGAAAATCCCTACTAGAGAACTGCCCTGTACTTAAAGCTACAAGCTCAGCTGACATCCGTCACAAATATCTTCTACTCTTTGTTTCCTTCTTTTCCAATCTAAAACTCATTTTGACCAACATTTTGGAAGATTTCTTGCGGCTGTTCTTTGCTAGTTATTTTTGGTGCAAACTTTGCCATTTATATTTTTGGTTGCTTTGCTTATTATTGCTTGTTCAACCGATTCGACTTTATACTCTTTTATTGACATATAACAGGAGAATATTGATAAAGGTATTCCCGTAAGCCATAATATGAGTAAATGTCATAATATTTTGTTTGTTTTAAAAGCTTTATGCAGCTTTAAATTCTTTTATAAACATATATGAGGAATACAGTCCTATACATCATCACATGTGATATGTTCCAGGAAAATGAGTTACAAGTAGCAAAAAATAGATTTTGAGATAATCATCATATTTGTCAAGATAAGATCAAGCCGATTCCAATGATGGTAAACATTAGGACATTTAATAAGTATTTCTATATTCCAAATCTGATATTTTTATTTTGAAAAAAGAGTTTGTAATATTTCTGGGTGGACCATTACGAGTAAAGTAACTAAATATACTCTATAAGATCACCTTAGGTTTGCAACGATATATTAAATACACTGTCTTGAAATTTGATAATTTTTTTATAATGTGTTCATGAATACAACTTTAGACGGTACACACTCCAAAGATGAGAACATTCCTACAAAGAGATTTTGTGAATACAAAACAGTGAGAAATATCCATTTTGCGACTTGTGACTCATTTTGCTGAAACACATCACATATGGGTCAGACTTTCAGAAAATGTACAATTGGCAGCTATACACATTAGTAAATTATGCTAAAATAGGCTGCAATTTGGTCAATACTAAATCAATTCGAGTATATTTGGCATTGCATTGATTCTAGCTATCTGGTAGGTTAGGTTGAACTTGTATTTTGAAGTTTATTTTCGTCTGAAATTTGGGTTATTTGAGAAGATTGGCGAAGTTGAATTGTACATTTTCTGAAAATCTGACCCATATATGAGTAAACTTGGTAAGATTTTGTTTGTCCTATAGAGAAGAATGCAACGTTAAGCTGGTCTGTCAACACCCCCAAATAATGTGTCTCGGATTAACCTTGTTAAAGAGGAAACAACCCTGAATGGAGGGGATCTTGATGGTACTGAAGGACAGTGGAAGAACATAACTGCAGGATGTTGAAGCACTTTCATCAACACAACACTAGTTGGGTCAGATTTTCAGATAATGTACAATTCGCCTTCACCAATCCTCTCAAATAACCCATATTTAAGACAGAAATGAGCTTCAAAATGTAGTTTAACATAACAGAACTGATACTATAAATCAATGCGATACCAAATGTACTCAGATATACCCAGTATTCTTCATTTTTCAGCCTAATTTTGGAGAGTTTACTAAATGTATAGATATGCCAATTGTACATTTTCTGAAAATCTGACGCAGTTGTGACGAGTGGGTTACATGGGCACACATAACACACTTGTACCATTGTCTTCCAACAAGTCAAATTGACTGCTATTGAGGACACATAGTGTCAGTTGACAATGTGGGTTATTGGATAACTGCTAACTATGTAAAGGTTATAACAGGCGTCTAGGATGCCTAACTAAGTGGGCCGTTAGGACATGTGCCAAGTAGTGTTACCAAGAGGTTCTGATGTGGTTATATCAGCACTTGATTGCTACGTTAAATATATATACAGAGGTACTCCCCATCTTAAATGTGATGTGTTCCAGGAAAATGATTCATAAGTCGCGAAAATTGGATTTGAGATATCATATTTGAATACATGAGACCAAGCCGATTCCAATGAATATTAACATTAAGGACATTTAACAAGTACTTTTATCTTTTTAGTTAGATATTTTCATTTTGAAAAAAAAGTTTGCAATATATCTGAGGCAAAACTTACCAGTAAAGTAGCTAAATATACTCAATAGAATGATCTAACAAACGTACTGATTTTGCGACTTGTGACTCATTTTCCTGAAACACATCACAAATACAGTTGGACGATATGTTGAGAAACTGTTAGAATTTGAGCATTTTGTTGGATTATTGTTGGTGTAATAACTGAGAATGCAGCTTTTATAGAGATGTGATGTGTTAGCCAAAGCATGAAATAATGATTGTGCTCACATGAGCATATTAACATTACAAGACAAATACAGAATTATTCCAATCAATGTAATTGTACACACAAATATGATTCTTACTTTTCAGTTGATGATTTTTTATTTAACAGCCTGTACTAATGGGTCAGATCTTTTAGAAAACGTACAATTCGCCTTCACCAATCCTCTCGAATAACCCAAATTTCAGAGAAAAATGAGCTTCAAAATGCAGTTTAACATAACAAAAATGATACTTTAAATCAATGCGATACCAAATATACTTACATACACCCGGTATTCACCATTCTTTAGCCAAATTTAGCAGAATTTCCTAAATGTGTAGAGCTGCCAATTATACATTTTCTGAAAATCTGACCCTTATACATGCCCAAGTACTTGAACTTTTTGAGGACTTTTACAGCAATTAACGTCTTATCTTAATCTCTCTTTACTTGGGTTTATGGTAGATGATATCCACAATAACGCGCGGCAAAACACACAATAGAAGAAAGAGCGGGTGCGGCAAAGTCGTTTTATTGTTTATTTCTTCATAAGCTCAGGTACAGGTACAATATTTGGGTCAGATTTTCAGAAAATGTACAATTGCCAGCTCTACACAATTAGGAAATTCTGCTAATTTTTAAAAAACATGAAGAATACCGGGTATATCTAAGTATATTTGGTATAGCATTGATTTAAACTATCAGTTCTGTTATGTTAAACTACATTAAATTTTTGGAGCTCATTCTTGTCTTAAATGTGGGTTATTTGAGAGGATTGGTGAAGGCGAATTGTACATTTTCTGAACATCTGAACCATTTACAGCTTACATTATTAATCAATACATTTCTTTAATGAAAACAGTATGATATGAGTTGCTACCACAATACAAATAAATAAAACTTGCCAAACGGTTAAAACACACTGCTACGGATGGACAGAATAACTGATCCTATTATGTAGATTAACAACTATCATCTTTCCTCTTATAGTAATTACTAATTGCTACTACTCATGCACCGCTTCTTTCCTTCCATAGTAGTAGCACTGCACCTAACAGCCCCTGGCGGAAAATCATGGACAATGCTAGATATTAGTCCCTCTGAGCCTTATACTTATCACTGATGGCTGTATACATATGTTAAATAAAAAAAGGAGCAAAAAAAGCGAGAAGAGGGAACAGAGACAGGTAGATACCATGACTGCTATCTCTACTGCAATCAGGAGAGTAAAATAAACGTATCACTTTGTATGACACAATCAACTTAGCAGCCAGACCCAGGTTTGTGCAGTGCGACGCTCGGTGAGCTATAATAAGTCCCGCGCGGAACAAGGTGAGAGCATTCTCTACCAGACCAGCTCCATGACGTCACATACACCAGTGGCAGTGACAAGTATGCCTATGCACAAAACTCATTAAATGCATTAAAACAAAAGGTAAAATAAAAAGTACAAAGATTTCACAAAAAGTTCCTCAAATATGTGATCCGTTTTAGTAAAATGAGTAATAAGTCGCAAAATATGGATTTTGAGATGTCATCATATTTGAAAGGAGGAGATCAAGCAGATTCCAATGATAGTAAACATGAAGCGCATTTAAGAAGTATTTCTACATTTTATGTTTGATATCTTTATTCTTGGAAAAAAAGTTTACAATGTTTCTGGATGGATAATTAATTACCAGTAAAGTAACTAAATATACTCCATACAAAGGCCTTCAAAACGCAAGCATATATTTAATACAATGCCCTGAAATTTGTTACATGAATGTATACGACTCTAAGGGTGCATTGCACTATATACGATTCTGTGTTAAACCACTCTTAGAGGTCTCGTAACTCCCTCTTATCGTAACTTGCATTGCATTATATACGATTATTTTCTGAGACTAGTCTGAGAGTACTCTGAGACAACTCTGAGAGGCCTCTTAACTCGCTCAGATGCATGAGTTTCAATGCAACAACCCTCGTATCATAAAGCTCTCGTAGTCGTAACTTTAAGAGGATGTTACGAGGCCTTTAAGACACAATCTTATCGTGTATAGTGCAATGCACCCTAAGTGCTAAACCCTCAAAATATCAGAACATTTCAATAAAGGGATCCTGTAAAAAAACACTATGAAAAATATCAATTTTGCGATTTATGACTAATTTTCCTAAAACGGATCACATAATATGTACATCGGTGCAGGATAAAATAACCTCATGTTTAAAGTCAGATGTTGTCTATGTATACACTCTACGCCAATAAAAGATGAAAACTAAAGTGTTACTTATTTCTTGAACTATCCGTTCATTCTACAAGTCATGTGGATTCAACATTAGCATTGCATTCAAGCACGGCTTCCACTTACACGTCGGTCGGTACCACGCGGTCACCGTCGAACGGTGCCATGGCACATTTTGACCGACGTGTAAGTGGATACCGAGGCGACCGTCGGACGGTCGCATGGGACGGTTTGACCGTCCATACCTCCCGTTTGACCGTCCATGCTCCGGTCAAAGATGTCAGGGGGTACTTCTTTGACCGGAGGGGCAGCCGTCAAGGGCAACGGTCAAAAGTGACCAAAGCAAAAAAAATTTTTTTTTTAGGTATTTATGGTCATACTGAAGTTCATCATTATCTCTGATACTTCTGGTTGACTCATGTGAATATTTTGCAGTACATTTGAACATTTATTTTAAGTTTATTTTTATCATTTCACTTGATTTTTATTAATTTAGGGACATTTTGGGCATATTACACTGCCTATTTAGATATGTGGGTGTTTTCCTGGTGCCGAATATGCTAATGACCATTTTGGTGAATGGTTTGGAGTTCATCTGTACATTTATTTTTATCATTTCTATTGATTTATGATTAATTATTGGTATTTTTAGTGATTATTTCGACTTAAAAAGTGGAAATATGTATGAATATTTGTTAGTATTAAGTAATATTTTACTTTAGCATTGTATTATTGCCACCTGTGACGACGGTGTAATAATGGTGTCTTAGAATTGTCTAATTTTTTTTATTACAAATATGGCCGTACAATTATAAATGGTTTTCCAAAAATGCCTGTCCACCATGTGGATGTTTTCTTGCGTCGCCTCTAATATCCAATCATCCAATCATTAAACACTATCAATATTTAGAATTTCAATAAATGTACAGTACATGAATAATTCTTGTCAATAATTACGGCCTTTACATATATTCGACTACAGCTCCTCCAGTCAGTATTTAGATAACAATACATTTCAGTACAATTGCAATAGATGTACAATATATCATCAAGTCTTCTACATTCGAATCCAAATGCTACAATTCCCTAGTCCATGTTATATTAAATAAGTTTCCAACATGTGAGTACTACCGGGGATAGCTCTTGCACAAACAGACTAAATATGTGATCTATTTGGATTAATGATTTAACTAATAATCGTGGCGAAGGTAAATATTATTATCAAATAATATGGATATCGATCAAGGAACAATAGCAATAACATAAGAAAAGTCTCACAAATAAATCCAGTTGATGACAGTAGGACTACAGCCTGTATAGCCTGAATGCACAATTCTGAGGTTAGGGAGGGAAATCGTTCTCCTCTGTCTAAAAAGGACCACCTTATACCATATTTCTTATTTCTCGACATGACATTATTACTATAATAGAATCGATTTCATATATCACTATACAAATCATTCCAACAATCGTTAAGCTTATTTCTACCAAGAAATATTTTAACAATATCCATATTATCTCAAAAGAAAAAATCCTCTCTCTTGAGACCGATCAGATAAAGTCAAATCTGCTGTTTACAGGTGTTCCTTTCAACAAAAATGAGAATATATACAACATAGTACTCCAGGTTCTAAATGAAATATGCCCTAGAATTAAAGAAGAGCAAATTATCCACGCGCGAAGAGTAGGGAAAATTCAGTTAGGATCGAAGCAGATATTGGTCAAACTAAAAGATGAATCCTTAAGAAATTATGTCTACGACAAACGAGCGAAATTGAAAGATAATGTAAACTTCCCTAGGGTTTTTATCAACCCCGACCTTCCAGAGGAGATTCAAGATAGGAAGGCTAAATTGCGCACAATCAAGCATCATGTCCAAAAAAAGGAGGGAAAACAGTAGGAAAGATAGTTAGGGATAGGGTTAGGGTTAGGGTTAGACGATATTTGGTACAAACACGATCAATTAGAGCTTCTTGACAAAGGGTACAAGTTAAGTGACGCAAAGACTAAATGGACGGATAAAGGCATATTTTTTCAATCGGAATTCTCCCCACTGAGTTGTTGGTGTTAAAACCGATTCTATATAATATATTCTGGTTCTATATAAATCAATTTAAACGATGAAAATAAATGTACAAATATACTCTAAACTTCACGGAAGTGAACAGGAATGAACAGGAGGCTCATCAAGATCATAAGCACCTTTGGTTTGACAAAAAAAACGAAAAAAACCCAATTAATTTAGATTGATTTAAATAATAATCATTGCGAAGGTACATGTCAATATTAAATAATATGCAGATCGATCAGGAACAATAAGAATAATATAAGAAGTCTCACTAGCCCACTCCCTCTAGTTGCTGAGAATCCAGTCCCATATAACACAGTGATAGTGATCTGTTTGCCAAGCCTATTTTTAAAATATTTCAAATTTATATATCTGGTAATATCAAGGAGAGTTTAGTAGAGTCTGGAGATCGATGCTTTGCTAATATATATGTAGAACTATGACGAGAAATGTCCATACACTAATGAATCAAAAGTCTGGTGGTCCCTAGGGGACCGTCCGACGTACAAGTGGATACCATGGACCGTCGGACGGTGCCTCCTAGTGGACCGTCCGACGGTTACCATTCTGGCACTTTTTGACGTGTATGTGTATACCGAGGACGGTCAAGAGCGACGGTCAAAAATGGCCATGGGTGGTCACCGTTTGACCGTCGCCACTGGCCACTCTTGACGGTGGTCACGTTTGACGTGTAAGTGGAAGCCCTATTTCAGCATCAATGAAAAACGAGAGATGTTCTTGTTGTTGTTCCCTTCCTTTCTTATGTATTCGAAACTCATTCCACAACTGTGGAGGATTTCACCCTGGTCCATTAAACTGAGAATGCACTTCTTTAAGAAAAGGCATTCAACAACCCTGTTGCACTCTTCTCAGTAATACCTCAGCAATCACAAGCATTATGAATTTTCAGTCATGGGAAGTTGAGAAAAATAGATTTTAAGATAAGTGCTACCATCTGGTTTATATAACTTTAACTTTAGTTTTTACAACTTTAGCTTGTTCTTGCCCTGTTATATGTGTCTTTAGCCAATCTCTCTGTTAGTATTGATGTCTTTTCTATTATGAGGTGACGGCTGGAAGACCTGGATTTTATCCAGAGGTCTGGTCACCTATTTGTCTAACTTTCATACTTGTACCTGTATAACCTCAGACAAATGAAGTATTTTTCAATTCAATTCAATTCAATACTTGCTAAATGTCACAAAACCCAAAAATATTATGAGAAAATCAACTTCTTTCCTATTATTCTAATGTAACGGCCCACGTTTTATTTAATGAAATCTAATATATATTGAGTTTTACCCATTTTAAGGAGAGAAAAAGTTAAACGATCAACAAGAGAAAAACCAAATTACAAATATTCTATGGTACTCGACGAAAGAATTTGAGAAATTATTTAATATACAATGATGGGTCTCAAATTGAAATCGTACAAAACTTTAGATATTTAGGTTTCCTCCTGGACAGTGCGCTAGTACTGAGAAAAGTGTATTACAACATAATGTCACTTTTTTTTTAATTTTGAAATTTTTATTCAGCTCCCTGCCATCTTAGCTTCTACAATACTAATCATATGGGTCAGATTTTCAGAAAATGTACAATTCAACTTCACCAATCCTCTCAAATAACCCGAATTCCAGACGAAAATAAAGTTCAAAATACAGTTCAACCTAACCAAACAGATTGCTAGAATCAATGCCATGCCGAATATACTAGAACTTACCCAGTATTGACCAAATTGCAGCCTAACTTAGTAGAATTTACTAAATGTGTACAGCTGCCAATTGTACATTTTCTGAAAACCTGACCCATATGCGCGGGGAATATATGAAATACGCAATATTCAAACAATCACAATGTCTCTTAGCTGAATAAACATATTTAAACAAACAAGTTTAACACTCAATTCAAGGCGCCACTGTTTGCCTACGTCACAAAGCGTGCCTAAATCTTGAAATTAACCTGCAACATACATAATAAACAAGTCTGTTAATAGCTGCTATAAAGAAAAGGGGTGGGAATGGGCAGACAGAATATTACCAATGCAGGCATGCAAACTCAAGCAAACAACCTGCGGGGCGTTTCATAAGTTAACGCAGTGCGCGTTATAGAATCTAACGACAGTCGTTACCAAACATAGCGTGCGTTAAGGGCCAAAATTGAAGTCAATTAACATTGCGTTACTATAACGAACGTGCGCTAAATTTATCGCTACCATAACGAACGCGCGCTGCATTAACTTATGAAACGCCCCCCCCCCCCCCCTGTATAGTTCTCCCAGTCTTGAAATACCTGCATTGAATAACTGTTTCAATTGCTGGGAGTGTGGCCTGAAAGTAGGTAGATTATGTAAATTTCGGGTGCGCTTTGTGACGTCACACAGCACTCTCAGTGCCATCTTGTGCTAGACAGACTTTTTCAACTAAGCTTTCTCAATTTGGGCCTTTAAACGACTATAAATTATACATAAATTGGATGAAAAAAAATTGGGACTTTGGCATTATACTAGTGAATTCATAAAGTTGTTTGTCCTAAAAGTGACCTGGAACCCGTTAAATGACACTTTAAATGACTGTGGCCAATAAAAGCTGTTAAGAACCAAAAGACGTATCGCCAACAGCTGTTCCATGCCCATTAAATGAGTCTATTAAACAACAAAAAAAAGTTTATTTCTTCCTAAGCCTTTTTCAGTTCAACTGTTATGGTTTTTAAGGCTAGAGGCTTAAGTCGGGCCGATTAGTCGCGACGATACAGTCACATAGATCACGATACATGGCGGCGATTCATTACCCCAGGCCATAGAAGATAAGACCTACATTTCACATTAACATTTTTTATTTCAGTATTAAAGCCACTTTCACATTTACCCGCTGAACAAAGTCTTAGATTAAAGAGCGTAGAAGGGAGTCATGCTGAGTTATGCTTACATGAGTTAATCGGGTGGAAGTGTGAATGTGTACATGCTATAGTGGAGCAGGAACACGTATGGTGAGCATTTGGGATCCGTTTTAGGAAAATGAGTCATAAGTCGCAAAATATGGATTTCGAGATATCACCATATTTGAAAAGAGGAGATCAAGCTGATTCCAATGATAGTAAACACTAGGACACCTAATAAGTATTTCTATATTTAAAGTTTGATATTTTTATTTAAAAAAAAAAAAAGTTTGCAATGTTTCTGGATGGGTAATTACCAGTAAAGTAACTAAATATACTCCATAATTATAGCCTTCAAAGAGGCAAGGATATATCTAATACAATGTCCCGAAAGTTGTTACATGGATTCATATGACTATGAGTGCTAAATCCCTAAAAATCAGAACATTTCAATAAGAGATCTTGTGGGAAAAAAACTTTGAAATATATAAATCTTGCGACTTATGACTCATTTTCTTTTTTTGGACATATTTTATTCAGGTAAACAGGCAGTTACAATCTTCACAAAAATAATTAAATAATTGTGATTTTCATCATGACCTGACCTAGTTGGCTATAAAGTAAGCGTAGAAGTTTCTATATAATCCTTGCCATTTAGTTAAGTTTTAATTTTAACACGTTGCATTAACAAATTTTATAAAAGTTAAAGAAAAATAATGAGAGATGGGGTGATGATTACTGTCGATTATAGTATGTATTGTCTAATAAAGCGAGTGATCTTGACATATCAAGGATCCTGTGATACAGGAAAATTATTTCTATTATACAATCTTCATCATTTAATATTGGGGGTTTTCTTAACCAGTTTCGATTTATATACAATCATTCATTCAATTGACAAACTTTACGGCGAAGCCCAATAGATTGGACTCATTTCGCGTGTCACATGTTAAGTGACTCACGTTAAGTATATACACCAGCATTCAATAGGCTTAGTTACTATTATGTACATAATCAGTATTTATACATAAATTTATACATGTGATCTCCTGGGAGCAATTAGAAATGTACAATCAACAATCTAGGTGTTTGAGCACAGTGTCGGGGAGGTGTACTGTACTGAGGTAGAGATAGATAGATAGATAGATAGATAGATAGAGGGACGGAATGAGATAATTTAATTATTCAAATGTTGTTCAAATTTTCCTGAAACACATCACATTTATTGTGTTTGTTGTCTATGTGAAATCACGTCCAACACTACTGTACAGTTAGGTGGGACGTGATATCTGTATCTACTCTGTGTACTTATTTATCGCATATATGCATACTTAATACCTCGTCATGATTGAAATGCTTGAGCCCATGTGTTACACTTTTCTTCTATAAATATATGTAACCAACTTTATATTTGTATAACAGATTTCTCAAAAGGACTCGGCCAAGTGGGCTGATATACTTTAGTATGTGGTTATATCGAAGCGGTAGACTTGACATTGACCCTACAGGAAGTGACAGTCGCTTAGTTACAAGCTACAAAGATTACTGTATAAACATCCTGAATAAAAAAAAACAAAAAAACAATGTGTCACAATAATAATTCTTTATCTATCCTTATTGGAAACTTGAATCTTTACTTATCAATAGTGGAATCATTAGGGATGTGCAACACAATGTCCATAGCTGGATTCTATATATTTGGTCTTTGCTCGGACACAAGAACTCAGACATCATGATGGCCTAGTTTTCCAGACTCTGGGCTTAATGCGCCATGCACGAAAAGATCCTGCCTTAAAGGTCCCTAAGCACCATTGTAAATTTACAATAGGGGATTTGCATAGCCGCCATTTTGAATCTTGATTCGCATGGAATTATGGGACTAATGGTACAGTGTAAAATCTATAAAAAAAACATGAAATATTCATCATGGAATATTTATTAATGCTCTTATGTCAATATCCATGTGTTTTACATGTTTTCATAACACAAGCCTCCATCATTCCCATCATGCATTTGGTTGTCATAGAATATAAATTTATAAAAGCTGTGATATTCGTGAAAACATTCTTGCATTTTTTTATAAAAATGTTCCCAAATATTTGTATGTCAGATTTCATCAAAATCCATCCCATGATGCACTGTATCAGACATGCGCAGTGGCACATGCAAGTCCCCTATTGTGAAGGTACATGCAGGAGGTCCCTCATGTTAGTCTAAGAAAAAATATGCAATATTGTATTGTGCTGTACATCTTCTAATATATCAGATCTTCAGAAAACATACAATTGGCCTTCACCAATACTCTCAAATATTCCAAATTTAAGACCACAATCAGGTTCAAAATACAGTTCAACATAACCAGACAGATTTATTGAATGAATACAATACAGAATACACTCAGATATACCTCTTATTCATCAATTTCCACTCTAATTTAGCAAAGTTTGATAGATGTGTAGAACTGTAGATGTGAATTTTCTGAAAATCTGACCCATAAGAGTTGTTACGTTACCACACAGTCGTATCAAGTGCAAAGAGTCCAAAATTGTGATGTGTTTCAGAAAAATGAGTCATAAGTCGCAAAAAATAGATTTTGAGATACCATTATGTTTGAAAAGATGAGATCAAGCCCATTCCAATGATAGTAAACAGTCTAATGATCTAATAAGTATTTCTGATATTTTCGTTTTTGAAAAAAACATTTCCAATATTTCTTGGGGTCAATAACAGCAAAGTAACTAAATGTAGTCCATATGAGGACCTTTAAAACGAAGGAATATATAACATATATTGTCCTGAAATTTAATACATCGATTTATATCGCTATAAGTGATCAACCCACCAAAAATTAGAACATTCCAATAATGTGATTTTGTGAAAAAACACTTCGAAAAATATCAATTTTGTGACTTATGACTCATTTTCCTGAAACACATCACAATTACGCTTTTTTTTTTCCTTCCCTCCCCGAATCTCAGAGAAAATTAATCACTCCGAGCAGGCATATAACCTCTAGTGCACCAGATACCAAATGTATCTATAGATTAGATTCAACATGATATTGCTTTTTAATTAAACAACTTTTAGAGTTCGGTGTTACTGCAGTGGGAATAACAGAGACTTCAGAATATCGTGTTCTCAGTGTTGGATTACTTCAACTTCTGAAGAAGTTTTTACAGGATTTGAAGAAAAGGTTTTGATTGAGAGCAGGGAATTAGGTTCAACATCAATCTTTATTTATTTCCTGTGGGATTCCAATCGTTCATGTTGCCCCATTTTCAGTATTTGAGTGGAATGAAGGTGTGAGTTTCTCATGCACCATTTAGATTTAGAATAAAGACTGCACTCTATGTTAGCTCAGGAGGAAAATTGTACGAAGAGACGAAAACTATGTGCAGTTCTTTAGGCAGCAGATGTCCAGAATTGTGAAGTGCACACACATAACTCGTGATATCCCCGGCCATCAATAGGGGATTTGCATGTGCCACTGCGCATGCCTGTTGCGGTGCATGCAGGGATGGATTCTGTTGAAATCTGACATACAAATATTAGGCAACATTTTCATTGACAATTGCAAGAATGTTTTCACCTATATCACAGCTTGTATAAATCATCTTTAAAAAGCAAATACATGATGGGAAAAATGAGGACTTGTGTCATAGAAAGATGTATAACATATGGATATTGATATTAGACTATTGGTAAGTATTCCATGCAGAACATGGCATGTTTTCTATAGATTTTACACTGTACCATTAGTCCCATAATTCCATGCGAACCAAGATTCAAAATGGCGGCTATGCAAGTCCCCTATTAGTACAATTGATGTGCTTCATGTAATCCCTTGGTGAATGATACCTATTTTGTGATATTGGTGCAATTCTTGTTAAAATAATTATTAATCAGGCATTGGGCCACTTAGCCGCTCCACATCACCATGTCTTAAAGGCTATACACATAGGTATGTAGGTAGATATAGACATAATTATTATATACCTAGAAGAAGCCAAGAATAGGACAACATTAAATAAAGTGATTAAAAGGCGTTGGTTCTACCAAAACTGTGATGACACCTATGTAAACTATTTCTGATTTTCATTTCATTTCAGGTGCGGAAGGTATTTAGGAAAGTTAAGGGAGTGATGATCTCAAATGATCTTCAAACCTGAACATAAATGGCATTGCCACTCCCTATAACTGCCCCCCCCCCCACACACACACTCAATCCCTACTCTACCCACACACTCCAACATGCCCACCCAAAACCACACCCACACACTTTCCTTGCCCCCCTAAACAGGTCGATGGCTCAATCCATTCATTACAAAATGGCCGCCGCGAAGTATCCACATCTGAGGAAATCAGCCCGGCGTATTGCAGACACATATGTGGGCAGTATTTCCTTGTGCTGACCAGAGTAAGTTACCCAGGCTGTCACCTTACCTTGTGCACACACATCTCAGCTTACACACAACATTACATGCTGGCTTCTCCCATGTAGCGGCCCTCAAGCCTGTGCTACAGGGTGAGGGTGGTAGAACATGTACTCTCTGCCTCTCTACACATTGAGTGCATTCGGCCAAATACTATATGTGATCCGAGATCCGAGATCGAGGCGATTCCAATGATAGTAAACACTAAGACATTTAAGAAGCATATCTATATTTTATGTTTGATATCATTTTTTAAAAAAAAGAGTTTGCAATGTTTCTGGATGAGTAATTACCAGTAAAATAACTAAATATACTCCATACAAAGGCCTTCAAAACGCAATGATATATTTAATACAATGTCCCGAAATTTGTTATATAGATTCATATGACTATAAGTGCTAAACCCTCTAAATATCAGAACATTTCAATAAAGGGATCTTGTGAACAAAACACTTTGAAAAATATCAATTTTGCGACTTGTGACTCATTTTCCTGGAACACATCACATATTAGGTCTATTTGAGCATATTTTGGTATTTTGTTGATTCAGAAAATATGTTTGGTTATGCTCTTACTGAATCTCATTTTCGTCTAAAAGATGCATTCTCAGTTATATGTCAAGAACTAAAGATTTTCTAATTTGTTTTCCGACTAGTGTCGGAATTAGCATGTCCCTATCAAGTATGCCTTCTCTCTCATACCAACTTATCAATCTATTGTGATGCATTATTTCTTCTCTGTAGAGTTTTACTGCTCCTGCCTAAAGATTTGTGTTCTTACTTGTTACCGCTGCCCAACTCCAACTGTAATTAACTATGTCGCTCTCACCTCTCAGTCCGCAGTCGAGGTAACTTGTATTAGTACCCCATGCTGGACATAGTTGAGGAACTGTGCATTATACTGTACCCTTTTATATCGATGTATAACAATGATATCTGTCAAAAATTCAGATTATTATTAGCTAGTATCCTCATCTACTGTTTTCATATGTAAATTCATCTCATTCAAAGTTGACATACCTGTTATTATTAAGTTATTATTAAGCCCTATAAAGGGATTTTTCACATTATTGTTGTAACAAACATTCAAGAAAGAGACGTCACTGTCGGAAGAACTGGCATGTCTCGGTGTCAGAATTGACCGACCTATTGTGAACAAAATCATGCAATAAAGTATTTCTTAATTGAATTGAATTGAATTGAGCCATCTAGTAAAAGTGACTTGGTGGATTGTTGTTGACAGACTGGTTGTTTATGCGACAAGGCTTCATAAAAGACCACATTTACAGCTCAGGTACCACCGATCTTTACCCCTCCACTGAGTAATATAAATATAAATATGAGTAACTCTTGTATAAACATATAACAGCAGCAGAATATTGATACATTCAGTCCTATAAGTCATAATATGGGTAACTCTTGTATAAACATATACCAGCAGCAGAATATTGATAAATCCAGTCTTATAACTCATAATCTGAGTAACTCTTGTATAAACATATAACAGCAGCAGAATATTGATACATTCAGTCCTATAAGTCATAATATGGGTAACTCTTGTATAAACATATACCAGCAGCAGAATATTGATAAATCCAGTCTTATAACTCATAATCTGAGTAACTCTTGTATAAACATATAACAGCAGCAGAATATTGATAAATCCAGTCCTATAAGTCATAATATGAGTAACTCTTGTATAAACATATAACAGCAGCAGAATATTGATACATTCAGTCCTATAAGTCATAATCTGAGTAACTCTTGTATAAACATATAACAGCAGCAGAATATTGATGAATTCAGTCCTATAAGTCATAATCTGAGTAACTCTTGTATTAACATATAACAGCAGCAGAATATTGATACATTCAGTCCTATGAGTCATAATCTGAGTAACTCTTGTATTAACATATAACAGCAGCAGAATATTGATGAATTCAGTCCTATAAGTCATAACGTGAGTACATTCTGTAGGATTACTTGTTGTAATAGCTGAAAATGCATATTTAAATTTGGCTAATTTTAGAGGATTGGTGGGGGCGAATTGTACACTTTCCAATGCTCTGCCCATATATGTGCGGGACTGTTAGTGCTCTGAGTACAAAAGACCATTCACATTCCCTGTCTTCTGTGGGGCTTCACTGTAGGAGTTGGATTTCGAAAGCAATTAAGATTTTAATGGGAAAGTTGGTGTGGCGCCGGGATGGATGGCTGGGTCTGAAGTTCTTCAACAACGTGTTCAACATCTTCAACAAAGTATTGGTCCTGGGGAAGTTTGCGGTTTGTCGATTCCATGAGTGTAAACTTTAATATGAGTCACTTTTTTTAAAATATTGTATTTTTTATATTTTTTTTTGTCCAACATCGGATGTTTATTCATTAGAAACATTTACATAAGGTTTTCAGAAAATGTACAATTGGCAGCTCGACACATTTAGGAAATTCTGCTAAATTAGGCTGAAAAATGAAGAATACCGGGTATATCTGAGTATATTTAGTATCATAATAATTTATAGTATTAGTTCTGTTATGTTAAACTGCATTTTGAAGCGCATTTTTGTCTTAAGTGTGGGCTATTTCAAAGGATTGGTGAAGGCGAATTGTACATTGTGTGAAAATCTGACCCATAAGGACAAAGATGAGGGAAAACATCGAAATTACGTTCTAATTATGTTTGTAACCGCAAAGAACTGTGGATTACCTAAATGATAAGGACTTTTTAGTTGATTTTATTTGATTAAATATGGTATTTTAATCAGAATAATCTTCTAATATATATCAGCAAATATCGTTTTCTATTCATAGGCCTCTTTTTGGGGGGAGGGATTTGGATATAATATATGAATTGGATTTGCAGTATTTTCCTTGGTCTATATCTATATCTATATCCATATGTTCAAATTGTCTCCGAGAGTTTTTATTCCGGATCATGGCATCAAGAAATGCAGTCGGCAACTCCACATATTTAGTAGATTCTGATAAATTCAAAAGTGGGGGCTTTCAAACATTTGCCCATGTGTCACTTTTGTAATCACACATTGTGAAACAATAAATATGGTTTTTTTTAAAGATTTTATTTAACCTTGGGTTGCTGACTCCCCTTTTCGGGGTTAGTTCTGTCAGTCCAAGATGAAAAAAAAAATCATACAGAGAAAAATTTTGTAGAACAACATTGAGAGTGAGAATAGATGATAATAACGGTAATAGCAATAATTTGTAATAATTATAGTAATTGTGATACTTGTGATACTTGTGATACTTGTGATACTTGTGATACTTGTGATACTTGTGATACTTGTGATACTTGTGATACTTGTGATACTTGTGATACTTGTGATACTTGTGATACTTGTGATACTTGTGATACTTGTGATACTTGTGATACTTGTGATACTTGTGATACTTGTGATACTTGTGATACTTGTCACTTGCCATTCGGATTTTTACTGTGGAGTGTTTGTGACTTAGTTTCAATTTCAAAAACAAACAAAAGAGAGAGTATACATGGTCTTTAAGAAGAGAAATTGTGAAGATGTGAAATTTGCTTTCCTGAATAGATATTTGTGGCACCTGCCATCAATGGAGACAATGCTATACCGTATCCCTGCATGGTCCGTCATGGTTGTTTGCAAAGAGCGGCTCGTTGACCATTGTGTGAGCAGGACATTAATATAAATAGAAGTCTAAAGTCCCCTACTTTTCCCTCTTTTCAAAGAATCTAATCTTCCATTTCAAATACTTTTCAGACGGACTATAGTAATAATTTGCTGTGTGGCTATGAATAGTAACTTCCTTAGCTATTGGAGAGCTAAGAACCTAAAATCTACCTGGCAAAAATAGTGGACTTTACAATGTATTGTGATAACTTAGAAATAAAAATATATTGAAATCTTTTCCTGTCAAACGGCCTAACATACACAGAGAAGTACAAGTCATAGGGAAACGCTTCACTAGAAACTTAATTACAATTAGCGCAGATGATATTACATTATGTCACATAACACCTGACAATATTGGTTTTATATTCTTACAATGGGGCTAGGCTTTAGTATAATATACCATATTATAATTTGATTTCTAGTGATATTTGTTTTTGTTTTATAATAAAATCATTTATATTACCTTTCAACCTTTGACAGCCCGGCATAGGCTTAGGAGAGCAAGCAGCTTTCAAAACTTTTCATTATTAATTTATATGGTAGTACTCAATGGATATTTCATAACACAGGTGAAAATATCAGAACCGTTATTGTTCAGAAACAGATTAAATGAGTAGGGCCCAAGTTTCCCGGATATCAATAGAGCAATAACGTATCTTATCTACTTGCCAGAAGTGAATTGAAGATTGAACTAAAGAAATACATCAGAAAGGTTTTTGCCTCTAGACAACTTTCTGGCTTATAGCAGAACTCCACTAGAGGAAAAACGGAGACAACAAATGTGTTTGTTGCCCACTAACATCAGTTCATTTCATGTGTGCAATGAAAACGCAAATGGAGGAGTGTCAGATGTGTTGCCACAATCTCTGGAAACTGTTGTTTCTGTATAGATATTTGTTGCAACAAATTAGTGGGCAACAACAAAATTTGTCAGCGCCGTTTTCCTCTCTAGTGGATTCGGCCTATTAGGTTGTTAGTTGTCACTAAAAGGAACCGGGCAAACATATTGTGTTCTGTTGGACAAGACATATACCAAAATCACTTAGATTTCCTCTCAAACGCCCTAGCATACACATGAGAGAGCGAGCCATAAGTAAATCGTTCATGAGATAGGAGCCTTAGTCACGCACGAGTAGCTCGATTACACATAAGCAGCTCAGCTCATGGATGTCAAGAAACCAAGGTCAGGGAATGAGCATCTCGAGTATTTACTGCTGAGCCTTTTAATCCAGCTCCTGAGCAGGAGCAGCAGGGCTTCCATTAATACTGGCCCTTGTTAGAACCTGCTAATGTATAGACTGATACGGCTTCTTACTCCTATGTACATTCTACTTCTTCTTTTCTGGTTTATTTGGATTCTATATATTGTGTTTGTCTTTACTTCTGTATAGGATTTACACCTGTAGATTGTGTGTAAGGCAGGTTCCATTGTGAGTTGTGTGACAAAGTACGACACTAATCCTACAGTTTGTTTTCTGGTGATTTTTCTACCCACTTTCCCTCGTTTGTTTGATTTCCCCAAACCATGAAACCTCATGGAATATGGATCATTTTGAAACAGAACAAAATAAAATATTCTTTGCTTATTTTATTTTATTACAATGGGGCTAGGATTTAGTATAATATACCCAATATTAATAAAAAAAAAAAGAAACATTAAATATTAATGATTATGAAAATTGACATGAATAATGATAGATATTTCACAATGAATTGTGGCACTATGCCCAGTATATAGATCCATTGCTTAATGTTTAAAATGAATAGGTTATACATACATGGCACATTTTAGCATGGTTTTCTTTTAGGAATAGATCGAATAGGTAGTATATAGTGGACATGCAGCTGTATGGAGCTGAACCGGTAAAATATTAGGATATTAGATTGTCGCGGGGACTGTGGGCGAGGGGATGTCTTGGGCATACAGCCCTAGGCACGGGCCTAGGCATCCCCTGGCCTAGAGTCCCCTCTCACCCAAAACATGGGCCTAATATCTTTAGTCGCAGACAGGGCAAATTCGCCTTAACAACCTTAACAACAAATTAAGACTAATTTCCGAAGCAAAATAAACCAGTGGAAAGTCAAAAGCTTGCAGTTTTGATCTGTGCTCGTCCTAACATTTTGTATTGTATTATCATTGATATGAGCGATGGGCCCGGAAGCGGATGTCCAACACTAGTAGGACTGGTCATGCAGTAGTCCTATAATTCGGCCAACAATTTATTTTTTAGAAAATTTCATTGGTCAAAGTTTCACATACGTGATAATTCTCATTTGCCAATTACAAAACAATATATTAGTTAACTTCAGAACATCTAGACAATTTGACAATTATAGCATTAAACCACGTTATAATAAGGTCATACATAATCAGCAGTTATGTTACAGTTAAGCTAATACAAATACACATACTTCTACTAGAAATTACATGATGAGTCACATTATAATGATATCATTTCGCCTAAATCATCCCAATACAGATTTTACCATTCTAAATCTAGTTTGACCTGACTAACATAGAGTAATCAGTGATCATCCATCCAGCAGAAGCAGAACAGGTGGTCTCACAATCTTGCCTAGGATTTATATAGTGGGAAATCGCCTCCATGACACCCCACAACTCCTCATATTGTGTGTCTTACCCAGTGTTAACCGTGGAGTGATGTATTGCCTAAATGTGTTAGGTATTGATATAGTTAATACCAACCATATGTGCCTCACACCTTGTTAATCAGGCTTCCACCCGCTATATTCTCACTCTATGGGATTCCTCCTGTGACCAAGTACCTAGGGCTTCATGCCTACCTATATACTTATGTATGAATATTATATATTATATATATGTTATCTTATGTTTTCAGTTCAGAACAGTCGCGCTACTGAGGATTTCTAATAAAACCCCATAAATTTGCAATCGTTATTATTGCACACATGAGCAAAGTTAGAAAGGTGCAGTTTGGTGGTGCAGTTCGCAATCCCATTGGTGCAGCGTAGGCCAGATGACGTTGTCTCGATGGCATAACTTAGGCCTACACATCTAAGTTAAAGTTAAGTTAAATTTACTTTTTAACATCCAAATCCAAAGAGTGTGTAATAAATAGCAAATGGCACTCTGTTTGGGTTCAAACTGATCTCGACCCATCAGATAGAAAACAGGACGAACCCCACGAAGATGGGTCGAAGAAAGATGGCGGACACCAGCTAAGACGTGCGCGGAACCGCTCGTAGGAATTTTGAGAGTTTAAGTGTTTTCAAGAACGATCTCCAAAAATCAAACTAATACATCCTATAGTGAATAGAAAGAAGAATACCAACATATGGCTACAAGACCTACAAGATCTAATAGAAGTCTACAATCGTTAGATCTATTCTCCGAGGTAGACATGCAAGCGCTAATGAGTAGCAATTGCCCACCCCAGCCTTCACATGTTCAAATGAATGGCGACATGCAAGGACAAACACAAGGATATATAATTGCAACGCAAGAACAACCTGTACAAATGCAAATGCAACAGATGGACAATATGTATAATCAGAACTTTCCCCAAGGAACAACTAACTATGTGTATACAAGGACTGAGAACAATTCTTCACAACCAAATGCGATTGTTACAGATCAACGAAACACAACGGCCCAGCAGCAACATGGAGGATCCCCCCAGCAAATGGTTGTACAACTACCGAATAATCAACAAACATCCCAACAAGTATCTCAGCAGAACAGTCAACCAATGCAGATAAGTCCTAAATCTTTTCAAACGTTTATTGATAACCAAAATAAACTAATGGAACGTGTATTAGCTAGGGACGACAGAATAGACGAGCTGATCACAGGGGTGAAAGAGATACGTGGAATATTAAATGACCGGTCCTCTACAAATCAAAATAATCTAACTACTCTAACCACCAATTTTGTATCTGTCATCGATGCCCAAAAAAACATTGATCATAACTGTACAAATATTGCCAGCAATCTAGCTCTCCTTCAAGGGAAAATTGAATCATTATCCCAGCAAATGTTAGACAACAAATCTACCATTGATAAATTGAATTCGAACACGCAGTTCCCACCTCTTACAAGCAATCCGAATGCAAACCCCCTCCCACCTAGGCAGAATATCACCCCATTAGGTAGCCTTCTAGGCCCTATGAATCAAACGGATTATCCCCAGCCGAGCAAACCAAGGGATTTACGTATAGTGATCAAGGGAATGGAGGAGAGAGACGACGAGACACTTGAAGAAAGCTTGTTAGTATTGTTCAAGGCCCTCGAGGTAGATGTAAAATTCTCCAATGCAGAGAGACTAGGAAAACCAAAGCCTGCGAATGAACGTGCCTATCCCAGACCAATAAAAGTCACGTTACCCTCCATCAAAATTAAAATAGACATCTTCAAAAGTTTTAATAGAAACAAATCCAACCAACTCCTATCAAACATCAGAATTTCATCGGATACATCGGAAGAAGAGCAAGTCTATTTAACCGAGGCTAGAACCATAGCTAACGCGGCCAAAAGCGTGCACGGACTAAACGCAGGTCCAAAGGGAGTCGCTGTCTACATAGACGGTGTAACCTACAATAGGGAAGATTTTGATAAGCTCCCAAATGGCATAACATTAGAAAATGCTTCCACAATTAACACCCCGGACGGAATTGCCTTCCAATCACACTCTAGCCCCCTCTCAAATCTATATGCATGTGATATCAAAGACCAGGACAGTGACTGGATTGCCCCCTCTGCTGAACATTTGTTTCAATACAAAAAAGCTATTCATGCAAAGGCCGACAAATCTCTAATTGATAGTATCAAGGTAGTCAAAAACCCATATGTTGCAAAGAGACTAGGAAACCAAATCACCAAAGTCGACTCCTGGCCCGCCATAGCAGATCAGGCATTGAAAGAATGCATTTCACTCAAGTTTAATCAGAATCATGCGCTAAAAGTGAAACTTCTAAACTACAATTCTGAGGCCAATTTCTACGAAGCTACCCTAGACCCATACTACGGGTGTGGGATATACCTGTCCGATGCTCAAACCATAACTAAAGATAGATCGACAGTGACAACTCACCAGAACATATGCGGAAAGCTCCTCGCCAAAGTAAGAAAGGAAATAGAGTGACATTATTATATAACCTAATCTGTGAATAATGTCTAAACATCAAATTCTCCTAATAGGAGATTCCCGGCTGAGAGGCTGGGAAATACACCTAAATACTCTACTCGTGCAAAATTCCTGCTCTGATATAGAGATTACTTGCATGCCACTCCCAGGCGCAAGACTTGGTTATATAGGGGATCAAGCAATAGCCAGCTATGAGTTCAAACAGTTCGACTTGGCATATATAGTTGGAGGAATTAACGAGTTGACGGAAAAGATCAAGGGAAAAAACATCTTCCCCAGATTCGCCTCAGCAAAAGAAGGAGTTGAACATTTGCAAAATGAAATAGCCACAATAATCTGGAAAGTCGACGCGATTGCAAAAGCAGTTATCTTCACAGAAATGATTGGTATAAACCTCTGTAAATATACCAAAGGATGGCTAAAGGATCAAATAGCGCAAGACACTATTCATGAAATAACTGCAGACACCAATAAGTTTATTAGAAAGACAAACAGAAAAAATAAAATGATCGGCCCTCACTTCGAAGGGGTGATACACAAGAAAAGAGGAACATCAATTGACCACAGATATGAATCGAAAACATATGACGGACTTCACTACAGAGACGTAACGATAGAGAAATTTACTAAATTAATCTATACCACTTTCCTGAGAAACATCCAGAACATAAAGAAAAGACTCCCTATGCAAACACACTAGTTGTGGCAATGCATATGGTTATATAGCTGGTTATATACGTAAGCGTCTCTCCAAACTATACATAGCCTATTTACAAACACACGAGCTGTGGCAATGCATATGGTTATATGAATGGTTATATATATGTGGAAGCGTGCAATCAAGCGTTTCTTCTACTTGTACATAGTTTCTGACCCCCCAGGCCAACACACACGTTGTGGCAAGGCTGGGGTAAACAGGTGTTCGGTGTTCGATTGTATAGTTTGTCTCTGCATTATATTATTATATAATATCTAATTATACTACTGTTTTAATCTACATGCCACAAAACACTGTGTGTATATATATCTGCAACCTGAATGCTTTACTGTGTATGCTCGTTTGAAAGAATACATGTTTCTATGATAAGAATTCTTTGCTCCTTTCCTCATTCTTATAGACTGTATTCATAATTATAATTACTACTCTGTCTAAGCTTGAAAGTCCAAATAGTACGGTCCAATCATACAAGTTAACAAACTACAAACAAACTCCTATGCTAAATATCAAATAGTCCGACTCAAACATAATTAAGCCCCGCCCCTTTTGAGCGCTAGCGTACACTTTCTCACCTTCTCACCTTCTCAGATTTACTCATATCTTCGAACCTAATGCTAAAGCCCCAATAGTACGATTCAAACATATTAAGCCACGCCCTTTCTGACCATCATCGCACACTATTTTTTCTCTCCTCGCTATAAATTTAAGACAGGCAAACACTCCTGAGTAGTGGCAATGCCCTGTTTCTAAATGTATATAAACAAATACTGCTTTATCATAGAACCTAAGGTTATAATCTACAATAGCTCAACACCCAACTATATGTATATTACAGTAATACTATCTGGATTAACTAGCTAACACATTATACTGTGGCAAAGCCTAGTTAAATTCTCACATACAAGAAATTTCCCTCTATTTTTTCCCTACGAGCGGGGAAGACAAACCACCTCCCATATTTATACCTACAATTAGCAGTACCCCTTACTCCGGAGGCTATCCGCCTACCCTCCTGGGTGAGCTCCCCACCCACCCCCCACCCCCCAAACCCACCCGTGCAGTTATCTGCAAAGGGTACCCACGCACACCCCTGAGTATAACTTAAAGTTCACCTTAATATTCAAAAAAATTTAAACTTTAAAGCTACTATGTCTTTACCAAAAGGCATTTCCATCACACACCTCAACGCACAAAGCCTATTAAATAAATTTGACATTCTTAAAATTGAAACTCTAGCACAAAGTCCCACCATACTTGGAATCTCTGAAACATGGCTACATGATAAAATCTCAGAAACCCAAATAAATATACCTAACTATAACCTAATAAGAGTAGACAGGACATGGAGTGAAACAAACACCCCCCAACCCAAGCGGGGAGGGGGAGTAGCCCTTTACATTAAAGAAACCATTGACTTTACCCTTATGTCTGACCTTAATACTAGTTCTAAAAATGTAGAATGCATATGGATCAGATTAAATTTGAAATTTACAAAGCCCATTTTTGTTGCCTGTCTATACAAACCACCAAATGGCTCATCAGAGCAATTAATTGAATATTTAACAAACTGCCTATCCACACTCTCTACCGTTAGGAACCATGAAGTATTTATTTTAGGAGATTTTAATATTAATTACCTTGAAAACAGTAAAGAGAGAAAACTACTAAAAGAGCTTGAATCTGATTTCAACTTAACCCAAAAAATAACCAGCCCAACCAGATTCCATGTAGACAAGGATAAAAATTTAGCAGGCACGCTAATTGACCATATATATACCAACAGTGATATCGTATCACAGGCTGGAGTCCTCGACTCGAACCTTAGTGACCACGAAATGATTTATCTAGTAAGAAAGAAATCAAAAACTAAATTTGAAACCAAAATAAAATTAAGTAGATCTTATAGGAATTTCAATGAACTAGAATTTCAAAACCAACTCAGACTAGACTTTGCCTGGGAAAACTTCATGACCCTTACAGATCCCAATGAAGCTTGGCAACTAATCCTCCAAAGAATTAGCACCCTTCTAGATAAAACAGCCCCCCTTAAAAAGATAAAAGTTAAAGTCAGTAACGATCCCTGGATAACCCAAGACTTGATAGACCAAATAAAAGAGAAAAACAGAGCCAGAAAACTAGCAATAAGTTCAAAATCAGATCAAAATTGGCAGAATGCTAAAAACCTGAGAAAGTCAACAAACCTAGCACTTCAAAATGCAAAAAGAGATTTTATATTAAATGAATTAAACAACAATGCAAATGACCAAAAGAAATTTTGGGAAATAATTAATGTAGTCTCTCCCTCGAACAAAAAATGTCACACCATAAACTTAACTGATGACGACAATAATCCAATAAGCCAGCAAGAGATCCCACACCATGTAAATAACTTCTTTGTGAATATTGCATCTACATTAACAAAAGACTTAAAACCTAACTGGGCCCCAAACTCACCCCCTACACTCAGCTCTCTACAAAATATCAGCATGAATATTAACGAGGTCTGGAAATTAGTTAAAAATATAAATACCAACAAATCCTCCTCCATAGACCACTTACCAAACAAAATTCTAAAACTATCTTTACTGACATTGTGTAAAGAATTCACACACTGCCTTAACCTATCTCTACATACTTCCATTATACCACCAGACTGGAAAACAGCAAAAATTGTCCCCCTATTTAAAGGAGGCAACCCAAACAAAATCAATAACTACAGACCCATAGCACTTCTCCCAACCCCCAGCAAGATTATTGAAAAAATAGTACATACCAGGATCTACGAATATCTAGAAATGTATGAATTATTAAATCCAAAACAGTTCGGTTTTAGACCCGGAAAATCGACGATTGAGGCAATAAGCACATACACAGACGACATAGCTTGGGAACTAGACAATAATACAGACACACTAGTTTCATATATAGACTTCAAAAAAGCGTTTGACATGGTTAATCACGAAATTCTGCTACTAAAATTAGAACACATGGGTATAAAAGGGAATCTACTAAATTGGTGCAAAGCATATCTCCAGAATAGACATCAATTAGCCATAGTTAATAATATCTCCTCAAACCCAACTCCTGTCCTGACAGGGGTGCCCCAAGGCTCCATTATTGGACCTCTCTTCTTCATCATTTTCATTAATGACCTAGCAAAGGAAATTAGAAACTCAAAATTGTCATTATATGCAGACGATACCATTTTTTATATCCATGGAAAAAATCTAGAGGAACTATACAATCAAATGCAAACTGCAGTGAATGACCTACACAAATGGTGCAAGAAAAACCTATTTCTAGTTAATACTGATAAATCCAATATAATGTTTTTCACTAGATCGCACCTAAACAAAAAGCTAGCAAAAACAAAAGCAATATCCTACAATAGCAGCAATCTCAAACAGGTCAGCACTTACAAGTACCTAGGAATCACCATAGATGAAGGACTAAACTTCAAGAAACAATTATCCCAACTAATAAAAACAATAGTCTACAAAATTCACCAACTCCACAAGATTAGGAAATATATAGACAAATCCTCAGCACTTAAAATATACAAAACAAAAATTCTACCCTACTTTGATTATGGTGACATATTAGTTCATAAGACCAACAAACCCTTACTAGATAAACTCCAAAGACTCCAGAATAGATCTCTTAAATTAGCATTGCACCTACCCCATGAAACTCCAACGGAAATAGTCCACACCACAGCCAAAGTCCCACTTCTGAGCAACAGGAGAATAGTACACCTGAGAAATCTGGCTTATAAAAGGAGCAAAAATGCTTCCTTCACAAACCAACCAAATAGACACACTAGACAACATGAAGCGCCTACCCTAAAAATCCCTCCCTACAAATCAAAATATGGTGAAAACACAATACAAGTGAAATGTGCCAGATCCTGGAATGAATTATCTGCTAAACAACGTAACATAGGTACCATTGAAATTTTTAAATCGAATCAAAAACTATGGTTAAATACACTCTTCACACAAAACAACCCACAATAAAAATATACCCCCCAACTTGTTATCCATTACTAACCTAGAAGCAAAACTGCTAACACAGGTATGTCTAGGTACAAACGCAAGTGGCAAAGCAGTAAATTAATAAATAAATCCTGTATACCCATATGTCTAGATTTTCGGTCCCTCTCAACTTAAGGAAGTATAGCTAACACTGAAGAGTGGCACAGCAAAGATCTTCCCCCTTACCACTGACTTTCCTTATTTTTGATTCTGGTGAATGTTAATGTTAAAGACTCTTATCACCTATGTTTTGTATAAAATGTATCCTAAAGAAAAGTACTATATCAAACAAAAACTGGAACTCACTGTAAATACTTCTGTATATATCGAAACTATGTACAAACGAAACCTGGGGCAAGTGAAAAGCCCCACTGCTGGGACTTGAACTACCCAGTATAAATAAAAGCTTTAAAAAAAAACCCCAAAGGAGTGAGTCCCCTTTTTGTGATGGGTCTTGATCAGTTTGAACTCTCCATCATGCCATTTGCTATAATTATTACACATGTGAGCAGTTAGAAAGGTGCAGTTTGGTTAATCTGAAATGTTCACGGGAACAGTTCAGGCAAAGATGCAATCTCATTGGCGCAGCGTAGGCCTGACCTACAAAGCTGTTACAAATGATGTTGTCCTGACCACATAACTTAGGCCTACAAATTGCAGTGAATCAAGCCTCCTCGAGCCTCCTTCGGGGTTCGTCCCGTTTTCTGATGGGTCAAGATCAGTTTGAACGCTCCATTGTGCCATTTGCTATAAAAACTTCACAATATCACCACACTTTTAGATATAAACCGTTGTCATATATATAATCCTATACGTTGACACCTAGAACCGGTCTTGATTCTTATAACACTGACCAACTTGGGTTGGTGGAACAAGGGTAGTTTTATGGTCCAGGCTCAGGCTCAGACAGCTTCTAGGTATTTGATCAATATAATATGGTTTATGTCTTTGAAATTGAATAGCTTCGCATCTGAGCTATATTATGAAATCAAGTACATTTTATGGAGACAATCATATTCATTCCTATGGCCATTCAACTTTACTTCATATACATTCCCAGCTGATATATAACATAAAAGCATTTCTTTATAGCGTCTTATCGCTATATGGGCGAAGCTGCCTAAAGATGTACAATTTGAGACCAACAATTCTCTCAAATAACCCAAATTTAAGAAAGAAAATAGGTTCAAAATACTGTTCATATCTGAAAACCAATGCGCAATGCCAACAGTACTTGGATATGCTTAATGTTTATCATCTTCAGCCAAATTTAGCAGAATTTACCAAATGTGTAGATTTGCCGAATGTACATATTCTGCTGCCATGACTGGCATTGACTGACAGATGTATTGACCATTCCCTAGAGGTTGGTAGAACCCACATATAACTTATTCTATAATCCACTGGGTTCATATTGGAATAGATTCATTGCACTTTAAAGCCAAGGCCTCTTCTTTATCTAAATTGGTATGCTTATGAATATGCGATATGTATCTATGACTTGTGCCATGCCATTCTGTAAACTGATATTTGATGTGGAACGATCAATATGGGGGACTGAGTCAGATGTGGGAGACGGGATGTTGAGAGGGCTCAGTTCCGGGACTGGGTTATGCCCCGAGTCCACTCAATATCGCAGGTAATCTCTCATGAAAATAGTGTCATATTATGTCAATGATGTTTTTGTTACAACAGGCCCCCATTAGCATTTCTAAATTTTATTTTTTGTTATTCAACCGTGAAATAAATGTTATCGTCTGCGTGTATGGGGTTCAGGCATAATATCCCTGTTTTTGGCCCCGATCCTGGGTGGAATATGGACTACACCTTCTTCAAAATCTGCCCACACAATCTGCTTACAAGGGGGAAGTTGTATAAGCTAAGGAAAGGGTAATTGTGTGGGGGAATTCCTACACTTTTTCCCCTTACTTCAGTGGGGAATAATTAATACAAATACATTGTGTGTATAGGCTAGGCACATAAGAAGGGTTTTTCCCTTTCTACCGGTGAAGGAATACCCACAAACACATCGCTTATGGGTCAGATTTCCAGAAAATGTACAATTGGCAGCTGTACACATTTAGTAAATTCTCCTAAATTAAGCTGCAATTTGGTCAATACTAGGTAAATTCCAGTATATTCGGCATTGCATTTATTCTGGCAATCTGTTTGGTTAGGTTGAACTGTATTTTGAACTTTATTTTCGTCTGAAATTTGGGTTCTTTCAGAGAATTTGTGAAACTGAATTGTACATTTTCAGAAAATCTGACCCTTATACACCAGGCCCCAGTAGGCTGCTGCTGTAAGCATGGCCTCATGCTATAGCCCCCTTATGTTCTCCTAGCTTCCTCTCTGTTATTGTTACTGCCAAACTGTTTTTAATATAAACTTGTTAAATATTAATGCCGGGCACAACTTCAGATACTTTATTATACTGTTTTTAAACAAAACCAATATGAAATCTATTAATCAATGAATCTTTGAAGCCTTGGATTCATCTCTACCTCTGTTTCTAGTCCGATTCCCCCTCATCTTTATAAACGGTCCAGTGGATATAGCCTTTTTTTGTTTTTGGCAAAGACGAAATATTATTATTCAAGTCTCCTGCCATTAGGGCATCTACAGTACTAAACATGAAGAAAATACACAGAAAATTCACCGATGGTAAACATGAGAAAGGTGTACCAAATATTCACTGCATATATAAAAATATATACAAAAAAAACACAACTTGTTGTTGATACCTTCTCGGATTCCCCAAATTCTCCAGGACGCGGAGAATCTTATAATAAATGGTTATTGCTTGCAATGTGATAATTCCAGCTTGAATCTGAACAATGATTGCGTAATGTCATATTTGGTAATTAGAGTGATTCTAAGAGCATAAGGTCTGATTAATCCAGTCAGCCAGGACGGACTCCTCTAGTAAGTATATGTACTATATCTTGTGGAGACTTGTGTATGGGTTAGGACGGAAATTAGCTCGTAACGCATCTTTAAATTAAATGTGGACATCTGCCACTCACAAAGCGTTCATATAGCGTTACAGGCTACTAGAGTCAACAGGGACATATTGGAATTAAAGAGTAGCAATAGGATGCAGAGGGAAATTAATCAACCCTCTTGAAGTACACCTGGTGCCTGTCATACATCCTAGCCCAATATTACACAGGGAACTTAAGGCTGACGCACACATGGCCGTTTTTGCTCCCGATTGCCCCATGATTTGGGTCTTCTGATGAATCTTTTCAAATCCTGGTTTATGTTTTTGAATCAACATAAGCCATGGTTTGAAATGAAATCTTAGGATTCATCAGGAGACCTAGCCAAACCATCAACCCTATACCTGGCTACTGTGTACACGTGAATCCAGTCACTTGAATGGGCTGTATGTACAGCTACAGGAGACCCAAATTATGGGGCAATAGGGAGCCAAATCGGCCTTAAAAGAGCTCCTCCACTCACCAGCTAGTAACCAGCAATCCCTTGCAACTGGGTATCAGGGCGATTATGGTGGAGCATGGGTGATTCAGTCGCTAGCAATCTCAAATCGCCACTCGCATCAAATCGCCACCAATAGGGGTTTTGCATAGCCGCCATTTTGAATCTTGGTTTTCATGGGGTTATGGGATACGGGATATCTATGTGGTATATATGTTTCCATCACACAAGTCTCCATCTTTCCCATACAAGCTGTCATACTGGTGAAATCATTCTTGAAATTTTCAATAAAAATGTTGTTGAATATTTGTATGTCAGATTTCAACAGAATCCATCCCGGCATGTACTGTAACAGACATGCGCAGTGGCACATGCAAATCCCCTATTGCCTAAGGGGTATAGTAACTCCACTGAGGTTTCTTTCTCTGCAGTTTCATTTTGCAGTGAGTTCCGAATCCAAATATGGGTCAGATTTTCAGAAAATGCACAATTGACAGCTGTACACATTTAGTAAGTTCTGCTAAATTAGGCTGCAATTTGGTCAATACTAGGTAAATTCGAGTATATTCGGCATTACATTGATTCTAGCAATCTGTTTGGCTAGGTTGAACTGTTGATTTTCGTCTGAAATTTGGGTTCTTTGAGAGAATTGGTGAAGTTGAATTGTACATTTTTCTGGCGGTTTCACCCATATAATAACGACCTGTGCTGGCCAGTGAAGAGTCTTGATATGTTGTGTAATATTAAAGAGTTACTAAACAAAAAAATATTATGAGAAAATCAACTTCTTTTTTTTTTGTTTTTGCAACACCTTTATTTACCTCTATCCTGCCATCTTGGCTTCTACAATGCTAATCCTCTGATCGGGAACACTCCAAGAGCGCCATGCAGACCCTGAAAACGGACGACATTATTTTTGTTTTACCCCAAAAGGGAAAATAATAACTACCTTTGGCAAAGGTTAAAACCGGAGGAAATACATGTTACAAGTATAAAGGCTCAGTTTAAAAATCAACTTCTTTGCTATCAATCAAATGTAAAGACCCCAGTTTTATTTAATGTAACCTAACATTTAGTGAGTTTTACCCTTTTAAAGGAGGCAAAAAGTAGTTCCACAGTTTAACACTCCATTCAAGGCGCCACTGTTTGCCTACGTCACAAGGTATTGAAATCTTGAAATGAACATGTTATGTACAAAACACACTAGTCGGGAGAGGTGTTGTGTACATTTCGATACTTTGTATCAAATACTTTAGCGATACTTTGTGACGTCACACAGTACACTCAGTGCCCTCTTGTGCTAAACTTTTCAACTAAGCTTTCTCACTATGCGCCTGTGAGAGACATAATAGTTAGTTAGACATAAATGGAGGTAAAAGATTGGGACTAGGGTATTGTACTTGTGGTCCATAACGTTTGTTGACCTAAAAGTAGCCATTAACTCCTTTACTGACCATTTAATTTGTTGCACAACTTATGGCTTCCATAAGAACTAATTGGGTCAGATCTCCAGAAAATGTACAATTGGCAGCTGTACACATTTGGTAAATTCTGCTAAATCAGGCTGCAATTTGGTCAATACTAGCTAAATCCGAGTATATTCGGCATTGCATTGATTCTAGCAATCTGTTTGGTTAGGTTGAACTGTATTTTGAACTACATTTTCGTCTGAAATTTGGGTTCTTTCAGAGAACTTGTGAAAGTGGATTGTACATTTTCTAAAAATCTAACCCACTTGCTGATTTCCTTGTACATCCAAGTACTAGTGCACTTTCTACTGAAATGCAATCCAATCATTATCATGACCTGCACTACTGTCTTCTTATATCTTGGCAATGAAAGATGCGAATGTTCCACACAGGTATGAACAATTGCCACCATGATTACCACCGTCGCAATGAACATTATCGTTAATTGAAATTGCCTTTAACTAACCGCATTCCATTGCATCCGAGTGAGAAAGGCTTCTTTGGCCCTGCAGGTTGGGAGCCCCGCACCATTGTCCCATAAAGAATGTCATTGGCCTTGTGGGAGAGCTCTAGGATTACAAGGGTTGCTAAATGTGCATTCTTCGCATGGGAAACGCTCTCATCAAACCCTTGTGATGAAAGCTGGTGCACCAACTGACCTCAGGATGAGTAGTGGATGGTTTATAGGCCCTCACGCGATAACGTGAGGGCATATATGGGTCAGATTTTCAGAAAATGTACAATTGGCAGCTGTATACATTTAGTACCTTCTGATAAAATAGGCTGCTATTTGGTCAATACTAGGTAAATTCGAGTATATTTGGTATTGGGTTGATTCTAGCAATCTGTTTGGTTATGTTGAACTTTATTTTGAACTTTAAATTTGTCTGACATTTGGGTTATTTGAGAAGATTGGCGAAGTTGAATTGTACATGTTCTGAAAATCTGACCCATAAACATGTACAAATCGCCTTTACCAATCCACTCAAGTGACCCATATCTATGACAGTTGAAAACTACTGAAAAGATATTTTGATTGAACACAATGTACTTAGATATACCTAGTATCTATCCTTTTCCTGCCCAATTTAGCATAATTTATTAAATGTGTTGAGTCATATGTTCCAAAAGATGGATTATGAGTAACGATTATGTTTGAAAAGATAAAATCAAGTGGATTCCAATGATGGTAAAAATTGGAACACATAATATGTACTTGTTATGCATGAAAATGAATAGCGATATTTCTTGATGGTCAATCATTGGTGAATTAGTTGAATATATTCCTTAGGATGAACTCAGAAATGCATACATCCATATAATCATTTAGTACCCAGTCATGACATTTGTCATCAATTGCTACAAAAAATGAAAACATTCCTATAAAGAGTTCTTGTCATAAAGACATTTGAACTAACTTCTATTAGTTAAACAAATACAAGATTATCTTATCTTATCTTATCTTATCTTATGACTCCTTTTCCGTAATACATTACAAATGTGCCGATTGTACATCTTCTGATGATCTGACCCTCATGTTCTCTTACACCTGTTATAAGCATTGCACTCTGAAGACATTACCTTCAACTGTATTTAAAAGTCTAATTGGGAATACTTTGTCAGGTTTGATGCGAATGCTTGTTAAGTTTTTATGTCACATTCAAGATTGATGAGGGATTGTCCATGAGGTGAGAGCATTGAGACCTAACTGGTTACTCTAGGGAAAGAAGGTTCACTCATCTAGAGAGTGAATAGGGGATTTGTATAGCCGCCATTCGGAATCTTGATTCGCATGGAATTATGGGACTAATGGTACAGTCTAAAATCTATAGAAAACATTCCAGGTTTAGCATGGAATATACATGTATCAATGTTCTAATGTTAATATCCATGTGTTATACATGTTTCCATGACACAAGTCCCCATCTTTCCCAGCATGCATTTGGCCTTCATAGATCATTTATACAGGCACTAATATTGGTGAAAACATTCTTGCAATTTTTGTCAAAAATGTTGCCAAATATTTGTATATCAGATTTCAACAGAATCTATCCCATCATGCACTGCAGTAGACATGCGCAGTGAGACATGCAACTCCCCTATTGAGAGGGTTCTGCTTACAGTGTGCCTGGTCTTTGTTACCCTACTGAAGTCACCTCAGCCAGGAAAGGAGGGATACACAGTGTATATGTGATGAGAAGGGTTTAGAAGAGAGTGTACTTATAAGGTGTCCGGTCCAAGCTGTTAATGTAGACGGCGTCAAGGTATATTATGTTTGAACTAAACACCCTCGCACCTCACTGCCGACTATATAAAGAAAAACAAACTGTTGTCAGCCCAGCTGTATTACTGCTACTAAGCTAGCATCATGTAGATGGATGGAAGCGGCTACTCTCATTAGCTAGAGGTTAACCCCTTCCAGCTTATTCTACTACTATTGTTACCTGCAAAAACAGGTGTCCTATAATCATAGACCAAATATTTGCCTCAGTAAGTAGCATAAGTGTCATCACCACAGTGGGGAAATTAACGTAAATTAACCGCGCACTGTGTCGAGCAGAAATACACAATCTTCATAGACTTAGCATTGTGGGTGATACATACACTGCAAACACAAATGTCTTACAGTCATATGCAAAATAAGACGTTTTTCTTGTCCCCACTTTTGATGCTTATTTTGTGCTAAACGTTAAGCGTCCTTCACCTTTTCCTGTCTTCCAAAGACTCTAAACATCGTACATGTATATATATATGACGTAACATTTACAATGTGACGTTTAGCGTCTTGGAATATAGTATTTTTAGCGTCAGAAAATGATGTACAATTTATGAAACTAATCCAGAGTTTGTTGATAGCAGCACATGTTGAGTCATGTATTTATTAGTTTATCAGAAATAAAAAGATAGGGGATGATGCCAGTATTTGTCTGGGATGAAAAAAGAGAGATAAGTATTTATTATCATGTATAAATTATCTCGTAGGGTCGGAAATATTCTATGAAAAAGATCTGCAGGTGCTTCTTTAAACATATTAGTACCTATTGACCAATGTTTTATCACAACTTCAAATTCTGAGCATAATTATTAATATTATATTGGCTTGTCCACTTGAATTTATCTCTAGTAATAAATAGACAGACGAGAGGAATGGCCTTGAACCATCCAGAATGAAAGGTTTATTAAACCATAAACATGAATACATGCAAGAATTAGGTAAATGCAGTGGGTGGAAGACCATGGTTATTCTTCATTGAATTGCTGCCCGTGAGTCTATAATCTTCTAATGCTAATGAATCTCGTTGTTTATTACATGTATAGCCAGTGTACTTTGTACCAGTCCACCAATAATTCCAATTGTCATTTGCAAGGATGTTTGATGTTTGCTGTATAAAATTTAAAAACAAAGGAAAAATTCCGGTACTGCTGGGCTGAGTGGGCGTTTACAGAAGAGTGTGGAGAAATAAATATTAGTAGTACAGCATGTTCAGTCATGCAATACACGATGGGACAAGATTATATGTGGGATTTATAATGTTTCATCCTAATTTAGCATAAGTTACAAAATGCTGCTAATGTGTACATTTTCTGACGGTCTGACACATTTATATTGGGGAGGGTATAATCGTAGAAACAAATTCACTGTTAACTTTGACATATAGTAGTATTTCTCTGTGTGAAATATGAGCCATGAATCCATTATAAGCGAATCCACTATAAGTCAGTACAGCGGCATATCGCACATATCTTGTTTTAACGCCTACATTTCGCTCACCCATAGCAGCCATGGTGTGGCTTCAGTTTAACACATTGTTAACTTAATAGGAAGCCCCACTCATATGTTGGTGTATTCAGAATGCACTGAGACTGTCACAAGGTGAGTCTAACTTGATTTGATTTTGATTTGAAAATCGTTTACCGGTATATGTCAGAAAGTAGGCATGTACAATGAGGTTTGACAAAATGGCTGACAGGCTTCTAGTTCTCAGTTATTACCATATAAAACGAATAAAAGTGTGTTAAGGTATGAGAGAAAGTAACTACATAAAGTAAGAATAAGGTAAATTGGAAATGTGATTATGGCACGAATGTTTCGTTTTGAGTACACAGTACAGCACGTACAGTACAACAGTTTTTAAGTTGACAAAAGAGCTTGTTGAGTTCTCAACGTATAAAACTCACTCATTGGAGAGGGAGAGAGGAGCAAATACTCATAAGTGCTTAAAAACTGAACCACCATCCAAAACTTTGGTAAAATAATTTTTGATGGGTTGACAAAGAACTGAACAAGAAGAGCAATTTCAAAATAATGACTGTCGACTACTTATTGTCAATATAAAAAAACTGGGGTTAACAATCCCTTCCCTAAAGGTGCCTTACCCGCTGCTTAACAAGGAAAACCAGCTAAGGAGGGGCTTCTCATGTTATTTTCGAAGACGACCGCAAGTGGTTGTAGCGAACTGCTAAGTGAACCTCTAAAAAATAGACAGTTTGTTTACAAGTAACTAGTTGTCTTAAAACAGCAAATCGAATCCTAAATTTTAAGTAAGGATTGTTTTATTTAACGGGTCCCAGCAGTATAAGGAAAGCCTTTGAGTAGGTAACCATTCGGGACCTACATGTTTAATTGCTTTTTAAAAACCTCTATTATCGCCCCATACTACATGCTCCGTCCCCAGGATCATTGCCAAGTCAATATGTTGGTAATCAATGATAAATTATTCTTTAAATTTACCTGCGCCTAGCTTCGTGTTTGCATTGATTGAAAGACTACCATTGCCAATGTGTGCCACTGATGTGTGTGAGATGGTGCGTGAGGTGAAACGGATACTCCCACGGGAACAACTCCCGGTTATTACAGGGAGGAGGAGAAGTGATATTTTGATAAGGAATTAAGGTCGCCCGCGACCGCGATTGTTGGATAACGACCGCAAGTGGTGGTAGAGTTCTGTTAAAGCTGCTTGTCAGGCATCGCCGCACAGTTATCTATATTCTGCTGAGGTTATATCTTTATACAATAGGGGACTTGCATGTCACACTGCGCATGTCTATGACAGTGCATGCTGGGCCAAATTCAGTTCAAACCTAACATACAAATATTTAGCAAGAATTTTATGGAAAATTGCAAAAAAAATTCCAACAATATTATAGCTTGTGTAAATGACTTACAGAAATCAAATGCATGATGGGAAAGATGAAGTTGTGTGTTATAGAAACATCTGAAACACTTGGATATTGATATTGGACCACTGACGAATATTCCAAGCTAAAGATAACATGTTTTCTATAGATTATATATTGTACCATTACTCCCATAATTGCATGCGAATCAAAATTCAAAATGGCGGCTGTGCAACTCCGCTATTAAGGTCGCCCCCGACCGCGATTGTTGGATAACGACCGCAAGTGGTGGTAGAGTTGTGTTAAAGCTACTTGTCAGGCATCGCCGCACAGTTATCTATATTCTGCTGACGTTATATTGTTTATACAACTAAGAATTCAAGTCGCGAAGAAACGTCAGCATGGCTGACATGCTTATTTATGTAACTGTTAATTTGTTTGGCCTCAAATGTGATAAAAGAAAAGAAAAAAGTCCAATCGACCAAGAGCAATTTCAAAATAATGACTGTCGACTAGTTATTTCCAATATAAATACTAATATTTTATTCAACAAAACGTGGAAAGATAAAATAGAAGATTTCCCTAAGCCCAATGTCCATATGCATGTCATATTTATTTGTTTACCTAAAACTTCGCCAATAGAAAAGGTCGCCAATAAAGTGCAACTTAAATTCACTCGGAAATAAAATGATATATATGTATATGTGATGTATTCCAGGGAAAGGAGTCACAAGTATACAAATATTTCTAATTAGAATCGGCTTGATCTCATATTTTCAAATATAAGATAAGATAAGATAGGATAAGATACTACTTTATTTATCGGGATTCACATAGTACATGATTATAAACAGACAATGTAAATATAAAGGATAAAAACGACAAACAGTTAAGCAGGCATCTAGATAAAATCCAGCTCTCCCAGCCGCTACCATGACTCAGTACAGAGTATATGAATTTAGAAAAGATATAACATAATGTAACACGATTTGTAACACATAACATACATATGTTGGTATCTCAAAGTCCATTTTTTGCCACTTGGGACTCATTTCCCTGGAACTCATCAGATATAGAATCGTACATTTTGTCAGTTTGCTACACTGCCTAATTCTCTGAATAATTGTCCATTTCAAATGTGGGTATCTGTCTAAAATCACTAAAAAGAAAACACATGTGCAACGTTCTTTTATTCCCCCAAATCCTCCAGCTATGTTACATAGATATTCTCCACTTTTAAGCGTTCAAAAAAAGAGGATGATATTTTAGAGGCGATTACATTTTAGAGGTGCCCTCCACGAATTGCCATTCTGATATACTACTTACAATCGTCTAGTTTAAAGCTGCACTCTCAGTTAATGTCAAAGTCTAAATATTTTCTACATTTTGTTCCATTCTTTTCCAACAGATCTAAAGGTCATTTGGCCAAAGTTTGAGCGGATCTTGTCTAGTTGAATTTGCTATAGGACTGTTAAAACGTCCTCACTTGTATTTGGAGGACCGGCCCAAATCCCTTCCTATGGTGACTTCACTTATTATCGCTCACCGACAGCAGTTTTCTCTCATGGATTATACTTCAAATTCTTATATAAACATATACCAGCTGCAGAATATTGATACATCCAGTCCTATAATTCATAATATGAATAACTCTTGTATAAACATATAACAGCAGCATAATATTGATACATCCAGTCCTATATGTCATAATATGAGTAACTCTTGTATAAACATACAACAGCAGCACACTATTGATACATTCAGTCCTATATGTCATAATATGAGTCAATTTGAGAAGATTTGATTTGTCGTAATAACTGAGAGTGCAGCTTTAGTTGTGTAGACACCAACACCTTGGGTGTGGTGCATCATCGTTACCTCTCAATGCCACCCCAGATTGAAATTCCCAACTTATTCATGATCTTATTTAAAGGCATATTTTCTTTTTGCCAAGCCTGTCCTGATAATAGATAAGATAAGATAAGAACTATTTTATTCATCAAATAGGACAGTTACATATGACAAACAGGTATACAGACTTCCAGAGGGCCAACCTTCTTATCCACAAACCATTCCTCCTCCATTCTTTATCCAAGCCTCCATGTTGGTATATGGGTCAGATTTTCAGAAAATGTACAATTAGCAGATCTACACATTTAATAAATTCGGCTAAATTCGGCTGATAAATGAAGAATACCGGGTATATCTGAGTATATTGGGGATCACATTGATTTATAGTATCTGTTTTGTTATCTTAAACTGCATTATGAAGATCATTTCTGTCTTAAGTGTGGGTTATTGGAGAGGATTGGCGAAGGCGAATTGTACATTTTCTGAAAATCTGACCCATATAATGCATCACTCCAGGGTCGTTGTAGACCACACATAATCTAAAGAATTCCTTATAAAAGACTTGTAAAATTGAGAGCAAACGGCAAACGGCAAATCAGATTCGAAAACCAAGGGTTAGAGAGCAAGATGACGCTCCCCACTTTGTATTAAGTTGTCACTTTATTGTTATAACATATTTAACTTTATTTTTTATTTATATTAGAACGTATAGGTAATGAACATAGGGGTAGCCGGAAGAACCACTATAGCAGAGATAATACCATTTACCACCAGATGCAGTATACGTAGTCAACGAGCTGTAGAAACAAACCTTACAATTTGATAATTGGTATTTCATATGCACCCAATTCTGCTTACGAGGACATAAAAGATAACTTAACAAGTTTACAAATCCTTACGAATTTCTTCTTTCTTCGAAATTGTGTACACCAACCCCTATATATTTGTACAATGGCATACACCTAGACAATGCATATACTCTGCATTATTCCTATGTTTGAACTTCAAAGCGTTGTCTAGCACACAAGTGCAATGATAATGCGACCCGTTGATATTGACGAGTCACATTAGACAGAGATTAAAAGCTCTCCTTGGCTTTCTACCTTCAGCCCCGGGCTATGTAGGGAGAGATGTTACGTATATATATACGCCTCACAGTCTAGGGATTAAACCAGTGAGCCTTCCATTATATATATGACAAAGGATGTATTATATAGAAAATTGAAATACAATTAATATTTTATATGCAATAATTCCATATACATAACTATCAATACATGTAAAGAAGTATATTTTTAAAAGAAAATAAAAAGAAGTATATTTAACTACTTTGCCAGTGATCCAGAAATGATACCAACTAATTTTCAAACAAGCAAACAATCAAAACTAAGATAAGATAAGATAAGAAAATCTTTTATTTGTCTAAGGGGATCGTAGAATACATAGAGATAAATCACAAATAGGTCTACATGTCTATATGAAACATAAGTTCCATTTCTACCGACAGTTACCTTTAATTTAAATGTGAAATCGGGAGTGATTTTTAGACCCCAATGAGCCAATTTGACCCCCGATTCCTCCAAAAAGCTTAAATCGGGGCTGTTTGTCCTGGCAGACTGGATGTATCAATATTATGCTGCTGGTATATGTTTATACAAGAATTAACTACTTATAAATATATGTTTATGTAACGGATCACATTCATAACTGCTATACTTATAGTACTATATATGTGGAGGCAGGTTTATTTATAAATATACTTATAGTACTATATATATGGAGGGAGATTTATTTATAAATGCTATACTTATAGTAATATATGTGTGGGGAGATTCATTTATAAATGCTATACTTATAGTACTATATGTGTGGGGAGATTCATTTATAAATGCTATACTTATAGTACTATGTATATGTGGGGGAAGATATATCTATGAATGCTATACTTATAGTACTATATAAGAGGAGGGAGATTTATTTATAAATGCTATACTTATGATACTATACGGGCAGATTTTCAGTAAATGTACAATTCGCCTTCACCAATCCACTCAAATAATCCACATTTAAGACAAAAATGAGCTTCAAAATGCATTTTAACATAACAGAACTGATACCAAATATACATAGATATAGACGATTTTCATCATTTTTCAGCCTAATTTAGCAGAATTTCCTAAATGCGTACAGCTGCCAATTGCACATTTTCTGAAAATCTGACCCATATATATGGAGGCATATTTAAGGGGTCGATGTGGCTTGAGGGCCTCACAGGGTATTTATCTACCAGTGAGCTGCTCAGATGAGTGGGCGGCCATCTTTATTGCGCCATGGTCGATAATAGGGAAAGCTTAAGTGACCGCAAGAATAGAAAAATCTCCTTCAACAATAGCGCCTGTGAATAAGAACAAAGCTGGAATCAATTGTCTCAAGTCTCAAGTCCAAGACTAAGCCATGTTCAATACTTATTGCTGTAGAGTCTCTGCCAGGCTCTATGCCTTAAAGAAGTCCCGCTCCTGTAAAGTTTGCCGATGTTGCCATGCAATCGGAGCCCATTGGGAGCTCTCTCTGGTCTCCTTCTTGCAGATCGTCCAGAGTCCAGCCTGTGATTTGAGTTGGATAGTTGTGAAGTGTTGGGTCCAGTGTAGAGTATGGAGGGGGTATGGAGGGAGGAGTGGAGTATGGGAGGGGTATGGAATATATGGAGGGGGAAGTGGGTATGGAGGAGTCTACGGAGAGGGTATGGAAGGGGTAGGAGGTTCTGCCCAATCCTGGATGTTGAGGAGATGGAGGGGAGCATACCACCTCATTTTTTTATTGGTGCCGCCAGAAATTAGAAAATTCACTTCATGACATGATTCTAGAACCTAAGAAACATATACATATTCACAATATTATCGTCACTTTGATTGTAGATATTTTATTGTTATTTATTATTTTTATTTGGTTTTGCTATTTTGCTTTCTGGTTCATTGTCTGTGGACTAGGACGACCCCCAGTTTTGAAAAAAAAAACAATTGTCCATTAATTTAAGCATAATATATTATCATTTCATTTCATTCCCATAATGATAGACGGCAATTCAGAAAATATTTATCAGTTCAATATTTGATATCTTAATAACCAATTTGATTCAATATTTTTCTTTTTTTTCATTCTTTCTTTCTTTTAATAAAAAATCCAGCTAAAATGTTTGACGCTTGCATGCATTAGATAATAAATCAATTCCCTAAACCCAGACCTGGATGTGTTAAGCCCTATTGGCCTGCGTCTATCCTCACACAAGTATCTCAATCCGTCGCCACAGCCGCCGCCCTGCCGCGCGATCTTTATCCCATGCGCCGCGATCATTCCACTGAAAGCCTTCTATATGACAACTTAGAGCGGATCGCGCGAATGGTCAGCGAATCAAGATTTTATGTGTGATTTAGTGCGGAGCTGCTATTTACTGCGAGCCTTGTTGTTCCGCATTTTGAGGGCTGTATGGGTAGGCTCTTGATATGGGTTTGATTGCCTTTCTCTCAGTCAGCTCAAGCATTTCCGTGACAGGGACGATTGTTAGGGTTCGTTTCTAATCATGGTGCTTGCTATCTGTTCATGCAAGTAACTCATTAGGGTCACGGTACAGTTTGTTGCACTAATTGACCACTCAAAACACTCCCCAGTCGATCGTCAACAGGGTACCTTTAAGTTTTACTAAGGTGGTGAGGGAGGAACTATCATATGTGCGATTCGCTTTTTGTGAGTGTCATACACTTTGTATATAGTGTGATTCAAAGTATTTTGGTTATCAAAGTATTTGGTTATGTACGACATCAAGTAATACAAACGGTGAGTTTTCTGGTGGATGATTTAAAGCTTCAAATAATGACAACCAAGATAATGTAGGTTGTAAGTTACTTTCTCTTCTCCAACTTCTCTATCCATAATCTGCTTTTGTATAAACCCATTTCTATAGTCTGTCAAGATCTATATTAACTCTGTTTAATCATACTTCCAAGAAATTTAAATTGTTTACATCACTATGACAAAATGTCTCGCCATATCAACATATGACACATGTCTAATCAATATTAAGGCGACATATACAACTCGTAAGTAAGTTAAAAACTTTTAAATAAGGCGCATTCTTGTAATGATAACCATTAATAATCAATAATCAGATTACTTTTGAAACATTTTAGGATTTTAATATCTTAACTCATTAATGCAGAAGGCCAATGAATGCAATATAAACTGATCTAGTGAATTATGGCTCCAATAGGGGATTTGCATATGCCCCTGCGCATGTCTGTTACAGTGCATCCTGGGATGGATTCTGTTGAAATCTGACATACAAATATCTTAATTATATCATTTTTACGGAAAATTGCAAGAATGTTTTCACCAATATCATAGCTTTTATGAATGATCTATGAAAACCAAATGCATGATGGTAAGGATGGGGACTTGGGTTATGGACACATGTATAACACATGGATATTGACATGAGAGCATTGATAAATATTCCATGCTGAACATGGCATGTTTTCTATAAATTTTAGACTGTACCATTAGATCCCTAATTCCATGCGAATCAAGATTCAAAATGGCTGCTATGCAAATCCTTTATTGTTCTCCCAGGTTGAGTATCCGTGTCCGATGAGGGTAGATCCTGTGTCGCAACAGTCTTATTTGTGCTCTCAGGTATCGCACGCCTTTTTGGGTAAATAAGAAATAAACAATTTGGTGATTGTATTTAAGAAAGATCTCATGGTTCAATTTTACGTTCGTCTTTGCAGTAGTTGAATTCATATTTTTTTTTTCATTACAAATACGGCCACACATTTAACAATACATTGATATCAAATACGCATACCCACGAAGTGGATATATTCCTGCGTTGCCTTGCAATTCTTTAAAAACTCTAATTAACAATAACAATATAAGACCCACTATTCTCATTTGAGGCCAATTATGTGAAACAACGTCTATAGAGTGGGTTACGTTGCTTGCATATACCACTGAGTGAGATACGCAATGCCACTTCACGAACCACCGGAAGCACTTTGGGGAAAGGTCCACAGAATGGATCAGAAATTTCCCTTTTAGATTATTAAACCCATATATGTAATAAATCATTTAACTAAATGGAGAGCTGGTGAAAAAAAATAGCCAGCTGACCATCTGGTTGTGTTTATGTCGCTTTGCTGCGAAACGCCCAAATCTGCAATCTTTTTATTTTTGTAATATGCCCCCCCCCCCCCACGTCGCCTTTGTCAGCAATCCATCAACGCAGTGTAAGGCTACAGCATAGAGTTCCTTTGTTCCTTTCCGAGTAGTAGTTGTGTTTCCGGTGATTTCTTGAAGCAGAAATGAAGGGCCTTTGTATTATTATTGTGTTAATCGCCCTGATATATGGAGGATTTGTTGATATATGGAATAAAGTCTGTTTATAAAAAAAATGGTTTCATTCACTTTGAATACCACTAGTGGTAAACGCAACCCCGCGAACTGAACTGCCAGAATTACTTTCTGGCAAAGTCCACAAAATGGCTTTAAAACGTTCCTTCATAGATTATTAAGGCAGACATAATTTGTATTACTTTGGAATATATCTATGATATACTGTAGTGACACCTCAATGTACTGGTGGCGGGGGTTGCCTGGCGACCATACTGTGTTGTATCGGGGTCAGATTTCATGAAAATGTACAATCGGCAGGGCTACACATTTAGGAAGTGCTGCTAAATTAGGTTGGAAAATGGCCAATACTTGATATATCTGAGTATAGTTGGTATTGCCTTGATTCAGACAATCTGTTTGGCTATGTTGAACTGTTTTTGAACCCCACTTTTCTCTTAAATTTGGGTTATTTGAGAGGATTGCTGAAGGCGAATTGTACATTTTCTGGCGATTTCACCCATCAACCACTCTACTTACTGCTGTCTATGCTATGAAACGGACGCCAGGATTCGATTAGCAAAACTTTAATAAAGTTGTCTCATGGTCGCAATCTACTAGCCGCACCCATGCGATTATTTACTTGTGTTCACCAATTGTAGGGAGCGCATTATATTATATAATAAATCATTTAACTAACTCGTTTGTTTCAATCACTTAAAATATTGCACTCGTTGCACGTCTATATGTATGTATCTCACGTCCAAATCTAGTAACAGACTTCCCTAAAGTAGCAGCTTTCCTTAATAATTTATCCCATATATCCGACCCGATCCCGTTTCCGACCCACCCCATATCTCAGAAACTATTTAAGCAAATCTCACCAATTTTTCTCCATGTACTTACAGTACCTTTCTAATCATTCTATTAAAGTTATAGGATGATTGAATTATTTTTGCAACCTTTGATTTAAATGGGTTAAACTATCCAAATATATATAACTAAGACTCGTCAGTTGGAAATATTATACTGTTTTCTTTATTAAATAAATCGCACGTACATTAACATGTACTATATAATATATGACTATGTATAAAACACGAAAATTGACAACCACATTAGCACTTATATGATACCACTTAAATTTTAAATGTAACTTAGAATAAAATCTCACCAAGACGTATTTATATCATATTAAACAATTATGTTTCTGGGCTTGCCATCCCAATTTGGATCCTCCATTGTTCATTGACAAGAACCAACATTGTATCCTAAATTCCTGCTTCTTTTTAATGAAACCAATTGTGCTGTACTTATTGCCTATTAATGTGACTGCATTTATTCCCAGTCATAAGTGTTTCGTGAGTCGTTTATTGCATGGCCTTTTCATTGTGCTTTCTCTTAAACCCTGCCCGTAGACAGCCGATTTGTCCCCCGATTGCCTCCCGATTTGGGTCTTCTGATGAATCCGAGGATTTCATTTCCAATCCTAGTTTATGTTATTTCAAAAACATAAACCAGGATTTGAAATGAGATCATTGGATTCATTAGGAGACCTAAATCGGGGGGCAATCGGGAAGCAAATCGGCTGTGTGTGGGCAGGGTTTTACTCTTAGGATGTTTCTTCCCTGAACCTAATTAAACTGAGTCACCATTTTAAATCCATATGCCCATTGCGTGGACATTTCGAGTTTCTTTATGCAACATTTATAGGCGTCCTCCACTATGTCACAATTGCTTGCGATTGTTTTATACATGCCTTCCGATCTAGTTGAGGTATCTATACCGCTCTTTGAGTAGGTCGCAAGGCTTAGCGGTTACTTGCGATGAAACAAATCACTTTTATTATATCCCTGCGATGGAATCAACGGTCACAATTAAGCAATCGATAGTTCCATGCGACATACTATCATAGTGGAGAAGGCCTTTAAGTTCCATTATGGTATCAACCAATAATTCTGTTAACGACAATAAGAAGAAATAATTCTGGTAACAGCAACACTACAAATATAATGTTCTAGTACGAACCTGCTTAACGAACAGCCATTTTGTAATAATATTCACCAACTATTTGTCCATAATTATTAACTCCATATTATATGCACATGATTATATTTACAGATCGATATGTAGCGGAATGAATCCTCACAGGGCTCACAGATTTCTCTCAGAATTATTAACCAAACATGACATGTTACAAACCTCTAGTATGTAGTATAAAAGCTTGAGTTTAAGAAGCAGTAGTTGCCGGGTGCAGTAGTATACTACTACTAGGGTGAGAAGGAGAGACTGATGGGATGCAAGTAATGTACAGGGCGGCGTGTACTGGGGGGAGAAGAAGCTGTACAATTGGACAACATCAACAATGCATGTCGGGAAGTGAAATATATATCTGCTACAATAGGGGATTTGCGCACATGTTCTTTTTGTCTATGGTTCCATTGCTTTATGGGAAATATTGCCTTTGAATAAAGATAAGTTGCTTTCTCGGCCATTATGACATTAATGGATTTTGCAATATCATCTAATTTGAAAAGTTGCGATCAAGCCGATTCCAAAGATAGTAAACAGTAGAAGATCCTTTAAATATCCTCTACATGTTGAGCTTGGAAATCCATGAATATATTTAATACACTGTCTTGAAATTTGGTATGTATTCATGTTGCACTCCAAAAATAAAAAAATCCGCACAAATTAATCTTGTGAATAACACACTTTGAAAAATAGCAATGTTGCGACTTATATTTTATGACTAATAAGCTGTTGGATATTCCAAACATGTTAGTGGCTAAGGCAAATCCCCTATAGATTTCGAAAAAAGAGAGATAGGGAGAGGCGATTGGCTAATATTACAACAATAGTCCGAGCATTTTGACCAGGTAACTGGGGTTTTCACTGATAACACCACACATGTATTACTATCTGTACAATCAATAGGTTTAACACTACAACTCCTCCAACAAAAGCATTGCAAGAATAATGGTAATGTTAGATCTAACTTATGGGTCAGATTTTCTGAAATAGCACAATTGGCAGCGCTACTCATTTAGGAAATTCTGTTAAATTTGGCTGAAAAATGATGAATAGCGGGTGTATCTGAGTATATTTGGTATCACATTGATATAAAGTATCAGTTTTGTTATGTTAAACTGCATTTTGAAACTCATTTCTTTCTTAAATGGGGATTATTTCAAAGGATTGCTGAAGGCAAACTGTACATTTTCGGAAAATCTGACCCTTATACCATTCACACCAGAAAATGCTGGTTTGGATCAACGATATACAAATCTGTAGAGGTAGCAACATAGAATATAAATAGGATCTATTTATTGAGAGGACTTCCACGTTAGCAAAATTAAAACCAAATGATTAATTGATTGAAATATAATCTATACATTTCTCCAATGAATCGAGGACCAGCGGAAGAAGGTTGTTTAGCTACACAAGCGGCGATAACAGTAATAATGTCAGTAGGATACATCATATATTTGTACATCGTTTGTCTATTTACATTCAATGAAACGATGCTCTCAACTTTATTCATTGTGTAATGGCCTTTTTAAAACCAATTATACCCTTTTCTTTACAGTTTTACAACATTTCGTATGAAAATTTCACTAGTTTGAAAAGGTCTCTGTTATATATGGGTCAGATTTTCAGAAAATGTACAATTGGCAGCTCTACATATTTAGGAAATTCTCCTAAAATAGGGTAACAAAATGAATACCGGGTATATCTGAGTATATTTGGTATCGCATTGATTTAAAGGATCAGTTCTGTTATGTTAAACTCCATTTTGAAGCTCATTTTTGTCTTAAATGTGGGTTATTTGAGAGGATTGGTGAAGGCGAATTGTACATTCTCTGAATATCTTACCCATATGTATACATACATATATGCAATATATGTATGCAAATATATATATGAAAATGAATTCATATTAAGAATATGTTTTATTTTTAACCAACGTCTTTGGTTGTTTTAGACCCAGAACGTATGTCCACCCAAATATTGCCAACTATAACATTGTGTCTTCAACTTGAAACAACTTAAATTATTAGGGAGGTTCAGCAAGCAAGCCTATCTCAAGTACGTAACCGTATCCATATTCATTTTGTCAATTACGTCGCACTTTTAAGTATGAAAAATAAAGTGTGAGATGAAAGACTTTACTTGATAGTTAACGCTACGTTTTCCCCGCCATGGTTTGCTGAACTTCTTTCTTCCTTTTAAGGTTTGTTTGTATATCAGAGATACGGATACTGTAACATTTACGTGTAGGTTAGGCTTGCTGAACCTCCCTATTGAGGTCACCGCCCGTCTCTTCATCGGGTCGTTCAGTTTCACCCATGGTCTAACACTTCCAGTTGTAATTACATTCAACTTGCCTCTTCCAAATTGTGGTTGGCTTCCTGTCGGGAGGAAAATCGCAATACAACTGCTTTATACGCGAGCATTTTGGTGGGTAACGGCCTTAACGCTTGCAATAGGGGATGTGCATGTCCACTATCTTGAATCATTCTTGCAAATTTTTTTTAAAAATGTTGCTAAATATTTGTGTTTTAGACCTGAACCGAATCTATCCCAGCATGTGGGTCAGATCTACAAAAAATGAACAATTGGCAGAACTAAACATTTAGTAAATTCTGCCAAATTAGACTGAAACATGGGCAATACTCGGTATATCTGAATATATTTGATATTGCCTTGATTTGAACAATCAGTTGGGCTATGTTGAACCACATTTTTTAAGAATACTTTTGTCTTAAATTAGAGTTATTTGCGACGATTGGTAAAGTCTAATGTTAAATATCTGGCGATTTCGCCCATGTATTGTAACAGATATGCGCAGTGGCACAAGCAAATCCCCTATTTCAGTGTCATAACCTGGTTACGTTCCGTCCATGCGATGGCATAATATATTAGCTCCATATTCGCCTGAGGTAAAGCTACTCCCCTATCATCCCTCCACAGATAATTAATGCATGATTAATGCAGCAGCCTATTATCTCTGCCAAATTGACACAATTTGCTCATCCTCATATCAGATTTTACAAGCCTGATTAAGTCTACTAAACAGTTCCCTCGCTGACGCTTCCATATTCCTTTATAATTGTATTTCATAATGGGTAAAGCCAAGAGCGCATGCACATTTGGTGTTCCCCAAAAATTGTCTTTTAACGTACAAACTGAAATATGTACATCTACTGGAATGTGTCGTATGAACTTTGTTATTTCTAAATGTGTAGTAATAATATCCTCAGGGTACAATTAAATGTGAAATTGTCCTATTACATGTCTGGTCTTCTACCATTTGAGCGTTCATAAGGAGCGTAAGTGCGTCAGATTTTCAGAAAAAGTACAATTGGCAGCTCTACACATTTAGGAAATTCTGATGAATTAGGCTGAAAAATGATAAATACAGAGTAAATCTAATTGTAATCACATTGATTTAAAGTATAAGTTCTTTTATGTTAAATTGCTTTTTGAAGTTTTTTCTTGAATGTGGGTTATTTGAGAGGATTGGTGAATTGTACATTTTCTGAAAATCTGTGTGTTGGCAGCAGTGAGCAGATTAACGTAAATTAGTCGCGCACTTGTACCAATGTATTCACCAGAAATAAACATAGACATCTCCATAGATTTACCCATATACTTAGACATAGACTTAGCATTGAAGGTGAAAAATAATCACTCCATACATCGCCCCATAGACTTAGCATTACAGGTGATAAACATTCATTCAATACATCGCCCCATAGACTTAGCATTGCGGGTAATAAATATTCACTCTATACATCGCCCCATCAGAGGTTTAAAGATTCTGGTGTACACAAGTGAAATGTTTTGGTCCTATTGATGGATCTTGTGGTCAGAATTCTTAAGATTTGTGAAAAGGATCAAAGCACAGAAAAGTTATGTCCGCAATGCTAAGTCTATGGGAGTTGAAACTGGTACAGTTGTGGACTAAAAGAAATTACTGCCATGGGTTACCTACACTTCCTATTGCTATGTGAGTTAGTTTCAGTTGTACCCAGTTCTACACATTTTATTGAATGCAACCATCTTTTACTTCAAAATTTGCCACCAATATGTATGTATATCCCTCTTGTGGAGTTTCTATACAGAGAGCGTTGCCATGATAACATAGAAGAGATTATATTATATAGGGTTGTACGGACAGTCAGGACTACACATCAATGTATTATATATATGGACATCTAAACCTACTGGAAAACCCTGAAGAAAATGTTGCACTGTCCGCAAATGAGATAAATTTAACATCATCCTGGTAATTCTAACATCAATTATTTTTCAAAATTTGGGCAATACGCAGATGAATACTTACTAAACCTGTTAGTTAAATAACTGCAATTATTATCAAATATTAAACGATTATAAATACAAGGTGTAAATTTCTAAAATGTCAGTAATATTTGAACTAGAATTCATAGCACCTACACAACTAATTTCTGTAACATACACTTGAAAGCAATTCCATAATATATTACCCAAACGCAACAGGATTAATCTCAAGTATAGGTCTACTTTTATATTCCAATTTCAATATGTATCTGTCCTAAATATGACTAGATACAGAATGTAAAACTATGAGAAGTGCCTAATTAGAACCTCAGCAGTCACTGAATATCAGTTTATTAAAAGTTCCCAAGTGACCTTTTACTCTCTCACAACAATGGACGCCGCCTATAGGGAATTACTTACCTTTCTCCTATCATTCCCATAGTATAAAGATGGTACTCTATTGCAGATCCAAAGGATTGGGTTAGTGTTCATTGGAATGTATGCTTGGTTCCTGGTTGTTTACCTTTACGTGCAATCTAGACTATCCATTGCTGGATCTGTTTATTCCTTACCTTATAGTGGAACTCCACTAGAGGAAAAATGGCGGTGACAAATGATTTTGTTGCCCACTAACATCAGTTCATTTCATGTTTAAAATGAAGACGCAAATGGAGGAGTGTCAGATGTGTTGCCACATTCTCTGGGAACTGTTGTTTCTGTATGGATATTTGTTGCAACAAATTAGTTGGCAACAATAAAGTTTGTCGGCGCCGTTTTTTTCTCTAGTGGAGTCGCCCTATTAAAGTTGCAGCTTTTGCGAAAAAACAACTCTTATCAAATTTACTCAAATTATGATTTATAGGATTGAATTTATCAATATTCTGCTGTTGTTTTAGGTTTTTACAAGAATTTGAAGTCTAATCGCCGAGAGAAAACTGCGGCCAGTGAGCGATAATAAGTGAAGTCACCAGAGGAAGGAATTTAAGCCTATGGTACCGACTGTACTCTCAGCCATTATGACAAAAAAAATCTGACAAAAGGCCACCGCAGGAAAACATATCGGCGGGTCACCGAAAATGCTCCAAAATGATGGTCACATGACTTTTAGATGAGAGCAGAACAAGTACAAGTACAGTACAGAACAAGTAGAAATACTTTAGTTAAATATTTAGTCCGATGTAAGGTGACAATGCAGCTGTTATATTAGATACAGGGATGATTCTAACAGAGAAAGTATGTCAAGAATCTTGTATATTTTGACGTGAACCCTTAATATATAAACCCTTTGGATCTGCAACGATTATTTATACCCTTGACCACGACACGATGGATATAATATGTACTTGATCATTGCTATGCCTACTTATTAATAATAAATCCTTCATTCTTTTTATCCATAATAATGGATGCTTGATATCATTGTTATCATCTGGTCAACAACTTTCACAATCCAGCATTTGTGAACTGGCTCTCATTCCCTCGTTGTTAAACTCATAAGGTCTCATAATGTCACCATATTAATATGTTTCTCTATTAAATCTCTCTATAAGATACAAGCATACAGCAACCAATACGCAAAGTTAAACACCATGAAACTCGTTGGGAAGAGAAAACGCGAGGTTGTATCGATGATGATCGCCTGATTGCGGTGTGACTTTCTAAAGAATGAAATGTTTTTCTGAAACTTTCTGTCGCCCATCTCTCCGTCTTTTCCACAGTGCTTGCAGAAAGCAACTGTGTTTCGCTCCCTTAGAGGGGCATCAACCCCATGGTCTCCAGTCATCTGTAGAAAAAGAGAACAAATAAATATTTTAGTGAATATTTTTTACTAAATTTTTATTCAAGTTTTGGCATCAATTTACAAGAAAAGGACATGCAATTCTATGAGTAGTTCTTCCATCAAGCCCTAAAAGAAATTTAGGAGCTCTGTGGTGATATGTTCTATGAAAAACAGTTCAAAGAAGATTTTTTTTTAAGGAAAAGCAGTACAAAAAGTTGGGTCCAATATGGAATGCCAAATTGAACTCATTCCTATGGTAATCGGACTTTCCGTCAAATTAATCAGTTTGATACTGCATCAGTCCTTCTTTTGTTATATTCAAATATTGTTGTCCAAAAATGGGGCCTCAGTCTTTGTCCTAGTTTACGGACAGTAAGAACGACTGATCGCCAGTGAAGATTTTGTTTCGATTTGAACCAATGAGTTTAAAAGCTTATTGAAAGCTTTAAGGATCTGTCCAAAGAAGTTTTCAAAAGTTCTCAGGGACAAAAAAGGAGACAAAAGGGCAGACAGTCAAGCGCAACACATTTTGAGGAAAGGTGCACTCATGCTTTTTCCGTTCAAAATTCATGTTGCAAAATACAGATTGTGGCGTTGAAAAACCAGTGTCTTTTTCAAATTCACTAGGTTTATATATATATAAAAAAGGGGGAAGTTCTATTATAGAAAATGACGCAAGCAAACCTCACTCACGATTTTAAAAAATCACTTCTTAACAAAGAATAGTTTCAAGAATGATAAATGCAGTGAATGACCAACTTGTAAATATATTCAGCTCGAATTTAGGGAGGAAAAACTTCAAACAGGGAAAGTTGGAAAAATTGATGTTTGAAAAAAAATGCAATCGGAGTAAAATGCAGATTTTTAAAGACGTCTCACGGAGGTTGTTAAAAAATGACTACAAGGGTAAATTGACCTTGGATGGGGATGGGGGCGGGAGTAGGGGGGCGGGGGTCAAACGGGAAAAGGACATTTGTAATGTACTGCGAAATACAGATATAAAGCAATTGGGTGATCCGCAAAGAAAATCAACAAAGAAGGCAAAAATCAAGAGTTTAAGAACAACGAAAGTAAAACTGCACTTGAGAAAGTGAGAAAAGCTTGCGATCCTATGATAAGATATGAACGAGGGTGCTGTTAAAAAAATCACACTGAGGATTGGTGGACTCGACAGTCGAAGAGAGGTATACATAGATCGTGGTGTCTGGTATATACAGTGATGATATAATAAAAACGTGGTTAATAACTAGAATAATCTCTAGTGGAATATGTCCCTGTGGTTACGAACCGTATCTCTTGTGTTGGAGTCGTACTCTATAAGTTCCATTTGCTGCAAGGTCAAGGTCAATATTTGACATTTAAACTTTTCTAGTGAAAGTAATTATTTATTAGTGTGGCGCGCGACCATTAAGCGATCTTGGGGGAGGGGGAGTGTAGGGACTTTCTCTCATTGCTGCATTGATTAGAATTGATTTCTTGAAGTTTCCCGTCCATTTGGCGCTGGTTGGGTATTAACAAGTGAATGGTTGCTAGGTTTTGACAACTCACTTTTACTATACTGTCCATTTAACGCCACCTACCGCCCGCCGGTTCTTCCTCCAGCCTCGTCCTCTCTTGGCAATAATTTTTCAAACTCAAACTTTAAAACTTTGTTAACGTCCATCTTCTTTCCCCTTCGGCTTATCCCCTTCCTCCTTCCCCTCCCCCTCCTCCGCCACCGCCACCTCCTTCTTCTCTTTCACCCCCTCTACTACCTCCTTCTCCTTCCCTCCACCACCTCCACCTCATTTCACACTGTCTCCCCTCTCCTTCCTACCTATGGCTCTCTCCCCTCTCCCTCTCCTAGCCATTTCACACACACCCCTCCCTCGCCACTTTCAATATTTCTACCCCTTCCTCCTGTTTCATTCTCTGCCCTCTTCCACTTTCACCCGTCACCCTCCCTCCCTATTTCACTCCCCCCCCTCCCGCCTTCATCCCTATTTCACTCTCCGCTCTTCTCGCCCCCTCCCTCCCCATTTCTCCCAGAGCCCTTCCATCCAACTCCTCCCTTCCCACTTTGGCTACAACACTTGGAGCGGTAAGAGGAATGGTCATCAACCAATTTACCCTTGAACCGTGTTAGGTGACGCCACTCGAGGCGTATATCCCACGCCAGGCGTGAACACGTGACCAGGGATTGATCTCCCGCTACACGAGGGGATCAATCCTCTCCCTGACGACTCATCATGGCCGTGCTTCTCGCCAAACGATTGGCTTTCCCGCTCACGTGACATTCCTTCTCGCCTCTGTCAACTATGACGTCACCAATCGCCCATCTCCGCCATTTCCGGTTACACTTCTGCCACCCAGGCGTTGCTTGGATGTAACTGCGCATGCGTTTACACAAAATGGTACGCTCATTCACGCTCCTCCATATGTGTTATCGTGAGGCCGATTGTCGTCTGCTCTGAGAGAAATGGCGGGAATTTGCGCGCGCATGCCTATTTGGCACAGGTTTACTTCCGGCAAACAGCAGAGTCTGCCTCGGCCCTAAAATTACATCTTATTGCCTCGTTTTCGTCTCACAATAAGGCAACTTGGTCAATTTTCCTAAAGAACAGAATGTCCCCGACACGTGCTAGAGTAATATGAGATTAGAGGCATTGCAAGTAAATGCGTTTCAGTCACCACGCTGATCTATCAATCATTTTTTCGGACATGAAAGCTCTGAAGACGTTGGCTCCCACTTGATGCGTCTGTAATAATGCGAGTCTACCTTTAAATGTATGCTTGGGATGGGGCCCACTCCTGGCTCCATCCACTAGCCTTGATTTGGCACCTTTGCCAGAAATAAATTACTTACAAGAGATTTGTGAGGAGGAAATGGGTCAGATTTTCAGAAAATGTACAATTGGCAACTCTACACATTTAGGAAATTCTCCTAAATTAGGCTGAAAAATTATGAATATTGGGTACATCTGAGTATATTTGGTATCGCATTGATTTAAAGTATCAGTTATGTTAAACTGCATTTTGAAGCTCATTTTTGTCTTAAATTCGGATTATTTGAGAGGATTGGTGAAGGCAAATTGTACATTTTCTGAAAATCTGACCCCTATGTAGAACTAATCAAGTCCTACTATAGTACCAGTCTGTCCATTAACACTCCTCTAAACCCAGATTGATTTCTCGAAGTTTCCCGAACAAAAAAAAACAAACAAACCGGATGATAATCGTCAGAAAATGAACAATTTGCCTTCACCATTTCGCTCAACTAACCCACACTGAAGACTAAAGAAAGAGATTCAATGTATAGCTTGATATAACTAGATAGATTTTCTTAATCAACACAATACTATAAATCCTCAGTCATCCGTACGGTGCTTATATTTTTCAACCTGATTTAGCGGAAGTTGATGAATGTGTACAGCTGCCAATAGGGGCCGGATTTGCTTGTCCCACTGCGCATGTCTGTTATAGTGCATTACAGTGCATTACAGTTCATTCTTTCATGTATACAGTTCAAATCATTTTGATTGAAAATTGCAAGGATCTTTTCACCAACATCATAGCTTGTGTAAATGATCCATACAAACCATGAACTGCATTATGGGAATGATGAATTGTTTTAAGGAATAATATTTAATACCCATGGCTATTTACATGAGATTACAGTCAAATATTAGATGCTGAACATAACATGTTTTCTATAGCTTTTACACCGACATACAACTCCCATAATTCCATGCGAATCAAGATTCAAGATGGCGGATATGCAAATCCCCTATTGTACATTTCTGACGACCTGATCCAGATTTACAAAAAGAGCAAAAACCCCCCAAAACCTAATGCCTTGATTTTGTAACATCACCACTGATTGTGTATTTTAAAGTGTGAGTGTCAGGACCAGATTGCTCTAACTAGAAGTCCTTACATATATGGGTCAGATTTTCAGAAAATGTACAATTCACTTTCGCAGATTCTCTGAAATAATCCAAATTTCAGACGAAAATAAAGCTCAAAATACAGTTCAACCTAACCAAACAGATTGCTAGAATCAATGCAATGCCAAATATACTCGAATTTACCTAGTATTGACCACATTGCAGCCTAATTTAGCAGAATTTACTAAATGTGTACAGCTGCCAATTGTACATTTTCTGAAAATCTGACCCATATTCGTCTCCAGGGAATTAAGGGAGACATGCGCAGTGGCAGTTAGCTAGGCATGTACTTAAGTGTTTTTTTTTTAAGAGAATTCTTTAACTTCATCCCTGCCGGGCTGAAGACTTACTAAGTATCTGTTATCATACTTAGGTTGTGAGGTAGTTAGACTATATACGAGTGTATGGTAAATTAGAGGCCCCTTAAGTCCCTCATAGCATAACCTGCATTGCACTACTATGTATAGAAATGATTGTAGGGTTAACCACTCTTAAAGGCCTTGTAATTCCACATAGCATAACTTACAATACACTTTGTTATAGGATTAATTAACATTGATAGGGAAAGGGCTCTGGTTGTTTGAATGCTCAAGGTGTAGTGATTTCATAACCAGGGCCCAATTCTTCAAGCCCCCATAGTTTTAAATGAACAATGGTGCAAGAGACCTTTACAGTCTAGGCTCAGAGCCTATCAGATCAGATATGAATGGTATGTCAGTGATTGGACACCTACTGCGCTAATGACTTTGGTGACCCTGGAGTACGCTACCTAATGGGGTTTTAATGTTATTTTGCAGTTGGGAACAAGAGACTTTCCCTCAGTTTGAAGGGACTCCCTCAAATCTGAGCCTATACTGTTTAAGACACGATCCTAACGGTCCCTTAGTTCTGTCTCTAGTTGAGTAAAACGTTTTGTTGGGATTTATACAGTTTTTCTATATGTGATGTGTTTCAAGAAAATGAGTCATAAGTCGCAAAATTGATATTTTTCAAAGTGTTTTTTTAACAAGATCTCTTTCTTAAAATCTTCTGATTTTTAGGAAGTTTAGCACTCATAGTCATATGAATCCAAGTAACAAATTTTCGGACATCATATTTAATATATCCTTGCGTTTTGAAGACATTCGTATGGAGTATATTTAGTTACTTTACTGGTAATTACCCATCCAGAAATATTGCAAACCTTTTTTTTTTCAAAAAGAAATATATCAAACATAAAATATAGAAATACTTATTAAACATCCTAGGCTAGTGTTTACATTCATTGGAATCCGTTTGACCTCCCCTTTTCAGATATGGTGATATCTCAAAATCAATATATTCCGACTTATGACTCATTTTCCTAAAACGGATCACATATGTTATAAGTATGGGTATAGCAATAGATTGTCCTATGGAAACTTCCATTTGACTTCCTATGGATTCATATCGCTACCTATACAATGTATGCTGCGCCTCAATTGCCATCATTTCCTGAGACGGACCAAGGTAAGAGGCTTTTCTACTATACATAAATGGTCCCATTATGACCATTTCACGTTTTACAAGAAAGCTTTTCTTTTTGTAGCAAAAAGTGGTTCTTTTTCACTAAAAAAGCTGCTCCTTCTCCAGCACAGAAATGGTACCGTTGTAGTAGTACAGATACATATATATAGCGGGTCTATTCCTATCAGAAAGTGTTTGTTTTCTAAGATATAATCTTGTCTTTGGGGCAGAATAGTAACAATTGATACACAGTCATGGGTCTAAAGTCGATTTCACGGCCGATTTCGGCCAATTTCAGTAGCCCATGACCGAGTGGACCGAAGGGCCTAACCACAACTATGTGTGGCATCAGTGAGGCCTCCGACGATGTATAGACCAGGCAATCTAAGCCACACACACATCAAAGTAACAAAAACCCCATGTACAGTTTAGCTGGTAGAGCCCTGTTCTCTGAAACCTTAACAATTTGTGGTGAAGTGAAATGGAATGGAGATCGGTATCACTGCTTTGGGGCTGAAACAAGGACTGTACATACTCTTCCCAATTTTTCTTTTCATGATCCTTTCGGCACCTTATGTGTGAAGTTTCCAGAAAATGTACAATTATCCTTCACCGATCATTAATTATGAATGCCAGGTGATACATGGACATAGACGCGTTATGAGTATTTTCTACATTGATTGACCTGACATATAACCCTATCAAATATGCAAGATGGCGGACATATCTATTTCAAACAATGATTGAGCATGATGCTTTGTGATCAAACTTCAGGCATCATTTCACCCCTGTTCCCACTCTCACACCGGGCTGGTGGCAGTAAGTAATCGCTGCAGTGTTTACAAGCCTTTACTTGGCCATTATTTGTCTGGATGGGACGCTGGTGGGAAACGCTTTTGGCCCACAGCTTCAATTTCTCCAGACTGTGTGTATGATTTGTGACGTTAGAGTCTTCCTGAGATCATATACCGTGTGTGTATGTATGGGTCTTGGGGTCAACATGTGTACAATTCATCAATCCTCGCAAATAAACAAAAAATATAAAACATTCTTCATATAAAATGTTTAATGACGAAACAAATCCATTTGTACATATTCCGAATTCACGATTTCCGTTTCATAAATATGTACCAATATATACATTATTTGAGTTCATTTTGGACATTTGAATTAGAATAACTGGGCAACATGCCTGGCATGTACATGTATATTATGTCTTTGTGGCTTTCTACACGACGTACGGGGAACGTCTGGTTGCCATGGCAGCAAGGCAGTGCCCGGGTACCGGTCATCAAACGTCACCATGCGCGGCGGGTGCCCGAGCCCAGTCACAGGCCCTGCCTCCACACTCACCTCATGCATTTATATTGTTTTGAGACTTATTACATACCGACATAAAATGCCTATTTACAGTTTTTCCATCAGGCTCGACTGGGCTCCTTGCATGAAGGGCAGGATGTGTAGGCCAGTATGGGGTGACGGGGTCGGCGCTAAGGTGGGTGAAATCGTCAGAAAATGTACAATTCGCCTTCCCCAATCCTCTCAAATAACCCATATTTCAGACATAAATGAGGTTCAAATTACAGTTCAACATAGCCAAACTGATTGTCTGAAACAAGGCAATATCGAATATACTCAGATATACCAAGTATTGACCATTTTCCAGCCTAATTTAGCAGCATTTCCTAAATGTGTAGAGCTGTCGATTGTGCATTTTCTGAAAATCTGAACCAAGTGGGAAATATACATCATAAATCAAGTGATGGGTGACCGGCCTCACGGGGCTTCATACCAGGACGTACTCATACAGGGACCAGGTGGGTCAGATCGTGAGAACATGTACAATCAGCAGCTCTACACATTTAGTAAATTCTGCCAAATTAGGCTGGACGTGATAAATATCTGGTATGTTTGAATATATCTGACATTGGGTTTGTTGCGAAAATCTGTTTGATTATATCGAACTGTATTTTGAACATCATTTTTGTCTTAGATGTGGCTTATTTGCGAGGATTGGTGAAGGTAAATTGTACACTTTCTGGCGAGTTCACCCATGTATTTTTATATATATTATATATGGGGGCAAATTCGATCCGTAACTTCGGGACAAGGATTGGGCTGGGCCTGTCGGGGTCTATCACTGAGAAGAGGGTCCTAATATTGTTAAAATACATACAAACTAGTTGCGGTCCAAAAAACCCCAACCATGTGGGCGCCATCTGGTATTGTATTGAACAATAAATACACTTTATACCCTTATCCTTTCAAACCAATGATCTAATTAAACGATTAACATATATATTGTTTGTTTATGATTTTATTTATACTTGGTATACCGACTCCCCTTATATGATATGGCAGCGGTTAAAAAACTTGATATTTGCAAAATGGAACAGGGTCAGCATCATCCTACACCCCCACACCCCGCCTACCCACCATCAACCTCTTTCGCGCTAATTCTCGGATTCCCATTGGATTGGCTATATTCAAGTATCCCATTGATCCGTCTTCTAGTGATTTCCATATTATTCACAGTTTCTTGAAGCGCCTTAGTTAAGGCAATAAACTTTCAAGGAATAATCCACGTGTTGTCACTCTATGTTCTTTATGAATGTCATATTTACTAAACGAATGGTTTTTTCCGGTTATCAAAGAGGCAGAAAATATCCCAGTATGAATAAAGAACGCGGAGATTATATAAACACTCTGGTGAGATTTTAAAAATTGAATTCACTTTCCAAAACACTTTTAAACAGTTAGCTACAGAGGATTAAGTCTATCCTCAACAGGTCAAGGATGTAAATAGACTAATGATAGGCGACCATTTGTATGGATCAATCAACACTGTTTCCTTTTCTGATGTACAATATTAATATGGGAATAAAAATACAATATATATATATTATATAGTTTCCATGCACACATCACCTTCACCATGCACTTACACACGCATCTCTACATGACCAATACTATAGTTGAGAAATGGAGATCTGTATACAAAGTCTAAATAAAATGATTTTCTTTTTTAAAAAACAAAACATACCTAATTGATGTATACATATATGCAATCTCATTCCATTAAAAGAAATAAAAATATAAAAATGTTCCACTAATTTACCGAAATACCAGAGTAAAAAGCACGGGGTATATGATGTGTTTCCAAAAGGTTATTAGAGCTATTTGATGTATCTAATAGAACTAGACAATGAGAAAAAATACAAATATTAACATGTGCTTGAATCAGATGAAGCACATAATGTAATGCTCTTTCTGATATGCTTCTTATTTAAGTTGGGAGTGAATTATTATAAAAACTTAAATATATGTTCAGGAATCTGGTGCTAACTTTTCCAGTGCTACTTTGTTAATTTTGATGCAGGTTCTTTCTGTAACTTCGATGTAATCTTGATCCACTATTTCATACATATTTCTTCCTTCTTTGTTCTCACTGTATGTCTTCCGGACAAAAAACGGTAGCCAGAAGGCTCCATGAAATGAACAATCTTAAATGCTATGTGTGATGCAAAATGAGTCACAAGTCGCAAAAAATAGATTTTGAGATATCATCATATTTGAAAAGGTGAGATCAAACGGATTCCAATGATTGTAAACACTAGGACATTTAATAAGTATTTCTATATTTAATTTTGATATTTCTATATTTGACAAAAGGTTTGCAATATTTCTGGGTGGACCGTTAGTAGTAAAGTAGCTAAATATACTCTATAGTATGACCTTAGGATAGCAAGAATATAAACTGTCTTGACATTTGGCCAAAGCATTCATACAGCTCTAAACGATACATACCCCAAAAATGAAAACATTCCTACAAAAAGATCTTGTGAATAAATCACTTTGGAAGATATCAATTGTGTGACTTGTGACTCGTGACTCGTTTCCCTGAAACACATCACAAATGACCTCACTTTCGGACAGGAATTGTTCCTCCGGCATTCTAACCAGGCCACTCGTCCTGCCCTCAATATTGGTCATTAACCCTATAATATTCCATATGCATACCACTTTGAAAGATATCAACTTTGCGACTTGTGATTCATTTTCCTGCAACACATCTCAAATCTTAAACTTAATCTTAGCCCAAAGCTCAGTTTGCTCACCTCAGCCTTGCCGTCGTCAAGATCATTCCTGCGACTGATCTGCGGGCACTCGTCCGGTTGGTGCCGCCTCTTGTCCCGTAACTTGGTCTTGCGGTAGAGGACGTTGACGGCCGAGTACTCAATGAGCGCACTGAACACGAACACCAGACACACTGCCATCCACACGTCTATAGCTGTAATATAGATAAGGTAAGGTAGGGTAATGTAAGGATGAGTGGGTGAGATTGGTTGCTTTACGCCCTTATCAACAGAATGAAGGTTATACCAAGGGCGGGAGAGCTGAGAGGGAGGCAGTTTATGATCTTACCCAGGAAATAGAGATAGAAAAGTAGGGAGAGAGAGAGACAGATAAAAAGAGACAGGGACAGATAATTATGGCAATATCTGAAACACAGACCACCCATATTGTGTTTTGACTCAATAATGTTGGAATAAGTGTAATGAATGGGCCAGAAGCCTCTACTCATTTCAAACACAGAGGAATTGGTTCAGCCACAATAGAGTTGCCAGACCCAAGTGGTCAGAAAAGTAACTTCTGTCAATCTTCAATGACTAATCACAACTCTCCATGTACTTTCTTAAATCAGGCAAATTGTAGATTTTCTGCCACCTATAAGCCATAACTCGTTCATCCTCCGTGGGTGCACTAATTATAGAAGATGTGAGTGTGAGTAATTTAGGTGTGAGTCCCTCTAGTGGTCTCAGCTACAGTAATATACTATACTGCCACCTACGGGAGGTGACCAACAACTCAATACACGTGACTCTTTCTCTACCACTGGAGACTGGTCAGTCTGACCATTGGTATACTCCCAGCAAGGTTTTTACCCAACCCATCCCCTAAATAAATGATATAAAACTCTAAACACTTTGAAAAAGAAAGGGCATCTATTATTCCTCATACGTTTACTTTAGTCTGGAATATTTTAGAGCACAAGATCAATAAATAATCAATAACATAATTTTATAATAGAATTTTACCTCAACGATTCAATAGGGGATTTGTATAGCCTCCATCTTGAATCTTGATTCGCAAGGAATTATGGGACTAATGGTACAGTTTAAAATCTATAGAAAACATGTCATGTTCAGCATGGACTATTCATCAATACTCTAATGTCAATAGTCATGTGTTATACAAGTTTCCATGACACAACTCCCCATCTTTCCCATCATGCATTTGGTTTTCATAGATGATTTATAAAAGTTATGATATTCGTGATAAAATTCTTGCAATTTTCGATAAAAATGTCGCCAAATATTTGTATGTCAGCTTTCAACAGAACCCATCCCAGGATGCAATGTAACAGACATGCGCAGTGGCACATGCAAACTCCCCTATTATAGTTTTCCAGGGTTTTCCAGTGCAATATGCACATGCAAACTCCCCTATTATAGTTTTCCAGGGTTTTCCAGTGCAACAGGCACATGCAAACTCCCCTATTATAGTTTTCCAGGGTTTTCCAGTGCAACAGGCACATGCAAACTCCCCTATTATAGTTTTCCAGGGTTTTCCAGTGCAACAGGCACATGCAAACTCCCCTATTATAGTTTTCCAGGGTTTTCCAGTGCAACAGGCACATGCAAACTCCCCTATTATAGTTTTCCAGGGTTTTCCAGTGCAACAGGCACATGCAAACCCCCCTTTTATGGTTTTCCAGGGTCTTCCAGTGCAATATGCACACCAATCCCCTGTATGATGGGTCATTACGCCTGACTGGATGAGGGATGACCCTGAGTCCTATTCACGTCCAAAACCATGTACATTTAGGAGATTTATAATGTTCCAGACCCATGTTATCAACTCTGCACCATTGCCTTCACCACTACACGGGTTTAGGGTATTAGGGTCGGGGCAGTCGCTACATTGGGCCTGGAAAACTATATGGTGAAAAAGGTTGTCCTGTACATGAATATTTGTTTCGCACGATTGGTTCATTCAATTGTATTTGAGCGAAGCACAGAAATATAAGTTCTGTGGGCAAAGTAAGCAAATGTTTCCAAGTGGAATCTGAGTAAGGATATTTGAAAAAAGATCGACCTATCGGTTTTGACATTTATATTTAATGATTAAAGGAGATCTGGATCAGCGAGAGCGCAGTCGGCTCCATATTGAAGCAACTTTAAAGGCTTTACATCTGGATAACAATGATAAAATGTCACAATCGGGAGCATCAGATCTATAGATTTGATTTGTGATCCGAACAAAACAATGATCAGATCTTCTACAATTCTATATCGCTTTAAATGATATCACATGTATTTGTTGAAACATATTTTGTGAATATAGCCACTGAGTACAGTGCGCAGTAGTACTTCTGACCATTGTAAATTCCAAATTAAAATAGCCTACTAGCCTACTTAGAAAAAAACTCTTATCTTCCTCTAAATTTCGCGATTTTTCCCAATGTTGTGTCACAAACTGGGCTCCGCCCCTTACTATGGGCCTACGCCTTATGGCATAACACTACCTTGTGGATGCAATAAACAAATGTATAAATCTATAGATCTCTACGATGTGAGCGGGGAAGGATATCAATGCACATACTATATATTATATGTTATGGGTCATAGGAAACTGAGTCAAAAGTTGCAAAAATGAATTTTTCAACAAGAAAAATCAACAAGACCTTGAGGTAGGAATGTTTTGATTCTTGGGTTGTTTACCACTATTAGTCGTACCAACTAAGGTCATGCTATGTGAGTACATTTAATTACTTTATTATAATAGTCCATCCAGAAAATATTGTAAATATTGTTTCAAACATACACAGATAAAAAAGTACTTAGTTAACAGTTAAAATCATTGGAACTCATCTAATCCCATCTTTTAAAATACGATCTAATCTCAACATTAATATTATTGTGACTTATGACTCATATAGCCTACCTGTGACACTTCACATATGTACGCAACCCTTATATTTTACAATGAATTTAGATAAGTCGGGTAAAGCAGAACCTGTGTACATCGGAAGCGCATTAGGGAAGAGGGGGGTAGGCGAGGGGGAGGCTATAGTTAAACCCCTATATGGGTCGGATTTTCCGAAAATGTACGATTCACCTTCACCAATCCTCTGAAATAACCCACATTTAATAAAAAAAAATGAGCTTCAAAATGCAGTTAACATAACAGAACTGATACTTTAAATCAATGCGACACCAAATATACTCAGATGTACCCGCTATTAACATTTTACAGCCAAATTAAACAGAATTTTCTAAATGAGTAGAGCTGCCAATTGTACATTTTCAGAAAATTGGACCCATACAGGCCTGTCTCCCTGTACAGTTCATGATAGCATTAGGCGCGGGTGTGTGTGTGTGGGGGGGGGGGGGGGGCTGGGGGGGGGGGCGGGGGCTGGGGGGGGGGGGGGCGGGGTTGCGGGGGATCAGTGTTGCTTGTGTACACGACCAAATCCAAGCTACATGTTTGCCAGATTGACTTGGAACCAGTCCAAGGTGCCAACCCAAAATAAACTAAGATCGATGGTGCCTTCCCACGAAGAGAATCCGTCCTTGAAACTGAGCTAGATTGGATCAAACTTTGAGGGTGAAAAGAAGAGGGATAAGCAGATAAACGATCACCGTAAGGCATTAGGCGGCCCATATATCACCGTAAGGCATTAGGAGGTCCAAGTATATTGTTAACAAGTAACAAGTCCTTGTTTGTCATTTGTGATGCGTTTTAGGAAAATGAGTCATTACTCACGCATGTACGCATTTAATGATGGTAAACATTAGGACACCTTATAAGTATTTCTATGTTTTAAGTTTGATATTTTTATTTTTGAAAAAATAAGTTTGCAATATTTCTGGGTGGGCAATTACCAGTAAAGCAATATATGGGTCAGATTTTCAGAAAATGTACAATTCAACTTCGCCAATCTTCTCAAATAACGCAAATTTCAGACGAAAATAAAGTTCAAAATACAGTTCCACCTAACCAAACAGATTGCTAGAATCAATCCAATGCCGAATATACTTGAATTTACCTAGTATTGACCAAATTGCAGCCTAATTTAGCAGAATCTGCTCAATGTGTACAGCTGCCAATTGTATATTTTTCTGAAAATCTGACCCATATTTGTAATGCCATGCTTCTTGTCTACTTTTCACATCCTACTTACACTCGTTATATGTACAAATGTACACGCACTGCGCACGCATTTCACACGCATTCTGCACATTTATATGCGCAAATACTGCCTCTATATATTGCACACAAGGTGGCGTGTAAGTCCAAGTAGACTAGATATTATGTATCTTACTTCTTTATACCATTATATACTTCTACACACCTTTTACCTCTTACCATTGATGTTGCTATATCTCCTGCTGTGTCGAATATTAAACAGAGTAACTACAAGCTTGTTCTTGTTGTTTTTATTTCTCCTCCCCCCAACGATTACCAAGGTTCATTACATATTCACGTGTTAAACCAAGAAATAACACCTGTCCCATCTCTAGATACAACTTGATTGCTATATGGATCGTCAGAAAATGCACAATTGAGCTTTCCTTTCGAATAACCCAAACTTAAGAAGAAAATTAGGTTCAAAATAGGTTTTAACATAACCAGACATATTTATTGAATGAATAATGAACACATAATATACTCAGATATACCTAGCATTTATCACTTTTCACTTTAATATAGCAGAATTTGAGTGATGTGTAGAATTTTACATTGTGCATTTTCTGAAAATCTGACCCATAAGTAATGATTAAAGTAGAAGAATGTGTCGTACCTTTAATGTAGGAGACGCGAGGCAGGCGTGCGCTGATGGCCGACGATTGCGTTGTCATGGTGAGGACCTGGAGTGAGAAATGGGATGGATGGTGAGAGGGGGGTCTAAACGTCTGGTTTGCAATAGCTGAATATGGGGAGACACTCACTGCTACTATATGATTATTATTATATGTATGTATAACGGGAGAAATAATTTTTACAGACATCCTCGCTGATTGATCGACTTGATTTGGTTTGAAGTACTCCTTGAACTTAAAGCTGCACTCCCAGTAAGTGTTAGTCTAAACATTTTCTATTTTTTGTTCCGTTATTTTCTAACCCATCTAAAAGTTATTTGACCAAAATTGGTTAGGATTCTGTCGCGTTGTTTTTGCTACCTGAATCCATTCTTATAATGTCTTCACTTATTATCGCTCACCGGTGGCTGTTTCCACCCGCCTCTCTCTACTTCAAATTTGTGTATAAACATATAATAGCAGTAACATATTAATTACTTCTGTCCTACAACATATGAGTAAATTTAGTAAGATTGTGTTAGTCATAATAGCTGAGAATACAGTTTTAAAACAAAAGGTTCATGAACATCTCTAGTAACAGTTCCTGCACCTCGTGCCCGGGTGTTTCACTTGGTGGCGATCGAGGAACAGTGAACGTATGAACAAGAAGAGAATAAAAGCGCTCCAGTCGCAAGCTCAGATTAACCACAAATACAACTGATTTTGTTTTATTACAAACAAAGGCCATACATTTAATCATAATAATAATAAAGACGCATGTCGACTTGTTTTTTTCGTTGTCTAACATCCAGTTACTGATATCTTTTAAAATGTAATCACTATACAACAAGAAATCTACTAACTTAACCAGGAGCAGTTATTCATTACTTATAATTCAACCAAAATTAAATAGAACAAATAGAACAACTCCAAGAATATCCAATTAAGCATCAAGTTTCAAAATACAACAAATCTCCCAACAGATTCAATATGACAAATATGTAAGTTTTTAAGTAATATTTTATATACTCGAAATTTGTAAAAAAATAAATAAAAAATAAAAAAATAAATAAATAAAATAAATAAATAAATAATAATAAAAAATGCTCATACATCGTATGTCATGCATTCATCGCAGTGAAAATTCGGCGTTAACTTATCTTAAATTGTTTAATTTCTATTTTGTAAAGGATGAATATTAATCAATCAATTTTCATGAATTAATTAATCGACTTTAGGAAACAAATAATTTGGCAAAAGCAGATTCAATTTGGCCCGTGAACGCTTAAAGTGTGTACCGGGTTTGGAAGCCTATCCTCAGCAGTCATAATCACTGCAGGTACAAATCGTGGTAATAAGCGAAATTAACTTGAGAGAAAATGTGAAATGTCCATGCCTCAGTTTAATTAATGAGATCGAGCACGAAAGAAGCCACAGAGAAACTTGTCAAATTATAATTGATGACATTTGGAATTGAATATAGAACTTGGTCGGTCGGTTTCTCAACAGTCCATAGGTCAGGGATTGCTTTAGTTATTGTACAGTATCGTATAAAGATCAGCTTTGAATACCTTATGGTTGTTTATGTTTCCAATTTAAATTTCTTGTCACAGCCTAACGAAACCCGAAATTCATAATGTAAACTATCTGATAATCTGACATCCTGTCTAAGCTCACAGCCTCTCAGGTCCCTTGAAACTCAGGGGAACTGATGGCAAAATCCCATTAGAATCTCATTGGGATGGTAGTGATGGGCTTACTCATGGGCAGGGAAAGCCATTACCATAGCGATTTTATCTCATTCGTGATGTGTTACAGGAAAATGAGTCACAAGTCGCAAAAATATATTTTTCAAAGTGATTTATTCACAGGATTTCTTCAGGAATATTCCCATCTTTGGGGTGGTTTGGTGCTTCTAGTTATATGAATCTATCTACCAAATATAAGGACAGTATATTTGATATATTCTTTTGTATTGAAGTTCGTATTATTGAGTTTATTTAGTTACTTCACTGGTAATTGCATACTCAGAGATATTGCATATTTTTTAAACATAAAAGTATCAAAGATAACATATTGAAATATAGGATGACCTTTGAAACGCAGGGATATTTTTAATACACTGTCTTAACATTTTGTACATAAATTAATATGACTGAAAGCGCTAAGCCTAGATAGTGCTGAAAGAGTCTCACCGTCAGGAGGCCCAGTGATATTCTGGCTGGCACAGCATCAATGTCTATCCAGAAGGATACCCACGAGAGCACTACGATGAGGAAACTGGGGATGTATGTCTGCAGTAGGTAGTACTCGAACTTGCGGTCAAAATGAAACTCGGCAAAAACACAGGCAAAACTTCCTGGAAATAACAAAAACATTTCAAAATTAGCACACAAGTGAAAATACAGGCAGAACTTCCTGAAAATAACAAAAACATTTCAAAATTAATAATAATAAAGATAATGATTTTTGTTATGTTGCAAAGACTACATGTTACAACACTGGTGATACACTTCAGATAATAAACTTGTCATCCATTGTATGCCATTGTACTACGGGTGACTAGTTATGGTGGGGTTAAGTTATGTAACTCATGCTACATAGAAAAGTATAGGGTCAGATCGTCAGAAAATGTACAATACGCAGCTCTGCACATTTTGGAAATTCTCCTAAATTAGGCTGAAAAGTTATGATTACCGGGTATATCTGAGTATATTTGGTATTACATTGATTTAAAGTATCAGTTCTTTTATGTTGAACTGCATTTTGAAGGTCATTTTTTTTTTAGAATTTGTGGGTTATTTGAGAGGATTGGTGAAGGCCAATTTAATTGTACATTTTCTGACGATTTCACCCATAAAGTGAATTAGCAATTAAGCTTTTTAGCAAACAAGTTTGAAGTCAATATTTTCACATCGTTTTCCTTGTTCTTATCAAACTGTTTACTTATTGAAATAAAACGAGTTTGTCATACATTCACAGTCCAGGGAAGAGAATACAAGTAATGGTCAACCATGGGCCCAGTAGTATCCTAGATATTATTCCAAATTAAGGTAACCGCTGGAAGATATGCATCGGACATAAATCTGATGCATAAGCATGTCGACCTGTTTGTCTGCAACCGACTGTAACTGTACTTAATTTGGACAAATAAAAGATTATCTATTTTATTCTATTCTATTCTATTCTATTCTATTCTATGGTCAAGTAATGGACTCGTTCCTAGCTGCATCCTCAGTACAGGTATTGCGACAAAACAAATCTCAACAAATATACTCATATTGTTCTCTCATGGTGCAATATGGCACCAGGAGGACTCATTGATGCTCACCTACATACCCCACCTATCTACAGACCCTAAAACACTCTACTTCCTCTTCCGCCTTCTCTCTCCTACCTATTCATTCTGTCATCGCTTTCCCTCTAAATAGGACCTAACAAATTTACTAAATCAATTTTATCATTTCAATTATTTTATCAATTATTATTACATCATCTCCTTTTATTTATATGAAATTAACTCATATCTTAATTCAATCAATTAAAACTTTTATTATTATATAATTTTAAATCATGATTTATACAAAATATAGGTTTTACAGGCCGTACACCCACATGCCTAGGTTTCTAAGCCCTATATATCATCACTGAAGGCACTAAAGCAAAACAATTAGTAACTATTGAGTATAATTCAAATATCCAACTTTCAGGACCAATTGTTAAACAACTTTACTATCAGTTCTGGCAGCAGTATTAGGGTCAGATCTTCCGAAAATGTACAATTCACCTTCACCAATCCTCTCAGGTAACCCACAATTCAGACAGATATTTAGTTCAACCTAACAAAACAGATTGCTAGAATCAATGCAATGCCGAATATTCTTGAATTTACCTAGTATTGACCAAATTGCAGCCTAATTTAGCCGAACATACTGTGTACAGCTGCCGATTGTACATTTTCTGAAAATCAGACCCATGACAGAGACCTTCGAACAATAAAAACTAGCACAGTTTTAACTTTTTAATAACCAACTTCACTTTGGTCGGATTTCTGGTCTATGAGTATAGCCCTAAGGGACTTAGTGCTAGTCTACTGGCTACTACTCAAACACTACTTAGTAGTATATGAAAATAAGCAAGTGACTCAGGCACCAACAAAAGAACATTTGAGATATCTTTGTGTTGAAAAGAACATCCAAAATCCAAGATAGTTTGTGTCTTGATAATAAAATATCCATTAGTTCTTTTGAAAATGTGTTGAAATATCGTGGAAAAAGAAATATATATTCTAAAATAAATATGTGGATATTTCCTATTACATATAGATATTCTGACCTATTTGGGACAAAAAAAGTGTCATGAACACAAGGAAACACCTGCTTATAAACACCCCTACCCCTCCCCCCTACCCCTCCCCCCTCCCCTGCCCCCCCCCCCCACCCTCCCCCCTCCCCACATGCTTCTTATTCACACCACAGACGCCTGTATCGATTGACACTTTATTTTTATTTTCCCACTGAGGTAAGGCCCTCCAGCTATAACTCAACGCTTGACTCTGCATTGACTGGAGCTTTATCTTCTTCCAACGTCTACTGAGTCTCTTTATTCCATGTTTAGTGATGTGCATCGATATATCCTGCAGGGGGAGCCAGATATAGACAGGGCTCGGGAGAAACATGGATTAAAGTGTGCAAAGAGTGAATTGTTTTGCGTTCAGACATATACTATAGACAAATGAGTCTTGAGACAGTGCCTGGATTCTGAATCCTAATTTGGGAAGTTTTCCAGTGACCTTCAGACATGTAATAGGGGACTTGCACGTCTCACTGCGCATGTCTCTTACAGTGCATCCTGGGATGGATTCTGTTGAAATCTGTCATCCAAATATTTGGCAACATTTTTATGGAAAATTGCAAGAATGTTTTCACCAATATCAGAGCTTGTATAAATGATCTATGAAAACCAAATGCATGATGGGAAAGATGTGGACTTGCGTTATGAAAAAATGTATAGCACATGGATATTGACATGAGATCACTGTTAAATATTCCATGCTGAACATGACATGTTTTCCATTGATTTTACACTATAGCATTAGTCCCATAATTCCATGCGAATCAAGATTCAAAATGGCGGCTATGCAATTCCCCTATTGACAATTGCTAACTGTGCTAACCATGGCAATCTTTCAGGTCATCCCCTATTGTAACTTAGACCTTAATCTCCCATATAGTCACCGCTAGATATTCTGACCATCATTCTCTGACATAACGGTCAAGTAATAACTTACCCCCCTTACACTGACCGCCTAGTTCTAGGACAGTGATGGCAAGAGAAAAGGGGGTGCTAAGGACATTTAGACGTTCACTCTGTACGGCCTCAGAGTCTACCTCCCCTCCTAAATTGTATCAATTCTATCCGCTATATTTTGTTTTGATATCTCACACATAACGAATTATACAAAAAAACTTATTCCAAAATACAAGGCCTGGATTATGAATGAGGCAGAGAGGTCTAAGACAGTACCTGAATTCCAACTTTATCTTACTGTTTCTAAGTTCATCCTAAGTGAATATATTTAACTACTTTACTAGTGAGTGTTGTGTAAAGAAGTCTAAGGGTTTTTAGCCCATAGGTTCAGTAAGATGAAGAAGTGAGACAAGAAGTCCGAGGTTGTAGTTCGTCTGGATTCGGCCTAGGCGGTGGTGACTCAGCGAGTACCTAGGTCCGACTCTTTCACTTTATTTTATACTCCAAAATCATGAATTATTCATATAATCAAACCCAGGAAATATTCCACTGGCTCTTCCCCTTCCCTCTAATTGGTTGAGGGAGAGAGGATCTTCCTTGCCCACACGCCGACCTCTGCTCCCCATGCAGAGACCATAAATGGAGTGCATGCAAGTTGGATCCCTCCCCTCAGCCTTCCCCCTCCCACCCCTTACTCATAGATCCCAAGGCTCGTGCCGGCCCCCCTCCCTCTTAGCCCTTCCCCCCCTCTTGATAAACCCCGAGCAGTGGATACAGTAATTAGGTCGGGCTGGGGGAGGCGGGGTGAGCCCTGAGTGGCTCATCTCCCCCTCCCTCCTGGCCAGGCCATGTGTGGCGTGCATGCCCCGACCATGATCAGGGCTAAATAGGTCGGATCTTGGGCCTAAAGATTTCAGTTCTTTACATTCGTCCCATATTTTATTTTTGTTGAAAGCTTTCTTTCGAACAAAATATTTAGCCACTGATCAACCCAGTCCAACCAAACAAGAGAAATAGAAATAAGGTTACATAATTTACACACACAAAATCATAAAAAGGGTAAGGTAAAAGTATTATAAATTATTATATCTGTAGACCTAACGGGTCAAGATGGAAAGTTTCCAAAGGGAGTGGCTCTATTAAAAGGAGTGTTCATTTATATCAGAGACCATCACCCTGCACTAAAAAGTCTTTTAGTCGAATATTATGTAAGAGAAGTCTCTGTGTTTTTAAGTGTGCTTCTGAACACTGTTAAATGTCTTCCTTTGTACGGAGCTAGTACACACAAAGTTCTCAAGTACGGTCGTCACCGCCGTCTCCTCTGCCCGGCCGGTCAGCCGAGGCCCCCGCTGGACCTCGTCGCTGACCGACAGGACGCCCGTCTCTTTCTCTCTCCTCCTTTGGCCATGGAGAGTGAGAGCGGTTGTGTAGTCAACACTACAATATTTCCACTTTTAACCTCAAACACTACAGAACACATGTCGACTTTACTGTAGCATCACGTATAAACTCTTATTACTTGGAAAAATACCTCTTCAAAGCAGAATGGTCGGAGACAAGGTGAGGGCTTCGATTCCATGGTGCTTCCTCTCAGGCTCCTCTGTCTCGACCGATTCTGTTTGTGTAAAAACAACTTCTCACAATGAGAGTTGAAATAAAAATACCTTTTTGGGCTGGATCCTTGTCCACGGATTCCACCATTTCCTCCCGAGAGAGAAAATGGATTTCACCCAGGTATACTACTCTGTGTTCTGTGATCTCCCTCGCACCCGAGAAGAGGACAGAACAAATATTAATAGTAAATATTAAACAAGAGTAAGTTACAGACAAGTTCAAAAAGTGTTTGTTACCCCAGAGAAACCAAATAAACATTGGTAGACTAATTATTTCATCCTGGTCAGTCCGAAGTTGGCAGCGTAATATGGTGAGGTGGGGGAGGGGGCAGGGATATGCTCGAGGGAACGAGAGCCAGTCCTAGCGCCTGGAGTGGCCTCTCCCTCCTCTCGATCTAGGTCTTGGAGGGCTAGGGCTACAGGGTGGTGGGTTGGGGGTCCTATTGGGATATTCTCTTGGGGCTTAACCCTTTCACAGCGATAGGCCCAAATTTGGGCCGGGACTCGGCGGGAACATGCTGGCTGAGGCGGGAAATTGTGACTGGATGTACCCGGTCGTTATGTGAATGCCGCAAAGAGTTGACTTATGAAACTCTGGATTTATACTAAATGAAACGTCTAGTTTCTGAAAATAGCATTTAAAATACAATACTAGATTTAAAAAATTACAGGAAAACGGGTTTAATTTGCGGAAACTGTAGCGACATTAATCATGCTGGACCTACGCTAAATCTACTTCCGTTTCCGGCGCCCTAACTTCTCCGTCGTCTTTCACATCAACTGGACAAATTAATCTTGCAGATATCACAAAACAAGGCCTAGAATCTGATAGAACAGCATTTTTTACACCTGTATGTGTGATTTCAATATGATCAATGGAGAAATACGGCCGAAAATACGCCTGGCATCTTTGACACTGTGACAGGCCTGTCACTTGTAAATGTGCGATCGCCGAAACGGGAACATTCAGTGCCAGTGCCAGTGGAACTTTTGGAAAGTTCCGACGAATCTCTGTCATTTAACACTTTGCATAAGTACTATTGTGTTATGATAAGTGTACCAGCATATGGATTTATACAAATACCGTACATGGATCATGAGCTCTATCACCCAAGCAACAACTGATTTTCTCAGTAGCAAACTTCGCTTCCAAGACCCAGTGCAATGGTGAGTAGCCTAAATAAGAGATTGAGAATGTAACGTAACAGTAGGCTGTAATATAATTTGCAAAGAGAAAATAAGTTTTAACATTGAAATGAAAAGTACCAAGATTACATTGTACTTCATCAATGCCGTATAATGGTATCATGTAATAATAATGTCTAAACAATTTCTATATTAAATAAGTTTCCAACTAATTCCAACTAGTAGTAGTAGGCTAATAATTAATAGACCCCCTTTCGGATTGCCTTTAATCTCATCACACATACTTCATATGGCAGATATATTTAGTTCAATACCTTCCCTGTGAATGTTCAAAAGTTCATTTGTAAATGTCTTGATTGAACATAGTTATGTGGATTTTCGTAAGGCTTGTTTATGAATAAATTTGCATCAACTACAATGATTTTTTAATTATTTCGGATTGCCTTTAATCTCATCTGACATACTTCATATTGCGGATATATTTAGTTCAATACCTTCCCAGTCAATGTTCAAAAGTCCATTGCTAAATGTCTTAATTCAGTGTGTGAAATTAACTTTTTTCTTCAAATCAGATATTTACCTGCCCATGCACACAGACATTTACCTGCGCTAAAATTACCCCTCAATGAAAGAAGTTCAAGTGATTATGAAATATCATCCTTTCTTTGTACCAAAACAAAAGATAAGATAAGACTAATAGGTGATCTGAGTTCCATAAATAATTCACTTATTTATTACCTTATTTATTACCTTGCCCATGGAACTTTGGGTTTTACTGAGACATTATGACAGGAATTTATTTATCATATAAACTCTATTACTGATTCAGCTTGATTTTATTACTTGCAAAATAGATCTACAGACAAATTCATGGCATTTTAGAAATTGATTGATTAGCTGTCATTTCTAGATAAAGAACACTGCCTATTGACAGAGATATAATAATAGAAATTCTAATCAAAATGAAAACATCTACAGACATGATATTTTACAAAATGTAATCAATTCGTGGCCTTATTAACTCGATAAATCACTGACAGTTCAGGGACATAAGATCTAAACTCCTTCCCTTTTAAAAACAACTTTATCTACTGCCAATTTCCTTTAAATATACATATACCCTGCTGGCCCCTATGCCACTAAAGCCAAAAATCACCCACATTTTGATTTCCAGAACTTTGCAGGTCTGTGACTTTGACCTTTATGACTGACGGGCTGAATACGTCTTTACAACTGACTGACTGATTTTCAAATTTTACAACTGACTGACTGACTTTCAAATTTTACAACTGCCTTTTGACTTATACAGTGTGCAACATAGTTAATTGGGAGACCAGAGACCGTTGGTCTCTGTCAAATTGTAAAAGTGGAGACAGACAGGATTTTACAGAGACCGAAAAAAGGGGGGTATTAATATGGTAATTAAAAAATAACCCAGAATAAGAAAAGTTAGACAAGATACTTTTATCGCTTGTTCATTTCATTGGAGACGGTTGGACTCAACCTAATATCAATATCAGAGACCGACACAAATTAAATGGAGACCTGGGCGTCGGTCTCTGAGTTATGTTGCACACTGCGTTATATGACTGACTGACTTTTGACTTCTACGACTGACTGGCTGACTGACTGACTTACTTTCAACTTCTACAACTGACTTTTGACTTCTATGAGTGACTGACTTTTCGACTTCTACAACTGACTTTTGAGTACAACTGACTGACTGACTTACTTTTGAATTTTATGACTTTACGACCGACTGACTTTTGACTTTATGTCCGACTGACTTTTGACTTATGACTGACTGTTTTTTTACTTTTACAACTGACTGATGGACTGACTTTTACAACTGACTGGCTGACTTTCAAGACTGACTGACTTTTGACTCTTACAACTGACTGACTGACTGACTTTCAACTTTTACTACTCACTGACTTTCAACTTTTACAGTGAGTGACTTTCAACTTTTACAGTGAGTGACTTTCAACTTTTACGATGACTGCCTAAATGACTTTGATGACTGACTTTTAACTTTTCCGACTGACTGACATTTGACGACTGACGGACTGATTGACTTGACTTTTGCCTTTTACGACCAACTGATATTTGACTTGAACAACTGACTGACTTCTGACTCTGGAATTTTTAACTTTGGCTTTTACACAACTTTCAACTTCCACAATTATGCAACTTTCATCTTAGAGTTTTACGACTTTCACACAACATTTGACTTTGCCTTTTATGCAACCTTTGACTTTGACTTTCATGGAACTTTTGATTTTGACGGTTATAAACAAATTTGACAATGTTAATCTGGTCTTGCATCCTTGTGCCTTGCTTCACTCAAAAAACTGATTGACTTCCAACTGCGAAACAAAAACTAATCAACTAATCATGACTTGCTAATTTCTTGTATTGACCACTGAACAAAATCAGATTATTTGAGTGCGTCAGTCTGATAATGTGAACATAGATCTTGAGTACTGTCTATATGAAACTAACTGTTTAAACTGCAACTGTTTATATAAATCAGCTGAAGCAATGGGATCAAGACACCCGAAAATCTCATGTCAGACTTTTAACGTGTAATCAGTGTGCAACATAACCCAGAGACCGACGCCCAGGTCTCCACATAATTTTTGTCAGTCTCTGACATTAATATTTATCAAGGCCCGGCGGTCTCCAATGAAATATCCAAGTGATAAAATGTTCAATGTACTCTGGACCACGGGAACCCTGTCTATGACCCAGAATTATTTTGGTCTCTGTAAAATCTTTTCGGTCTCCACTGTTACATTTTGAAAGAGACCGATGGTCTCTCATCTCCAAATTCACTATGATGCACACTGTGTAATAGACTACGCTCGGCAAATGATATCAAATTGCCATAAGTTACTTTTATACGTTCTGAAGTTCAGGCAAAATGTAAGGTTAGTTTCATATTTAAATGAAATATTAAAGTTACTGACAATACAACCATACCATCAAGTGGCTTTGGACTGAGTATAGCCCCTTCGATTGACAAATCTCCTGACAATTAGTCCATTTTGGGTCAGATTTTGCGTGCACTTATTATACTACAGACCGCGTTGGTCTAGTGGTGCCACCTGACGTGTCCATCACGGACTAAAATCAATATACAACTCGGATTTAGCGTTTGAACGGTCTGGACGCCCATAGACGTCCCTCGGCCTTGGGCCTTGGGGCGTCCAGACCGTTCTCACGCTAAAATCCTCGTTGTCTATTGCTATAGTAGACTGTTGACTCTAGAGTTGTTTTTAGGCAAAACAAAAAATTGATGTGTTTCTGATTTATGGTGGCTAAGACCTAGGTAGAGGGGATGGAAACCTCTTTCCAGGAAATGAAAAATGTCTATTTCGAAACAAGCTATGATTGTTTTAAACATGAGAAAGCATATTTCTATTTTTTTTGTTATGGTTAGCAAAGGTGGTGGTGGTAAATCAGAAACACACGCAGTTTTTGGCTTTAGGACTATAATACGCAGTGTCATAATTCATGATCATTTATGAATGATCATTTACGACACAAATGATCAATGTAGGTTAGGTTAGGTTAGGTTAGGTTATTCTGCTGCTATTCACAATGTTTTGTTTATTCTTTTTATTCAGATATAGGCCTACTCAGAACACCACTTCTAGCTCGTTTATAACTGATATAATTATGTTGATTGTCATGGACGATATTGGAAAGTGTATTCATTTTCGACCTCAACAGTGATGACATACAAGGAAGCAAACCCTCACGCCTGAAAGACCAGTCAAGGTGAGATTTTGTTAGCGTACTGTATATTTTTATGTTGGTAATGTGAAGAAAGTGAGTTAGAATAAACAATTTTATTCATCTTGAATAGTTGCTTTATTCCATGATTTGGCTGTGAGAGTGGTATGTATCCAGCGTTCAAATTAAGAGCTTGCCTAGGCAATTTGGCATGTTAAAATCATGGCGGGCAAACTGCTTTGGCCATGAGCTTGCCCACATGGGCAAGCTATGTTTACAGCAAGATTCTGGTGGTAACATTTTCAGCAGAAATCTTTAAAGTGTCATTAAACGGGTTCAAGGTCACGTTTAGGACAAACAACTTCATGTATTTCGCCAAAGTCCCTATTACTTTTACCTCATTTATGGCAAAGTTATTGTCGTTTACAGGCCCAAATTCAGAAAGCTTAATTGAAGGAGTCTGTTTAGCACTATAGGGCTTTGAGAGTGTTGTGTGACGTCACAAAGTGCACCTGAAATGTACATTTCAAACCCACCTTCAACTCACTCTCCCAGCAATTGTAAGAATCATTCAATACAGGTATTTCAAGGCACTAGAGGAAAAATAGCTATGTTCCCTTTCACAGTTACTGCTTTCAGGTATTTCCCAGAGAACTATTCCTCTAATACAGTTTGTTTGTTTTTGTGTGCTCACCTGCAATGGTAGCACTCAGTCCACTCACCCCCACCTCCTTTCTTTTTAGTGGCAATAAGGAGACTTATGTTTATTTCATGTTAATTTCAAGATTTTGCATACTTTGTGATGGAGGCAAACAGTTGCGCCTTGAATGGAGTGTTAAACTGTGGAACTACTTTTTCCCTCCTTAAAATGTGTAAAATTCACTAAACATAAGGTTTCATTAAGTAAAACTTGGGCTGTTACATTTGAATAATAGGAAAGAAGTTAATTTTCTCATATTATTTTGGGGTTTTGTGACTAAATTCCCCAGTGCACCAATTGTTGTGACTCACCAAACCCAGGTTCTCAATCTACAGAATTAGGTCAGTGTCTATGGGTGATACTAGCTCTGCAGGAGAAATTTGTTTCCTCCGGGAATTTGCTTGCAGGGATACATGTACTCATCCTATTTTATAGCCAAAGGAAATAGCTATAGTGAAGCAAAATATGTCTTAGTGACACAGGCAGGGTAGACAGAAGAAGTGAGTGAGTGAGATTGGTTGCTTTATGCCCTTATCAACACAAATGGAGGTGATAGGAAAGTATAAGAGCAGTCGCCACTACCAGCTTCATGAATATTTCCACATCACTTTAAATTAACATCCATTTATCAAATCAATTAATTCAATTTATCAAAGCAAAATATGCACGTCTATCAATGGTAGTGACTGGTGGCAAGTGGACAGGGGCATGCAACCTATTTCCTGCACCCTACAGTCATACACACAGAGTAGCTAGACCTTTAACTCAGCGTAAAAGTGTCCGCATCCCAGCCACCAGATGCCAGTAATGACATATGCAGTCAGATTATCCTAAGACCTAAGCCCATCCCATTCTCAATCCTACCTCAAGATAGCTATATACCCACTCTGAAAAAGTAAACAGAACTACTCCACACATGTGAGATGGAATTTCCAGATTTCCAGAGACAATTTAACCCCCTGAATCTTGCTGTAATTTTAGCCTGCCCACCAAAGCAAACTCTTTCAAACACTGTAAGTTGTAAAATGTAAATTTATATAATATCGATATTGTTTAGTTGAAATATCAAATTATCTTAAAATTACTTAATTCATATATCCTCCAGGGGACTGTTATCATTGAAATACAAGCTACAAACAAACAAATGATATTCCAGAGTTCCTCTTTTCTTGAGTAAGAATTACAGTAATTATTAGTTTAATCTAATGTTCCACACCTCAGTTGTGGTAGTACTTTGGCATACAACAAACATATCCTATAATCTAATGTTCCACTTTTATTCTTCCAGCCTTTCTTCCTCTGCATATCCAATTTTGGATCCAACACCCATAGACCAGCCCCAACATAAGATAGTCAATTCAAGAAGTGTTTCATTATTGTGGCCACCATCGCACCGACCCCCAACCAAGAAGATGACGATATCTACTTCATCTAGAATATGACAGTTGCAAAGAAATCCTGAACTAATTCTATGCATTATCAAATCAAATCATACATGTAACCCAAGATTTCTTATTAGAAGATAGCTGATTGGAAGAAGCTTCTGCCTGTAAATGCTTTATAAATGTCCTAGTAAAGTAGCTAGAACAGAAACTACCTAATTAATGAAGCAACTCTACACAGAGCCTTTGTTCTCTGTGATACCAGAAAAATCTACTAAATCACATTAAAGCTATTCAAAAAATTAATGTCTAGTTAATAAAGTAGGGAATCTGTCAATGTGCCTGCTCCCAGAATTTCGCCAAATTCATGCAGCACTGTGTTGGCAATAAGAACTATGAATTTTTGTTGACAAGTTAATATCATTTGCACAGTACCAATATATAGAGATAAAAAACTCTTTGTGAAAAAGTATTAATTCTTATATATATTTAAAAGCACAGGCTATCATTTTATCAAAACAAATTATATTTCTTTGAATCCTTGCCAGAATTTAAATCTGTATTAACCTCGCTCAGGAATTATTTTGATAAGTAGGAAGGCTAAATTGCAGCCAACTATTGATACAAATCTGAGATATGTATAGATGCTTGCTTTGTCAGTTCATGCCAAACACAAATGTGGTGAGCACTTGAATCAAAGAAAAATAGTCTGGACATACAGAGTGAAAGAACACCTAGACGTAAACAGCTCTGGGAAGTGCTATTATCTGATATCTGAATAAATATGTTGGGGGGAAAAGTCTTAAAAGATTCTGCTAGGTAAGAAATAGGCCTAGATACTGTCAATGGAATTAATGCAAGCAGTCTACTAGTCTGATTTGAAAAATCCATCATCATAGTCTCTTTCTGAAATATGGATAACTCGTCAGAGGATGAACCTTTATAAAAGAATTACACAGAGAAATGTGTATGAATGTGTCAGAAAGAGGTATCAATATGTACAGATTACAGATCTGATACCACTGTAGGATCTTTGCTCCTGAAAGCTGCCAATGAATGGCTGCCACTAAATGATAATGAGGATATGTCACCACTCTAATTGGGCAACAAAAGTACTTTAGTGAGTTGTATTATCATTTGGCCTTGAGTAATAAACACCTGCAATAAGACTTATATGGTTAGTGTGATTTCATCATGCCTCATCTATATTTCATATTTAAATACAAATGTCAAGACTTCCTCCAAGCAATACAGTGGTGTGTGAGTTGCCCCAAAACTCACTTGCCCAGGGAAAGTGAACCAATGAAAACTCTGTTCGATGATATAAAATTGTTCGATGATATAAAATTGATAAAATTACCTGTCTGCGGGCAAGTCACTGAGGATAATCCACCTGCCCGCACTGAAAATTAGGCAGGTCAGAGCGCAGGCATTCCAACTCCCACAACACTGCAAAGTTCTTCTATTTGTTTTTAGAAATGGCTCACTCAGCCAGGCACCATAAGTCTAGTTTGTATGCCTTACCAAAGGTGGCAGAGCAAATGGTTAGACATGCGCCTGCGCGGCTCAACCAGTTCAACTTGCTTCACTAGGTTGACCAGGTTGCTGTTTGAGAAGCTCGTGGATTTTACTAAATAATTCCCTTGTTCGAACTCTCACAGCAACTATTTTTGTTAGCAATCTGAACTTAGTTCACCATAAATCGGGACTGGTGCATTTCCATCGGAAATACTTACAATTCCTAGTTACAAGTCTTCCATCAGCAGACTGACCAGCGCGGCACTCCAGGGGAGTCCGCCATCTTGCTGACCACCTGGGACAGTGTCCCTCCAGCGTTCCAGTTGTGACAGCCATGTCTGACAAGGATTTTGACGCCACCCTCAAGGGAGATAGACCGAAGGTTAAGGAACCCAAGACTTCCACTTCCATAGGGGTTACTTCAGGGGAAGTGTCTCCAGAAAAAGAGAAAGGTATGTGTCTTTTAGAACTGAAGGCTGATTTGTATCAAGACATCAGAGACGCCATCATGGATGATCTTCAACGCGATCACAAGAGGAACAGAAGTCGGAGAACTAGGTCTTCCAGTTCCGGCAACCACTCTACTAGGTCTTGTTCCCAAGGTACAAGAGGAGGAAACACAAATCCCATAGGAGACAACATCGTCACTCCAGGTCCCCCTCCAGATCCTCATCTTCCTTTCACGGTAGGATATGATTGAAAATTACAATTCCTAACCATGTGATGTCACCGCGTTCTTCGGATGATGAGTCACTGCCACCAGAACATGAGAGCTCAGAAATGGGGGAGCACAGTAGTGAGGACCAAAACTGTACTTCTAATGAAGCTGAAAAATCACAGGGTGATTTAGAGAACCCATTTCTTGATTTTACTTAATCTTGTTAACCTGTCTCCCTGGAATGCCACTGTGGGAAAATATCACAAGGGGAGCAGAGACTAAAGACTCCCTTTGACAGAAACACCAAGAAACTTTTATAAAACTTTTCACTGTGATTACACTGGCCACTGAGGATATCACTAATGAGTTTATCCATGTGAGAAATGAGGAGGTTGAGGGACATAAACCCTCTACTCCTGCTGCCTGGTTAAAGTCCATGTTAGGGACCATGCATGATGCAATTCGTCTGGCTTGTTATCACAAAAGAAGACATCACTAAGAGGAGGATTCTAGATCTAGAATCCTTCCTCCCAGAAAGGTTCCAATCTCTGGCTACAGACTTTGTATGTTTTCCACCTACTCCCACTCGCCTTGAAGAGGCCATCAGGAAAATTGGGACAACTAACAAGCTCTCAACGAAACTCACTTCCCAACAACAGCCACCAAAAAACGGGGGCAGGGGTCGAAAGGCTGCGGGAAGGAAAGGGAAAACAAAACTACCAGAAACCAGGCCAGAACTCCCAAAACAAGTCTTCAGACCCAAAAAGACATCAGGAAATAAAGGTAAATTCAACTCCCTTTAAACCAGGAAACCTTCAATATTTTACTGAGCAGTGGAAAGAACTAACTTCTGACTCTTTCATTCTCAGCTATGTATCAGGGGTGAAACTGGATTTCACTTCCATGCCAATTCAGACTGTTATCCCAAAGTCTTTCCACTTTGCTAAGGGTATCGAGAAAGCTCTAGACCTTGAAGTGTTAAAATTGTGAGGGTCAGGAGTCGTCACTGAAACTCTGTAACACTCAGCATTATTTGTATCCAATATTTTCTCCAGGCCCAAGCCAAATGGGAAAATAAGACTTATCATTGACCTCACAATCATCAATACCTAATAGATAGATCTAAAGGATGCATATTACTCAATTCCTCTCCACAAGGACTTTCAGAAATTTGTGTGTTTCCAGTGTGTTTCTACCAGTTTAATTGTGTGCCAACAAATTGACAATGTTCTGTTTAACAACAACTTGTTCTCCATTAGATCGATAGCTGCTCTCCCTGGAACCTTGGTAGACCTTACCAAGGGAGTAGACTATGGTCTTACTAAGACAAGAACAGCCTATCACACATACCATAGGAAGTGAAAAGTGTTTTGTTTTTAAGAGGAAAACCCTTTTTAACTACAGATTTCATGTTAGGACTAGAGTTCTTAGTGGAACTCTTTGACAAGGGTGCGGCCTACAGCGTACTGAACGTAGCCAGATCATCCCTGTCAGCTGTTATGGACAAGATACAAGTGAATTCCTTTGGCAGCAACCCTATTACTATTAGAGTAATGAAAGGCTTTTATAACCAACGCCCGCCGAAGTACAGGTACTGCCAGACTTGTGATCTGGAATGCGTGCGTGCTGGAATACTTCAGGGAACACTATCTCCATTCTGTCATCACTTTAAGAATGTTAACTTTTAAGATTACAACACTCCTATTGCTTATCTCCTGCCAAAGAATGAAAACCTTAACCAGTCTCCAAGTGGAGGAAGTCCACAGGTGTTTCGACGGATTTAACATTGTGTATTCCAAAATGTTGAAGCACTCTGATGTGGGTAACGCATTAGGCATGCTCAAATTGGACTGGTTGGAAAAGGACAAAGGATTATTTAGCCTGACAAACAGACTCAGGAAAACCAACAACGATGGACATCCAGTAGGTGGCCTTATACTTAGCCACACAGCCCCATACACACCAGTGGTGCGTCAGACAGTGGCACACCACTTTTATCAGTGCACCCTGAATAATTGTGAGGACTTGAAACTCAGCCATTTCTTTTGATCAAATAACCATATATTCTGAGGTTTTAGTAAAAGGGTCTGGTTATCTTTCTCTTGATTCAAGTTTTTGTCTAGTTGTGTATGACTCCTAATATCTCTTGGCAAAGATCACATTCCTCCATGCTTGTGATGTAGAAGGAACAGTGGCAAACATAGGTATGCTAGTAGGCAAAGCAGATAGCACTCGGCCGAACTAAGCCATCATCAAGGAAAAAATGTAGTGTACAGGACGAGATATGTTTAGGCAAAAATGGGAAGCTGCTAGCTCTGGGAACCGAACCTGGGCCACCCGTGTGAAGACACTGAGTCTCAAGAGATATAAGAGTGCTTGACATGAAAGTGGGCCGATCACCAGTGCCTTGTTTTGGTCATAGAACTTTCTAGTTTTATGTTTTGGTCTCGTCCCAAATCTCATGATATCTCATGTCCAAATCTCTAAAGGCCCACTTCCATGTGAAATCATCATGTCATTTATCTGTTCAGACCCTTGACCTTAGTGCATCGGAAGTTCAGGAGGAGGTTCAGGCCTTGGTGCCGGACCTCAAGGAATCTATGGACTACTGTTGGCAGCTAGAACATCCCTATCATGGAGGGAGTGTGGAAAGCTCCATGCCAAAAACATGGTGCTGAAGCCACCTTGGTACATCCAGTCAGAGGCAGAGGTACAGTCAATTCTACAATGATCTGGAGCAGTACACTCAGCAATAACATCCCCTCCATTACCATCAAAAGAGATTGACATAGTGGTTGAGACAAGGACCCAGCATACTGTTGCTGAGGAGGAGAATATCCTGATCATCACCGACCCACTTCCAGCCAATGCACAAGAGGTGGCAATGTGGTTACCACCACCACCACCACCAACCATTCCAGTCCTACATGTGAAGAAACCAGTATTGCCAGTAAACCACAGAAGGAGGAACATAGTAGGTGCACCAACCATTTTAACTCCAGGCAACGTTGCTGCTCCAGATGCCATGTGGGATCAAAGCACCAGTGCAATTATTGCACCTTGTCTGAGTATCCTTGCAAGGGTCCATCTCTTCATGGAGGAAATCATACAAATATGTAGTACAAGTAAAAATGTAAACTGGAACTGGGTGATCCTGGTGTTGAAATCCTTCCAGCCGCAGACTGTATGACTAACTCATTCATCAGGCATAAGGCCACATCACAAAAATCGCAAGTCAAAACCAGCTGACCAAGCAGGAGGAGTGATTAAGCGGCAAGTCTCCAGACTTGATGTGATGAATGCAGGTAGATGAGTGAAACCAGTACCCAATACTGAGATACTGTGTTTTATGTATCTTTAGAGATGTAGAATATTGGTGCTTCAGCAGTAATGAATAGATGCTTGCAAGCTTGTAGGATCAGTATGAAGCCTTGCAAAGTCTTTTTTCCAATTTTTTCAGGGGCACCAAGCATATATAGTATATAGAAAAAAGAAATAAAACATACCAATGAAACAATGCATTGAGAAAAAAATAAAAAAAACATTGCAACATCATAGAGCAAATATTACAAATAAACCAGTAATATTGGTATTAGGTGAACATTAGGCTAGCTGGTTGACAGCCAGTCCCCCTTTGCCCTACTGTTACAAGCCAATATGACTCACTTGATGTTATCGGCTCCACATGGCTCAATAATTGGGTTACCATGACAACAATTGTCTTAAAATGATCAAAAACATCTAGGCTATAATTCTGGCAAAAGAAAATATGACATTCTATGTGCATGAAGTCTTGCAAAGTCGTCATTTTCTCAGATGCACCAAGGATATTGCAATATCTCAGATGGTTACCATGGCAACCAAAGAAAAAAATAATAAAACATTCCAATGGAAACTGGAAATAATGCATTGATGGTGATGCACAACAATTATTGACACATCACAGATCAAATGTTGCAAATAAGCCAGTAATATTAGTATCAGTTGAACATAAGTTTGAGTGGTTGACAGCCAGTCCCTGTTGATGGTCCCCCTTGACGCTAACGTCAATAACCAATGTGACTCCATCCATGTAATCAGCTCCACAGGCATTAATAATTGGGTTACCATGGCAACAAAGGTCTCAAAATGATCAGAATTATTTAGGCTACAGATCTGGCATAAAAAATATTTCATTAGATGGGTTTGAGGTACTGTAAAGTCCTCATTTTCCCAGGAAAACATGGAATATTGAATTAATTCAGATGGTTACCATGGCAACCATAGAAATATTGAATAAACATTCCAATGAAAACTAGAAATAATACATGGATGGATATGCACACAAATTATTGACACATCACAGATCAAATGTTGCAAATAAGCCAGTACTATCAGTATCAGTTGAACATAAGCATATGTGGTTAACGGCCAGTCCCCTTTGACGCTAACATCTATAGCCAATGTGTCTCCCCCAATGTAATCAGCTCCACAGGCATTAATAATTGGGTTACCATGGCAACAAAGGTCTCATATTGGTGAGAATTATTTAGGCTACAGATCTGGCATAAAAAATATTTCATTAGATGGGTGTGAAGTACTGTAGAGTCCTCATTTTCCCAGGAAAACATGGAATATTGAATTAATTCAGATGGTTACCATGGCAACCATAGAAATATTGAATTAAACATTCCAATGAACACTAGAAATAATACATGGATGGATATGCACACAAATTACTGACACATCACAGATCAAATGTTGCAAATAAGCCAGTACTATTAGTATCAGATGAACATAAGTATATGTGGTTGACGGCCAGTCCCCTTTGACGCTAACGTCAATAACCAATATGACTCCATCCATGTAATCAGCTCCACAGGCATTAATAATTGGGTTACCATGGCAACAAAGGTCTCATATTGATGAGAATTATTTAGGCTACAGATCTGGCATACAAAATATTTCATTAGACGTGTGTGCAGTACTGTAAAGTCCTCATTTTCCCAGCTAAACATAAAATATTGAATTAATTCAGATGGTTACCATGGCAACCAAAGAAATATTGAATTAAACATTCCAATGAACACTAGAAATAATACATCAATGGATATGCACACAAATTACTGACACATCACAGATCAAATGTTGCAAATAAGCCAGTACTATTAGTATCAGTTGAAGATAAGTATATGTGGTTAACGGCCAGTCCCATTTGACGCTAACGTCAATAACCAATGTGACTCCATCCATGTAATCAGCTCCACAGGCATTAATAATTGGGTTACCATGGCAACAAAGGTCTCAAAATGATGATAACATCCTCCACGATCTTTTCCTTTATGTGAACTCTTGAAAATACCAATTCTTGACACTTATTTATCACTAAATCCGAAAATATGCAAAAAAATAATATTTTGGCCATTTTTCTGGTTACCATGGCAACATTTTTTAAAAAAATATTCCAGAAAACACATCTTGACATAATAAGCTTTCAGATGATATATTGGTTACCTTACTACACAAAAGACAACATACCATAACACAAGTATGATTTTACCATCACATTTAGCTGATTTTACCCTCAGGAATACAGATGTCAAAGGGTTAAGGTTCCTCAGACAACACAAAAGGCTGACTTTACCTCTTGGGGCGAGCCCCTTTCGGCGGAGGTAGATTATTCCCAGGGTCATGACTCCTAGGAGAGTGGGGATGAGAGTGGCTATACCCCAGATAGAACTTTCAGACCAAAGGGTGGAGGAAATCAGGGGGGAAACGGGTTTAGGAAAATCTGTCAGGGCGAGTAAGGGTATTTCAGCTCTTGGCAGGAAAGTCAATTGCTGATCTAAATGGGGGTAAAGGGATAATTTGCCATAAGTCAGATTAAACCCAGGGAGGGGCATAATCTTGGGGATGGGGAGTGTTATATGGGACTCATGGCGTTGGATGCTACTTACACGCCAATCCTTTCCAACCAGGAGACAACCGCCTTCTAAAATCACCCTGGCATGCCGGTGATACGTTTGTATCACTGGTTTCTGCCCAGGGCACCTCAAGATTGTTTCCAGAGGTTCATAAATAGCCAGAATTACAGAAGAAATGGACTCTCCCTCTCTAAACACTTGGTTTGTTAAGTTATTTCTTTTTACAATCTGCGCCTTACAAAGGTCTGGCTTTTTACCTAAAATAATATTTGTTTCGCAGGTCGGGGTTAGATGCTCTATTGCAGCTGAGCAAATCTGGGGTTCAAACCCGATACAGTGCTGAGGAAGAAATGATGCGCTGGATATGCTATCTAGGGCCACCTCCTCCTCTCCTACCAACTTTCTCAGGTGGTCAGCACCATATGGGACCGGAAAATACTTTAATCTATAGTGTAAAAATTGAGTGCCTGAAACTGCCGGAATTACTGTCTGGTATATTAGCTCCTGTTCGCCGTCTAATAATAGTCGAACGTTCAGGTGTCTATAATACCAGCGGTTATCTTGTGGGGTGTAATGTTTCCCTTCTTGTAATTTAGACAATATTTCTGATAAGTAGGCCAGTGGTAAAATCTGGTCTGTTAAGAATCCCCTTTCCAGCTGAATGCGCTGGCGATAAAATAATTCGTTTTGACGGTGGTAATTTTCCACCGCCCTACTCACTCGCTGCAATAGAATATCCACTTCCCTTTTCATATGAATCCTGTGAATATCTTTACTGAAACCATTTAACTGTGTTAGAATGTCTGCCACTTGGCGGGAGATGTTACTTGCTGCAGCTTGGAGCTGCGCGATGTCCAAGCGGTTCTCTGTCATGTAGAGCCTTGTCTGATTCAACACCGACACCATCTCTTCCTGACAATGGGCCAATGCGCTCTCGCTAGCCTGAGCTTCTTGTACTGCAGATCTTAATTCGTTCACCTGTCCTACAGTGGCGGTGCCAAACAAGGCACGGCTTAGCGAGCCCACAAAATTGAATAGGCCTCTCTTCCTTCGGGTGTCTTGTTGGACTGGTGTTGGAATCTCTGCCTGGAGGAAACCCATGTGCTCCTCCCAGGCATTGACATCTCTGTCTCCCACAACCTCCGCCTGTCTGAGTTCTCCAATTCGTCTTCTTAGGACGGAGACCCAAGCACTGACAGGAGGGGGCGTGGGGGGGTGTAGAACGATCACTGTTGTCCAAGTCGCGGTCAGGGCTCTGACCTCCCCCTCCTCATACACCAGCACCCCTTCCTCCTCAAACAAATCGCCATTAGCCATCATAGCCAGGGTGATTATGAGGAGGGACTGGAAGGTGTAGGTTGAGAGAAGTCCGTCACTGGTGGTGCCCCTGGGTCGAACTCCCATGGTTGGGGCTGTGGTGGGGGTGACGGTGGGGGTGGGGGTGTAGGTGGTGGTGATAGTGGTGGCGATGGTGGGGGTATACAGGGCAGCTTCCTCGGCCTCTGCACGGGTGAAGTGGGCGTGGCTGGGTTTGGTGAGGAGTCAGGCCTTTCCCTCTTAGTAGAGCCTAGAGGGTGGAACACTTTGATCCTCTTTTCAGTGCATTCAGAGGTGGTGGTCAAAGCCTTGGGTTTAGGGCACTTGGTTGGGGTCTCTATCCTCCCTCTTTTTGCCCTTGACCTTGTAACAGGACCTGGTGGTGGTGTGCGCGGGGGAGCAGTCTCCACAGCAACGGCTGGTGGCAGGGGTCGGCGCAATGTAACTGGCTTAGGTGAAGCTAGTACTAGCACCTTCTCCCTCGGCGGTCGCTGCTGGGGTGGGCGTGGCACTTGTTGTGGTTGAGGTGGGCGTGGCACTTGGTCCTCGTCCTCCACATGCATGTGCTCGTCCTCTGGTTGCTCTGCTCTCGCTTGGTCTTCCTGTTCTATCTGAATTGTAGGAGGCATGTTTGGTATGGGTAAATAAACAGTGTCGGGCACTGCCCTAGGCTGGGGTGGGGGAGGTGGTGGAACATGAACTTGTTGAGCTTTTTGGGCTTGTCTCCGAGCCTTATTTCTCTTTCCTTGACCCGCCCTCGGTTGCCTAGTTCTCAGTACATCCCATTCTATTTCCCCAGATACCATTTTTACCCTATCCCTATTTATATGCCTGCGTTCACCCTGGGGTCCCCTCATAGTTAGGGTGGTACCCCTTATCCCCGTTATTACATAACCATGATCCCACTTTGGATCCAATGGAGCGCTGGTGCCTGATAGCACCACCACATGATCCCCTATTTTTAGATCCTTTGCATTTGCTCTGGCCCTTAATCTCTCATAATTAGCCACTCTACTGGCCTCAGTGCGCTCAGCAGCTTCTCTGAACGCATCTGTTAAGGCCTGTAGGCGCTCACTGAGTACGGCATCTTCTGTTCCCTCGGGAGTGGGGAATATTTTGGAAAAGGGATATCTTGGATTGGTGCCGAAAGTTAAAAAATATGGTGTAAAACCAGTCACACAAGAAGTGGAGACTCTATGTGCCCAGAGGGTTGGACCTAAATGGCTCTCCCACTCTGCTGGTCTTGCATTGATGAATTTTCTTAGTATATTTTTAAAAGTTTTGTTAAATCTTTCAATTTTACCATTTGTCTGGGGGTGAAAAGCTGTAGAATGCCTTACTTCAGTGCCTATGGATTTAAGGTACCCTTCCACTTGCTGGTTCATAAATTCGAGTCCCCGGTCGGTGATGAGCACCTCTGGGGGGCCATACCTAGGGACATATTCATTAGCCAGATAATCAGCAATGTTTTTAGCTGCTTTGGAGGGTATGGGTTTGACTTCTACCCAGCCAGTTGCGTGATCTATTACAGTCAAGATGTATCTATTACCTTTATCAGAGACTGGGAAGGGACCACAGAGATCCATTCCCAGTATCTGACCAGGATATTTTGCTATTGGCATCGCAGTAGGAGGTACATGCGCCCTACCCACTCTGTTTACAGCACACCTAGCGCATCGGATTAAGACATTATAGGTATCTCTTCTCATGGTGGGCCATTTATAAGCCTCTTGGATCCTATCTAGGGTCTTCCTCATGCCCTGGTGGCCTACTTCAGTGTGGGCGCGCCTCACTACTCTATGCCTAGCTGAGGGTGGCAGGACCAGGCGGGGGTAGGCTGGCTTGCCTGGGGGAGGGGTGAGAGTGAAAAGCATGCCATCAATTATTGTGTAATCCCCCTCATCCTCCATCCCCTGTTGAAATTGTTCCAACTCCCTCTGTTCTAAACGTATTTTGTCTTTCTCGAGTTTATCAAATTCCCAAGGAATTTCATCTATCTCCTCCAAGGCACAGACTTCAAGAGAACTGAGAGTCGGCCCTTCCTTCTTGGGGTTTGTTTTTATTCGAGAAAGCATGTCTGCCCTGATATTGTTTGACCCTTTTCTATATTCAATGGGAGCCCCAAACTCTGCTATTAATACCGCCCATCTTTGAATTTTGGTGTTTTTAACTTCTCCCACAAACAGAGACTTTAAAGGCTTGTGGTCAGTGTAAATTTTGAATTCGCTTCCCTGTAGATAAGGTCTGAGCTTATTTAAGGCATACACGATTGCATAAGCTTCCTTTTCAATCGTGGCCCAATTGAGTTGTGGCCCAGAGAGTTGTTTAGAGATATACTGAACTGGCCTCTCTATGCCTTCACTATCAGACTGGACCAATATGGCCCCAATTGCGTAATCACACGCATCGCTATAGAGACGATAAGGCTTATCCAACTGAGGGTGCGCCATTACTCTATCTGAAGTTAGTAATTCCTTCAGAGTTTCAAATGAGCTTTGCTGCTCTTCCAACCATTCGAACCTGGCATACTTTTTGGTAAGTTTGACCAAAGGATGAGCTACCTTAGCATAATCTGGGATACATTGACGGTAATACCCAGTCATTCCTAGGAAGGAGCGAATTCCGCTCACATCCTCTGGAGGTAGCATATCCCTGATAGCACTACATTTATCTGGGTGGGAATTAATTCCATCTTTTGAAACTTGGTAGCCGAGGAGATCTACCTTCTCTTGTTTGAAAATACATTTACCCTTTTTGACTGTAATTCCGTATTCTTCTAATTTATCAAACACCAGAGCCAAATGGTGATCATGCTCCTCTTCAGATTTGGAATAGATTACAATATCATCTATGAAAGTCATGCAAAATTTGCCAATAAATTCCGAAAACATTTTGTTCATGGCCCGTTGAAAGACGGCTGGTGCGTTAGTGAGTCCAAAAGGCATCCTACAGAATTGAAATAGGCCCCTATGGCACACAAACGCTGTCTTTTCCATGCTATCCGGGTCCATCTCTACTTGCCAGTAGCCGCTTTTTAGGTCGATGGTGGAAAAGACAGTTGATCCTGCTAAACTGTCAAAAATATCTTGAATATTTGGAAGTGGATGAGCATCCTTTTTGCTTACAGAGTTTAGTTTTCTGAAGTCGACACAAGGTCTATTGCTCCCATCTTTCTTTGGGACCAACAATATCGGGCTTCCCCATGCTGAGCTGCTGGGTTCTATTACTCCCAGCTCCAGCATTTCATCTAATTCTTTATCTACAAGTTTTCTCTTGGCCAGGGGCAAACGATAGGGGCGTTGATTAATTGGGCGCGCATTTCCAGTATCTATGTGCATTTTCACATCTTTAAAGGTACCTAATTTTCCCTGTTTTCCTATGCCAAAAACAGCGGGGTATTTTTCTTCCCATGCTTCTGCCTCTGTGTGGATAGAGGCGAATTCTTGATCTGCACTACCCACTTGTTGCCTTCTGTAACTTTTTCCTTCCAAAATTACCTTTCTTTTTCTGAAGCTAATTTGGGCATCTAATATAAATAAGGCATCATCCCCCAGAAGCAGTTCATGGTGAAGTCTTCTTACAATATAAACTGGAAATGAGCTACCCCCCAAGTTAACTATCGCCTGCCCTTCAGTTTTGAGATCATGACCAGAGAGTGATTTAAGAGATTCCCCCTTTGTCAATACGAGAGGCCAATGATGGGTTTTGCAAAAGGCTCTCCATACATCCTCTCGCATTAGACTCCTTGACGCGCCGGTATCAATGAGTGCACGCATCTCCATCCCCGCCACTGAGATGGAGAGACAGAACCTCTCATCCGGCGTTTCTATTCCCCCTGGTTAACATATTTGGCTGGCTTTTGAGTGGTAGAGGCCATCTGCATGGCCGCCACCACTGCAGCCTGTACATGTGCATAGCGGTGGGAACATTCTCTTGCGAAGTGTCCCTCCTCCCCACACTCATAACAGACATTTTTACCCCTAAACCTCTTCCCTCCTCCCTGCTTATTTTTTTCCGGTCCTGGATTATCATTTCCCTTCCCCTTCCCTTTCCCTGGGTGGTTTACTACCTGAGAACTGGCAATCGGGGGTGGGGGATAGGACGTGTTGAAATATGGGGGATACATAGGCAACATGGGTGTCTGAAAGGGGTACTGGGGTGCTGCACCTGATTGGGGAACGATCACTGTGGGGTTGGATGGTTTCCCCGTCTCCATCCTTTCTACTAATTTTGTAAGGTAATTCACCTTTGACTCCAAATCAGCTATTAGCTTCCAATCTGAAGCATCTGTAGGATTTGGCCCAGAAGGGGCCATTCTCTTAGGGAGGATAGCCCCAATTTCCATTGGTTCATCCTTCCTATCCCCTCTGGTAGGTTGCCCTGCCAGAGCGAAGGTGTGAGCAGCAGCTGAGGCTTGTCTTATTGCCTCAGCCAGGGTATCAGGGCGAGCAGCAAATACGTCATGACGTATTTGCTCATCCCTGAGTCCCAACACAAAATTCCTGACCAACGTCTCTTGGACTATCTCGTGGTCAAGGTTATCCACGCTGTAAGCCCTCTGAGACGCTAGCTGGAACTTGCGTCCGTATTGCTTCGCATCCTCATATGGGAGCTGATAGAGGTCGGTGAGCCTTGCTCGCAGCTGCTGTTCCTCCTCTTCATTCATGAAGAGGCGGAATATCTCAGCCCTCTCCAGATCCCATGTCCTATTGGCCGGTACCTGCAGGAATCCTGCCACGCACCTCGCTAGAGGCCCGCTGGCAAGAGTTCCCAAAAGCTCTAGAGTGAGCGTATCATTCGCTACACAATAGGCCTTTGCCCTGCTTATCCCATCTAGCCACTCTCTCAAAGTGTCCTTATTGGACCCATCATTCACTCCTAGCATGGCGCCATGGCGTTCCATGCGCCTTCTGACCTCTTTGATAGCCGCAAACCTGGCCCTCCTTTGACCCTCGTCAAGCATGGCCAAGTCCGCGGCATTGAGATCCCAATTGATGTCCGCCATGTTTTACACTTTGATGAGAGAGAGAGAGAGAAAAAAAAAAGGAAAACTAGATGGCACAAGGTACAGAGTTATAACCAACAGAACCCAGAACCTAGCAAAGTTTTACCCCGAACATTGCTCACCCACTCTCCTTGTATTATGAGTGTTTGAGTGTGATCATTCTCCCAACCCTATACAGTGGCCCAGATCCACCCTCCACACATCCCATAAGTATAATTTATAAGCTCAATCAGAGTTTTAGAGTTCCACTCACCTACTCTTCCAGCTCATCTTGCCTCTCCTAGGCTATGTCTCACTTCCAGTCAGAAGATTGGGTTGTTGCTCAACTTAGCAACTGAGTCTCTTAGTGGTTCGCCAGTGTAAAGAAGTCTAAGGGTTTTTAGCCCATAGGTTCAGTAAGATGAAGAAGTGAGACAAGAAGTCTGAGGTTGTAGTTCGTCTGGATTCGGCCTAGGCGGTGGTGACTCAGCGAGTACCTAGGTCCGACTCTTTCACTTTATTTTATACTCCAAAATCATGAATTATTCATATAATCAAACCCAGGAAATATTCCACTGGCTCTTCCCCTTCCCTCTAATTGGTTGAGGGAGAGAGGATCTTCCTTGCCCACACGCCGACCTCTGCTCCCCATGCAGAGACCATAAATGGAGTGCATGCAAGTTGGATCCCTCTCCTCAGCCTTCCCCCTCCCACCCCTTACTCATAGATCCCAAGGCTCGTGCCGGCCCCCCTCCCTCTTAGCCCTTCCCCCCCTCTTGATAAACCCCGAGCAGTGGATACAGTAATTAGGTCGGGCTGGGGGAGGCGGGGTGAGCCCTGAGTGGCTCATCTCCCCCTCCCTCCTGGCCAGGCCATGTGTGGCGTGCATGCCCCGACCATGATCAGGGCTAAATAGGTCGGATCTTGGGCCTAAAGATTTCAGTTCTTTACAGTTGATCCAGAAATATTGATAAATATTTCCCAAACAAATAGAGAGAATGGAACGGGCCGTCAGTAATAACAGATTTATTGGACGAGATTCGTCCATGTAAGCATGATGCCATAGGCAGAGTGCTTACATGGACAAATCAAGTCCAATAAATTTGTTATTACGACGGCGAGTTCCATGTTATATTTATTATATGTGCATAAATCTTGATCATATATCATCTGATATCACTGAAAGAGTATGAAACAAGTATCAGAGATAGTCCAAGCACCCCCGACTGTGTCTATGCTTGTGGATTTGTTGACATGTTACAACTACATTTTTATGGTATGTGTACCATAAACATATTTTTATTGCACCCCACTTATTGCACCTCTCAAGAGGCATGCGCATATAATAAAGATAAATATTTCTCAAACATAACTAGATATACAATGCATTAGATACCTCGTTGGAGTCCGCCTGATCTCATCTTTTCAAACATGATGGTATTTCGAAATCGAAACTTTGCAACCCAAGAAAACTCATCACATATAAATCTGTCAATAGAATAAGTTCCCTTTTAATCACAGCATCAGGATTGTATTTTTTAAAACATATTTTATTTCGATAAACAATTCCACACAAGTGATACGTTTCATGTCATCGAAGAGCGATATGCAGTAACAAAAGGTATTAAAATTTGCCCTAGCAAACAAAACTAATTTTTAAATAACATACTATGTAATATCCTTTCGATGTCATATCTGTACCTAGTACCTAGGTCCGACTCTTTCACTTTATTTTATACTCCAAAATCATGAATTATTCATATAATCAAACCCAGGAAATATTCCACTGGCTCTTCCCCTTCCCTCTAATTGGTTGAGGGAGAGAGGATCTTCCTTGCCCACACGCCGACCTCTGCTCCCCATGCAGAGACCATAAATGGAGTGCATGCAAGTTGGATCCCTCTCCTCAGCCTTCCCCCTCCCACCCCTTACTCATAGATCCCAAGGCTCGTGCCGGCCCCCCTCCCTCTTAGCCCTTCCCCCCCTATTGATAAACCCCGAGCAGTGGATACAGTAATTAGGTCGGGCTGGGGGAGGCGGGGTGAGCCCTGAGTGGCTCATCTCCCCCTCTCTCCTGGCCAGGCCATGTGTGGCGTGCATGCCCCGACCATGATCAGGGCTAAATAGGTCGGATCTTGGGCCTAAAGATTTCAGTTCTTTACAGTTGATCCAGAAATATTGATAAATATTTCCCAAACAAATAGAGAGAATGGAACGGGCCGTCAGTAATAACAGATTTATTGGACGAGATTCGTCCATGTAAGCATGATGCCATAGGCAGAGTGCTTACATGGACAAATCAAGTCCAATAAATTTGTTATTACGACGGCGAGTTCCATGTTATATTTATTATATGTGCATAAATCTTGATCATATATCATCTGATATCACTGAAAGAGTATGAAACAAGTATCAGAGATAGTCCAAGCACCCCCGACTCTGTCTATGCTTGTGGATTTGTTGACATGTTACAACTACATTTTTATGGTATGTGTACCATAAACATATTTTTATTGCACCCCACTTATTGCACCTCTCAAGAGGCATGCGCATATAATAAAGATAAATATTTCTCAAACATAACTAGATATACAATGCATTAGATACCTCGTTGGAGTCCGCCTGATCTCATCTTTTCAAACATGATGGTATTTCGAAATCGAAACTTTGCAACCCAAGAAAACTCATCACATATAAATCTGTCAATAGAATAAGTTCCCTTTTAATCACAGCATCAGGATTGTATTTTTTAAAACATATTTTATTTCGATAAACAATTCCACACAAGTGATACGTTTCATGTCATCGAAGAGCGATATGCAGTAACAAAAGGTATTAAAATTTGCCCTAGCAAACAAAACTAATTTTTAAATAACATACTATGTAATATCCTTTCGATGTCATATCTGACAGGGATAACGTTAAGCCCCTCCAGATCCCACCATCCCACTTTAACCACTAGCCACACATAATTGCAGTGCTTGTGCAGAAGACCACGGGACATTCTGTAACCTTCTCACACCGTTTCCTCATCCCTATGTCATATTGATATCTGTCATATCACCAGCCTTTACGACCTACTCCACTAGGTTTATGTGCAGACATTTCCTACAGGGACTATTTCCATGGCTGAGAAGGAGAGCGGGGGGTAAAGCTGGCGGGAATGAGCGGGGAGAGGGGGCTGGGAAATTGCTAAATAAAAGCACATTGTTTTGCGTGCCACACCGGGATCATACCAACTGCACATGTTTGTCACAACTGGGGGAGGGCAAGACGTCAGAGAAGTGTACAATCGGCAGCTAGATACACTTTAATGAATTCTTATTAAAGAATTAAATGCTGATAAAAATGTTAAATACTACATATACCTGGGTATATTTGGTATTGCCTTGATTAAAACTGCACTCTCAGTTAATATCGATCGAAAACTAAAGATTTTCTACTTTTTTGTTTCGCTTCTTTCAAAGCCATCTAAAAGTCACTGGATCAAACTTTTGGATGATTCTGTCTGATTGTGTTGGCTACAAGGATACATAAAGTTATTCATTTAAATTTCGGAGACCAGCCAAAGTCCTTCCCTTATAATCAGTAAGAGGCGGCCGTTTTCTCTCGGCCGGTATAACAGCAGCATAATATCGATAACTTCATTTCTACGAGTCATAATAGGAGCAAATTTGGTCAGATTTCTTTTCGCAATAACGGATGAAAATGCAGCTATAAAACAATCTGTTAGCTTCAGATGATCTTATTTTAACTTCATTTCTGTTTTAAATTTGGGTTATTTGAGAGGATTTGTGAAATGGAATTGTACATTTTCTGGCGACCTGATCTACATGTTTGTGAGTAGTTGGGGCGGGCTTGAGGATATAGAAGACTCATATTGTTGGTATGGATTGTTTCACTGTGGGACAGGGAACATTCTAAAGAACACATAAACAAGTAATATTGTTTTAGAGTAAAACAGTTGGGGGATGGCCGTCACCTTAAGGGTGGTCTCCACTGGTTGCGGTAAGTTCTGCGGTAAGCCTTGCGATGGTGTTGTGATGGTGAAGAGTGGTGAGGTCCTGCCCACATGGCCAGTGAACCATGTAGGCAGGACCTCGTCATTCCTCACCAGCTACAGAACCAGTACAAACCATCGCAAGGCTTACCGCAGAGCTTACCGTAGCCAGTGGAGACCACCCTTAAAGGAATCCATTCCTAGAAACACAGTAAGGCCTTATGTACCGTTAAACCATCAATATCAAATATCAACCACTGCATCAGTTTGTTTGTATTGCAATGCAAACAACAGAAAGGTGTTGGAATGTTCTTATTAATGTGCTGTGTTTCAGGAAAATGAGTCATAAGTCGCAAAAAAAAGATTTTGAAATACCATTATATCTGAAAAGATGTGAGATCAAGCTGATTCCAATGATAGTAAACAGTCTAATAATCTTATGAGTATTTCTAGATTTTAAGTTTGATATTTTGAAATTTGATATTTAGAAGGTCATCCTATGGAGTATATTTAGCTACGTCACTGGTGAAACACTTCTTAGATGTCCTTAATGTTTACAATCGCTGGATCTCATCTGTTCAAATAATTATGATGGTATCTCAAAATCCATTTTATGCGACTTGTGACTCATTTCTCTGTAACACGTCACATTATGGTAATGTCTTTCAATGTCTTTGTCACTAAATCTGTGTAATAGAGAATGACGTCCCAGTGGCGAAATGTTTTAGCAGAATAAACAATTTAAAACAAACACTAGATATAGCAAAACAGGATGCCTTTATGTACATCAATACCAAATATCAACCAGAGGATCTTTTTATAGCTCACCAACCCCCATTTTCTCTCAGCTAATTCTACTTCTACTAGTTGCTATAGATTTATAACAGCAACAAACTATTGATAACTTCAGTCCGATAAGTAAAATATTATTAGATTTATGAAGATTTCTTACGTTCTAAATGCTGAGAATACAGTTTAATATGTGATGTGTTTCAGGATAATGAGTCATAAGTCGCAAAAAATAGATGTTGAGATATCTTCATATTTTAAAAGATGAGATCAAGCCGATTCCAATGAGATAGTAAACAGTCTAATAATTTAAAAAGTATTTCTAGATTTTAAGTTTGATATTTTAACTTTTGAAAAAAAGTTTCCAATATTTCTTGGGGTCAATAAACAGTAAAGTCACTAAATGTAGTCCATATGAGGACATTTAAAACGAAAGGATTTATTACATAGATTGTCCTGAAATTTGATAAATCGATTGATATAACTGTAAGTGATAAGCCCTCCAAAAATCAGAACATTCCGATAATGTGATCTTGTGAAAAAGCACTTTGAAAAATATCAATTTTGCGACTTATGACTCATTTTGCTGAAACACATCACATATATGATAGATATCTTCAGAAGAAACAGATCACATTTGTTGATACATAATTTAGGCACAATGTTCAAGCGCACCTGTCACAGGGTAGACAAGAACAATGCGACCAGAGGGGAATGGTTAATACTGGGTGTGTGTGTTGGGACATGTGTAATTTGCACCTGTTATTGTCTCCAGGATAAAACATATATGGGGCAGATTTTCAGAAAATGTACAATTGGCAGATCAACACATTTAGTAAATTCTGCTAAATTAGACCGGAAAATCGTCAACACTAGGTATATCAGAGTATATTTAGTATTGCCTTGATTAAAACAATCTCTTTGGTTATGGTGAACTGTATTTTGAAGCTGATTGTTGTCTTAAATTTGGGTTATTTGAGAGGATTGAAGGCCAATTGTACATTTTCTGAAAATCTGACCCATATCAGGCAGATGATCGATATAAGTGATGTTAAATCACATTTGGGCTTGGCATCTGCATACACAAAACCGATCAATAAGGGAGTTGCATAGCCGCCATTTTGAATCTTGATTTGCATGGAATTATGGGACTAATTGTACGGTGTACAATACATAAAAACATGCCATGTTCAGCATAGACTATTCACCATGCTCTAATGTCAATACCCATGTGTAAAGATGTTTCTATGACACACAATTTCACCTTTCCCATCATGCATTTGGTTTCTATAGATCATTTATATAAGCTCTGATATTGGTAAAAACATTCTTGGAATTTTCGATAAAAATGTTGCCAAATATTTGTATGTCAAATTTCAACAGAATACATCCCAGATTGCCTTGCAGTAGACATGCGCAGTAAGACATGCAACAATTCCCCTATTATTCCTACAAATGACTCGGCAGAGTGGTACTCGGCCGCAAGTAAAGTGTATCTGATCATATCCTCCCACTGTATGTGGACAACTGGGGGGGGGGGGGGGGGATGTTGTTTCTGTAATTTGGGATTTTTCCCTTTTAGCTTCAATGACGTATATTATACATGTATTCATTCCATTATATTGAGTTATCTTGTTTAATTCTAGTCAGCCACGGTCAGGTAAAGTGTATCGTCTGCTTGCAACATTGTGTCTGGCATTTCATCAAATGTGAACATAGGTTTATTTTTATAACTTTCATTATTGTGAGACATATGAGGCATATTTGTTTTACTAAATACCAGCGAAAGGTGATCCCAAAGTGATATGAAATTTGAAATGAATTGTATTTCATAATATCCGTATTACACCTAATTAAAGATCGGAAACAAACAAAACCATTCCATTTTTACTTTGTTTAATGCTTGTGGGTCCAACTTCAAAATATATCAAGGCAGGTTCTTATATTCTATAATTATCATTCCATCCATTAAATTGTCCCTATGTAATCAGCAGCATTACAACAGAACATGTCCTATCTAAACTGATATGTAATATTAATAACTAACGGCAACGCAACATATATATAGTAAACATATGTACATTTTATCAAAATAGAAAGGATGAGCACTGGCCTATGTATAACACTATACATACACCTTCCCTTCTAAGGCAAAAAGTCCCACTAATGGGTAGTAATGTACGTGTAGGGCCACTGTCCCAGGCAGACCATCAATTTGCATATATTACTGTCATTCAGGTACCTCGTTCGTATTCCATTGGTCAGTGTAGGTTAAGGGGTGGTAACAAATCCTTGGAACCAGAGATAGAACGCAATATCATCTGGTGTGCAGTCTAGGCCCAAACTTGAGAGAGTCCCTTTTAACGAAGGGAAAGCCTCTCGCCTCAAACCGCAAAGAATCATTATAATTCCATTAAGACCGCAAAATGTCATCATATTCCCATTAAAACGCTGGGGTGCTAGGCCAGCAAACCGATTGATACGCATCGGTAGCGATGTGGTTATAAATCGGGCGGCAGGAACCGGATCCGGATGTGACGTCAATCGAACCAAGATCAACAGCGTCTTAGCAGCAGGCGAGCGGCCAGGTTTGAACAATTTCGCACAGCAACAAAATCAGGACAAAAATTTAAACGGCTGTGGGGAATGTCATACTTGAACTGTCCGAACTGTTTCGCTTACCACTTGGAACCCGCCTGTGCTGTTTTTGATAATTCTGACGCTCCATCAACACCTATGGAGGCCCTTGCTTTATCACTGGGTCTCGCGGTGACCACCGAAGCCCGGGGGACCGTGGCTTATTCGGAATGGCTTGAGAGTATATTAGCGGCGCAAGAAAAGAAGCTAAAAACCATCGAGGATAGATCTACTGGAGATTTGGAAGATAAGATCTCTGATCTTAATCGTCGACTCACGTCTATGGATCTGACCGGAGGGCAAGTTCGTTCTCCTCTATTCGCCTTCAACCAGTCGGCAATGGCGGATCCAGCATCATCACGTGACCAAGGTGCCAACGCTGCCTCTGCTCATATGGACAAGGAACTAGGTAGGCTTCGGCCCGAGGGCCATTTGATCCCTTCCAAAAAGGCCGATGACATGACAGTTAGAGAACTCCTATATGGTTGTACATCTGTGTTAGTTTTCCTGGTAGGCCACAATATGGATGTTGGGGGTTACATTAACCATTTAAATTTCATCACGGCCAAGGCCGCGGGCAAAAAATACGCCAGACACGCCATGATACGCTACGAGCGAGCAGTCACCGACCGTGTAATTTCGGGGGTGTTTACTGACTGGCCCGCCACAGATCAAGATTTGGCGAACAAATTCTTTTGCCCAGAATACATGAAATCTTTTTTGGCATGGGAGAACTCTATGCGGAGAGGGTCTTATGGCAGGGGAGCTTCGAGTGCTTACGGGGGACCAGCTAGACGAAAATCATTCTCTCGTCCAAATCAGGGTTCAGATGGTTATGATCCAGTGTACGACTTTAACAATTGGCCGGCACAGGTATGTTGGGTATACAACATGCCGAGCCACCCAAAGCAATGTGGTGACAGCTGTAAACGTAAACACATCTGTGGACTCTGTGGGGGGGAGCATGCGGCCGAGACGTGCGAATCACGCACTTGTGCTTATTCTTGGTCGCTCTCCCCCTCAGGAGGTCAGAAGTCATAGCTAGACAACAACAATGGCGGCCTGATACTTCCGGAACCACTGCCAGCACCGTCCACGGACTTCCAAAATGTACTCTCTCAATCATGTTTCTCCAGTGTTGTGTTTCAAGCTTCGACAGTTGTATTGCCATATATTTTGGAAGGGATACCTTCCCAACTCAAGCCTCCGGCCTGGCTGGACTTGCTGCATACTAATAACGAGTGGGACTCTGACAGTCACTTTGTGCTGGATGGGGTGTTACACGGATTCAAGCTCGTTGATCCAAACTCGGACATTACATCTTACTGTGTTGATAATTATTCCTCGTGTTTTACTCCGGGAGCTCTGGAGTCTTTAAATTCTCTCATTTCACAGGAGATACTCGAACATAAACTATCAGTAACTCAAGTGAAACCTCACTGCATTCACGCGTTGTCTGCTGTGCCAAAACCTAACGGGAGCTACCGACCTATTACAGACTGTAGTAAGCCAGATTCCCTTTCCCTTAATAACTATACTTCGGCGGTGACATCTAAATTTTCCTTATTACAACTGGATGATCTTCTTGATCTTATGCCCCCAAACTCCTACATGGGAGTCATTGACATATCAGCGGCCTACCGATCTCTGCAAATACACCCATCTCAACGACAATTGTTTGGTCTCCAATGGTCCATCAACGGGGAGAGTGTATACCTAAATGACAACGCCATTTGTTTTGGGGCCAGAGCAGCACCGTTTGTCTTTAGCAGGGTAACTGACGCTGTGTCAAGATGCCTTCGACGTATGGGGTTTCATATATATTGTTACCTGGACGATTTTTTCTACTGGGCAGACAGCCTTCACGAGGCTTCATCTGTTCAAAACACCTTGATCCTGACTCTGAGGAGGTTGGGTTTTCATATCGCTTGGTCCAAAGTGACGTCCCCGAGCACACAGTGCAGATTTCTTGGCATAGACATTGATTCAACAAGCATGACCATCAGCCTACCTCTGGAAAAATTAACCCTCCTGAAATCGGAAATTACCTTCTTCCAGAACAAAAAGAGGGCAACCAAGGTACAGTTGCAAAAACTTTCTGGTTTCCTGAACCATTGTGGCAAGGTAATAACACTTGGGCGTGTATACTTAAACGAGGTCTTTAACATGCTGAGAGGCCTCTCTGATGGTGAAAGAACCGCGCTACCTGCGCTTTTCTTTTCTGACTTGGCATGGTGGGAGCACCAAGTCCATGCGTGCAACGGATCTAGGCCTATTCCATCCCCATCTAACACCACGGTGGACTATGTGCATTGGATCACTCGATCATCCTTTTCTACTAGCTTAGGCGGGGTGACACACACTGGACGCTTCCTTGAGTCACCTTCCTATGACTACATTGTCTTCGGCTCACACATGGGAGTGCCTCACATTGTCATGCCCACCTGTTGCTTCAATGCCCCTTCAGCCAGAGAAGTGGCAGCCTTCTCCTTCTCCATTTATTGTGATGTTTCCTCCCGGGATTTAAACGGCAGGGGGATCCTTGTGGCTCTTAATACCAAGACAGCGGTTCATATGATCCGCCGGGGTAGAGCACTCTGTTCCCATTTAGTGGATAACCTGAAATACATTTTCCACATTTGTCACCGTCACGACATCTCACTAGTGCCAACCTGTATATCTTCATTGTAGATGCACTGGATCTGAAGGTTGACGAGCTCAAGTGGGATGCGTTGGCCCACTCTACCCAGCAAATGAGAAAGAGTCAGTGGCGACAGTTTTTCTCATTCTGTCAGGAACATTCTCTCCCGCCTGTGCCAGTTTCCTCCCAGACCGTATGCCGTTACCTGGCTTACCTTTCCTCAGTAAAAAAGAGGGCTTACAGCACTATCAACAACACTGTATCCGCCTTGAATCATTTATCAAAACTACACGGGGGTGTAGACCTACGTGATGATTTTGTTCTTCAATTGGTTCTCAAAGGTGTTCGACGTCAGTCCCCATCAGCTGTTCACCCCAAGGATCCCTTATTACCATCCGATCTACAATTAATCTTCAACCAGGTAGACCTCTCATCTCCACCCCAGTTTGCTACCTGGGTGGGCATTGTCCTTTGCTTTAGGACGCTACTCAGGAAATGCCATGTGTTCTCTACAAATGATAACCGACACTTGTTGCGAAGGGGGGATGTGTCCTTCTCCGCCGACATGTGCCATATCACGGTGAAGTCCTCAAAAACTGACCAGTATGGGTCGAGGAGCTATATTATACCTATTAAAAAGTGTGAATCCTGCCTGTGTCTCTTTAAAGTGCTTCAAATACTACATCAACGGTACCCTGCTGCACCATCGGCCCCTTTAGTGTCTACGTTCGGTGGTTCTCCAATCCCTTACGCCTCTGCCTTGGGCTTACTCAAGTCTTGGGCCTCCAAAGCAGGACTAGTCAAGGACGTGGGCTTACATAGCTTACGGCGAGGTTCTGCAACGTACCTGCACACCTGTGGGTTATCGCTTCCAGACATCCAAAAACTTGGCGACTGGCAAAGTTTAGCTGTTCTACAATATTTAGAGACCCCAGTCGACTATAGGGAAGCCATTGAAGCCAAGGTCTCCTCTCTTCTCTCCCAATACAAATAACCTCTTCAATATAAAAACACTGGGTCTGGGCGCTTCGCCTACCCTGGACTATAGCTCCAGCTGAGCCACTCTTCTACAAAGACATTATATTGCTCTTGACTTTCGTGAATCCTTAACATGCATTACCTTGATATTTTGATATCTCTTATGCTTATATGTTACTATGTCATGTTCACATTACAGATCAATTCTACTAGAATATGTCCATCACATATTATGTACATCCAGACTCTGTTCTACATGAATTTCCTACTTCAAGAATTACTGTTCTTCAAACTCTTCAGCTGACCCTTGATATATTGATATCCAAATTTGCTGATATGGTTATATTTCATTTCTCACATTACAGCCTATTGTACGACCAGAATATTTCTTCATATATATTATGTACATCCAGACTCTGTTCTACATGAAAATCCTACGACCAGAATAATTGTTCTTCACGTATTTCGTAATAACAACCCTTCAAACGTACTAGTGTTGTTCGAGTGATTTATAGCGAGGCAGGCTGACATACCATTCTGATCTGATCTGAGGGTTTGGACCTAGAGTGTGTGGGGGGTACAGCCAGCCACTGGTAGGGGTCAAACAACGATGGGGGACATCTAGGTAAATCTTTGTTAGTTATTATTTACTTGTCTCGTGTCTTTGTCTGTCCAGTATTGTGCCTTTTAAATGTGTTTTAAGCTCATTTAATTTCGTTGTGTTACTATCCAACGAATTCCAATGTGTCCCATCTGGTGTGCTAACTATTGTATGTAATCAAAGTACATGTAGACTATGATATGTACATTGGTAAGGTTTTCAGAAGATATATAATTGGCAGCTGTACACATTTGGTAAATTCTGCTAAATTAGGTTGAAATTTGGTCAATACTAGGTAAATTCGAGTATATTCGGCATTGCATTGATTCTAGCAATCTGTTTGGTCAGGTTGAATTGTATTTTAAACTTTATTTTTGTCTTAAATTTGGATTGGTGAAGATGAATTCTATATCTTCTGGCGATTTCACCCACTTATGAAAGGGGAACATGGATGGGTGGCCCTCAGACAATGGGCCAAGTACACGCACCTAATGTACCTTCGCTGGAATACTGGTGATTCCGACCCAAAATCAATTTATATTGAATACGATTAATAAATATGCTATGAAGACCATTCAAGTTTAATCTCACCTTTATGCAATAGAAGCATAATAGACTGGAATGGGCCCGCATCTTTATTCTTGTATACTCTGGCAATAATAATTGTTCAATATAAACTGACACACCTGTTTCCAGCCAGACACATTTTTCAAGCTTACCTTTTTAATACACCAACTTTATTTCATTCTATTAACATGTCAGCCAGAGTGAAAAGATGTTTGTATAAACAAAGATGTATTTAAACGATCCGTTTGACACCAGACACTATTCATATCAAGCCGCCCTGAGCGTCGGCTGGTGAAGTATGAATGGATGCATCTTGCTGAAGGCACAGAAGGGTTGGTAATCCTCCTTGACATCCCATGGAATCCTTCATTTAATATGACATGTGTTTTAGGAAGGCTTTTAGCAAGCCATATCTCAACTCTAGAACTCTATCTGGCTCTCTTTTTAGTGAGTGAAAATGAACATTCTGATTCTATTTAGTTTTATAAGATAGTTAGTCACGCTGGTTTTCTGTGTCATGCATGTTAGACAATTAGGATTATAACGCGAAAAATAAGGAAGAAATGTGTGGGGTCATAATTAATACAAGCCCATTTAATTAAGGAATAAAGGATAACTTACATGGAAATGAACTTAATGGTATTAAATGGGTGTACCCTAAGACTTCTTCCCCAGCAGAAACAACAATTGGTGGTAGAATGAGACTTATCCACTGTCCTGTCAGACAATGGTTTATAGCATTTATAGCAGATTTTCAGATAATGTACAATTGGCAGCTGTACACATTTGGTAAGTGCTGCTAAATTAGGCTGCAATTTGCTCAATACTAGGTAAATTCGAGTATATTCGGCATTATTTTGTTTATGGCAATCTGTTTGGTTAGGTTGAACTGTATTTTGAACTTTATTTTCGTCTGAAATTTGGGTTATTTAAGAAGATTGGCGAAGGGGAATTGTACATTTTTTTGAAAATCTGACCCATATAGGATTGGTGTTGTAAGGTTGAAAGTGCAGAGCATCAGCACCGTGTTTTCATTCAATAATTCTTGAATAACACCTAAGAGCTGTCCGACAGATGTTCCAATAGGGGAGTTGCATGTGCCACTGCGCATGTCTGTTACAGTGCATGCTGGGACGGATTCAGTTCAAATCTGACTTTCAAATATGTAGCAACACTTTTATAAAAAAGAAATGCCATAATATTGTCACCAACATCATAACTTGTATAAATGACCTATGAAAACCAAATGCATGATGGGAAAGATGGGGACTTGTGATATGAAACAATATTTATCAATGCTCTTATGTCAATATCTAAGTATTATACTTAGATATTGACATAAGAGCATTGATAAATATTCCATGCTGAACATGGCATGTTTTTTTATAGATTGTACACTGTACAATTAGTCCCATAATTCCATGAGAAACTAGATTCAAAATGGCGACTATGCAAATCCTCTATTGAGAGGTATTTATTTCAGTACTTGTCTTTCAACCAGCTAATCTGTGGGAGAAAGCCAATCCCTTTAATCGGTTGTGTTCATTCCCGCTCGTCTAATTGGAAACAGGTGGTATTGGATCTGGTGTAAAGGTAGACTTAGTGACTCCACTGCCTGGTTAATAATACATCTCAGTGATATCCTAACCTTCATAAATGTCACATTGCAATTTCAATAAGACCATCAACAGGTTTATCTCTCATTTGAATGGGGGAGGGGAATCCTCAGCAAGGAAAAGGCAAACCATCTAATGATATTTCATTGAATTTGAGCTTCTAGCAAAAACTTTAATCAATATCTAAACTTCAGATGAAGCCACACATTCATAGGGTAAACATGTGTAATGCCCTGCAGTCATCCGTATCTCATATACTACTTACATTACCTTGCCTTACTATGTTTGTGTTACTCCCTGTATTATATATGTGATGCCATACAGTCATCCATATCTCATAAAATATATACTACTTACATTACCTTGCCTTACTATATATGTGTAATTGCCTGTATTACCCACAAGGTGGAACCATGCTTTACAAAGCACTGTTTTATCACGCTTTCTTCGTTTTCTGTCATTACCTGATCAACCTCTGTACACACTACTTTATATGCCTCTGTAAAACTGCCTAGTCTACTCTCATATCCTTCATTAAACATAATAGTAATAGTAGACGTTTGTCCTGTGATTATGTCTCCTCTTCAAACAACCAAGGGTCATTACACATGTAAGGGGTCGCTAGATACACTGCTACATTGACTCTCCTGTGAGGTATTTTCAATTGAGTTGACTCCAATTCTTCAACTTTAATTAATCATTAAATATGTATGTGTGTAATGAACCAGGCAATTCATAACACTTGAGAAGGAGATCACATGTTTTGTCCTAAATTAACAATAATGTGATGTGTTTCAGAAAAATGAGTCATAAGTCGCAAAAAACCGTTTTTGAGATACCATTATATTAGAAAAGATGAGATCAAGCCGATTCCAATAGTAGTAAACAGTCTACTAATCTAATAAGTATTTCTAATAAGTATTTCTAGATTTTAAGTTTGATATTTTCGTTTTTGAAAAAAATGTTTCCAATATTTCTGGGGGTCAATAAACAGTAAAGTAACTAAATGTAGTCCATATGAGATAGCTATAGGTGATAAACTCTCCAAAAAATAGAACATTCCAATAATGTGATCCTGTGAAAAAAAAAACACTTTGAAAAATATCAATTTTGCGACTTATGACTCATTTTCCTGAAACACATCACTAATATTATATATGAATCCAGGACTATCCACACTCTACAACACCATGTTCCTTTTGAAATATCTTTTTTCTTTACGAAGAAGTATTGTTACATTTATAACAGAACTAATGCATATTTTGATATTTGTCAGACATACGCATGCAGTCATGCACCAGGCAGCGTGTATCAATAGGGGAGTTGCATGTGCCACTGGCATGTCTGTACAATGCATCCTGGGATGGATTCTGATGAAATCTGACATAGAAATATTTTGCAACATTTTTATCGAAATTTGCAAGAATGTTTTCACCAATATCACAGCTTGTGTAAATGATCTATGTTAACCTAATGCATGATGGGAAAGATGGGGACTTGTATCATGGAAACATGTATAAGACATGTATATTGACATTAGAACATTGATAATCATTACATGCTAAACATAGCATGTTTTCTGTAGATTTTTCATTGTACCATTAGTCCCATAATTCAATGCAAATCAAGATTCAAAATGGCGGCTATGCCATTCCCCTATTGCAGAGTTGATACAGATTGTCACTATTGGATGCAACATCACAGGCACATGTAGAGAGACGTGATAGCTGTATCGTTATATTTCCAATATGGAAGATTACACTTTGAAACGGTGTAGAGATATTGTATGAAACAGGCTCCACTTTGTGGAGAAGGATCAGGAGTGTCCTGTACCTAATGTATGCAGAATCAAAGGTTGACTCTGCGCGCTGGTTTGTGTAAATGCTATGAGGACATACATGCATGCCAGTTGAAAGTAGTATATGAAGAGTATACATTTGTGTTTGGCTAAAACAAATTATGCCCACTTAGAAAGCATATATGAGGGTAAGGTCGTTTTGTTTTCATCTATTTTAATGTTTTCAGTTTGGAACTAAACACGCGGACCGGAAATGGAACTTTTCTCCGTCAATATAAAATCAAGCTGCAAAGCTTGTTTTGTCAACGGCTCGGCTCAGTGACATGAAAATATTATGGGTTTGAGCCCTGGTGTGACCATATTTTTACCAACTCTCCCAGGTAGTAGTGAAATAACAGACGTATGAGCTCAACTAAAACCATGACAAAGATTTTTAAAGATGAATGAATAATAGGGGACTTGCATGTGCCACTGCGCATGTATATTACCGTGCATGCTGGGATGGATTCAGTTCAAATCTGACATACAAATATTAAGCAACATTTTTACAGAAAATGTGAAGAATGTTTTTGCCAATATCACAGCTTATATAAATGATTTATGAAAACTAAATGCATGATGGGAAAGATAGGGACTTGTGTTATAGAAACATGCATAACACGTGGATATTGACATTAGAGGATTGATGAATATTCCATGCTGAACATATTTTCTATAGATTTTACACTGTACCATTAGTCCCATAATTCCATGTGAATCAAGATTCAAACTGGCGGCTATACAAGTGCCCTAGTGTTATGTAACATTACGTAACATTGTGTAACCTCATTATATTTATATTATTATTAATTATCACCTATTATCACATTACTTAAAATCGCTAATTATACTTAACTAGCTAGGACTGTGCAAGTCTACTTATACATGCTATGCCATGGATATTACGTAAGGGCTCCGCCCCCTCATGATTATGCATGTAACCTCCTGGAGGAGCCTGTATCTGAGATTACCATTAAACAGTTGCTTCGTTCTTCTCATGAAGATCAGACGTTCGTTAGTCTTCTTCTATTAGATCATTACACTGGCGGACAACCCTTCTATTAGATCATTACACTATTAGATATAAAAGTGCTCCTCACCTGTGCTGAAGACTCGGGTGCAGTCTCCCACTCTGGTACCTGTTATAGAGAACTCAGGTAACTCACCTGTGCTGAAGACTCGGGTGCAGTCTCCCACTCTGGTACCTGTTATAGAGAACTCAGGTAACTCACCTGTGCTGAAGACTCGGGTGCAGTCTCCCACTCTGGTACCTGTGATAGAGAACTCAGGTAACTCACCTGTGCTGAAGACTCGGGTGCAGTCTCCCACTCTGGTACCTGTGATAGAGAACTCAGGTAACTCACCTGTGCTGAAGACTCGGGTGCAGTCTCCCACTCTGGTACCTGTGATAGAGAACTCAGGTAACTCACCTGTGCTGAAGACTCGGGTGCAGTCTCCCACTCTGGTACCTGTGATAGAGAACTCAGGTAACTCACCTGTGCTGAAGACTCGGGTGCAGTCTCCCACTCTGGTACCTGTAATAGAGAACTCAGGTAACTCACCTGTGCTGAAGACTCGGGTGCAGTCTCCCACTCTGGTACCTGTTATAGAGAACTCAGGTAACTCACCTGTGCTGAAGACTCGGGTGCAGTCTCCCACTCTGGTACCAGTTATAGAGAACTCAGGTAACTCGAGGTTAGCCTTTGTACTCAGTGGTTCCCCCGTCTCTAACCACCGAAACACCAGGTCGGTAGTCGTGTAGCCATCTGGAACATATAACACACGTCAGGGTTGACTTTACTCTGTAATGTGACATTTGGACGTTGATATAAAGTATTGTTTATGTTTATATATATAGAGAGAGAGAAAGAAAGAGAGGGGAGGGGTGGGGAGAGAGAGGAGAAAAGAGAGAGGAAGAGAGTGGGAGAGAGACGAAGAGAGAGTAAGACGAAGAGAGAGAGGAAGAGAGATAAAAGAAGAGAGAGTGAGACAGAGACGAAAAGAGACAGAGATGAAGAGAGACAGAGATGAAGAGAGACAGAGTGGTACAGGCCTTAGCTAATAAAGTTGAGATGATAGCTATTTTTTTCACATACACTAATGCCGTTTATGTTCCATGTCAGACATAAAGGTTTGCCATTTCAAAGGCAGGGAATAGTTGATTCATGAGTCTAATTAGATCACATAAAGTAGGTGACAATGTATATAAAGTACGGTGATGATTGACACTTTCTCTTACAATATATTGCTAAGGAATGTTTTAAAATTCACCTAAACCGTCATACCGATTATAAAGATGTGACCAGTTGACTCAGAAGGTACTTTGTACTAAATCAATTTGTAAAACTCAATTGTCATTATTTTTTTTCCATTATGAAAACTGTCAAGGGAGATATTTTTGCGGAAAAAAACAACAAAAGAACAAACATTGGCATTATTACACCTTAGGGTCTATGTACCACTGAGCATGTCTATCACTTGCATGGATTCCTGTATCATATCTGACATACTCTGTAGTTCTCCGTAGCACTTTTATAAAAATTCTTTTACCAATATCTTAGCTTGATTAATAATCAATCAATTCTAAATGCATGGTCGGAAAGAAAAGGTATTTCCTAAGTATACTGATAGTATGTATAACATATTGATATACATGTATGGGAGCCCTGGTAAATAGTGCATGCTGATCATAGAATGTTTAGACTTTTACTAGGACATATTTCCACGCTAATCACATGCCTAGATAATGACATGCAACCCCCGCATTACGCCAGATAAACATTATGACCTGGCGAATTAATTGTCAACCAATAACTTGATTGATTGAGTGAGTGAGTGGGTCAGAGTGATACTACTTTATTGCCAATATAAGTTACACAATCAGGGGGATAATTTCAAAATATCCAAGCCCACCTGTTTTTACAATTGATTTACAGACTATTATAGACAGTCAGATTTATTCGTTCTATTTTAAGTTAGATTTTACCATTGCTTTATTCCACATTAAATCATACTAGAACTCACACCTTGTGTATCAAGTGCCACATTGTTACAGCACTGAAAAACACCTGTTTGTGATGTGTTACAGGACCATGAGCCACAATACGCAAAAAATGGATTTTGAGATACCATGATATCTGAAAAGATGAGATCAAGGGGATTCCAATGACAGTAAACAGTAGGACACCTATTAAGTACGTTACCATTGGTGTAAGGTCAATACTAAAGTATTTAATTATACTCTTCAGGATAACCTCAGGTATGCATAGATAGATAGGCCTATATTCAATTTACAGTCTTGAGATTTGGTACATATATATATTCATACTTCTGACTGCGCTAAACACCACAAAATGAAAACATTCTAGCAAGGTTTCCTGTGTAAAAAGAAATTGAAAAAAATCATTTTTTCCCTACTTTTGACTCATTTTGCTGGAAGACATCACACTTATATCAACACTATATCTTTATCCATTCATCTTGTCCTCTAAGAACAGATAAACCTTGGGTGCTGGAGTACTGTCCCCTATAAAGGGTTCCAGGGCAGACCAGTATGTTCCACTGAATCTACTACCATTATTGGGTTATGGCATGTGAAAATGCACAAAGGATCAATTAGAAGTGAGTCCCTGTGCGACCAGGGGAGTGGGTGCATAGATGATTGGTTCCCTGGCGGGGAAAGGGAGAGGCCTGGGAAACCAACAGCTGCACAGCCATGTCTTGCATAAGACACCCATACAGCCACAGGGCCTGTTGCAGAAAAAAGTCCTCACATAAGATTTCCCTTCATTAGCTAGTTTTCCTTAGTTGCAGCTGGTAACTTGGGATGTTTACGGAAGGAATTTGCTATACAGACAGTGCTATTAGGGTCTCCTACTTAAACAAGGGAAATAGCTTAGCCTAGCAAGGAACATTTTAAGTTGATTTCTTATGCAACAGGTCCCTCCTAGGAAAGGAATTTGCTATACAAACAATACACTAACCTATTTTCCCTACACTAGAAATGTTCTGCCTTAGCAAGGGGGGAAAGCTCAGCAAGTAGGATTTTAAGTAAGGACACATCATGCAACAGCGCTTCACATTTTCCCAATTCCCAAGGGAACCAATGAATTATATGTATCAACTTAATATTAAAACATTTGTTTTAGATGGTTGAAGTTTGAATCTAAGAATTGGGCCAAGATCAGATCCATGTCTTTCATCGCTAGTGTAATTTGGATCTTCAACCAGGCGAAGATATGGGTGGGATCTTTCTTCTTTTTACGGGGAGGCCAAGATTTTATTAATATGGCTTAGGACATCTGTTATTCCCCTTCTTGTATTATCTTATGCTAACTTTTCTATATATATATTTTTAAATCTTGGAAGGCGACATATACTGTATGGCAGACTCTCTATGATTTTGCTTCCTTCACAACTGTTGTAATTCCTTTATTTTACGAGCATACCCACGCATCAAAAAACGGTGCAAACTATTTCCAATCACACCCCATCACCTTAGATATCATAAGCAGGCTATGACTATGATTTAGAACCTCACTGTATCTATGAAATATAACCTCACTGTATTTTCTCCTTCTAATCTGATAATTGACCTAAAACTCGTTATGATATGAGACGCAAGTGCTGCATTTTTAGGTTTAAATATGATCAGCACTCGCTTGAGTATGTTGGTCTCTGGACTCCACTTTGAAGTTTGAATCTTACTTGTATGTCCGAACTTTTGCCAAAAGCACTTTTAGAGAGAATAAACGAGTTGTACTTATGGGTCAGATTTTCAGAAAATGTATAATTCACCTTCACCAATCTCAAATAAACCAACTTTTAGACGAAAATAAAGTTCAAAATACAGTTCAACCTAACCAAACAGATTGCTAGAATCAATGCAATGCCGAATATACTCGAATTTACCTAGTATTGACCAAACTGCAGGCTAATTTAGCAGAATTTACTAAATGTGTAGATCTGCCTATTGTATATTTTCAGAAAATCTGACCCTTATAAATAGAAGGACCAGCCAATGAGACAGACAGCAGATCTAAAATGGAGACATGATGGTGACCTATCCATCAGATCTCACTCAATCCCCATTACCCCTTTGACATATTAAAATATTCTGTCAGTGCTTCTACTGATATTAAGATATATGAGTACCTTGTGCTTACATTATACAATATCAGACGCTAATACAGGCCTCTAGAACTGGTGTATTTAAGCCTACACGTCAATCAAAGGCAGAAACATATCAAAGTCAAAGCTTGGGCCTAACATTCAGAGATGTTTGTTTAAACTACAGTTGGCTTCTAGCATCATCACAACATTCAATATTAAGTCAATAATTGTATTTGATATATATGTATATAGCGGTTTTAAAATAAATTACTCAGATGAATGGTTTTAAAAGCTTTTAAAAAGCTCTTCAAACGTAAGCATGTATGTCCCATGAGTTGTATATATAAAGTTCCCCTTAACAGGCGATAATATAATGAAATAGCTACTTACAACTTCCTATCTCCATACGACATCTTTGATCATCCAGTGGATATTTTTGTAATTGCATCATGCAATCTAATCGCAGAGAAATTCTGTAAAGGAAGAATAATTAAGGTTACAACTTTGTCTTCTTTGATGTTGAATGACTATATTAGACTACAGCCTCGTTGGAAATTATTGGTATCTACATTATCAAAGTATTTGCTATCAGAAAACCTTTGATTAATTTACAAAATTAGTGTATGCACTTTCTGGAAGTCACAATTTTATGGAATACTCTTTCCTTTAAGATGAAGTTCTCAGGCATTCAAGTATAAAGATATTTTTCAGGAAAAAATTCTAAAAGTTTTCCCCTGGAATAACATATTGAATGGTTAGTGAGAATCAGCACAGAGGCAAGACACAATCCCATGTACCATGTTTTTCCAGCCACCTGGGAAGAGCAAATGAAAAGCATTCATTTTAGATCCATATACAATTGTATAACTTTAGAAACAATTACATAACACTGGATATCTTTCTTTATTGGAGTAGTTATTAGGCAGAACTGGCACCTCTCAATTCAAATCCAGTACCCTTGGTACCTCTGGATTCAAACCCACTACCCTTGGTATCTCTGGATTCAAACCCACTACCCTTGGTACCTCTGGATTCAAACCCAGTACCCTTGGTACCTCTGGATCCAAACCCACTACCCTTGGTACCTCTGGATTCAAACCCAGTACCCTTGGTACCTCTGGATTCAAACCCAGTACCCTTGGTACCTCTGGATCCAAACTCACTACCCTTGGTACCTCTGGATTCAAACCCAGAACCCTTTGTACCTCTGGATTCAAACCCACTACCCTTGGTACCTCTGGATTCAAACTCAGTACCCTTGGTACCTCTGGATTCAAACCCAGTACCCTTGGTGCCTCTGGATTCAAACCCAGTACCCTTTGTACCTCTGGATTCAAACTCAGTACCCTTGGTACCTCTGGATTCAAACCGAGTACCCTTGGTACCTCTGGATTCAAACCCACTACCCTTGGTACCTCTGGATTCAAACCGAGTACCCTTGGTACCTCTGGATTCAAACCCACTACCCTTGGTATCTCTGGATTCAAACCGAGTACCCTTGGTACCTCTGGATTCAAACCCAGCATCCTTGGTACCTCTGGATTCAAACCCACTACCCTTGGTATCTCTGGATTCAAACCGAGTACCCTTGGTACCTCTTGATTCAAACCAAGCATCCTTGGTACCGCTGGATTCAAACCCAGTACCCTTGGTACCTCTTGATTCAAACCCAGCATCCTTGGTACCTCTGGATTCAAACTCAGTACCCTTGGTACCTCTGGATTCAAACCCACTACCCTTGGTACCTCTGGATTCAAACCCAGTACCCTTGTTACCTCTGGATTCAAACCCAGTACCCTTGTTACCTCTGGATTCAAACCCACTACCCTTGGTATCTCTGGATTCAAACCGAGTACCCTTGGTACCTCTTGATTCAAACCAAGCATCCTTGGTACCGCTGGATTCAAACCCAGTACCCTTGGTACCTCTTGATTCAAACCCAGCATCCTTGGTACCTCTGGATTCAAACTCAGTACCCTTGGTACCTCTGGATTCAAACCCACTACCCTTGGTACCTCTGGATTCAAACCCAGTACCCTTGTTACCTCTGGATTCAAACCCAGTACCCTTGTTACCTCTGGATTCAAACCCAGTACCCTTGGTATCTCTGGATTCAAACCAGGGCTGCTAACCTGAGATACCTGACCAATAATGGGCCCCCTAAAAATATTCTAACCACATTTTCAAAATAGGAAGCAATAATTATGTTTTTAAAACATTCTCATTACACTTAAAATGTGTCCTTCTTTCAAGGTAAGTTATTTGTGAGAGATCAAAGCCTATAGTAATCACCCACATAGTTAAAACTTGGATTAAGTTGGCAACGTAGCTTCAAAGAGTGCGAGTTCAAAGAGATTAGTCAAATTATTCTCACATCTGATTCTAATTCAGACGAATGAAAGTATAGTAAGACTGCATGATTGATAGATGGTATTCTACGTGCATAGGGACATTTCTAAATACTTCTAAATATTTCTAAATACTGCCATAATTCTTTAGGCAGATCCTAAATTCAGCTTAACAACATGCATATGAAGGTTCGTTAGGCCTAATCATGTATGTCAATATTATGTAGTCAATATTAAGTTAATATTATTTTTTGTACTTATCCTAATTAGGTAAAGGTTATCTTCTCTTAAATGAGACCTCCAACGTCACATACAAATGTTTTAAATGCTCCGAATGCGGTAATCAGTAAGCACTCTAGCCAACACTGCCGTCTGATCCACATGGGGGATCTACAATAGGGGAGTTGCAGATCTCACTGCGCATGTCTCTTACAGTGCATTCTGGGATGGATTCTGTTGAAATCTGTCACACAAATATTTTGCAATATTTTTATGGAAAATTGCAAGAATGTTTTCACCAATATCATAGCTTGTATAAATGATCTATCAAAACCTAATGCATGATGGGAAAGATGTGGACTTGCGCTATGAAAACATGCATGGGTCAGATTTTCAGAAAATGTACAATTGACCTTCGCCAATCCTCTCAAATAACCCACATTAAAGTTCAAAATACAGTTGAACCTAACCAAACAGATTGCTAGAATCAATGCAATGCCGAATATACTCAAATTTATCTAGTATTGACCAAATTGCAGCCTAATTTAGCAGAATTTACTAAATGTGTACAGCTGCCAATTTTACATTTTTTGAAATTCTGACCCGTATAACACATGGATATTGACAGGAGATCACTGTTATCACATGTTTTCAATTGAATTTACACTGTCCCATTAGTCCCATAATTCCATGCGAATCAAGATTCAAAATGGCGGCTATGCAATTCCCCTATTGCCTTCATGCAAAACTTTCTGTGTGTTCTTCTTGTCTTCAGACGGAATGATATAGGAGCCGCCGCCACACTGACGTTAAGGCCTGATCAGGGACCATGAGCTCGGGTATTTAAAGTGAAAGATAATGCGAGGCAATTTCCATCATCAGGCTTTCATGCCAAGTCTAAGACATGACAGGTGATTAATGGTATTAGATTGAGTCTGACAACCAGGACCTGGGGAGGATCGCAATTATAATATGCAGGATTGAGACAACACGTATTTCCATACTATTAACTCCTGATGCTTAACCCTGTCTGTTATAAGGGTCAGATTATCAGAAAATGTGCAATTCTCTTTCACCAATCCTCTCAAATAACCCACATTTAAGACAAAAATAAGGTTCAAAATACAGTTTAACATAGCAGAACATATATAGTAAACCAACACAAAACCAAATGTAGTCAGATATATACCCGGTATTCATCATTTTTCAGCCTACTTTACCAGAATATACCAAAAGTATAGAGCTGCCAATTGTACATTTTCTGACAATCTGACCCATAACAGTCTTTCAATGCGTCTTACCCATTGCTGCTATCAACAAATGTATTGGACACAGATAGATTGTTTTACAGTCTAAGCTCAAACATGAGAGACTCTCTTCAAACGGAGGGAAAGCCTCTCGCCTCAAACCGCAAAGTGCCATTATAATTTCATTAAGACCGCAACATGGCATTATAATCCAATTAGAACGCCTAGTCATAGGCCAGGAAACTGATTAGCGAAGTAGGCGTCCAATCACTGACATACCATTCTTATCTGATCTGAGGGTTTGGGCCTAGACTGTTTATATATGAATCCGGTATTAGGAGTCAGTAGGGCCTAACACTGGTCTAAATTCTCTGCAATGCTTGGTGGGCGAAGCAATGAGTAATTTTATTTCCTCTTATAGAAATTTCTCATAATGTTTCAAGCAGTCCAATTAACCATCGTGTTATATAAATTCGATATTACTAACATTTACTTCCCATATCATTTTAAGAACATTATTTAGTCATAATGAAGGTCTGTTTGTTTGTTTCCATTTCGAGAGAAGATCCCCGTCCATAATCCTGCCGTTTTAACTATACACTGATCCGGCCTGTCCGTTTTAATGTTACATATTTCCTCAGATACTAATTTAAGTACATATAAACATCAGTTCTTTTAAATCAATCTATTATAAAACATACAGTAAAAATTCCAATACAAATCTTAAAGAATGTATTTGATCCCAGTGTAATTTCAGTCGGCAGTAGAAATAGACATGAGCCTAGGTTTATTTATTATTACACCCCTGTGCTGTCGCTTCCTATACCTTCAGCATTGTATGTCACACTTGGTCAAGGTGGTGCATAACATGTAAATTATGTCACCCTTGGTGCATACAACAAATAGGTCCGTCAAAAACTGAAATTACTTCTTTTATTTTTATTCATCTATATTTTTTATTCACTAATGGGGTTTAATAAATATGGAACAAAGCTTGGGGGAAGTCTTATTAGTGACCTCGGGAGTGGGGAAGATCTCGGGCTAACGCCCTCTAACTTCCCGCACTCCCTCGGTCACTAATAAGTGTACAGACTTCTCCCTTGCTATGTTCCATCTATTTTCCACTTTAAGGAAAATGTAGGCAATAAACCTCCCTAACTGGTGGCTGTAGGTTTAGTATTTAAATGCCATCGGAAGAGATTAAAGCTCAGGATCTTTCCAGAAGTAATTGTCGACAGGATCTAAGCGGTTCCTGGCTGGTTTCTGATTTGTATTGAATATCCTCCCTCCATCGCCACTGATTATATCCCAGCAATATGTGGTAGGTTTCAGGGGAAATGAGTCGCAATTGATATTTTTCAAAGCGATGTATTCACAAGGTTTATGTGTTTTAATGTTCTGATCTTTGGAGTATTTAGCCCCATAAGTCATATGAATAGATGAATCAAATTTCAAGAGAGTGTATTAAATATATTCTTGCATTTCGAAGGTCATCCCATGGAGTACATTACTTTACTAGTAATTGTCCATTCAGAAATATTGCAAAGTTTTTTTCCAAACATAAATATATGAAACATAAGATATAGAAACACTTATTAGATGCCCCTAATGCTTAGCATCATTCGAATCCCCTTGCTCATATCTTTTTAATATGATTAATCACCAATAACAATAAGTAATGCTATATCTAGACATTAATTATTGTGTGCATTAATTATATAAATAGTATTAAGAGATTCACTTAATACAAAAAAACATTACGTTATTACTAGATTGAGAGACATACCTATAGATCTGTACAACTTATAGCTGCATTATCAGTTATTACCAGATTGAGAGACATACCTATAGATCTGTACAACTTATAGCTGCATTATCAGTTATTACCAGATTGAGTGACATGTCTATAGATCTGTACAACTTATAGCTGCATTATCAGTTATTACTAGATTGAGTGACATGTCTATAGATCTGTACAACTTATAGCTGCATTATCAGTTATTACCAGATTGAGAGACATACCTATAGATCTGTACAACTTATAGCTGCATTATCAGTTATTACCAGATTGAGAGACATACCTATAGATCTGTACAACTTATAGCTGCATTATCAGTTATTACTAGATTGAGTGACATGTCTATAGATCTGTACAACTTATAGCTGCATTAACAGTTATTACCAGATTGAGTGACATACCTATAGATCTGTACAACTTATAGCTGCATTATCAGTTATTACCAGATTGAGAGACATACCTATAGATCTGTACAACTTATAGCTGCATTATCAGTTATTACCAGATTGAGAGACATACCTATAGATCTGTACAACTTATAGCTGCATTATCAGTTATTACTAGATTGAGTGACATGTCTATAGATCTGTACAACTTATAGCTGCATTATCAGTTATTACCAGATTGAGAGGCATACCTATAGATCTGTACAACTTATAGCTGCATTATCAGTTATTACCAGATTGAGTGACATGTCTATAGATCTGTACAACTTATAGCTGCATTATCAGTTATTACTAGATTGAGTGACATGTCTATAGATCTGTACAACTTATAGCTGCATTATCAGTTATTACTAGATTGAGTGACATGTCTATAGATCTGTACAACTTATAGCTGCATTATCAGTTATTACCAGATTGAGAGACATACCTATAGATCTGTACAACTTATAGCTGCATTATCAGTTATTACCAGATTGAGAGACATACCTATAGATCTGTACAACTTATAGCTGCATTATCAGTTATTACTAGATTGAGAGACATACCTATAGATCTGTACAACTTATAGCTGCATTATCAGTTATTACCAGGTTGAGTGACATGTCTATAGATCTGTACAACTTATAGCTGCATTATCAGTTATTACCAGATTGAGAGACATACCTATAGATCTGTACAACTTATAGCTGCATTATCAGTTATTACTAGATTGAGTGACATGTCTATAGATCTGTACAACTTATAGCTGCATTAACAGTTATTACCAGATTGAGTGACATACCTATAGATCTGTACAACTTATAGCTGCATTATCAGTTATTACCAGATTGAGAGACATACCTATAGATCTGTACAACTTATAGCTGCATTATCAGTTATTACCAGATTGAGAGACATACCTATAGATCTGTACAACTTATAGCTGCATTATCAGTTATTACTAGATTGAGTGACATGTCTATAGATCTGTACAACTTATAGCTGCATTATCAGTTATTACCAGATTGAGTGACATGTCTATAGATCTGTACAACTTATAGCTGCATTATCAGTTATTACTAGATTGAGTGACATGTCTATAGATCTGTACAACTTATAGCTGCATTATCAGTTATTACTAGATTGAGTGACATGTCTATAGATCTGTACAACTTATAGCTGCATTATCAGTTATTACCAGATTGAGAGACATACCTATAGATCTGTACAACTTATAGCTGCATTATCAGTTATTACTAGATTGAGTGACATGTCTATAGATCTGTACAACTTATAGCTGCATTATCAGTTATTACCAGATTGAGAGACATACCTATAGATCTGTACAATTTATAGCTGCATTATCAGTTATTACCAGATTGAGAGGCATACCTATAGATCTGTACAACTTATAGCTGCATTATCAGTTATTACTAGATTGAGAGACATACCTATAGATCTGTATCACTTATAGCTGCATTATCAGTTATTACTAGATTGAGTGACATGTCTATAGATCTGTACAACTTATAGCTGCATTATCAGTTATTACCAGATTGAGAGACATACCTATAGATCTGTACAACTTATAGCTGCATTATCAGTTATTACTAGATTGAGTGACATGTCTATAGATCTGTACAACTTATAGCTGCATTATCAGTTATTACCAGATTGAGTGACATGTCTATAGATCTGTACAACTTATAGCTGCATTATCAGTTATTACTAGATTGAGTGACATGTCTATAGATCTGTACAACTTATAGCTGCATTATCAGTTATTACCAGATTGAGAGACATGTCTATAGATCTGTACAACTTATAGCTGCATTATCAGTTATTACTAGATTGAGAGACATGTCTATAGATCTGTACAACTTATAGCTGCATTATCAGTTATTACCAGATTGAGAGACATACCTATAGATCTGTACAACTTATAGCTGCATTATCAGTTATTACTAGATTGAGTGACATGTCTATAGATCTGTACAACTTATAGCTGCATTATCAGTTATTACCAGATTGGGAGACATGTCTATAGATCTGTACAACTTATAGCTGCATTATCAGTTATTACCAGATTGAGAGACATACCTATAGATCTGTACAACTTATAGCTGCAGTATCAGTTATTACTAGATTGAGAGACATGTCTATAGATCTGTACAACTTATAGCTGCATTATCAGTTATTACCAGATTGAGAGACATACCTATAGATCTGTACAACTTATAGCTGCATTATCAGTTATTACTAGATTGAGAGACATGTCTATAGATCTGTACAACTTATAGCTGCATTATCAGTTATTACTAGATTGAGAGATATACCTATAGATCTGTACAACTTATAGCTGCATTATCAGTTATTACCAGATTGAGTGACATACCTATAGATCTGTACAACTTATAGCTGCATTATCAGTTATTACTAGATTGAGTGACATGTCTATAGATCTGTACAACTTATAGCTGCATTATCAGTTATTACCAGATTGAGTGACATACCTATAGATCTGTACAACTTATAGCTGCATTATCAGTTATTACTAGATTGAGAGACATACCTATAGATCTGTATCACTTATAGCTGCATTATCAGTTATTACTAGATTGAGTGACATGTCTATAGATCTGTACAACTTATAGCTGCATTATCAGTTATTACCAGGTTGAGAGGCATACCTATAGATCTGTACAACTTATAGCTGCATTATCAGTTATTACCAGATTGGGAGACATGCCTATAGATCTGTACAACTTATAGCTGCATTATCAGTTATTACTAGATTGAGAGACTTACCTATAGATCTGTACAACTTATAGCTGCATTATCAGTTATTACTAGATTGAGAGACTGGTACCAATACAAATGTTTAAAACATAATAAATCAAAATCTAATTGTATTAAATAATTGCGATATTCTGAATGAATTTAGCCTCAACAATAATGATAAACCTTGCACTGAATCACAAGCTACAAGGCCTGCTTGTCCTGAAGTCGCCTCGTCAGGAAGGGGTTAAGTTACCAAAAGCATGAATAAAACTTAACAAATCAAAACATAACAGCCACTACAACTCCCCTATTGTTCCAGCATCCCCTGTGGGCGATAATAGGCATTGTGAGAAGGTCTTAATATGTGAGTAGGAGTGTGTGAATAATGAATGGGAGAAGGCGGCTGTTGGGGCCAGCCAGAGACAGCAGGTCGGGCCCACTCCTCGTCACCACCAGTATTAGCAGCTAGTTATGGGCCAGATTGGCACCAGTGATAAAGGCCCCGGTGAGGGATGGGCTAATGGGGGCTGAACCTCTCACCCTCTGAGTTGACCTTCCTGCCGGCGCTGCTATAGATGGAGCCCCTCAAGTTGTAGTACTTGGTTGGCAATTAGAATGTGAATCCATCTCCTCAGTCCACCTTTCTGGTATAGTTTTATTGAGTTCTTAGGGGTAGTCCCAATGTATTAGGGTTAGTTTCTATAGATGTGCTCAATTCCAATATGTTTGCGTTTCTATAAGTGAAAGATGTCTGTCTATAGACATGTCTTTCAATCTAATAATAACAGAGAATGCAGCTATAAGTGAAAGATATCTATAGGTATGTCTCTCAATTTGGTAATAACTGATAATGCAGCTTTGAGTAATTCAGATCTATAGGTATGTCACTCAATCTAGTTATAACTGAAAATACACATCTATAGCCAAGTCCCTGATAATGCAGCTTTGAGTGATACACATCTATAGCCAATTCTCTGATAATACAGCTTTGAGTGATACACATCGATAGCCAAGTCTCTGATAATGCTGCTTTGAGTGATACACATCTATAGCCAATTCTCTGATAATACAGCTTTGAGTGATACACATCTATAGCCAAGTCTCTGATAATGCTGCTTTGAGTGATACACATCTATAGCCAAATCTCTGATAATGCAGCTTTGAGTGATACACATCTATAGTCATGTCTCTGATAATGCAGCTTTGAGTGATTTCGATCTATAGACATGTCTCTCAATCTGGCTGCCATCCAGGATCAAACGAGCTTCCCTTAAGGTGGCAAGCGGGGGGATACCTGATATATTCTTTATTGATTATCGCTCTGCCCAGCGTCCCCAGGCCCGCCCGGGTGCAGTGAGCAGGATTGTCGGGCTAAATTGAATTACTTTTAGGGCTATAGGGATCCTGATCTGTTTATGCTAATGTTGATACGATCTTCTTGGGAGTCATTCCACCTGTAAGAGTTTACTGCTCTACTTAGGAGGAGAATGCGCCAATATATTTACTTTCTGAAGGGAAAAGGGCTTATCTAGAGATGTGGGTAGTTGTGATTAATTCCAGATCAATGATATATCATTGATCTGGTTTAAATATGGATTACGAACAATAGATTCTGAGATTATCTCTGAAAACAACCACTTAAATTGTGTCTACTATTTATTGAATATAAACTGGCATCCTATTTCTGAATAAATGTAACCGTATAAGATTCAGAATAAAAATACATATATATATTTATTGAATATTAAGTATGCAACCCTTAATACTACTCTGAAACACCATACAGTTAAATCATTCTATTTGATAGTTATGGCTGGAAAGGCTGAATGACTCAATGATAGGCGTACACGAGGTGTTAGGGATTGAATATTTATTCGTCGAGATTCTTGGGGTGGGGAGTCCATTCACTGTTGATCATGATTTGCACATAGCCAAGGAAACTATTAAAATTTAAATCTTTGACTTTGATTTTGAATCGCCATAAAATATCCAAAGGTTGAAAAGAATAAAATATGTGTATATTGATATGGTAATACTACATTATATAGGCCCTACTATAAATATTTACTATTGCATCCCCCTTTCTGTCACCTCCAATACAGCCCAGACATATAATACATAGTCGAAGAACTGCATGGGGCAAAGAATCAGGGGGAATTTCAATCAGATTTCGTATTGTATGAAGCTCTACAGACTATTCCATGCATTTAATGTCTTATATCTCAGCGGTAACACTACTAATACCTAATCCCATCCCCCATGTATTGCTGGACGGAGATACACAGGTTGGAAGCCTGGATAAATCACGGCTATTCTGAAGCTAAGAGTTATGATTAACCAGGTCAGGGGTCAGGGGTCAGGGGTCAGTAGGGAAAGAGGTCACGACCTTGTTGAAGAAAGAAGCCACCAGTGGGCGCTAGAGGCAGGGTAGGGACAAGTGACATGTATTCAGATTTCCCTTAGGTATTCTCAATGCAAACGTCAATCAGTGCACCCAAATAGAGTAGAAACCCAATAATGTATAAATATTCATCCCGTCACAATCTGCTTCAAAGTGTGCATGTTTTCATGCAGTGAGCTTCTTTTGGGTTTCCTGACACGTTGCTTGCAATGAGATGGTGCAAATTAGTACCAATTGGACAGTGATCAGCGGGACATCTTCCTAAATGACCAATTAGTAAACCCTTGACGGATTTGCATGTTGGCGAATGTTTTGAATCACAATTAGCCGCGTTATTTGGACAGATTCCATGCATTCCTAACTAAATAGGGGATAGTCAGGGAAGCTTCACTGCGGCCAATCTTCACCTGCTTAATCTTCACTTCACCAATAATGGTTTTTAAGAGCAAGTCCAGTTGGAGGTTTCTTTAGAGGATTTAGATTCTACCCGGCGCATTTTACCTGGACACATTGGCATGAATTTTAATATGCCTAGAAAGTAACTGGATACATTTTTGAGAAATGAAATTGGCTGGGTATAGAAGTTTATGAAAAGCTAAAAATGAAGGTAAAAGATGTATGTCAGAGAAACCGAGAAAAATAGGCCAGATTAGCGATTTCAATTACATACAGTGATACATTTCATTTTTAAAGTATTACTTTGTAATTGTATATTACATGCAGTAATAATCATTGAGAATCAACTGCTACTAAAGCTGCATTCTCAGCTATTATGACAAACCAGACCTTAACAAATTAACTCATACTATGACTTATAAGGCTGGATTCATCAATATTCTGCTGTTATATGTTTATACAAGAGTTACTCGTATTATGACTTATAGGACTGGATTTATCAATATTCTGCTGCTGTTATATATGTGTATACAAGAGTTGCCCATATTATGACTTATAGGACTGGATTTATCAATATTCTGCTGCTGTTATATGTTTATACAAGAGTTACCCATTATTATGACTTATAGGACTGGATGTATCAATATTCTGCTACTGTTATATGTTTATACAAGAGTTACTCATATTATGACTTATAGGACTGGATTTATCAATATTCTGCTACTGTTATATGTTTATACAAGAGTTACTCATATTATGACTTATAGGACTGGATTTATCAATATTCTGCTGCTGTTATATGTGTATACAAGAGTTACCCATATTATGACTTATAGGACTGGATTTATCAATATTCTGCTGCTGTTATATGTTTATACAAGAGTTACCCATATTATGACTTATAGGACTGGATGTATCAATATTCTGCGGCTGTTATATGTTTATACACCAATTTAAAGGAGAGAAAGTAGGGCGAAAACAGCAGCCAGTGAGCAATAATAAGTGAAGTCATCATTCGAAAGGATTTGGGCAGGTCCTCCAAACACAAATAAGGTCGTTTTAGAAACTGGATAGAATCCTCCCAAATTTCGGTCAAATGACTTGTAAGTGGGTTGGAAAAGAATAGAACAAAAAGTAGAAAATGTTCAGTTCATGACCAATGTTAGCTGAGTGCAGCTTTAAAGCAATAATCCTTGAACCTTGCATGATTTGACATGCAAATATCATGTTACAAACATGTTTATCGCCTCCACTGAGGGAGTCATCCGATCCCATGGTAGTCACAATTGCTAAAAGGCTGTGGACGACTTTCGTGCAGTGAGAATCAATACAAGGGTGAGGTTTTCAGATAAAGCACAATTGGCAGCTGTACACATTTAGTAAATTGGGCTAAAAAATGGTCAATACTAAGTATATCTGAGTATATTTGGTATTGGGTTTTTTTTTTTTTTGAACTGATTTTTATTCAGGTTCCATCTAGGCATATGCCAGGGGAAATATATAGGAAAAATATAAATATGGCTCGGAAGATCCGGTATTCCGCCATACCCTGAGTTGACGCAACTTACAGTTTATGACAAATATTTTCTTTTTGAAGCAGTCTATTAACTATTGGCGGTAGGGTGGGGTGATCATATTAAATTAATGGGAAGATGAGATGGGATGGGGTGAAAAGGGGAACATGGGGGACGGTTTGATTAATACTAATGTCTGCTGAGGTTGGCCGTAGAATAGAGGCATTTTTGGTAGAGTTGGGTTGGGGAAGGGGTGGCTTAGAGGTTGAAGTTAGGTCTTATTCTGTGGCTGAGGATGTTGTGTTTCAGGATTCGTTTGAAGGAGAGGGGGTCAGGGTTGGATTTAAGATTGTCATCAAGCCTGTTCCAGGAGAGGATTCCAGCATATGCTAATGAGTTGGAAAAGGCCGTACTGAGAGGTCGATCGACTTGGAAGTTCAACAAATAATTTTCTCTTAATCTATAATTTTCATTTGGTAAGCGATGTGGCAACCAATTAATTCGACATAAGTGTAATTGTTTGTGAAAAAATTTAGCGTTATTGAAGTATATTCGTTCAGGAACAGTCATTGCGTATGCATCCTGGTGAAGTTGTTCAGTACTATAGTGTCTTGGCTTCATCAACGCGAATCGGAGAGCCTTGTTCTGGAGAACCTGGAGTTTGTTTAAAGTTGACTTGTTGCAGCATAGGTAACAGACATTGCCATAATCAAGGTAGGTTAATATCATGGATTTTACCAGCATAATACGTGTTCTGACATTGAGTGCATGACGATTAATATAAAGATTGCATAAACGAGCATTTGCTTTTTTAATAATATTCTCCGCCATGGTATTGAACTTTAGTTTAGAATCAATAGTAATACCCAGGTATGTCATACAATCAACCCAATCAATTTTGGTACCATAGATAAGCAACCTATTCGTCCATCCTGGTAGGACATTAATGTTGGGGTTGGGTGGGATCAGGAGGGCTTTAGTTTTCGGTATACTGATAGATAAATGGTTTTCAAGACTCCAATCGGCAATGGTTTTGGTATCTGCTAGACATTGGGCTGATAGGAGATTCGGATCACAGGAGTTATTGATAAGTACTATATCGTCCGCAAATAAAAGCATATGCCCATTAATATTAAATTTACACAGGTCATTAACAAAGATATTAAACAGTAGAGGCCCGAGTATGGAGCCTTGGGGCACACCGTATGATACAGGGAGATAGTTTGAGTCGTGATTATTAGCATGTGTACGTTGCTGGCGATTGATAAGGTAATTCTTGGTCCAAGTACAGAACCAAGCTGGGAAGTGTATGGGAATACTGTCTTTAAATATTCGATCTCTAAGGAATAAGGTGAGAGAAATTCACAGCGTCATTCTATGTAAGTTTGTAAAAATCCTATGCCTTCAGGAAACGTGGTTAAACCATTCTGATTTGGACTCTCATTTGCTGTTAGATTCTGATTATAATATCTGTAGAAACGATCGTCACTCTGATGATGTACTTGTAAAGAAATCAGGAGGAGGCCTCTGTTGTTTCACCTCAAGTGAATGTGTCGTAAACCAATGGATATATGAAGAATTTAATATTTGCAATCCCAACATAGAACTGCAATGTATGGAGATCAAACCTGGCATGAGGGGTAAAATATGTGTCTTAAATACGTATCGCCCACCGGCGGGAGATAAATCTATTTTCATTGAAAGTCTGAAATCATCTTTGGCTGGGATAAAGGAATTAACCAAGCATCATAGAATATATCTTTGTGGTGATATAAATATAAACTTACTGGAAGGAAATGATTCTAAGGTTATTGAGATAATATCAATGTTGTCTGATTATGGTCTTAAACAGGGTATTGACAAACCTACCAGATATGTGGGTAACAAAGGTACCATGATTGATGTAGTCTTCACAGACCACCCACATGTACTTATGTCGAACATCTTGAATTACAACATCTCTGATCATTTATGTGTTTTCTCACAACTAAAAAAAGGTAAGGAACCTATAGAAAAAAAGGTCCGAAGAGGTAGACGATACTATAATATTAATGAAGATCAACTAGCTATTCACCTAAGGGATTTGTCTACAAATGTAAACTGTTTCGGTGAAGATCATAGTTCCCCTACCCATCTATGGAATAACATGAAAGAGTGTTTTGTAGGATATCTAAATGAGTCCTGTCCCATTGAAGAAATTAAGATCGTGACTAAAGGTAAATTTAATCTTTCACACGACCTACTTATTAAAATCTCCAATAGAGACAAGCTGTTTAAAAGATCGAGAACTCAAAACTCTCAAGAGCTGTTTAGGCAGGCAGTCACCTTAAGAAGGGAAATCAGCAGGTTAGTTAAGGCACAAAAACGTGATGCTATTAGAACCAACTTGACGAATTGCTCAAAAAATAGTAAAAAATTCTGGAGGAACATCTCAGACTTATTTGGCCATCGTTCAAGAAATTTGCCCTCGTCCTATATTCATGATGGTAAAGAAATAGAAGGGATGACAGCCTCGAATCAATTGAATCTTTTCTATAGTAAACTGGGAAGCGCTGATGGGAATTTATCCCACTCCTACTTGGATTATATAAGTGAATCACTTGATACCAATGTTGTCACAAGAATGTCGGTTACTAAAGAAAAAATCAGTCAGCTGATAAATGGAATTGACCTTGCTAAAAACTGTGGATTTAATTGGATAAATACGAAAACTTTGAAAATGTTTCTGAAACTCTTCATCCCGCATGTCACCTTACTAATGAAACGCTGTGTCTCTACTGGATTTATACCTTTAGAATGGAAAGAATATGTGATTAAACCCATTCCTAAAGAAGGTAACCTAAGACTGTTTAACAACTTAAGACCAATTGCTATTGTATCGACCATGTCCAAAATCCTTGAGAATATTATGTGTACTGCTATTGTCGACCATATGGAGAGTAACAACTTTTTCTGTCCCTCGCAAGGTGGATTTAGGAAAGATAGATCAACTAACCTGAGTCTATTCAATTTTCTAACCCCTATTGTTGAAGGTATTAATGATGGTTTATTGTCAATAGCATCTTACTTCGATATCTCTAAGGCATTTAATTGTATTAACCACTCTATACTGGAAAGAAAGCTTGATTATTATAATTTTAATCCGTCGATCATACGGTTGGTAATGAATTATTTGAAAGATCGTCATCAGCGAACTGACTTAAATGGACACCTATCTGAATCGGTTAATATTGACAGAGGCGTTCCGCAAGGAAGCCATGTTGGTCCAATCCTGTTTTTGATTTTTATTAATGATGTATCTAGATGTTTTGCAAATTTAAATGAAGAAGGTTTAAAAATTAATTTGACTTTATATGCTGATGACACCGCACTCAGTATAACGGGTCGAGACCTTGATCGATGTATCACCCAGACACAACTTGCCATGAATAATATTCATAAATGGATGTCTGATAATATGTTGAGTTTAAATGAAAAAAAATGTCAGATACAAATATTGGGAACTAATAACAGGTTAAAGAAAATTCGCTTCAACACCTTAGGTAAAATCTATTTGAAAGGGCATGAAATCAAAAATTCTAAATCGGTGAAATATCTAGGATTAAGAGTGGATGACAATCTGTCCCTCAGAGAACATTTCGTAAAAATGAAGGCTTCTGCCATCTCTAAACTGTTCCAGTTGCAACGAATACGACAGTACCTAACAATTCCTATGGCTAAAACAATCGTAAAAAGCCATATCCTCTCGTTATTCGAATATGGCAGTCTCTTCTCTCCGTTAGTCTCAGTGGAAATAAGAAATAAACTGCAAAGGGTTCTGTATCGTGCAGTCAGAATTATTTACCCGAATGATGTAAGAAGTAAAGAGGATTTATGTAACGATTGTGGGATTGCGACTCTAGAAAAGAGGTACAAAATAGCGATCCTGGGAATAATGTATAAAATGCAGCTAAAGCAAGAGAATCTGAAAGAAGTGCCAGTCGCAACACGTGTTAACGAAGGGCCTGTACTAAAGGTAATCACCCCAAAGTTAGAAAAGGTAAAAAAAACACCACACTATATTGGGGCAATCCTATGGAATAAGCTCCCCTCGGTAATCCGTAAAAAATCTTGGTCTGACATAAAGAAACATCTCAGAAATAATAATGACTGGTACTTGTAGTGTAGACGATACCACGTATATGAGTATGGTTATCGCATCAAAATGTATATTGATTGACATGTTAGCCACGTGTATTTTATTATTCGAGTAGCCAACTCCCTGTTGTTTAGAGGAAAAAATTACAAAAAAATTTGAAGGGTTTATCATGTATATAATTATATCTAGGTTGTAGAAACAAACAGAACAACTAAAACCATGTTCAACGATGTGTAAACAGATTTAAAAGGATTAAATTTATTATGAGGTAACATAACTCTGTACAAATAATATTTACTTGGATGCTGCGAGATTATCATTGTATGAAAAAAGATCCAATAAAATTTCTTAAAAAAAAAAAAAAAAAGTGATAGTAGGTAAGTTTCTTTAAAAGGATGTCATGGTCTATAGAGTCAAAAGCTTTTTGAAAGTCGAAGAATACAAGAGAACTAGTTTGTTTGGCATTACGGTTACATAGTAGTTTATAGAGGAGAAGGTAAAAGGTTTCAGTAGTAGAGGCATTTTTTCTAAACCCGCCCTGGTAAGTGGATAGTATGTCATGATCGTCAAGGTAAGATTGTATCTGATTGTTCACATGTTTTTCCATAATTTTACTAATAATGTGAGTTAGTGAAATGGGTCTTAGGTTAGTAACAAATTTGGCGTTGCCTTTTTTCGGGATTGGAATGACTGTAGCCATCTTCCATCTTTGTGGTATAATCCCAGAGTCGACTGAGAGGTTAATTAAAAATACGAGCTGGGGTTTAATGGATTTGAGCAGGTAGTTATAGATGTGCATAGGGATGTCACTGCATCCTGAAGATTTGTGGGGGGACAATTTGTTAATTATTTTGGTGATCAAGTCAATATTAAGAGGGGTGTATTCAAGTGCCTCTTGAGGTAATGGGAAAGGGTTTAGGTCACTAAGCGTGTAATGGGGATTATTAGTGGTGGGTAGTGAGCTGGCTATGTTAGAGCCAATATTAGCAAAGAATTTATTAATTATAGGAGCAACCTCATCGGCATGTGCCATAGTTTGAGTATCAGGATTGATGATCTTATTAACACTGGCAGTGTTATTTTTAAATGGTAGGAATTTATTGAGAATATGCAAAAATTTTTTATAATCATATCGGTACTGATCGAGTTGGTCTTTGAAAAAGTTACTTCTAGCAGCTCTAGTTTGGGAATTGGCTAAGTTTCTAAAGTATATGGCCCTGGTTCGGTGTTCGTCTTTATGTGATTTCCTATATTTCCTAAAGTAGAAGTCTCTGTTGTGGGCAAGATTTATTAGTTCATTGGTGTACCATGGGGGCTTGATTTTTTTTGCACGGAATTTCTTTTTCGGACACAGTCGATTTGCTATCTTTAGCAGTTTAGAATGTAAGTACTTCCAGGCTTGGTCAGGATCAGTTAGATTGTAGTAGTATGGCCAATTATCAATTAGTGCCAGCTCTTGTTCAATCAAGGGTTGGGAGAGATTTATGTAAGATCTGGCGGTGAAATTAGTTTTTGAGTAGGATTCTCTTTTTTTCTTCTTGACGTAATATATGATGTAGTGGTCACTGAGGTTGTATACGACTACACCAGTCTCAGAAACGTATTTTACGTCGGTCAGTATTTGATCAATAGCAGTTGCTCGGCCATTGAGGCCTAGGCGAGTCGGTTGGTTAATGAGTAGTCTAAGAAATTTATCGCTGGCTAGTCGTAGAATTTCTTGTTTTGCTGGGCAAGGTACAGGGTTATTTGAAAGCACATCAATATTGATGTCCCCTAAAATTGACAGCTCTGAGCTAGGGAATCTTTCTCTAAGTTGATCAATAGTGTCAGTGAGAGAGTCACAGAAGGAGGTGACGCGACCTGCCGGGGGTCTGTACACATTAATTAAGATAAGATTTTTCGAGTGAGAGAATTTAATAGTGAAGATCTGCAATTCTATGTGTTGATTGGATATGAGTAAATCGTCAATAGTAGAGTAGTCTATACTAGTTTTAATAAAGGCACATAGACCTCCTCCGGTCGAGGCCAGCCGGTCAGATCTTTCAAGGGTGTAACCTTTCAAGTTTAGATTATTGTCAGAGATACTTGGTTTGAGCCAGGTTTCGCTAAAGAGAAAAATGTCAAATTGGAGTTGGTCAAGGTCCAACTCAAGTTGTTGCCATTTATGTAGTATAGATCTTATATTTAGATGGAAAATTTTGAATCCTTTGATTTCATTGGTGCTGGACAAAGATTGTCTTTGGATACATGGGGTGGTTGGGGTATCAGTCATTGGGGGTAAGGGAAATGTAGCTACTCAGTTTGTAAAATAAGACTTGGGTATTAAGTGTAAGGCATTTGCCAGTGTACATAGTGGAGCAGATAATATACAGGTTAAATGACCAAGCATGATAGTAGACAATGCACATAAATGTAGAAGCAGAACTCAATTTCAAAACAGTAGGCATCAATGACCGCCACTTTAATGTAGGTATTAATGCAGCTATTATCAGTATGCATAGTGGAGCAGATAATATAGGAATAATAACTAAGTTTGAACAATAGGCAGTGTACATGAATGTAAAGCGGAGCACAGTGTCGAGACAGTATGCATCGGTGACCGCCACTTTAATACAAGAGCGGGCGGGATATAGGTAGCCGCGGTAAGTATAGTAGTGTCCACATAACCAGCGATAGTAATGTATGGCTGGTGGAACCCTAGTCATAGACATCGTTGGGTTGTTAGTACAAAAAATAATAATAACAAGACCGACCAGCACGGGTAGTCGACAGTACATATAAAGGTAAAGGTAGAGCGCAGTTCTAGAGATCAGAGGCAACCATGAACGCCACTTTAAGTGTGAGACAAGCAAAGTATAGCTAGCCGTAGTGAGTATAGTAGTAGTAATAGTGCCAGCACAACAGTAGTTGTGATGATTGGCTACTTTGACCCTAGTCATAGACATCGTTGGGTTATTAGTACGAACAATAACAGGTATGGTATGAAAATGCTTGACATGTAACAGGATAATGTCAGCAAGGCAGGGTTGATTCAAACAATCAGTTTGGTTAGGTTGAACTTTATTTTAAACTTATTTTTGTCTGAAATTTGGGTCGTTTGAGAGCATTGGTGAAAGTGAATTGTACATTTTCTGACGACTTCACCCACCAGTTCACCCGCTCACGTCCCATAACTAGGAATTGAACCGCCAGGGGGACAGAGATGAAAGAAGACACTTGGGGGCACGGCCTCCACTCTACCTACTTATCAAATCACCATCGGTAGGTTTAAGGCTGACATTAAGGGGAAAAGGCCTGACATTTTACCCCGTCCCCTCAACGCTCGCCGAATCCCCATCATGCCTTGCTCCCGGTGTATATGTAAAGGGTTGCACGCCCATTAGTGCAATCCACGACCGCGAGATTACCGCTCCGTGGTGCGAGATCACACGAGGGTTGCCATAGAGATACCTAAAAGCTGTGCTTTTGGCTTTTTAGTTGTGAAGCAGGAAAAAGGCCAAATGCCTTTAAGGTTTCCCTGAAGTTCACTGGTCAAAAAGGTTGCTTGTGCATAGGGGACTATGGGGATGTCTTGGTTATAGTAATTCACCTTATAAAGGTCCTGATATAGTCTGTCCCAAAGTGAGATGAAACGTTCGCACACAACAGTGTGTAGGGTGGGTAGGTTGGGGGAGTATAAAGTATATTTGTGATGTGGTTCAGGAAAATGACTCACAAGTCGCAAAATTGATATTTTTCAAAGTATTTTTATCCCAAGATTTCGTTATTGAAATGTTCTGATATTTAAGAGGTTACACACATATAGTCAGATAAATCCGTGTAACAAATCTCAAGAAATTGTATTAAATAAATCCTCGCAGTTTGAAGGCCATCGTATGGAGTATATTTAGTTACTTTACTGGTAAGTACACATCCAGAAACATTGCAAACGTCTTCTTTTTTTCAAAATAAAATTACCAAAATTAAAATATAGAAATACATATTAGGTGTCCTAGAGTTTACTATCATTAGAATCGGCTTGATCTCCTTTTTTCAAATATGGTGATATCTCAAAATCCATATTTTGCGACTTATGACTTATTTTCCTAAAACGGATTACATATTTACATATAAAGTATAAAGTATATATTTACATATAAGGTCAACCCAAAGTAATATTTTATATATCTAGTGTCTTTATACTCAATCAAAAACAAAATTAAATAGTGAAGAAGTGCATAATTTCCATCTCAACTCGAGTATATTGGATTATTACTTCCTCCTCCATATAGCTCAACTACCCACACTAAAGCACGATCAGTTGTACGATATATTATTCAACCGTTGATAGAGTAGCTTGGCCATGTTCTATACTTAATTACCAGCTTCCCTGCATGATTTACCTTCTTCTTAGTGTATGTAACGTCGAGATGAGTGTGAAAAACGTTAAATCTTCATCTAACAGAGATGTTGAGAAATATATAAACCTTCTGATCCAGGCTTATTAGTTTGCTCAAGCATAAATCTAAACAACAAATATTGATATTACAGGCCGAGGGGGGACTACTATATTCCTGGATATTAATAAAAGCTCGTTATGGTACCGTCGTCTTTTTGGCTCTCTTCACGAGTCGTCTCGACCAGGACAAAAGGGAATAGCATTCATATAAATGGGTCAGATTTTCAGGAAATGTACAATTCAACTTGGCCAATCAACTAAGCCAAATTTCAGACGAAAATAAAGTTCAAAACACAGAATCAATGCAATGCCAAATATACTCGAATTTACCTAGTATTGACCAAACTGCAGCCTTATTTAGCCTAATTTTATAAATGTGTGCAGCTGCCAATTGTACATTTTCTGAAAATCTGACCCATATATGAATATCACCTCTATACAGTTAGATCGGGTTTCCATTGTGTATGCAGTGTTTACAGCCAACGCAGAAGGAACTATATGTGATAATGTGTACTTTTAGAGAGATTTTGCAAAGGTGACCCTTTCAGATGATAATAATTGAGATACTTAGAAGATCTGCAGTCGCATATTGGTAATCTAATGGGCTCAAATTGCTATTAGTAAGTCTTGTGAAGAAAACACTTTGAAAAATATTATTTTTTAGCGACTTGTCACTCATTTTTCTGAAATACATAACATATGATCTCAGCCGTTCGTAGAAAATGATCGATTAGCAGAACACAAGGAAAATCACTCTACACTAGTGATAATATCTGTCAGTAAATATTATCTAATATATGAAGCTCTAGAAGGGATTTTTTGTCACGCATGTTCTGGGAATCTGTGATCTCCCTATCTGTCTTTTTGGTCTGTACAGGTCCGTCGACCCTATCTGGAGGATATTATATGCGGTTTGTGAAGGTATCGGGGTGAAAATGTGATTTTGAAGCCTTTTTTTAAATTGGGGTCTTCACACTCTATTTATAGCCCGTGAAAGCCCATGTGAGATACTATGTCACTTCCAGGGGGACCCGACTACATGCAGAGGAGTGGGAGAGTGAAGAACAGGGGAGGGACAGGGTGGGGGTATTGGAGAGGGGGAGGGGGAGGGTGTAGGAGGGGGAGAGTTAAGAAAAGGGAGAGAGTAGGGGAATACACTCTAGGTCCAAACCCTCAGATCAGATAAGAATGGTATGTCAGCCTACTTCGCTAATCGTTTTTCTGTCCTAGGACTAGGCGTTTTAATGGGAATATAATGACATTTTGCAGTCTTAATGGAATTATAATGGCACTTTGCAGGTTGAGGCGGGAGGCTTCCCTCCATTTGAAGGGACTCTCTCAACTTTGGGCCTAGACTGGGGAATAGGAGAGGGAGAGGGGGAGGGAAAGAAGAGGGGGAGGGAAAAGAGGGGAGGGAGAGAATGTAGGGGAAGGAGAGCATGGAGGGAGAGAACGCAGGGAGGGGGAGCATGAGGAAGAGGGGAGGAAGAGGGGGGATTTGGGAGAGAAAAACAGGTATTATGAGAGACAGAGAAGAGGGGGAGGGAGACGAGGGAGAGGGGGAAGTGTGGGGAGAGAGGGTGACCATCAACGCAAAGGACGGGTACTTTGCTAGTGCATAAATAAGAATAACTGTACAAAAATCAAACTTAATTAAAACATAAAGACTGACCTTTGACTGTATAATACAGATCCATCGGGCCATAACCGGAGCAGGCGGTTAGGCACTGTGATGTCATGCAGCATTCCATGCTTCTCGTTCCTGAAGAAGAGATCAGGAACCCATATCCTGTGTATATCATTGTAGTTGAGTGTTACTGTTCTATTCAAGCCTTTGTATCCTAGTCGCGGATCTTGCCACCTCTGACGTAGGTAGAACGTCATTGCATACTCCTGCAATTATAAATTATTTTATTTTTATTTTCATGAAATAATCAGATACAATATTAATCATTTAAGGGTGAGCAAATCTTACCATACATAATATGAGTAACTCTTGTATAAACATAACAGCAGCAGAATATTGATAAATCCAGTCCTATAAGTCATAATTATGAGTAACTCTTGTATAAATATATAACAGCTGCAGAATATTGATACATTCAGTCCTATAAGTCATAATATGAGTAACCCTTGTATAAACATATAACAACACAGAATATTGATACTGTATTAATCATTTAAGGCTGATTTATGTCATTTTTATGACGTCATAATAGACTGTGAGCAGTTAGATTTACTTTGAAGATGCATTCTCAGCTATTGCGACACAGAAAATTACCAAATTCACTCGTATTATGATTTATAGGACTGGATTTATCAATATATATAAACTGGACAAAATCGTGCAAAATCTTGGTCATGATACTAATTTGTATTTGTAGGTCCCACCTGAGTACTACGACTACTACTACGATGACTTCACTTATTATCGCTCACCGTGGTTGTTTTTACTATGTTTTTAGCTATACCAGCTGCAAATTATTGATGTAGTCAGTCCTATGAATCATAATATGAGTATTTTTGGTAAGATTTTGATAGTCATAATAGCTGAGACTACAGATTTAATAAACAACAGTAAAACATAAAAAACACATTTTTGATACATGAACCTCTTTGTATGAAGCCAACACAATACATTTGGGCTTATGAGTACCATTTTTATGAAACATTATTGAGTTCACTTTCACAATTGCTATATTAGTGCCGCTATAAGCGACACTGTAAAACTCTATGGGGCCGCCATAAAAACATCATTATACACTTTACTTCCATAACTCTATGACCCATTCCTTTTCATGAACAATAAACATGATATTACTGGTACAACATATCAAATGCACCATTTTAAAAAAGACCATCAGACCACATCATATGAAACTGACACTCACTATCCACAACAATAATATTCCAACATCACTGATAACAGGGGCAAAATGAAAGGGGTCAGATTTTCAGAAAATGTACAATTGGCAGCTGTACACATTTAGTAAATTCTGCTAAATTAGGCTTCAATGTGGCCAATACTAGGTAAATCCCGAGTATATTCGGTATTGCATTGATTCTAGCAATCTGTTTGGTTAGGTTGAACTGTATTTTGAACTTTCGTCTGAAATTTGGGTTATTTCAGAGAATTTGCGAAAGTTAATTGTACATTTTCTGAAAATCTGAACCACTACGTCAAAATGAAAGGCCTAGCGTAGAAAGTAGCACTGGAGCTCGTAGAACAACGATAAAATTAGGTTTTATTAGCGATGGATTGATCCTACATGCAATAAACCTTAAAACCTGGGTGAGATATGGTGACCTGGAGTGATGACTGAGACCCGGCGGATGGCGGGAGGCACATGTACGGTGGCTGCACGTGCGCCGCCCGGCAGATTTAAGACTTCTCTGAGAAATCTCCTGCCAAGCTGGGCCACAAAATAACTTGGAAGTATTTAGGGAAGATGTTAAGATTTTGTGTTACAGCATATGGTTGCACAAATTAGATTATGATGAGAGATTTTTAAAGATATTGGGTCAGGATGTGAGAAAATGTACAATCGGCAGCTCTACGCATTGAATTATGTTAAATAATAGGCTGGGAAATGATCAATACGACGTATTTGTGAGTATATTTAATGTTGTGCTGATTAAAAAGGTGGATCAGATTTTCAGAAAATGCACAATCGACAGTTCTTCACATCTATCAAGTTCTGCTAAATTAAAGTGAGAATTGATATATACTAGATATATCTGAGCGTATTCTGTATTGTAGCCATTCAATACATCTGACTGGTTATGTTGAACTGAATTTTCGTCTTGGATGTGGGTTATTTGAGAGGATTGTTGAAAGCCAATTGTCCATTTACTGAAAATCTGACCCAGGTATGTTTGGATATATTGGACTGAACCTTCTGAACGTCATTTTTGTCTTTAATTTGGGTTATTTGAGAGGATTGGTGACAGTAGATCGTACCTTTTCAGGTGACTTTACCCACTTAATAGAGGACTTAATAGATAACATGCATGTTGCGCCTGATGTGGACACAATGCGATTACTTCAGATCCTAACTTGTCAAACCTTCTGTACAGTCTAGGCTCAAAGTTGAGAGAGTCCCTTCAAACTAGCCTCTGGCTCCAAACCATAAAATACCATTATTCAATTCAATTAAAAAATTCTTTATTGCAGATGTTATTACAGTTCGGTCGCTCATTTCTAGAAATTAGATCTTCCAAGAGTGCCGCATTTGGACCATCTTCCAAAAAGTGCCGCACTAGGACAGCAAAATACCATTATAATCCCATTAGGCCGCCTACTCCTGGGTCAGAAAAGCGATTAGATTAGTAGTCATCCAATCACTGGCAAACCATTCTTAGCTGATCTGAGAGACTGAGCCTAAATTGTCTACGTCATATTGAGGTCAACCCTTACATTTATGGAAACAGTCTCGGAACGTCCCATGGTGTCGCATGTGCTAATAAAACTAGAAGAATTGATAAAATGATACAAAAATATTTGATCAAAGACTTGGTTTGATCATATCTTGATGAAACTTTTTGAAATGCATTGTAAAACGAAGACATTAGTCTTGACGTCTACCCTTACATTTATGGAAGCAGTCTGGGAACCTCCCTTGGTGGTTTATTTCAGATAATGATGGAATTGGTCTCTTATAGCTGACCATGATATCCTTAAATGGACTCTAGAACTGGACGCTATTGGATTTCTAAGGTATAAATGTAAAAAGGAATCGATGAAACGGTCTTTATGGTGATATACTCGACATACTCGGGCCAGAAATGGTCAACCATTATATGAGCTTGGATTTCTGGTTGTATGGCCACGCGACCGTACACGCATAAGAGTAGTATTGAGGTTTTTGTGAATATTCTTTGTTCTTTTTTTGTCGAACTACAATATCAAATCGATCATATTGTGTCAGGAATGTATTTGATTTCCATTTTTTATGTTCTAATGAAATTAGAAGAATTGATAAAATGATACAAAAATGTTCAAAAGATTTTATTTGATCGTATCTTGATGAAACTTTTAGAAATGAATATTGAAATACATCGTAGAGCGAGGAAATTAGTCTCATTTCTGTTATCAGTCTTTTTCATACTTTAAAAAAAATGTACAAGGGAAAGTATGGGATGCAAACCAACTTCAAGCCTTTGAAGATTCTAAGGATGGTTTATCTAATAAGTTTCAAAATTTGAATCCCTAGATGGTGATTACCATATTTGAGATAAGAAAAATGTTTTGTTTATTTAAATCAATTTAAATACCTCTTGTCATACCAATTTACACGCCTGTACCCACTTTAGAACCATTTTCATATCATAGCATGAGCAATATATTCATCCCAATGATCTAACAACATCCTTGCAGAACCATTGAATATCCTTGTTTGGGTGGATTAAATGCGATCGGAAACATCAACACAGGAACATAAAATAAAATAAGCAAAGCAACTATAAATATATAAGTCCTTTAAAGAACCATGAAGCCTTTAGCAGAGCAGAATGTGTGAGCTAGTGGTAGCTCAGATAGAGCAGAATGTGTGAGCTAGTGGTAGCTCAGATAGAGCAGAATGTGTGAGCTAGTGGTAGCTCAGATAGAGCAGCTCACAATGGGGAGGGACTTGACAGAGGCGACACAGTTTGTTCCCACTAATTGGCGACTAATTACGAGCAAACACAACTCACCATGTTGAAGTCGTCGATGGAGCTGATGCTGTTTACAAAGATGTTTAGATAGACTATCGTTGGCGTGCCTGGAATACATAAATACACGATTTGGTCAGGATATCTGAGACTGTACATGGAGTGATTGTGAGAGGCTGGTTGTATTGGCAGTGGGCTTGGGGTATAGCAGGGTCAGATTTTCAGAAAATGTACAATCGGCAGATCTACACATTTAGAAAGGTCTCCTAAATTAGACTGAAAAATCGTCAACACTCCGTATACCCAAATATATTTGATATTGCCTTGATTCAGACAATCTGTTGGGTTGTGTTGAACCAAATTTTGAACATTATTTTGGTCATAAATTTGAGTTATTTGCGAGGATTGGAGACTTTGTACACTTTCTGGGGATTTCACCCCCATGGAGTGATACTTGTTGTATTGGCAGTGGGCTTAGGGTATAGCAGAGTCAGATTTACAGAAAATGTACAATCGGCAGCTCTACACATTTAGGAAATGCTGCTAAATTAGGCTGGAAAATGGCCAATACTTGGTATATCTGAGTATATTTGGTATCAGACAATCTGTTTGGTGATGTTGAGCTGTATTTTGAACCTCAGTTTTGTCTTAAATTTGGATTATTTGAGAGGATTGCTGAAGGCGAATTGTACATTTTCTTAGGATTTCACCCATCAGGGGATTAAGGACTGAAAGGGAATATAAATTTAATTAATACCAGACTATACAAAACATGTTTACGTAATACATCTACTTCTCTACGTCTATATGTATAAATAATAGTTTTTACTTTCATAAACGTTACAGAAATAGAGCGGACAACCAGGCAGATCTTCCAGGTGGGCAAGAAATGATTAAAATTTGAATAAAGATAACAAAGTGATATGGTACAGAGTCAATGACAAAGTGTTTCTTCCAATAGAAGAAAAATACAATTTGCTATACAATTTGCTATCAATGTCTCTTTTGTGTTGGTTTGATGAACAAAGAGGCGTCCATATTTTAGAAGCTAGAACCCAAAATGTCAATGAAATACTCCATTCCCTCTTGGGGCACATACTTTAGATGTACCTTGCATTTAATTACAATCAAGATCATGGGTTATGTAGCGAATCGAAACTCGGAACCTTAGCTATAAGGACATGGAATATGACGTGTCCCCTAAGGTGGGGGATTTCGGGAAACTACCAATATGTTCAGGTAATATACTGGTTGTTGTACTAAGTATAGCCTTTAATAATTAGCACAGTAATTCAGGAACTGTGTGATCTCATTAGAAGGACAAATAATGTAAAGTTAAATGTTGAATATGTGATAGATATGGAATGCGACCCTCTGGAAGAGCTGTGGCTGCCACAGAAGAGGACAGGCCTATTTCCGATGTATATTATCGTATATTTTTATCATGTACTGTTTTCGGAAATAAACAATGTACAATACAATACAATGCCATTGGGTCATTTATTCAGTATTTCTTGTTATCTGGAAATGATTTCTTGATATCTGAAAATCATTTTCAGATATCAAGAAATCATTTTCAGATATCAAGAAATCATTTTCAGATATCAAGAAATCATTTTCAGACATCAAGAAATGAATTCTTGATGTCTAAAATAGTTACAGATATCCGAAAATGATTTCTTGACATCTGAAAATGATTTAGTTATATCTGAAAATTATTTTTATATATCAATAAATCATTTCAGATATCAAGAAATCATTTAAATCATTTAAACGACGTGATTTTTTTCTTGTTTAAAATGTAATATTGTATTTACAACAGACAGACTTCATGCAATGACATATATCACCCATGTGACATTTTTCACGAAATGAACACTTGTTTTTTTAAAAAATAGATAACAATTAGAGTATCCAGTTCCATAATTACTAAACATGTCCCTGGATTATTTACCCTTTTGTAAATATCTTGTTTCTTTGTGTGAAAGTCCAAAGTCTTGACTCAGTGAATAAAACCTCTGACCCTATTTGAGGAAACAAATTAGAATAATTGTTCCCCCATCAATTAACCAGAAGCTTCCCCCATCCAACAGAAGCTCAAATTGATCATTACTTCTATTGGAAATTGATGATTGAAACTTGCCGGCTTTCAAACCTCTGAGAAAAGTCTTTGTGAAGTGACGAGATGGAGGCAGCAGAGAAAGAGAAGTGATCTTTTATCCTGAGTGAGAATGAGTGCTGAACCCTGTCCTATTTAAACGCAGTCACGAGGGAAATTAAAGCCCATGAACCTGCTTTTTAATTGTCCAAGTCAAGGCCGGATCAGACATCACCTTCTAGTTGCCTCCAACCCCAGCCTATCCCTCACCACCGCCGGATGCACTATTTTAAGGCAAATTGGTTTTCAAACAGAAGGGAAAAAGTCGCTCAGTTTAAATGAGAGAGGAGAAGAGCTTTATCTCGGGGGAGAATGGGAATGGCCACAAATTGGCTGATTTGGCGCTAAAAGTACTATTTGCGCCATCTATATTCCTTAAGGAAAGGCTTGGGGATGGTTAGTGGGGTAGTTTGTCATGGGCTAACTCTAATGGAGGGGGAGGCATTTCTGAAGGATGCTGTGTATCTTGGGGAAGATTATTTAAGAAGCTTTCAAAAAGTAATTTGGATCTAAAAGTACCTTATGATTAGTCTGTCTGTATAATTTTTTGGAGCGGAGTGGAACTGAAGGCAATGAAACGAGCCTAGCCGTTAGGTGGCATACTGACGGTGACAGACTGACGGTGGTACAGACTGACTGTGGTACAGGCTAACGGTGACATATTCACGGTAACAGGTCAGGTGACAGGCCAGGTAGTGGTTAGGGGACGCATGCAAACAGCTGGCAACAGCTATAGTGTATTTTCATTTGAAATAATATTTAAATATTATTTGTGGCCTTCAATGACTTTTCAAAATAAAGAAGATGATGATATCAGTAACTGGTAACTGTCTACAAACTGCAGGTGCCTTGGTTCAGGACACAGGAAAGACATAAGCAGAAATAGAAACAGTTCTGCTATTGGTTGATATATTAAATGCCAAGATTAGCACTTTCAGCAGGTGATAATGATGAAGTAACATATAGAGAGAATGGGACGAGCCAGCAATAATAAAAAATTTATTGGACGAGATTCGTCCACATAAGCACGATGCCGTAGGCAGAGTGCTTATGTGGACGAATCAAGTCCTATAAATTTTTTATTATTGCCAGCGAGTTCCATTCTATATTTATCATATGTGCATAAAATGTGATCATATGTCATCAGATATCACTGAAAAAATATTAAAACACCTGATGAAGGTACACTCTAGTACCGAAACGTTGGAATCTACATCGAAACATCACTTGAGAAAATAAAAACCACTTCATAAAAAATCGCTGATTCTTTGGTTTTGGTGTTACATCAACTTATAAAAATATTAAAACAGTCTCAGAGAGCCCCGCTGCCCCGCTGCCAGCCCCACTGCCAGCCCCGCTGACAGCCCCGTTAGTAGGCCTACAACGGTGCCCACTGTGTGATCATGCAGTATTTAGGCCTACTGATATTGTTGAATTAAAACGTTATTATCACGGCCATTTCTTGAGCTACATTAATAAAACTTATATCATTTAATGCTCTATTTGATTGTTTTTTATTATGTATTTCTATAATCATAGTACCAGAATCATGGGTGGATTACCCATCGCAGGGATTTGTTTACATGCTTCGCAGAGAGCCAAAGCTCTATAAAGTCTGCTAAATTAGGCTACAAAATTATAAATACAAGGTTAATCTGAGTATATTTAATATTGTATTAACTCAACAAATATCAGCTTTATTTCCAACCTTATTATTTTCTTAAATCTCTTTTAGTTCTTGTAAAGTTTACTCCCTGTACTTTTTATAATATTTAAAAACAAAGAAAAATCGCCCCATTAGGTTTAGCAGCTCATAGGCAAAACAGCACAATTGTAAAATAGATTCTCCCTGCAATGTAAATAGTGGGCGGAGAAGGAGAAGGAGATTCTGCCTCCTCCAGCACATGAGGCACCAGACAGGCCCAATGCGGACGTGAATAAATAATGGCCAGATAAACAGTGTCTTGAAGATCGCTCAGCACTTGTCCAGACAGCGGCTACAGCACCAGGTCATGCATCCAGTACCACTTGTTGTGTGGCGCCATTAAGGGTCGTCTCCACTGGCTGCGGTAAGCTCTGCGGTAAGCTCTGCGGTAAGCTCTGCGGTAAGCTCTGCGGTAAGCTCTGCGGTAAGCTCTGCGATAAGCCTTCATATGGTGCTGTGATGGTGAGAAGTGGCGAGGTTATGCCTACATGGCCAGTGAACCATATATAGGCATAAACTCGTCATTCCTCTCCACCTACAGAACCAGCACAAACCATCGCAAGGCTTACCACAGAGCATAACGCAGCTAGTGGACACTACCCTTTATACAACCACTTAAGCCCAACACACACTTGGCTAATTTTGCTCCCGATTGTCCCACGATTTGGGTCACCTGATGAATCCTAAAATTTAATTTCAAACCATGGATCATGTTATTAGAAAAACATTAACCAGGATTTGAAATTAAATCCTACGATTTATCAGGAGACCCAAATCGTGGGGCAATCGGGAGCCAAATCGGCCAAGTGTGCGTCGGGCTTTATACAGGGCATAGATTGTCATGTCTTCCTATACTATTCGCACGGTATTATGGGACTAATGGTACAGTATAAAATCTATAGAAAACATGTCATGTTCAGCATGGCATGTTCATCAATTTTCTAATGTCAATATCCATGTGTTATACATGTTTCCAGAACACAAGTCAACATCTTTAATTTTCATAGATCTTATTAAGCTGTGATATTGATGAAAACATTCTTGCAATTTTCGATAAAAATCTAGCCATATAAGATAAGATAAGATAAGATATATGTCAGATTTCAACAGAATCCATCCAATGATCCATTGTAACAGACATGCGCAGTGGCACAAATCCCCTATTACCCTCTGTGGCCCTACATCTCATCCTCTTGCGGAGTATGGTGCTCTAACGGGGAAAACCCAGTCTTGATTGCTCTTTTGTAATAAAAAACATCAATTGGAATTAAACTAAACAAAATATCCATCAATCAGAGGATCAGTTAGAGGATCAAGAGGGACAGTGGAAGAGCTGCAAATACTGATACAGATGATGACAATCAGAAAATCTCCAAAATATATGAACAAGAAAAAAGCACTGTCCTTGTATCGGTTACCATATCAATCTGGGTGCTATTATTAGCACAGGAGACAGACACAGCAGATGGTTGGATGAATGGACAATCTGCTTACAGTGACCATTGGTCAGCCCTACTATATTAACTAATTGTATAATAATGTATATCAGTGTGACCTTTTAAGCTTTGTCCACTTGTGTAGGGTGTCCTCTATATTTGCTCATACTTGGACATATATCCTGATTCCAACGGCCGCGTTGGGGAGGGGGGGGGAGGAGTACAACATAGGGAAGATGACTTGAATAAAGTGTTTCATATATGTAGATACTTTTCCCACTCTTAGGGGCCATGCAACTACCGGCCGATAGTGGAATAGTACAGTCTAGGTCCAGAGCCTCTCAGATGAGATAAGAATGATACGTCACTGATTACTGATCACTAATGGTTTTCCTTGCCCTGGAGTAGAATTCCTAATGGGGTTATAATGGCATTTTGCAGTTCGGATAGACAGGCTTATCCTCAGTTTGGAGGGACACTCTCTACTCTGAGCCTAGACTGAGTAATGGTTGTTCGGAGGACTGGCTGTAACTATTTGGTCAAATTGTTTCTCAAGATCCTACATTATAGGTGAATAGAGCAATACAAACTTACTCATGTACAATATTTATTTATGTTTATTACTTTTCTCTCATAAAAGCTCATTATCTATGCCCCTTTTGGTCCTCTAGGCAACGCACGAAGACACCCGGGTAGCGTATATTTGCGTTTTTCTTTCTTTCTTTATACCTCATATATTTAATTGTAACTGGCCTCAAATGAAATAAAAAACAATAGGAGGCCTAGTCCTTCTCTATTAAAAAATCCATACTTCTTAGTTGGTTCTACCAAATGTGACATAAAAGCTAAATAAAGCCCCCGAGAGGGAGGCTTTATTTTTCTTTTTTTTTCTTACAAAATAGGCCGTACATTTTAAATATCATTATCATTAACGAGGTGAGGGTCAACTACAATATATAGAAATCTTTACTTATCAAAATATGGTATATGTTTATGTTTTAAATGAAGTTTTTCTAACAGAGAAAGAAGACACCGTCTTCTTTTCTGAAGTTTTTCATGAGATGTGACCGTTTTTCATATGATATGAGTCGTCAGGTAACCTGTATTGTCATCACTGTATCCGAATAAAACAAAATGTCAAATATCGTAGTACTTCAATGACAAATGAAGTGATATGAGTTTTTGCTTTTCTATTTGACTCTGATCGATATGTTATTGGTTTCCAGCTGGGAAAATATGGGCAATACACTTTATTGCAAAGCCTTATGAAACAAAAGCCTTTAATAGGAAGGAGGAATCAATTGGAAAAAAATGGCTGTAATAGAGGGGAAGAAAGTAATTGAAAAGCCTTTTCGGTCGGGCATTTTTGCACTGACTGACCCTTCAGTAGTTTTGATGAATGGTTCTCCATGACAGGATTGCTTAAAGGTATCAGCAAAAAGCCTTGTGTAGATCGATACATACTCAAGCTTGTGGTCTTCCTCCCCTGATAACCAATATAGCGAATTCATCTGGGGTCAGTCTGAAGATTCATTTCTCATTCAAGAAAATGTTAGCATTAGTGTAGACAAATTGATCCTTTGCAAAATACAACTACTTGTGTATATCTCCCTCATTGCTCCATCTCTTCCTGCCCATATATGGGTGTGTATATTATATGTATTTATAATTATGTTGTATATAATTATGTTTTATAGACCTTTTAGGAAGTCCCTAGTAGAAGATTTATGACTGTTTAGAGACCCCAAAGTTGCCTTTTCCCCAGTCATGTATAGGATAGGACCCCTTCCTCCAATGCACCTAAAAGTAAGGGTCAATCATTACTTCTCCAAGGTCAAGGTTGATTAGATTCTGCATGTAGATTTCCCTGCGTCCATCAGCTAAAGTGATATACGCTGAGCTCGGCTTAAACCCGGACCAGAGAACGAGACGTTAGCAGAGGGAGTTCCAAGGTCCCTAGCGGGTAGAAAATGCGTGCTTGAATATAAACAGGCCAACTAAACAAAAGTTGGCCTTTTTGATAGGGCCAAATTATACGATAAAAACAGCTTCCTGCAGAAACGTGCATGACTGATATTTCACTGTTTATCGAGGGTCCGGTTGATGCCTGATCTCCCCTCATCCAACAATGCAATCGACCCAGTTCGCGACCGGTTAGAACCCTTAAGGCTCAGCCCATAATGGAAGATTGTATCGGCAATCTGGCCATAACCAAATAAGGTATTGTCAATCAAACCAGCAGCAAGGCCATATATAATCTAAATTGTGTAAGCCACCCTGAGATATTGATAACCCCTTTGTAAGCCAAGCCAGAAAAAACACATTTTACCCTTGCTTTGACTTAAAAAATATCCAATTTCCCTGTCCCTAAACTTGTGAGCTTGTTGAAAGTATACAATAGGCGAAGGCTAAATCGATTGACCGAAAATCATTATTGCATTAGGCGAGGATACAAAAAACTCAAGGCTTTGCCAGGAAAACCAGTGCTTGAGTGATAGTTCACTGTGGAACCTTGGCTGGACCTGGGATTAGATTTACAGCGATAATAAGATAAAAGGTAGTTGGCGATGGGACACTATGGGTTTCTCTCTGGTTGAGTGAGTGAGTGAGAATGGTTGCTTTACGCCCTTATCAATACTTTTAAGTGTTATATCAAGGGCGGGAGAGCTGAGAGGGAGGCAGTTTATGATCATACCCAGGAAATAGAGATAGAGAAGAAGGGAGAGAGAGACAGAGAAAAGAGACAGAAAGGCTCTCTGGTGGGCTACTGGTTGCATTGCACTGACAAGGGCAGTACATGGGTCAGATTTTCAGAAAATGCACAATTGGCAGCACTACACATTTAGTAAATTTAGTTAGATTAGGCTGAAAATGATAACTACTGATGTATATCTGAGTATTTTGGTATCCAATTGCACTGATTCAGACAATGTTCTTGGTTATGTTGACCAGTATTTTGATCCTTATTTCTGTCTTAAATTTGGGATATTTAAGAAGACTGTTGAAGGAGAATTGTACAATTTCTGGCAATTTCACCCATTTGCCTCATATCTCTAATACTATATGGGTCAGATTTCCAGAAAATGCACAATCTACAGCTCTACACATCTCTAAAATTCTGCTAAATTAGAGCAAAAGATGATAAATACTAGATATATCCGAGTGTATTCTGTATTGTATTCATTCAATACATCTGTCTGGTTATGTTGAACTGTATTTTGAACCTGATTTTTGTCTGAAATTAGGGTTATTTGAGAGGATTGTTGAAGGAGAATAGGGGAGTTGCATAGCCGCCATTTTGAATCCTAATTCGCATGGCATTATGGGACTAATGGTACAGTATAAATATCTATAGAAAACATGCCATGTTCAGCATGGACTATCTATTCCTGCTCTAATGTCAATATACATGTGTTATACAAGTTTCCATAACACAAGACTCCATCTTTCCCATCATGCATTTGGTTTTCATAGAACATTCATAAAAGCTATGATATTCGTGAAAACATTTTTGCAATTTTTTAATAAAAATGTTCCCACATATTCGTATGTCAGATTTCATCAAAATCCATCCCATGATGCACTGTACCAGACATGCGCAGTGGCACATGCAACTCCCCTATTGTACAATTTCTGACAAGTTCACCCATATAGGCAGTGCTAAAGACAGTGCTACTGCATGTGTTTGCCTTGTAACTGTAGAATGATGGAGGAAGCAATATAAGGAATAATGGCGGCGGCAGTGCGACCAGCAGGAGGGCCACAATATGGCCGACATAGCCACCCCATTCTGTGGTGTGCTGATTTACCTCCACCAATACAGTCGATATAACAGTGGGAGATGAGGTGCTGTAATGTGATATATGTGAAGGGAATACTGATATACTTCTTATATTTGCTTTAAAGCTGCACTCTCCGTCGGTAAAAAACACAAAATATATTTGACATTTTCTTATATTCTTATCCAGCCCATCTTAAAGTTATTTGTTCGAAGTTTTGGAGGATTCTGTTGAATTGTATTTGCTATATACAGGGCCTCTAGAACCCCTATGTGCCAGGGGTTCTAGGGGCAAGTGCCAGGGGTTCTGATTTTACCTCAGGCTTTTTGTAATCGTGTGAGTCATCTACCTTCGGTTTCGGGAAGGCTGACAAGGCGTCTAAGTCCAAGTATGATTTCCAACATATAAGGTCACATATACAGGGCCTCTAGAACGTTTCAAATATGATGATATCTCAGAATCCATTTTCTGCGACTTGGGACTCATTTTCCTATAACACATCACATATCTCAAGCACCCTCCTGATTATGTACGATGCGAAATAATATAATTTGAAATCTACTAGTGTGTGAATTCAGTCAAATATTGCTACCTTACTCAACCAACATCTCCTGTCATTCTAGGTCGATCTGGACTTAGAATAGCGCCAAGATCGACCACCCAACCCGTCCATGAATACACCAAGAAGCTAATAAATATTTGCCCTGCGGAGGGTGTGAAATGATTATACTAATCTTGCTGAATAGTAAGTCATCACTTCTTACCTACAATATGTCCACAATGGCATCTATCTATAACGTGGTGGGACTGTGGCAATAATCCCCGCAGCAACCCTGCACTAATGACTGCTAATATTTAGTTATCCCTTTAGCAAGTTATCACACTAGTTGGATACGGGCAGGCAGTAATGAAGTAACTCCTCTGGTAAACATTGACATTAATAAGGCTATTGTTACACCGGGGCCTGGTGTATAAGCTTAGGAAGGGAATAGTGTGTGTTGCCCTTACTTCAGTGGGTAGGGATAACAGTTCCTACATACCATTGTGTGTATAGGCTGGGCATTTCGCATAAGAAGGAATAATGTTCCTTCCCACCAGAAATATATCCTGTGCTTGTACAACAGGCCACTGGTGTGTTAGCAACACATGTTATAATAAATTCTCAACCACTATTTCATCCACCTCCTACATGTCTTGCCATGTCTGTGGGAATGAGGTATGGTGGATTCATGGGTTGGGATATGCTGCCTTTTATAATAAGCATGTGTTTTATACCTAATTTGGCCAATAATTCATGTTAGGTTAAGTTTGTAATGAAGGTAAATTATATTTCGTGATACTCCAGTTCTATTGTTATAAATATGTTTAAACAGTTCATAACTAAAGGTTCGACTAGTAGTAACAGTTTGGGTGATTTTTTAAATTTTGAGAAAATGTATTTTATATTTATGGAAAAGAAAGAGGTAAGGCAAATTTACAAATCTAGAAGCAGCTACTTGCAATTGGGTGTTATAGTTTATATATCTGTACAATTATAATGTGGATTGGTTGTTTCATTAACCCTGCGTTCACTGACACCCTACCATTTCCCAGTAGCGCATAATGTAGCGAGGGTACAGTCGTCACACTTAGACTAGGAAATACTTGTGATTAATGCTACACGTATCTCTAGCGCTCTAGTGATGATATTTGAAAGGGGCCCGTTTCATAACAATTTCTTACTTGAGATTTTCTTACATTAGTTATTTTCCTTCCTCGCTAAAACGGCCGGTAAGGAACCTTTAGTTAAAGAATTTACCATATACACAATGGTAAGGGCCAGCATAGAAAATAGCTTAGAAAGGAACATTTTAAGATAGGATTTGTTATGAAACATGCCCCAGGGTTGGAATCCAAAACATTCTCGTGCCTGTGGGTCTAAAGCAGCCCCCTTCTGGCCCCGCCACCGCCCCCGCCCCCTCCCCCACCCGACACATTCACCCTATATATTATAATTTGGTAAATCTAGTATTTTCAAATTAAATCAGATCAAATGCGTGGGCTATGATAATTTACATCTCAATGTAGTATAGTATTATAAATTGACAACGTACATGCCTTATTGTAATATCTTTGTATTGTCTGATGATTGCTGTATAAACATACTCAATAATAAAGAAAAAATATATTAATATTTACCGACTATGCTATGGGAGTCAATGTAGGTTCTGCATCTACCCTTTCTTTGCACTATACCCCACGACCCTCCACAACCGTAAGCTCGTTAGCTAAGGGTGTTTCTATATCTCTATAACCAACATTAACACATGTTATATGACCACAATAGACATCCTGCTACACTAGTCCTAACTGCTGCAGAGCACGCCATCCTAGCGTAAGGTTTACCTATCATTAACTCTACCTTAAATCACATATCATGACTAGAAATCATTCAGCTTGATTGCTTCTGGAGAAGAACTTAAGATGAAGATGGAGGTGAGGTGATTTTCTGTTAAGATATTGGTTCTGATTACTTTAATTGTGGTATAACCAGGCACAAGGAGCCTACATCATGCCAAAGAAGGCATGAATTCCTTCTTATAATTCTTACCTCTTAAGGGTGGTCTCCACTGACTGCGGTAAGCTCTGCGGTAAGTGTTGGTGTTGTGCTGGTTCTGGTGGTGGAGAGGAATGACGAGGTCCTGCCTCCATGGATCACTGCCCATGTAGGCAGGAGCTTGCCACTTCCCAACAACACATCACTATCGCAAGGCTTACCGCAGAGCTTACCACAGAGCCTACCGCAGCTAGTGGAGACCACCCTTAACAAGGCACAAGGAGCCTACATCATGCCAAAGGAAGGCATGAATTCCTTCTTATAATTCTTACCTCTTATAAGGGTGGTCTCCACTGGTTGCGGTAAGCTCTGCGGTAAGCCTTGAGATGGTTTGTGCTGGTTCTGTAGGTGGAGATGAATGGCGAGATCCTGCCCACATGGTTCACTGGCCATTTAGGCAGGACATCGCCACTTCTCACCATCACAGCACCATTGCAAGGCTAACTGCAGAGCTTACTGCAGCCATTGGAGACCACCCTTAGTTTCCCAAGCACAATTTCTGGGTCATTTTCAGCCGTAGTTTTATCATGAGAGGAACTATTTCCAAATGATGTTATTACTGCCAGGATTGCGATTATTCAAATGTAGTTTATGTAAACCTAAATTGTTGCTGAAATATCGATATCTAGGTATTTGGGAAATAAGGCCAAACCTATAGATATAGTTATTCTGGTTTTATCAAGAGTTTATATCAACAGGTCCGAGCACTGGTGTTTTACATCATAGCAATATAGTTTGCATACAATTCTAACGCAGTCTGTATTGATACAATTATAGTAAAATTGATTCCCCTGCATGAGCTATATTGAGGAGAGATTGCATGTGCAATTATATATCATGACATGCATGTACATAGTATACATAGGGTTGTGAAACTATTACCCACACTATTGCGATGGTTATTTAAGGGTGGTCTCCACTGGCTGCGGTAAGCTATGTGGTAAACCTTGCGATGGTGTTGTGCTGGTTCTGTAGGTGGAGAGGAATGATGAGGTCCTGCCTACATAGATCACTGGCCATGTAGGCAGGACCTCACCACTTCTCCGCTTACCGCAGAGCTTACTGCAGCCAGTGGAGACCACCTTTAATTCTCTTTTTTACAGACTCCTGAACACTTTTTTACATATTATTCTTATATACAGACTCCAGAACACTATTTTACATGTATATTCTTATATACAAATTCCTGAACACTGATTGTCATTACGACTACTGTGATTTCTTCTGGGTGTATCATGTAGGTATTTGTTAAGTGACATATATGCAATGCAAATTGCATGCTTCTTGAAATGCTTATAATTACCAACTACATGTGGTCCTGGAAAAACATCAAGAGAATATTATGTATTGCTTTGATTACTGACCATGTATCGGTGTATGTTATACCTAATATAACACCCTGGTACATTTAAAGGACATAGCCCTTCATGGCCTTCATTGAAGTTTTCTGACATTAGAGTATGAAAATTGTGTTAAAAAGATATTGGCCTTGAAAATATTTTATATTAAATGCAGCAAAACTATTTCTTAAGCATAGTCCTAGGCTTCAGTACAACTCAATAACCCAATTAACTCCGGTTAACCAAGGCAGAGTTGTTTAATTAGGTAAAACATATATATTAAAGTAAATATGCAGTAAGACAGAAATATTCAACGCTATCTCTGAATATTGCTGCTACATCTGTGTCCGTATCATGCAATAACTAACCATTAAATACTAGAAACTATAAAGATAAACTATTTATTGTGACATACCTTGGTCTACGCCGGGACGCATGTGGCTATCGTAGGAATCCCTTGCCAGGATGGTATTCACTACTGACGCCATCGTCACGTTCTCCTCTGCCCTGAAACAACAGATAAACCAAAATAAGTTGTGTGTAAAGAAAACATATTTGCGTATTTTAGGAAAATGAGTCATAAGTCGCAAAATGGATATTTTTTAAGTGATTTATTAATAAGATATCTTTGTTTAGTTGGAATAAACTAATTTTGGGGGTACTTAATGCTGCTAGTAACATTAATACATGTACAACATTTCAAGCCAATGTATTAAATATATCTATGTATTTCTAAGGTCATATTATGGAGTATATGTAAGTACTATTAGTAATTTTTCACCCAAAAATATCATAACGTTTTTTATTTTTTCAAAAATAAAGATATCAAACTTAAAATAAAGAAACACTACTTAGACGGTCTACTGTTTAGTAACATTATAATCGACTTCATCTCATCTTTTCAAATATGTGATGTGTTTCAGGAAAATGAGTCATAAGTCGCAAAGAATAGATTTTGAGATACTATTATATTTGAAAAGAGGAGATCAAGCCGATTCCAATGATAGTAAACAGTCTAATAAGATAATAAGTATTTCTAGATTTTAGGTTTGATATTTTCGTTTTTGAAAAAAAAAGTTTCCAATATTTCTGGGGGGCAATAAACAGTAAAGTAACTAAATGTAGTCCATATGAGGACCTTTAAAACGAAAGGACATATTACATAGATTGTCCTGGAATTTAATACATCAATTGACATAACTATAAGTAACAAACTCCCCAAAAATCAGAACATTCCAATACTGTGATTTTGTGGAAGAAACACTTTGAAAAATATCAATTTTGCGACTTATAACTCATTTTCCTGAAACACAACACATATGATAATATCTCAAAATACATTTTTTGCGACTTGTGACTCATTTTCCTGTAACATATCACATTTGTGCATATTCTTGTTGTTGTTCTTTCTATACAATTATACAGCCAGATTTGGATATGTATGAAATTGGTATATCCAGTCCAGAGTCCAAACCCTCAGATCAGATAAGAATGGTATGACAGTAATTGGATGCCTACTTCGCTAATCAGTTTCCTAGCCTAGGACTATGGACTACTAATGGGATTATAATGACATGTTTGGGTATTAATGGAATTATAATGGCACTTTGCGGTTTGTGGCGAGAAGCTTTCCCTCCGTGTGAAGGGACTCACTCAAGTTTGGGCCTAGACTGTGTCACTCTGATGAGCTCTATGAGCTGGAAAATGGACTAACCCATCTACCCGTATGAAAAGTGGACTAAACCATCTACCCTAATGTAAAAGATGTTGATATGTAAATGATCTTTATTTTCAGTGGAACCCCAACAGCTCCTTTAACTTGGGCTTGTATGGACTGATTGGGGTTTAAGATTACTAATAAAAGGTTCCCCTTTAAGGGATCCAAATGATAATATTTGTTATTTAATATCTGCGCCCTCAATTAGGTTTGTATTCTATCTCTAGTGTCTGCCATTGCAGTGTAAAACTATATGGTGCAACCGGTATAAACGATACCACCACATGCCTTTTATCATCCTACCCACCCCCCAATGTATTTTCACTAACCCTTGTTTTCATCCTCTACTATTATTAACTGTAAGCTAAAACTCTTAGAAACTTATGGCCTAGTGTCATCAGAAATTGTCTAATAGGAACAATGGTTCATTGTTTTCACTAATCATCGTTTTCATCCTATATTATTATTATTATTTATCTTCAATTATGTTGAATAATTTGGTCATAGTAATGAATGAGGAAAAGAGAAAATAATTACGTCTGGAAGAAACCATTCAATCTTCTCTGGAAATACTGATATTCAGATTGATAAGCTCATATATTAAAACAATATTGAACGTCTGCCCTGCAAAACAAATTATCTTTATGTAACATTGTGTTATTAAACAAATAACCTATTATAAACAAAATATTGAGACTAATCCAAACACTTGTCCACAATCTCTTTGCTCTTTGGTCTTTGCATCACACTTTCACTAAAGTTCAGGAAAATTGAAAATAATTTTTGCGAAAACCTCGAAATTGACAAATTGACAAATATTGCAGATCTTAAAACTTCCCCTTTCGCCATTGGTATTTGCATTACGTTAAGACTGATAGAGAAACACGGAAATAGCATTTGCCGCCATTTTGGATATTACATCTTCCTGTTGCACCTGCTCCAGCTTTTCCTAACCTTCTTTAGCAGGACCCTGAAGTTTAGCCCGCGACAGTCTTTAATGGATATTGGCTTCACCTCCAAGGCTGCACAACTATAAGCGCTGGGTAAAAATACCCATCACCATTTTGTACTTGCTGATATTGAGGTCAGATTTTCAGAAAATGTACAATTCAACTTCGCCAATCTTCTCAAATAACCCAAATTTCAGACGAAAATAAAGTTCAAAATACAGTTCAACCTAACCAATCATATTGCTAGAATCAATGCAATGCCGAATGTACTCGAATTTACCTAGTATTGACCAAATTGCAGCCTAATTTAGCATAATTTACTAAATGTGTACGCCAATTTAACATTTTCTGAAAACTGACCCATTGACTGGAGGCGTTTATATAAATATGTGCTTCAGAGAAATGAGTCACAAGTCGCAAAATTAATATTTTTCAAAGTATTTTGTCCACAAGATCTCTTGGTAGGAACGTTATAATTTTTTGGGTGTTTAATGCTCCAAGTCGAATGTACCAAATGTTGTCATGTTAAATCTATCTATGCACTTTGAAGGTCATCCTATGGAGTGTATCAAGCTTCTTTACTACTACTTATTGTTAACCCAGAGATATCACAAACGGTTAAAAAAAATATTAAACTTGAAATATAGAAATACTTATTAGCTGTCCTAATATTTACTATCATCAGAAACGGCTTGATCTCATCTTTTTAAATATGCTTATATCTCAAGATTTAGTGTTTGCGACTTGTGACTCCTGTCCTGTGGCACATGACAAATATATAGGTCTGTCTGCCAAAATGTGTACATGTATGGGGTTGTATCTATCCTTCACATTGCCTACCAAATGGACCATTAGATCGATTTTTGTACTCTTTTAGCCATTGTTTTTCTGCCCATCTGAAAGTAATTTGACAAATCTTCTTTATGTGTTCAGTGTTCGCCATATGGTGTTAGTACAGGGATTCTTTCAAAGTCTATATCTATATTTCACCTTTTCTCAGTGTTTGGCAAAATCCTGCGATGCAATCGTGTCATTCATTATGGCAAACGTTCTCCTTACTGCATTTTCCCACTAAATCTCAAATCACTTAAAGGAACTACAACCTTTGATTGTGTCAGTAATAATGATGTTTGCTCAATTTTGTAAACGTGTATACACTGTCAAATACACACCCAGAGATTCTAACTTGGCATGGCAATGTCCGCCCTGTAACCCCCCCCCCCCCACCCCATATCAATCTGTACAAGTAGAAGTATTACACATGCAGCCTGTTAGTGACCTCACCTGTATTATAACTGAAAAAAAAAAGACGGAAAAACTTTGTTATGTAATGTGGAACACTTACTATGATTAGTAATATGAATAATGCCTGCCTTCAATTTCACTACACACGCTGAGAAACTTATAGCCGTCTGCACTAACAACTTTTTAATGTTGATGACTTTATTACTCTGTTCCCTTTAGGCCAAGATGTTCTCCGATTTATCAGAATTACTTCATAGCAAGCCCTCATATATATGAAATACAAAAGCAGCAAAACTAGAATCTAATGATCTATACATTTCACTTTATTACCAAAATCACTGATGCCATATAAGTATTGTAACAATGTACTTTGTAAGGACTGTATCTTGCAATTCAATTTGTGTATGATGAAGGACCGATGATAATATAATCATTTGATGATATGTCTGCTATAAAATGTGTTGACTTTAATGTGAATAGGTTGTGTTTAAAGCAAGGTTCATATGGAAATATTCTGTCAAAAAAGCTGACCGATACAATCCCTCATGTTAGTGTTGATATTGTTATCAGTTTTATTATTTTTTTCTCACAGGTTACTGAAAATATTATATTTTATATTTCATATTGTTATTCTTTTCAGGTTACTGCAAATAGGGCCTATTATATTTTACATCTTTATATATTTTTTTATTTTTGTCAGGTGACATATTACGTTTTGTAAGATGTTACCTGAATGAATTCTTAAACAAGGAAATTCAAATTGATTTAATGTTATGCTATTCAGTACATAAAATGTATTCTATATGTAAATTGGCTAAAGAATACCTTTAATAAGCCTAAGTTGGAACTACTTCAAGGTAACCTAAGCCCAAAACCTTATAGTATCCCATCCTTACAATAAGTAAGTGTTCCAGAGGTAACCACCCCAACAGTTCTTGCAAGTAGTCGAGGACGATAGCCATACAAGTGAGTGGAAGAGGGGGTCAAAAGCGCATCCTACAGGATATATCCATACCACTTAGAGATAGAGACAGTAGTAAGTTCCCACTGTCTCTACCCGGTGCTATCTCTATAGGAGGAGTGGCCTGTAATATGGGCAGGCTACAGTAAGGGCAGTGAGCCTGTATATCTATGGCTTTGTCGTGACTCCGGATCCACGTTGGAGTGTGGATAAATGCTTGCTGGACATGCTTCCTCTTACATAGTGTTCTCTGTTGCATGTCAATGTTCTACTGCTTGTATTTTTCTCACTCCAACTCCCACTCACTGGGGCGGTCATGAAGGATTTCTGTTATTATGTACTGCACTGTTACAAGTACTAGTTCTGTGTAAATAAGGGTGGGGAATATATGTGATGTGTTCAAGGAAAATGAGTCACAAGTGGCAAAAAACTGATATTTTTTTTTTTCAAAGATGTTATTTAGGCTGGGTGATCATTTCCCAGAGGTCTCCGGGTTGATTCTAACATCCCCAGCACAAAAATACGAAAACATATGAAGTAGAGTACATCAAATGGTTGTAATCATTGAGATACCATCATATTTGAAAAGATGAGATCAAGCCGATTCCAATGATAGTAAACATCAAGTACATCTAAGAAGTATTTTGATATTTTATGTTTGATACATTTATGTTTGAAAACAAGTTTGAAATATTTCTGAGTGGACAATTACTAGTAAAGTAACTACATGCAAATATACTCAGGATCATCTTTTAAATGTAAGGGTATATTTACTGCCTTGAGATTTGGGACCTGTATTGACATGACTTAAAGCACTAGACCCTCAAAAATCAGAACATTCCAACAAAGAGATCTTGTGAATAAATCACTTTGGAAAATATCATTTTGGGCGACTTGCGTGTCATTTTCCCGAAACACATCACATATTACCTCCATTTCATCCCATTAATCTCCATCTCATTCCATTTCCCTTATTAGATTTCTGTTTTGTTAAAAAAAAATGCTAATCTGTACCAAGTACAGAAACGAGGTGAAAAGCAGGCATCTTCTGCTTGAGATAGCAAAAGCCACTCTTTTGTATATTCCTGCATAAATAGATTATACATAAATGAATAACTAAATCCATATGTGACCATTAAAATAACGCAAAACCCTTTCATTCCATTTAATGGACACGATGGTCTATAAAAGGTCTGCCATACCAGGGAGGACCTATTCACCATAACACTTTATAAAATATATCATAGCTGAGAATCTGTAGTTCACTTTCTTTTTCTCATTTTTGCTTCACCTTTATCTTCCACACTAGACTATATTATATTTAGCAATACAAATTAAGCTTTTAAAAAATCGAAATTTACGATATATATAATTTGCATTACTCAGATATAGGTAGATTGTTTGATTTTCCCCTTTTAGTTTATCTTATCTTAGATGTAGGTTCAGTAGTCTAGGAACATACTGGAAAGCCGGGAAGTCAAATTTCACATGTATGTCTCCCTTTTTGTATACTTGTATGTGCAAATAAATGATATGTTGAATTGAATTGCATTGCATTATACTGTGGAGCCAACACCCTGTTATGTTGCAAAATACTGGAAAACTTGGAAGTCACCTTTCAGATGCATATGTCTCCTTTTTGAAAGCTTTTAGGTGCGAATAAATGATAAGTTGAATTAAATTGCATTGAACTATACTGTGTACCCAACACCCTGGTATGTTGCAAAGAAGAACATATAAACAAATGATTAGATTAATTTATGAGAGGTAGCCACATAGGTTCCATCAGGTGCCAATGTTGAGCTGGGAATTATGCTTTATGATCCTGGCCCCAACCCAAACAACCCTAGAAAGCCCAAGAACCCTTACTTCACAGAGTGATATACTAATGTAACCCGAACCCAATCCCACATGGATGTAGATGATGAGGGAGAGAGAAAGAGGGTCTTGGTGGATCAGGCGATGGCGTGCAATGTAGAGAGAAGCCATTAATAGGGCTTCATGGCAGACTCAGGCCGCCATTGGACTTCTTCACTTAATATCGCTACTTAATGCATGTAATGTAATCGCATAATGCTGCAGTGTAATTATATATAATCATTTGTCTCATTAAGCCTGGGTTTTACTGCAGAACGATGTAGATTAACCCATGTACGACTACTTCTGTACTGAACATAATGACACATCTATCCAAATATTGTGAAGTCTATGAAAGAAGTGCTATGCCAAGAAGGGCACAATGTTAAGGTTTCTCGAGCCTATTATAACAAATAATCAGATTTTTCCTAAACTTGAATCATGTGTACATATGATCATCCCAAGGCCACATATGATTTTTAAAACCGATTCACCGACCAGTTTTAAAAATATGAGGTGGCAAATGTTTTGACCCTTTTACTATTGGTTCCTATGGAAAATGATAATTTTTCAAAACGTATTCCTATTTTTTCAGTTAAATTTAGTCAAAATTGTAATTAAATCGCAAAATTGGTTCCAAATTCAATGTGTGTTTGTACAATGCATATGGAGCTCTATGATTTAAAAAGTGAAATCAATTTTGTACCATTCATATTGATAGGGGGTGGGGGTAAAGGTATGGTACATGAATTGACCCTAAAATTAAATTCTAGGTTACATTTTTAATGATATTCACGTCCAAAACCTCACCAGATATTATTAAATTGATATTATCACTTTCATTTACTTCAAATAATGCGTATCTAATGATATTAGTGAACGGGAAAGACAAAACCGTTATGTATCCATAGTCAGGTAATAGTTCCAGAACTCGTCATTGCTGAACAGCGCTCAAATAGGCTCGAGAACCCTTAAATAAGGACCAGTATTTTATTGGTTATATGATGAGCCAATTCGTAAGTAACCCTGTATACATGAAACTGTATACATATATTACATATTTGATCAATGTAAACTATGTATAAGTAAGGACTAAAGTTTATTGTAGAGAAGTGGCGGTGTATAAACTTTAATACTGAGAATATATTAATATATGGACTAATCAAAAGGAAAGTCATGCTGTAACATATATCACAACTTCATCATCCAGTCCTTCATAACAGTCTTTAATGCGAGGCATTTCTGAAGAGTTACACAATACATATATGGAGGTATCAAAGTCTTGAACGTCGTCATCCCATTTTATCACTTTATAACCACTTGGATTATCAATACCACGTGACTGACCACGTGACTGGTCACGTGATCTCCCGTTCCATAACATTATAACAACCCAATATGGAATTAATACATCCAGGAGGAAGTACATCATCCTCAGGGATCGATATTGGTAGAAGCCTGTTTATCCAAGCGTACAGTGGTTGGGATATTCTTATGGCAAGTTATGAGTTAAGTATTAGACTATTTAAGTCAGAGTAGCGAAGCTAGAGGGGCTTGCAGTAAATCCAAGGTCCTAAGTCTGCACTCTGGGTGGTTATCAGTGTAGCAGGCAGGAGGAGAAGCCATCCCTTTAATACCTTTTGCTCCAGCTCGGTATCATCGCAGGATCATGCAGTGGTGGAAGCAGAAGGAGGAGGGGGTTGAGGTGGGAGGGGGTTATTCTGTATGGGGCTATATTAAGATTAACCATATGGTGGACAGCAACTCCACAAGTGTTATCCAGCAACGCATATTTTATCACAGCCTTGCAATCTATAAGCGAGGAGGGGAAATCCAACGAGCAGGAAGACGACATCGAACGACTGTCCAGGTCTCTAGTCACGTCAAGGCTCTCAGCGATCCCGAAAAACAAGATGAAGAAATACCTGTCAACAACTTTAAATCAAGTAAGAAGCAAGTCCTTGACCCATATATCATCTACACCCAGGGAAAACACTCTGAAGCTCAAGAATATCGCCATCAGGCTGAATAAATCAAGGAATAACGAAGGACATTCACAGCTGTTCGACATGCAGGAAACGCATGACCTACTTAACGAAACGAAGTCAAAAATAGGCTAAAACAGACTGGTATGATATTACACTCATTTGGCTATCGATTATAGGGTTCTGATGAGATAGAATAACATCAATATGTACCGTTACTAGATCAAATGACACGAAATACCTGTTTATTGGCATAATTCATCGTAATAATCGAATGATCATAGCGTGGATCAGGGTTGTTTTGACTATGGTCCGCCATCTTGAATGCCGGAAACGGGTACTTGGGTCGTAAGTCTCACTTCCGAAATGTTGATTTAGTACTTGCTGTATAAAAATATTCTTTTGATATATAGTAGTTCTGATTGATACATGATAAAACTGGGTGTAAACTGTTATGATATATCTCCACTGATTTACGAAATGTGACTGGTAACAATATCACGACAATGCGTGACCGGAACCAGTATGGCCGACATGACTATGAAATCTCATGAAAAACACCAACGACAAACTTACAAATACCATTCTCTCGGAAAATGCGAATATTATGGATACTAGATTACAGAGGATTAAAGGTACGCCTTGTTTCTTGTGTTAATTAACCGCCAATTTCATGTATTCTGTCTCAAACTCCGCTGGACTGGTTGTAATAACCTCTTCGGAACACGGTCGACGAGTCGGAATTGCGAGCTATCACGCGAATAGCAACCTACCTGTTTTTAATTGTATGGTTTGTGGGTTCAGTTATGCCTATGTTTCCTTGATACTAGAAAATGGATAGTTTGTTTGAGGTGGATAGACTGAATGGTCTTAAAATTTGCTACTTGAATGCGGCTAGTTATTTCTACAAAAAAGAACACATACACTTGGAGATTGTAAATGGTACATTTGATGTAGTGTGTATAGGAGAAACCTGGTTGTCAAGCTGTGTACACGATAGTCAACTCAAAATAAATGGCTATAAATTTGTGCGCCTAGACAGGGAAAAAAATCGAGGTGGTGGTCTACTGATCTATTGTAAAGAGTATATTAACATGACATTGAGTGACGATTTATCTTACATAAATGATCATTGTGAAATTCTGAGCGTTGTAATAAAAGCTGGAAATAGGAAACGTATCCTAGTAAGTAACATCTATAGACCACCAAATTCGAGCACAGTTGATTACATGGAGGAGTTCAATCAAATCCTTCAGAGATCTCTAAACTTAGGACATGAGAGGTTATTTCTGGGGGACATCAATATTGATGTGTCAAAGAACAGTGTCCCTAAGAGACAATTATATAATCATCTACAAAACTCGAACATGAAACAATTAATTAGCCAGCCAACTAGAGTTACATCGACCACTAGTAGCACGATTGATCTGATCATGAGTGACTGTAGGTTTGTCAACAAAACTGGTACCCTGGACATATTATTATCTGATCATCTACCGATATACGCTATAATAAAAAAGAGTAGAGGCAGATCTGACCTCCTCAATGAAACCAAAAAGGTTAATACCAGAAATTTAGCCAGAAAGTTGAATACTGAAGCTGTCCAAAGGGAAATGAATGCTTGTAATCTAAACCTCCCAGTGATACCATTGGAAGATCTAGAAGTCAATATATTCTGGGAAACTCTGAGTAAAAAATACCTAGGAATTCTAGATAAGCTTTATCCCATGAAGGAAATTGTAATAAAACCAAGGTATAAAGGGAACGTATCTAGAGATGTTAAAAACATGATACGAGATAAGAATAGGTTGTTTACAATAGCCAAACGATCAGGCAGAGAGAATGACTGGAAGGCAGCTAAAGCACAGAGAAAAAGGTTGAAAAGTAAACTAATTACTTCAAAGAGAGAAGCAGTTCTTGAGATACTTAGATTACACTCCAGTAATGGAAGGAAATTCTGGGACCACTTGTCAGAAATTTATCCAACCAAGACCTCCACAAAAACAAGAACAAATATAGAGGCTATAATAAAAAATGATCAATCGTATACTGGTAAGGCTGCTGCCGATATGGCAAACATTTATTTTGCAAATATTACTTCCAGAGTCACTATACAACAAAATATGCCTGATCTGGTTACTCTGAACAGCAGATTCACATGGGATGAAGAAATATCAATTGACGATGTGCTAAAAAAGATTATGGTTCTGGACAACAGCAAAAGTAGCGGACATAGAGATCTGCCTACTATATTCTTAAGATTATGCCTTACATCTGACATTGGAAACTTCACTAACCTCCTGAATAAAATCAGAATTAGTGGGGAATATCCAAATGTGTGGAAAAGGGGAATATGCACGGTCATTCCCAAGAAATTAAATAATTTTGAGGTAGATAATCTAAGACCAATTACAATTACTTCCCTGGCTGGCAAGATATTTGAAAAAATAATGAAAGAAAAACTAGATGAATACTTTATAGATAACAACATAATTATTACTGAGCAACATGGATTTACCTCAGGTAGAGGTACAGAAACTGCTCTCAGTCACCTCATTTTGGACCTTCTGAAAACCAAAGATAATGGAAGAAACTCAGACCTTGTATATTTCGATCTATCCAAGGCGTTTAACACGATCAATTTGGATAGGTTACTGTCTAAACTGAATGCTCTGGGGTTCAGGAATAACGGTCTAAAATTATTAAGAAATTACTGCACTAACAGAACTCAAACGGTGCGAATAAATAATGAAGTATCAGATGAAGTAGGACTGTCAGCCGGCGTGGCCCAGGGAAGTATACTAGGGCCCATCATGTTCGTTCTATATATGAACGACTTAATGGAAATGAACTTTGCCTCAAAAGTACAATTATACGCGGATGACTGTGTAATATGGAGGGAAATTAAAAATGAAAATGATGTGAATGTGCTACAGGGTGACATATTAAAGTTTGAGAAATGGTGCCTACACAATGGCCTCAAGCTTAATATAGGCAAGACCAGGATACAACGTATAAACGGTAACAGAAGGCAGAATAAGAATATACCAAATTATAGATTATTGAATGATCGTATTGAGGAAACTAAGATTTTTAAATATCTAGGATTACTTGTCGACTCTGATCTAAGAATGGAACAGATGGTGAATTTTACCACCAAGAGAGCCTATTTTGAGATTAATAAGATTAGAAAAGTTCTGCCTTATGTTGGTCCTGATATTGCCCTTTCGCTCTATAAAACATTTGTATTGCCAATACTTGAGAATAGCATTGTCTGCACGGATCTGGGCCCACAAAATATACACCAGAAATTACAAAAGACTCAAAATAAAGGGCTTAGAACTATTATGAACGTGAGGGGGCATGTTTCGAATTATAATATCCATACAAGGTGTGGAATATTACCATTGCACCTCCGCAGGAAAGGTCGAATGTTATCTCTTATACATCGGACAGGCTCCTTCATTATTAGGAACAGAAATATGAATATACGAGGCGACGATGGGAGAAAAGTTAATGTACATAGATGGAAAAAAGACAATACTTCCAGATCTTGTCTGGCTAAATCTGATAACATATGGAACGACCTACCTCCTGTGATTAGAAATAATCTTGATCTGCCGAACTTCAAGATTAAAATAAAAGAAAAACTTTGGGCAGAGTTTAGAGAGAACGAAGAAATATATTAAGGGATGCTAGCTTATTTTGTGGACCCAGAACCCGAACCTATGTTTTTAATGCGATTTTTACCTATATGAAGAAATACAAAAAACATTTGTGCATTTTATCATCTTTTATTTTTATAAGGGTGATATTAACAGTAAGAGGAATTGACCTATCTCAGTTACAGGCTCCAATGACTGTTGACGTGAGCCGGTATGTGGCGACACTCAATGCTACCATACCATATCTGTAGTTCGCTATTGAACCGACGGGGGGCGATTATGTGTATAAAGCGACAAAGGGTCGAACTCTATGATCAATATACTTAAATGTTAAAATGTTGTATTTAGTTTAAAATTAATTAATAATCATATTGAATGTATTCCACTAAATTTTCTGTAATATTTTAGACATGCTGAGAATGATCATTTGTAAAGTAATGAAATGCTGTCAATAAAGAAACAAACAAACAAACATATTTGTTTCAGTAACTTAGTTTAAGTATAAATGTTTGTACAACAATTATGTGAATTTCTGCAAACAGTAATCAAAGATTTTCTCCTCAGAGAAAATGGGGGTGAGAGGCATTTAACCACCATGTGTTTAGCCTCTCAGTAGAAAGCCATCATGATAATAGCCGCCCGGAGGTAAGCCGCCATGTAAAAACCCGCCATGTAAAACCCCATGTAAAACCCCGCCATGTAAAAACCTGCCATGTAAAACCCCACCATGTAAAACCCCACCATGTAAAAACCCGCCATGTAAAACCCCACCATGTAAAACCCCACCATGTAAAAACCCCGCCATGTAAAAACCCGCCATGTAAAACCCCACCATGTAAAACCCCGCCATGTAAAACCCCGCCATGTAAAACCCCACCATGTAAAACCCCGCCATGTAAAAACCCCGCCATGTAAAACCCCGCCATGTAAAACCCCGCCATGTAAAAACCCGCCATGTAAAACCCCGCCATGTAAAAACCCACCATGTAAAAGCCCACCATGTAAAAACCCACCATGTAAAAACCCACCATGTAAAAACCCGACATGTAAAAACCCACCATGTAAAAACCCGACATGTAAAAACCCACCATGTAAAAACCCGCCATGTAAAAACCCGCCATGTAAAAACCCACCATGTAAAAACCCGCCATGTAAAAACCCACCATGTAAAAACCCGCCATGTAAAACCCCACCATGTAAAAACCCACAATGTAAAACCCCGCCATGTAAAACCCCGCCATGTAAAAACCCGCCATGTAAAAACCCACCATGTAAAAAACCCACCATGTAAAAACACGACATGTAAAAACCCGACATGTAAAAACCCGCCATGTAAAAACCCACCATGTAAAAACCCGGAAGCAAGCCGCCATACCCAACTTCACATTGGAGGTATGCTATGGAATCCTGGTTGAGGCTTTCGGATCGACCATTGTTTTGGCCTTTTCTTTTGGGTGACTTTGGGACAATTGAATCCCAAGAAGATGTACACCATTCCGACATATTACCAAAGGTAATGAATGAACGTGAAACCAAACATGAATATATATGGTGATGGCCCAGAACAATACCATGATCTAATCTTACATTTCTCTTCCGCCATCTTTTAATAATTATTTTTACTTTTAGCTTCACAAATGCCCCTCCAAAATTTGCTGCGGCTGTTTCACTTATTATCGCCCACTCGCAGTCCTTTTCCTTTTGCATGATTCGACTTCAAATCATTGAATAAACATAAAACAGCAGCAACATATTGGTAAATAATGGGTAGAGGTGGTGGTTTTGTTTATCGTAATAGCTGAGAATGCAGCTTTAAGTCATCGCAAAATATGTGTTCGTTGTTTGACTGTGATATGCATGGGCCAGAATCACTCAGTTTTAAGTTACACAACTTCTAACTTTTCTTCAATCTATTCAGATAAACATCATTTCCAAGAGTGTAGGCGTGGTGTCAAGGTTCCAACTGGTTAGCACCAAATAGTAAACTAGATCGATGGCTCTCCCCGATACTTTAAGCCGGGGAATGCCATGGCTAAACTTTCCATAACGAAAAGGGAAACTTTTACATGTGTTTATCCCCCATAGAGGTTGGATAATAGTGTTTAGTCGTAATGAAATGTAACAGAGAGCCTCCACCACTATTAGGGTCAGATTTTCTGAAAATGTACAATTGGCAGCTGTACACATTTAGGAAATTCTGCTAAATTAGGCTGCAATTTGGTCAATACTAGGTAAATTCGAGTATATTCAGCATTGCATGGGTTCTAGCAATCTGTTTGGCTAGGTTGAACTGTATTTTGGACTTTATTTTCGTCTAAAATTTGGGTTATTTGAGAAGATTGGCGAAGTTGAATTGTACATTTTCTGAAAATCTGACCCATTACTGCGGTGAGGGGATGGTGGTGGGGAGAAGAGAAGTTTTGGTTTCCCTGTAAATCCTGCCAATAAAACTTGGGATTTGATCCTACTGAAAGTCTCCCTCTCAACGCGAAACTTTTATTCCAGGGGAAAGTATTATAAAAGTTTCTGAGTGAATGATACACAGATTGGGAATCCTCACTGAAAATGTTGATGTTGAGAATGTTTGTGAATACTTATAAGTCATTCACATTGATTTTCTAGCTTATATTTTCTGAATGTCATTTCCAAAGGGGGACGTTTACGGTGAATGACTGAGGTCAAACAACACAAACACAAACTAATCAGCTAAATAACTTACATCAAGCGAATAAATTTGTATTCTAAAATGACTTGTCTAAACCAGCTTTGAAAAGCGATAATATAGTCCACCTACTTTTACAAATTGAAAATCATTATTAAGGATAGAAGTTCTCCCAACTACGTTTATTATCTGGGACTCCAAGAGACTAGCGCATGTGATTTGTTTGTGTGGTTTTTAAAAAAGAAATATGGCTGAAGTCGTCAGAAAATGTACAATTTTCTTTCATCAATCCTCTCAAATAACTCAAATTTAAGACAAATAGAGGTTCAAAATAGAGTTCATAATTGTCTCATATTCTGCAGTAAACGAAGCATAATAACCAGCCTGAGAAGGTCGACCACAATACACTATAGTATTCACTGACGTCACGGCGCTGGCCGGGACTCGACATGTTCTGTGTCAACCCTTGTGAACGTTTAGCTGGACATGTGTGGTCCAAGACTTGAAAATGCCATTTTTGCCTCCACAGGTTTATCCAACCTAAGATATATTCATATAGTCATTTGTTAGTTTATAGATTTAAAAAAAAAAGAAAAGAAAGAAGGGTTATAACAAATTTATTGTTTTGATGGTATCTCCTGCAATCAACAAAACCAATACTACAATCCTCTAAAAAATATAGGCTCAAAATGATTGATTAGTTGAAATCCATCAAAGAGGATCTTCCTCTCTGACCCACAAGAGCAGCTCTATAAGTGGTGAGGTGACAACGAGCTGGTGGGCATGACTAACTACACTCAGGCCTTATCTCAGCAGGTCAGCTCTACCCCCTGCTTATCTGGGGGACGGGTGGTGGGGGACGGGTGGTGGTGTTGGAGATCATTGATAGAGCAACTCGGGCATGTGGTTGCCCATCTATTGTAGTGGCCCAGCAGGTCTATGTCTCTTCCAGATCATCTCCCAATTGCTTTTATTTCTAAATCTAAAATAATTTTAGATTATTGCTGTGTAACTTGTATAAATATATGTATTGGAGCTGATGTGGGGTTATCACGCCTGGTTTAATAGTAAAGACAGGCTCCACCAGACCGCATGCTTATTGCGGCTAAAATGCGGTTTCATAGATAGTGTCATATATCGGTCAGATCTTTAGAAAATGTATAATTCACCTTCAGCAATCCTCTCAAATAACCCAAATTTAAGAGACACTTAAGCTTCAAAATGCAGTTTAACATAACAAAACTGATACTTTAAATTAACTCAGATATACCCGGTATTCTTCATTTTACTTCACTTATTATCGTTCACCAGTGGCCATTTTGTTCAGCTGATTCGACTTCAAAGTCTTGTATATACATAAAACAACACAGAACATTGATAAATCCAGTCCTTTGAGTAATACTATGAGTTGATTCTGTAGAATTCCTTTTCTCATAATAGCTGAGAATACTGCTTAAGAGTGTAAAGTACCCGGTCAAGTAGGGAGTCTTCACAACTGATCAGCATAAATCAGAAAGGATGGTGTCTGGAACTTTATCCTTGAGTCAAATCCCACCAGGCTCCCACTCCAATTAGTCTAGCTTAGAAGAAATCCTAGGAATAACTCAAAATCAGGTTTTCTTTCACCTTCCAAATGAAAACACCATAAATTGGGATTTTGATATCGTTGGGTGATATGTTAGAATTCGCATCATTTTGGTTTTAAATTATCCAGTTATTTTTGGCAAATAAATCTGAGAGTTGAAACTGGTTTTCAATATCACTACGAAATTAGTTTGATTTTTCACTTGTAGGGAGTGTTTTGGAGCAATCTGTTTTTACAGCTAGGATCAGAAGGATTTTACAGCAATTAGTATTAGATTTAATGAATGATTGGGGCCTCTTTGCGAGTGAGTGTGATTGGTTGCTTTACGCCCTCATGAACACATATAATATGGTTATATCAAGGGTGGGAGAGTTGAGAGGGAGTGAGTGAGTGAGTGAGAGTGGTTGCTTTACGCCCTTATCAACACATTTAATATGGTTATATCAAGGGCGGGAGCTGAGAGTGAGTGAGTGAGATTGGTTGCTTTACGCACTTATCAACACATTGTAGGTTATATCAAGGGTGGGAGAGCTGAGAGGGAGTGAGTGAGATTGGTTGCTTTACGCACTTATCAACACATTTAATATGGTTATATCAAGGGCGGGAGAGTTGAGAGGGAGGCAGTTTATGATCATACCCAGGAAATAGAGATAGAGAAGAAGGGAGAGTGAGACAGAGCAAAGAGACAGAAAGGCACTTTATGGTCATACCCAGGACGAAGGGGCTTCATTGCCTTGGAGCCATTTCTTGCATCCAACCAAACCAACCAAAACAAACCCACCCGAACTAATCATACTTTATTCTCACCCTTAACTTGTATTTTTTTCTTACCTTACTCGATTCTATATGCTTTAGGTTTTACTTGATTTTGAGTAGTTTGATATATAGAACCTGGTGTAGTTAGTCACAACAGTGGGCGGAAGACTATGGTTATTCTGCATTGAATTATAGACAATGTGATTGCAGTTAATCAACGAGTGAGACCCCTTCTAATCTATGACATTGATTAATGACATCAAACAAAGTTTGGTAAGGTCTATCAAATGTTGAAAAAAGGTAGAAATAGCATTTAAATAGGTTATATTTTTAAATTTGTTAACAACTATTACGAAAAAGGAAAATAGATATTAGATGCAGTTATGAATGCATGGTAAAAGTTACTTTTCATTAGGTAGATGTTTAAATTATTTTACAGATATCCCGTTATCGGTCTCTCCCCACGTACAGGCCTCTTTTCTTTACCAAGTGGATTGTGATGCTGTCCACACTAATAAATATTATAACATATTAAATAAACTTTTGCTTTTCTCCAAGACGCAGCCATAGGTAAAACAGGTAAAACTCAGTACATGTATGTATGTGAATCATTTCAATCTTACATCATCAAGTCTAAATCTCAGAAGATGGCAGAATCTCAATAATTTGTCCCACATGTCACATGTCGTCCCACCATGAAGCCACCAAAAGCTCTAGACTAGGAAAACGTGCCCTTAATTGTGGCCATATGTATATCCTTTATTTAAGCTACATCGGTCAAAGCTAGGGCTTCTCTCACCTCCAGGGCTTCTCCCACCTGTACATCTCGCCATTTTTATGAAGGTAAATTAACCTATATGAAACTATTAGGTTGCTCCAGGTAGAACTGCCAAGGCAGAGGCAGACATCCCGGTCTGAGTGGATGTAATTTTATTGTATGAGATTCACAATAAAAATGCAATATATGGGTCAGATTTTCAGAAAATGTACAATTCAACTTCGCCAATCCTGTCAAATAACCCACATTTCAGATGAAAATAAAGTTCAAAATACAGTTCAACCTAACCAAACAAATTGCTAGAATCAATGCAATGTCGAATATACTCGAATTTACCTAGTATTGTCCAAATAGAAGCCTGATTTAGCAGACTTTACTAAATGTGTACAGCTGCCAATTGTACATTTTCTGAAAATCTGACCCCTATACTTCGGTTCCATCATATTGCAACCCATCTCAGTCCTGTGAAAATATTAAGGGATTTTGTCCTCTCATACTGGCTACAGGGTTTCATAAAAATGCCGAAATGCTGTCTTGTGGTGGCTTCACTTATTATCGCTCTGATGCAACGCACAGCGAACATTGTCTTCGATTTGACTTCAATCTAGAGAATGGACCTTTATTCATAACCATATTTTGCCGAACAGGGATATCTTTTGACGAACAGATCTATTGCCAATCTGTGCCTGTTCCAACAGATAAGATATTCATACAGTGTCATGTTACTTTGTGTCCACATATCCTCGCTGTATTGGATATTATCAGATACACATATATTTCAATATCATGCAATATCATGCCCCAATTATATTTCAGAGACACAGCAAAACCGTTCCTGCTTCGGGCCTGCTTCACATATTATCGCTCAGCGGCGGCGGCTTTCTCTCGGGCGATTAGACATAAAATTCTTGAATAAATATATAACCATATGTGATGTGTTTCAGGAAAATGAGTCATAAGTCGCAAAAAATAGATTTTGAGATACCATTATAATTGAAAAGATGAGATCAAGGTGATTCCAATGATAGTAAACAGTCTAATATTCTAATAAGTATTTCTAGATTTTAAGTTTGATATTTTCGTTTTGAAAAAAAAAGTTTCCAATATTTCTGGGGGTCAATAAACAGTAAAGTTACTAAATATACTCCATATAAGGACCTTTAAAACGAAAGGATATATTAAATGGATTGTCCTGAAATTTGATACATCGATTGATGTAACCATGAGTTATCAACCCCTAAAAAATTAGAACATTCCAATAATGTGATCTCGTAAAAAAAACACTTTAAAAAATATCAATTTTGCGACTTATGGCTCATTTTCCTGAAACACATCACATATAACAGTAGCAGTCCTAGGAGTCATACTATTAGTAAATGTGTATGTTGCAATGGCTGAGAAGCTCTAGTTTCAAGACCATTTGTTCCTAATACAGATGCGCCCCTTCCCTCCACCCCTGCTCCCCTCCAGGGTAGTTCCTATTTACTCATCATTTATTCACATTTATATACTTATCTTCAACAAGTCTACATCAAGGCGTATAATTTTTCCGCTTTCACATACCTAATGCATCAAAACGAAATGCGATGTAAGCATTTTATTTGATCTGTGAGAAAATAGATGTTATTGAAAACTGAATAGAAGTCTCCATGTAAATTGTTCATGTACTATGCCAAGTTGTTTGCACCATTATTTTATATTCAGAGCAGTGATTTCAGATTCCAGATTCCATTAGGAACTGCCAGTCAATTACAAAGTGTTTCAAATTGCAATAAGCTTATATCTAATAACAAATTCAGTGTTGTATTGACCACTACCTCTTCTCCAATCACTGCCATGCCACATCGAGCACCAAATCTGAACCTAACATTGCACCAACTCCTCACACAAGTCCACAAAACTTGCTGAGTATGTATATAAAGTGGTCATTCACTTTTCAAGTCCCATCCACTGGAGAAGCATACATTTATTATGCAGAATTTAATTTTGTAAAGTCGGATATAAAAGGATTGATTGGTGAAAGCCCTCTTTAGTGTACCTCTGGTCAATTTAATCAGGCAGGAGCATATTACAGCTAGCCCAAGCAGGAGCATATTACAGCTAGCCCATGCAGAACGTGAAACATTGAATTAGTTCTAATCAGTGGTTTTATGGCTATAGGTACTCTCGAGTGGAAACGCCCATAGGCCTCTTGAATAATATATCTAGTGGGGAAAGCTATGTACTGACACAATGGTTGTGTTCTTTTTATATTTCATCACTTGAGATTGATTTAGTGATGGTCGCCATTGCCCCAGCCGGCTTCCATCTGGTTCTAGATATGTGGTGGGTTACAGGACAATGAGTTACAACTCGCAACGATTATATTTTCCAAAGGGATTGATTTACATTTATTGGAACGTTCTGATTTTTGGAGGGTTTAGCACTGTTATTCATATGAATCCATGCACCAAAGGGCAGGACATTGTATTAAATATATCATTGCGTTTTGAAGGTCATCCTATAATGGAGTATATTTGATTATGTTACTGGCACTTGTCTGTCCAGAAATATTGCAAACGTTTTTTAAAAAATAAAAATATCAAACCTAAAATGTAGAAGTACTTATTAGATGCCTTACTGTTTACTATCATTAGAATTGGCTTGATCTCATCTTCTCAAATAGGATGATATCTCAAAATCCATTTTGCGCGACTTGTGACTCATTTTCCTGAAGAATAAATCACATATATGTATGTTCCCCTTATTATAGTGTTAAATCTACTTGCTGCTTGTGTGTCAGCTGCTGGCGTGGTACACCTGTTTGGTTGGTTGTATTATTTCGTTGTCCGTCACTACAAATTAAATGTTTTACATTGTATATAAAATGCTTCCCAGCAAGAAGTTTTGATATTGTAACGTATGTATATATGATTACTCGAAAGATACCATCTGGATTTTGATATTCGTGTAGCTTTTTAATATTGTCTAAAAGAGGAGAAAAATCTACAAAAAAAAACTTGTATATTGTGTATTGGGTTAGTAGCATACCCGGATGTCAACCGGTTGAAGGTGATGTTAATTATATTTAAACTTTGATGTCCTTTCTATTTAAATTGCTTAGAAACTTACTGAAATTATTGTAACTGCCTGATATTTTGAATTGGTTCTTTGAGAACAGCATGAATTTGTAATTTGACCCAATAACATTTATTTAAAAAAAATATTTGAATTATTTGTGTTCCGAAAAGTCTACACGCTTAAATGGAAAATGATGATAAAGGACACTCTCATTAAAAAGAATAATAATGATGATGAAAGAAAGTGTTGATGCATTTCATTATTTATTATATTGGTGCTAATTGTGTGTAGATAAATAGGAAAGGAGGTGTGACTCAGCTGTTGAGGCAAGCAGACCAATCACAGACAAGCTAATTATGTCTCCAGGAAGCCAATCAGGGATAGTGTTATATTTCGTCTGCGTGCTCATGTGTTCGAAATTAATATTAACAAAACAATATGTAATTGTAAATTGTCTGACGCCCTGACCTTAAATGAATAAAAGGAATCAATTTGAACATATTCCATAGTATACACATCAGCAGCAAAGGCGAAGAAAAATGAGTATACAGGAAATCTTGTGGAATTCCGTAGAAAATAGGAGATACTAGACCTGTATCTCTCAGTATATTTGGCATTGTGTTTATTCTTTTTTAAAGAAAACGTTCAGTTTTTAACTGTATTTGAACCTTGTAAGTTATACTAAGTCTTAAATTTGGATTATTTCACGGTAACTGAATCTGCTGACGGGCGTTAGAGATCATTCAAGGATGAGGAAGGACATTTATACGCGTAATTGTTGGTTGTTTTTCACTCTTGGGTTCCACTGACATCGAAAGAATATATCAGGGAGTGAAATCTCCTGCCCATATCTCAGCTAGCGGCCTTGGGTCCTTTATGTGTATCAGGCACGAAAAGGCAACCCATACACGGCCTCCTGTGGGTTGACGAACCTCTGAGGAAATCTGCTCTAATTTACTGGGGTAGTTGGGTCAAACCACCAGACAATGTACAATTCACCTGCAACAATCCTTTCAAATAATCCAAATTAATGACAAAATAAGGTTCAATATACTGCTCAACATAACCGATTGTTTGTATCAACGCCATTCCCAATATACTCCTGAAGATGTAGCGGGTATTGCCCATATTTCTATGTCTAAATTATCAGAATTTACTAAATGCGTAGAGCGGACGATTGTACATTTTCTTTTAAAAATCTGACCGCGTTACTGGGTTTGATCCCATGGGTTCTGCCCTAGAATACTGGAGTTATTACCACCAACTTATCCACTAATAAATCAAAGAATTAGAGATTTCAGCTATAAATATTATTTGGATAAGAACAGTAATGATTGACTGAGAGGCAGATAGATCTATATATATGTGTAAATTACGAGGTACTTATTGGCCTTGGAAACTTGATTTCCCAAGCGAGAACGCTCCTAAATGAAAATAGAAATCTTGTTTTTATCTCATGTTTTTAATCAGGTGAATAGACAGGCTGGGCTAGATACGGGAAGTTCCTATAGCAAAGACCCGCGGCTGAATTAAGGTGCGCTAAGTAGGCTTTATTATTTTAGAACTATCCTATTGAATCATGAAAACAATTGGAAAACAAATATATGTGAAGGCAAAGTGTGTTTTCTTTGTCGACTGATGTTGTTTTTAAATGATTAGGAAAATGTGTTTTGATCCAAGACTTTTATATGAACTACCTTATCTTGTAAAATAACCAATTCGAATACAAGTAGATTAACAGAAGATTCGTGTTGTCTGAATGGCTGCCTGTTCGGGTTGGTGTACCGCAAAGATGTCAATTTAGATAAAGGGTCAGCCTATAGTCTAGTTAAAGTTGTATTCTCGGTTAACCTCGGTACAAAAACAAAATATTTTCTACAATATCTTCGATTCTTTCCCAACCCATCTAAATGTTATTTGACTGGAATTTGGAAGGATTCTCTCTATGTTTCTTGCTACAGAGCTTCTTAAACGTCCTTATCTGTATTTGGAGAACCCGCCCAAATCCTTTCCTATGATGACTTCACTTATTATCGCTCACCGGTGGCTGTTTTCGCTCGATAGATTCTACCTCAAATTCTTGAATAAACAGCAGCAGAAATCATAATATGAGTAAATTTGTCTTTGCTTTATACCTGGGAAAGCAACTTTAACCGAGGCCAGTACAGCATTAGGCAAAACATTGTAATTTAATGGAGCCCATTTATATGATCTGATTCTCTGCATTAACCTTTTTACAAAAATGCTTAATTAGGTTTAGGTTAATAATTCATTTCCATAGTGACACATATTATCAGTTCTAAAACTGTTGAAAATATAACCAATGTCCTGAATGTACATTATACGTGCCTAAGCTTATATGAAATAGGAGATTTCTCACTGCGCATGTCTATTACAACGCATGCTGGGATAGATTCAGTTCAAATCTGACATACAAATATTAAGCAACATTTTTATCAAACATTGCAAGGATCTTTTCACCAATAGCTTATGTAAATGATCTATCAAAACCAAAGGCATGATGGTAAAGACGAAGTCTTCTGTTGTGGAAAGACTACATGTGAAAGGCGTGGGTATTTACATGAGATCCCTGTTAAATATCACGTGCTGAACATAACATGTCGTTTCTAGCATTTACACTGACATACAACTCCCATAATTCCATGCGAATCGAGATTCAAGATGGTGGACATGCAAATGCCCTATTGAATCTGCTAAAGTCAATCAACTACATCCGTTGAGACATGAGGGCACGGTGAATTATTAATCAGAATATCTCATAAATATTTTCCCAGGGGAATAAACTTCATCTGACCTCGGTTTTACGATGCATGCAATTTCCTCACTGATATCCGCATATAAGATGAATAAAGAAACAAAAAATACTGGATTGCATGAGCTCTATTACCGCCAAATCATGATTTCAAAAGTAATAGATTGCATTTTTATTAGTTCTTTTTAAACTTTAAGTTTGGAATTTTTCAGGGAACAGCTAATAATTAGAAAGTGTGGCTGATTGAATGGTGCTTATACTGTTTGCCATTATGTTCATGACTGTCCTACATTCTTCAAAGATTTCCATGTGGGGAAATCATCAATTGTTTTCTTTCCCTGACCTTGACTTGAGTTTTTTAACCGATATTCATCGCATTCTGTACTGCCCTCGAAAACAAATGAACATATTTCATCGCGGTATTGATAAAACTTAACTTTTAAAAAAAGTCATCGGACCACGAAGGAAACCCTGTTGATTTTAGCAGAGAAGTATGAATCCATACAGTAGTCTTAATAAACATTTCACCAAGTCATATAGCTTGTAGATACTAGTGTAGTTAGACACAGCAGTGGGTGGAAGACCATGTTTTTTTCTTCATTGAATTGCTGCCCGTGAGCCCATAATCTTCTCATGCTAATGAATCTCTTTGTTTATTATAGCCAGTGTACTTTGTACCAGTCTACCAATAATTACAATTGTCATTTCAAGGATGTTTGATGTTTGCTGTATAAAAATTCTAAATAAAAAAAAAATATCGTATCAGGTACACACTTGGATATATCCCAAATAACGGCAAACTGTGGGATATAGCCAAGGCACGGGACGTAGCGCTAAATCACTGTAGCCCAAGTGGAAGGTAAAATACAAGTTGACGTTAAGTATTTTACTAGAAATCACTTGAGACTTTTGTGGCCGGTAACCAGTGACAACGGCCACCCCGGGCAGTAACCTGACAGACCGTCTCACTAACGTGTATCTTAGAGGCACTCCTTGTATGTACAGAGCAAATGTGATGTGTTACAGGAAAATGAGTCACAAGTCGCAAAAAATGGATTTTTAGATTTCAACATATTTGAAAAGATGAGCTCAAGCTGATTCCAATGATAGTAAACAGTAGGGCATCTAATAAATATTTCTATATTTTATATTTTTATTTTTGAAACAAAAGTTTGCAATATATCTGGGTGGACACGTACAAGTAAAATAGTTAAATATACTCCATAGGATGATCTTACAAATGCATAGAAATATTTAATACAGGCTTGAAATTTGGTAAATGCACTCGGCCTACAAACAGCGCTAATAAGAAATCTTGTGAAACCAAGATTTTGAAAAATATCAACTTTGCAACTTGTGACTCAGTTCCTGTAACACATCACATTTGTACACACAAAAGTATGTTTCCTTTGGTTGTATACCTCAGTAATCAGTCTTTGTTGCCAAGGCCAGGACAAAAGGCACTTTTTTCACAATAAGTCTAGATGGATGTGAATATTCACATGTGAACATAAGCTCCTTAAGTCTTATTTTGAATAAAGGACATTATTATTATCATTATTAAACTGCTTTATATTAGATTCTGCCTGATATTAAAGTTGATTTCCTTGAACGGTTCATTGGTGAGTAGTTCCTGAACTTACACCAGGTGACACTAGGAGTAATGAACTCCATCTTGGGATGGCTGAGTCATTGGCATGGAAACATTTGTGGTCAAATGTCCACACTATGTCACATTTTTTTAATAAATCTTATTGATCGAAGTTTCACAAGCTGTGATAGTTCTCATTCATTTGAAAGGTCTAGTAAAGCATGTAAGTAAATATGCAGGAATATTATGAATAGTAAGGATTACGAAAGATAGTGTTGGGCATAATACCTGGTCTAGGATGAACTAACATAATAGAAAATAAAGCTTATACCGGATGCATGGCTCCTATTTCTACGACATGTATATATACTGAATTTAATCAAATTAGTGATAATAAATGGACCTTGCTTCGCCAATCGAAATGAGATGAAAATGCCCTTTACAATAACGACTACAAGGAGAAGAAAGCAGAAGCAAAGTCATCTTGGAGTGAAACGAGCCTGGTAGATGAAGCCCAGTATTCAGCATTCTAGAGGCCAAGTGTCGAGGACCTAACGAAGCAGTTAAATTTGGTGTTGGTTTTTACAGGCATTTATATGGAGCCTGAGACGGTCATCCGTCACCGTAAGAATGAGTATCAATTTTGCTAAGAGGATGCTGCAGCCTATTGAGGGAGATGATGATATTTGCGGCCAAGGGAAGGAAGTGTCCCATTACACATGGCGCATGACTCGCATACATGGGCAGGGTTACACTGTCTTTGGTTGAATGTTATTAGTGACCAGTCTAGGCTCAGAGCTGAGACTGTCCCTCAATTTGAAGGGACTTTGTCTTTGGTGGGAATGGCTGAATGTTATTAGTGATCAGTGTAGGGTCAGAGTTGAGAGATTGTCCCTCAGTTTGAAGGGTCTGTCTCTGGCTTACTTTGTCTTTGGCTGAATATTATTAGTGACCAGTGTAGGCTCAGAGTTGAGACAGTCCCTCAGTTTGAAGGGAATGAGTGACTAGTGTAAGCTCTGAGTTGAGACTGTCCCTCAGTTTGAAGGTACTGCCTCTGGCTTACTTTGTCCTTGGTGGGAATAGCTGAATGTTATTAGTGGCTACTGTAGGCTCAGAGTTGAGACTGTCCCTCAGTTTGAAGGGACTGCCTCTGGCTTACTTTGTCTTTGGTTGAATGTTATTAGTGACCGGTCTAGGCTCAGAGTTGAGACTGTCCCTCAGTCTGAAGGAACTTTGTCTTTGGTGGGAATGGCTGGATGTTATTAGTGACCAGTCTAGGCTCAGAGTTAATACTGTCTCTCAGTTTGAAGGGATTGCCTCTGGCTTACTTTGTCTTTGGTGGGACTGGCTGAAAGTTATTAGTGACCAGTCTAGGCTCAGAGTTGAGACTGTCGCTCAGTTTGAAGGCACTGCCTCTCACTCCAAACTGCAAAATGTCATTATAATCCTACTAAGAGAGCCTACTACAGGACGACTGGGAAAGCCATTAAGTACAATAGGCGCCCAATCACTGACATACCATTCTTATCTGATCTCAGAGGCTCTGATAGATGTTGCAGTAGTTGTTGAGGAGGGATTTGGGGGAGGGGTTAGTACCTCTGCCCCCCCCTTAAATCTCAACCCCACCCCCCTGTCCACACTCTTACTTCTTTTATACCATTTTCTGCTTTATATACATTACAGAAATAGATATCCTTCTTACTATAGCTCTGGTTGGATGCCAATATATGTTTGTTTGTGTGTTTAAACCTTTTATTCTTCAATAACATTGAGTCCTATCTGACCCTGGTGCTAACAATGTATATATAGATGCTTCTATATCAATGATGGTTTAAGTACATTCTATAACTTCGATGTAATTTTGATTCAGAATGTCTTGATGTCTTGTCTTTATTCTTTTGTTTCACGGTTTTCTAAATGTGAACCATTGTGAGTTTTCGGTCAAGGCAGCTGGAGGAAACAATGGAGAATCAATGGTTCTAAAATTAGTTCTCTTCTAAATGTACCATACACAAATGTGGTGTATTTCAGGAAAATGAGTCACAACTCACGAAATTAATATTTTTCAAAGTCATTTATTCACAAGATCTCTTTATTGGAATATTTTCATTTTTCGAGTATCTAGTCAGTCTTAATGAATGTATGTAGTAAATTTCAAGACGGTATATTAAGTATATACATGCATTTATAAGATCATCCTGTGGAGTACATTTACCTACTTTACTAGTAAATGTTCAACCAAAAATTGTGCAAACTTTTTTTTTCAGAAATAAACATATCAAACTTAAAATATAGAAATACTTATTAAATGACCTTAATGTTTACCACCATTGGAATCGACATGATCTCCTCTTTTCAAATGTAATAGTATCTCAAATTTAATTTTTTGCGACTTGTGATTAATTTCCCTAAAACGCATCACAAATGTATTTGTGATGTGTTTCAGGAAAATGAGTCATAAGTCGCAAAAATAATATTTTCCAAAGTATTTATTTTACAAGATCACTTTATTGGAATGTTCTGGTTTTTGGAGAGCTTATCACTTATAATATATATCGATCGATGTATCAAATTTCAGGACAATCTATGTAATATATCATTTCGTTTTAAAGGGCCTCATATGGACTGCATTTAGTTACTTTACTGTTTATTGGCCCCCAGAAATATTGGAAACTTTTTTTCAAAAAAGAAAATATCAAACTTAAAATCTAGAAATACTTGTTAGATTATTAGACTGTTTACTATCATTGGAATCGGCTTGATCTCATCTGTTCAAATATGATGATATCTCAAAATCCATTTTTTGCGAATTATGACTCATTTTCCTGAAACACATAACATTTATATATTACACTAGAAATCTACAAAGCAATGATACTACCCCTTCCTGACCATAACTCATCCATATACAACTTCACAACACAATCAAACACCTCTATATTCTATTCTTCATGTGGTCGATACTTTTACAGAGAGTCCAATTTGTAATTATTTCAAAATAATTTATTGTGTCACAGTCGCAATTCGGGAAGAAAGGCAGATCAATGGAATGATTCAAAGTAAATTATAATATTCATAGTATACATTCTAACAAAAGAAAAAATAATCAAAATATTTTATACACTATATGTACATTTATACATTTATATGTCAATGAACAGTCTATAGCTATAAGCCCCTTTTTAAAGACATATCCTGTGGTGTTTGCTGTCACTTGATTCTCTGTCACTTAAAGGATTGACACCAGCTGAGACAGACTGACAGCTTGACTCAGACAATCAGTGACATAGGCTGTCACTGACTGACAGCATGGGAAATGAACTGACAAAGCTTGCAAAGATGGCAATAAAAGGTTTCTATCGCAGCTACCAAATCTATAATAGTAAAAAGCAGGAGAGGTACTATCAGTGTTGTGCACTCTAGCGGATTCACTTCTAGAAGGTGTGAAGCAAGGAAAAACACATATTGCTGGCAGAATCTAATTAGGTCATATTGACTTACTTTTTCTCACTTTGTACACTTTTTCGTCTGGAATGGAAGAAGGCTTGATTAACATTTTTAATCAAAAGTCACATTTAAACTCATGCATGATTAAAATCAATTATATGCTTTAATCCTGGGAGTACTTTAATTTACCACGGATATGAAATTAGATAGTATTATTCGTTATTCATTTAAATGCGCTTGGGATATTTATCAAGATGATTTGGTTGTAATATCATTAATCCCCGTCAAACAAACATTTCCCGGAACGATCAATAGGGGAGTTGCATAGCCGCCATTTTGAATCTTTATTCGCATGGAATTATGGGACTAATGGTACAGTATAAAATCTAAAGAAACATGTTATGTCCAGCATGGACTATTTATCAAAGCTCCAATGTCAATATCCACGTGTTATACATGTTTCCATAACACTTGACTTCATCTTTCCCATCATGCATTTGGTTTTCATAGATCATTTATACAAGCTATGATATTGGTGAAAACAATTTTGCAATTTTTGATAAAAATATTGCCAATTATTTCTATGTCAGACTTGAACTGAATCCGTCCCAGCATGCACTGTAACAGACATACGCAGTGACACATGCAACTCCCCTATTGTGAAGGTAAAAACTACTTGAGGTGGGGTAAATATTGAAACGGAACCGAGTCCTCAGAACCCGAGGCTTTTTATAGGACATCTACGAGTCGGCAATACTGGATTTAATCATCTCGTGTAAGCATAAATAGTAACCATGGAGATGAAGCCAGCTGCCTTCCTGTTCCTCCTCTTCATATATAATGTGACATCAGGAAAGTTAAAACATGGTAAGCGGTTGGTACATATGGGGTGAAATCGCCAAAAGCTCAATTCGCCTTCTCCAAAAGTACAATTCGCCTTCTCCAATCGTCGCAAATAACTCAAATGTAAGACAAAAATATTGTTCAAAATTTGGTTCAGCATAGCCGAACAGATTGTCTGAATCAAGGAAACATCAAATATATTTAGATGTACCGAGTGTTGACCATGTTTCAGTCTAATTTAGAAGACTTTTCTAAATGTGTAGATCTGCCGATTGTACATTTTCTGACGATCTGACCCATGGATGGGTATAGTTTCTAAGGTTTCATGAAATGAAACGTATCGCTTTAATGAGAAATTTTGACAATAAAATTAGTTTTAAGAGAAAGAATGATATGCCCATATTGAATGAGAGGTGCAATAACAGGGATGTAATAATTGACCTCATTGTACACGTACACTAACAAATTAAATTTTCTTTTCTTTTCACTTTTATAAGTTTATATTTTATGGCCATTCAGAACACAAGAAAACGATGTGTATGTGGATGTTTGTATACCTGACCTCATGCATATCAACCACCTCAGTAATATACTGTCGTCGTCACTATCATGCTAGACATGCATAATTGTAACCGAAACAAACAAACATGTATATATTGTATTAGCACAATTCATATCCGCATGAGTTAAAATGAATGAATCCAATGTTAGCATTGAAGGATGTCTTACTAATTAGACAGATTTAACTTGTGTTTTCACCTTATACGTAATGGATTGAACAGATTATGAATTACCCTACTATTATTTGTAACTTGCACAGGCAAGCATGCTTTTGAAAATCACTACGTTGTGAGAGGTGTCTTGTCATTTATCTGAATAAAAACGTTTCCAAAAAAAAATGTCAATATTCTTCTTTGCTTAGGGTAAATATTAAATAGTGAGTGGAACTTGGGGATATTAATTCCTTTACTAGCACCAGATTCTTTATTTTTACCGATCTTCACGTAGATCCCCGATGTGACAAAAAGGTATTTCTATGGTTAACGAAACCTGAGAACACCAATTTGGCTAATGCACATGCTTTTACATCTTTGATACGATTCCCACTGAATCTGTGCTTTCCTGTTCCTCAAACCAATCTGGAAAAGAACGTGAAATTAAGATACCCCAGATACGTCCAAATGTATGCTGATAGAGCACGACGGTCATGGATGGAAGGTATCCATTTTGTATTGTGGCGGTTACAGAAAAATGAGTCACAAGTGGCAAAAATAATATATTTTTTAAATGTTTTTCACACAAGAACTTTTTTGTAGAAATGTTTTCACGTTTTAAGTGTGCAGCATTTTCAATGGTATGAAGACATGTATCAAATTCAAGGCTGTACTGAATATACATGTATACATTTAAGGACATCCTACATAGAGGATGGCATAAATTTGACGTTCAGTATATTTCCAGAAATATGTGCACATATAACTGACGACCACTGCATGAAGGTTGCATGAACAGATTACATGAGTAATAGTAACGTTTCCTCACTGGTTTATTCTAGCTATCATTAGCTATCATTAGCTATCATTAGCTATCATTAGCTATCATTAGCTATCATTAGCTATCAATACTTGAGATGAGCTGCCATATTTCAACCCATGTTTGGGGCTTAGGGTAGATGGTATCCTTAGAATGAATGAAATTGCCTCCTGCTCACTGGTATATTCTAGCTATCATTAGGTATCTGTAATAATCTATTTTTATCTCAGGTGAAAGGAATCCTTTTCGATACTTCAGAGGCCGTTTTTTGTATCTACGCAGAAGAATCTTTCTATTTACAAATGGATGCTCTTCCAGGACTTAGTCTTATATCTGGACACAAACCGCCGCACTGCTTTTGATAAAGCCTTATTTGAGAGGCTTATGATTAGAATATCTGTTTTTACTGGTAGATCCATAGGACACGAATGTCACATCTGTGAGGAATCCTAAGATGCATTGTGTTTCTCCAAGAGATGTGATTGTGTCACGTACCTATATGGGTCAGATTTTCAGACAATGCACAATCTACATTTCTACCCATTACCCAAATTCTGCTAAATTAGAGTGAATAATGATAAATGCTGAGTATATCTGAATGTATTCTGTATTGTATTCATTCAATAAATTTGTCTGCTTATGTTGAACTGTATTTTGAACTTTATTTTCGTCTGAAATTTGGGTTATTTGAGGGGATTGGTGAAGGACAATTGTACATTTTCTGAAGACTTGACCCATAATTAAGCTGAATAATCATCTTATGTGTGTATTCTGATTAATGTTGACGTTGGTCTATACTGGTGTTAGTAACTCCCTCACAGACTGCAAACTCTGCTGAACGGATTAATTAAGGCCTTATTCTCCTCAGATTTGTTTAAGGATTTAGATTAGCCGAATCATCAACCCTATGCATTGCTACTGCGTACGCATGATTGTATGTACAGCTAGGATTTCAATTAGAAGGCTTAGCACGGATAGTGTTAATCTTAATTGGAAGGATTTTATAGTCATCTTTGGAATTATTATTATTTGCTAGTCACCTTCGGGAATGCATTGTTGCTGAAGAAATCAAATGGTATCAATAAACCCAGAGGAAAGAAGGATTGGTCTTGCCGTATTGATAAATATTACTCAATTGTTTGGATATCTTGTATGTAAATCTTTTATTTCGAGAGCAAACTTTGAACAGATCTATACAGTTTTCTCAGTTGACAACAAGAATAAACTCAAAAGTTTGCCCAGTTGCACCTGTCGGGCGCTACGCGTATTGATCCCATCCTTTGTGGAGTACTTTTAAAGTTTGTTCTTTAGTTTAGCCCAAACTGTGCACCCATCATTCCTCTTAAACCCAGCCCCAAACTAGAACGCCTTAGCTACGTTTTATTTCCATTTGCGTTTGGTAAAGGGAATAATAACTGGGAAAAAAGCAATTTCAAAGGTGATGAATTGGTCGTATTTATTTACAAAGCACTGATGATCTGTTAGGAAAATCAAGAAAAGGAGATGCTTGTCTTTGATTGACGAATAAAAATTAAAGTAGTTATCTCGCTCTCACCCAATCAGTCATATACCGCATATGGTTCTGGGAGTCCGAACATGTACTATTGGCTGTTTTACCCATTTAGTGAATTCTCCATGAAGTGGAAATGCTCTTGCAAACAACTATTGGGCAACATTTCTTTTTTAAAGATTCCCCTGCCAAAGGCTGTACGAGCGCCGGAGGCGCTTGTACTGGGAACGGTTCTAGTTTTTCATGGTTGCCGCCATTAGGGGCGCTCTGTTGAAAAACATCGGGACCAGGGGTTAGATTTGAAATAAAACTCAGCGCCCTGCCATCTGAATTTCAGGATAATTTCTCCATTTCGTACAGCACTTTTAGGTACAAATAAATTAGCATTGAATGAGTTGACAACAGGCTTGTAGACATCGTACTGATGCATATCATATGTGATGTGTTTCAGGAAAATGAGTCATAAGTCGCAAAAAAAAAGATTTTGAGATACCAATATATTTGAAAAGATGAGATCAATCAAGCCGCTTCCAATGATAGTAAACAGTCTAATAATCTAATAAGTATTTCTAGATTTTAAGTTTGATATTTTCGTTTTTGAAAAAAAGTTTCCAATATTTCTGGGGGTTAATAAACAGTAAAGTAACTGAATTTAGTCCATATGAGGACCTTTAAAACGAAAGGATATATTACATAGATTGTCCCAAAATGTGATACATAGATTGATATAACTATAAGTGATAAACTCTCCAAAAATCAGAACATTCCAATAATCTGATCTTGTCAAATAAACAGTTTGAAAAATATCCATTTTGCGACATATGACTCATTTTCCTGAAACACATAACATATGTTCCTATGAGTGCGGATAGGGCTAAATCCCACCACTTCTCCAGTTTCCAATCATAGGATAAGAAAAGAAAAGACAAGGGAAAGTTCTATTGTTGACGGATCTTTTGGTAATGGAAACTTCCTATGACTATGTAGGAGTGAATCTTGTGGCCAGATTAATGTTCATATCTGACAGAGATATTAGCATGACGTGACACATCAAGTATCGAAATGATCGCACAGAAACCGGGACAAATAAATCACTGCTGTTCCCATTTCCAGCCACTGATTGTTCAAATATTGAACTGTAATTGTATTGTATTGTAATAGTTTTAATAGTATTATTCTAATACATCATGGAAAAAGGATCAAAGAGGATAAATTACATTAACTTACAAAACCATCTGTAAACAGATCTTCCAGGTCACCCTGATTTAAATGTTTGATTTATTGTAAATTGTACCGTACCAAGGACGAAATTATTTTTTCACATAGGCCATTTTAACTTGCCCTGAAGAAATTAGATAATCAAATGCTTTGTATAAGAAACGCAATAAACTCGCCATGGCCTTATGAGCATTAATTGATTTTATGGTAAAAGAAGCCATTATTTCCTAAAACAGGTAAACGTAGAGATTGTAGCGATTTAACTGCATGCTCAGTATAGGAAACAACCAGAGGTATATCTGACAGCCTAATATATTGCCTAATATTGTGTAACCAATACACCTTGGAGAGAAGCATCTGCCAATAATCTAATACCATATCACATGTAGCCAAGGGTTGGTCCAGCTTGCAGGAAACCCAGCCAGAAACCCAAGACACTTTGGCCAATGCAGCATATACATCTGGCCAACAACAAACCAATTGCTTGCCAACCCTTTCCCCTTTTGTGACAATATCCCCAGTATAGGAGAGTATCAAATAACCAGCCATTTGCTTGGCCTAAGGCCAGGGGTATTGTGCACAGGTTGTTCTCCATTTCAAGCCTGAAACACCTTCCTCATAACAAGCGGCATTTGGTGGAGCAATTTCCCTGTGTCAGAAAGGTTGTTTGTTTGGTTGAGCGACAGCGGGGGCCATCCTTGAGTCAGTTTATTTACCTTAGAAGCAACCCACAGTGTAATGAGATACTTATATGAAGCGTCTGCCTTCAAGTCCAAGCCAATCAAATCCAGCAAGTCTCGCGAGTTTATGACGTGGCGCGTGACCAGCGAGAAACAAGATGGCGGCCGCCACAGGGAGACATAGCGGCACTTTCTTGGGCAGGCATTGTCGCAAAATGACCAATATCCGGCCGAATGGGGACAGTTAACCAGGCTAATATCCTGGTGAGATGTCTACCCTCAGGATAGTAGGGAGATGGGGGGGGGGGGGGCAGGGGGCTGTCGGGGACAGAGGCTGTCATACATATATATAGGGTTTCAAATTAAATTTATCTGATTTAATAAGGTGTATTTTGTATTAAATATTTGTATTCAGCCAATCATTATGCAAGTACACACTATTGTCAATCGTAGCTGTACATCAAAATCAATCGAGAAGATAGAAATATTTGAAAAAAGGGTACCCAGATATAAATAAAAACTAGCTAGACCTCTAGCAGGTCTACCGTCGACATATAGGGTAAAAACATAACCCTTTGAGAATAATCTAAATTCTGATCGCACTCATAGCATCAGATCGCACTCATTTTCTGACGATCTGACCCTCATATAGACTTTATTTAAGAATTATCTTTATTTGTATAAAGGATTGTCAATACCTCCCAATTCTTTTTACTGAATTAAATGATGTTTGCTCGGTACATTATACAGTTCAAATATCAATAATCATAATCTCCGTATCCAGCATGTTCATATTAATCATCTCCTAAACTTATTCAATCTTATTCAGTCACTCCTGGTCCTGAGTATGACCATAAACTGCAGTTCTGTCTCTTTTCTCTGTCTCTCTCTCCCTTCTTCTTTATATCTATTTCCTGGGTATGATCATAAACTGCTCCCCTCTCAGCTCTCCCGCCCTTGATATGACCATATTAAATGTGTTGATAAGGGCATAAAGCAACCAATCTCACTCCCTCCCTCCCTCTCAGCTCTCCCGCCCTTGATATAACCATATTAAATGTGTTAATAAGGGCGCAAAGCAACTAATCTCACTCACTCACTCCCTCTTAGCTCTCCCGCCCTTGATATAACCATAATAAATGTGTTGATAAGGGCGTAAAGCAACCAATCTCACTCCCTCACTCCCTCTCAGCTCTCCCGCCCTTGATATAACCATATTAAATGTGTTGATAAGGGCGCAAAGCAACCAATCTCACTCACTCACTCACTCATGTATTCACTCTTCCCAACATCAAGGCCCACTCTTTCTTCCCTTTGTCAGCACCCCTTCAGGACATCAGACAACAACTGTAACCAGCCAAATTAATCATTCTTACTTTGTTTTATTTATCTAAAAAGAATCCAGTGACGACAACACAATGTCCCACTTGGCCTGGACAAGAAGAAGTGAGACAGATTGGCCTATCTGCTGCAAAACTACCCTGTCTTATTTCCCACCCTGGCACAAGATACATTTAAGTTGTTTCGGGACAATTTCCTTCCATTGGGATCAGGTATTGTCTGCAGATGATAAGTGGAGTAAAAGTAGCCTTGTCCCTGTTCTTGTCTTGTTTACACGGTTAACCAGGCACAGATGGTGAACAGACAACAGGGGGAAGCAGAGGGGTCAGATATTCAGAAGATGTACAATTCGCTTTCAATAATTCTCTCAACTAAACCACATTTAAGATAGAATTGAGCTTCAAAATGCAGTTTAACATTGCAAAACAGATGCTATAAATGAACGCGACACTAAAAGGGTCAGATTTTCAGAAAATGTACAATCAGCAGCTCTACACAATTAAGAAATCTGCTAAATCAGGCTGAAAAATTATGAATAACGGGTATATCTGAGTATATTTTGGATCGCATTGATTTAAAGTAACAGTTCTATATTATGTTAAACTACATTTTGAAGCGAATTGTACATTTTCTGAAAATCTGACCCAAATATACTTAGATATACCCGGTATTCATCATTTTTCAGCCTGATTGAGCAAAATTTCCTAAATGTGTAGAGCGGCAGATTGTACATTTTTGGACGATCTGACCCAGTCTAGGCTCACTGTCTCCATCTTTCACCCACTAAGTAAAGTATTTGAAGCTAAACGGTTGGAAATGGAAGGCCCCGCTGAGCCAATCTTCTTGTTCAGGGGAGGGGGTGATGGAGTGATGGGGGGGGGGGATTGGGGGCAGTCAGAGGACAAAACCGTCTAGGCTCAGAGTCTACCGAGTCCCTCCAAACTGAGGCACGTCCTCTCGCTCCTGTCCACATAATCCCATTAGGTACATGGCCTACTCCAGGGCCGCGATAGCCATTAGCGCATTACTAACATAGCGATCTTGTCTCACCTGATAAGCTGACTGAAATAGAGGGCAGCCAGACCAGTGAAGTTGGGAAGAGGTAGCATTTGTAGCAAGGTAGCATTTGTCAACCATCCAACATGTGCCTCTGGGCGATATTAGATGATTCCAATAGCCAGGCAGTTTTTCCACGTTTTTTTAAAGGATTTGATCTGGTATTTTATTCTATTTGGTATGATTATCTATTTGGTATGATTAGCAAAAACCAAACCCCCTCCCCCTCCTACACCCCCCCCCCCCCCTTTACACACACACTAGCCATTCCACCTATATATGGCCCATCACAGACTCTATCAGTGCCTTTCTCTCGGCCAATGGGCTTATTGAATGTATAGAACTGACTATGATTAAACACCTGACACTCGAGGGTTATGAGCCTTCTCGCGTGACATCTCCTAATGATTACATAGGCAATGATCCTCTGCAATATACTGCTCCCCTGACACATCATCAATCAGCTCCTTCTCCTGAGCAACTCCTTTCTTTTTATTCTCTTTCTTTCTTGTTATTCTTCTTTCTTTTTATTCTCTTTCTTGTTATTTTTCTTTCCCCTCAGTAGTAATTCAACGCCAGTATTGGGACATGATTACCAGAAGGGTCAGAGCCTGTCAGCTTTGATCAGTGAATCAAATCGGGAACTGATAACTGATTCTTCTCTCTCTCAAAACCTCCCACATTTTTCAGTGGTGGGTTAAAATGTTGCTGCTCTTTCGTCCTCCTCTCGCTGCTCTGTGATCAGCAGGCCTGGTTTTGTCCCTGTGTCTTGTTATTGATCGCTTCTGAATCAAGGGTTGATGTTCCTGAAGTGATTGAGATGTTTTATGTTTTATTGTTGCTTTGCTTATTTTGTTATTAAAGTTATTGCCACAGCAGAACTGTGCAAGAATCCAGAATTCATGGAATTGTCAATGCTGTATGACAACTAATTACTTGTGTATTGCTTGAAAATTGACACATTATGATAGTAGCTAGGGAGGCTCATATAGGCTAAATATATATTAAATGTTTATTCCAGTTTTATAATACAGTTACATGGAATAGGACAATACATCTTACAGTGTAGGTCTTCCATTTTGCACTTAAAATTAATTTTAAAGCAAAGTTTCACAAAATAGACTTTTAGATTCACATTTATTCATGTGAGTAATTTACAACAATATAGCATATAGTAAGGTAAGCAAAGGTACATGGCCTAATTATTTGCTATATATATCTTCTTGGCCTATACCATTGCTTTATTTAGACGATACAAGTCTGAGAACTTTGGATGGTGCTAATTTAGGTTTCTTACTATTTATATGTCATCTACATTGTCACACTCTGTACCATTCTATTCCAACCCATCCAAGTCATTTGCCCAGAATTTGGGAGGATTTCGTCCAGTTGTGTTGGCTACAAGGCTTCTAAAACGTTCTTATTTTCTTTCTGGAGGACCTGCACGAATCCTTCTCAGCAACAACTTCACTCATTATCGCTTACGGGCGCTGTTTTCTCTCGGCCGATTCCACTTCTTCCTTTTTCTTGACATGTAGCAGTAATTCTTGTATTAAAGGTATACGCGGGTGTTCAATGGAAAAAAGATTGGTCGGTGACTTTTTCATGAAACGTTCAGGGATCATTCCTGACTACATAAGAAAGCAAGAAATGAAAAAAAAAGTATATCTCAACGACTTATTTTTTTTTCTACAGCCGCCTGAAAATAACATTGCTTTAGCATTGTAGTCTATGGGAAAATGTGTTTTTTTTTCACGTTTTACTATATAAAAAAAAATTGATCGGTGACTTTTCATCAAAACTTTCTACACATATATTTGGTGTATCATGCTACTGATTTATCAAAAAAAAACTGTACGTTGACGGGTTTAAAAAAAAGTTATGGTCATTTGAAGTATGAAATAACCAATAAAACCCAATAAACATAAGCATAACTAATAAAAATGAATCAGTTATTATTCTTAGAAACATGACTTAAAACTGCTGTAATGAAAATAAACCATGTCGATATTGGGAATCGTGTACAAATATATCTCAACTTATCATGGTAACGAAATATTTCAAAGAAAAAAAGGAGCCGCTAGGTGGCGTGTGCGTTGACACCCGCGTATACCTTTAACATGCAATAGCAGCAGACTATTGATTAGTTCTATATGTCATAATTAAGTTCTATAATTCATAATATGAGTAGATTTGGTTAGATTGAATTTGTCGTAATAGCTGAGGATCCAGCTTTACATTAGTAATGAATTAGATTATTTTATTTTTCGGGAAGTCACATCATTCAAAAAAGTTGATAGACACTCACGTTAAGATAAATCATAAATTACATCCACAGGACAAATCACTCGGACAGGCCTCAACAATTTACATCAACAATTTGTCTCTTTACTTCTGTGACTCCAATAGACAAGTTAATGATAATGACCAGCCTCACTACTGGTAAGGTAGAGACGATGTAACTATTGCCTGTACTTTAGCTTTCTACAGTTGTCTACCTTCCTACACTGCAACTACTTACACAAATGGCAATTACACAAAGTGGACAGTTGTGTGGAACATCACAATGTGTTTGTGAAGTCTAGTTTGGTCTTACCGTCCAGTCTAGATATACATGAGTTAACTAATAATGTTACACACCTTAAAGTTGCATTCTCAGCTGCTATTACCTAAACACGTCTTCCCAAATTCACTCATATTGTGATTTATAAAAAAAACGAAAAGACATCTGTCCCTAACCCTTATTCAAATACAGTAATTTATTAATGAGTCTTTACCTCAATACTTATCCCACCAACAAGCTATAATCAGTGGGAGTCTCTCAATATGGAATATGTTTGTCTTGTACCAGGCTAGTGTATAGGCATGTGGCATACAGCATGCCCTGAATAGACGACCCGGGTGGAAGGATGTATATTTATTTGGACACCATTTCTGTTCCTGCCCGTGCATACTGGGTATGTCTACAGATGTATGCACTGTATGGCAGCCATTAACTTCATATTTCTCCTTGCCTTAACCCTTGGGTCAGCCTGCCTTGTATTTACGTGGCTTCTAACCTTAGAACTCCTTATATTTCTGACACCTTATAAATTGAATTGAAAAATACATTATTTGCCAAAGTGTACATATGATGGTGAGAAATGGGTAGACAGGCTTCTGAATATAATTCAGTTCTTCCAGCCGTTACCAAGAGAAAGAAATGTTTGCTAAGCTATTAATGAACGTGACTACATGAGGTATAGAATATGATAGTAAAAAGTATATATATTATATTGAAAATTGTTTTTTTACGTGATATCATGGTGAAAGATGCCTTCACTTTATGTAAAATCGTCAAAGTTGGCAAGATTATTAAACATAGTTATTTTTTACATAGTTTTGAAATTCTTTTGTTTCATAATCAATTATAATCTTTTTTTGTTATTAACAATAGATACTGTAAACGTATCAATGTTCGTGCAGTATTTGTTTTCGCTATTTTCGCGCACCCACCTTTGTGCGCGAAAATAAATCCATAATTATTGCATAAACAATGTGTGATACTTCCTTGCTGCGCGAATTTAAATCCCCGCGAAAAAGCGTCAAAGTACTTAGTGCGCGAAAATTTATCTGCGCGAAAATAAATACGTTTACAGTATTAATGTATTCCAAATATAATTTGAAATTGTACAACAGGTGAGACTGAAAACCTCAAATATCTTTATGAGATATCATCCCTGAACATGAATAATAAACATATTATGTGATGTGTTGTAGGAAAATGAGTCACAAGTAGCAAAAATTGTATTTTCAGAAGTGGTTCATTCACAAGATCTTTTTATTTGACTGTTCTGATGTTTAGGGGTTTAGGTCTTGTAGCCATATAAATCTATGTACCAAGTTTCAAGACAGTGTACTAAATATATCCTTGCGTTTTGAAGGTCATGCTATGGAGTACATTTAATTACTTTACTGGTACTTGCCCATCCAGAAATATTGCAAGCTTTTTTTCAAACATAAATATATCAAACCTAAAATATAGAAATACTTCTTAGATGTTCTTAATGTTTATCACCATTGGAATCCGCTTGATCTCATCTTTTCAGATATTGTGATATCTCAAAATCCTTTTTTGCGACTTGTGACTCATTTTACTGTGACTGATTGCCCAGTCGTACTGAATCGCAGATATCCTGTGACTTAGTGGAGGACCCATATCAATACAAGTACTCATAAAATAATTAAACGTTCCCTCACTCCATTCTATACCAATTTATAATACAATTCCCCGAATGACTTTAGCAGTACGGTACAAGTTTTAGTGGGTTTTTTCGCAACCGCTTTACTTCTTATCCTGCCATCTGGGCTTCTACATCTTTTCATTTTTTTACACACATTTATTTTTCACTTTCTTGTCATTCTCCCTTTTTTCTCTTATTTTTATCTCATCTTTCTGATTTCCAGGTCTTCTTCTTTCTATCCTCATGTTCCTTGTTCTCCTTCTCTCGTCTGTTCTAAGCTCTTCTCTTGTTCACACATTATCTATCTCTTCTCACCATCCTGCTACATCTTAAATGCACATAATATGATAAAAAAAAACCTGGCGACTATATTATATTTGAGTGAGTGAGATTGGTTGCTTTACGCCCTTATCAACACATTGAAGTGTTATATCAAGGGCGGGAGAGCTGACAGGGAGGCAGTTTATGATCATACCCAGGAAATAGAGATAGAGAAGAAGGGAGCGAGAGACAGAGGAAAGAGACAGAAATAGATGGAATGCGCCGAGGGCGCCATGTGGCGAACTATTATGCATCAAGGTTGTGGCGGGATACAGAGGGACGGAGCGCAGCGTAGTCCCGAGGTATCCCGCCGCAACCGAGACGCATCAGATGGCGGCCGAGGTGTATTACATATTTATTACACCCCGTTCATAAATAAGAAAGTATAAATAAATAAAAATAAAAGAACTAAATTCAGTTTTCCGCCATTTTGTACCGCCATTTTTTATGCATTTTGCGAAAGATGAAGAAAATAGTCCCTCTGGCCAGATCTTGAGTGCTTGCTTCGATGACAGCTTTGTCAGTCAGAGCCTATCGTGCCGTCGTGGCTGATTAATGAAATAAATGATTATCGACGATATACTTTAGCAAAATCGCATCTTTACATATGATTCTTCGATTGAACTTTTCATTTAAAGTCCCTAGCTTTATTATTTCGAGAGAAAATCGGGAAAACAATCTACGGCTTACCGAGTGGGCGATAATTGAGCTTCGCAAAATCAAAACAACAGCTGGGTACACGCGCACCCTGGCACTGCAGTGCGTCGTGGAAGAATAGAGAATTTCCTATCAAATAAAAGTTTTTTCCCGCTTTCTAGGCTTATTAGAAGTAAATGTAACCTTTATTGTTCTATCTGATGCATGAACGATCTGATGCTAGATGCATTGGTTGTCAATCTGCGTTAATTATCACCAGAATTTAGGAGAAACGATCAGGACTTCTGCAATGATCTGCAGCTAGTGAATTGGACACGATACGAGTCAGCAGTAGGCTACAACATGTGGCGTGTTCCCTACCCGAATCCGTATAGGATCTTTTTCTTCATGGTGGGTCTACATGCATATACTTTAGCAAAATCATTTTTTTAAATATCATTATTCGATAGAACTTTCTATTTTGAATCTTTATATTTAGTTTTTCCACTGATATTAGGTGAACGATTGCCGATTCCATCGTCGGAAGTGACGGCTCATGAATACACAATTTTTTACTTCCGGTGATCAGGCTTTGCTGCCGAACCTATTTTTTGTATGCGCCAAGGGCGCTCAAGTGCGACATAATTTTCATGTTATGCACCACTTTGACCAAGTGTGACATACAATGCTGAAGGTATAGGAAGCAACAGCACAGGGGTGTAATAAAGGCACTTTACAGTGTTACCCAGGACCCATATCATATCACAAATGTCTACTCTTTGTGGACCTGCATGAGCTCTTTAAGGCAAGTTTCGTTTTCATGAAACAATTGTTCCTGTTTATATATTTTATTTATTTACAATAAAAACTATAATCAAACATCTTGTGTTTTTTATTTGTTTGCTTTCCTCTATTCCTCCAAATAATGATTCCTTAGTGAAAACCTTTTAAAAAAAAAGCAGTACATGTTTTAGTGTGTTATACAAAGTCATGACTCCTCTTATTGCTGCTGCTAGCGTCATGATACAAAGTTTGCCTTGAGCTGCCGATACTACAGAAGCCAATAATGGGAACCGCCCGCAACTATGCAGCCCTAAAAGTGCTGATAATGAAGAAGCATATCCACGACGTACAGCCATGAATCTATATCGCGCTTTTTTACTGCCCAACTTTCATCATGTAGTGCTATAGATTGTGGAGAGATGGCGCTTCCATAAAAGACAAGCTGCAGTGCTCCCGTGGGACCTCTATCATGCCTCCCTGTGGTGCTACACTGGAGCATGGTACTTAGGTGCATATGAGTCGGGGGGTGGGGGGAGCAAGGGGGAGGGGGTTTAGGGGCTCTAACACACACACACACATGTACCACCACATAGACACACATCAGTAGTGTGTAACAGGGAAATTAGTCATAAGTCGGAAAGATCAATTTTTCAGATACCATCATAATTAAAGATGAGGTTAAGTGGATTCCGGCGATATAACATTTGGGGAAATTTAAAAAGTGTGTCTATATTTTATGTTTAATTTGTTTTATGTTTGAAAGAAAAGTTTGCAATACTTCTGGGTGGATAACTATCAGTAATTAGCTAAATATACTCCATAGGATGACCTTAGACACGGAAGGATATGATTATTTAGTACAATGTCCTGAAATCTGGTACATAGACATGGAAAGTATCCCCAAAATGAGAACAATCCTACAACGAGATTTTGTAAGAAAAACACTTCAAATGATTTACATTTTACAGTTCATGACTCATTTTTCTGTAACACATCGCAAATTTGAGATGTTAGACCAGTTTATTCACAGGTGCATTCACCAAAACGTTGAACTTGTTGGACTTTTCTCACTATATATCTCTGAACGTCAGCAAAATACCTGGTGTAAATTATGACATGGAAATATAAGAGAAACTATGAATATAAAGGGAGGAAAAACGTAGAAAGTTAAGGTCATCTATTTGGTCGACTTAGTGGGTAGTATCGCTTCATGCTTATATTTAATTGAGCAAAACATCGCATGTTTATACATTTTCCAGAAGATAACAACCATTTCTTTATGTATTGATAATTAATATGAACATTTAGAACAATATATGCATTATTCCCGTTCATTCGAATCCCACTGCTATTTTCTTAACAAATACTTTTCAACATGAAATCATACAATAATGTTGTGAAAATAAACGTTTATCTTGAATTTGATCCAAAAAGAAATGATAAATTAATTTAAATTTGAATGAATATAAAAGAAGTCCCAGCTAACATGGTCATATATCCCCTTCATACCACCATACCCCACCCTGAGCCACCACCACTACCCCTCCAGCCACCATACCCCACCCTAAACCACCACCAGTACCCCTCCAGCCACCATGCCCCACCCTAAGCCACCCCCACCACAAGTACCCCTGGAATCTATAGTTATGTTCCTCTGATGCGCCCCTATAGAGCCTCCTATAACATCTACACTGTCATAAATTAGGCTGAATACCCGGCAGTTGTCGATATGTTGTGATAATCAGGAGCAATATGCACAGCTTGATGTACGAGATATGGCCGTACATTCACGTCTATTGCCAACCACTCATCACAGGCTATAACCACGGTCTGGGGCATGTTGCATAAGCTGAGGAAAGGATTATTGTGTGTGGGAATTCCGATACTTTCCCTTCCAGTCCAGGCCCAAACCCTCAGATCAGATAAGAATGGTATGTCAGTGATTGGACGCCTACTTCGCTAATCCTTTTCCAGGCCTACACTCTGAATCTCAGAATATGGGCATCATCTGGGAGAAGTACATATATCCCCAACATCCATGCATGGACGTCCATGACAGGCGTGAAATATTCATGACTATCCGCTGATGCAGCTATTACATAACATGTCTACTAATATAGATATACTATAAGGTGAGGTTCAGATATGCCCATTGTGTGTATGCAGCATCTCTACAGTCCTCTATGGTCAAATGGTTAGTACCTAGGACTTCCGGTCTGAACATTGTGGGGTTGAATCCCAGACCAAGCAGCTTTTTCAAATTTGTCCCAACATTACGTCCCACGGCAGGCCGCCAATGCGGGGGCGATCAGGCATGAGGGGAAGGGGTGCCGGTGGCCAGAAGTCCACCAACATCTGACCAATGTCATAGGCATAGCAGTGTATGACTAGGCGTTCTAATTGGATTATAATGATATTTTGCGGTCTTAATGGAATTATAATGGCACTTTACGGTTTGAGGTGAGAGGCTTTCTCTCCATTTGAAGGGACTCTCTCAACTTTGGGCCTAGACTGCCTTCCATCGAATGAACTATTCCTAGCCACCATTGTGTGTATAGGTTATTCCTACCAACTGGGAATTCCAAAGGTAGGAAGGTAAAATAGCTTAGCAAGGAACATTTTACCCAAGCAGTTGTTATGCAACAGGCACGAGGAATGAGGGATGTTTGTTATAAAGGCCTTTACACATGACTGGCTACATGAATCATCATGTAAATGATTCCAATCAAATATTGTTTGTGTGTGTGATGGGGGGCGGGGGAGACTACAAAATAATATCTCCAATAACATCAATAATGTAGTAGGCCCTATGAGAATTGATTATGCATGGGGTTCTGAGGATGTATCATCTGTTTGGACTGGTTTTGTAGTTGACTTTGATAAAACAATTCAAAATATGTGGAATTGAATTAGTGTCAATTACAGTTCACGGGTCCATTACAGTATCCATGGGCTGTGACGTCATTCTGAACTCACTAGGGTCAATATTGTGATATGGGCAAACCCACGATGTCCTACCTTGGTGTGGGTGGTAGAGGAAGAGGAGCTGGAAGAGAAGGAGGAGGGGTAGGAGGACCAAGAGGAGGAGATGCAGGAGAAAGAGGAGGTGCAGGAGGAATAGGATGAGCAGGAAGAGAAGGAGTAGGAATAGGAGGAGCAGCAGGAAGAGCAGGAGGAAGAGCAGGAGCAGGAGGTGGAAGAGGAGAAGGTGGAGGACCACAAAACACCTGTACAACTTTGTGGTACTTTTGATAGTCTACAGGTGATCTGACGCACTAGAAGAACTAGGGGACGTTTTGGGCAGACCACCTCCATTTCTAAGCCAATTAACCTGAGGCAAGCTCTCATATCTGGAATCTGGTCTACAGAACCACATGAACTGTTAGGTATAACAAGGAGCTGTGCTACCTAATAATATCATCATTGTTCCTCCTGGGTTTACCAACACATCCATTACAACTACCATTACACCAGGGGGTACTTGTAGAGCTACTAACCACGGTTTGGTTCCTTCTCTGTCACTGTCCACTCTCAAGCAGTTGCCACACCAAACACACCAAACACAGTGTACATAAGGTACACTAAAACAACAAGAATAACATCTCACATCTTAGCTCGATTAAACCCAATACTACCCAGGGTCACTACACATATGGTATAATCACTACTATCACTTGTGTTTAATCATACACAGGCAGCCGTCTCGGTATGGCTTGCATACAAACTAGGTATGTATTGTATTGTATTGTCTATAAATATAACTTCTACTGTTGAACAGTCCATCCAGGGCCTGTTGTATTAGCTAAGGACAGTTTCCTATGGCCATTCCTTCTCCTGTAGTGAGGGAATAAATTCCTTCCTACGTCTGAAATTCCCAGTAACTGAATAGTGGGTAGGACTGTATATTTCAACCCAGAGAAGGAAGAGGAAATGGTGTAGTCCTGAATTCCCACTAACTATTCCTTCCTTAGCTTGTACAACAGGCCCCTGGAGGTTCCGGGAACTATGGAGGGAGCAGGTATATATGGGTCAGATCGTCAGACAATGTACAATTGGCAGCTCTACATATTTAGGAAATTCTCCTAAATTAGGCTGAAAATGATGAATAGGTATATCTGAGTATATTTGGTGTCGCGTTGATTTGTAGTGTCTATTTTCTATGTCAAACTGCATTTTGATGCTCATCTTTTTCTTAAATGTGGGTTATTTGAGATAATTAGCGAAGGCAAATTGTACATTTTCTGAAGATCTGACCCATATAGCGTGGTAATGACATTGTGTACAAAGGGATTAACGCACTCCAGGGTCCAGTATATGGATAATCCAAGCAAGTCCCCCTTGTGGTTGTCGGCGACCAAGTGGAACTAAATTCGTTAATGGTGAGAACTAAATGTGAAAGACACTGAACTATATGCAATGGTTGAAGGTAAACTGGTAAAATCCAATGAAGATACTTGTTATTGCTATAATTCTGTTTCATCAAGGCTTCCTGTTAGATTCTGTACGACATTTGATGAATAATGTTTTATTGATATTTAATTTAAACTGGAAAAATCAGCTGTAGAACTGTAGATTGTGCATTTTCTGTGAATCTGACCCAGTAGGGAAATAGTAGTATGTCATATGGCTCTTACATCACCACATCACAATGGTGGAGCTGCTCCGAGGGCCTTGTCTGTGAGCATGTGTGAGTGGATGGGTTAAATTACACTTATTGCTCTCTCTACAGGAGGAGTAGGGGTGGTACAGAGCACTCAGGACTTCCTCCAGGCGTTCTGACCTAGTTCCATCCCTTCCCTCGGTCACTGACTGTCTGGCATCATGTGTAGAATATATGGGAATAAAAGAACCAGAATAAAGATAAATGGTTTTGTGTATTTTATTTCTATTATTTTTTAAAAAGAAAGGAAATGTGGTGGGAACTCACTAGTGGAAGTCTGGGGCCTCTTGCATAAGTACACCGTACACACTACCAATGCTATTGTCCTAGAAATCTCGACCACTGGATGTATCCAACCACAATTCCGATGATAAGTTTTGCCCCCCCCCCCTCTCCCCCCCCCCTCCCAATCTCATCCTCATTACTCTCATCAACCGATTGTACTATGATTATTAAGATTATTATGTATTGACGCACACACTTATTATTTGTAATAGATATAATTCAGATTTCAGGGTGTGACGGAATACCGGGAATATCCCGAGCCACATTAACGAATTGGCATATGCCAAATATATTAACCTGAATAAAGTTCGTTTTAAAAAAAATAAGTTAAAAAAGGTAAATTGTGTGGGAATACCTACACTTTTCCCCGTTACTTCGATGTGTAGGAATACAAATGCATTGTGTGTATAAGCTATTCCCACCAGCCGGGAATGGCACGTAGAATGAAACATTTTTCTATGGTACAGGTGAAGGAATTCCCACACAAGAATTCCTTTCCCTAGCTTATATAACCGGTCCCAGCAGCATACATCCCATTCATATTGACTGGGAATAATGTCCGAGTGACAAACAGAGCCTGGTCAGAATCATGTCTCCATTTCATTGAATTTACCAACCATCGGCAGTAAAACAACAGGTATGAGGCAAACCAGAATATGCTTGAGGACATAAGATAAGATAAGATAAGATGTTTTTTATTTGTCATCTTCGAAGAGTACAAAGGGAGTACAGTCGAGTAATAATTAAACAGACAAATTGGTCGACATACCATTATGATACAACGAGGTACCATTTCTTCCGGCTGTTACCACAAATTTGAAATAATTAGTATGAAATAGGCTAAATGACTAAATGACTTAGGGATAATATGACTAAGAAAATGGGTAAAAATATGTTATGGAACTGGTCCACTTTCTTCATCATATGTACATGGGTCAAACCGTGAGAAGATGTACAATCGGCAGCCCTGCCCATTTGATAAATTCTGCTAGAGACTGATACAAATGATAAAAACTAGGTATATTTGAGTATATTTGGTATTGTCTTGGATTAAAAGATCTAGGTTATGTTGAACTGTATTCTGAAAATAACCTTTTCCTTAGAAGAACAATCTCGTCGAGAAACAGGTAGCCGTTTTGAGCATAGTCTATATAGAATTCATTCATTCATATTGGAGAAAAATTGGTGAAGGCGGATTGTACACTTTCTGACGACTTCACCCACATATACAGCGTATGGTAGAGCAACAGTCCGGTAAAAGACTTGGAAAGGACATGATATATAACTGGTTTGGACAGCTGCCTTGAGGGCTTTCTGCCATTCTTGGAAGCAGGGAGAACGAAAGGTACACAATATAGGATTTCCCTGCCATACACCTATTTCAGACATTGTCCTGAAACTAGGCCATAGACTGTGGAGTCAATATATCAGGGGGAAGAGTTTTGCTTCCATTGATACATGGGTTGGGTGAGGGTTACACAGGTGAGGGTTACACTTATATATATAGAGAGAGATTGATAAAGTGGTAAGAATAATGGACAGGAGTTAATAATAGGTTATTCATGGAGGAACAACTTCACAAGATGTCTACCATTCTGGCTGGTTCATCCCCTAATGTATGTTGGAATAGAATCTTTTGAAAAATGAATATATTATGCATATGTTAATTAAGAAATATATAGTAGTTATTATTTCTATAAATGTTACTGAAATAGGGCTGACACTTTCTGCTAGGGACATCTTCCGGATGGGCCGGAAATGATTTTAAGAATACAATTTGAATAAAGACAATAAAGTGATATGGGACAGAGTCAAGGACAAAGTGTTTCTTCCACGTGAAGGAAATACAATGTTTGGGAGGAAAAGAAGTTTTCTCTTCTATAATGTTAAACATATTGTAACTGTAATACATGAACAGACTGAAAGCCACCTCCCTTCACAGTTATCAACGTTTTTTAAACAGGTTTTTATCCGGGTTTTAGTTAACATATATGAAATAAGGAAATGATGGTAATGAGAAGTAATACAGACTATAGTAGACATATTTCATCCTAAACGTTATATATATATATTGAAAAATGCAATTTTTTGCATCTAACATATTCATTGATAACGAATCCTTGTTTAAGTGATGTATAAGAATATCACAAATACTTCAGCTTAAACTACGGCACTTCTTAAATCCGAGCTGATCTGAGATAAACATATGTGAGAATGTCCTTTGGTAACATGATAATAAGTTTTAATCTAATCTAATTTAATCAAATTATACATTTCCCCATCGTCTACTGTTAATACCTTCAGCTCAAGTCCCCAGATTCTATAAACCATTAACAGTAGTAATGACATTTGCATTATAGTTGAGAAGTGATAAGAACAGAGACATGGCCAGCAATTACCGTCTAATAGATACCAGCACCGGGCCCTCCTGCACGCAGTAATCTAATAACAGTGAAGGAATAACAGAGATTGGATCAGATAACTCCGGGAGTCAATAACCTCTAAATCATTTATCACTGGTTGGGTAAAGTATTCAGATAATGTACAATCGGCAGATCTATATATTTAGTACATTTGCTTAATTTAGAGTGAGAAATGGTCTACGTCTATCTGAGTATATTTGATATTGCCCTAATTCAAACAATCTGTTTGGTTATGTTGGACTGAATTTTGAACCTTATTTTTATCTTACATTTGGATTATTTGAGAGGATTGGTGAAGGGGAATTGTACATTTTCTGCCGATTTCACCCAGTTGTAAATAGGAGGGAATGATGGGGAGAGGGAGTTTAAAGAGACCAAAGCTCCTCCCCCTCCTCACTCTGGGTGATGTCGCCTGAAAATGTACAATTTGCTTTCACCTATCCTCTCCAATAACGCACATTTAAGATGAAAATGAGGTTCAAAATACAGTTCAACGTAAACGAATAAACTGGCTCTAATGAACGCAATACCATATATACGCAAATACAGTATTCAGAAAAACGGTGGGAAACGTTGGGAAAAAGATAATCTAAAAAGTATTTTATATTTTTTGTTTGATTTTTTGTTCATGTTTGAAAAAACTTTTCAATATCTTTGGGTGGACAATTAGTTACGAATTGTCCTTTGGTTAATCCCTGATTATTGTGGCGGGAGTATGTGGCTCAACGACCTCAGCTACTACATTTCAGTCTCCATGTTCACTTTTCTTGCTAATCCTCCCATTATCATCTAATAATTCAAGGAAAATTCAACTGACAGTCCGTCAAATATCATCGGACCCAAGAATCTGACTTCTTACTAAAAAATGACTATACACCATTATATCAGATAACATATTATCCCCACTATACGAAATAAAACCTTTAAAACTAGATTCAGGCTTCCATATTATAATGACCAGTAAAGTTGCTAAATATACTCCATAGGTTGACCTTAAAATCACAAGGATATACAGTGTCTTGGAATTTGGTACATATATACGACTTGAAGCAATAGATACCTAAAATATAATAACATTCATACAAAGGATCTTGTGAATGAAATACTTTGTAAAATCATTTCCTCATTTTCTGTAACACATCACAAATGTGTAGCGCTGCCGATTGTAACATTTCTAACAACCTGACCCTTACAGTCTTTAGCGCCCGTGCCAAGCAATACAGTAATAAGGCCCTGTCACTCGGCCCTACTGCAGTCTAACGTTTATCCCCCTTCACTGTGCTCTCATTGAAATCAATTAGCACTCTTCCTGCAATGCTTTTATCAACATGGCCATTTTAAGAGGAGCGAATGAATGCACGCGATGGACCCGCTAACGCGACTCAGCGAGGGGGCGGCTGGTAAAAAGGAGTTGTTCATTGTATGCCAATGGTTTTTGTTAATCGGGATAATGGAGCAGGGATTAAAAAGTGGAAAGCTAAGCTTCTTGGAGTGGTTCTTAGTGTGGTTATAGTATCTTCCCTGTAGCAAGTCACTCTCTTATAATACAAAGTGTGAGGTTTTGTACATGGGCGGAGCTTGATAGTGGAGCCATTAAGATCGGGTACACTGTAATAGCGGATTTGCATAGCCGCCATTTTGAATCTTGATGAAACAACAGCATGGAAAAGGGCTTTACCATCTGCTAGAAGCAGGTGTTCCATGTGATCCAGAAATCCTGAAAATCATTGACTCGCATTGGATTATAATGGTGCAGTATAGAATTTATTTATCAATGCTCTAATGTCAATATTATAAAGATGTATCCTATATGTTTCCATGATAAGTCTCCAAATTTCCCATCATGCATTTGGTTTTCATTGATCATTTCAAAATGATATTGATGAAAGCATTTTTGCAATTTTCGATCAAAATGTTGCCGAATATTTGTATGTCAAATTTCTTCAGAATCCATCCCAGGATGCATTGTAACGACATGCGCAGTGGCACATGCACATCCCCTATTGTTACCATTGACAGCTCTACAAGAGCTGCAATAGAGCTACTGGAGATACAGTGCCCAGTATACTGGAGATAAAGTACCCGGTGCTGAAGCAACTTTGGAGCTGGTGAATAGAGAGTAAAAGTGAGTATAAAAAAGAAAGATCGAAAGTGGTTAAATGATCCCAATCAAGTGAACAAAATCCATCCTGTAGATATGATTTTTTTTTTATTTTTTAGTCTCGTTGAGTCTTATACAAGATTGAACCCTATGCATTTCAGCCGAAACAGCCTTTCTCAGGGGTAGAGTAATAGACTAAAGGCCCATTCACATTAGAACAGCCAATTGGTGTATGGCGGCCGCACTGCAAAAAACACTATGTTAAAGTATTACATCCGGTAAGAATTGGCCGGCTGGTCATGGTAATGGGAATGAACCTTAAGTAAAAAAAGAAATTTTCCATAAAATGGGCAGATTCCGACAAAAGTGGAAAGGGTCATTCAGGTCTCCATAGTCCAGCACCTGTAATATGAGACCGCAATTTAAATCCCCCTATTGCGGCAACCAACAGGCACAAACAGGTGCGAATATTACAGGTGACTGGACCCTGGATGGCAGCAGTAGCACTTCGTGTTATATTTAAAAAAGACTCCACAAATGGCGTGATGCAACACAAGTATTTGCATTCAGTGGATCACAAAACCTGTGTACAGCAGCCTCTTGTCTCTCCTTGCTTCCTCTCCTGCTACCCGCCAATGACATCCGTAATTCATATTTTACCCACAACCTGACGCCATCCTATCTGTTTGTGAGGGACCTGTTGCATAATGAATCCTTACTTACAGTGCTCTTTGATAAGCTATTGTCCCTTGCTTAAGGGCCTAGTCCACTAAGCCGATTCTCATGCGATTCCTATGGAACTTAGTGGAAAAGCGTCCCCTGCAGCGCAGAATCGCATGAGAATCGGCTTAGTGGATTAGGCCCTTAATTCGGTAGGAACTTCCTACTGTAGGAAAAAAAACATTATCTATGAAGTAAATTCCTTCCCAAACGTTCCTTATCAGTTGTTTAGCAAGGAGATGTAGGTAAGGAGGAACCTATTAAGTAAGGACTTGTTACTGTTGTGCAACGTGCCCCAGATTCTGGATTCATGAAGTTTAAAATGCACTTTGACTACTATTGTATATATGGTATCATTACAAGCTACACAGGGCAAATGCATTGTGTTACCTTCCAGGTCGCCATTTGGAGTTGTCATGCTTTATTTTGTTTCCATGTATTCAGGTTCTCTCTATTCTTGTTTTCTTTTTTATTCACTTACAGGCCAAAACCTTTAACAACGAACCAATGTTACCGTCAGGATTTCAAATGTCAATTTGCTGTATAACTGAATTCAATTCATTGTATATCCTTCTAAACTTTCATTGGCTGTATGTTAACTGACGTTGCACCCTGTAAATGCCTCATTTCAATACCTTTGTCATTTCTTGACGAGTCGTGGCCTTGTGCGAAAATCTTTTTTTCGCCGAAAATAAACACAAGCTTAGGACAGCCACCCAACACTCTGGTCCAGAGAAACATATCTCCCTGAATCCCATTTAATTCACTTTTCTCACTTAATTTGATCTAAGCCTCTCTTATTTTTTCACCAAATGAAAGGGAATGGCATCAACAACTAAATGTGTGAGTTTAAAAAAAACCAAGTGATAGATGCAGAGATATTAGTGAATTTTTGTAAAAATATGACTGACTCAAAAAACAAATGGAAAAAGGCTCGGCTCTGGGACTCGATCTCCTTATGTCCCGTTTGGGAGTCTGGCGCTAAATCACACTAAATCTAACCTAACCAATGGTCAATTAGACTGGCTATGCTTATAAACAGTACATATATACCAATTGATTCATTGCATTTCAGGTTTACTTTAATCCCCCATTCTTCTCATAGTGATTGAGAATAAATTAGGGCCTATGTATGGGGATTTATGTTAGCCGTAGGCCATTCAATGATTCAAATTACTCATGAAATTATATCTTGCATACACATACTAAATTAAAAAACCGTTTGTTTATTGTTTTCCCCCTTAAGACAGTCATTAAAAGACTTGACTATTAGAGTTAAATCTGTTCAAACGTATTACCTGTGATTGGAAAATAAAGGGATTCTCAAATGTTACATTTTATCAAGTAAAAAGAACTGGAATGTCACATAGACATCTCTTTGGTTGTATGGAAAACCAAATATGTACATAACCTTAGCCACGGACCAGCAACGGTAGATGACACTCACCTAAAAGAGAACAAATGGCATTTATTAAATTTATCAAGGCACACTTGTGAGATTAGGAAAACCTGAAAGCAGCCCTAACAGGACTGTGTTAAATGAACAAGTATGTCATAAAGTAACACTGCATGGACTGAATGTCACACTGCATGAATCCAGACCTAGCACGATGCTGATTGTGATGTGAACATACATTGGTTAAGGGTCTTAAGTCATGTATGGTCCTTAGTAAACTGAAAGAATAGACTAAAAAGATTGATACTAGATCAAAAAGATTAATAACCTCCACTTTGGGCCTCCTGGGGCACTGTTCACCTCGGGATTGTGCACCGATCAGTGCACCCGTAACCCCTCAATGTCGGTTATTATTCGTTGAGCATAACCCTGTCATACTTTTTACAATGGACATGTGCTAGTTCCCTCTGTTGTCTGTATACATGTACTTAATGTCCCACTGCATGAATATGGCCCCAGCTTGAGGCTAATTGTGATGTGAACATGCGTTAACGGTCTTCGTTTCTGAATCAAAACGTTTTATAAAAACTGTTTGTCCCCGATGCAGGCCATCAGTCAGCCGAAACCTTGGACGATCAAATGAAAAACAAGAACAAACTCAACAGTTTTCTGCCTGTTTTTCATCTTTTCTTATCATTTTAATCATAATACAAGTAGCCTTTTTTTGTTTAAGCGTTTTTGAAACATTTTGTAAAGTGAAATGTTTCCATTCAAAGCTAAGAAAAGATAACAAAGTTACAACACAGAAAGCATAGACCTTAAACATGTATATTAATACGTATTCTAAACACTGTCATAGAAAGAACTATTAATATTACACCGTATAGATAAAGGTTATAATTTGGGGGGACATTTTGGTCTGATATAATTGATTAACTTTTAAAACTTTTGACAGAAACTACAATTTACCACTTAACTGACATGACTTAGTTGAAAAAGCATAACACTAGTGTTTGTATACCACCCTATAGAAGTGATCAGAATTAAGTGCAGAACGAGGATTTAGTCAGAAAAAAAGTTATACCATTCATAAGTGTAGTTTATTACCTCATAAACTTAAAATACAATGTTATGCTTTAAACGCTACAAAGTTAATGCTTTACAAGCACTAAAACATTTATGAAATTAAGAAAAAAAATAGAATAGGTTTAGCAATATATTTGTTTCACAAGCAGTCTTCATGAGTACCATTGCCAAGATATCATTCCTTTCCCGCCGCCGGCTTGATGTGAAAATTGCCTATTTAGACGCTAGCATAGTGGGCGATTGCTTAGCGATTAGTTTCATTTATCCTTAACAAACCAGGCTAAGTCCCCAGTTTGTTACTGTACTGAATGGGTGTAGAGGGAAGGGAAGCAGTATGTATAGGCACTGAGGGAATACATACACATGAATGTATGTATTTGTATACGGCAGAATGATAGAACAAGAATCACAACATATGCTGGAGCATATGCGATGTTTTACAGGCAAATGAGTCTCGAGTCGCGAAACATGGATTTTGAGATACCATCATATTTGAAAAGATGAGATCAAGCAGAGCCCAGTAGTGGTAAACATTAAAGCCATCTCAGAAGTGTTTCTATATTTTATGTTTGATATATTTATGTTTGAAAATATTTGCAATATTTCTGGGTGGGCAATTACTGGTAAAGTAACTGAATATACTCCATGCAAAGGCCTTCAAAACGCAAGGATATATTTAATACAATGTCCTGCAATTTGGTGCATGGATTCATGTGACTAAACTGCTAAACCCCTCAAGATTCAGAACATTTCAACAAAGAGATCTTGTGAATAAATCACTTTGAAAATTCGTATATTCCTGAAACACATCACATATTGTATTCGGCTGACATAAGCTAAAGTTGTTGACACTATAGGGTCCAGGAAGTAGTTCCAGGAACAACACAGCAGTGGTGGTTCTGCACAGAGGAAGTGCTAACAATGAGGCAGGGCTATATATTTGGAGAATCTCGTCCTGCCTTGGGGGGATGCTATCGGGTGACCAATCAGGATATGTATGTTGTATTATGTGGATGAACGTTGTTATAAGTCGCTGGTAAATTGGAAATCTGACATTTTACCAAAGACTCAAATATCCATTAGCAGTGGGAATGAGTGTATTAGGTCGTCTATTGACAGTGACGATACATCCATTGTGTGGGATCCCACATAGATACCATAAATGTTCTGTTCACTTGCAAATTAGAAACTATATCTTTCTGTCGTATGAAGGAGAGTTGTGGTGAAGAAATATAGAGAGTGCAAGCTCTCACACCATTGTACCGGGATAAAGGCATGACCTCGGAAGGATGCCATAAAGTAAATTCAGTATTGTAATAACGAAGTTTATCGTTATAATGTAATTTCAATATGCCAAAGGACACCTGGGGGAGGGTGATAAGTGAGTGAGATTGGTTGCTTTACGCCCTCATCAACACATTTAATATGGTTATATCAAGGGCGGGAGAGCTGAGAGGGAGGCAGTTTATGATCATACCCAGGAAATAGAGATAGAGAAGAGGGAGAGACAGAGAAACATGGGGGGGGGGGGAGGGGGAGGGGGGAATGAGAAGGGGGGATGACATTGTGCTGACAGGTCCCACACTTTTTATATCACATGTTTTATTGTATATGTTCACTGTAATCTACTATGCATTGTTTACAACTCTTGTATGAACAAAGGAGAGATGTGAAAATAGGAGAATGATTTCGCAATCATGAATCCAGAGGAAAGAGACAACATTTGTCATCCCTCTATTGCACTTTGGTGTTTCCGGGAGGAGAATTACAATCATTTCAATTTCGTCTCAGCTCTGCAATTGCCAGCTATACTTCTTAAGCTCGTAGTATGACGGACAAGCAATAAAGGTATGTAGTAATGAGCTATAAAGTATACTTTAAACGTATTAATGTTGGCGCAGTATCTATTTTTGCTATTTTTGAACACCCACTTTAAAGCGCAAAATAAAACCTGCACAAAAGGTATAATTATTTCATAATCAAGGCGTGAGACTTCCTTGCTGCGCGAATTTTAAATCTGCGCGAAAAGGTGTCAAAGTACGTAGTGCGCGAAAACTATCTACGCGAAAATAAATACGTTTACAGTATTTGTAAGATGCTTCCTCATTCAAAGTAGGTTATTTTCAATGGATATATTACATCCTCTTGACATTTAGATGATAGAATGTATCCAAAATCTGGGATCAAAATTATTTGATTTAGAACAGCTTTAGAAACCAATAAATTAGATTCGAATTATTCTATCCTCCTACTGTTCGCTCAACTGTAACAAAACCAGCCGATATCGATCTAAGACTGCGGCAATAGGGAGGTTCAGCAAGTCTAACCTGTACGTAAACGTATCCGTATGTCTGATATACATCTATACATTAAAAGGAAGATTTAGGTTAAGCAAAACATGGCGGGGAAAACGTAAGGTAACATATCAAGCAAAATGTTTCACATCACAATTTATTTTTTATACATAAAAATGCGACGTGATTCACACAGAACCACAGATACGGTCACGTAATTGAGATAAGTTTGCTTGCTGAACCTCCCTAATATAGGCTGATTTAGCAACCACAACGCTAACGCTAACACTAACGCTAACATATGTTTTATGAGGAATACGCCATCACTAGGTGTGCTATTCTTAGCGTGCCTACCTGAGATACGGACGTCAATTACGCTAAGAGGTGTGCTAATACGTTCCCAATGTATGTCTATTTCAAGCTAAAATAATGGTCAATTGTGATTTCATTTTATGTACAAATAAGCAGGAGGTGTTTTTCTTTGTATTCATGTGTAACACACTACTACACTTCATAATATTGTGTGCTTTTTAGCTCTCTGAAAACACTTCTCCACCTGTAATAAAGTCTAAAACTGATTGAGAGCTGCCACTACATACGGCCCACCCTATCGTGAACAACTAGCGTTTACGTTAGCGTTGTGCGGTTGCGTTGTCAGTGCTAAATGTCCCTATTTCTGTACATCGCTAACCTTGTAACGCTATTGAGAAACCAAACAGTGCAGTGTTATTGATTTTGGCTACAACTCCTATCAGTATGTTTACAGCTCAGTTTGTTTACATGATTGATTTGATTTGAAAACTGTTTTATTCAGGAACAAGGACATTACATCGATAATGCTTTTCTCAGAATTGCCTGATGTTACAATACATTGTTAAGTTTTTAATGCATACTTCGCTGAATGACATTACAGAAATAACAAGTTTCAAAGAGTCAAAATGTAAAAGAAATAATATAATCAAAATATTAATTAATGATAACATTTAACGTCGGACATTCAAATAACTGTCAGTTTGAGACAACTATGTAACAAAGAAACATTATTCATTACTGCAGGTGAGGCCGAGGCAGTGAGAGTAAAACAAGGTTAAAAGCACTTCTAAAACATTAAGTGTCGCATTGTGCTCTTACAGCAAACCGATGGGGCATAACTGGAGTTGTTCAGACTGTTTGGCTGGGTCGTACCGGTCATTGACCTAACCCATAACTAAATGAATTGGTTGGATTTTAATTAAGTTTTTTATAAATGTTTGAAAAGATCTTTTTGCCAAGAGGAAGGAAAGAGGATTCCTTAAAGCATCGATCATGAACTAACGATTTTCTACTTTTTGTTCCGTTCTTTTCCTGCTCATCTGAAAGTCATTTGAAAACTGGGCTGGTTTTTTCTATTATCGCTCATTTGTGCTGGTTTTCTTTTAGACGATTCGACTTTCGAATTATCGTATTTATAAACATATTACAGGAGCAAAGTATTAATGGCTTCGGTTCTATACGTGGAACCATGAGTATATCAGATGTGTTATAGGAAAATGAGTTACAAGTCGCAAAATTGATAGTTGATGCAAAATTGATATAAACTGGGTTATTCACAGGATCTTTGTTGGATTGATTGATTTTTTTTTAAAAAAATGGAGGGGGCGATATGTGGATTTGTGTGGAAACATGTATAACACATGGATATTGACATTATAAGAGCATTGATAAATAGTCCATGCTGAAAATAACATGTATCAAGATTCAAAATTGCGGCTATGCAAATGCACTATTTAGCGGTAAATGCAGCTTTAACTACTTCCCCCCTCCCCCCTCCCCACTCCCCCTCCCCCACCCCCACCCCATCCACCCACCCACCCACCCTGTAACCAGCTCATTAGGCTGTCTCGCTGTCTGTCTCGCGTTATCTCCTGTTATCTCGTACTGTGTACAGAGGCTAGGATGTGCCATGAGATCCCCCCAGTCCACATTCCAGTCAATATTATCCCTGCCCCTGATTAGATAAACGCACCAGCGGTCAGAGAGCACGGGCCCTCCAGTGAGACAAAATATTTATCCCTGCCGCTAACATAAACGAGTATCGCAGTGGGACCTGTGGCTGTAGTGTGCTAATCATGGACTGGGATATGAATAAATAGGCTCTCACCCACTCACTCATCACCCATATGGGATGTCAAAAAGTCGCAAGTCACAAGTCGCAATATTGATATTTTTCAAAGTGTTTTTTTTTTCACAAGATCTCTTTTTTGAAATGTTCTGATTTTTTTAGGGTTTAGCCCTTATAGTGATATGAATCCATGAAACAAATTTCAGGACATTGTATTAAATATGTCCTTGCGTTTTGAAGGCCTTCATATGGAGTATATTAAGTTACTTTATTGGTAATTTCCCATCCAGAAACATTGCAAACTTTTTCTTTTAAAAAATAAAAACATTAAAAACTTAAAAACAAAGAAATACTTATAAGGTTTCCTAGTGTTTACTATCATTGGAACCACCTTGATCTCTTTTCAAATATGTTGATATTCCTAAACCCATATTTTGCTACTTGACTTGCGATTGTGCTGTCTTTCACGGAAATGAGTCACAACTCGCAAAATTGATATTTTTCAAAGGCATTTATTCACAGGATTTCTCTGTTGGAATGGTTTCATCTTTGGTGTGTCTCGTCCGTGAGGTTGAATGAATACATATATAAAATCCCAGGCCCGTGTAATAAATATATCTGTGCATTTCGAAGGGCATCTTATATAGTATGTTCAGCTACTTTACTAGTAATTGTCCACCCAAAAATATTTCAAACAGTTTTTTTCAAAAATAAAAACCTCAAACTTGAAATATGGAAATATGTATTAGATGTCCTAATGTTTACTACCATTGAAATCGGCTTTATTTCATCTTTTCAAAATTCATTTTTTGCGATTTGTGACTCATTTTCCTGAAACACATCACATATGCTCCCTGTAGGGGGGATGTATGCTGTACCATATGCTCACCCACCCACTCACTCATATGCTACCTATAGGGCGGTTGTATGCTGTACAATAGGCACACACTCACTCACTCATATGCTACCTATAGGGCAGTTGTATGCTGTACAATATGCTCACCCACCCACTCACTCATATGCTACCTATAGGGCGGTTGTATGCTGTACAATATGCTCACCCATCCACTCAGTCATATGCTACCTATAGGGGGGTTGTATGCTGTACAATAGGCACACACTCACTCACTCATATGTTACCTATAGGGCGGTTGTATGCTGTACAATATGCTCACCCACCCACCCACTCATATGCTACCTATAGGGGGGTTGTATGCTGTACAATAGGCTCATCCACCCACTCACTCATATGCTACCTATAGGGGGGTTGTATGCTGTACAATAGGCTCATCCACCCACCCACTCATATGCTACCTATAGGGGGGTTGTATGCTGTACAATATGCTCACCCACCCACTCACTCATATGTTACCTATAGGGGGGTTGTATGCTGTACAATAGGCTCACCCGCCCACCCACTCATATGCTACCTATAGGGGGGTTGTATGCTGTACAATAGGCTCATCCACCCACTCACTCATATGCTACCTATAGGGCGGTTGTATGCTGTACAATAGGCTCATCCACCCACCCACTCATATGCTACCTATAGGGCGGTTGTATGCTGTACAATAGGCTCATCCACCCACTCACTCATATGCTACCTATAGGGCGGTTGTATGCTGTACAATAGGCTCATCCACCCACCCACTCATATGCTACCTATAGGGCGGTTGTATGCTGTACAATAGGCTCATCCACCCACCCACTCATATGTTACCTATAGGGCGGTTGTATGCTGTACAATAGGCTCATCCACCCACCCACTCATATGCTACCTATAGGGCGGTTGTATGCTGTACAATAGGCGCTCACCCACCCACTCACTCATATGCTACCTATAGTGGGTTTGTGAACTCTCACCCACTCACCCACTCCTATGCTACCTATAGGGCGGTTGTATGCTGTACAATAGGCACCCACTCACCCACTCCTATGCTACCTATAGGGCGGTTGTATGCTGCACAATAGGCACCCAGTCACTCACCACACATATATGTGATATGTTCCACGAAAATGAGTCACAAGTCGCAAAATTAATATTTTTCAAAATCATTTATTCATACACTGTTATAAATAAGTGTGTTTTCATGCGAAAGACCGTGTGGTGCTACACGTCTAGTTCGCGTACTCCCACGTGCCCCAGAAAGCTAGGCATGGTGCTCACTCAAGGGTGCATGGCCCGGCCAAAGGCTTGCACGTCGGACCAAGCCAGACATTTGGGTGGGGGAGGGGGGGGGGGGGGGGGGGAGGGGGGGGGCGTCAGCAGAGACCTAAGGGACCCACCTAGACAGCTATATTCTATTCATATACCTACCAACCCTCCATCCTCCATCCATACAACCACACTCTCATTACTTCTCCGACCACTGCATGGGCAGTAATTGGATGTAGTTTTAGGTATACTAGTACATACGTATCCCAGGTAAGTATGATGCATGCATCTCTTTTATTTCACTCTAATTCATTAATTATGATCTTTAGTATCACTTCTCATGAATAATCCATGTTCAACTTTGTTTCAGTTTTGTGTCATTCATTATTGTTTTTATATTTAGATGAATAAAGGATCGTTGCAAGTGAGTGAGTAAGTGACGGCCGTGACAAAATGTGCAGAGCGTTGCCAAACACCCTGGAGAAAACCCCTGATTAAGCTGTGTTAGTGTATCGCACGTATGACATATTATACATCATTTGAAAGAAAAATTAATGCTGATTCTAGCTTGGTATAATATATGCATGGTTTGATCGTACTGCATGGTTTGATCGTTACAACGGCCTGAGCCTCGCGTGACCATTATTATAAATAACTGGTAAGTAAACGTTTGTAATATTGCAATTGATCTAGGCTATGTATTTATACGTGTGACTTTGATATCAGCCATACTACTAGGAATGAGATTCAGGTCAAACTTACTACCCATGCGTTTCCCCTGATAACCACCCTTATTACGGTGGGGCGATCTACCTGCATAGGTGGACATGGCAAGGCGGCTTTGTTCTTTGATTATAATCAAGATTTATTCAGATCGGACGATTTTAAGTGGGGATTTACAGGTAAAGTCTATAACAGGTATACCACAGGTTTACACGGGCGGACAGCGCTCCGAGGGACACAGTAACAGATAGGTGCTGATGGGTAGTGAGGCCGGGTCGCGGTGGGGTCAGGCCACCCAGGCCCATCGAGCGCGCATGTAAGGTAAGGTGGGCGTGAAGAGGACGTCACGGTAAGGCGCGACAAGGTATAGGACCAGAATAAACCTGCCCCGAATGCAAGCCAAGTGACTAGTAAGGCCTACTAGAGGGGCTACTAGGCTTTCACTACTGCTACTACGGCAGTAGGACAACAACACCATACCTGTGTACAAAGCAGGTACGAAATCACCAGTGAAATCACCATCGCCCCTCAAGGGGAGGAGGCGAATGGGAGAGGTTGCAGGGGTATGTAAGGGGAGGGGAGGGACTGGGTGACATTAAATTTTCGCGCAGAATTATTGTGTTAGAGGAGGGGGTATATTTCGTGCACACCTTTACTCTCATCTACATGTCAAGTGCTACACTTATTTCATAGATTCGAAAGTTCTGAAGCACACATTATAAATATCAATTTTGTGACCTGTCATTCATTTTGCTATATCACATTATATTATATGTCTATTTTTTCTTTGCAGAAGCTGGAGATTAAGGAGAATCTTTGAAAAGAAATGATGAAATGATGATTATCTGAGGGAAAATAAAATCTGTTACTCCTCACACAAATATTCAAAGAAATAAAACATAGCTATATAAGTCTAGTTTGTGTACTGCCAGGTGCCCCAGAAAGCTAGGCATGGTGGTCACTCAAGGGTGACGAAAGGGTGGGGGGCGGGAGGGGGGGGGGGGGGTGGCGGCGGCATGAATGCACAATCACCACAGCATGACGGGGGCGCTGCGATCGCGTTGTGACGTCATAACCCACTCGCGGCCGCCAGTAGAACAGTACGCGAAAAGCCAATGTAGACAAGCGCTATGAGCGTGCAACAAGTTGACCCGCCTTTCGCGTACTTTCACTAGGGAAATGCGTGAACACTTACCACAGTGTAAGATCTCTCTGTTATAATGGTTTCATCTTTGGGGTGTCTAGTCCTTGACGTAGCATAAAATTTCAGGCCCATATGTTAAATATATCCATGCATTTCAAGCAAAGAGGGTTGGCTCAGTCTGATAGCATGATATAATGATAGCCTGTTTTTACTTCACTTGAGTGTAAGACAATCCAGCATACACCTCTTTTTATGACGACTCTGATGCTGTGTCAACACGTCATAAAAGATTGGCAGCTAACATGGATAAAATAAAACTTAAGATCTGTTCTTTTCTTACTGATCCTTTCCTTTCCTGTAAAGGCTTCACCTAATCTGCGACAGATGAAAAAACTGCGATTGCGACTGCAATGTTATATTTTGGGTGCAATGCACTATAGATGCACGTTAAGATCATGTCTTAAAGGCCTTGTAACACCTTCTTAAAGTTACGACTACGAGGGGTTCATGATACAAGGGGTGTTGCATGGAAACTCATGTATTTGAGCGAGGTAAGATGTCTCTTAAAGGTCTCTCAGACTAGTCTCAGAAAATAATTGTATAATATAGTGCAATGCAAGTTACGATAAAAGGGAGTTTCTAAGAGTGGTTTACCACACAGTATGTAATGGATGATAAATAAGTAAAGGGCTAAATAAAACTACAACGATCGTTTCATAACTGTCACCCAATCTACAAAGATGTGCCATTGATTTCATACAAGAGCATTATATATGTACAAAATGTCCATTGCTGAATGAATAAAAGCAATAAAATACTACCCCTCCTGAATCACCCTACTCTTCCTGTCCTGAAGCTGCTGCTATGGGAGAGCTACTGCATTCACAGCGCAATTCATGTGGTCACACACAAACATTGCATTGTCCGAGACAGACTGCTGCCATGGCCGACCACCCCCATGGTTGGTGTATTATAGGTGTAGGGTAGAGGTTGACAGTCTGCCCAGCAAGCTACTGCCGCGTGTGAGCCACCAGTATTCAGTTACCCAAGAGAAATCCAGAGAATCCTCTAACATTTGGCCCTGCCACGCACCGTTGTTTGCCCTATTTCATGACCACCTTTCCCCGTCCCGACCCCTTGTTTGCTCGCCTAAATACCACAATGCCTGAGATTAGAGCGTTTGGCCACTCATAGCGCGGACCTGTGAGGAAGCACCCCGCGCGGACCTCCGTGTAAGCAGTCCAGAGCGTTGTTGACCTGATTGAAGGATTTCCTTCAATTATCGCCCATGGGATAGAGTGCCACTGGGTTGACGGGTCGGCGGCCAGGCAATGGGAGAGCTATTAAAAGTGAAGTCCCTTGGTTCAGGCAGAGGATCTGGAGATGGGAGATTGAAATCGTGCTGGTCAAACTGACTTATGGCCCATGATGCATTGCGGGGAGGTGCAAACTGCTTCCCATGATGCATTGCGGCATGCTGAGTTTGTGTCCTGACCTGCCCCCTATGGCTCCCATCCCTAGGTCAAATATTTGAGGGAGAGATTCAGTCTAATAGACCTGTTCTTTCTGCATTGATAGCGACATGTTATTCACATAAAACGTTTTGAGTATATATTTAATATAACCAACCATTTTGCATATTCTTCTGATAGTTCTTGCATTATATAGTATATCTTATATAAAATGTATCATATGGTCGACTATATATGCCTCACTGCCATGAATATGACTCCACATGGATGTCGTCATGGCATTAAGCAACCATCACTCACTCACCCAACTATATAATGGAAAATCTCCTTTTTATCATGTTCATAAATTAAACTTCTTCTGAGTATTTCTCATTTTATACCTACTTTCTACAATTGATTTCATTCCAAATCTTGAATTCATGTATCAATATTACTTGAAATACTTAAGTAACCAACACTGCATTGTGTATACATATATAATCCATGCAACAAAACTGGTTAATAGCTACCTAGACTAAGAACTATATCCAACATTAATTATTGTTCTATATAAATAAATGAAACCTTTTGGGGCCACCTTCTCCCCTAACTACCAAACTAACCAACTGACTGTCGATCAGACTTCTTCAAACATTTCTATTCACAATATTGATACTCACTCGTTAAATTAAACCCATGAGCCTGCGTCATAATAATGTTCATTATACAGATTCATGTATTTTATACTTGATTACTATAGTTTGACTTGCTGTATAGACATCCTGAATATGAAAATGAATATCTTTGAAATGATGTGTTTTAAAATAACATTACAATTTGTAATCAGAGTCATCCTGTTCTATAATGATAATACAAATTTCACCTTCCATTGGTCTCAATCACAACAACATTTTATATTCTTCTGCCCAAACATTACAATTTAATTAATGTATTCAATACGTATTATTTTATTCAGTATATTTTATTTTTTATTGCTTTTATTTATACTGGCTTGAAAAAAAAGCCTTGGCGTTCGTCTTACGACAATAAAACATACTAATATAAATTTTACCTTCCATTGGTCCGAATCATAACAACATGCCCTCTTCTTCTCCCCTAACATTAAAGTTTCATTAATGTATTCAATCCCTATCCATAATCAAGCCTTGGCGTTCATCTTACGGAAATAAGACATACCCTGGGATAATGCCCTGAATTATCAAACTTATCCCAGTCGTTTTGGAGGGTGTCGATAACCACAATAATCTAATAGACTCTATTACACACGCAGGTCTTCCCCAGTTAATGATATCATGATTGCGAGCAGAGCTTTGGCACCAGTGCCTCCCCTAGTAGCAAGAACAGCCATGGGGGTAACGCCTGTTTCACAAGTGGACGATAATAGATGAAATTTACATTACTCCAACCCTGGAGGACATGCCCTGGAGGATAATGTATAGCCTGGAGTGCCTCTATCCATGCTGAGAGACCGTGTCTATCATTGGCTATAAGGATGGATTTAGATTGGCCAACGTACATACATTTGGTATTTGGGTCAGATCGTCAGAAACTGTACAATTGGCCATTTCAGACAATAGGGGAGTTGCACGTGCCACTCCGCATGTCTGTCACAGTGCATGCTGGGACGGATACAGTTCAAATCTGACATACAAATATTTGGCAACATTTTTATCAAAAATTGCAGAAATTTTTTCACCAATATTGTAGCTTATAATTATAAATGATCAATTAAAACCAAATGCATGATGGGAAAGATGAAGACTTGTGTCACGGAAACATGTATAACACATGGATATTGACATTAGAGCATTGATAATATTCGATGCTGAACATGACATATTTTCTTTAGATTTTATACTGTACCATTACACCCATAATTCCATGCAAATCAAAATTCAAAATGGCGGCTATGCAAATACCCTATTCATGGTCATTGTAATGTCAGTCATTCTATAATACCATTTGTGGTTACGTGCACTTGCAATTTGACTGCTCTTTGTTTCTACTTTTAAGTTTGATGTTTTTATTTTTGAAAAAGAAGTGTGCAATATCTCTGGGTGGACAATATTATAACTAGTAAAGTAGCTAAATATACCCTTTAGGAGATGAGAACATTCCTTAAAAGAGATCTTGTATGTAAATAAAACACTTTGGAAAATTGCATTTTAGCGACTTGTGACTCATTTCCATGGAACACATCACATATAGGAACGAAGAAAGAGCACTGTTACAGCATATGCTGTTTGGCTGTACCACCATCCATATATAGTGATCGTTACAAGGTCTAGTCACGAGTGATTGCCTTTGTGCTGCCTGATACACTAACTTTACAAACACTAAACCACCCCTTTATCGCTCATAACCCAATTTTTGTTTTCCTACCACCGTCCCCTCAAATGATCAAACCTATTCTTTGCAGATGATGAATGCCTTCCTAACATGGAGTGTCCCGCATAAAACGGTATTTTAGCACCCAGTAGCTTTGCATGCATGTGGTGTAAAAACCAGGAGAGGCTCGCTCGTTTTTTGCTTGTTGATTTACACAAAGGCACTGTGCTAAATATGTTAATAAGGCATGGTGGTTGTGTTGTATCTGTGGAATATTGGCAGTGGGTAATGTGTGGCATATAACAATGAAGAGAACAATAGTTGATATGAAATAATGATTATATATTTGAATTGAAATGAAATGAACTAGAATTTTGCCTAAACAAGCGGCATACCCTATACATTATCATTTTAATGTGACGCCATATATCACCAACAACTAATAGATAAAGCAACATTCCGCCATATCTGCATCAAAGATTGCATGCACCTAATGTCAATCACTCCTATAATGTTCCTTCCATGGCAGGATCTGGCGTGACCAGGATACAACCCAGTACAAATTCGATGTGTTACAGATTAAGTCGCAAAAGTGATGTTCTTCAAAGTGTTATGTTCACAAGATCTCTTTTTTTCTCTAATTTTCTTATTTTTTATCGCCGTATGAATACATGTACCAAATGTCGAGAGAGTGTATCTAAGACATTCATGCAATTGATTATGTTTAGCTACTACTATAGTAATTGTCCGCCAAGAAATGTTGTAAACCTTTTTTGTCAAAAATAAAAATATCAGAAATAGAGTATAGAAATACTTAATGTTAACTATCATTGGAATCATTGCAAATACTACAATATCTCAAAATCTTTTTTTGCGACTTGTGACTCATTTTCCTATGACAGATCACATATATGATGTTCAAGTAGAGATCTAGAGATCATCATAACATTGTTATTCTCCAGTCCACTTATATCAATCCCACCACCACGGGTCCTACATTGTAAGCGCTCTATTGCAGTGGTTACAGGATACTATGTAGATATAGAAGGTTTGGAGAATCTTTTATAGATGAGAGATCATCATAGAATCATTATTCTCAAGAGCGACAACATCTGCTTTATGAGCTACAGCCACTACCGCCCCCGTGGGTCCTATCGTAAACCATGTATTGTTGGCCATAGAAGCTGTTGATAGATAAGATAAAGATAAAAGCAATTAAAAGGGACTCGTGTGTTACTTTCTATATGTTATTCTATATAATCTTAATAGAATTATAATAGTTTACAAGCACAAACACAAGGAAATATTATGAGCATATATATATGTTATTAGATGTTTTCAGCCTGTTCTAAATCTGCATTCTCGGTTATTACGATAACCAACAAAAAGACTCATAATGACTTATAGAACTGAATCTGTCATTATATTGCTGTTATATGCTAAAAAATTAAATCGGTCGAAACAGTTTCGGGTGTGTCCTCCAAATACAAATGAGAATGTTTTAGAAGCCCTGAAGCAAAAACAGCTGGACACATGTATCCTACAAACCTTTCGACAAATGACATTTAGATGGGTTGGAAAAGTTGCTTAAGTGAATATATCAATGTTATAATACAATGGCACAGTCTTGATCCTGACAGTGCGACAGTAACATTCATATTAAAACTATATTAGGCTATAAGCTATACTTCATACATACAATTGCTTGAGAGTTAATAAAGGGACAAGGTATTATAGCGTTATAGCTGAAGTGTTGAATCTAAGACATTCTACATGGATACACAGTATCAATAATACCACAATTGTATTGTACCAATAGGGAAATAAATAATGGGGGAAGGTTATGGGAAATAGGACGTGGGTTCCGTGATGCCAGCAATGGTAGAGTATTGTATAAGACCCAGGTGGAGGAGTGAAGGGATTATGGTCTTATCAATGTCATTAATTGTCTTACACAAGACTCCCTCAACCCCTTATGTCCTCCTGGTAATCTGGGTGGAGACAATCAATGGGAGCTGTCTACGTACATGTCATCTTAAAGCTATATTCTCAGCTATTAATACTAGCAATATCTTCCCAAATTTATCCATATTACGACATAAAATAAATCAACAAAGTTTTTGAATTCAAGTATACAATGTCATAATTCATCATCTGAATCGTCATGCAATGTGATTCTGAATGGGTTGTGACACCTTTCAGACCAGCTGCAGCCGATGGACCATGGGATACTCAGACAAAAAACAACAAGTCATTGATATGTTGGGACATTTCTATGCACACAAGGTGGACAGGCCACAGGCCACGAGTGAAAAACCTCCATTTTGTCCACCAAGTGTGCATAGAAACGTTCCAACGTATCAATGACGAGTTTGTTTTTTGTATTTATATCACAAGTCCCCCATTTTGAATATGTATCGATCCCCAAAACCTGATTGATCATTATCAACCTTTCTTGCAACTCTCCGACTTGGCAAAACAACATTGCGTCATGAAATGAGCGTCATTGATTGGCGCAACTTGATTTACGCGACCAATCAAAACTAGTCCCTTCAGTATTGGGCGTATCACACATGTGTTGATACGTCTACACATATCAAATAGGCAGATCTCACTAATTTCTATATGATAACACCCAAACTTGTGATATAACACAACATGTTGTTGTACAGTCTTTCTACCTGCACCTTCTAACATTCCGTACCTCCTAAGGTGATTTCTAAGTCCCTTGTCAGATTCTGCCTCCAGTTGAATAGGTATCTCAGTAATTCTGTCCTTAACTTGAATTTAAGGCACATTTGTAAGGCACTAGGCCGCATAAATCGAGGTGTCAATACCATAGATGACATTACTCTCTGACAACTAGATACCAGCATTATTCTATAATCTATTTCAGTCTATACCAATCAGGGCGATGTATGTTTTAACTCAATGTATGTGTGCAATGGACGGGGGTCTTATCCAATAACCGCTGACCACTGGGTCGCACCTAATGCTATCAGCTTGGTTCTCATGGCTACATTTGTACTCTCACATCTAGAGAAGTCCGGTCCAGTGGTATTTCCGTATTATGTGCTTATATTTGAATAATCTGTTTTTCCTGATAGTTGCAATTAAAAATTCATCAAATGACCAACTGCTCTTAACATTATGTGATGTGTTACCGAAACATTAGCCATCAGTCGCTAAATTGAAATTTTCCAAAGTTGTTTTCCCCGCAAGATCTCTTTGTTGGAATGTTCCCATGTTGGGTTATCTAGCGCTTTAACTCGTATGAAGGATTTGAGCCGGAGACCTGTTAGAACCTATGTCAACCAAGACATTTTATCAAGATTTGACTGAAATTCTTGTCTAAACATATAACAACAACAGAATATTGATTAAACCTATCCTAAATGACAAAATAATATTATTAATAAATTTGGCATGATTCTTTTGCTGTGTAATAACTGGCTTTTATTATCATAACAGAGAATGTGTGACTCCTGACAAGCTCTTGCTCTTCCCACCCACAGGTAAATCCCTGCATCCTGGGAGTAGTGTACATTATGGTCCACTTGACGACATCCAATTACCAGGTGGTTAATAGCGGGTGTTAGTGAAGTCTAATGGCATGGAAACGTATGAGGTAAGATGCAGGAGATGGTCTTCATACCCCCTGGGCCCTGTTGCATAACAGATCCTTCCTTAAAATGTTCCTTGGTCAGCTATTTTCATTTGCTTAGGACCATGTTTTTCTTTTGTAAAACGAATATTAGTCAGGCCGAAACTGGGGGTGTCGCTAAACATTTTGAGTAGAGCTTGACAACAAACCATCATATGGCATTCAGACTGACCTACAAGAAAACTATTGTTGTCATACTGGCTTTTTTGTTGTTCTATGGTGTCCATGGCAACAGAAGCAAAAGAAAGGACATTCTGTGGCAAAATTATTTGAATTTGTCTGTATTGCAAATTCCTTCCCATCCTTCCTACAGGTCTGGTCAGCTTCCATGAGGCCTATCGGCATCTGTTGTGTCAAACATCTTGGTCATGGACCGAAGGATAATTGCCTTTTCTCTCTTGGGGAGATGAGTATGGATTCGCCATATCATAAAGTAAATTCAGAATGAAACATTGTCCCTGATCAGAATCAGTAACACTGCAATATTTCCAGCAAGTAAAACATGCTTCCTCTCTGCCTCCTAGCAGCTTCCAGGGACGTGATGCAATGATCATTTATTTTAAAATAATTTATCATAAATGAGCAAGCTGCATTAAGATGCAAAAACTCCCCATGGAAGGTGTTGGCACAGCCACAAAAGAAATCAGTCATGAGAAGAAAGCATTTTTCACAATTCATTACGGCAGCTTTGGCTGGAATTGCAGTTGAAGCTTGATAGAGTGATGAGATTTTAGGTTGATGATGGAGAGAGCACGATGATTGAACAGTTCAACAGTAACCAATCTTACAACAATTACAATCAGCAGCAAAATCAGCCACAAATAGGTCATGGCATTCCAAGGGGAAAATTAATGAAAAAAAGAATTTCAGGAAAACAAATGAAAATTAATAACAGATTTAAGAAATTTGACCAGAAGACTCCCTCTCCAAAGCTCATTCTCGGGTTTCAAGTGCAATTAAGGGACCCACTTTCACATCATTATGAACTTAGATGTGCAGTTAACTATGGCAAAATTGTTGTTTTTTAAAAAAAAATGGGGTCAGTTATACTAAAAAAGTCGATTACATCTGCACTGTAATCATGTAAGGTTATTGAGATTCCACATTGTTCTCAGTGTACCTGACAAAAATGAGTTATGTATATCGATTTAATTTTTACATAAGTACTTTACATCGGTCGATTAATCTAACATAATTATAGTGAAATATGTTGCATCAACTCAGAAATATAGATTGGATCAATTTTGATCAATGTGAATGTATACCATCAATCAATTCGTCCCATATTGTGACCTGACACATCACTTTATTATTCATTACTTCATCAATATATCAATCAATTCATTCATTATCGCTCACATCAATACAACATTCTATCATAATATGTGATGAAAGGAGGTCACAATTCGTTGAATTGAGATATTTCAACGTGTTTTATTCACAAGATGTCTTACGATGTCTTTGGGTGTTTACTATCATTGGAATCTGCTTGATCCCTTCTTTTCAAATAGGACAATATCTCAAAACTGATTTTTTGAAACTTGTGACTCCTTTTCCTGCAAGACACCGCAAATATGATGTGTTGCAGCAAAAAAAGTCACAAGTCGCAAAATTGCAAGACAGTGTATTAAATATATTCATTCTAAGGTCATCATATAGAATACATTAAGCTACTTTAGAAGTAATTAAAAACTTATTTTTCGACAATAAAAATATCATTGGATCGCCGGCCTGTCCCCTTTCAGAGCAAACATGGACTACTCCAGATACAAATATACCTGACATCCCATCATTTCAGCCTGTTTCCTACCTAAAATAAACTACTCCCTTTGAAGTTATGTGAAATGCATTGGATAAATTATCCACACAGTCATTATAGTCAGTGCAAAGCTCCCAGTATACAAATTGGCTGTCATTCAATTATGTTATGTTATAAATAATGCACACTACATCAGAGAGATTAGTGCATTATATACTGTAGAGGTACAAAGTCAAAAGTGTAATAAAACATAGACAAACATAGGCATAGATGTGATCGTGTATCATTCAAATTCAATAACTAATACAGCACACTAGCGTCTATTTAGTAGATTTGTCCATCATATCAATTAACAAAATTGCAAAAGAACAAACTTAGACAAGCCAAATTTAGTAATGAGTAAAGATGACAAACATATATATAAGACATTATAAGGAGTATCTCCTAGACTGGGACTCACTCATTGAGTATTAATATTGACAATACGACCACACACCTTTCACTGACTGATCCCCCCTCACCCCCTAATGTGTTTCAGTAATGTATTTCCATCGTCTAGTATTATTACTACTATCAAGTACTGTGAAACTGATGACCTGAAAAGAGGCACAATGACCTAGTGTCATCGGATATTGTATAATAGACAAAGAATAAATAAAACATGTATCGATGTTCAAGACAATTCACTAAAATCTACTTCATGAAATTTTAAAAAGGTATTGTGTGTCTGGTGGAAGTGTGGTGTATATGTCGACCTTATATCTGCACTGGTGGATAGATAACTAGAGCAGGAACAATAGGGGAGTTGCATGTGCCACTGCGCATGTCTGCCACAGTGCATTCTGGGATGGATTCTGATGAAATCTGACAAACAAATATTTGGCAAGATTTTTATCAAAAATTGGAAGAATGTTTTGACCAATATCATAGCTTTTACAAATGATCGATGAAAACCAAATGCATCATGGGAAAGATGGTTCTAGTGTTATGGAAACATGCACAACACATTATTGACATTTGAGCATTGCTAAATAGTCCATGCTGAACATGACATGTTTTCTAGAGATTTTACACTGTACCATTAGTCACATAATTCCATGCGAATCAAGATTGAAAATGGTGGCTATGCAAGTCCCCTATAAGGTGGTTTGAATTACCAAATAGTGTGAAGAGATTAATCCAGGAAGGAGATTATTTTAGGATTTGGTCCTGATATACCTTTAGTAATTTCCACTTCATAAAATATGCATGTATGCTAAATAGTGCATGCAGAACATGGCATGTTTTCCATAGATTGTATACTGTACAATTAGACCCATGATTCCATGCAAATCGAGATTCAAAATGGCGGCTATGCAAATCCCCTTATATCTGCACTGGTGGATGGATAACTAGAGCAGGGACAATTAGGAGGCCTCTGGCTGGTACCACTTCATTCACTGCCGATATACAGCTGTCTATTCTATTCTGTATTGCATCTAAAGTGCTGTATAGTTGCGCTCTGTGTACTGTATACAGTCCCATCAAGGTCAACCACATACATCTTTCACTAGTAATATATATCTATGTGCAAATGGATCTAATAAATATAAATGCAACTTTCCACATTCAGGATTGAACTTTGTGTTTTTTCATGAATCAGGAAGTATAGGAAATATGTTATTGTGCATCAACACTGAATCAAATATTTCGCAAGGGAACTTATAATTGCCATCTGAAATCTTTTATCTCATTTTAGATCGATATATAATACAACTAATGTCCGATATTTTGATTATATTATATCTAGATATTATGACAATTGGGGAACCATTAGACTATGTAAAACTACTTTTTGTATTTCATACTTTTGTATGCTAAGGTACACAAACCTTATACAAACCTTTAGGCCTATATATATATATTATGAAAGGCATTCTTAAAATGATCCATCACGATAAGTTTTAATATCACTATCACTTCTTCAATAAAACATAATTCAATTTATAAAGGCCAGTGAACCAGATGTAGGGAGGACCTCACCACCCATCTCCACATACAGAACCATGTAGAGAGGAGCTTGCCACCCCTATCCTCCTACAAAACCATGCAGGGAGACCTCGCCACCCCTCTCCACCTACAGAACCATACTGTAGGGAGGAGCTTGCCACCCTGCTCCACCTACAGAACCATGTAGGGAGGACCTTGCCACCCCTCTCCACCTAGAGAACCATACTGTAGGGAGGACCTTGCCACCCCTCTCCACCTACAGAACCATGTAGGGAGGATCTCACCACCCCTCTACACCTACAGAACCATATAGGGAGGACCTCGCCACCCATCTCCACCTACAGAACCATATAGGGAGGACCTCACCACCCCTCTACACCTACAGAACCATGTAGGGAGGACCTCGCCACCCCTCTACACCTACAGAACCATGTAGGGAGGATCTCACCACCCATTTCCACCTACAGAACCCTGTAGGGAGGACCTCGCCACCCCTCTCCACCTACAAAACCATGGAGGGAGGACCTTGCTACCCCTCAGCACCTACAAAACCAAGGAGGGAGGACCTCGCCACCCCTCTCCACCTTCAGAACCATATATAGGGAGGACCTCACCACCCCTCTCCACCTACAGAACCATGTAGTGAGGACCTTGCCACCCCTCTCCACCTACAGAACCATGTAGGGAGGACCTCACCACCCCTATCCTCCTACAGAACCCTGTAGTGAGGACCTTGCCACCCCTCTCCACCTACAGAACCATGTAGTGAGGACCTTGCCACCCCTCTCCACCTACAGAACCATGTAGGGAGGACCTCACCACCCCTCTACACCTACAGAACCATGTAGTGAGGACCTCACCACCCCTCTACACCTACAGAACCATGTAGTGAGGACCTTGCCACCCCTCTCCACCTACAGAACCATGTAGTGAGGACCTTGCCACCCCTCTCCACCTACAGAACCATGTAGGGAGGACCTCACCACCCCTCTACACCTACAGAACCATGTAGGGAGGACCTCGCCACCCCTCTCCACCTACAGAACCATGTAGGGAGGACCTCGCCACCCCTCTACACCTACAGAACCATGTAGGGAGGACCTCACCATGCCTATCCACCTACAGAACCATGTAGGGAGGACCTCGCCACCCCTCCCCACCTACAGAACCATGTAGGGAGGACCTCACCACCCCTCTCCACCTACAGAACCCTGTAGGGAGGACCTCGCTACCCCTCTCCACCTACAGAACCATGTAGGGAGGACCTCACCACCCCTCTCCACCTACAGAACCATGTAGGGAGGACCTCGCCACCCCTCTCCACCTACAGAACCGTCACAACAACAAGTCTTTGCTTTAATAACATTTATCAAAAGGAAAACTAGTCCTTTCAACCTCACTTGAATAAGAGACATGCTTTCATATTACCCTATATCTTTATCTATGGCAACAATAGCTATTCTCCAGGTGAACGCGGTTCTTCTCTATACGGGTCAGATTTGCAGAAAATGTACAATTGGCAGCTCTATACATTTAGTAAATCCTGCTAAATTAGGCTGAGAAATGAAGAATACAAGATATATCTGAGTATATTTGGTATCGCATTGATTTAAGGTATCAGTTCTGTTATGTTAAACTGCATTTTTAAGCTCATTTTTGTTTTAAATGTGGGTTATTTGAGAGGATTGGTGAAGGTGAATTGTACATTTTCTGAAAATCTGACCCATACCTAAAGGGATTGCTCACATATCAGGCACCAGTAATTGCACCTGGCCATGCATAAGCCTGCCATATTAGTAGCACATGTTATGTCGCCTCCATTCAAGCAGTAAATGTGGTAATCCCCCGGGGACAGGCTTACTCCCCGGTACCAGTAATGCTCCTGTAATCCTCCTGAGAGACCAGAATGTGTTTATCACCTTGTAGCAAGCTGTAAACGGACAAGGGGGAGGAGTGAGGGAGGGTGTGGGGGAGGAGGGAGAGAGGGTGGGAGTGGGGGGACGGACGAGACAGGGGCAGGAGAGACGAGAGAGAGAAGAGAGAGGGAGAGGGGGGAGGAGAGAGACAGGAGAGAGGGGGAGAGGAGAGAGAGAGGAGATTGAGAGGGGGGAGGAGAGAGACAGGAGAGAGGGGGAGAGGAGAGAGAGGAGAGAGGAGAGAGGAGAGAGGAGAGAGGAGAGAGGAGAAAGGAGAGAGGAGAGAGGAGAGATAGAAGGGAGCGAGGGACAGAGAGGGAGGGAGGGAGAAGGAGAGAGAAGGAGGAGTAAATGGAGAGGTAAGAGACAGGGAAGGGGCAGGCGGTTGTGGATGGAGTAGGGTTGAGCTGTTGGTACTAGGTAATTATACACCTAGTTGACAAAAGTATCTTCTTCGCCCATACCTACAGGTAATTTCATCACCTATGTATTAATCATCGGACTTATCAAAACCTCTAGAGATAAAGTGGGGAAAAGGTGATTTGGCAGATTTGCATTTTGCCAATTGCTATGTTTATTCAGTTCTCTAAATAACTGATATTATTTCAAACCCTTAGTACAACTGTCATCATGGCATTTGGTCTAGAGTATGGCTTGGGAAGTATTTGAGTTAAGAATCACCTTTAGCTCCATCAATCGATTTCATTTTCACTTTTCAATAACAATTTATTAATAGCAAATTTAATAGCAAACATACACACATGGCAATATCTCCCAACTTGTCATAAACAATGCTTTTTTCATGAGAAATTGGTTACAAATCACTTTTAAAAGAATGCTTTAGTCATTAAGTTGAGAAACCAAAATCTAAATTTAACATTCAAGCAAAAATCAAAGCCACTAAACAGGGAGTACATTGCTACAGGTTACAATGCTTCCAACTGCTCGTGAAGCCTTCATTGGCCTGCTATCAGTCGAACAGCTCCCCTGGGGGTAATTAGCACGTGGCACGAGCACCTCTTATATACGTGTTAGCTCATAAACACAGCAGGCCGCTGATTGCTCATTGTGGTGGTGGGGGTGGTAATAGGGTCAGATTTTCAGACAATGTACAATTCGCCTTCCCCAATCCTCTCAAATAACCCACATTTAAGACAGAAATGAGCTTCAAAATGTAGTTTAACATAACAGAACTGATACTTTAAATCAATGCGATACCAAATATACTCAGATATATCCAAAATTTATCATTTTTAGCAGAATTTATCAGAAGTTACTAAATATGTAGAGTTGCCAATTGTACATTTTCTGAAAATCTGACCCATTAGGGTGGTGCTGGTGTTTGTAACATAGAAGTGGTGGTGGAGGGAGGGAGGGGTGGTGGGGGGAGGGGGGGTGATAAGGCCATGTACATTCAATTAGCCACACGGTGGGATTGTCTTGATTAGAGAGGGGAGAAGTGTGATTACTTCCTAATGGAAGAGACGTAATGCCTAAATGTGGGGGAGGTGGCGGTGGATGGTGTGTGTCCTCACACCCGTCTTACATTAGCTACCACTAGGTGGAGCTGGGGCTGGGGAATTAGTGCAGGCGCATTGTAGCAGCACCTGTTATCATGGATATTAGAGGTATTTGGGATCTTCATTACGACTCAATTTCAAAACCAACCATTATTTAATACACATTTGTTTATTCAGGTGTTTAAATACAGTTACACCACTCTCATCTATTACTGGGGGGGTTTTGTTATGCCCTGAAATTCAGTACATTAAATAGTTAGGGTGATGATCATTAATCATTATTCCAAACTGAAACAGAGTTTCACATGAATTATTTAAATATTGTATTGGCCTTATATATAAGAAACTTTATTTCCATTTTGTTATACAGACAGTGATAAAAGCTTTCTACATGGAAATCGGTTTTTGTTCTCTGTCCCAGACAGCTCTTCCAAACAAACCTTCTGTAACTACATCTCTAACTACACTTTTATAGAAAAATAAAACAAAGTATTACGACTCAAGTACAGTGTACAAACTTTCACTCCACTTTTGGAGGGCTAAGTGTCCTTGCAGTTTTTACAGTTTTTGGACCAGGACTTACACACCTGCTTTTGGTTTTGAGGCTTGTAGCCTCTTGCCCACCTATACACAAATAAATGCGTAGTACAGTAAAATGAAATGAAAAGAAACTTTCCTTTACCTTAGGTTACATCTATTTCGTTAAAGTTACAATAAGTTATTGTGAGTTAAAGTTATAAATTAGGGTCAAAATGGATGTTTTATCGTGATGAAAGATGATGGTTACTGACAATTTAACTGAAGATAGTTGAATACCTTCGTACACAGTTTATAAAAGTGTTTTTATGGAAGAAAATCAATTTCATAACTGAATGTGAACTGAAATGTGCGCCGACTGAACTTTAGTTTCGTGTAATTAAACCAATTCAAATTGTTATCTTCACTTTATTTCTTGCATACCTGGTGTCCTGGGATTTCTGAGAAGGTCGCCAATTTCTCTAAATACCGTATGTATCCGTTTATAAGCCCGGGCTTATATTAACTTCAAATGGAGAATAGACCAGGCTTATATTCAGGGAGGGTTTATATTTGTGGTAATGATTTTATAGAGTTTATTTTTACCATAATATTATGTATATATAATGTATTTATCCCCCGGCTTATAAACGGGACAGGCTTATTAAGGGGGTCAGGCTTATACACGGGGAAATACGGTACTGTTCATACTCTTGCAGTCGTTTTCATTCCTGTCCTCTTTAATTACCCCGTCAAGTGATAAATTAGTATTTCCTAATGCACTTATTCAGAACTTCTGTTAAGGAGTTTCAGAAACAATTCCAAATAAAAGATGCAATTAACATTTGGCAAAAAGCACATGAGCATTAAATTTGATCTATAAACCATTTAGATTTCTTCTCTTGCGACGGAACTAGAGACTAATTGCTGTCATTTCCCAGCAGAAATAAAGAAGTATTTATTTGGCCAATGCACTTTGCTGCATTTTAAAGGAAAGTATGATGTTTGACAGTTTCACATCGATGTCTGTTTTTACATTCGATGCTGAATTAAATATTTTTTTCAGTTTAATATTTCACTGTCAGCAACGTGACGTTAGTGTGGCTGAGATTTTGTGTGCATTTGCCCCCTGGTGTGTAAATCAACTCGTGTCATTTGTCCTCTCATCAGTATTTATCCATAACTCAAAGCTTTTATTTCTCTCATGGAAATAGGATACATTTTAGTCTGGATAAATACTACCTGTCCCCCAAGGGTACCATTCACAATATTTGTCATTTGTGTGATGACAAGTGACCAGAAATAAGAACTGTAGTGCCACATACACATCATAGAAAGGAGCTTTTTTGACATCAGCTTTACATCAAAAACTTTCTAAACCTCTTTAGTATAATTAATTGTATAATATTTTTATTTAAATAAAAATTATTTTATTTTATTTTTTTTTTTTTTTTCTGAGAGTATTGTGATTGATCTGACGTTCCCAGCAGCCAGTAGGAATACCCTGTACTGACAATGGTGGGTAGGAATCTGTAACCCCCCCACCCCCTACCCCCACCCCCCCCCCCACCACAGGAAGGGGGGAAGTGTAGCAATTCCCACAAACAGTTGTGATGTATTATAGGAAAATGAGTCACAAGTCGCAGAAATTGAGATTCTGAGATATCATCATTAGGACATCTTATAAGAACATTTGAATATATGATTCTGAGACATCTGATTCAAGTGATTCAATATTTATTTTATACATGACAAGAACTTTAGATATTTATTTATATTTCTTTTCATTATAGGGAAATAGTTAAATATACTCCTTAGAATAACCTCGGAAATGCATAGATTTATTCAATAAATTATACAGTCTTTGCATTTGGCATATGTATTCATGCCACTAGCAGCATTAAGCATCCCAATGATTAGAAAATTCCAATAAAGAAATTCTAATTTTCCAGGAACACATCAAAATCAATGTTCCTTTCCTTAGCTTATACAACAGACCACGGCAACCGCACCAAAAGTTCGAGGACCCAACCCTGGACTTCCCTGGGAGCTCAAAGCACTTCAATATGTATTCATTTCCACGGGGGACCCTGAGGTCGCGCTAGGACGCTGGTACATTCCTATCTGTCTCTAGTACTTGCTATCTCTCCTGGTTTATACGTAGGAATCCCACTTTAGGTAATCTACAGAATGGCTTCATGTATCCAGGCATCCACACCAGGCGGCGCTATAGGAACGCTACCCTGTCCTATTGGCTGCCTGTTAACATGACACTTCAGACGCAGGGGTCAGGGGTTAGAGGTCAGGGGTCAGGGCGGTTGGACATCTACAACACTACACATATGTGATGTGTTACAGAGGAATGAGTCACAAGTCGCAAAAATTGATTTTGAGGTATGATCATATTTGAAAAGATGAGACCAAGCGGATTCCAATGGTGGTAAACATTAAGATATGCAATAAGTGTTTCTATATGTGTTCACCAGTTCCTACCAGATTTCCAAACCGTACATTTAATATGTCACTGCGTTTCTATAAGGTCATTCTAAGAAAGCATATGTAACGACTTTTTGTGGACACAAAACAAAGATAAGTCAGTATTATCATTATCATATAAATGCAACTCTTTAGTTGCCATAAATAAAAACGACAAGTAGGAAAGGAGGAGAGAGTCAACTAATGTTGATAACAGTGTAAGTACTATAAAAAGTCTTGCATGGAGTACACCATGAGTTAGTTGTTAGTAAATAAGTGTATTTTTCAAAAGAAACAGAACACCAGACCTAGATGTATAAAGAAAGAACAGAACCTAAGCTTCTAAACATAGATGTCTTAAGAATGAGAAAATAACACCAGTCGAGGCGCTCTTGGAAGAACTATGTTCGCAAAGAAAGTGACATGTCCTTTTTGCAATGTAATTGTGATGCAATTGGAAATAAAAACACTTATATATATGGGTCAGTTTTTCAGAAAATGTACAATTCAACTTCGCCAATCTTTTCAAATAACCCAAATTTCAGACGAAAATAAACTTCAAAATACAGTTCAACCTAACCAAACAGATTGTTAGAATCAATGCAATGCCAAATATACTCGAATTTACCTAGTATTGGCCAAATTGCAGCCTAAATTAGCAGAATTTACCAAATGTGTGCAGCGGCCAATTGTACATTTTCTGAAATTCTGACCCATATATACTTTACAAGTGATTGTCCATCAGTAAATGTTATTTAAAAAGACAGGACCTGCGGATTATAATGATGCTACTGGAAGAACTGAGCCGGCAGATGAGTGTATCCCATTCTGATTAAATGTAACTGTATAAATATCGGAATAAATATAATATCATATAAACATTAGGACATCTAATAAGTACTTTTATGTTTTTTCATGCATTAAAAATTGTAAGCTTTATTTCTTTATGGTTCAGTGCAACTGATGTGTTATTCTGCATGTTTACTGCCAGCATTCAACATTATGCCTTTAAACTTTCTCCTTTAAAAGTCTCCTTTTAGATTATTAACGACACAATAAAGCGGTTAACTAACTTAGTGGTTCCACTCGCTAATAGAACAGTGCACTCATTGCACTCACAACATGTGCGATATTGGCGTCCCTTCAACAACTCGTTAGTTGAACTCGTTAGTTAACCTGTATTTATCCCTATGGATGACTGTGCAGGTCGATGACCTCACTTATGGGAATTAGTCTCAGTACTAGACTCATGAAGCATTATTACACATGCAACACGTAGTGAGTTACTCACATAGTCTCCTATAACTGCTCACTGATTGGCCTCATTAATACGGTATGAAGTGGTGGTGAAACATAGGGGCTTGCACTGGTTGCACTGACTGCACCCTGAGCTATGACTCTCAATCTGGGGCCTGTTGCATAAGGACTCCTTATTTGAAGCTGCATTCTCAGCTATTGTGACAGAAATTCACTCTATGTAGTCCATATAGGTATGTCGACCCTTTTTTCTGTTTATATAGTACTCGGTTGTACTCATTTGTACTCATCGAAAAGGCAAATAAAAAACATCTTATCTTATCTTATCATCTTAGAAGAAATCGTACCAAATTTACTCATATTTTGACTTATAGAACTGGATTAATTGAAATTTACCCTTTACTTTGGAAACAACATGCTGTATTCATACTTTAATTTCCATATCATCACATCTCATGCCACACATATAGAACAATTACATGTCCATGTAATGACCAATATAAACTACTTGTACAACCTAGACCAGGCACGAGGTGAGGAACATGGTGAACTGTGAATAGGATGACAAAGGCAAACATTGAATATTCGCTCCTGGTTAAATAAAGTATTATAAAAACAGGCATTTTCAATAGGGGAGTTGCATGTCTCACTGCGCATGTCTGTCACAGTGCATGCTGGGACGGATTCAGTTAAGTCTGACATACCAATATTTAGCAACATTTTTATCAAAAATTGCAAAATTGTTTTCACCAATATCATAGCTTGTATAGATGATTTATGAAAACCAAATGCATGATGGGAAAGATGAAGTCAAGGGTTATGGAAACATGTATAACACATGGATATTGGCATTAGGGCATTGATAAATATTCCATGCTGAACATAACATGTTTTCTTTAGATTCCATACTGTACCATTACTCCCATAATTCCATGCGAATCAAGATTCACAATGGCGGCTATGCAACTCCCCTATTCTAGTTTATAGATTGCTTTACCCCACTGCCTGGTACAATCAGAACCATCATCAAGAGAAGCATGATGAGAGATGCAAGATGGAGATATAACCAGTTGGTGTATAATTGATGACAGACCGATATAACGCCTGTATTTATTGCTGGCTCTATAATTACCCATCCCTCCTAAACCACCATCTCTACCAGATGTTGTAAAGTACCATTATACATTGGGCAGTCAATGGGTGGGTAACAGTACCACCACCAACTAACCAGCCTTCTCCCCCTCCCCCTCCACCTCCTCCCCCGTCATCCCCCTCCTCCCCTCCTCCCCCTCTTCCCCCTCCCCCTCCGCTCCCTCCACCCCTCCTCCTCCTCCCTCTCCTCCTCCTCCCCCTCCTCCTCCTCCTCCTCCCCCTCCTCCCCCTCCCCCTCCTCCCCCTCCTCCTCCCCCTCCTCCTCCTCCCTCTCCTACCCCTTCTCCTCCTCCTCCTCTTCCCCCTCCTCTCTCTCCTACCCCTCCTCCTCCCCCCTCTCTCGTCTCTCTCTCTCCCGCTTGTGACCTCTCCTTCTTACTTGTTCCCTTCGCTCCCTTCCCTCCCTCCTACCTATCAACCATCACCACTCTCCTCCTCTTCACACCACCAGTTACCCTTACCCTCCCCCTCCTTCACCTCCACCCCTCCTCCCCCTCCTTCCCCCTCCTCCCCCCTTCTCCCCCCATCCCCCTCCTCCTCTTCAGGCCTTATGACCGTGTAAGTAGATAGGAATATTGCTCATTTAAGTTTTTCTCTCGGCTGCAGTAGGAACGGATGGTTGAGAGCTAGTTTAGTGTCTTGAGACTATCTTGACAAATATGTCTGTCTGGGACATTTTAAGTCTTAGAGAGACTGCTGTGTTATATGGCTGGAATTTATCAACGTAACACCGTCTACAAAACACCGAGCATCGTTTTCCGTGTTAAAGTTGTGTTCATAATTTGGCTGTGTTAAGAAAGATTTACGCGTTAAGAAAAGAGTGATGATTGGTATTCTTCTTCATAATCTTGCCTATGATTGGGTTCTGCCAGGGAGGTTTGAACAAAGTTTAAACATCCATATATTTTGTTTACAAGATCTCTTTGTAGAAATGTTCTCACTTTTTGAGTATCTATTGCTGCAAGTTGTATGAACAAATGTACTAAATTCCGAGATCGTGTAATAAAGTCTGTCCTAATAATGTTAACAATCATTAGAATCGGCAGGATCCCATATTTTCAAATGCATATATATCAAAATTTATTTGTTGTGATTTGTGACTCATTTTCCACATCACATTTGATCTAAATGACGTCAATGTAAATCCCGCTATTGGGTCAGATTTTCAGAAAATGTACAATTCACCTTCACCAATTCTCTCAAATAATCAGACGAAAATAAAGTTCAAAATACAGTTCAACCTAACCAAACAGATTGCTAGAATCAATGCAATGCCAAATATACTTGAATTTACCTGGTATTGGGCAAATTGCGGCCTAATTTAGCAGAATTTACTAAATGTGTAGAACTGCCAATTGTACATTTTCTGAAAATCTGACCCTATTACCACAGGCAATCAGAGCAGCAAGCAATACCTGGCTGAGTTTTAGTTGTAACTACTGACACATCACATTTGATCTAAATGACGTCAATGTAAACCCCGCTATTACCACAGGCAATCAGAGCAGTAAGCAATACCTGACCAGCTTTTAGTTGTAACTACTGGTGCAGGTTATTTACCTCAAACTCTAATCATCTGGGGAGTGCATGATTGTCAGAGAAACCACAGCTGGTGAACAACCGGGTCAGTCGCTCCCCACACCTGAGCCGCCAGTCTCTCTAATCCTCTTTCATGGCGGGAAAATGGCTCCATTTACCCGCCATCAATGTGGCGGGAATAAAGGGAAATTAGCTTCGTTTGCTGGTAGAGACGCCAGCCGTAGAATGGTGTAACACTATAGCCTTGTTATGAAGCTTATAGATCTTTCAGGAGATGTTGGGGAGACCACCTGAAACATGCATATATTAATGTCTTAGAGAAAGGACCCATGTTAGTTGCTTTTTTATATTAAGAATATGCTAGCTTAGTTGTTCATTTCGATCGATGCAGCCGGGTTCATTTATTTTCTCTAATAGTGAGGCAGATATGTGACAATTTTCATAACAATCGTGCATTTTGTCATAAAAGCATGACACTTGGTAGGGTTGTAGATTAGGGTCCCAGGATTAAGTTCAGATATGGCTCCATCTTGAATTATTATTATTATGGCTGTGGCGGCCTTTTAAAAATAGCCGCCATCGAATAAGAGGCAATAGTCTGGCAATGGGGAAACCTAACTTAGAAATCCCATAAGCAGATGACACCGTCCTATTCTGCAGTGACAAAAATGAATCAATCATCTATCAAAAACTCCAAACAGATCTCGATTGGATAGACACTTGGTGTAAAGCAAACAAAATTTCAATGAATGTAGCAAAAACTCAGTATATTAACTTCAAAAAAAGTAATACAAAATTGGCAATAGACCAGAAACATGCTCTTACCCTGGGTGAAGAACCATTATCCCAGGTAAAAGATTACAAGTATTTAGGCCTCATAATAGATGAGCACCTATCTTTCAAGCAACATGTAAACAAACTGATAGACAAAATACGATACAAAGTGAGACTATTGTCCAGCTCACGTTATATGTTGACTAATAAAGCAAAAACAGACATAATCAAAATGTTAATTATCCCCAATATCGATCAAGGGGATATATTCTATTCATCAACCAATAAACACCTGTTAAAAAGGTTGGATTCGCTGTTAAACTCGGCAATCAGATCCTTACACAATCTCCACAAAAGAGCAAACGTGGTAGAAGAACTAGGGGAGCTAAATATCTTACCAAATAATGTAAGGAGGGATGTACATATCCTTGAAAGCGCACACTATTTGGCACAAACTATTTCAAATTTAGATCAAAGAAAATTACCCACCAGAAGCCATTCGATAAAAAGAAGAAACCTAAAAATTGACCGTCCAAAATTATCATTATACCAAAATAGTTTCTTATACAAAGCAAAAGTGGCCTGGAATTCATTACCAACCCGAATCCAGGCACTAGAATCAAAAAAGCATTTCAAACAAGAGGTAGAAAAGACTCAAAAAAAACAAAAATGATCTTGAAAATAGAGAAAAACAATAAATATGTACACCCCTCAGATGTGAAAACAATTAGGTGCTAACCACATCTTATCTGTACTACTTTGTATAGGTTTGTACTTGTACTGGCTCGCTTTATATTGTTTATATTATATTATATTATATTGTGTTGCTTTTAATCTGTCTTGCCATTTTAACATTCTAGTTGCCTATGTAGATATCTGTCCTTTAGTAAAGGTAACGGCTGGAAGAGCTTCCCAGAGGCCTGTAGACCTGTTTGTCTATCTCTTGTATTACTTAGACAAATAAAAGATTATTCAATTCAATTCAATTCAATAAAAGTCTTTTTCTCTCTTGATTTATTACCTATCATTACGGCCGTGGCGGCCATTTTAAAAATGTGCAGTCACTTAGTTATTTAGGAAAAGATTCAGGCTGGTCCTCCAAATGCAAATGAAGACGTTTTGACAGTCCTGTAGCAAAAACAACTGTACAAAACCCTCCAAAATGTTGATCAAATGACCTTGAGATGGCTTGGAAAAGAATAGAACAAAATTGAGAAAATAATTAAATTTTGACCGACGTTAACGGAGTTCAGCTTTAAAATCCACCTGTTGACCACTGCGTGTACGAGGGACCCTACTCCCCCATAACTACTGCATGTACATATGGACCTTCCAGGGAAGTACTGTAGAACTTCATGCCGGAAGAACTCCTTGCAGAAGCAAGAAATATAGGTTTAAAATAAATACTATATGACCAGGGCCAGCGAACGGACTACATTTTATCCACTCAGGGCCATGAGACAAAAGTTGTTAGAATTGATCCGCCTTTTGTAGGTATAAAGTAGACAGGTTGGGCCTCTTGGTTCTCAATTTTGCAAGACTTTGAATAAAAAACGACTGAGTTATGGCTATCCAAACTTATTAATCAAAATCAATGTCTCTACGACGCCCACCCTACCTTGAAGTTTAATTACCTCTAATTACCCCAGATAACTTCAATATACCAAAGATCCTGATATATTTTCCAAAGGTGGACACTTGTACCTACATGATCCTCAAGTATTAAGAATGTAGGCAGTTTTTGTAAAATACTAGGAGCAATTGAACTTTGCAGATCATTTTCATTTTTCTTTGATACAAATTAGACCTTCTATTCTTTTTAGTAACAAGATCAAAATATTGCTGATGACCATGTTTCTGCATTTAAACTGTAGGTATAACCATGGTCTTACAATCCCCCCAAAATTGTAGAGATAAGATAATTGAGACAGGAGTTATTAGAGAAATTAAAATTGTGCGTTGTAGAGACACAGCTTGCGTTGTAGAGACATTCTGCGTTGTAGAGACACTGCGTTGTAGAGACATTACCATGCAAAGATACAATGTCCAGTAAAGTAGTTATAACAAGCTTGCTAATGGTTGGAAATAGTCAAAAATGTTTTTTGTCATTCTTAGAAATGTGGGCAGTGTTCCTATTAAGAAAAATACCTTGAACCAGATTTACTTGTTATGACAATGCTTGCAATATTAGGTCAATAAAACTATCAAGGTACAAGATTAATCAGAAGGTCACAAATTCGCATTGAAATTATTTTATTTCCATTATGTACACTTCCCGACATGCAGTCAACCATTTCCCAAAGTTGTGGAGTGAAAATCAATTTTAACTCTATAAATCTATCAATAACCCAAAATGCGTTGTAGAGACACTTGCCATCGTAGAGACATTGTCTGGGAATGGGTTTTTAACAAGTCTCTGAAATGGTTGAAAATGATTGGAAATGGTCGGAAATGCTTGTGCTCACTATCAAACATGTGAGAAGTGATTCCATGTGAAAAATAACCATAACAAATATTTATTCGTTATGACAGGTTCAACCATAACAGGTCAATTATTAAATCAATTTACGTATTTCCTTATTTGGAGACAAATTAGCATTGAAATGAGCTAATTCCAAACCTGAACACTACCCCACATGCAGTCAACCATTTCACAAAATTTTGGGAATGAAACTAAATTTTAACTCTATAAATCAATCAATAACCCAAAATGCGTTGTAGAGACACTTGCCATCGTAGAGACATTGTCTGGGAATGGGTTTTTAACATGTCTCTGAAATGGTTGAAAATGATTGGAAATGGTCGGAAATGGTTGTGCTCACTATCAGACATGTGAGAAGTGATTCCATAACAAAATCAATCATAAACCATATTTATTCTTGATGACAGGGTCAGCAATAATAGGTCATTTTATTTGTCAATATGCAAATTCCATTATTAGGAGACAAATTAACATTGAAATGGGTTAATTCTTGACCTGCACTTTGCCCCTCATACTGCTATTCATTTCAGGAAATATTGGAAGGGACAATCAATTTCAACTCTAGGAATCAATCAATTACTCAAAATGCGTTGTAGAGACACATGCCATCGTAGAGACATTGCCTGGAAATGAGTTATTGACATGTCTCTGAAATGGTTGAAAATGATTGGAAATGGTCAGAAATGGTTGTGCTTACTCTCAGACATGTAAAAAGTGATTCCATGATAACAAGAGTCATAAACCATATTTATTTGTTATGACAGGGTCAGCTTTAATAGGTCAATCAATAATTCAATATTTAGATTTCATTCTTGAGAGACAAATTAGCATTGAAATGAGCTAATTCTTGATCTGCACACTACCCCACAGGCAGTCAACCATTTTACAAAATATTGGGGGTGAAAATCAATTTCAACTCTAGGAATCAATCAATTACTCAAAATGCGTTGTAGAGACACTTGCCATCGTAGAGACATTGCCTGGAAATGAGTTATTGACATGTCTCTGAAATGGTTGAAAATGATTGGAAATGGTCAGAAATGAGTGTGCTCACTCTCAGACATGTCAGGAAGGATTCCATGACCTAATACATCATAAGGAATATGTATTTGTTATGACAGGGTCAGCTTTAATAGGTCAATCATTAATTCAATATTTAGATTTCATTCTTGAGAGACAAATTAGCATTGAAATGAGCTAATTCTTGATCTGCACACTACCCCACAGGCAGTCAACCATTTCCCAACATTTTGGAAGTGAAAATCAATTTTAACTCTTGGAATCAATCAATAACTTAAAATGCGTTGTAGAGACACATGCCATCGTAGAGACATTGCCTGGGAATGAGTTATTGACATGTCTTTGAAATGGTGGAAAATGATTGGAAATGGTCAGAATTGGTTGTGATCACTCTCAGACATGTAGACAGTGATTCTGTGACAGAAAGAGTCATAAAGCATATTTATTTGTTATGACAGGGTCAGCTTTAATAAGTCACTTAATATTTCATTATTCAGATTTCATTTTTGAGGGACAATTTAACATTGAAATGAGCTAATTCCTGATCTGCACACTACCCCATATGCAGCCAACTATTTCACAAAATTTTGGGAGTGAAAATCAATTTTAACTCTAGGAATCAATCAATAACTTAAAATGCGTTGTAGAGACACATGCCATCGTAGAGACATTGCCTGGGAATGAGTTATTGACATGTCTTTGAAATGGTGGAAAATGATTGGAAATGGTCGGAAATGGTTGTGGTCACTCTCAAACTTGTAAAATGCGATTCCATTATAAACAGAGTCATACTGAATATTTAATTGTTATGACTGGGTCAGATATAATGGGTCAGTTAATATTTCAATATTCATATTTCATTTTTGGGAGACAAATTAGCATTGAAATGAGCTAATTTCTGATCTGCCCACTACCCCACAGGCAGTCAACCATTTCACAAAATGTGGGGAGTGAAAATCAATTTTAACTCTTGGAATCAATCAATAATCAAAAATGCGTTGTAGAGACACTTGCCATCGTAGAGACATTATCTGGAAAACAGGTTTTAACATGTCTCTGAAATGGTTGAATATGATTGGAAATGGTCAGAAACGACTGTGCTCACTCTCAGACATGTCAGGAGGGATTCCAAGACCTAATATATCATAAACCATATCTATTTGTTATGACAGGGTCAGCAAGTATAGGTCAATTAATATGTCAATATGTAAATTCTATTATTGGGAGACAGATTAGCTTTAAAATGAGGTAATTCTCGACCTGCACAGAGCCCCTAATACAGTCAATCATTTCAGCTAATATTGGGAGTGACAATCAATTTTAACTCTTAGAATCAATCAATAACTCAAAATGCGTTGTAGAGACACTTGCCATCGTAGAGACATTGGCATGGAAACATCTTTTAAAATGTCTCTGAAATGGTTGCAAATGATTGAAAATGGTCAGGAATGGTTTTGCTCAACCTCAGACATGTGAGATGTGAACATATGACAAACATAATCATGAACAATATTTATTCTTGGAGCCAATCAATACATTAAAATGCGTTGTAGAGACATCCCATCGTAGAGACATTGGCTGGGAATCAGTTTTTACAATGTCTCTTAAATGGTAGGAAATGATTGGAAATGGTCAGGAATGGTTTTACCCAACCTCAGACACGGCAGAAGTGATTACATGACAAAAACAATCATAATACATATTTACTCATGGAGCCAATCAATAATTCGAAATGCGTTGTAGAGACACTTGCCATCGTAGAGACATTGGCTTGAAATCAGTATTTAACATGTCTCTGAAATGGTTGAATATGATTGGAAATGGTCAGAAACGACTGTGCTCACTCTCAGACATGTCAGGAGGGATTCCAAGACCTAATATATCATAAACCATATCTATTTTTTATGACAGGGTCACCTATAATAGGTCAATTATAATTTCAATATTCAAATTTCCTTTTCGGGGGACAAATTAGCATTGAAATGAGCTAATTCCTGATCTGCATCTGAAATAAATCACCGCCATGTGTAACACTACAATATGTAGCATCACCTTGTGTAACACCGCCATCTGTAACACTAGATATGCAACACTGCAATGTGTAACACTACCATGTGTAACACCACCATGTGACACACTGTAATGTGTAACACTACAATGTGTAACACTGTCATGGGTAAGACCACCATGTTTAACACTGCCATGTGTTACACTAGAAAGGCAATACTGCAATGTGTAACACAACTGTGTGACACACTACAATGTGTAACATTTCCAGGTGTAACAATACAATGTCTAACACCACCTTGTGTAACACTAGATATGCAACACTGTATTGTGTAACACCACAGTGTGACACACTACAATGTATAACATCACCATGTGTAACACTACAATGTGTAACACCACCATGTGTAACACTACCATGTGTACCATCACCATGTGTAACACTACAATGTGTACCATCACCATGTGACACACTACAATGTGTAACACCACCATGTGTAACACCACCATGTGTAACACTACAATGTGTAACACCACCATGTGACACACCACAATGTGTAACACCACCATGTGTAACACCACAATGTGTAACACCACCATGTGTAACACTACAATGTGTAACACCACCATGTTACACACTACAATGTGTAACACCACCATGTGTAACACTACAATGTGTAACACCACCATGTTACACACTACAATGTGTAACACCACCATGTGACACACTACAATGTGTAACACCACCATGTGACACACTACAATGTTCACCTTGTTCACCTTCAAGTGCAGTACTATATGTTTAACAATATTATTTCACTACTATATATTCCTTCTCACACAATTACCACGGGCTTAATTTGTGATTTGAAGAATCTTGTGCCTCTTCTTAGCTTAACACTGTTCTTTCCAATGGTACGGTCCAAACATGAAATGTCAATCTATACCCACTAATATTATGACAACATGTATCGTTTTAGACCCTGTTCTGTATGTCTATTCAACTTTAACATTGATTTTACCAATAGTTCAGTTCAAACAATACGAAGTCTCTCTCACTGCAAGAGGTTGTCTTCTATCTTCTACCTGTTATTACCCTATGTATTGTTCCTATACTACCATATGTACATATGTAAATTCCTAACCCAAGCTGGGTCCACCGTAATAGCCTACTCCTCTTGGAGGCGATGTACCCAGTAGAAATAAAATCTATGAAAAAACAAAATGTCTCACACCATGGTGTGACACATTACAATGTGAAATACCAGCATGTGACACACTACAATGTGTAACACCACCATGTGTAACACTGCCATGTGTAACATTACCATGTGCAACACTACCATGTGCAACACTACAATATGTAACACTACCATGTGTAACACTACAATGTGTAACACTGCCATGTGTAACATTGCCATGTGTAAGACCACCATGTCTAACACTGCCATGTGTAACACTACAATATGTAGCACCACCTTGTGTGACACCTAGTGTCACACTAGATATGCACCACTGCAATGTGTACCACCACCATATGTAACACCACCATGTGACACACTACAATGTGTAACACCACCATGTGACACACTACAATGTGTAACACCTCCATGTGTAACACTAGATATGCAACACTGTATTGTGTAACACCACCATGTGACACACTACAATGTGTAAAACCACCATGTGACACACTGCAATGTGTAACACCACCATGTGTAACACTACCATGTGACACACTCCAATGTGTAACACCACCATGTGTAACACCACAATGTGTGACACCACCATGTGACACACTACAATGTGTAACACCACCATGTGTAACACCACAATGTGTGACACCACCATGTGACACACTACAATGTGTAACACCACCATGTGTAACACTACCACGTGACACACTACAATGTGTAACACCACCATGTGTAACACTACCATTTGACAACAATGTGTAACATCACCATGTGTAACACCACCATGTGACACACTACAATGTGTAACACCACCATGTGACACACTACAATGTGTAACACCACCATGTTACACACTACAATGTGTAACACCACCATGTGACACACACTACAATGTGTAACACCACCATGTGACACACTACAATGTGTAACACCACCATGTTACACACCACAATGTTACACACCACCATGTGACACACTACAATGTGTAACACCACCATGTGACACACTACAATGTGTAACACCACCATGTGACACACTACCATGTGTAACACTACCATGTGACACACCACAATGTGTAACACAACAATGTGACACATTACAATCGGTAACAACACCATGTGTAACACCACCTTGTGACACACTACAATGTGGGTTTTTTTTCAAATATGATATATGTGTTTTTCTCCAAAACTGCAAAAATGCACAATCAGCTTGCAGTTCTGCTTTGTTTTGTACAGTTGGAGACAAAATAGGCTATAAGCCTATTAAACTTCAACTGAGTTCAGATGAAACTAACATATTACAGATGAAATGTGGGAACAATGCAGTTTATAACAAAGTAGCTCAACCCTTCCCCTTCCCTTCTTTTTTCCAAGACACCTATACATATCCTTTGTTCTTTCTGTATTAATTTTAATTCTATTTTATTTTATTTCACTTTTGGCGTTCTTGGAGCTGCTAGTAGGATACATATAGATACCAAATTTCAAAACGGTGTAATAAATATATCCATGCGTTTCTAAGATCATCTTATAAGTATATCATATTTAGATTCTTTACTATCAATTCTCCACCCCAATATATTGCAAACCTTTTCTTTCAAAAATGAAATTATCACTTAAAACATAGAAATACTTATTAGCTATCCTAATGTTTACTCATCATTGGAAACCTCTTTTCAAATTGGATCATATCTCAAAACGGTGGTGTTGTTGGAATAAGAGACATTTACGACAGAAGTGAGAGAAACAAAGAGGGAAAGATATGAACCAAAAATAGTTTTGTATTCTTTTTAAAAGTCCCCAATTACTCCGAACCCATTCTCTTCTTCACCCCCTACACCTATAGCAGCAACCCAACCCTTCAATACATCAGAATCAATACAATTCAGTCACATTATTATCTTATTTGTCTCAGTTGTGTCTCTACGACGCCCCCATGGTAAAAAAGGGTCAGATCAAACTTGCTTTTTTTAAAGTATTTGTATCAGATTTTTAATCAAGAAAAGGCTTGAATCTATTCATATGGGATATTATAACTTGAGTAAAGCAGAAATAATGCTGTTACATGCATGCCAATGGAAACAGGGAGTAAAGAAAGGAAAAATTGCGTTGTAGAGACACATTTAAATCAACGAAAATAGGGAATAAAAATGTATCAAAAATTTTAATTTTTTTGTGTATGAACATCATGCATTTATAGATTACAAAATTGTTATTTTTTAAAATCAGGACTCATTTGGTTAGAGACACAGTCTCTACGACGTTGCCATCGTAGAGACAAATGGCAAAAAAGAGTCAGATCAACCTAGCCTTTTTTTAAGTGTTTGTATTACATTTTTAATCAAGAAAAGACTTGAATCTACTAATATGGGATACTATAACTTGGGTCAAGCAGAAATATTGCTGTTACATACCAATGGAAGCAAGCAGTAAACAAAAGAAAAATGGCGTCGTAGAGACAAATATTATTCAACAAAAATGGGCAACAAAAAATGGAACAATTTCTTATTATTTTTTAGGTAGGAGTATCAATCATTCATAGATTACAAAAATGTAATTTTCAAAAACTGGGACTTATTTGGGTCAAAATGTGGACGTTTCTAAAAGCGTTGTAGGCACATGACAGGATTAGCCAAAGTCATGTTTTTGCTTCCTTGATGAGATGAAAGGACAACCATATGTTTTGATGTGGGAATATATTTTTTGGGGGGTCGGGATATGTAAGGAGAGATATAAGGGATATGTCCCAGCTTTTGAAATGTTTAGATTTCATAATTTTTAATACAATTTCATCTTAGAGAAAAAATGCGTCGTAGAGACACAAAATATGACTAAAATGAATATCAGTCAATTATCAAAATAAGGAATGTCACCAAATCTTTGAAATCCTCTTCATATATAGACCAATATGTCTGGAAGAAGTGGGTATAAGAAGAAAATGGGTAGGATTTGTCATTCTGGAGATATAGCCTCACTAATAGATGTCACTTTTATGTAGTCCGTTCGCTGGCCTTGGCCATATATATTTGAAAACCTTAGATTACAATTGATTATAGTTGCAGCAGAAAGAGCCTAGTCCACTAAGCCGCTTCTGATGCGATTTTGTGCCACAGAGGATCCTTTTCCATTAAATTATGTGACAATCGCATGGGAATCGGCTTAGTGGACTAGGGCCTTAAGGAAGAGAGACTTAGCACCCCTATCCACCTACCCCGAGCAGCAGCCCATGAATAGGTCTTAGCGAGTCCCTCCCAGAGCTGCTCAACTTTAAGCCTGTCTGGTTCAGTGGGCGTGGAGTGGTCAAAACAAGTCTATCTATATAGGAACCAAAACTAATTTTTCCCTCCATGAATAATACCAAATAGCATCGATCATCTGAGTCTGATGGGAAAAGATCCATACCATCTGCAACTCCCCCCCCCCTCCTTCTCTCCTCCACATTCACCTCCCCTTCCTCCTGCTCCTCCTCTATCTCCCCACCCCGCCCCCACCCCCCACTGAGTCTGTCTGGTACATCATTAGAGTCTATATTAGACCCTGCCTTCCAGCAACTTCTCCCCACCAGGATCAAATGTTAGCAACAGATATTGAAGGGGAATATCGCAGATAATGACCTCAGAGATTGTAGGAAAGCAGAATGGAATATTTATGAGGCTATCAGGATGCCTCTAAGAGTCTAATGGTCTTAGTCTAGTATAGAGAAAGTGTTTGTTCACTTGGATGCGAACCATTGGTCAATGCCATTTCAAAGTATCTTTGTGATGAGCTTTCAGTATCTTCTTTTATCAAAATTTGTTTTAAAACAGTAATTTGACATGTATGTTTTATACTATTAGGGTCCACAATTGGGTTTTCCCATATAAATGTGTACATGTGTTTTCATAAACAGCAGAATCCTCAAGAATGTTGGTCAAGTGACTTTTAGAGGTTGGAAAAGAATGGAAAACAAAGTAAAACATCGTTAGTTTTCCATTTTTCCAAATGGAACAAGGAGCTAGTAATTGAATAGTTATTGAACTATTGTCCAAAATTATTATTAAAAAAATACCAGCTTCAAGTTTCTTCATCCTTAAATATTCCTTTTCTCTTTCATTCAGATTGCGCTTGAAGTAACTATACCATATAGAGTATACAGGTCTAGAAGCAATCCTCTGAAGACGTGAGGACGCATGCGCAGGCCTGATAAATAGGGAGACTTAGAGGCATAGTGTCTAGTAGTCTCTAATCTTACTTGTTTCTGATATTTCCCACTTCCTGGAATAACATTAAAACAAAGTGTTTTCCCGAAAGTCGTAAAAAAATGTGTTTGTTTATAGATGTTATATACAACACTACATGTAGGCATGTAAAACATCTTCATTGCCTTTAAGCCTGACGTTATGCTAAGTTACTCTTATTAGTGAGGTTCCGCAAGCTAACGTATCTCAATTACGTCACCGTATCCATATCTTTCTTGTTAATTACGTCGCATTTTGAAGTATACAAAATAAATTGTGAAAGGAAAGATTTTGCTTGATATGTTACGTTACGTTTCTTCTGCCATGTTTTGCTGAATCTCTTTCTTCCTTTTAACATACCCTATGTTTGTATGTCAGAGATACGGATAAGTTTACGTTTATGTAAACGTTAGACTTGCTGAACCTCCCTATTTGTAAATCTGTTATCTTCTATCGTCTATAACAGCCAAAGCAGTACAGGAACTGGAGCATTTTACCTGCATGTGCTTTTCCTACGTCCCAGCTTTCAATATTCACTGAGAATTTTAAAGAGTGATTCCCTGAATCCTTATTAAAATTAAGATTTGAAAAAAATCAAATGCCATTTGATTTTTTTCTGTTAACTTTCCTTTGCTGGCTTATACCTTACCAAGAAGCTTTGGTGGCGTCCGCTTCGCCTTAAGAACATTAAATTCTAAATTAACCAATGTTTAATTTCCTGGACTAATTCTTGCAAAAGTAGATGCAGAATTGAATTGATTTCAATTGAAGGTTTTACCTTACCAATAGACATCAGTGGTTCAAGTTTCACTTAGGAACATTAGAAATATCCATTTGTCCCTAGATCTCAGTTATGGCTCCAATACTTGGAACTCCCATATCGAGATTAGATAACCTAGATGCCAGTAATAGATGTGTCTCGTCTGGGAAATGGTCAAAGAAATGGGGCTGTTTTCTTTGCAAATATTACTTACAATACATATAGTGTCCTTAGCACCGCAGATTGAAAAGAAATCTGATAAAATAGTCATTGTTTGACCTACAGGACTGAAGTTATCAATAATGTGCTGCTGCTAAAGGTTTATATGATGATTTGAAGTCGACTCGGCCTGGAGAAAAACAAGCGCCTGTGTGCGATAATAAGTGAAACCACGGGGCAACGGATTTAGGCGGGCCGCTGAAATATAGATGGGGACATTTCTGAAGCCCTGTGGCAAAAACAACAGGCTTAAATCCTCCAATGGACAAATAACTTCCAGGTTAGTAGGAAAAGAACGGAAAAAATCGTAAAAAATCTTAGTTTTGGGGGAAAGTAATCATTTAAGTAGTATATGGAAATGTTGAAAGTGGAAAGGCTCCTCAATAGAAACTATATCCTCAAAACTTGTAAAACTTAATGAATAAAAACAATCTAATATATTGAGTATCTCTGATATTAGTTTCTTCATAATAATATGCTTTCTTCGCCGATATGTAGCTCACCCGTGCTAACAGCGTCTGCTTTATTTATACACAAGACGATCGCAGAGAAATAGAGAAGAATACGACCACAGATAAAAAGATGACACTTGGAGTCTGATGGTGTGTCAGAAACAATATTACTTATGAGGCAAATCCAGCAGCAGAATATCCAGACGGAGTGGAACTCATCGTAGATGTCAATACCAGGCGAGGGAGGGATTCCAACATTCTTACTAGACCAGCGAGCAGCTCTATTGGATTCTATGACAGGCTCTCCCAGCAAGTTCTATTCAGGCCTAAGACTTCTACCATTGCACTCTAAAATGGGTTAGATTTTCAGAAAATGTACAATTGGCAGCTGTACACATTTAGAAAATGTTGCTAAATCAGGCTGCAATTTGGTCAATACTAGGTAAATCCGAGAATATGAGGCATTGCATTGATTCTAGCAATCTGTTTGGTTAGGTTGAACTGTATTTTTTAACTGAATTTTGGGTTATTTGAGAAGATTGGCGAAGTTGAATTGTACATTTTCCGAAAATATACAGGCTGTTAGGAGCAAGTGGCACATCTAAATGCTGTTTTAAACACTTGTTATCCAAAAGAATATCACTTCTTCTAAGAGTTAAAGTAGAAAGTGAGCAGCTGGTACTGTTTTGTGATTCCCAGACAGACTCAAGTACCTCTGGCAAGGCGTCTCAGTGTGTGTTTAGAGTGTTACCCGGGTGTAGACACCAGTATTAATAGCTAAGATTGAGCTATCATGGAGTTATACCAAGTATGCTAAGTGTCGCTCACACATGTGCACATTAAACTGAGTTTTCTCATTAAAATCATTAGCCATTAAATATCTTGAACCTTTTTAGTTCAACCATATAGGCTAGGTATGGTAATATTTGAAGTACAGAGCACCAATATTGTATTTGCATTCAATAGTTCTTGGCTAAGTGTAAAGAATGAGTCAGAAGGCTACAGCACCACTGCCTACTACAAATCACGTAGAAAATGGTTCAGCCACGATACGGACCTGGATTTTAATCTGGTATCATTTCATACATAATTGATAAGATCGGTTTTAATGGATTTATAAGATAAGACGATAAGAACATTAAAAAATAAATAAACCCATAAAAAGTTCATAGATAATAATTTGAATTTCCAATGGCTGCCTTTACTCTCATCAAATATTGTTCTTAAAGAAAGAAAGATGTTCAGCAAAACATGGCGGTGAAAACTTAACATAACATATCAAGCAAAATGTTTCACCTCACAATGTATACAATCACAAAAAAACACACGGATACGGTTACGTAATTGAGATAGGTTTGCTTGCGGAACCTCCCTATTACCCTTTTCTCTCCTTGTGATTCAAGGAAACATCTCAAACTCCTGCGTTCTCAGTTCTCAGATTGTGCCGCCCTTAATGAAAAGAAATTGAGCAATAAAATCTCAGACTTGATAACTTCCTGTCTGTAAGTAGACTCTACCACGTAATCAAACTCAAACAAATCTGAAATTTAAAACCGATTTTATGATGATTACGGTTGGTTAGAATGGGGAATCTGATGTGATTACGGCGGAGAGAAGGCTGAGGTTTTTAGGAGTTGTTTCCAGTGTTTATGCCACATCTCGGACACCATTCCCTACTAGATCCAATTTCTCTTTAGCACTGTTTTAACCTGAGATAATTCTTTCAATCAACACGTTCTCTTTTTACTGGTTGCAATTAAAGGTGCAATGCCACCTGAATCTAATAACCAGTCCAGTATTCAAGCACGGAATACGAGAAGATCTTCAGAAAATGTACAATTGGCCAATCCCCTCAAATAAACCTGATTTAAGACGAAAATGAGGTTTAACATTCAGTTCAACACAACCAGAAAGATTTATTGAATGGATACAATACAGAATAAACAGAAATTACCATTTTTTCTCTAATGTAGCAGAATTTGAGAGATGTGTAGAACTGTAGATTGTCCATTTTATGAAAATCTGACCCAGAAGGATCGGACATTTTTAAGGTTTATTTGTCTGTGACACATCAGATACTAGGCGAACTATTTGCATTTGATTTCGATTTTTATCATCGTAATTCATTTGTATTTTATCTGTTATTACAGATTTCCAGTGTGTCTTAACGGTTAAACTAAATGAAAAGGTAATTACCCCAAATACTATAATCATATTCGTTGAAAGTCAACCCAACTGAAGATAAGCACCTGAGTTTATACATATTTAGGGCCTCATCGAACCCTTGTAAAAAGCTGATATGAAAAGAACACAACAAAACTCATCTGATGTAACTTGAGAAGGTAATGAAACAATCAGTTTAGACTAATGCTTAGAACCGCTTTCAGTATTTTGTTTCAAGAGGAGGGAGAAGTACATGCAGTGGTACAGATGTGATGTGTCAAAGAAAAATGTGACACTAGTCACAAAAAATAGATTTTGAGATACCATCAAGTTTTAAAATATGAGATCAAGCGGATTCCAATGATAGTAGGACAGCTAACAAATATTTCTAGATTCTAAGTTTCATATATTATTTTTAAAAAATGTTTGCAATATTTCTGTGTGGAACATTACTATACTAAAGTAGTTAAATATACTCTATAGGATGACCTTAAAAATGCAAGTATATATTAAATACACCATCTTGAAATTTGCTAAATGGAGTGTTGTGACTTTAAATGGTACATACCCTAAAGATTAGAACATTTGTACAAAGACAACCGGTGAATAAAGCACATTGAAAAATATCAATTTTGCGACTTGTGACTCTTTTTCCTGCAACACATCACAAATAAGCTTTAATGGACACTATTGTGACTCAGTATTTAAGCCCGCTTTAAGACTCCTGTGATAAGGGATATGGTGATGGGCACTGACTTGTCACGATATAGAGGAAGATTATATTCCTCATAGCTTGGAGGCAGTGTCCCTACCTTGACACGTGAGCACTATCTCATATATCACACTTCCCAATATCTCACATATATATGGGTAAGGATATCACGATATGTACCTACCGCTAATGCAAATTGATTCATTTTCTTTCATTTTTATATAGAACAAAATAGATTACATAATCGCATGAAAATTGATTCGTATCGTATTGTAAAAGATTAAATTCAATGATTTTAACCTTTAGCTCTACTATTGATTGGAAAATGAGTCTCAAGTTGATTGAATACTAAGATATTGTCACATTGATAAAATGCACCCAATAAAAACATAAACAAAAATAAACTAAGTACGTTTATATTTGTGTTAGTTTGAAAAGATATTTACTGATATTTCTGGATGGACAATTACTTATAAAGTAACTAAATATACCCCCTAATAAGAACGCAAAAACATATTAAATATACAGTCTTGGAAGTTGGTACATGTATTTATACGAGTAAACGAGTAATAGCGGTAACCACTCCAAACATCAAAGCATTTCTTCCACCGGTTCATATGATTAAATCATAAAAATTTTTAAAATATTATTTTTGCGATTTAAGACTCATTTTTCTGTGACATATGTCCATTTTAATAACAGATATTTTCAATGTAGTTGTCTGCCTATGTGGGCTGGGAAGGTGGCAAATGATCATATTTTTTAGGTTTTACCCACATTTTACATTAATTCCTCCTCCAGTACCTAATCCCTCTCCTCCACCACCTTCATCTCCTTCTCCACCAAGTGAAAAACAATACATCCCATCCACCCGTCTCGTGCGATAATGAATCCTTATTTGTCTGTCATTCCCTAATATCAGCGCTTTTAAATTTTCAGCAGCTCTGTAGCCTAGGTTTAGTCTGGCATATTTGTATGGGACGCTAAGGCCTAATCCCTCACGCTATCCCCAACACATTGTTACCATAGAAACTGATATGTCATGATGGGCTCCCATGGGAACGACTGTGGGCCTCCCCGGAGAGGGAGAGTGGCATCAGGCTTGATAGGTAAGCTTGTTTGGTATCTGCTATAAATGATTAATTCTAAATCCTGAGATTCTATCTCTTCCTCCTCTTCCTTCTTCTCCTACTCCTCATCACCCATAGTTAACCCATTTCAAATTGATCTTTCCTGCTTCTATAGTTTGGTATCCTCACCTATAGATCGTACACTTACAATCTGAGACAAATAAGACGATTAACCCTACAATACAATGCAATACAATTAACCCTGTTTCTCGATTGCCATTTCACCAGGCTTAGGTATGAAATATAAAATATGGTTAAAATGTTGTGAAAGAATAATGTAACTAGTAGAATAATTGGTTTGCGTTTATATTATATATTTTTGTCCATGACATAACACGCGATAAAACATCAACGTGGTTGAAATGCGTATTTCTTATTATATTGTAAATGTACTAATTGGGTCTCAAATGAAAGAAAAAATAAAAATAAATGGCAATGCAGATTTTAAAAGGACACCGTCATTTACGATGACATCTTATATCCTGTGAACAGTGTTCAAGACAAGGTGCACCGAGCTATAGAGTCTATAATACCATTCACAGATCTATACCACTTACTCTATACTGAAATAAGGCTGACCCTTTCTCGCTGGACACGCGATTCACTTCTGCGCGATGATATGATGATAAATGGAAGCACTGAGCAGTTTCTGCTAATCGCTGCCCTGTAAATTGCCTTTGTTACTTAAGGCTATATTATACCCTCCCATTATTAAAGGATCAGAGGCAAGAGTCAGTAATAATTCGCTAATCTCCAATAGTCTGGGGAAGCATGATAAATCGCTTCTACTGACTCGCTCTCACTGTGAGGTGGAATCTGATGTTGATTTATAGGCATGGAAATAACCCAGTGGCAGTACATTGAGAAATATAACCCAGTAGTCCTCTGGGGATGTGTTACATGTGTTTTGTTTGTTTTTTATTATTTTCTTTTTTGTTTGGGGATCGATGTCCCTCGGTGTTCTTTTTCAACCGGCCAATATGGAAACATTTCAATAATACTTGGGCCAAATCTTCAGAAATGTCCAATAAATTCTGCCAGATTAGACTGGAATTTGGTCAATGCTATGTTTCTCCGTGTATATTTGGTATTGCGTTGATCGGGGGATCATGGCATTATTCATGGTAAAATAATATTTCTTTTCTAAAAAAGAATATTTCGCATAGATATATCATTAAATATTTATTTGTGAAGATAATTTACCATTTCCACCTCATTTACTAGAACTTATTATAGATATTAGTTTATATTTGTTAATGAGATATGTGCAATTGCATAAGAGAGCATCCATCAGTAAATTTGGATCTCAGAGAAGGAGCAAACTTAACAATGGCGAGTTTCTCTAACGACAGGCATGGTGGGGAGTTATTGAGTAGTGGAAAACCTCAGCAGACCCGCGGTCACATATATACTTCAGTCCCATCCAGCTACTATGAAATCAACTATAATTATATCCCATGCAATACAGTGTTTCTCCTCACAAGGAAGTTGGGTTGGGTTGGTTTTTTTTTTTTTTTTTTTTTTTATTTTTACAATTCTGGCGTTTTCAACCCATAAATAGTTCAAATACACTTTTTAGATATAAATACTCCTGGATATGGATTACTGAGATAATGATCTAGCAGGTGGATTGAATTCTTGGATTGAAGCAAACTTTCATTCCCAAAATCAAGAACTCAGTGGCTAGAGTCTCCTAGTGTTGACTGACATGTGTTGGCTCATACAACACCAATGAATTAAACCAATCAGTACATGGACATAAGGATCTCTACGGACAGTCCCTATATGTAGTACCTTGCCATCTAGTGACCTCTCAATAGTGGACTTGAATGTGCCACTGCGTATGTCCATTACAGTGCAGGCTGGGTTGGATTCTCATTGAATCTGACATGCAAATTTTTATCCAGAAATGCTTTAACAATACTATTTCTTCTACCAATGATCTAGGAAATGCAAATGCATAATGGGAAGGATAGAAACGCGTCGTACCTTATCATGTATAATACATTCAACAACTGATCAATGTACATTCCACGATGAACATGGAACTTATTATCTAGTTTCTCCAGACATACAGCTCCAATAATTCATTGCGAATCAGGATTCAAGATGGCGGCTATGCAAATCCCCTATTGTCATTAATCAAAGTTGTACCAGATTATGATCAAACATGACACTAATGCTGAATATGATACTGTTAGACTGTGATCAGTGAACAGGCCTAGAGACTAAAACAGCATTTATTTTCTCCTGAGTGCAAAATATGATGCATTGAGAAAGGTCTTTCTGTAGATCTTCTATTATGTTCATTAAGCCCTAGTGCTTATACATTGTCTTGCTTGGCCTAGTGCAATAAATACCAGGGCTTGAGTGACTTTATTCTATATTCAGCCCTTCCAGGAATTTAGACCAACCTCTCAATTTTTAATGTGATTGATCCAAAATACATGACAGCAGTACCAGTAATTTAGAGAGCATGGTCTACAGTGGTACAGCTAAGGGGGGTCTCCACTGGCAGCAGTAAGCTCTGCAGTAAGCCTTGCGACATGGTCAGGCAGATTCCAACAATGTTAACCTTTGGCACACATATGATAAGTACCTTTTTATAATTTTTAAAACAATTTTAATGTGATTGCATATAGGTCTATGTCTCCATCACGTCAATTATATTCATATAACCTAAAGTACTGTCGTTACTCTACTCTTTGGTATGTTTGGAAAATATGTTACTAATGTTTCTGTGTGGATAATCACTGGTAACATAGTTACAATATATACATCTTTAGGACGAGCTTAGAAATGCTGAGACATGTTTGATATATAGTCTCGAAACCAATAAACATTTCAAAAATCAAAACCTTCAGGAAAGAAATCTTGTTGAAAAAATCATTTGAAAGATACAATTTTTTGTCACTTATGACTCATTTTTCAAGCATGGGAAGGATATCTTTCGCAGCCTAAAAACCTCTTAATGACACTGCGGTAAGCTCAGCATTTGACTTACATTATATCTGCGGCTCAAACATAGTCTTAAAAGAATCAAAAACCAATCGAAGACCAATAGCAAAGTATACAGCGAACGTTCCCCTTCTACCGATAGCATACATAGTCACTGGAAAGCCTGCGTTATGCTTCTGTGGTAAGAATATTGTCTGACTGCACAAAGATGTGCTTTGATGGTAAGAGTATTGTGTCTGACTGCATGAAGTTATACCTCAATGGTACGGGTATTTGCATTACGTATGACTAGACAAAGTTGTGCCTCAACAAGTATAAGAGGATTGTGTTATGACTGCACAAAGTTGCCCCTGTTCCGGTTCTGTTGAAATTTAACATACACATGTTTGGCAACATTTTAATCGAAGATTGCAAGAATGCTGCTACTTATATCATAGCTTTTATAAGTGACCTATGAAAAGCAAATGCATGATGGGAAATATGGAGGCTTGTGTAATGGAAACATGTATAAGACATGGCTATTATTGGAGCACTGATACATGTTTTCTATAGATTGTACACTGTAGCATTAGTCCCATAATTCCATGCGAATCAAGATGGTGGTCAAAATGGTGGCTATGCAAGTCCCCTATTACATCCCTAACTAGGGACTGTTCTTACTCTAATAAAAAAAAACACATTTAATTTAAAATAGAACTTGAAATATCGGCAAAGCTGGTTGTCCATGGCCCGACCATCACCAGTTTACCCCAACCTCACAGGTGTGCCATAGACAGCCTGGCCACAATGATTATACTCCTCCTCACATCTGTCACACTACCTACAGCACGGGCGAGGGGTAAATACAAGATGTATCCCCTCCGGGCTTGTACAACAATTTCCCAAACACTTGACCTATCAGGAAGGCTATAAAAACACAACTGACTCATGAATAAGGGAACAGGTAGGCGTGTAGAGCCACCGATTCTCGTTTAAATAAGAAATAAGATTTTTTGTCTGGGGGAAAGGTGTTCCACTAGAGCCAGTTCCCCGCTTCCATTCAGGTATGACAACGATAAATGACTCATAAACTTTGGCAGGGATGGTTTGGGTGACTCTAGATTTGGCCCGAAAGTTTAAACATTTAGTAAAGTTGATTTGTATGGTTTAACGTACAATAAAATATTACTTATTAAGGTCTTAAACTTTATCCATTATATGGTAACTAAATGTAGATTGCTAGAGTGATTTAATTAATGAATGTTAACATTGTATGAATTTGAATATTTTGAAAGAAACCTCGTCTTTTTACCATTCGTGTAGCATATTTATTGTTGTTTGAAAGAGGAAATAAATATAAAAACAAAGGTTTATATATGAATATATGTTAGGGGCATATAATAAATAGTGAATGGAACTCGGTACTATACGCAATCTCGTCCAATAAATATTCAATTACGAACACCGAGTTCCATTCTCTCTATATATTGCACCATGCTCGGCGAAATATGATCTGATTCATAATATAAGTTAAAACTATAGACCAGATGAAGAGGGAAGTTTAAATCCATGAAATCCATGGAGTTGTGCCCTGTTTCAAGATGAAGATCTATAGCTAGTTTCCAGAACGGTGGCTTTACGCAGTCAAACAGAGACTGATACACTGAATACATTGAAGCCATTCCTTCACTACAATTTCCCTTCTCCAACATTGCATTTCGTGGAAGTTGACTTATTTCCATTGACGGATATGAAGTCATAATCCTTATCTTCATATTAAACTGGGATCATTATGGCGCATATTCCTACCTACCCCTCTGAATAATATTACGGATAATAATACATCAGATTTGAAGTAGGCATCGGGGAAAGTCTACCATACACTTGAAACTATCGTAACTGAAATCATTCCCCTTCCCATCCCATTCTCACCTTCTTATTAATGTACTAGCGCAGTACCTGTTCTTCGGACGGTCCCCCTGTCTCCCTGCACCTCCCCCTGTCCCTCACTCCTCTTCCTTCTTCACTCTCCCCCTCTGGCCTCCATTCCGCCCCTCTTGTTCACTCCCATTCCCCCTGTTTTCTCTCCCCCTCCCTAACTTCCTCACTCTCTCCTTTGGTCTGTCCCTCCCTCTCCCCTTCTCCCCCTCTCTCCTACACTCTCTCACTCCCCTCTTCTCACTAACTCTCCCTCTTCTCTGTGTCTCCTACCCCGCCCCTCTTTTTCTCCTCCCTCCCTCTCTTCTGTCTCTCCCTGTCCCAACTCTCTTCTTCTCCCTACTTTCCCCTTTCCTCTCCCATGAGCTATCAAATGCATGACGTCATTACGTTTACTTTCAAGAGGCAGTCATGTGATCAGGTCCTTCCCTAACTTTCCCTGGCTAAAAAACTAAAAAGGGCTTCAAAATCACATTTCCACCTCAGATACCTTCACAAACCACATAAGACGTCTTCAGATCAGATCAGATAAGATAAGATACTACTATATTTATCCAACTCACACAGTACATTATGAAGTTACGAAAATAGACAAATACAGACAAATAGGTATAACGACTTCTAGATTAGATCCAATTCTCCCAGACGTTACCATCTCTCTCAAGGCAGAGTTAATTATGAATTTTGAGGTTATTTCATAATTAATAAAGATGAGACAATATAAAAAATAAAAATAAGAACAAAACAAAACATAGCAGAAAAGTAAGATGTAGTGATCTTACGATAGAATCAAATTCTCTTGATTTAAGATGATACCGTATGGTAATATATTATATAATAACTCTAATTAGGTTATTCGTCCTAATACTTTTTTACATTTTCAATATATTTTCTAAGCTCCTTTTTGGTGGTTAAGTCATGAGCAACAGTTGGTAATCAGTACAACGGTTGGTAAAACAACAAATTCTGAGAACATGTGAGACAAAGAAACCCCGCTTCCCGTATATTATATGGATTATACAAATGAAGCTTAAGTCTGAATGTAAATTTCACCTCTATACGTCACGGTCGGGTAATACAAATGAGCCTCACCTGTAACAGAGAAAGGGGAACAATGGTGAGATAATTGGCAACACAGTTAATACATACATACATAAGTACATGGTTAGAGAGAAAAGTGTAATAAATTGTGTTTATTAATCTTGACTTTTAATCTTGAATTGCATGTGACCTATTTTGTTTATCCTTAGTGAACCAATAGAATGGAATAGAATAGAATAGAGAAATTAATGTCCCCGGATCGGGTGTTTCTCTTGCCCCAGGGAATAGTTCTCTAAATACATAGTTCCATTTGATTAGAAATGTGTATCTGCTACATGATAATTTAACCACAACCGTTTGATGTTCTACTCCCCTAATCCCATGACCTCACTAATCCCAGAGCCAGAATATATAACGGTTAGCAGTGTCCATTAAGCATCTATAATCTTTCTATAGAGTTCCTTTGTTAAGCTTTCTACTCCCATGATATACCACTAACCACATAGCCAGACCGTTATCCTTACAACTCCTCTATTATGAGCACACTGCTAATATTGCAACTGTCCTGTTATACATTATAAACTATACCCAGCAGGGCGGGTGGCGGGTGGTGGGCGGAGGGTGCATGTTGTGCCGACCCTATGTTTGCAGGCTGATTGCCTCAAGGCCTTGTCTTGAGTGGGTTTATTTGCCAAGGCGTCTCCTACACAGCTTATCTAGCGTACTAGCAATATGCCAGGCCATGTTATATGGGCTGATAGTAATACCTTCCCTTCCTCCTGCTGCTACCTCCTCCTGCTACCTCCCCATTGCCTTCCACCCTGCTGGGCTAGCTTACATGCTTCCCTGCATGAATATTGCATGAATATTAGTTTGTCTTTTGAAGGAATATGCTGCAGCATGTTTATTGATTCCCATGCTATAAGGCGGAGACAATAGTTTATGATTTTGCATAATCTGATTTGAGGTTAGTTTTGGGAGCGATGTACATAGTCAAGTATACTTATAATATATATCTATCTATTTAATAGAATTTATATTTACAGTGTATACATGACTAAACCATTTTTAACAATTATCAGAAATATCAAATGCTCTTATTTTGTTGTATGCCCCTGTTTCAGAACAACCATCCCCCAATAGTCTGCAGCACGATTATTCCATTGAATATAATCACCCACACTTACAGTGTAAAAGTGTCTATTTATGACGTTACCAACATAATTACACGCTAAAGCGCTATCTTGATTTTTAATCAAATTATAACAATGAAGACCAACAGATATAGGAGCAGCCATCAGACCATTGACCTGATGGCTGATTGTTACTCCTATAATAAGTGGGTCAGATTTTCAGAAAAGGTACAATCGGCAGCATTTAGGAAGTTCCGCTAAATTAGGGTGAAACTTGGTCAATACTAGGTAAATTCGAGTATATTCGGCATTGCATTGATTCTAGCAATCTGTTTGGTTAGGTTGAACTGTATTTTGAACTTTATGTTCGTCTAAAATTTGGGTTACTTCAGAAGATTGGCGAAGTTGAATTGTACATTTTCTGAAAATCTGACCCACGTACACAGCGTGTCCAGTAGGGCCTGAAATCCTCCCAATAGTGGGAGCTTGACCCACTGACATTGTACTTTGAAGTAGGCAGAATAAAAGTAACAACAAGATACAATGACTTATGCATAATTATGAATTCATAATGCATCTGGTCCAAGATCATAAAGTACAGTATACACATCTGATGGTGGTATAATATTTATTTTTCACAATTAATGCTACTTCAGGACCTGGAAAGCCATATAGTACAGAAGATGTCCAATCATTGACATCACTGTTTTCCTCGCAAACGACGATCTCAGGGCCGAGAAAGACATTAGCGTGGTAGGTGTCCAATTACCGTAAATTACCCGATTTACCTAAATGTGACCTATTCAGACACTCCACCTCCCAAGCCTGACTATGTTCCAGTAATTACACCCTAGAACCGTTGCAAAGTGATCTAATGTTAATAGGGGACTTGCATGTCTCACTGCGCATGTCTGTTACAGTGCATCATGGGGTGGATTCTCTTCAAATCTGACATACAAATATTTGGCAAAATTTTTATCTAAAAATTGCAAGAATGTTTTCAACAATACCACAGCTTGTATAAATGATCTATGTAAACCAAATGCATGATGGGATAGATGGGAACTTGTGTCATGGAAACATATATAACACATGGATATTGACATTAGAGCACTGATAAATAGTCTATTCTAAACATGGCATGTTTTCTATAGATTTTATACTGTACCATTAGTCCCATAATTCCATGCGAATCAAGATTCATAATGGCGTCTATGCAAATCCCCTATTCAAAATACAGCAGGTCCAATATCATAAAGTACAGTACAAAATACATCTCAATAGTAAATGGTACAGAGAGGAGGTCTCCAACTCAACTACTGGTATTATCTACACGAGTACAAATAGGAGAAGAGGATAGCGCACAGGGCCATCCTAACCACCCACTCTATCCCCTAAAGTCACTTTGAGTATGCAAAGACGCATGAGAGACATTCATAAATTGACCACTGACATGACATTCCATGTATGGACTGCCGCCTAAGCATGTGAGTCGGCTGAAAGCTTCATTCATTGCCATTTAAATGCAAATGAATTATAGATACCTTCGTCGTCCCAGTGGTGATGTGGATAGTGGGGCTTTCTTTGGATAGCGTATCAACATTCCTCTGCAATAGATCTGGCCCGAGAATTGGAGCCAACTTCTGGGATGGTTTATGTGGATGGAAAAGGAAGCATCAGCATTTTGTCATTGGGGCTTTGGTCCTGGGTATGACCATAACTTAGTGCCTTTCTGTCTCTTTTTCTCTGTCTCTCTCTATACCTTCTTCTCTATCGCTATTTCCTGGGTATGATCATAAACTGCCTCCCTCTCAGCTCTCCCGCCCTTGATATAACCTTTCAATGTGTTGATAAGGGCGTAAAGCAACCAATCTCACTTAGTCACTCATTGGGGCTTAAAGCTGTTATCTCAGTTAGTTTCGGTAAAATATTCTGTCAAAGATTTTTCCAATTTTCCTGTTATTTTCCAACCCATCTGAACGTCCTTTAGCCAGAATTTTGAAGGACTTTGTCTGGTGGTTTTCGCTTCAGGGTTTTCTACTGGACAGAAACCCTTTCCTGCGATCGCTCACTGGAGATTTGCCTCAGCCGATTTCAAATTCTCGTATACACACAGATAACAGCAGTAGAATATTGATAAATTCAGTCCGGTCATGAGTAAATTTGAATAGATTTTTAATGTATGCAGGTGCTTCAAAGTCAGTCTAAAGTCGGTGCATAGTTAAGGGAATACATCCTTTTTTGCTGAATTGAATTACTGCATGCTGATATCATAATGATCCCTTATTGACATAGTTCTGAAATGAATAAACAATATGTGATGTGTTGCAGGAAAATGAGTCACATGTAGCAAATTTTCTTGACAGGAGGTAGAAAAAACAATAAAAAACCAATCCAGTATGGTGTATTTATAAGTATCAGCTTGAATACAAAATTTGACGGATAAGTTGGAGTGTGAAATGTTTATTCATTTTTGTACTTCGATGTATAAGTTAAATCGTACACTATCAGAAAGGACTAACTGACTTCTAACATTTGGCTGGGTTCCATGTGATTATCATTGTATGAAACTGGACACAATTGATTTTTAAAAAAACAAAACAATATTAGTATAAGAAACATACATAAGGTCCACCCTATATGACTGTTGATTTCTACACAACCCTGGTGTGGATTTTGTATTTGTCTATGTTCATAATATTACTTCTTTATATAAATATATCTCTTGGAAATAATGAACAACACACTCTGAGAAAAGTGTAAACGTTACATAATATGTTGCTGAGTAAAACTATTTAAATACAAATACACACTACTATTTTAGAGTAAGTTCTCAACCTGCCTAAACAATCTAAAAAAAAGCGTGATTCTTCAATTAATTACTTCTGTCCTTGATTCAGTGGAGTGGCCTATAGTTACCCATTGCCCCACTGGGAGCATTTGTACGCTAGTATCCTAACATACTGAATATTTAATAGATATTTAAACAACATCAAGGGCGCAATAGAGTACAGTCGGTAAAGATGGCTAATACGACTCACAAAGTCTGGTCTTAATTACTAATATGGGAAATATTGAATTAGATTTGATAATAGCTTGCTTTTCATTTCATAGTTTCTAGGATGTGTGCCAAGCTATGTTTTACCATCGGATAGTTTAAAAGGTAACATCACAGGAATTCTACTAAAAGAACACTCATCTCGGTTTTCTGTATGATAGATAAAGTATTAGATAGATACTATCCTGGGCCCATTTGTGATGGGTTTCATGAAAATGAGTCACATTTGGCATAAAATGAATTCTGAGATATCACCATATATGAAAAGATGAGAACAAGCCGATTTCAATGAGAGTAATATATATATAAGAATTAGGACATTTAATAAGTATTTCTACCTTTTAAGTTTGGTATTTTTATTTTTGAAAAATAATTGCAATATTTCTGGGTTGACATTTACTAGTAAGGCAGCTAGATATACTCTCTAAGATGGCCTTAGAAATGCATGGATGTATAAATTTAATACACTGAATGATTATGATAAACAAATCCTCTCAAATATCTCAAATATCTCAAATATCTTGATCTATATGGAGACATTTTTCAAGTGTTATATTGACAAGATGTCTTTGTGCCATGTTTTCATTGTGGGGGGCACTTAACGCTGTAGCATGAATACATTTACCAAATTTCAAAACATTGTCTTAAATTTACTGAATAAATCAACGAATCAGTATGTAATCTATACCAAAATTAATGGCACTCCTGTGTAGTTTTTAATCGGATCTCGACATGCTGGAAACATCAGACTCAACCTTCACCTTGTCACAAGTAGTAGTATAAGGGGGCTCTGGGTGGCAGGTACGATGCCGCAAAATCACTAGGTCAAGGGCCCTTCAGCCCTTCCCTAGGGGGCAAAGGGCACGGAGCATTTTGCGGCATCGTACCTGCCCCCAGAGCCCCCTTATACTACTACTGTCACACTTCTCCCAGCATGTCCTGACAAGATTACAACTCTCCATCGTGCCATTTGCTATTGAAATCTCTTTAATTTGTTGACAAATAGTATTGTTTCAAATACCAAATGCCTTATCCAGTTTCCAGCCTTCACATTCTAACTGCAATAGGTACTTGTGTGATTGAGCCTGTCCCCAAAGGTCGTGCATAGGCACAGGCTGTGCATATACAGCGGCTACTTCTGGTTCTAATGCTCCATCTTGCCATGTATAGATGCTTTATAAATAGCTTTGTTTCAATTAACGTCGCTCCAGCCTCCCACACTGTAGGGTGGGGTGAAATAGTTGTATTGGACGAGCATATTTCATCATATATGGCATAAAAATGTATAAAAAGAAGTCGCGAATGAAAGGACAGAGTGGTGTACACATGGCCATTTATTATAGCATTTGCTATTTATTACACACTCTATTTGGATGTTAAAAAGTAAATTTAACTTGTTTAGCCTATAGTTTAGCTCGAGGAAGGTTGATTCACCATTGGGACGACGTCATCTGGCCTATGCTGCACCAATGAAATTGCGTCTTTGGCCGAACTGTACACGTGAACGATTCGGATCGACCGAACTGCACCCCCAAACTGCACCTTTCTAACTGCTCATGTGTGTAATAAAGGCTAGTAACATCTGTTTTTGAGTAACTGCTAAATTGAATATGGATAAATTAGCGTTTATTTTGTATCTATAAGGGTGAATTCTTATAGCTTATTCACAGCAATATAAAGCCGAATATTCTAGAAGCAATATATTTTATATTGTATATGTTTACTTTACTTTGACATTTTCTATATTCATGTATTAGCCACTCCTCTAGCTAACTCTCTATTACACAGGAAACGGCTGGAAGACCTGGGAGTATCCCAGATGGCTGTTGTCCTTTTTGACTTCCTATGAACATAATCCAATTCAATTTAATATATTTCATACATCATAATTTATTAAGTAAGAATGGCAAGAAACAGAAATTTCTGTAGAAACAAGACGGTCAGGAGATATTGCATCGAAACTGCATGTTGAAGTTTATTTTCAATTTGATTTTTTTCTTGAATTTGTTAATTTGTTCTTTATTTTGCAGTTTATTGACAAAAACACAGAATCATACACAGGTAGCACAGGGTGAAAATTCAATAAATTAATTCTGAAATCAAATTACATCAAGGTTATAGACTGTAATTGCATCATCATTGAGGTAATAAATTAGGGTTTTTCAGAAGATTTATATTAGGTGAATTGTGCTTTTGTTTATGCACTGGCCCAATGTGATGTGTCCCAGAAAGAATAGTCACAAGTCGCAAAAAGAATGGTTTCTTTCAAATGTATTTTCACAGAAACCCTTTTCTCAGAATGTTTTCATTGGGGGTGGCGGGGGTGGGGGTGTAGTACTACCAAATCTCAAAGCTGTCTATTGAATCCATATATGAATACCTGAGCTTATCCTATATATAAGTAGTATATTTAACTACTTTATTGACCATCAAGATATATCACTAACTTCCATGCTTTTTTTTCATGCATAAAAAGATAAGAAGTGTTTTTTAGTTTTTTACTATTTTGATCTACTCTTTTGTTTCTGTATGTCTCTCAAAACCCTTTTTTGCGACTTATGGCACATTTTCCTGTAACACATCACATATGCATAACGTTAAATCCGTATTGGAAAAGTAATCACAGGACACGCTTGTATCTTACTGTAACCAGAGGATATAGTCAGGGGGTATTTTATACACTAGGACTCAGTTGGTAACTGACTGAGCACCAATATCTGTACATATGTCCCCTATATAGTATTGTAATGGCCACTTTTTCTAGCTAACCTCTTCCTTAGCAGTCCTGTTAGTGGTATAGCAGAGAAGAGAAATATGTTGTTGTGGGGGAAGTTTGCTGCTCGTATTCGCATAAACACAGTAAACTGATTATCTACAACCGAGCTACACTGAATATAAATTCTTTTCTGTCTCAGTAAAGTCAGATTTCTAGAATATAGATGTATACATAGACCCCAGGGGGTCTTGAGGGACCTAACCTTGCCTGTACTTGATGGTATCCGAATAAACAACACATAGTTCATGTCTGACATTAACTTAAGCAAAGGCAAACTTGGCCCATCAAGATTGGGTGAGTTATGTGCGGTGTGTTGGAGCTAGGAGACAACTTGATGAACTAAATCTCAGCAATATTCAATTTTAAAATGTGATTTATGATGTGTCACTGAAGGATTCCAATGTTGTTAACATTTACGAATACTTAAAAGTATTTCTAAACTTTATGTTTGAATTTGTTTTATGGTTGAAATTGCTGGGTGGACAATTATAGTGGAACCTCTCTATTGAGACCTTGGGACTGAACGAGTTGTGGTCTCATAGCGAGGTGGTCTCATTAGAGGGGCTAATCTAATAAGAGGAAAGCAATTCGGGACTGAGAGAAGCTGGTCTTAATAGAGGGATGGTCTCTATAGAGAGGTGGTGTTTATGTGAGGTTCCACTATACTAGTAAAGTAGCTGAATACGCTCCATAGATTGACCTTACACACGCAAGGATATATTAAATACATTGCCTCAGAAATTGGTACCATACGACCTACAGAGCTAGCTACCTCAAAAATGAAAACATTTCTTGTGAATAAAACACTTTGAACAACATTAAATCTGCGACTTGCGACTCGTACCCATTACATGTGTATGAACAATTGGTATGATTTCACTCCATCCTTGAGCCTACTAACATGTTGTATCTAGAAGGATAACTAAATTTCTGTTTCCATGGAAATTATCGTACAGATTAATTCAACAATAAAACAATGATTGATGATAACACTGAGGAATTTGATGATGGGCTGAATAACTTTATTCTAGAGCTCAGTAAAAGGATAGAAATTATTTTTATCAGTCAGAGATTCTCGGTCATTTGCAATTAGATTGGAATGGAAGGTTCTTCAGCGATACTTCACGGGTAAATAGGCATCCAATTATCATATCAAAGACAAATTCAAATTTCTAGTCGCTAATTTAAAATATCAGTTAATTATCTTTTAATGATCGTTTTGATACCTCTATGGACCCTTGGTGAGGATATAGGGGTGGAATCGTCAGAAAATGTACAATTCGCCTTCAGCAATCCTCTCAAATAACCCATATTTAAGACAAAAATAAGGTTCAAAATACAGTTCAACATAGCCAAACTGATCGCTTGAATCAAGGCAATATCGAATATACTCAGATATACCAAGTATTGGCCATTTTCCAGCCTATTTAAAATTAGCAGCATTTACTAAATGTGTAGAGCTGCCGATTGTACATTTTCTGGAAATCTGACCCATAGAGTGTTACAATCCTTTTCAACTATGGGCATCCTTTCCACCAGTTTTATGTCAATTATTGTATGAAACATTTTCCTGGATAAATCACCAACATCCTTGTGTATTTGTATTGTATAATAAAATAGTTCCTTTTTATCCGGACGAGCTTAACGCTTGGGCCTATGGCAGGATCCGGGAATAGGAATTACCTCTTTTTTATCCGATCCCAGTCATCCATTCTATATACGTATGTTATATACACACGATGGGTATTACCCTGATGATATATGACCCATTGCACCATTGTACAGTTCATGTTTTATTATTTATTTTATGTTTATTGGTTAACTATAAAGAACAATGGTATTATGAACAGCAATCTGGGTGCTATGCAACCATACTTTACATTTAGTTCTATTGTTATTGTAATATTATATGGAGTCACGATACATTATAGCCTTAATTGTTCATTTAATACATTTAACAGCACCACTAAAAAAACTAAAAAAGTTCAAAATTCTGTTATATACAAATGCCAGATTGGGTGGAACAAGCTCATGACTGAGACGCAAACAATTGAGGACAGGTTCACTTTAATTGCATTTGTCAAGAAACCCTGGTTGACTGTGATGCAGGTTTAGAAGACTGCATAGTTTACTTCTCATTTCGCATTGATGTTTCATAATTTAGTCAACCTTTAACAAAGTTAGAACATTTCATTTCCTGTTTGTCAAAACATTCCTATGGCAAATAAAGAATTATCTTATCTTACTCATGCATAGCTAGCGACATACGGTTACATCAGCTTATTAAGGTAAATAAACGCCATATATTTCATTTTGGAACGTATTTGCCAAATAAGGACCACCAGTGAGGCATCGACTTGATGGTGGATTGCGTCTAAGAACTAGGATTTTTGATACGAGAGCAATCAGATATATCTGAGATTTTGGTCTCTCCGATTATGCGCACGGCGCCTCACTCATAGTTGATCAAAATTTCTGTCACCAATTAGTCATCATGTTCTTATCTTATTATATGTAAAATCCCAAAAACATGCTGTATACTAATATCTTCCTTATATAATTAATGTATCTTATTTAACTATATGTATGTGATAATTCTGAAGGTAGATGTTCGTTATGGACATATAAACTTGTAATTTTGTATGATCTGCTTCTAATTGATGTTGTAATTAACATGTATATCAAGGTAACGTCTTTTTTTCTTTTTAAGCATAAACATAGACTGAAAATGTCATACATGTATGAGAGCTTACAATAAAAATTAAAACAAACAAACAGTTTCTTGTAAATTGACTCCTGTCGGGGAATCCTCGAAGGGAGGTAGACCCAGGGACATGTCTCACCCATTTAACAATAAAACTTAAACAAACAGCAAACAACTATACAATAGAATCGTAAAGGCCTCTTAGTCTTAGCGACATCGTTAATTTAGGACTAATGTCCGACCGTTGAACCGACTTTGTTCTTGGTGGAATTGTATTTTATCAAATACATGGAAATTGTCTTTTTATCAATAGGGCCATTTCGTTATGAATTGATATCTACAGACAACTTGAAAAAAGTCTCTAAAGAGCAATGTGTACAGAAGTAGTCTGTAATTTATCGAATAAAGTCTTACAAGAACAAACAAAGACTGATCCAAGGCATTATATATTAGGCCTTTTTACCAAAGAGTAAAATCCCTCGAGTCGTTTTTAGCTTTCATTTTTATCCCCAGCACTGAAGCAACAAATAAGGAAAGAGGGTGTCAAGTGGTATAGACAAATAAATCCTTATTGGCAGAGCCTACGTGAATAGCATTTATACTGCTCTTTTAATACCACCCTGCCCTAGCAGCAACCATTCTCATTCATTGTGTTATATTGGCACAACTGTCTTCAAAGGCTGCCCAAGCCACATTCTTGTTCTTGTATTCAATATGGCTGGTGCTGGAGCAACACTTGGTGCAATGTAAAAAAGCAGCCACCTCCCCACTGGCCCGGAGAGATATATGGCCAGTCGTATGAGGGTCAGAGCTTCAGAAAATATATAATCCGCCTTCCTCAATCCTCTCAAATAATTCACATTTAATACAGAAATGAGCTTCAAAATGCAGTTTAACATAACAGAACTGATACTTTAAATCAATGCGACACCAAATACACTCAGATATGCCTGGTATTCATCATGTTTCAGTCTAATTTAGCAGAATGTACTTAATGTGTAGAGCTGGCAATTGTACATTGTCTGAAGATCTGAGCCATATGATATACTGAATCTTTCACGCCTCTTGCCTTGACTTGTTCTTAGGATCTAACATTGAATCTCTCAGTTTGAGACAGACTGAGTCTGTGTGGTACTGTCCGGAACCACTTGTTATTGGAAGAATGGGGGGAAAAGTGTGTTTTGTATCAGTGCAACCTTGTTTAGAGTTTTTATTTCCTTATGTTTTTCTTGTATAAGGAATTCCTTAGAATAGAATTGAAGGATCTTTTATTTGTCAATAAGTTACAGACGAAGGTTGACAAATATGTCAAGAGGCTTTTGGGAGGATCCCAGCTCTTCCAGCTGTTACTTTTATAGAAGAACGTTTTCTAGTGAGGAGCCTAATACATGAATAATGATAACGATGTTAAAAGATAAATGATAAAGTTCAGCATGTACAGTATAGCAAGAGGTCTCAGTAACTCTCATTTCTTAAAATTTATCTTTACTTGGTGAGTCTGTTCCGGTATTGTTCCTTCATATGTTATGATGTTTAAGTTCCTTGCTTCCTTAACCTTAGTCCCAACTTTTAAATATGGAAATATTGTTTGACTATAGTAAATGTTATTGAAAAAATCTTTAACTAAAGTGAAAGATAGAGCCTAAATTTGACCTTAGCGAAAACAGACAATGAAAGACAAAACATTCATGATTTGTAATGTTTTTCCTCTGATCTTTTTGTCTCTGATCTTTGCAACATTTCGCCTCTCATGATTTCATGGAAGCCTTTTATGAGCATTTTGTTGAAACAGAAACCAACTATAAACTATGGCTACAACAAAGACAGATAAAATATACATTTCCAATAAAACCTGTGTACCTGGGATAATAGTTTACAATAACAAGGCGATCTAGATTGATCCCAAAATCAATCTCCTCTTTCAGAAACAGGTTCCCGAGTCCCATTGAGATACTCTTGACAGAAATCAAGTAGAGCCGAGAGAGACTGGTGAATAATGGCCCGGGTACATTAGCGACCACTGATCCTATGATCCTGTATGGCCGTGTATGGGTGGGTGGGGACGTTAGCACATGGCCAATTGCACTTTATATGGCCCCATTGCACTATGTACGATAACATCATGCCTTAAAGGCCTCTTGCATTGCACTATGTACGATAAGATCATGTCTTAAAGGCCTCTTAGCAACACACATCTACGACAATGAGGGCTTTTATGATACAAGGGTTGGTACATAATCTCACGCATCTATTAGTCTATCAGAAGCCTTTCAACAGTCTGTCAGACTAGTCTGAGAAAATAATCCTCTAACGCAAGGGAGCGAGTTTCGAGGGAGTTTTGAGGCCTCTAAAGCCGGGAATTTTTTTTTATAAAGAAATTTTATTGAGCTGATTTCAATGTTAAATACATTAATGATCTCACAGACTCATGGGAAAACAATTTTTAAATAGACTCTCTTATAACTATACAAAATTCAAATAATATTACATTTTTAAGATTTAAACTTTTTCGATTTTAGCTTATATTCATCATCAACCAGGTGGTAATCGGGCCATTATAGCGTGGCCGACTATCGAGTTATGTACATAGTTACCATTTTTTATATTTTTGTTATGGGCACCTCCCTTCTGAGCAAGATATAATTGATTATACAATAAGTAGTAGAATCCAAGATCATGTCTTCAAGGCCTCTTACGGTGCATTGCACTATACATGATAAGATTGTATCATATAGGCCTCTTAAAGTTACAACTATGAAAGCTTTATGATACAAGGGTTGTTGCATTGAAACTTATGCGATCGAGTGAGGTAAGAGGTCTCTCAGACTAGTCTCAGAAAATAATTGTATATAGTGCAATGCAACATTTGCTGAGAAGGAGTTACAATTAAAGCCTCTAAGAGTGGTTTAACACAGAATCGTATATAGTGCAATGCACCCTATATACAATGAGATTATGTCTTAAAGGCCTCTTAACAACGTCAATTTACGACAACAAGGGCTTTTGTGATACAAGTGTTGGTACATAAACCCATGCATTGGAGAAAGATGAGGCGTCTCTCAGAACTCAGACTAGTCTGAGAAAATAATCATATAACGCAAGTTATGATAATGAGGGAGTTACAAGGCCTCTAAGAGTGGTTCATTATAGTGTAATGCAACCTATAGCCAACTAACAATAAGATTGTAAGATTGTAAAAGAAAAGTTACATTTTCATTTAGCATTGATCAGAAACAACACATATTCTATAGATTTGGTTACCCTTCATTTCCGACCCATCTTAATTTTAAGAAATTTAAGGAAATTTAAACCAGAAATTCAGTTTTTCTGCACGGCTTCATAAAGGTCTACATGGAAGTATCCTTGACTTCAGTGGTCTCCCTACCGTATTACATATTGGCCACCTCCGCTTGGGGGTACATGGGGGTGGTGGGTAGGGGTTGTCAACTGATTGGATGTATTGTGTTTATAACAACAGCACAATTTAGATTGATTTTCTGTGCAACTATATTTCAAGATCAGATCTACTATTCACAGTTTCGCATAAAGCACATATATGTGAGACAACCACTTGTACACTAATCGCCTTGCTGGCTGATCCATATACATTGCCTTAATGTAAGCAATGATTACAATGGCCCTACACTGCCCTTAATACCCTACTCCCTATACTGCCTCTACTCCCTCTACTCCCTATACTCTCTTACTCCCAAGGACCCATGAATTGACCGATGGAAAAGGGTATGCGGTCAGGACATCCTAAATGATTGAAGTCCATTACATACAAGACAAAGGAGCGTTTCTTACAAACTAAGCTCTGTTTGATGGATGTATCCGAGGCACAGGCTGCACAGTAATATGTATGAGTGACCCTGATGTAATCTACAAAGGAGAAGGCCATTGATTGATTTGTGCACCTGAGGTTCTGGGTCAGATTTTCATAAAATGTACAATTCGCCTTCACCAATGCTCTCAAATAGCCCACATTTAAGACAAAAATGAGCTTCAAAATGCAGTTTAACATAACCGAACTGATGCTTTAAATCAATGCGGTATCAAATATACTCAGATATACCCAAAATTTATAATTCTTTTAGCAGAAATTACTAAATATGTAGAGCTGCCAATTGTACATTTACTGAAAATCTAATCCTTCTGCGCATTGAAGGGAGCGGCAGGATTGATAATGACCAGGTACAGGGACATGTTCATCTCATAATGGAGTAACCATGCATCATGTCAGCTCTGGCAGACGGAGCAGTTCAATAGAGGGATTGGCATGGACGCGATTATGGGATCAGGGTTTAAAGGGGTGAATATTGATGGAAGTGTGTCGTGATCTGGAAATGGGTTGGAAAACAGGAACGCCTCGATGATCGTTGTTGTTGTTGTAAACGTTAAATATGAATAATTGTGTAGTACAAGGATGAATTAGTCATGATGGTGATATATCATGATGTTAGTGTAATAGTAGTCTCTTTAAGAACCAACACATCCACTCTAAGTGTAATTTGTAGAGATGAAATAATAAAAGCACAAACCATGCATTTCTATGATGAATAGCATGTTGTCACTCAAAGTCTAACTTCTCTATACCCCAACCCATAGACGAGCACAGGTTGAATAGCTTGACTTTATACATGAGCAGCTCAGTACACACAGAGCGAGCAGCTCATGCTTCTATCACCTGCCCCTGGGGAGTCAAAGGTAATACCCCCGTTTTAAGGTTCAGTGTATAGGCCAGGCAGGGGCAGGGGCAGGGGCAGGGGCTGGGGCAGGGGCAGGGGCAGGGGCAGGGGCAGGGGCAGGGACAGGGGCAGGGGTAGAGGCAGGGGCAGGGGCAGGGGCAGAGGCAGGGGCAGGGGCAGGGGCAGGGGCAGGGGCAGGGGCGACGGCTCCATTCACAACCCCATAGACTGCTCTTACCATAAAGTCTTATTAGGGCTTCTATATGGTTGGATAAGGCCAGGGTGACTGGTACAAGCTGGGCTTTGGTACACCAAAAACTCCTACTCTTGACTTTGCTAGAAAACTCCCAATAGAAACCCTCAGCAACCCCTAAACCCCCACCCCTAAAAGTAGGTAGTCAACCCCAGTAGTCAAGAGGCATACAGTGGAAGACCAGATTATAATCTGAAGTGTATCACCCATTTTGCTCTGTGTTGTACTTGTACTTGTACTGTCTTAGTAGAATAAAGAATTCATTATTATTATTACTTATGGTGGCTCAGGTTGAGGTATAGAAGGGATTAGTGTTACCAGTAGTACCCTATAATTACCAACACAGATCACTTTGGTGGGTGAAGTAGATCGCGCACACATTCAAAGCTAGCAGAAGCTTGTGGACCAGGTGCACCCTCAGTTAACATTGACTAAAAACTAAGCATTTTTACATTTTTGTTCAATTATTTCCAGTCCATCTGAAAGTCATTGGACCAACTTGTGGAGGATTCTGTCTGGTTGTTTGTACTACAGGGCTTCTAAAGATTGGTAAATGCATTCATACAACCTTAAACGGTATAGATATATGTACACACCCCAAAGATGATCTTGTGAATAAAAGACATTTAAAAATATAAATTTTGTGACTGATTTTCCTGGGACACATCACATATGCAGCAGCTAATTGAACAGCAGCAGCAAGACTGTATGTACACAGGGAAGGGGGAGTATGTGGGTCAGATTTTCAGAAAATGTACAATTGGCAGCTGTACACATTTAGTAAATTATGCTAAATTAGGCTGCAATTTGATCAATACTAGGTACTGTACATTTTCTGAAAATCTGACCCATGTATGCATGTATTCACCCCCATAGTGTGATGAATGGATGACATGCTGGCAGGCTGCCAACCTCTACTCCCCTCTATATGACATTGCAGAGATCAGTTCATTGGATTGAATCATACTTTATACATCCGCAGATACATACATTCAGGGGGAGCGCTGGGGGGTGGTACAACCTTCCTGGTAGAGCAAGTATGACTTCCACAGATACATGCATTCAGGGGCAGGGCTGGGGGGTGGTACAACCTTCCTGGTAGAGCAAGTATGACATCCACAGATACATACATTCAGGGGGAGGGCTGGGGGGTGGTACAACCTTCCTGGTAGAGCAAGTATGACATTCACAGATACATTCAGGGGGAGGGCTGGGGAGTGGTACAACCTTCCTGGTAGAGCAAGTATGACATCCACAGATACATACATTCAGGGGCTGGGGGGTGGTACAACCTTCCTGGTAGAGCAAGTATGACATCCACAGATACATACATTCAGGGGGAGCGCTGGGGGGTGGTACAACCTTCCTGGTAGAGCAAGTATGACATCCACAGATACATTCATTCAGGGGCTGGGGGGTGGTACAACCTTCCTGGTAGAGCAAGTATGACATCCACAGATACATACATTCAGGGGCTGGGGGGTGGTACAACCTTCCTGGTAGAGCAAGTATGACATCCACAGATACATTCAGGGGGAGGGCTGGGGAGTGGTACAACCTTCCTGGTACAGCCAGTATGACTTCCACAGATACATACATTCAGGGGGAGGGCTGGGGGGTGGTACAACCTTCCTGCTAGAGCAAGTATGACATCCACAGATACATACATTCAGGGGGAGTGCTGGGGAGTGGTACAACCTTCCTGGTAGAGCAAGTATGACTTCCACAGATACATACATTCAGGAGCTGGGGAGTGGTACAACCTTCCTGGTAGAGCAAGTATGACTTCCACAGATACATACATTCAGGGGGAGGGGAGTGGTACAACCTTCCTGGTACAGCAAGTATGACTTCCACAGATACATACATTCAGGGGCTGGGGAGTGGTACAACCTTCCTGGTAGAGCAAGTATGACTTCCACAGATACATACATTCAGGGGGAGTGCTGGGGAGTGGTACAACCTTCCTGGTAGAGCAAGTATGACTTCCACAGATACATACATTCAGGGGGAGTGCTGGGGAGTGGTACAACCTTCCTGGTAGAGCAAGTATGACTTCCACAGATACATACATTCAGGGGGAGTGCTGGGGAGTGGTACAACCTTCCTGCTAGAGCAAGTATGACTTCCACAGATACATACATTCAGGGGGAGGGCTGGGGGTGGTACAACCTTCCTGGTAGAGCAAGTATGACATCCACAGATACATACATTCAGGAGCTGGGGAGTGGTACAACCTTCCTGGTAGAGCAAGTATGACTTCCACAGATACATACATTCAGGGGGAGGGCTGGGGAGTGGTACAACCTTCCTGCTAGAGCAAGTATGACTTCCACAGATACATACATTCAGGGGGAGGGCTGGGGAGTGGTACAACCTTCCTGCTAGAGCAAGTATGACTTCCACAGATACATACATTCAGGGGGAGCGCTGGGGGGTGGTACAACCTTCCTGGTAGAGCAAGTATGACATCCACAGATACATACATTCAGGGGCTGGGGGGGTGGTACAACCTTCCTGGTAGAGCAAGTATGACTTCCACAGATACATACATTCAGGGGCTGGGGGTGGTACAACCTTCCTGGTAGAGCAAGTATGACTAGATACTTAGATAGAACTGTACGCGAGGTTAGAAATACAAGTGTGATTCAATAGCTTAAGTTAAAATTTCATTTTGCATCCAACAAGCAGCCGCAGGTTTAATCGAGAGCCATTGAATTACACAAGTATTTCCTAACCTCAATATTTACCTTTAGTTTTGGATGGATAATCATTAGCAAAGTAGTTGAATATATTCCCTTAGGATGACCTTAGATACAACAGATAAGTCTATTCTGTACAGTCTTGAAATTGATTACATACCTTTATTATATATGACTAATTATAGCAAATGGCACGATGGAGGGTTCAAACTGATCAAGAAACATCAGAAAACAGGACGAACCCCAAAAGGGTGAGTCCTGTTTTCTGATGGTGTTGAAATCAGTTTGACCCAGAACAGAGTGTCATTCACTGTTTATTACACACTGTATTTACATGTTAAAAAGTAGATTTAACTTGTTTAGCTTTAATGTTAAGCTCAAGGAGGCTCGATTCAATACAATTTGTAGGCCTAATTTATCAAGTGTGCAACGTCATTTTTACATGTTTGTAAGTCAGGCCAACCAGATTGCATCATTTAGTCATGTGGTACCATGGCAGCCCAAACTAATTGCATGAACAGTTCGGATCCACCTAATTGCACCCCAAACTGCTCATGTGTGAAATAAACACCCGGAAATTGAAAACATTCCTGCAAACATTTTCTTTAACATTTTAAAAACATAATTCTGTGGCAATTGGTTGTACATACGCATACACCCTAACCTAGTTACTCTACTGATTAATTATTAATTAAGGTTACATCCTTCTAACATTCAATACTTCAACCTGAAATGTCATAAATGACATCTAATGTATATATAACATCATAAGCGCCATCATATAAAGTGATCTTTACGACACAAGTTCATATTTTGACATTTATAGCCAGTGCTGTTAATATATTTATGTCCCTCCCTGAGGCCATCTTCTCGCCTCAGTGAGTGCTTACAGCTGACAGTTATACTATATTGCCACTTGTGTGCTCTCATGCATAGCCAATTCATAATCCTCGTATTGCATGTTATTCATTTAATTCTCACAGAAATCGTGGTACAAAGTAGTTTCTATCTAATCATATCTAATCTACCGATAGGAATTCACTTTAGTATACTGATGTACTTTGATGTGTTCCTCTAGGAATGATTACATTTTTTTAAGTAATCGAAGGGTATGTTGCATAAGGAAACCTAACTTAAGATTGTCTTTGCTAGGCTGTTTGTCCTTGACTGGGTATGACATTGCTAGGCTATTTTTCATTGCTTTGGTCTGGATCCTGTGAAAAATGAAATTGATTTATTCATACTCTTTGTTTGTATGTATGCATGCATGTATGTATGTATGTATTATGTATGTATTATGTATGTTTGTATGTATGCATGTATGTATGTATGCATGCATGTATGTATTATGTATGTATGTATGTATGTACGCATGCCTGTATGTATGTATACATGCATGTATGTATGTAGTATGTATGTATGTATACATGTATATGTATGTATGTATACATGTACGTATGTATGCATGCATGTATGTATGTATACATGTATATTGTTTATTTCCAGTTTACATTGTTCATACAGTGTACATTCAAAATAGTAAGAATAAATTCTGTAAATGGGGGGCAGCCCCCTTCCATGAGAACCATAGCTCTTCCAGCAGTTCCCTTCTACAATAGTTTTAGGTTTAATTACATATGCTTCTATATAAGGTCAGTAAGACTGAACATAAATACAGGTATGGAATAATTATACAGTTGTACATGTCTTGTACTCTATAGGTTAACACAAGTAGAAATAAATGAATGTTTCCATCAAAGGCTATAAGGGGAATACTGAGGACAGGTGTGTCAATGTACAATAACTCGGTGCCTGGTTTCAGAGTAGCCACACACACTTATACTGCCATACATGATTGATCAGTCCTGCTAGCAGATAGATAATGCAGAGTGTGTACTAGTTACAAGCACCAATGAATAATGTATACATTACAGCTTTACTGCATCTAGGCTAGATATACAGTGAGAGGCTATACATGGCTATACATGGCTGTACATGGCTGTACATGGCTGTACATGGCTGTACATGGCTGTACATGGCTATACATGGCTCTACATGGCTATACATGGCTCTACATGGCTCTACATGGCTATACATGGCTATACATGGCTATACATGGCTATACATGGCTATACATGGCTATACATGGCTCTACATGGCTATACATGGCTATACATGGCTATACATGGGCAGGTATGCACTGTTTGCTCCCTGTATGTGTGTGTGTATTTGCACCATTTTTTTATTTTAATAAATTTTATTGAGCGCATTTTCAAGATACATGATGATCTCATGATACTCAAGGAAAAAATGAATTTGGTAATGAGTAGGCGAAATGAAGAAATACAATTGTTAAGCCTTTTTTACAATAATTTCCGAGGTAATCTATATGAGAGAGGATACTTTTTCAAATAATTAAGAAATTTGACAAATATTCAACAATACATTGATTCGAAGGTACACATATTCATAAAAAAAGGTTGTTTTTACGAATTACATTAACAAACCATTTTACCAGGTCTACTTTCCCACTAGCACTTCTCTTCTTCCTCCAGGAACCTGCAGGGCACCCACTTATACCTGGGTCTGTGCATGTGAATGCATGTGACACTACTGGGCGGTTAGATCATGAGGATGTGGTCCTGAAGCGTGTCTATGGCTCCCTGGAACAAGGCCAAAGGAGCACAACCAAATAATCTAATGGCTTTAGTCACTATTTGTTGGGTGTTACTATCATTAACAACAAATTATAAATGATTTCGAAGCAAAATGAACCAGTGGAAAGCCATGAGCTTGCCGTTTTGAGCAGTAAATATTTTATTTTTACTTTTGTTGATGTAAGCGGTCGGCCGGAAGCGAACATGCAACACTAATAACAATTTTGAGACATGCGACTCATTTCCTAAAACACATCACAAATGTCAGTGAAACAGGATCATCAACTCTAACACTGGCATGTATTACTGTTTCCCAGAGGGAAAAGGATCACTGCATTTGGCATTTTCACCTCAAAACCTTAACAACAGGAAACTTGAGTCGAAATGTTTCAGATTGAGAAAGGGCAAAAACAGCAATGACCTTATCACGCAGAACTTGGGAATTAAAACACTATGACACGGCAAAATGGGTCATTTCAGTTTGTGTCCAATCTCTTGTCATAATAATTATTTTCCCAGTACCTTACTTTATGCAATGCAAATCAAGAACTTTTCTGTCAATGATTATTTATGACCTATTATCGCTCATCGGCGGCAGTTTTCTCTCGCTGATTAGACAAATTTTTGTATAAACCTATACATACAACAGCAGAATATTGATAAATTCAGTCCTATAAGTCATAATGTGAGTGAATTTGGTAAGATTTGTTTTGTCATAATAGCTGAGAATGCTGTTTTAAAGTATCTGCCTCAAGTAAACTTTGAATCTTATCAATGTGGACTTTAGGCAGTGAGGAGCTACATAGGCTGAGGCCTTAACGTTAACATGCCATTAGATGGGCGGAGGGCAGCCTGACACATGGGGGACCAAATCTCGCCCTAATACTACTTCTACCAATGTGCTTCCTTAAGACTAAAAGAATCATAGCTGAGGTGGAGAAACAAATGGAGTAATTGCCCTAGCAATAGTTACACCTCAGTCAGGGATAGCAAGTGGAAACAGTGAAAGCCTGAGTGAAAGGGAGGGGGAGAGGGGAAGGCGGAGGGAGAGAAGGGGGACCGAGAGAGAGAAGGAGAGAGGGGGCAAAAGAGAGAAGAGAGAGAGGAGAGTGGGGAGAGAAGAGGAGAAAGCAGGGAGGAAGGGAGAAAGAGAGAGGAGGGCAAGAGAGAGAGAGGGATAGAGGGAGGGACAGGGGCAAGAGAAAGGAGAGAGAGGAGAGAAAGGAGGGAGAGGAGAGGGAGAAAGAAAGAAAAGAGTGAGGGGAGAGAGGAGATTGAGGGAGTAAGATTGGTTGCTTTACGCCCTTATCAACATATTGAAGGTTATATCAAGGGCGGGAGAGCTGAGAGGGAGAGAGAGGAGAGAGAGAGAGAGAAAGAGACTTAAAAAAGAGAAGAGTAAAGAGCAAGTAAAGGGAGTTGAAATAAATAATATAATTAAAAAGACAGTCAGAGTAATATATGTTAATGAGGGGGACTGAAACCAAAGACAGGGGCCTGTTTCATAACAAGTCCTTAATTTATAACATCGTTGCTAAGCTACTATTTACTCTCTTTAATAGGAAACGTCTCCTGGAGGAATAACGAAGTTGTGTGTATAGTTAATGCCTTCCCTAACGGTTCCTGACCAGCTGCTTAGCGTGGATTATGCAACAGGTACCATGGGTAGGGAATGAAACAAATATGAAGGTTGGTCACAAGAGAGTAGGTGAGGGAAAACATGGCGGCATACAATATGAGCTTTGTGCAACAGGACCCTGAACATGTATCAGTTATTAGATTCCATCTCTGACAAAGGATGGCCGCTATCCGGAAACCACTAAGAAAATAAGAGAACCAAGGAATCGCCCTTGGTATCTGAATTTCTTATTTGATAAAGGATATTTTGAATCCAGACTCTGCACTTATGATTAACAAGACAATTCTAGCGGAAGGTTGTTTAGAGAGTATAACACTGAGCAAGACTTTCACTCATAATTTCAAATTTACTAATAGCAATAGTTGATTTAAAAAAGGACTTTTTCTCTAGTCTCATCTGTCTCTCAATGCGGTGGCTATTTCTAAGGGGAGTGGTAAGAGTGTGTGTGTGTGTGGGGGGGGGGGGGGGGGGGAGTCACGCATTGGCCCGAGTATTGACCTTCTCAGCTACAAACTTTTCAAACCTTTCAATTTCTATTCATTCCTATTTCACCCAAATGTCAACAAGATATCAAGGTATTTGAGCATGTTCTTTGTGTAAAGTCACATCATCTGCCAAATTATGCATTTCGGTCTTCATCAGAATCCTACTATTTTCTAAATCGCTCTCTGTCATCTTCTTTGACATAGGGAACTCACGATCAAATTAAAAATGTTAGGTTAATATTACATATAGCTATATAAAGAGGCTAACAATATGTACTATTCATGATTTTACTACCGTTCATACTTTAGCAGATAGACAACCCGTCTGAATGATATGATTCTTTTTTTGTATTTTCACCCATAATTAGTAAATTAGTTATACAAAAACTCCATTTATGAGTTTTGAAACAATTAGTTGATATTTCTAATGTCCCTGAACACATAATTATATCTTTAGTAAATTGACTAGCTTAATCCTCCCACTCATCCTTTATTCGCTGTACACTGTGTGGACTGCATCTGACAGGAGACGGGGAGACACAGGTGTTAGTTTGCCCGTGCTCTGATTACCACTCCTGTCACCGTACATATACAGACACCTCACCTATATAGAGCCACTTCCAGTGATTTCTAGTGAATTAAGGGTGGTCTCTACTGGCTGCAGTAAGCCCTGCCTTAAGCTCTGCGGTAAGCCTTGCGATGGTGCTGTGATAGTGAGAAGTGCCGAGGTCCTGCCTACATGACCAGTAGGCAGGACCTCGTCATTCCTCTCCACCTACAGAACTAGCACAACACCATTGCAAGGCATACCGCAGAGCTTATCATGGCCAGTGGAGACCACCCTTTACCTACAACTATACACTCTATGTATACACATCCTGTAGGCAGTAAACATCAAAGCCCTCTACGGTTAACCCTATGGCATGTTGCTGCCTACAGGACGAGTATAGAGTGTAGTGTTAGATCTCAATTATAACTTGAATATATCTAGAATATTGAATATATCTAGAAATAAATAGAGACTGGAGGTTCTGAATCCTGGGACCAGACTAAAGAGTTAATTATGGATCCACATGAGTGGTAATATGTATGTCTCCTTCATTCATTGGTCAACATATATCTCTAATAACTCTGTGTTGCGATTCTTGCCTATGTTCTTTCCAATGTCTGAGTGGCCATCGTTGCACATCTGTGTTTCAGCTGGATTATATTAAAGTTCCAAAGGACCAAGGGTTGAAATATTCTATGTTCCAAGCGCGGATCCGAGATAAAACATCAAGAGTGAAATACTTCTTTCATATGTTCCCTTTATTCCTCCTTGTGTGTTGGGTTGAAGACCTTGCTCCTCAACCCGATTAGTGAACAAATACATTGGGTATATCAATAATATTCAACACAAGAACAGACTATGTTTGCAATACAAATCAGGAATAACTAAATAAATATAATAATGAAATAAGTACAAACTTGTACATAAATAGAGAAATATGTGATAACCATCATGGTTAAAGTCCGGATCACATAATATGAATGATTAATTAAAAAAAAAATAATCACATAATATAGACTGCAAATATCGTCATGGGTTGCAATGTAGCCTCCTAGTGGTGCCCGGGTGTACTACCCGGATCAACTAAAAACTAGCTGTCAGGATGCTAGTGGAGTATAACTACTGCCTATACTGACCTAGGACCACACATTTAAGGTTAGGTTTAGGGTTATAGTTAGCATCAGTATCCATCCATGTACTCTATTCCACTTCACAGAACACATGACAATACAGTGTGTAATGGTAACAATGCTCTATTAACATCCTGGCAGCTAGTATATAGACGCTTCCAGATATCCGGAGATGTCCGGAGATACCCGGAGGTACCCGGAGCTTGATGGAAATGTTCATATCTTCACATACTGGAATCGTTACATCTGTTACCTGATCCTCCTTAGTAGGGGCACAGGTAAAAAGTCACCCAGTAAAAAGTCACCCAGTAAAAAGCTACCCAGTAAAAAGCCATCCGGTAAAAACCCTCCCAGTAAAGAAACACCTAGGTAATAACCCACCCACAGGCAGTTTCTATATCAGTGATTCGCCCAAAAGGGCGGCATTTCATTTCAGGAAGTCATTTTTTAGATGTGACAGTTTCAATAGTTCTATGATCCAGAGAGCTGACATCCAGAAAAGACTAACCAACAAAACTTACCAATTTCCATCAATGAGTCTTTCCCTTTAGTAGATATATGAGGATGTAGAAAGGACTATAGTGGGACATGGTGCACAAGGCTGGTTGCAATGCAGAGCACAGGATGCCTCCAAAGGGAAGAATGCCAAGATGTTCCTCTTTCCCCCTAGCGGGGATAGCGGGCACCCTTCTGGGAGGTATATGTTGAGTCAGATCCACAACAAATGTACACTTGGCACCTCTGCACATTTAGTCAACTTTTCTAAAAATAAGCAGAAAATGATAGCTACAAGGTATATCTGAGTATATATAGTATTGCATCGATTAACAAAGTATGTCTAGTTATGTTGAACTGTATTTTCTACCTGAATATTTGGTTATAACTTGTGATTATTTGAGAGTATTGGTGAAGGCGAATTGTACATTTTCTGGCGATTTCACCCAATATATCCTCATCATTTGCTCGCATCAGCTGGGAATACCTACAGATGAAACGGGAGGCACCTCAGCTGAATCTAGCGAGAGGATTGTTGTATTTTGTATTCATAAGGTTTGCTTTCGGGGTGTCCCTCCTCCCTTTCGGTCTGGATCGAGCCATCCATCCAGGAATATTCTGACATCTCAGAAAGTAAAGTAATTTCACTTGTAGCTTTCTTCTTGTCGCTCTCGGTATCTTAAGTACTGATATGCGTCAAGTTGAATCTTGATTTGACAACTTCTGCTCTCAAGTTTAGATTTATATAAACAAGGGTTCGATAATTATTTAATTTAATCCTAATTAATTGACTCTATGTTCCCCGATCTTGGGAGTTCTGTATGATGTTCTAACAGACTTTTCCTAAAAGGGGAATTGCATGTGCAACTGCGCATGTCTGTTTTAGTGCATCCAGGGATGGATTCTGTTGAAATTTTACATACAAATATTGGAAATATTTTCATCGAAAGATGTTTTCACCAAGATCATAGCTTGTGTAAGTGATCTATGAAAAACAAATGCATGATGGGAAAGATGAAGACCTGTTTTATGGAAACATGTATAACACATGAATATTGACGTTAGAGCATTGATAAATATCCCATGCTGAACATCACGTGATTTCTTTAGATTCTATACTGTGCCATTTGTCCCATAATGCCATGCGAATCAGTATTCAAAATGGCGACTTTGCAAGTCCCCTTTTGAGCTGTAACATAACATGATCTCCATATCTTTAACACTGACCTACATATCCCATAATTCCAGGCCAACCTAGATTCGAGATGGCGGACATGCAAATCCCCTATTCAATGCAAATCAGTTTTTTTTTAAGATTTCTATTTTCGTACAAGACAGAAAAATACTGAAAAATGTTGATAAGTATTATCTATAATCGTAAACAAATATTTTCCAGAGGTAGGAGTGTAAGGGAGAGCGATATGAGCAACCTGATCACTGATTATGTTCGAGGTAATCTATTTATTTAAGTTTTGAACTGCATTAAATCTAGTGTATTTCTGAGTTCTGAAGATTCGCCCTATTGCCTGACAATAACTGGAGGTATATACAATATCACCCATCTATCAGTGAACCAGAGCCCACATTGAAGCTCATTAATACATGAGCAGCTCGTGAGCTCATCACGAGCCCCTCCCATTGTACTGGTCCGGTAACCTGAGCAGTGACATCAAGCTGAGCTATTGAAACTCTAGCTATAGGTAAGACCTTGCTGGGAAGGACTCACATTGCTGGCAAGGTATACAGGAGGAGACGAGCTTTTAATTATATCCTTTTTGTTCAAGTTACACCCACATAAATGTATAATGTTGTGTGTGTTATTATTATTTGTCATGATTAGTGGCATTGGCAATGAGAGGTATGTACAGATCTATGTTATAAGGGTTAGGTCTTCAGAAAATGTACAATTGGCAATTGTCTACATTTTAGCAATTTCTGCTAAATTAAGCTGAAAAATGATAAATACTAATATATCTTAGTATATTTGGTATCCCATTGAGTCAAAACTCAGTTCGGTTATGTTGAACAGAATTTTGAACCTCCCTTTATGTCTTGTCTTAACTTGGAATTGTTTGAGAGTATTGGTGGACATCAGTTGCACATTTTCTAGCAACTTCACCCATCAGAAATATTCATCTGTCATCCAAATATCATGCCGTGATCACTGTTGCCAGTAGCTGAAAACGTTCCTGTTTAAATTTTTTCAAAATGTTTCTTCAAAGGTTGAATTGTTTGCTAACTAAACATATAAGGTCATAATGACAGTTTTATCGGAAAAGTGGCATTCTAACTCACTTCTTTGTTCAGCTCTGTCACTGTGTATATATAACATATATGTCACAGTATCTGGCGAACACTTTATAAATAAATCGACATTTGCAACAGAAGTCGACAGTCTGAGCACTATTTCACCAGTGGAGCACAGGGCCCGGTGCCTCTGGAGGGTCTGTCTGCCAGATATTTATGTTTGTTTCTCGATTTCCACCAGTGATAATATGTTGAGGAGAAAGATACCATATAGTGAGGGTTCCCTAGTGGGGAGAGATAAGGACGTGCAATCAGCACACTGTGCTTGCCCTGCGGTTATAGCTCTAACACTCATCTCTACCAGCCTCCTGTATACATGGGTCTTGTTGCTACCTCACTATGTTTGGGTGGTTGTGTATGGGGTGAAGTATATGGGAGATTTAGAAATTTGTAAGGTTTTGCAAATTTGTTGAAGAAATGCGGGTCATTCTTCGTAATAATTCAGGGTCAGTAGTTGGGTGAGAAATTAATCAACGCAACACACAGAGATGTATGCTTCAAATCAGTACCAGCCTCGGAAGAGACCGATTTTCATCTTTCCTTTATTTTTATACTAGACAGATTAGGATGAAATACACTGGTCCTGCGCTGATTGGCTTTGGTCCCGTTGGTCCAATTAATTGACAGGTTAGATTAGAGATCCAATCAGCCACAGGATAACAATGACAGACACTTATTAAAACGAGGCTCAGAGTGACCACTGCCACTCTGACCAATCTCTTTGGGTGGTGACCAGGTCACGGGGTTATCTCCCCTCCCCTCTCCCTCCCACTCTTTAATCAGTATTCCCTCCCCTCCCCTGACCTGGCGGTCAGCCCCTCCCCTCCTTTCCCACGTGATTGACTTTGAGATAACGGTCAGACCTGGACCTCACCTGTACCTTTGGACTTTGGGATGATAAGAAATCCGCGAGCGTTGTGGCGGTAAGAAAGTGTGGGTAGCCTTCTGGCCGGTAGGGGCGCGACGAATGTCTGGCTGAATGAGACAACTTTAACTTAAAATTAGACAATTTGGGCTTGTCAATTTTACATTGTAACTTTAGTCTTAATGTCTATCACAAGCAGGATCAGTGGGCATGAAATTATCGTATCACTCGTTGATTAACTTGTAATCATTATACAATCTCCAGCCTCCCATTAAACCTCACGTTAAACCTCATGTCAAACCTTCCGTCAAACCTCATGTTAAACCTCATGTTAAACCTCCCGTCAAACCTCACGTCAAACCTCATGTCAAACCTCATGTTAAACCTCATGTCAAACCTCATGTCAAACCACATGTCAAACCACATGTCAAACCTCACATCAAACCTCAATGAAAATCAGCATTACAATCCAAAAGCCTCTTCCTCTGCTTTGACGCAAGGTTGACACAAAGTTTGATGTGAAGTTTGACGTGGTAGTGGCTACCATGTTTAAGACCCACTACTTTAAATATCAATGATAAGACAAATTGAGGCTGAGGGAGGGTGAGGGGGCTGAGGGGGGCTGAGGGGGCTGAGGGGGCTGAGGGAGGCTGAGGGGGCCTGAGGGGGGCTGAGGAAGGCTGAGGGGGGCTGAGGAAGGCTGAGGGGGCCTGAGGGGTGCTGAGGGAGGCTGACGGGGGCTGACGGGGGCTGAGGGGGACTGAGGGAGGCTAAGGGGGGCTGAGGGGGACTGAGGGAGACTGAGGGGGATGAGGAGGATGAGGGAGGATGAAAGGGACTGGGGAAGGCTGAGGTGACTGAGGGGGACTGAGGGAGGCTCATGGACTGGGAAAGGCTGAGGGGAGGCTGAGGGGGACTGAGAGGGCTGAGGCGGACTGAAGGGGCTGAGTGAGGCTAAGGGGGGCTGTCAAAGCCCAAGGCTTGACTCCACTGACGTGTTTTTCCCTCTGTGGTTGTTGCAGTTTTATTCTGCAGTGCTTTCCCCATGCGAATATAATAACAAATGGAGCTGGTCAGAGGAGAGTCTTGATAGTTTGTACACCATATTATTACACCCCTGTGCAGTTGCTTCCTATACCTTCAGCATTGTATGCACCACCTAGACAAACAGGTGCATAACATGTAAGTTATGCACCTCCAGGTGCATAACGAAAGTAGGTCCGGCAGCTAAGCCTGATCACCAGAAGTCAAATTGTGTATTAATGGGCCATCGATCGTTCACCTTAATTTCTCTTGAAACAATAGATATAAAGCTTCAAAATGAAAAGTTCTACCGTATAATGACATTAACAAATGTTATTTGGCTAATGCATATCCATGTAAACCCACCATGAACAAAGATCCTATAGCGAATCGGTAGCGAATCAAACACGCCACATGTTGCCAGTGTCACTGATGGTAGAACTGCCTGACTCGTGGCCCATAAGCAGATGTGTGGCAGTGGCGTGTAGGATTCACTAGGCTAATGGCCATTGCAGAATGCAGGATCATTTCTCCTAAACTCATGAAACAACTTAAATATAGATTATAGTATGTATAGACTTCCCAGCTCAATGTGTTGCCAAAACCCGCCATTGAAAAGTAAAGAAACACAATGTTTACTGTTCGAAATTTGCGTTGACAGTACCATTAGTGACAGCCCCACGAGAGCCACATTGTTTACATTTTACCCTAACTTCCATCACCAATTGTTTCTCATAGATTCGGGAATTGATTAATGCAGATTGAAATCTAACACTACAGATAGAACAATAAAGGTTACATTTACTTCTAATAAGCCTAGAAAGCTGGAAAAACTTTTATTTGATACGAAATTCTCTGCTCTTCCACGATGCACTGCAGTGAAGTTGGTTTGTTTTGATTTTGCGAAGCCCCTCATGGCTACTGTCACTGACACCCACTCGACCAAACATTTGTGGATTTATTTCTAGATCTCTGCCATCCAAATCCCAATTGATCTTTGTTAGCATGATAAACTCATATTCTTGGTCTTTTTAAAGATTCAGACCGTTTTGTGGCGTAAATAAACTGAGAAACAAACATTCTTTGGTCTGGCTGACAAGTAGCCTAGCCTAGAAACTTCATGTGTCTGACTCGTAGGCCGTGTGGCTGTGGCGTATCCGATTCGCAGCAGAGGGACTTATTTCTTTTGATTTATTCATATTTCTTATTAATAAAAAATAAAAAGGGATGTAATAAATATGGAACGAACTTGCTAGTGCGTACGTTCATTTGTTATGCACCTCGAGCCTCCGACGAAAGGATTCTCGGGCTAAAGCCCTCGAATCTTTTGTGGAAGTCTCTCAGTGCATAACAAATGAACGTACACACTAGCGAGTTTGTTCCATCTATGTATCTTTTTATACTAATAATATATGACAAGTACTGCCGTGTATATTAGCTGCAATAAACACAGCGGTCTGGTGGAGACCTGCCTTAACAAGTGTCCATGAGCACACATAAACATTGGTCCAATTAGTGTAGGCCAGCCTTAAGCTCCTCAGGCAATCTGAGCAGACCCTGGAGGAGCTGGCCTACATTTCCACCATGAACAGCTGGTCCGACAATATGACAATATCAAAGCAGTCAAAGCTGGTCTTATTAAGCAACTGATCTCCTCCAGTACAGACTTGCATCAACTGGTGGGATGGATCAGGTGGACAGAATACCTTAGTGTGCAGCCAGCTTAATAGTCCTTTCTCTCCTCACCTCCTCCTATATTATTATTATACAACTTTTATTCAATAAACATAGCCTATACATAATTGCAAAACAAGAAGAGAACAAGCTCCTTCTCCACTGGAGATCTACCAGGTAGCCCTTAAATAAACATTGGTAATGGGATTTTTGAGATATCATCATATTTGAAAAGATGAGATCAAGCCGATTATAATGATGGTAAACATTAGGACATCTAATAAATAATTCTATATTAAATTTTTAAGTTTGATATTTACATTGATGATAAAAAAATGTTTGCAATATCTCTGGGTGGACAATTACTAGTGAAGTAGCTAGATATAAACCATAGGATGAGCTTTGAAATTCATGAAAAAATAGAACACTCCTATAAAGAGATCTTGTGAATAAAACACTTTGATACATTTTTGCATGTTATGGGTATTTTAAGACATGTCTAAACTGTCTAACTATCATTAATATATGTCAACAAAATTGATGTGATATATCTTTAGCACTATGTTTAATTATTAGACTTCATTTGACTATTATTTGCTTGAGAATTGACGTAAAATGTATTTGATAAAATCAGGGTATACTGAGAAGATTTGTACTCAATGTATGAAAATGTGTATGACCTTAATATAATATTTTTTAAATGAAAAAAAATAAAAACACATTTTGCTATTATACATCATTTAAACACTTGCATCCCCCTCTCATATATTAACCCCTTGCACCGCAGTCTTGATCATGTATTACCGTTGGTATAGTAATAGTATAGTATAGTATAGTAGGGGGGGGGGGGGGCCCAGGTGTGACCGTATGTCTCTGCTGTTAGTGGTACAGCTGAGTGCAGAACCAGTCTGTGGTCCCCACCAGTCCAGCGGGGGGAATGATAGCCATCTCTTTCTGCTGCACACTCCCCCCACCTGTGTCACTTACTGATTGATATCATACACGATGTGCCTCTAAGGAGACCTGCTTATCACTGCCCGGGACTGGAGCCATCTACTGCTGAAATGTCCTCAAATACACTACACAGCATTGCATACTTTAGTGTGCTGGATTGTCTTAATACCCTGGTCCTTTCTGGTGTGTGTATTTATAACTTGTCAATATAGATTTTGGTCCTGGGTATGACCATTTATAAGTGCCTTTCTGTCTCTTTTCTCTGTCTCTCTATCTCTACTTCCTGGGCAAGATCATAAACTGCCTGCCTCTCAGCTCTCCTGCCCTTGATATAACCTTAAATGTGTTAATAAGGGCGTAAAGCAACCAATCTCACTCACTCACTCAATACAGATTTTACTGTGCTTACATTGCTTACATATGTATGTCCTGAATATATGCCACATAAGTCCAGTGTATATGTGGGATTTAAAATATTCATCAGTGTTCAGTCAAACTTTAAATTATCAAAATATTAACTATCACTATCGTTACTTTTGTCTGACAGGTGGTAAATAGGTAGGATTAGGGAAGCTCTAATACTTTTGGTGCAAATCCTCCTAAAGGTAGACAAACTGACATAAGTTGCTTCAGATCTGAGCTGTTTGCAGTACAGGAAACATAGGTACAAATATCTCCTCTACATATTAATGTCAAAGTTAAAGCTAAATCAACCATTGGGTTCTTTCTATATGACAACCTCTCAGAAAAAACCTCCAAGGTGCGGCATAACACTACACCTTAAAGACAACTCTAAACACCTCTATAGCTTTATAATGAACTCAGCTGAACTCAGAGTCTCAGATATTCATTCTCAAAGTGTGAGTTATTAATAGCGGGTGCTCGTAGAATGATCACGTCACTTATTCTATTCCTTTTTTTTAGATATTTTTACCAGGACTAGACCACCACAATGGTGGTCTTCCTCTAGTACCTGGGGGAGGGGGTGAAATTGTAGCCGTGCCTGGGTTCGAACCCACAACATGTTACTCATGCCACTGGGCCGACCTTTAGACCACTCGGCCACCCCACATCCACATTAAAATGTAATTTATTTATTTGTAATAAACTCACATATTTGTCCTTTGTGGGAATATGAGTTATTTATAGCGATGGAGTCTTAGTTCAACATTCATAATGCATGCAAAGTAAACACCCAAAGACACCCAATAACAACCCAACCTGTCAACCATTGATTCCTGCATTCCATATGGGCAGATCTTCCGAAAATGTACAATCTGCAGATCTAAACACTTAGGAATTTTGTTAAATTAGACCGAGAAATGTTCAATACTAGGTATATCTGAGTATATTTGATATTGCCTTAATTCAAACAATCTGTTTAGTGACGTTGGACTGAATTTTGAACCTTATTTGTGTCCTAAATTTGAGATTATTTGAGAGGATTGGTGAAGGCAAATTGTACAATGTCCAGCGATTTCACCCATATATAGGACATGTATTGTATACACCTTGCACTAACTCACATGACCCACATGCACCCGAGCCACTCACTCAGTGGGGAGCAGAAGGACTGTCACAATGAGGAGCAGGGAGCGGGGGGAAGATGATATGAATAATGGACGGCAGCAGCCAATATGCACCAATTGCCTTATTAATGGCCGCCCCGCCCCGGTACCTCAAATTAAGAGACTGCCAGAAGCCAAACAATAGCAAGCAATAGGGGGGTTGTATGGACGTACAATGGAGCTGAATATGGGGAGATAGTTTAGAACATGGGTGGAGGAGGAAAGCTGATACTATAACAGATACCATATGGGTCAGATTTTCAGAAAATGTACAATTCGCCTTCACCGATCCTCTCAAATAAGCTCCATTTAAGACAGAAATGAGCTTCAAAATGCAGTTCAGCATAACAGAACTGATACTTTAAATCAATGCAATACTAAATATACTCAGATATACTCAGATATACCCGGTATTCACCATTTTTCAGCCTACTTTAGGAGAATTTCCTAAATTTGTACAGCTGCCAATTGTACATTTTCTGAAAATCTGACCTATAAACTACCAGGCACTATGTACAAATTAGTGTAACAATACCTCGCTACATGAACCATAAGATAAGATAAGATAAGATAATTCTTTATCTGCCATATATAGAATGTTTCGACAAACAGGTTGCGATCTTCTCAAAAGAGGTCTTCCCGATCATGCCTTTCATATTATCTTTTTTCTTGGTTACAGTTCTACATTTGACTAAACCATGAAGTCTTATTGGCTTAAACCTGACATATTCATGTGTCTGCCTGCAAAGTGGCACCATCTTTATACCTAGGTGGAATACCGTATTTTGCGTAATATCAAATCAAGGGTTTGGCTAAATGGGTAGTAGTGCTATGGTTTACAGCCAGGTAATCCCACCCATACAGACACTACCCATTTTGGTTTCCATAGACAGTTTCCTCCATACATAGACATGTCTATGATATATAACCTCATACATGTACATGCCTACACCGCACATTACCCATTCAGTGCCTTATTCACTAATATCATCAAACCAAGCTCAATTCCCCTGAGGATCAACTAAACCCAAACCTATAGCCCGTACATAAAGGCTGCATTGGCGGGGGGCTTCCCTAGTGGGACCAGCCTTAAAGGGACGAATATCTTGGGGAATGCTGACGACGCCAGAAATGTCTCATTGCCTGAATAGGTGTGGCTTTGAACCCGGTACCTACAGCTTTATCCCCCGGGAGATGGAATGTGTATGGAACTAAAGTATGGGAATTTTACTTATACTTCAGTGGGTAGGAATACAGGTGTATTGTGTGTATAGACTATTCCTTCCTACCAGCTGGGAATGGCAGGTAGGGAACACAATTATCATTACTACAGGTGAAGGAATAGCACACAACAATATGGCTTTCCTTAACTAAGCATGATTTCTATTGTCATCAACTCTTATCATAAAAACATTATTTAATGATAGTAACTGGATGTATTAATCAATTAGAGTTGTGACTTTACATTCAAAAATGTTTTGAAAAACGTTCACCTGTTTGCTGTAGATAAGGAAATACATTTTTTTCAAAAAAGACTTATACAACAGGCCACAGGGTCTTACAGAGCTGCCAAAATAGCTCTTATATCTAGCTGGGAATGGCACTTAGGAACGATTTGTTTCCTTTCTACTGGTGAAAGAATTCCCTTTTTAAGATTATACAACAGGCCCCAGTGCCTTAGCCCTGTGAGATATCACATCCCACTCGTTTGATGTAAAGCAAATCCGCCATTTTGTCTGCCTCCATGGCCTAGTGCACACCTGGCACAGGTCCAAGCTAGGTGGAACATCCGGGCACCACAAGCCTACCTGACCTGCCTTTTATACAAACAAATAATTAATTAGTAATAGCAACATTTAGACGCTTCCAGTGGCTTCCTGAACCTAGCAGTGCTCTTAGAGTTGGTACGCTACTACCTGTATTGAAGGGACACTATACCATACTCCATATTCGATACCTGTATTTATGTTTAGCCTAACTGACCTTCTATATTCGTAGAAGTATATGTGATTAAACCTACGACTAATGTAGAATGAAACTACTGGAAAAGCTATGGTTTTCATAGAAGGGGCTGCCCATCTCCGAATTGTATTTTATTTATTTCGTTATTAGTACTACTTTAATTGTACAATGTGAACTGAAAAAACAATATACAATAGAACGGAAATCATAAAGCAACCATTAATAAGGTCACGTGTCTGTTAAAGCTGAATTCTCACTTAAAAGTCTTACCAAATTTATATCATTGTGACTTATATAAATTACTAATATTCTGCTGCTGTTTATGTTTCTGATATATTTATACAAGAATTTCAAGTGGGATCTGACAAGAGAAAACTGCTGCCGGTGAGCGATAATAAGTGAAGCTAGTGCAGAAAGGGATTCAGTGCGGGTCCTCCACATATGAATGTGAGCATTTATTAAGCTCTATAGCAAAAACAACTGGACAAAATCCTCCAAACCCTTGGTCAAATGACCAATAACTTGGAATAAGTTGGAAAAGAACGAAAGAAAATGTTTTCTACCAATATTAACTGAGAGCGCAGTTTTAAGTAAAAGATGATCAGTTGCATGTTGCATGTGACAGAAATGCCCCAAATAATGCAGGCTCCTGTTGAGGCGATGGCTGAATATTATATCTTAGATTTTTCCGCAAAAACTGGGAAATTCTGCTCAAATGCACTTCTGCCGATTGCTGCCCAGACTGTGCCGGGTGGAAAGCTGTGAAGTACTAAAGCCTTGAAATATTCCATCCATGGTTTTATATCAGTAATAATATTGTTAAAAACTCAACTCTGTCATAAACCTGGGAAGGGCAGGATTTTGTGCACCCAATTCAACATTCTGAAATTTCCATGTCACGACTTCATGGTAATAGGCACTTCAAAAAGTCTCCCCATTTATTACAGGTTGTGTTTGGTTGTTTTACACTTCCAGGAATTTATGAGGGAAACCCTCCTGGAGGTAGGAACCGAAGCTTATTAATGTAGGACTAGAGGAACACTGTACTAGTGTAAGACTGGTCTGTTGTAGTGTTCAGATTTCTACTTTATTTATTGCACTTTTATGTTACGATACACCCGATAGGCCTGTGTTTATCACTCAGAGTGAAGCCTTGTTTCTGCCAATGTATTACAGTGGAACCTCGCATAAAGACGACCTCTCTACAGAGACCACCCCTCTTTTAAGACCAGTTTCTCTCAGTCCCGAATTGCTTTCTTCTCATAAGATTATCCCCTCTTATGAGACCACCTCGCTATTAGACCACAAAACGTTCAGTCCCAAGGGTGGTCTCAATACAGAGGTTCCACTGTACTTAGTTATTTGCCTATTTTAATGTTGGAAATAAAACGTTTATTTGCTGCTCCTACCACACACAACATAGATATAGCATGAAAAATGAAGCTTACTATCGTCCTATCCAACCTTTCTGATGAAAAGATAAAGTGTTAGATTACAATAATGAGCCAAAAAGGCCAAGACGATCCATGTACTTCAATTGCTTCAATAACGTACAAAAAGCAGACACGACAGGAAACAAACTTGGCCACCCCTGAGCCTATACCAACCTCCACCCCCCCCCCCTCCCCGCCCCCCACCCCCTCTTCAATCAATCAATAAAACCTATCCACAGTTTCCTCATCTCTTCACAAACACTGGCAAAGAAGCCTTTTAGTGTTCCTCAACACTTTGTTGACTGAGAATAGGATTGAAGACAGAGTGAACTGTCTGGAGGAGGGAGAGAGTGAGGGAGAAGGTGGAGGTATTGATAGCTGGTGATGTTTGAACTGTAAGGGTTTGTTTTACCCTGTGCTGTGTACCCAGTAGCCTGTGAGTTCTCCACCAGTGCCTCTGATAGACTTAGAGCAGGCGGGGACAACCCACCAAGAAACCCGATATCACCTTGATATCGGCCCGATATCAGACACTCCATCGGCCCGATATCAGATCTGATATCGATCGATATCAGACTGCACCCTCAAATTCGGTCGGCCCGATATCAGATCTGATATCAGATCTGATATCGGGCCGATATCAGACCAATACTATTTCTGATATCAGTTTCTGATATTGAGCCGATATCATACCGATACTATTTCTGATATCAGTTTCTGATATTGAGCCGATATCATACCGATATTATTTCTTATATCAGTTCTGATATTGAGCCGATATCATACCGATATTATTTCTGATATCAGATCTGATATTGAGCCGATATCATACCAATATTATTTCTTATATCAGTTCTGATATTGAGCCGATATCATACCGATATTATTTCTGATATCAGATCTGATATTGAGCCGATATCATACCGATATTATTTCTGATATCAGATCTGATATTGAGCCGATATCATACCGATATTATTTCTTATATCAGTTCTGATATTGAGCCGATATCAGACTGATATTATTTCTGATATCAGATCTGATATTGAGCCGATATCGTACCGATATTATTTCTGATATCAGTTCTGATATTGAGCCGATATCAGACCGATATTATTTTTGATATCAGATCTGATATTGAGCCGATATCGTACCGATATTATTTCTGATATCAGTTCTGATATTGAGCCGATATCAGACCAATATTATTTCTGATTTCAGTTCTGATATTGAACCGATATCATACCGAGCCATTTCTGATATCAGGAACTGAAATCAAACTGATGTCATAGGAGTATTATTCCTGATATCATCTCTGATATCCAGCTGCTGTCCGGGGATCTCTGATGTCCATCTGATGTCAACCAATAGAACACTTCTGATTTCATCAACCAATATACAACTAAATAATGGAGATATCAGACTGATAATCTTGCAGTTTTTATTACATAATAAGCTTCATCCTTACTAGGAAATGCACATGAACGTCTTTCATTTGGTTATTAGATTCTTTATTTCCTATTATTACATGAAAGTCTACAAGAGACAAGGGAATATGGTTGCAAATAATAATGACAGATTATGGTTAGAGACTGCCTGGACATGCCTTAAAATACCTATTTTGAGTGTAAAAATACTTGGCATAATACTCGATTGGACACACCCAAATTTGTCCTATAGTCCCAAAACCTGCGTGGTGTTAACCTATTTTGATCCAAATATGATGCAAAAATTTTGTCCGACCAGTCTCAGAAAATATATCTAATAATGTGCGTAAAAACACCAAAAATGAATTAGAAAAGTCCTCGCCGTTTTCTGGTGTTAAAACATGTCACAAAAACACCCTGAATTGATGTCATAATGACATAACATGTCCATATATACCTGGCGTATGAATATCCTTAATACGAGGTAAATTGTTTCACCTTAACCCTCTTATATAGGCGTTTACAAACCTGACGCCAAAAACGCTTAAAATACTGACTGTAAAATTATATATCATTACAGCATCATATTGAATCCTATCAACTGTCTATATAGGATTGAACAAAAATATAATGCAATATCGTCCATCTATGACTGAACGGAAAATTGAGGTTAACCTACGGATAACATAATTTTTAAAGCTTGTACCAGATACATACAGTAATATCATTTAAAACCAAAATCCCTATTAGGATCGTCAATTCCTCATACAAAAACCTGTTGAAACGCCACCATAAGGAAACATTAGTATTATAATAATGCATGGTTCAGAGTTAATTTCTTGAATTGCCAGTCTATAGCAAGATTTTCCTATTTAAGGTGTATTTTCTGGGAACATTGTAGTTGTCTGGGATCCATATATCCAATTTCTCCAGGTAATTGTCATGTTTTAGTACTCTTGCTTTAAGTTTCACATATTTAGGTGTTGGTCATCTTAGGTTGAGGCCTTGATTAGGTGAGCTTCTGCTCATGGATGAGACGACTACTGTACAGCTCCCTGGTGTATTGGTGCTGTCTGATCTTGAGCTGGTGAAGTTGGGTTCCTGTGCCATTGGGCAGTGGTATTACATAACAGGTCTTTCTGATGAAATAGTTGTCATACGTCCTCAGGATTTAAGGCTGGTAAGTCCTGATTGTCCAGTTTCTCTACTCAAATGGCCATGCCAAGTAGGTTCATATGAGTATATTCCTGAGTATATTGCCATCGCTGATCAAACTCTGACCAAGTCCAAACAAGTGTTCTTGGATGCCTGCAGCTCCTCCATGATTAGTTGATTTGTTTCCTGCAGCTCTGGAAACCATCCTATAAATAAGGCCAGGTCATGTATTAAACATCATAAACAAGGGACATAGTTATCACTTGAATACTTGACATTATCTACCCAGCGCTTGTAATAAAATCAGAAACCATTGTATGAGGTATACAACATTTGTACATCTCAGGTTGGTTTAAGTTTATATGCCTAATATTACAGATGGAAACTATTTGCAAATTATGAAAAAGAAAAAAGAAAATAACCATTTGAGAAGGGCAGTAAATTTCTGTGCAGGCTGGTAAATGTCTGTATTCAGCAGCCAAATTGGTGGGAAAATTAATTTCTCACACTGCATGTCTAATCAAAAGTACATGTCATATCATATCATTTGGATGTTGATTTACAGTACTTAATTTTCTTCAGGCTGGATTTGCGAATATCTTGGAAATAAGAGTTGGAATGGAGTTAGTTGCAAGAATTACAGAAATTATTTTTTTGGTATATTTGAATTGGTATACACACCCTCATATATGATGCTTACAATTAATTACTGAGCCAGTACTTATGCATCCACCCCATGTCACTTATAGTTTAAATGGTGTCAAACTCCTGTAGATAATTTAATTTATAACATACCTTTGGAACAAATCTGTGTAGTTCACTATACAGTATCCACCTGTCCGCAGCTAGCAAGAAACGGTTGGGCATACTGTCTACTAATATCTGAAAGAAAACAATGTATTTATCAGTCAAACAGATCACTATATTTTCCAGTTCATAAAAGTAGATATTTTTCAGCAAGAAGGGAATACACATATTTATTTCTTGATATACTCAGCCCTTAGAGATAACATAGGCTCTATATATTGTTTAGCTGGTCAGTACCTGAAGCAATATTGCTCGCAGGCAATACACGGCTGACCCAATTTTTGGTACACTGTGCGTATGCTTTCTGATCTTCCATAGTTCTAGCTCTTCGTTAATATTGGGGCTATGTTTTCGAGCGAATCAAGCTAAAGATATGATTATTTAACTATTTATTCAAAATCGCTGTAGATCGTGTTAATCTTACTTAAGTTATGTGGGAGAGGTCAAATAAACACAGAACAACCCATGGATTCTTGGCGTTGTGAATATTCACCAGTGTCAGTCGCAAGTCTACTGGCCCTTGACCGACATCGGTAAATATCCACTCCTGCCTAATCCCAGATAGTTCTGTCTATGTATACACCATAATGTCGCAACTCTATTAATCAGGCATGTAAGCCAGATGTTAACCCACAAATATTGGGGAAGATTTTGTGGTAAAGTGAAACAATGATGTTATGATTTTTGTATAATTAATATGGTAATTGTATTTGTCAATCTTAGGTTATAATTTAAATAAAGTTAATGAAATATTAACACAAGCATGTTTATGTTACATATTTATATGGTCATTCACTATCACCCGGAACTTTAATGAAATTTTAATTTTCTGCAGGAGGCATTAGTAAAGATGACCATCAGCACATGTATAGATGCATCATACTCTACAATTACAGTATAAAATTAATGATTGGGGGGAGTCAAATTGTAAATTTATATGCTTATGTATGGATATGGATCCGTCATGCAGGCACAGAAACTGTCTTGGAGTGAACCCATATATAAGAGTTATTCTCTCAAACGGGCAGGATATATTCCCCAGAATATAGGAAAGCTGTGGCAAATATTTCAATTCCTATACAGTGTGTGAAAACTTTTTTTCTTCACCTGTAAAATCTGATATTTACCTGCCCACACATAAATTTAACAGTCCGCAAAATACACCCCAATAAAATAAGTTAAAGTGATTTCAATCACACAATTAACTATGGATTCTTAGAAATTTATACAGTTTTTCAATACTTTATAAGCTCCTAGCCTAAGGTATGGTATAACACATGAGAAACACCAGTGCTACACTTTTTAATTCAATTATACAGCAGTTGATTTCTCTTATAATAGTTTATTATTCTATGGATAACGATTTTAGTATGACCCCTATAACTGATACAATTTTCGATTAAATGCAAGAACTAGATATTTATTTCCAGAGGGATGTCTCTTTCATTGTATGCATATGCACGGTATGCATATTTAGGCATATATGCATGGGTTAGGTATTTATAATTTTTGGTTAATTGAAGATATCCATCAAATTCATTTATATATGGAACGGGCCTAATTCTTCTCCTTTAGATAAGAGGGTATTGAATATTCATTGGTGATTTATTATTTTATATTGCATTATTATATAATGAGTGACATTATTATATAATGAGTGAGTGTTGGCTTCATCAACATAACCTATATTGAAAAATCTTCACTAATGTTAGACCTGAACTTGCCCTATACTATATCATTAAATCTCAGCATTATACCTTACAGCAACTGAGATTGTTAGGCCTATTATTCTTTATCATTATTATTCTTTGTCTACTCAGATTATCTAGTATTATCATTTGTATCACAATAGAATATTAAACTTAAATATTTATATCCTGGTGAATAGTACCCTGATTTCGAATCAATAATTACTATCTAAATATAATTTAATCACATATCTGTGACTCTGAGACAAATAATATTTACAATATTATGAAAGTATAAATCAAAATATGTATCTATAGACATATTTAGTAAAATTGGCATTTGAATAATGAATAAATCATACTCATCCATTGTACATAATTTGTGTGAAATGACACAGAATATAGTTATCATAGAATCTTCTTTTTGTCAATATATTTATTAGCTATCTAATCACATCAAATAAACTCGAAATGAGTTTAGCATTACTAACTAACAGAGAAATGTTGGCATCAGCATGGACATCTCTTTTTTCAAAGAGGATTGTAGCATGGACACCCTCTAAAACCTGCATGGACATCCCACTACAAATTTATTTAGGAGTTTTCTCTAAATTGAGACAGAACTATGACTGTATTATACTGTAAGGTTTATGGGATCATGGACTGTAAAAGGTGGTGTAGAAACGGAGATATCGTAGGAAATATTTTGGCAGCATTGCAGTGTGCAACATAGTGAATTGGGAGACCAGAGACCGTTGGTCTCTGCCAAATTGTAACAGTGGAGACCAACAGGATTTACAGAGACCGAAAAAAGGGGTGCGTTAATATGGTAAATAACATGCAGAAAATAAGATTGTCTAATTTGTAGATCCGGTTTCATATATATACAACTGATAAGATATATGCTTTATTTAATCCAGAGTATTTAAAATCGTCTTGAACTTGTTTATAGTTAGAGAATTCCTTTTTCTTGGTGTTTAGCGGTTTTCACTTTTAATGAGCCAAATATTCACTAATGCTTGGTCTGAAAATATATAGACTAGGTAATCTGATGGCCGATTGTCCCCTCTCTTCCCCACCTGCTCCACCTTCTCTGTCTCCCTTCCTTCCGTCTCCCTCTTTTGACCATGTGCAGATTGGGGGAGGGGGACAAATTTTTTATAGCCCCGATGCAAAACAAGATTGAAAAAATCCAAAGATCCCGCATTTATAAATCCCAATATTTTGGAACAGCATCCCCCCATAAATTAAAATCATAAGGGTCAGGATTCCTGAAAGTGAGGCGATTTTAAATATAATAGAAAATAGTTTTAAAAATTATATGTAGAGAAAAGGTTCTCCTGAGATAAAAGACCTTCATATGTCCCGTTTAATTTGAAGTCCTGGCCCAAGAGAGATACTAAGCTTAATAGGTATTGCCTTCATGTCAATCAAAAGTGATTAAAAATATAACCGAGAATACAAAAAGTTTATACAATAATTTTATCACTTGTTCATCTCACTGGAGACCGTCAGACTCAGCCTAATATCAATATCAGAGACCGACACAAATCCAATGGAGACCTGGGTGTAGGTCTCTGGGTTACGTTGCACACTGGCATTGATTGGCCTATAATTATGTGTTATGATGTACGCGCAGCGCGGCACGGACATTCAGTGTGGTCACAGTGAACATAAGGTGCAGTGAGTGAGTGACGGCCGTGACAAAATGTGCAGAGCGTTGCAAAACACCCTGGAGTAAACCCCTGATTAAGCTGCATTAGTATCTCGCACACATGACATATTATACATGATTTGAAAGAGAATTTAATGCTGATTCTAGCTATGTATATGGTTTGATCGTTACAACGGCCTGAACCTCGCGCGAACATGTTTACTGACATACTTCACACGCTCAGCGCCGACCTCCGGTCCTACCTTCGTTTTATTTCTACATGCCATCTGAATCTCAATGAATCTTGGCTAGGATTGTATGCTCCTCGTATTGGTATTCTGAACGATTAAGAATGTTCTTATTTAATGCAGAAATAAGCATAAATGAATGATCGGGGCCCCGGGGGCAGCAGAAACTTGCCTGCTGCAGGTCGGGCCAACGGCAGTGAGCCACAGATCGTTGGGCTGACTATCTAACTGTAGACGGGAGCCGAGCTGTGTCTTCATGTGTCTATCTCAAAGATGGTTCTAACTCTTCACATAGGCCTATACGGCATTATTTACAATTTTAGAATAAAAACTTTCCTTACCTGTTTGCTGCAGCTGTACACGCAAGTAGCAGCTAATTTCCAGTTGTTTTTATGATGATTTCCGTCAAATAATTTCCAAATCAAGCTTTGAATCTTCCACCGTTTAAAGATTGATGGGACCCGGATGTAAACAGAGCTGCCGGTGACGCCCTCTACTGTTAAGCTATGTACTACGGTGGACGAGAATGGTACATAGGCTAGTCAGGATGGGAAGGTGGAGACAACATAGCCCAGGGTTCTAACTAAAGCACGGCGCTGCGGCGCCGCGCCGCGCTGAGAGAAGCTGCCGCCGCGCTGACAATTTGACAAAAATTAAAAAAAATAAAAAATATTTTTTTTTTTTTTTTTTTTTTTTAACAAAAACAGACGAAGTACCGGTATTAATATGTTTGATCAGGTAAATGAGACATCAAATGTTTTCTCAGTTCCAACATGACAGATAATTAAAAATATTATTCCTGCATTAATACAAGGAGTTATGTATGGAGCCTAGACAGCATAGCCAGCTCTGTCCCAACAGTGGTGCATGCTGAATCTAAAGGAGCCTGAGATTGATATTCTGAATATAGTTCATGCTACCCTGTACAATTTTCTCCAAATTTATTGCATTAAATCCTGTTTTGATTAAGCTATTTATTTATTTAGTAATTGATAATTCCTATATGAATAGTTCCAATGGATAAACAACATGAAAACATATATTGAAAACTCTGGTTGGTTCTTGTCTCAAATACACCATGATCAACTAACTATGTTTTCAAAATTTTCCAGGGGGGAAACTGCCCTGACCCCACCCAGATACAGATACTATTAATCATGATGATTAATAGTTTGATGTTTTCCTAAATATTTAGAGGCTGATTCTGTAAAATAGCCTTCAAATACAAGTGTTAGAAATATATACATGTATTCATCGCAAATGCACTAGAATGCACCATTTAAAAAGTATGAGTCCAAAATTTTCTGGGGGGAGGACCCCCCCATACCCCCCACAAAAGGGCTGGGATCGCCGACTAGCGCCGCTCTGAGAAAAAATCCTGGTTAGAACCCTGATAGCCAGCATAATATATTATGAGATCTGGGCGATGTTTAGAATTGCATTTGATTGAAAATTTTCTCTACTGGTTATGAATTTCTCTCTCTGATTAATACATTAATCATGCACATAGGTAAATAAAGTTAAAATCGCAAGTGTCACTTACATTTAGGCCTAGGCTATACAATAACAGCCTTGGGTAGGCCTAGGCCTAGTCCTCACCTTTTCAGGTGTGACATATCGATGACATAATTTATGGAAATGATGACGGCTGCAATGCTTCTGCTTCCATGTTGCATTGGTTTCACAAATTAATTTTGGGGTAGGTTCATAATATTCACTTAAATGTTAAATAGGCTTCACTTAAAATTTAAGTGACACGTAAAGTGGCTCAAAAAAAGGGCCTGAATGCACATTATTATAATGAAAATGACCCTTAATTGTTCCCATTTTTTCAAGATATACTCAGCACGACTCTAGTTGTATACCACATAAAAATAAATGTGTTTCAAGGAGATATAATTTTTCACTACATTTGCCATATACCTAGGCCTATATATAATTATATCCTCACCCATAGGCCTATATGTGATATGTTACAGGCAAATAAGTCACAAGTCGCTATGTGATTAATCTAATTGAGGAGAACGTCCACAGATTAGATTTTGACCATAAATTCACAGTTAGAACATGAATTAAATCCATTAAATCATTTTTGTAATGACAAACCTCCACTAGGGAGAGCTTCCGGCATAATGGAAAACATCAATAACAATAAGAAGGGTATAATTTTCATAATAATGACGATATTGTTCCCATTTTTTAGGATAAAAGATTTGGTGTTTGATAGTAAATAGGGGATTTGCATAGCCGCCATTTCGAATCTTGATTCGCATGGCATTATGGGATTAATGGTACAGTCTAAAATCTATGGAAAACATGCCATGTTCAGAATTGATTATTTTGCAATGATCTAATGCCAATATCCATGTGTTATACATGTTTCCATGATATAAGTCCCCATCTTTCCCATCATGCATTTGGTTTTCAAAAATCATTAAAATTTTTTACAAGCTTTGATATTGGTGAAAACATTCTTGCAATATTCGATAAAAAATGTTGCCAAATGTGTGTATGTCAAATTTCAACTGAATCCAACCCAGCTGCGAGCATGCACTGCAGTAGATATGTGCAGTGAGACATGCAAATCCCCTATTGAGATTGAATAATAAAGAATTGCTATGAATGTTTATATTTTACTTATGTTTCATGTATCATATCGTTGCTGTATGAAGATGTAATAGAATACAAATGGAATTAACATAATTACTGGCATACATCTTGGCCAAGAGTCATAAATATCATGTTGTCATTGCAACCATTTAAAAAATGATTGAAAAAGAATGAAGCAAATCGACTGTCAAAATGTGAAAATATTTTTCTCAGCCCAATACATTTATTAATAACTGTAAAAAGAAATTTTAAAGAAAAAATGGTAAACGCCTAGTAATTATGATGAGGTCAATCACAGATCAACCCAGTCTGTCTGATACAATGACCTAAATTAGGCCATTACATCATGACAAAAATACGCTGACTTTTATTAAATTTTGTGCTATCCTATTCAAGTCTGGCTAATGTTCAAACTCCGATCTTTTGGTTATATACATAAGATATCATTCTTCGATTGGAAAACGGTTTTATGATGATCCCCAGATGTTAATAAAAAAAAATCATGTCACAAAAACTCAAATTATTATTTTTGACCCTATAGACCCGTTTTTGTCATTTTACCCACAGTTCCTAGCAAATTCCATGTAATTTTAAGTGACAATTAATTTTAAGTGAACCATGTATCTTAAAGTTACAAATCTTATGCGTCCTGTTTTTGGCACCAGGATTTACATGATTCACATCTAAGTGGACATGCATCACATAACTTTACGTGAAATTTATGCACCTACCCCATTGGTTTGATATCAGACTCAATATATCGGCTCAATATCAGAACTGATATAGGGCCGATCGAAAATTTGGGTTCTGATGTTGAGCCGACAAACTTTTGTAATAGCATTTTCCTCATTTTCTGTAAAGGAGAGCATGAATTGTTGTATGTGGGATTGTTTGATTAAGTAATGGTCCATGAATGGTCCATGGTCCAAGAAACCAAGACTGAAGACTAAAGACTGTTAGTTAGCAATTTTATTTACACAAATAAATTGGATGAATTAGGTACAATATTTCGCTTTACGATCAACTATTTTGACGTTACGATCAACTTTTGTGACTTGACAATTGACTATTTCGACTTTATGATTGACTTTTCCAACTTTACGATTGACTTTTCTTATTTTACGATTGAATTTTTTGGCTTAATGATTGACTATTACAACTTGACGATAAACATTTCTGATTTTACGATTGACTATTTCGACTTAACAACTCAACTTTACAATAGGCTTTTCTGACTTTACAATAGATTATTCTGACTACGATTGGCTTTTTAGATCGACTATTTTGACTTCACAATCAAAATCAGAAATAGTATTGGTATGATATCGCCTCAATATCAGAACTGATATCAGAAATAATATTTGTCTGATATCGGCTCAATATCAGAAACTGATATCAGAAATTATATCGGTCTGATATCGGGTCAATATCAGAACTGATATCGGAAAATTATATCGGTCTGATATCGGCTCAATATCAGAACTGATATCGGAAAATTATATCGGTCTGATATCGGCTCAATATCAGAACTGATATCGGAAAATTATATCGGTCTGATATCGGCTCAATATCAGAACTGATATCGGAAAATTATATCGGTCTGATATCGGGTCAATATCAGAACTGATATCGGAAAATTATATCGGTGTGATATCGGCTCAATATCAGAACTGATATCGGAAAATTATATCGGTCTGATATCGGGTCAATATCAGAACTGATATCAGAAAATTATATCGGTCTGACATCGGTTCAATATCAGAACTGATATCGGAAAATTATATCGGTCTGATATCGGGTCAATATCAGAACTGATATTGGAAAATTATATCGGTCTGATATCGGCTCAATATCAGAACTGATATCGGAAAATTATATCGTTGTGATATCGGCTCAATATCAGAACTGATATCGGCTCAATATCAGAACTGATATCGGAAAATTATATCGGTCTGATATCGGGTCAATATCAGAACTGATATCAGAAAATTATATAGGTCTGATATCGGTTCAATATCAGAACTGATATTGGAAAATTATATCGGTCTGATATCGGGTCAATATCAGAACTGATATCGGAAAATTATATCGGTCTGATATCGGCTCAATATCAGAACTGATATCGGAAAATTATATCGGTGTGATATCGGCTCAATATCAGAACTGATATCGGAAAATTATGTCGGTCTGATATCGGCTCAATATCAGAACTGATATCGGAAAATTATATCGGTCTGATATCGGCTCAATATCAGAACTAATATCTGATATCATAAATAATATTGATATGATATCGGCTCAATATCAGAAACTGATATCAGAAGTAGTATTGGTACGATATCGGCTCAATATCAGAAACTGATATCAGAAATAGTATTGATACGATATCGGCTCAATATCAGAAACTGATATCAGAACTGATATCAGTATGATATCGGCTCAATATCAGATCTGATATAGGGCCGATCGAAAGTTCAAAGAATTTTGGGAAATATATTTAAGGAGAGCTTGAATTAGGTACATGAGAGGACAATCAAAGCATCCGCAAATACTTTCATTTTTATCAGAAATTGATATCAGAATGATATCAATCTGATATCAGATCTGATATGGTAAAAATTCTAAAATCTTTAAAAATTCCTATTTCAGCAAGAATTTCGGGAAATATATTTAAGGAGAGCTTGAATTAGGTACATAAGAGGATAATCAAAGCATCTGCAGATAATTTTTTTTATATCAGAAATTGATATCAGCCTGATATCAGTCTGATATCAGAATCTGATATAAAAAAAATTCTAAAATCTTTAAAAATTCCTATTTCAGCAAACTTTGAACAGAAGAGCTTGAAACCCCCATTTTGCATGCATATTTTTTAGTATGTAAAAATTTCTTGCTCATTGGAATCTGATATCAGCCTGATATCAGCCTGATATCAGAATGACATGCCTATCTGATATCAGATCTGATATCAGATTCTGATATCGGGCTGATATCAGCTTTCTTGGTGGGAAGGAAAACATCAGACCTTCGCTGATACATAGTGATTAGCAGAGACCCGGGTCCACCACACGGGTCCCTCAGGGCATGGCCGCAGAGATAACACTATACACTCCTATGGCCAATATCAAGGACGGTCCTCACGCTGAGGGAGACAGACGCTCAGATTCAGTGTCTCAACTTACAATTTATGGGGGTTGTGGCCATGGATCTTAATGACTTTTCCATGCCACTCTAAACCAAAACAATAGTTTTTACTTCCTCATCAAAGGGAATATATGAAATGTGACTTGGGTGGAGGGGTATGTAACTCTGACCATGGAGGGGACCAAAGATAAGGGTCAGATAAACCTGTCCTAACATCGTAATGGGTTTTAGGGGAACCCCCTCTCCCAAACGTCCTTGGTATTGGACGTAGGAGTGTATAGCCTGGGCAAGCTAGATGTTAGCTCTTTTTTATTTTTGTTATTATTATTAGTAGTATTCAATAGAGACTGAAGGTTCCTTTAATGTTTAATTCCCCAATCATACACAAACTAAGAGCTTGCTGTACCTTCAGGCTGCCACTAGATATTTACCAAACTAATAATTTCTAAATTTATTTCATTTCATTTTATTCTGATCTTGTCCTTTGGTCTTACTTTGGACTTTGTTCAGTAGAGTTAGTTCTAGATAGACACAGCGGTGGGCGGAAGACCATCGTTATTCTGTATTGAATTATCATCTGTGAGCCCATACCTCAATGTTAATGTCCTCAATTGATTATAAGAACTTCATTGTACAATGTACTTGTTTGTTGATAACTCAACTGTTGTTATTATAGAACATCTGCTGTATGAAAATACTAAAAATAAAAAAATGTTGATAATGATAGATTTTTAAAAATTTGGAAAAAGGATTTGGAAAAGGAGTACTATCTGTGATGTGTAAAGGTCCAAATGCCCCTGGTAACTGCTGTAAGACCTGGACATTACTCCAGAAGCATGTCGACCCATTTGTCAATCCTCCTCCGTATATGTAATAATTTGGCAAATAAAGTATTTTCAAATCAAAATCAAATCAAACTTTTCAAGTATATGTCAACAAATGTCAGTTGCATTTTGCCTCCAGGCTCCTTTTGTTCCGTTTGAAAAATATATGAAGATCAAACAGTGTGAGAATAAGCTGATATGTTGTATAAAAACTACCAAAGAAACAAAAGAACCCTCGTGAATTTAATTGTATACATCGGTGGGTATAAATGGTAACCTGTATACCATAACCGAATATATATGCGATGGTTTTCCTTTCATTTTCTGAAAATATGCTATTCATGTTTTGAGGATAAAGAAATCTTGTTTGATTTTATATTTTTATCTTTCTAAGTGCTCTCAAACTATCCACGAGCGCGATCCAAGCCAAGCAAGCCCCAGATCCTGCCCCGATACCAGGACTGAGTTCCTCTTTCACACCGACTAGATCCAGCACCCCTTGTTTGGATGAAAACAAGAGCAATGATTCTGACACTAGTGCCATGAACTTTTCGTGCTCCAGTTGCAGTGTAACTAACTTGGACAGCCGTTGACAAGACTTATTGGACATGGATGATATACCATCCAAATATGATGCAACCACCAACACTGTAACAACAGTACCATCTGTGGACAAAGCACAGACTTTGTATTATATTCTTAAAGCAATAGAAAGCATTGAACCACCTATTGCAGAAGAGTTTAAAACTACCAAGGAAGGAGTCCTTTATGAACCTGAGTAATTGTTAATAAGTAATCAAACATTGATATATTCCACAACTAATTGTGTCATAAAAAGAAAAAATCACAGAATTCCTATGATCAAATTATTGTTATAAATATCTAGCCATATTATATATGTATAAAACATTTGTTTGGTGCGATTAGCTCCTCACCACAACCAACATGTATTTACTGCGGACAGTACCCATAGTATACTACAACTACATCTTTATGTACCTCAGTACCTAAAATATCTCATGTCTCTCCATAGCACTCCTGAAGAAGGGCAAGTAAGCCCGAAAATCTTGAGTAAAATAAAGAACAACATCAAATTGATTACGACCTTATTAATTTCTACATCGATTAAACCTTTGGTCTTCCCGATATACAGCGATAAATTTACTTCCCCACTACCACGGATTTGTAATTGTAATTCTCATTACAAAATCCGTGCCACTACTATCTGCCTAAATGTAAGGATTCTGATGATCTGTGCTTCATGGTGTATGAGTGAACGTAGTCATGACATCGACCATCAGAATATAATTTGCACTTTTTACATCTCAACTTACCCAGTGTGTGTATGGCCAAATGTTTGTTTTACATTTAAAAATTTTTGTAAGGGAAACCTGAAACAATATTATTTCGCTGTCGAAATGTTGTTTGTTTGATTTTAAATGGTATGTTTTGGCCTTGATCAAATGCGGCAGACATGGAGAATGAATTTAAATAGAGTGAAACAACAAAAACACCAGTGTTTAACTGAAGAACGAATCGTTGAGACAGTCACTTCCCCGCCAGCCATCTCCCCACCCCCCCACCTCCCGGCCACCCTCTCCCCCCCTCCCCGCCTTCCCCATGTGGAACATGCCCATGCATATAGCCGCAAACTAAAATGGACAATCTAGATTTTTGTTCAGTCTATTTACTTTTGACTATTTACTTTTTTGATTGAACCAGATTTCATGTTCCTTTCTTGTTAATATTTGATTCGTTTCCTCCCTTTGTGACTTTTATTATTTCATTTTATGATGTGCAGTCAGCCTTAAATGAAATAGTATCATCACACTTGAGTTGAATCTCCGGGGAAGGGAATTATCCTCTATGCCTGTCTCCGGTTACCAATATGTGACTTTGTTGTCCTTATTTTATCCACTGTCTAATCATTTTGATATTGAATTGAATTGGAATATGTTTTAATTGGCAAGATTGGGTTACATTATGAGGAGTTCATTTCATTCATTCGCATTCCATTAAGATTTAAAAACGACTTGACACTGCCATGTTTATGGGTCACATTTTCAGAAAATGTACAATTAGGAGTTTGTGCACATTTAGAAAGTTCTGCTAAATTAGGCTGCAATTTGGTCAACACTAGGTAAATTCAGGTATATTTGGCATTGCATTGGTTCTAGCAATCTGTCTGGTTAGGTTGAACTATATTTTGAAGTTTATTTTCGTCTGAAATTTGGGTTATTTGAGAAGATTGCGGAAATTGAATTGTACATTTTCTGAAAATCTGACCCTTATGGTCTATGTGAAGTCCCATGTTCATTTATGTTCATTACCAATGTATTAAAACTACATTTTCAACTATTACGAGAAAACATACCAACGAAGTGTACTCATATTCAGCTGATTTGAATTTGAAGTCGAGTCGGCCGACATGATACGGCCACTGCATGATGAGCATTGATAAGTAAAGCCTCCACAAAATCCTCCAAAACTTTGATCAAATGACTTTTAGATGGGTTGGAAAAGAATGGAACAAAAAGTAGAAAATCTAATAAATATTTTGACCGATGTTAGCTGAGAGTGCAGCTTAAGTTTAATCTCAAATTCTGATTTCATAAGTCTTACATACATTGATATTCCATTAATATACATTCAAATGTATGCATATATAATCTTTTTCATTTGTGATGTGTTTCAGGAAAATGGGTCATAAGTCGCAAAATAGATATTTTTCAAAGTGTTTTTGTTACAAGATCACATTATTGGAATATTCTCATCTTTGGAGAATTTATCACTTATAGCTATATCAATCGATGTATCAAATATCAGGACAATCTATGTTATATTCTTTCGTTTTAAAGGTCCTCATATGGACTACATTTAGTTACTTTACTGTTTATTAACCCCCAGAAATATTGGAAACTTTTTTTTTCAAAAACGAAAATATCAAACTTAAAATGTAGAAATACTTACTAGATTATTATATATATAAGAAACTTTATTTCCATTTTGTTATACAGACAGTGATAAAAGCTTTCTACATGGAAATCGGTTTTTGTTAGACTGTTTCAGCTTGATCTCATCTTTTCAAATATAATGCTATCTCAAAATCTATTTTTTTGCGACTTATGACTCATTTTCCTGCAACACATCACATTTTCAGTTATGGTTTGAAGGTATTATTTACAGGGGAAACACCACTTCCATCACGATTCCTTCACCTTCTTCTCTTCACACCCTAAATACAGATCACATCAGCAGATTGCCTTGTATCGGTACCACTTGATAAGGACCCCAGGATCAGGGGCAGATGTTCTACTGAGAATGACTGGTAATCCCCAGGTTAAAGCTCACATTTGACGAATGATTCCTTGTCAATGAGCTGCTCCCTGGCATATCCCGCTATTCATTGAGTCATTGTGTTTATGTAGACGCTCTCTCAACACCCTCTCATAGTATTGGCTCTCTGTCTGGCTTTATCGCTGTATCTTTGTCCTTTCTTTCTCTCGCTCTTTCTCCTCTCGCTCTCCCTCACTCCACTATCTGTCCCTCTCTCTCTGTCCTCTCTCTCTCCCTCTCTCTCCCTCTCTCTCCTCTCCCCCTCTCTCCTCTCCCCCTCTCTCCTCTCCCCCTCCTCTATTTCCTCTTTCTCCTCTCTCTCCTCTCTCTCCTCTATTTCCTCTCTCTCCTCTCCTCCCTCTCCTCTCCCTCCTCTCCCTCCTCTTCCTCCTCTTCCTCCTCTTCCTCCTCTCTCCTCTCTCTCTCTCTTTCTCTCTCTTTCTCCTCTGTATCGCAATCTCTCTCCTCTCTCCTCTCTTTCCTCTCTTTCCTCCCTCTCCCTCTCTCTATCTCTTCTCTCTTCTCTCTCTCCTCTTTCCCTCTCTCTCCTCTCCCCTTTCTCTCTTTCTCCTCACTCTCTCCTCTCTCTCCTCTCTCTTCTCTCTCTCCTCTATTTCCTCTCTCCTTGTGAGCCTAACATATTCCCCTGTAGAATTGTCTGCTCCTCTGTTCCTTAAGTTAACTTTTTGCGCTCACAATGTTGCTCTCTCCATTTCGCCCCTTTCCCTACCTCATGTTCTTTCACATATTATTTCTCTATACTACCCCTCTCACTCCATTGTCCCTCTCTCCCTTCTGCCTCTCCCTCCTTCTTTCTCTCCTCTCTCTCCTTTCTCTCTCCTCTCTCTCTCCTATCTCTCCTCTCCCTCCTCTCTCTCCTCTTTCTCCTCTCTCTCCCTCTCTCTCCCTCTCTCTATCTCCTCTCTCCCTCCTCTCTCTCCTTCCTCCCTTCCTCTCTCTCCTCTCTCTCTCCTCTCCCTCCTCTCTCTCCTTTCCCTCTCCTCTCTCCCTCTCTCTATCTCTTCTCTCTCCTCTCTCTCCTCTCTCTCCTCTCTCTCCTCTCCTTCCTCTCTCTCCTCTCTCTCTTCTCTCTCCTCTCTCTCCTCTCCCCCTCCTTCTCCTCTATTTATTCCTCTCTCGCCCTTCTCTTTCAAACCACTGTCTCCCTATCACACTCTTTATCCCTTTACCCTCCAGCACAGCACAACCATTGATAACGATAGCATTTGGTCGGATTCACTGTGCAAACCCGACTTGCCCTGTTTGCGAGGAGGAGTATCAGTGGACAGAATTGACAGATCATTCCAGCCATGGGTCAGGCTTTGTGTGGACCACACGTTCCCTACCTCCCTCTGTTCCCTATGTCAATGTTGAGGGTAGGAGGAATGAAAGGGGAGAGGGAAAGGGAGCAGGGTTAGGGAGGGTTTGCAATGGATCTGCTAACCATATATAGGATATCTGCACACCATGTCTTTGTAGTGTATCACAGCCTTGGTATCTGGAACCTTATGTTTATGGTTTGCCCGCCATACATACACACCCTGAGAACTGGTGGTATCATGATCTCTACACACTCCAAGAACTGACGGTTCTACCACGACCTCTACACACCCCAAAAACTGGTGGTTTTATAACGATCTCACTACTGGTTAATTACTCTTCCTTTCATCTGTAAATTTTCTTCTACTTTAATAACCCGCTGGGGACACAAGAAAATCCTGCTCCTTCAGGAAGTGTAACTCCCAGTGAAAATAAAATCTTTAAAAAAATAATATCTTAAATAATATATCTAATCTAATCTAATATAAAAAAGTAAAAAATCTCTACACACTCCAAGAACTGGTGGTTCTATCAGGACCTCTACCCACTCCAAGAACTGGTGGTTCTATCAGGACCTCTACCCACTCCAAGAACTGGTGGTTCTATCAGGACCTCTACCCACTCCAAGAACTGGTGGTTCTATCAGGACCTCTACTCACTCCAAGAACTGGTGGTTCTATCAGGACCTCTACCCACTCCAAGAACTGATGGTTCTATCAGGACCTCTACCCACTCCAAGAACTGGTGGTTCTATCACAACCTCTACCCACTCCAAGAACTGGTGGTTCTATCAGGACCTCTACCCACTCCAAGAACTGATGGTTCTATCAGGACCTCTACCCACTCCAAGAACTGGTGGTTCTATCAGGACCTCTACCCACTCCAAGAACTGGTGGTTCTATCAGGACCTCTACCCACTCCAAGAACTGGTGGTTCTATCAGGACCTCTACCCACTCCAAGAACTGGTGGTTCTATCAGGACCTCTACCACCCATGTGTGTTAGGGGCCTGGTGTATAAGCTACGGAATGATGTGTGGGACTCTCTACAATGTTCGCCCTTACTTCAGTGGGTAGTGTTATAACTCGATTATAACTTGTAGTTGTTAGTCTAGTATTTTCTATATATTGGGGAGCTATTTAGTAGAGGGGAATAAATAGAGTCCAGAGGCTTTGAATCTATATATCCGACTGACTATTTTATTATACACTCACGATACATTGGATTCACATGACTGATATCCTGTCTCACTTGGTTAACCTTACATCCTTTACTTGTCCCCTGCTGCTACCCAATCCTCTCCATTAGACTTGCATAGTACTGCAATTAATTATTTATATAGGGGGTAATTATCTTTATTGTAGGTCATGGTTAATTAGGTCATTAATTATTATGTGGTTAATCACTATTACGTCATCATTACGTAATATGATATAGGCTAAGAGTAGGAATAAACTGTTCCTACCCACCATTGTGGGTACAAGTTGTTCCTACTAGCGCGCAATCTCAGGTAGGAAGGAATTACAACAACAAAGTTCTTTCCTTATATACAACAGGGCCCGGTTGTCTTGGGATGACCTGTGTTTTATGGCAAACGGAAACCTCTCCAAATGTATTCCTATCAGGATCTATAAGCAGTATGTTTGCAAAGTCCTGAAGCGTAAGAAGGTCCTTCTAATACATCCCATTCCGAATTCTAATACTTATTTAAATCGTCTAGACAAAGACATAAGTGTTTAGACATGGGTTGTTCTTTCCACCACTTGTCTCATATAAAGTCCTCCAAATTCACCACCTAAAGACCGCTATCCACTGAGCCGTTTTTAGAGTGATATCAAAGACTCAGTCGCCGATCATTGGAAAAAAGTCCAATGGTCGCCGACTGAGTTGAGATACGTTCAATGAGATTCAGCTGAATTGAACAGACACGTGCTTGATGGAGGTCTTTAACAATAAGTATATAATATCTGCTATTTACAAGCAGTTGTATTTTATAATCAAGCAGACCCATGAAACCCAGTCGGTCTAGTGGATACGGGCATTTATATGTGATTTGTTTCAGGGAAACGAGTGAGTCACAAATCACAAAAGTTGATATTTTTTTTAAGTGATTATTCACAGGATTTGATTGTATAGAATGTAGGTCGTATAGATCCATGTACCAAATCTTAAGACGTTGCATTAAATATGTATATCTGAGTATAGTCCTATTAGGTACCGCATTGATTCAAAGTATCAGTGCTGTTATGTACATATACATATACTCGTTAGCCTGAATATCTATACTACATAACTACTTAGCAATGTCACTATCATGCTATCCTTGTTGACTAGATATCAGAACTTCTCTGTTATTTTTCACCACTGAATGATGATTATCTCTTGTTACTTTTCTTGTTAAGTCTATCATAATGTTAATTCTGATTATCAGATTATTTTCCCTAAAACGAAATGATGTCGTGTGGCATCCATCGGACGATCTGGCACGCCAGAATTGGACTACCAATTGTTTCTGTAACAACCAGACAATAAAGAATATTTGAATTGAATTGAATGTTAAACTACATTTTAAAGCTCATTTTTGTCTTAAATGTGGCTTATCTGAGAGGATTAGTGAAGGCGAATTGTACATTTTCTGATGATCTGACCCAGGACAGGACGTCCAGTGTTGGTCCCTAACACACACACACACCCAACAACCAGCCTGCCCTGTCTGCTCACCCACTGGTGCCAATGACAAGGCATCATATTGTGTTGCCCCATGTTGAGCGTTGAGTCAGTCGCGAGTCACTCGTCACAGCGGCATTGTTCACCAGCCGCTCTCCACTGAATACTAGGCCTGCTGCCAGTCCCTGCACGTTCTGTCCACATCTTAATTCACTAAGGCTATGTTTGCCAATGCATGCAAGCAATCTTTGTGTCTCCGACTTATAAAATGAACCCCTGTCACTTGTAAGGGGGTTGTCTGAATGGGGCTGCTGTGCATGGCGCAAGGCTAGAGGCTTCTTATATTAACAGCATGAAGAGAGGAGCAACATAGAGCTGATAAATAAAGCTGAATACAACTGTTTAAAAAGGGCTGGAAAAGAGTCCAGATGGTGCTGCTGGAGTGAATGGTTAAAAAGTCTGATCTGGAAGCCATGTTGTAAAAAAGGGATTGAATCAGTTGTAAGTGATACTTGTCATGCGGTTAGGCTGGGCAAAGTCTGAGTTAGTTTCAGCTAACATATTGGGTGAATTTGATATCTAAATTTAAAGTTAATTTGCGAAAATAATCCGGTTGTCCCAATGGAATCTACTACCAATGATTGCTATTGCAATGGTATCGCCCGGCTTATGTTTTGCATTCCGATAATGTAAATACATTTTTTTTAAGTTATTAGAAATAAAGTATGGCAATAATAAAATGTATTAGTCGTAGCAACATTCAATGATTAAAATGCATGTCCTTTGAATCACAGAGCCAGAACTATCTAGAGATTCATGTTTATTACTTTTGGCTCTCTCCCCCAACCCCCAACTCACGATCCACAACCCCAAGTCTCACGCCCCCCAACCCTCAGGCACCCAACCCCCAGCCCCCAGCCCCCAGCCCCCAGCCCCCAGCCCCCAGCCCCCAGCCCCCAGCCCCCAGCCCCCAACCCCAGCCCACATCCCCCAACCCACTCACCCTGCAAAAAGTCCCCGTAGCCTGGAAAGGAAAGAAATGCTTGTTACAGAAACCTAATCTCTTCATACAATACTTGATTGAATGAAGCTAATGAACTGATGCGTATTCACGACATGTACCCGTGCCCATGTGGAATACATGACGAGATTAATCAACCCTTGATGGTATTTGTGAAGTAAAGAAACACACCTCACCACCATCTGGTTTGTTAAGGAAACCCCTTCAGATATCTCAATCCCAATCTCAATCAGAAGTATGAATATTGGAAGGGGAAGAGCAGTGAATATTGAGCATAGTCCTAACTTGGGAGCATGAATATAACTCTCGCATGAAGGGTGCCAATTCAAGAAACAAGGGTTACCTGCCTGCTGTGTCGAACAACATAATTCGCAGTGATACATTGCGGCAGGGCGGATCTAGGGTCTAAAATGAGGGGGGGGGTCAAAGATAAAAAGGACACATCAGTCCCTCCCCCAAAAATGAGCCAGAGGGGCACAAAGGCATACAAGGGAGAGATCGTCAGAAAATGTTACTTGCTTGTGCAGTATGTGTAGGCCTACATGAAATAAACGATAACGTGAAATACATATTTATCATTTGCCATAGGAATGTTCGTGTCAACAGTAGCGGTTCTTCCTGACCGTGCTGGCCTTAGAGACCTTAGGGCTGGCGCACACATGGCCGATTTGGCTCCTGATTGCCCCACGATTTGGGCCTCCTGGTGAATCCTAAGATTTCATTTCAAACCACAGTTTATGTTCTCTAAAAACATAAAAAAAGGATTTGAAATGAGATCCTAAGATTCATCAAGAGACCCAAAACGTGGGGCAATCGGGGGCCAAATCGGCCATGTGTGCGCCAGCCCTTAGTCTTAGAGTGGAGAGGAATGGCGAGGTCCTTACTATAGGCCCAAGTTCACTGGCCTATTTATTTGCCTAAAAGCAGAAAAAGCTCGAGGTTCTGGCGAGGTTCGAACTCGCGACCTTCTGCGTGTAAAGCAGACGTGATAACCACTACACCACAGAACCCGGCTGTCAACATTTGATATATATCTGAAGGCGTAAGATGAAAGACCTTATAAGTTCTAACAGTGACAAGCATTTATAATAATTGAATGGTATAAATATTCAGAAAATGAGGGCAGTAGAATCAGCAGAATAAGGGGTTGGTATAATTATACTGATGTTCTATTTTACAGATGGAGTTGTTCGCATACATCACCATAGAGTTCCGCAACTGAGGAAACAGTCCATAGATGATCTAGCCACATTTAGTATACCAGTAGACGAATGGCCTCCCCAGCACAATGGATGGAAGCCATGGGGTATTCCCCCTAACTAGGGCTGGCCCATAAAGCTCAGTAGTACTGCGCCCAGTGGCATGGTTTCAGCGCTATAACCACACACGCTAAAATGAGGGTCGTAAGTAGTAGACACAAAGTGGCCTCAAGCCCAGGCCCCCTCTCGAGCCCCACAACAGTGGATTGATATTATTCCCCCTCTAGACTTGGCATACATATATGTGATGTGCTCCAGGAAAATGAGTCACAAGTCGCAAAAAGACGATTAACGAGATATCGTTATATTTAAAAGATGAGATAAAGCATGGAAAAATGATGGTAAACATGAGGACAGCTATTACGTATTTCTATATTTTCAGTTTGATATTTTTATTTTTGAAAAACAAATTTGCAATTGCTAGTAAAGTAGCTTAATATACTCCATAGGAATTTGATACATGGATTCATACAGCCTCAAGAACTAGATACCCCAAAAGTGAAAACATTCCAATAAAGATATTCAATAAATCACATTGAACAAATATCAATTTTGCGACTTCCGACTTTTTTTCTGTAACACATCACATATATGCCGAGGGAATTGTCTGCCCCTTTTTCTTTTTTTTAAACGAATTTTATTCAGGTTGGTATGTTGGCATAGGCCATGCGTTTAATGTGGTTCAGGCGAGCCCGGTCTTCCGCCACACCCTTGCAACCATGCCTGCCTTGAACCTAGAGATACAGGTTTCCAAGGTTCCTGGTACAAGGTATCGGGGCTTCTGTGTATACCAGAGATGATTCTGCAGCTAAGAACGTTTTTGGCATGTCACCAGATATGTAATGTTGCCATGGACTAACACACTGGGCCACAAAGAGCAACTCCTACATGGGTCAGATTTTCAGAAAATGCACAATTGGCAGCTCTACAAATTTGGTAAGTTCTGTTGAAACAGACAGAAAAATTATAAGTAAAGGGTATATCAGAGCATCTTTGGCATTGCGTTGATTAAAAATATCTCTTTCATTGTGTTAAATGAAAAATAAGTCACAAGTCGCAAAAAATGGATTTTGAGATATCCTTATATTTGAAAAGATGAGATCAGGCCGATTCCAATGATAGTAAACAGTAGGACATCTAATAAAAGCTTAGACTACATTTTACGTTTGATAGTTGTTGTTAGTAGCTGAATATACTGTATAGGATTAGCCTAGAAACGTATAAATATATTTAATGCACAGTCTTATAATTTGGTACATCTATTCATACAACTTGGAGCATTAGATATAAAATAGAGATATAAAAATATCAAATTATCGACTTGTGACTTATTTTCCTGAAACACATCACATAGCCTATGATAATATACATATCTTATTTGTTCTGTAAGTTTCATAAGAAGGAGACATCCAGTACGCGAATTAACATCTATGCTCAAATGTTCCCAAATGTGTTGAAATCTTGTGGGTGATTCTGCATACCATATAATAGCCTGGGAAATGTATGTCTGGCTGATGTATGATTGGACACTGAAGCCTGGACCTTAACAATAAAAGACTTTCATTTTCAGGAACAGAACCAAACATTGCCCATGGAGTAGCATGGAGTGGTGGTGAGCGTCTGGTTGTGTTGCTATATGGACGCGTGATAAGGTGCCATCAGGAAAGGTGACAATCCATCAGAACAGATCAGAACAGAGAGCATGTGGCACTATATACTAATCCTATTGCCATCAGCCCTTCTACAGATCAACCCAGATCCACCCCCGATACACACCCCGCTCTCACCACTCTCTCTCTCTACTCTCTCTCCACATATTATTGTATATAGAGTGCATTGCACTATATACGATTCTGTGATAAACCTATCTTAGAAGCCTTGCAACTCCCTCTTATCGTAACTTGCATTGCACTAAATACGATTACTTTCTTAGACTAGTCTGAGAGAACTCTACGAGACCTCTGAAAACCTCTTACCTCGCTCAAATGCATGAGTTTAAATGCAACAACCCTTGTAGTCGTAACTTTGAGAGGGTGTTACGAGGCCCAAATGCACCAGAAATGCACTATACTTCGCCCCAATTTGTTTGTTGTATTCAGATCGATTTTATGTGATCATTCCTGCCATATTCTGTACACCAGTATACATAACATACTATGGTCCACGTCCTAAACCATACCCCACACCTTCAGATTCAACCCTATCTCAGAACCTTATGTACAACCACACCCCCACCTCATCCCATTCCACCAACCCACTCCACCAACTGCATCAACCCTATTCCACCAACCCACTCCACCACCCCATTCTACCCATTGTAGTCTTCCCCCTCCACCCAATCGCCCCCTTCCTATGACATAATATAGGCATAGCACATAGCAGGGGGGTGGGGGGCAGTCACTGAATGAACATGTTACTCCACGGTCTCCCTTAACATATACGTATAGATTCACTCACTTGAGCTCCTCACATAGACTAAGTGAGACCCACATTACATATCTATGTATGATATGTATATTATATATCATATATATATATACTCCTCCTGACATAACCAAATACTGATAATACTTGCAGTGAATAAGTGAATAAGGAGCGCGTGCCACGTGAATGGGACGAGCAATACACTGGAACACACGAGTAACTCAAGCCTGATAGATGGAGGCAAATGAGCAACTCACTCAACCCCCACCTCCACCTCCTGCTCCCACTCCCACTCCACTCCCACTCTCACCCATGACTGAGGACATCTAAAATATACCAATGAATAGCAGTGGTGCATATGGTATAGGGAGTAATGAGGGAGGATGCTATAGACATTGATAATCATTCTCTGCCTATACAATGGGTCTGTGACATAGAATACTGGCAAAAATCTATGGCGAGTATTTCTATGTAGATTGCTTCTAATACAAGTATATTGAGGCTGTTTGACAGGTTGAAGAGATGGATGACTAGACTGGATATAATGAGTGGAGGTGCACACAACGGGTGGATGGCATGGGTTCACATAGATCACATAACCGTCCGGATTGAATTCTTACATTGGTAAAAAAAAACTAAGCGATTTTCTATATTTTGTTTCACTCTTTTTCGACCGATCTGAAAGTCATTTGCTCAAAGTGTCGGAAAAATGTACCCTGTGTTTCTTTGCTGCATATAAACGCCCGCGTTCCTATTTCGGTGGCCCGCTGGAATCTTTTGCTGCTGCAATTTAACTTATTATCGCTCAACACTTGTATAAACATAACAGCGGCAAAATATTGATAACTGCAGATGTGGAAGGCAAATTTGGTAAGATTGAGAATGTCGTATTGGCAGCTATAAGAGGGGAGTTCACCCAACACCCCTACCCAGCAACACCTAACCCCAACACACATACACACTCTTGCAGACCAAAATGAAGGACAGCAATTCCAGAATCATATTCAAAATTGTTTGGTGTGTGAATACGTCTTACATGTATCTGAAGATACAATTCTCAAGGAAGAGGCGAGCAATGTACTCCATTGATATTCTCCGTTACCATCTTTTTTAACTATTTTAATTTATCCCCCCATCTCATCTCATCATACCATCAACTCAATAGTGCAGAATGTTCGTTCTGTTTCAGTTTATAACATGTCACCCAGTAACGAACCGTTACAGAAAGTCACTACATTCAGGGTATGGCGGAAGATAGGGATCTGCCCTAGTCATAAATAACGTATTTTGGCACATGCCAACAATGCTCTCCTGAATAAAGAAATGTGCAAAAAGCTATGTAATAAGAGAGCGCAAGATAACAGTATACTTCCCCAGGATGATACACTATAGGGCTTGTTGAAGACAACACAATAACTGATAATATACCAACTCCAACGACACTGGATCACCAGATGTAATATATGAATCAGAAACAATAGAACATGCTAGCAAACAAGCTGCTGAACCATCTCAAAGTTTGATTCCCTTTGAGAAACAAACTGTTTATTGCTACCATTTTGATGTCGCCATCTATAAATAGGCAACCAATAGCGAGAGAGGGACAATAGCTCTCATGTAGATAGACTTCCGGTTGAGGTCCTTTTTCTGCCCTCCTCAACCTAGAGAGTGCTACCCATATCAAGTTATACCATTCATGACATCCGGTAGGCCTTCTCTCTACTCTGCTAATTTTCTATGATGAGATAACTAAGTCTTTGTGCCATAGAATTAGCGAGACAACCATGCTTCTCAAGGCATCGCAAGATGTCCCCCGTTTTACCATACTCCCTATGGAACCTTATTGGTGCTTCATCATTTATGGTAATATTATTGGTGTAAGCTGCTGGTGTCTCGGTAGATGGTTGTCTAGACGTGATTTGATATCGAGATAAAACACTCATGATCTTTTATCAAGGGTATTGTGGATTTATAATTAGAGAATTAAGTGTGTAATGCCATACAAGCAATTATTGCAGAATCATTTGAACAGCATATGGACCAAAACATTTAAAAGAGCCATTAATGTTTACTTTCCGTTGTGTTGGTAATTTCCTTAGATTGGTGGGATGCATTTAGTATTATATGATAGCTGAATTCATTGCTTATATTTTCATTTGTTTTAACGAACATGAGTTATATTTGTAATGTCATTGTTTTATTCTACTTTTCATATCCTACTTACACTTCTTATATATATGGGTCAGATTTTCAGAAAATGTACAATTGGCAGCTGTACACATTTAGTAAATTATGCAAAATAAGGCTGCAATTTGGTCAACACTAGGTAAATTCAAGAATATTCGGTATTATATTGATTCTAGCAATCTGTTTGGTTAAGTTGAATTGTGTTTATTTTCGTCTGGAATTTGGGTTATTTGAGAAGATTGGCGACGTTGAATTGTACATTTTCTGAAAATCTGACCCATATATGTACAAATGTACGCGCACTTTGCGCACGCATTTCTAACGCATATATAACGCGTATATTGTCCACAAGGTGGCGTGTAAGTCCAAGTAGAATTGCTTTACTTCTCTATACCTTTATATATCTCCACACTCCTTTATTCTTATGCGATTCCTTTTGCCATGTCATATGCTATATTCAAAATTAAAACAGAGTGACTACAAGCTTGACTCGTTCTTGTTGTGTTTACCCAACGATTACCAAAGGGTCATTATTACACATTTATATAAAAATATAAAAGTAGTGTTTACAATACAAAGGCAGCTGTGGGCGTCTCGACGATATTCCTTATTCTAATCTTATTTTGCGCTGAGGAGAGCAATCCTTTCTCACATTGAGCGCATTAAGTGTGGTGTCCGGTAACACCATGACAATAGGGGAGTTGCATAGCCGCCATTTTGAATCTTGATTCGCATTGAATTATGGGACTAATGGTACAGTATAAAATGTATAGGAAACATGCTATGTTCAGCATGTAATATTTATCAATGCTCTGATGCCAATATCCATGTGCTATACATGTTTTCATAACATATGCCTCCATCTTTCCCATCATGCATTTTGTTTTCATAGTTCATTTATAAAAGCTACGATATTGGTGAAAACATTCTTGCAATTTTCAAAAAATGTTGTCAAATATTTGTATGTCAGATTTCATCAGAATCCATCCCTGTATGCGGTGAACTGCAACGCTCGAGGAATGTGGCTTTCTGGACAGGACTAAGATCTGCATGAAATAAATTTCTCAAAGTACAATTACAAGTCACTCAGTTAAGAGTACACTCGGTCAAGTGTTCACTCGGTCAAGCATAGAAACAAGTTTCTACACCAGATGTGCCAGGAGTATAGCTATAGACATTAACCATTAGTAGAACAATAGCCAAAATATTGCTTCCCAGAATCTAACTACCCTACAATTACCTTTAGTTTTGACCCACTCACAGTAGTAAAGGACCATACTGGAAGACCTGGATTTATATCCAGATGTGTTGCTCCTATTGGTATACCACCCTTAGATACAAATAAAAGATGTTTGTAATTGAATTGAAATGAACTGGTTGGATACCGCTCCTTTATCGTCCCTAATAATGCGGTGTTCGTATTGACGAGGGTGGGCGTGAGGTTGTGGGGGGCACAATAGTAAAGAGAATTACAGTATGGGACTTTCCAAAACTGTACATAACAGTGAGGTGTCCGGATTGTGGAGGCAAGTAGGGATATACTGTACATTATCTTACAGTACTAAATATTCATGGTTATCGGAGATGTACCGTTAATCGAATGAATCGATCTGCAACAGATATAGAATGTTACTGGGAAATCTATCAACCACATGAATCTTGTTCAATACAAATGTGATTATTCGCTCTTCATATACCATTCTCTCTCTATATATATGGATCACTAGACAACACAGTGCCTTCCCCAATACTCTCATATAAGCCTAATTGAAGACAGAAATCAGGCTCAAAATACAATTCAACCTAATCGAGCACAACTTGTTAATCAACGCAATACCAATTCTATTAAGATATACCTTGTATTTATCATTTTCATCCTAATTTAGCAGAATTACCTAAATGTGTAGATCTACCTATCGTACATATCCTCACACCCGGATCCATATATGAGGGTACGACCCTATACAATGATGGAGGAGCATCAGTAGAAGGAAATGATACTAACTATGACAATTAGTGCAACCCTCTCAGCTGTCTTCAGTCTCTATTATCAGCTACCGCTACCTCCTCTATCATTCTTATCTTTCACATACTTGCACAATGAGCAGATAAGACATCTTAGGATAGAGGAGAAGTGGAATTCAATACTTGATTGTGATTCTAATGACTTGAAAAATCGCTTTGTTGAATATCCAGACAGCGAGCATAGAAAAATATAATGGATTACTATTGGCCTCTCTAGGGTTCTATTGTTAAATGATCTCAGCAGAATTCAATGGAGAGAGGAGAGGAAGGCTAAGAACACTAGTACATCAAAGGGCTGTTTAAGATTTAGGGGCCTGTTTCATAACAGATCTTTACTTCAGGTGTTCCGTCCTTTAATAGGGGATTTGCATAGCCGCCATTTTGAATCATGATTCGCAAGGGTTGTGGGACTAATGGCACAGGATAAAATCCATGGAAAACATGTCATGTTTAGCATGTATTATTTATCAATACTCTAATGTCGATATCCATGTGTTATACATGTTTCCATAACACAAGTCCCCATCTTTCCCATCATGCATTTGGGTTTTATAGATCATTTATACAAGCTTTGATATTGGTGAAAACAATCTGGGAATTTTTGATAAAAATGGGGCTAAATATTTGTATGTCAGATTTCATCATAACCCATCCCAGGATGCACTGTAACATGCGTAGTGGCACATGCAAATCCCCTATAGGGAGGGCAGGTAGTCCATGGCACCGATTTACTTTAGTCACGCAACTGCACCAGTTTAATGACGCATTGTGGACATGTAACGCAAACGTCCCATAGGCTTAGCATTGCAGACATGATTACTCTCTGTTCTTTCATCAATTCAAGAAATCCTTTAAGATATGGATGTGATAGGAAGGAGTTGATATGAGCCTCTGTTGAAGCAAAGATTCCTTTTTTTACCAAAGAAACTACTATTATTACTTTTCTTTACTTTAAATTAAACTTCTTTACTAAAATTGCCCAATGTGGGAGGCTCTTAATATTGTTCTTATCCATAATGATTTGTTTCGATATATATAGGAAATGATATATGTTCATAAACGACATGACATTCTGTTACCTTTTTGTAAACACAGCAGCAAATTCTGAGAATAGTGTAACTGTTACATAATGTTTAATTGCTGAATGAAAATCTTAAATACAATACAAAGGCAGTGCGTATTTGGTCAACAGCAGCCAACTTGCCCAGTTTGTCAAAAGCAATTCATTGTGACTTTTGAGAAGGGCAAAGTTCATTTAATTTTGAGCCAAATATTGGGTCCTAAATTGTTTTCTGTTCATGTATTTGGAGTAGACAATGCCTCATTTCTCCAGTGAATTGAACATATTGAAATTCACTTAAAAGCCTTTTTATGAAGGCCTCAACAATACGTGATGTGTCACAGACAATATTTCTTGCAATATTTCTGGGTGGACAATTAGTAGTAGCTAAATATACTCCATTACATAGGATGACCTTAGTAATCCTTACTTACTACTTTCCTTCCTTAGCTACTTTCCCTTGCTAACTATTTTTTATTCGTACTAGTTAAGCAAGTGAAAATAGCTTAGCAAGGAAATCGTAAGTAAGGCTTTCTTATGCAACAGCTAGACCTCTGGTGTCCCAGTATACTAGCCCTATAAGAAGAGACAGTCTCTCATTTCTCCTCGTCCTTCTTCTCCTCTCACTCTCCCTCCCAAGTCCATGTGAGTCAGATTTTCAGAAAATGTACAATTCGCCTTCACCAATCCTTTCAAATAACCCACATTTAAGACAAAAATGAGCTTCAAAATGCAGTTTAACATAACAGAACTGATACTTTAAATCAATGTGATCCCAAATATACTCAGATATACCCGGTATTCTTCATTTTTCAGTCTAATTTAGGAGAATGTCCTAAATGTGTAGAGCTGCCAATTGTACATTTTCTGAAAATCTGACCCATGTGTGTATGGCTATGACTTGATACAGTCATGAAAAATTCAGCGCTGTCAACTCCTACACTAAGTGCACACCACTATGTCTGGCCTTTCCAGCAAACTTAGGACCTATAAGGCTTCCATTCAAGTCTTGGCGATATAAACTGGGGCCACTTATTTTTGTTTCTTTTCTTTTTGTATTATTTTCCTATACATAAAGCTGTTGTAGTTGGTTGGGTGCCAGTCATAGGGTCGGTGCCATGGGAACAGCGCCATTTTAGCAGATGCAGGCCGTTATTTTGAGAAATAGAGAGGAAATGACAGAAATAGAGAACATTTATGTGATGTGTTACAGGAAAATGAGTCAAAATCAGCAGAAAAAGCATTTTTATATTTGATTATTCGTGAATTAACGTTAATTTACTATATTAAAGAAGGTAAATTTAGTTAAATATACTCCATAGATTACCCTCAGATATGCAAGGATATATTCAATACTTCCAGTCTTTCAATTTGGGATATATTTATATTACTCGAAGCGCTGGCCACTCCAAAATTGGATACATTCTGAGGAAGGGTTCCTTTGAAAGATATCAGAAACTTTGAAAGATATCAGTTTTGCGACTTGTGACTTGTGACATCAGATATATATTATGTTAGTATTATGAGAAACTTTGAAAGATATCAGTTTTGCGACTTGTGACTTTTTTTGCAGTTACACATCAGCTATCTATGGAGCTGCTGAGCGTCCACTGTCCTTGCAACCTTCTACATCAGACGGAACAAATTATTAAAGTTTTTTGACAATTTATGTCTTGATCTCACCAAGTAAGTGTGACGTATCTATGACATGAGGCAAGGTAATTATGGAGATGGATTATTTTATGAAGATTATTGATATTAGATTTGAATCTTAAAATCAAATGTGATTTTTGTATTTATTCATCCATTGCTCTGATTAAATTTGAGGCAGATCTTCATATTGTGCCTCAACAAAAATATAATGTCTGTTTGTCTGTACACTCTGTATAATGTTTACCAGACTGTTTAGTTCAGCTCTATAGCTGGTCTTCCACTTACTCCTGGGGTAGTATACTACCATCTATTGTTGTATGATCTTTACCAGACTGTTTAGTTCAGCTCTATAGCTGGTCTTCCACTTACTCCTGGGGTAGTATACTATCATCTATTGTTGTATGATGTTTTACCAGGCTGTTTATTTCAGCTCCTATAGCTAGTCTTTCACTTACTCCTGGGGTAGTATACTACCATCTATTGTTGTATGATGTTTTACCAGGCTGTTTATTTCAGCTCCTATAGCTAGTCTTTCACTTACTCCTGGGGTAGTATACTACCATCTATTGTTGTATGATGTTTTACCAGGCTGTTTAGTTCAGCTTCATAGCTTGTTTTCCACTAAATCCTGAGAGGAAACAAACTAACGAGTGTTATAAGCCCAAACCCCAAACACAGCATACGCCAACCCAGCACCTTAGACCAATGTGCCACCACTCCTTGTAACTCTCATTGTTGTTATGATCTAATTACCTAATAGTGGAATTATCTCTTTAGTGATTTACAGGTTTCAGAATTTTTGTTCTGATTTGAGAATTCCCTCTGACAATATTTAAGCTGAACGTGCCTTAATCAAAAGTCATGAAAAATGCCTACATCCTCATTATCTCTGAGCCGAGCACCATGCAATATTATCCCTAAACTAAACCATCGCCCTATTAATGAATCCAAAGCTATAGCTCAATACTATTTGTGCGATTTAGGTTGTGGCTGTTTCTAAGTGATAAGTACCAAGGGTAGTAAAAATGATGTCCTACTAATTCATTAATTATATTTTCCATCAATACCATCGTCAAGGGGATCAATCAATGTCTGGGATAATGGTGAAAGATCTTGGTAGAAATCATCTGAACATACCATCACCTTGGTCTTGGTATGGTTAATACCATCTGAAGCCATCAGCTGCCATATTCTAAACAGATATTGCAGAAGCACTGTATTTCTAATGAAGCATAATTAATTATAAGAGTCATTTTAAGTTTCGTCACCTACACTGATAGACCCGCGCCCGTTTTATCAGTCAGATATAAATATTTCCCCAGCAATGACTGATTATTTTCAGCCGCAAATGGGTGCGACTGATAATTATCAGTCACCTCGGTAAAAAACAGCCATCACTGGTTTTTCTCAGTGCCTTCATGGAAATCTCAGCCAGTGACTGATTTTCCGTAGCGCCGATGGGAATATCAGTCAGTGACTGTTTTTTTTCTGTCCCCTCTCTACCCCCGCTCTTTGTCCCTCTCTATCCCCACTCCCTGTCTCTCTCTATCTCTGCTCTCTGTATCTCTCTATCCCCGCTCTCTCTGTCCCTTTCTATCCCCGCTCTATGTATCTCTATCCCCGTTCTCTGTCCCTCTCTATCCCCACTCCCTGTCTCTCTCTATCTCTGCTCTCTGTATCTCTCTATCCCCGCTCTCTCTGTCCCTTTCTATCCCCGCTCTATGTATCTCTATCACCGTTCTCTGTCCCTCTCTATCCCCACTCCCTGTCTCTCTCTATCTCTGCTCTCTGTATCTCTCTATCCCCGCTCTCTCTGTCCCTTTCTATCCCTGCTCTATGTATCTCTATCCCCGTTCTCTGTCCCTCTCTATCCCCGCTCTCTGTCTCTCTCTATCTCCGCTTTCTGTATCTCTGTATCTCCACTCTCTCCGTTTCTATCCCTGCACTCTTAATCTTTGGCGTTCCATATCGGTGCCCTATCCTTTCGATCCGTTTTAGAACAATATCGCACCGATAGCCATTGTTGTCTCCGTGCCAGTACGGTGCGCTTATACAAAGCTTGGCGCACCGTCACGCTGTTGAACTCTCCTCGCTATGAGGCAGAATCGGTAAAAAGCTGGGTCAAGATGGCGGATCGTTGTTTGCACGAGTTTTGGAGTGGAGCTATGTGGAGCTATGTCACAGTACCGTATGTGAAGGTAAGTACTAGGCCTAGTCCTAATGATCACTTTCTTCTTGAAAAACCAGTCAAACAGACATATTTACAACCTATTTTGATGTATTAGATGTAGTGAAACAGGCCTATGTGACCGAGCGCCGAAAGTAGGACAGTTGTTTATAACGGTTCTGGGGTGCAAGAACCTGTCGGCGAGCCGTTTTAAAATCGCCATATCTCCGTCAATATTGAATATTTGAACAAATCCTTTTAGAATCATCAAGAAGTACTTATTGGCGTTATATGTATGGAGCGGGATGATTTTAAGCCAAGTAGTTTTTGAATAAATCCTGTTTGAATTTGCGTCGTCGGAGCGCGCTCCATAATTTTCGCTCGGCGTTAGGCTATTTAGTATTGCTTTGATTCAAACAATCTGTATGTTGATCTGGATTTTGATTGTATCTCGCTTGATTACATTCAAAATTAAGATATTCCAAGAATAGGACCTTCCCGTTCTAAGAAAACTTCATTGGGATTGGGATACCATCTAGACTAGAAATAAATATACACATTTCAGGAAGTTGGGTATCTCTGATCGAGTAGGTGATAATGGGGGTGTCACGGTACAGTATTGCGATCGGTATGAAATGGCTACCGACCAATCATAGGGGTCGTAGTGACCAGAAGAGAATGACCAGAAGAGCGCCTGAAGTCTGTTGCATGAGGTATCACTGAATAAATTCCATTCCGCTAAGCTCTGTTAGCGGAGTGCCTTTGGGGCCTTCGCCGTAACTTTTGCCGTTTTAGATCAACTAAATGAAAAAAGGAACCAACCGTAACATAATCACAAAATTTGCACGAATTATAGATTCAACTCTTCCCTTTCAGAATCTAGAATAATTTTTGTAAAGTAGTGAATAGAAGTTTAGTAATCATTGATGACGACAACAGACATTTTCTGACAAGTATCCCGTACATAAACTAGACATATTGCTGATAATATAGACAAAATTGGGAATGTTAATGATGAATATTGTACTTAGGGCAGCTTGGTAGAGTCTATGGTAATAAGGGCACTGAGGAATATTAAAATATTAATGCCAGATATGTAAATATGGGGTATTTCGGATGTATTTCCGGTCGGGGAAACAGATAGAATTGATTAAAATAACCCCAGACCAAGATTTCTTGTTAAAAATACAAAAATCTTCATTACTGTCAAGTTGAGAGTATATTTGTACATTTATTTTTATCGTTTAAAGGGATAAACCACAGTTCAACTGGAAAAAAAACTGAAAATAACATTTTGTTTAAACTTTGTCTCATGAAAGAACAAGGTTATGTGAATTCAAAAAGCCAATAAAAACAATATGTCACCGGGTTAGTTTTCATTTCAGGGAGCCCTGAAATTTATGGTTGTTCACTATAGAAGTCTATGAGAAAAGGACAATTTTTTTCGTTTTTTCAGTATAAAAAAAAATTGAAAATAACTTTTTCCTAAAAATCTCTATAGACAAAGCTAACATATTGCTTTACCCTTTCAAGCAATAAAAAATGGGGGTCACCGACCTTTTAAAAAAGTTATTCAACTTAATCTGCATCCCTATGAGTTAAAAACAGGAATATTGAAGATGTTCAATGCTAAATAATATCTTTCAAAATTTGTTGATACCCTGTTCTTTCATACATGAGGGTAAACCTGTATATTGGCTATGTTTAGAAGAAATTTCAACTGAAAAATGTTATTTGTCTGTCTGAAATTTTGGAAAAACTGGCAAAATATCCATTTTTCCCCACATACTTCAATTCTAAACTTTGGTGGTCTCTAGAATGAAAAATAATATGCTGAGATCCATTATTGTTTGCTTTTTGTTATCCCCCAACCATGTTCTTTCTCAAGACGAAGTTTGAAAAAATTACAGTCAATCCTTATTTTTTATGCATTAGTTCCCAGAACTCCCGCCTTCAGCAGTGCATATAACAGTGGTTTATCTCTTTAAATTGATTTATATAGAATTATTGATATTTTTAGTGAATATTTGTATTTGTACATGGTTTGCAGGTCCCTGATTTTGGTGAATAGTTTGGCGTTGATTTGTACATTTATTTTTTATCATTTCTATTGATTTTTAATTATTTATTGGTATTTTTTGGTGATTCTTTAAGACTTTAAAAGTCTCCCAATCGTACAGTATGTTACCACATTTAGCACACCCATTTAACTTAATATTACTTTAATTAGATATACCGAATATAGGTTTTAATATAATATTTCCATACATGTTCTTTGTGTATAATCTTAGAGTTTTAAACATTAAATGCTATAATATTGGTCTATAGATGCTATTTCTCACACAACATAATTCCATATGTTTATGGCCCGCTATTTCTATGCAAAAATGACCTTTCCATAGTGGCAGCAAGTAGACTATACCGTATTTCCTTGAATAGGCACCCCCGGCGCTAATTAAGTCAAGGGACTTTGTACCAGGCTCCTATTCAAGGCCCGGCGCCTATTCAAGGCCCGGCGCCTATTCAAAGAAGGTAGAATGAGCATGGAAATTATAGAATAAAATAAATATTTGTATTCCTTTCATCTAAAACATACTTGTCTTAATTTGCCATGATTATATTCCAAATCTTTCAGAAGGATCATCATAAAATGGCATATAAACAGTGTAAAGTTATTCCAGTGTCTGGTTACTGTTACTATAATAGTAAACTCAAACTAATACTTACTCCTAATTAAGATTGTTTGTTTAATAATAACCTCAAGGCTCAAGCTTCAAAGGTTGATAATATGTTCCTTTTGTGTTCTAGATGTCTGAAAACATCAGGGATGTAATTCAGGAAGTACCCACCATTACATAGGATAAAGTGGAGTGTCTGCTGAGCATGTCAGATACCTATGTTGTGGAGCTCTACACCTCATTTACACTGATGTCAGCGAAATGGTCTCAACCATGAATTCTTGTTGCAAAGATTGCTGGTATGTCCTAACTTAGTTGTCTATTTTATAAACAGGTATGTCAAATATTTCAAAAACAAAGTTTAGTTCCAGCAGTTCAGTGAATTTAAAGGTATATGCGGTTTTCAATGGAAACAAAATTGGTCGGTGACTTTTTTATGAAACGTTCAGGGATCATTCCTGACTACATAAGAAAGCAAGAAATGAAAAAAAAGTACATCTCATCGACTTATTTTTTTTTACAGCCACCTGAAAATAGCAGTGCTTTAGCATTGAAGTCTATGGAAAAATGTGGGTTTTTTTTCACATTTCATTATATAAAAAAATAATGATCAGTGACTTTTCATTAAAACTTTCTACACATATAATTGGTATATTATGCTACAGATTTACCAAAGAAAAACATTACGTTGACGTGGTTAAAAAAAAGTTCTGGTCATAGTAATCAAGCAGCATAATCAATGAAAATGAATCCTAAAAAACAATACTCAAAACTGTTGTAATAAAAACAAACCCTGTAGATATTGAAAATGGTGCACAAATACATCTCAACTTATGATGATAATGAAATATTTCAAAGAAAAATAGCCGCTAGGTGGCGTGTGTGTTGACACCCGCATATATCTTTAAAGGCTAGCCAACACAGCTTTTATTGTATGTTGGTACCCTTCTCTGTATCTGCTCATTGTACTTTTATATTGGTGGCTTCCTCCCTACCTGTCTTAACCCACTCCCTTATAAATGATCACCTTTTGCCACCCCCACCCCCTCCCGTTCTTTTTTTCATTTGTTCCTAATTTCTCCTTGCCTCCCCCTCCCCCTCCCCCTCCCCCTTCTAATATGGAACTTGGGTGAAGCTGTAAGAAATGTAAAATTCTCTTTCACCGATCCCCTAAATAACCCAAATTTAAGACAAAAATGAAGTTCATAATCGGTAGGATTTTTTCATTTTTTTGTGCTACATGATATTGCATTTGTGGGTGCTTATGGGAATTTAAATGTCTTAAAACTACAGTTTTGTAATCTATATATTAATAAAATAAGGGTTTGCAGCCTTAAACAGCTATCTTCTCTGAAACCACCCCCACCCCACCTACACACACCAAAAAATCTTTTTTAAATCACAGAAAATGTACATTTACATATTGTTATCATGGGTGTGACAGTTATTATATTTGTTTATATTAATTTTATTCTGAGGTTTACTTGCTGCGACACAAGAACAGGAACAGAGGAGAGGAGACAATCACAAGCAGGTGATCTTTAGTAAGTATAAATCAGAACATTTTGTTTTTATTCTGTAGACTAGGCAATATGGCATAGTGATGATTCTTTCTTATGGGCCAGAAATGTTGGAACACTCCAACCTGAATTAATTCAAATAATTCCAAGGATAATCTTGTGTAGGCAGGTCTTAAATTATACCCATTCCCTATGATAGTAATATTTCATAAATATATGCTTGTACATACCATTTATCCTATACTAAATTTGAACATTCTAACTTTTTCCTATACACTTTTTTTAAAATTTAACATATTTATATGGCCAGAGTGTTAAAAGGATGTATACTGAGTTTTATTCTATTACAAGCACTTGGTAGATAATGTCATGTATTCAAGTGTTTAATTCATGCCCTGACCTTATTTATAGGATGCGTTCTCAAGCTGCAGGAAACAAATCAACTAGTCATGATGGAGCTGCAGGCACCCAAGCACCAGAGAAAACTCTTGTTTGGACTTTGTTTGGACTGAGTTTGATCATCAATGGCAATTATATACACTGATATGACCCTACTTGCTATGGTCATTAGATGAGAGAAACTGGGCGTATGACAACTATTAATTTTGATCAGAAAGACCCGCTACTTAATATTTATTCCACTGGCCAATGCTACAGTACTCCAACTACACCACCTCAGGATCAGACAACTCCTGGTCTCTCCGTACCCATCAACAGAACTTCACCTAATCGAGGCCTCACCTCAACTGAATATGACGAACACCTAAATATGTGAAACTTCAAGGAAGAGTCCCCAAACATGTGAAAACTATCTGGATAAATGGCGTATACTAATCAGAGACAACTACAACATTCCCTGAAGCGTTATATAAGTAAATATCTTAAATAGGAAAATCTTCTCATGGACTGACCATTCAACAAGCTTAACACTGAGGAATGCATCATTATATATCAGGAAGACATATACGGACTATCCACTACCCAGGCCTTTTGAACACTTGAAAAATATTCACATGGCAATGTATAAATATTTCTGAGTTAAATATTTGAATTTAAACATTTCTGAGTATTCTTTGATTATACAAACAATTTTATTAATGTAATCATTTACATTTACAAGATACCAAACTATATCAAAGGTAAACTAAATAAGAATTGGGCAACTTTATGTGTAGATACAATTTTCTTAATTCATTTCTGATAGCACCTGTGTCAATCTGATCTATAAACCCCAACTATATCAATTTAAGAGTCTGAGTGCGACCAAATAAGATAATTTCCTCATCATGATTTACTGTTTAAAATGATATTTATCTCTAAAGTCAGCAGGAATATGGGTGAATTTAGACTTTAATGGGACAATGTGGATAGGGAATTCAGTGTATGAAATTAACGTCTCTCTTCACCCATGTCTGAGTTGGAATGACCTAAGACCTATTTGTATTATGTAGTATTTATTTATTTATTTATAAAAAGAAATGTGTTATGTCATGTGAGTTACATATAGAATAGTTGTATAACCATACAACTTTAGGATAGTCAGATAGATATGTTGGGGTATTAAATGTTTTTGAAATTTTGTAAAATCTTAAATATTCGCTGAAGTATAAGCATATATATAAATCTGCATTCATTAACTTCCTCCAGTAACCCCCTACAGCAGCCCCTTCCATTAACTTCCTCCAGTAACCCCCTCCAGCCACCCCTTCCATTAACTTCCTCCAGTAACCCTCTCCATTAACTTCCTCCAGTAACCCCCTACAGCAGCCCCTTCCATTAACTTAACTCCATATGAATCTCAATTTTTATTCCGAAATTTGATTTTTATTTCAAATTCTGAGACCATAACAATAACACTTAAGAAAATATCCATTTACAGTAACATAATTTGTTCTCTTTGAACAGCACATCAGTGGCAGACGTTTTCTATGTTCCAAACTCATGAGTACAAATGCAAGGAGGGACAGACTTCATTGAAAAGAGATAGGCACTACAATCCTGGAGCCTGTGTTTGATTCCCATATTCTTAAATTCATGGTAAGTACTCATACACCGCCACCCCTCACTAAAACACCCAACACCTCTCTCACACACACACACCCCTTACTCACACACCCCAGCCCAAACAAGGTAAAGCAGATGTCATTATAAGACATGTCAGGTCAATAATTAAGTAACATGATAGTAATTAAAGGAAAGTATCATTAATTAGGCCTAATAGTGTTGGATACTTAAACTATAATAAGTTTTTTTAAAAATTCTAACTGTTTGCAGGTTCAAGTGCATGGGACTAGCACAGTAACCATGGTTTCATCGCCAGGGGCCCTTGCCCATGAAGAGAAATTGACAGGTATGTTTATTGGTGACTATTAAATCCCCCTGTACCCCCTCCTGTACGTCCGCCTGTATGTCTCCCTGTACCCCCCTCCTTTATGTCCCCCTGTGCCTCCTCCTGTACCCCCCCTCCTGTACCTCCTCCTGTAGGTCCCCCTGTACCTCCTATATCACCCCTGTACCTCCTGTACGTGCCACTGTATCACCCCTGTACCCCCTCCTGTATCACTCCTGTACGTCCTACTGTACCTCCTCCTGTATCACTCCTGTACGTGCCACTGTATCAGCCCTGTACCCCCTCCTGTATCAGCCCTGTACCCCCTCCTGTACCTCCTCCTGTATCACCCCTGTAACTCCTGTACGTGCCACTGTATCACCCCTGTACCCCCTCCTGTATCACTCCTGTACGTCCTACTGTACCTCCTCCTGTATCACCCCTGTACCTCCTGTACGTGCCACTGTATCACCCCTGTACCCCCTCCTGTACGTCCTACTGTACCTCCTCCTGTATCACCCCTGTACCTCCTCCTGTACGTCCCCCTGTACTTCCTCCTGTATCCCCCTGTACCTCCTCCTGTATCACCCCTGTACCTCCTCCTGTATGTCCCCCTGTACCTCCTCCTGTACGTCCCCCTGTACCACCTCCTGTACTTTCCCCTGTACCTCCTCCTGTATCACCCCTGTACCTCCTCCTGCATCACCCTGTACCACCCCTGTACCTCCTCCTGTATCACCCCTTTACCTCCTCCCGTATTTCCCCCTGTACCGCCTCCTGTATCACCCCTGTACCTCCTCCTGTATCATTAACCACTAATACCACTGGACCAACGGAAAAGTGCTATATTGATTTTGTCATCCACACAACCATCTGTAACGTCCTGCTCCTTGTTCATTTATGGGATTGTTTATTGTGTTACCTATCATATATCAGTCATGGAACCAGTCATGTATCTGAACCTTTAACATCGTATTTTTCAGTCTCAACTGTCCACCTAAGAATAAGCTGGTGCTTAAAATCTGGAAAGAGAACAATTCCATAAACAGCAATGGGTGCCGGTCTGTACTTTCTGCGTGTGGAAAAGAGGTTAGTTACAATTGATATTCATTCTATAATGTTGCCATCCACACTAATTATTTGTTGTATATGACATTGAATGCTCTCTCTCTCCTTTCCTCCACTCACTCCATCTGTTGTGTCTTCCCCTTCCCTCTTAAATAGACTTCATTGTGACATCAGTGATGTGAGACAACCCCTACATCCAGGGAGTAAGGGAGATATATGCATCTTGATCATTCCTGTCTCTCTCCCCTTCTCCCCCTACCTTTTCTCCCTCTTTCTCTCTCTCCCCCTCATATTTCCTCTCATTCTCTCTCTCCTCCCTCCCTCTCCCTCTCACCACTTGCTTCAAACAATTTGGGGTTGCAATGCACTTATTATAGGCCTACATTCAGGCGCATTCATAACTTGTAATGAACTAATTGGGTTGCACCAGGTAGACCTGCTAAGGCAGAGGCAGCGATTCCAATTCTGGAGGATGTAATTGTAAATTGAACGTGATCAGAAACAAAATACAATATATTTGGCAAGTGGCAACATCCTTTTTTACTTGCCCAAATTTATTTGCAGAATTATAAACGAAATCACACTGATCTGTATGTGTCTGTTTCATTGTAAGTAGACATCACAACAGGGGTTTGAAATCGGGGCCATAGACTAAAGATTTCAACTTGCCCACTCGGGCAAGTAACATTAAACTTTACTTGCTCAGAGCCATTTGCAAGTAAACATCGTGCCCTGAAAGGTGTCACTATACCTGGGTGAATCAAGTATTTTACTGTGTATTCGTCAGAAACTTGTATTCGTAGGACTATGTCACTGACTAATTCAGTTTGGTGATGCAAGTGTCACACTCAAAATCTGATTTTACGTAAATTTTACGTGAATTAATTAACTATTTTTCATTTCAGGATGTGAATTGAAGTCAATCAAAAGAAAGGATACAAGTCTAAGCCGAAGAAAGGGACCCCTGATACCCACAACAAGGTGGCACGATTCTTCCAAAGATGTGATATCAATACAGAAGAATTACCTTAAAGTAAAAATTCAGTGTTCCCAAAAACTTTTTATAAATGCAGGCCATGTTTTGTTCTCTATAATGTGCTTTCATCAGAAAAGTCCATTGAAAATGTCAAAAAAGTCTATCGTCAGGTCAGAAAAGTCTATCGTCGGGTCAGAAAAGTCTATCGTCAGGTCAGGAAAGTCTGTCGTCAGGTGAGAAAAGTCTATCGTCAGGTAAGAAAAGTCTATCGTCAGGTCAGGAAAGTCTATTGTCAGGTCAGTAAAGTCTATCGTCGGGTCAGAAAAATCTATCGTCGGGTCAGAAAAGCAAGTATATCGTCAGGTCAGAATAGTCTATCGTCAGGTCAGAAAAGTCTATCGTCAGGTCAGGAAAGTGTATCGTCAGGTCAGGAAAGTGTATCGTCAGGTCAGGAAAGTCAATCGTCAGGTCAGGAAAGTCTATCGTCAGGTCAGGAAAGTCTATCGTCAGGTCAGAAAAGGCTATCGTCAGGTCAGAAAAGTATCGACAAAGTCAGAAAAGCGTCAGGTCAGTCTATCGTCAGGTCAGAAAAATCTATCGTCGGGTCAGAAAAGCAAGTATATCATCAGGTCAGAAAAGTCTATCGTCAGGTCAGAAAAGTCTATCGTCGGGTCAGAAAAATCTATCGTCGGGTCAAAATTGTCAGGTCAGGAAAGTCTATCATCAGGTCAGAAAAGTCGATCGTCAGGTCAGAAAAGTATATCATCAGGTCAGAAAAATATATTGTCAGGTCAGAAAAGTCTATCGTCAGGTCAGAAAAGTATATCGTCAGGTCAGAAATGTATATCGTCAGGTCAGAAAAATCGTCAGGTCAGAAAAGTGTATCGTCAGGTCAGAAAAGTGTATCGTCAGGTCAGAATCATCAGGTCAGAAAAGTGTATCGTCAGGTCAGAAAAGTATAGCGTCAGGTCAGAAAAGTATAGCGTCAGGTCAGAAAAGTCTATCGTCAGGTCAGGAAAGTCTATTGTCAGGTCAGTAAAGTCTATCGTCGGGTCAGAAAAATCTATCGTCGGGTCAGAAAAGCAAGTATATCGTCAGGTCAGAATAGTCTATCGTCAGGTCAGAAAAGTCTATCGTCAGGTCAGGAAAGTGTATCGTCAGGTCAGGACAGTCTATCGTCAGGTCAGGAAAGTCAATCGTCAGGTCAGGAAAGTCTATCGTCAGGTCAGGAAAGTCTATCGTCAGGTCAGAAAAGGCTATCGTCAGGTCAGAAAAGTATATCATCAGGTCAGAAAAATATATCGTCAGGTCAGAAAAGTCTATCGTCAGGTCAGAAAAGTATATCGTCAGGTCAGAAATGTATATCGTCAGGTCAGAAAAATCGTCAGGTCAGAAAAGTGTATCGTCAGGTCAGAATCATCAGGTCAGAAAAGTGTATCGTCAGGTCAGAAAAGTATAGCGTCAGGTCAGAAATGTATATTGTCAGGTCAGAAAAGTCTATCTTCAGGTCAGAAAAGTCTATCTTCAGGTCAGAAAAAAGTCTCGTCAGGTCAGAATCGTCAGGTCAGAAAAGTCTATTGAGTGGGCAAGTGGAAATCTCTAGTCTACGGCCCCGATTTCAAACCCCTGTTGTGATGTCTAGGAAAGTCTATCGTCAGGTCAGGAAAGTCTATCGTCAGGTCAGGAAAGTCTATCGTCAGGTCAGGAAAGTCTATTGTCAGGTGCATTGGTTAAAATATGAAAATACATACTGTCTTGATGTCTCAGTTCATAAATTATGGTAGTTTCATATTGATTCTGATTCATTTTGAGGCTTCAGTCAACTACAATTTTAAGCCCAATAATAATCTGCAATGAGAGGCTTGTCCTCTCCAATGCCTGGCTGTGCCAAGGACACACAAGTGTAAATAAAGTAATAAATGTGTATGTGATGAATGTAAATAAAGTGTTGCTTTATATGATTTCCAGTGTTTGTTACCATTTCCTTTCTAGTTAGTCATATTGAGATTGTTTTAGGTTTTCATCAGGGGTATACTACTAGCCTGTGACACCCCAGGAATTGCAGCTTCCCGGTGTGTCACAGGGGATATTAGTACTATAAAACCTGATAATTCCTATTTTCATAACCCCTATAATTTGAATTAATGAAAAACCATCAATCTAACAAAAAACGGTCAAGTTAAAGGGCCACTGAAAAATAACGGTCAAACCTTGGTTACCACCGAAAAAAACGGTCAAATATTGGTAAAAAAACCACCCTGCAGAAAACAGTCAGCATTGAGATGACTGGGATTTATCGGTCACTGACCGTTTTTTTTCTCGGTCACCAAAAGTGATGACCGTTTTTTTTCTCGGTCACCAAAAGTGATGACCGTTTTTTTTTTCGGTCACCAAAATCTGACCGTTTTTTTTCGGTCACTGAAAATCTGACCGTTTTTTTCTCGGTCAGTGCCTGGCAATTGGATGCCAGCCAATTCCTGAGAAAAAACGGTCACTCACCGAGGTTGGGTCTATCAGTGTACTGCGGTACAGCAGTGTTTCCTAGTCTTTCTTAGATGAATAAGAACTTTATTCTATTGTGTAAATTTAGTATTATAATAAACCCATTCTGTTCTTAGTATTGTAAACCCTATTCTACACTATCTGTCCCACTGTAAAGACAAACTCTTATATATCTGACATTAAGTCAGAATCTATAATTACCAATTTGCGTTTTAGATGCAATACAAAAAGTATATTGTATGTATGTAGTTGTTCCCTGTAACTTGCTACCACTAATATCCAGCAGCTGTTAGTACAGAGTATATCATTGCAATAAAATGTCCCAAGGAAAGATTCTCTAACTTCGTTCTTGGGAGGTTCCCCTTCTATCCACCATTCCTATAGATCTAACTTCACGCGGGAATACATCCAGGTTTGATTTAATCCAATATCTCTAAAGGAGTTTCCTATGTATATGAATATCGATGGGTGAGATTGGAGTCTGGGATGGGATTTTCCACCCAGCTGAGACCGCCTGTACTGGGCAGGAAGGGGATTATGTAATAGTATTGGGAGACCAACTGCCTCCAAATACCTCCCAGCTGTCTGCACGTTCAATATGGGCTTGACTTGGCCACCTTCTAGCTTCCACAGTAACACTATTAGTTATTGATGCTGCGGTTATCCGGATACCTCGCTATTATGGACAGTCAGTGCTTTTATTAATACAATAGTTGTTGTCTTCATGTGATAACTTTGCCTTAAATCTTTCAATTGTGGCTAGTAAGAATAAATGTTATTATGTTTCTTTTGTAACGACTCCCTCCAATCCGAATACGCCAATATTATGGAACCCCCAAGGCTAAAGCTCTAAATGTCTACTTCAGTTCCAGAATTAATATTTTGATGTCCATGAAGGCTAAGGAATATCATAAGATTTCTGATATCACTTAATTGACCTACTTTTATGTCATTATTTTTCCACATTTATTGAAGCTTTCTGACATAGAAAATCCTATAAGAATTTGCTGGATATTTTGCCCCCCTTTAAAGCTGCATTCTCAACTATTACAACAAAGAATATCTTGCCAAATTTACTGCTATTATGACTTAAAGGACTGGATTCATCAATATATATTATTCTGCTGCTGGTATAGTTTAATACAAGAATTTGAATAAGTATCAGCTGAGAGAAAGGTGATAAGGGATAATTCTTGACTTTTAGATGGGTTGGAAAGGAACAGAATAAAAAGTAGAACATCTGTTTTTGACCGACGTTAACTGAGAGTGCAGCTTTAAATATTTCTCTAATGGCTTTAACAATTATAATCGCTCTGGTTATTGAAAGAACAAAAACAACTTAATGACATTGTACAATGAGTGTTGCATGACTGCCCATAGATGTATGCCGCGCTTATCCGGACACCTCGCTATTATGGACAGTCAGTGCTTTTATTAATACAATAGTTGTTGTCTTCATGTGATAACTTTGCCTTAAATCTTTCAATTGTGGCTAGTAAGAGTAAATGTTATTATATTTCTATTATAATGACTCTGTCCAATCCGAATACTCCAATATTATGGAAACCCCGAGGCTAGTGCTCTAAATTTCTACTTGAGTTTCAGAATTTATATTTTGCTGTCCATGAAGGATAAGAAATATTATAATACTATCTGATATAATTGAATTGACCTACTTTTGTTTCAGTATTTTTCCACATTCATCAAGGCTTTTTCACATAAAGAAAATCTTATAAAAATCCCCCGGATATTTTGCCCCCTTTAAAGCCACATTCTCAACTATTACGACAAAGAATACCTTGCCAGATTTACTGATATTATGACTTATAGGACTGAATTTATCAAAATTCTGCTGCTGTTATATGTTTATACAAGAGTTACTCATATTATGACTTATAGGACTGGATGTATCAATATTCTGGTGCTGTTATATGTTTATACAAGAATTTGAATAAGAATCAGTCGAGAGAAAGCTGCCGCCGATAAGCGATAATTCCTGACCGTATGGTTTTTAGATGAGTTGGAAAAGAACGGAAAATAAAGTAGAACATCTGTTTTCAACCGACCTTAACTGAGAGTGCAGCAGGCGCGCAAATTACCCACTCCCGACACGGGGAGGTAGTGACAAAAAATAACAATACAGGACTCTTTCGAGGCCCCGTAATTGGAATGAGTACACTTTAATGGCTTCAACAATTATAACCCCTCTGATTATTAAAAGAACAAAAATAACTTAATGACATTGTACAATGAGTGTTGCATGACTGGCCATAGATTGACTTACCAGCCAAAAGGTGGAGATATCCTATAGACTATTGATACAAGCCTGTCTGCCACTACACACCACAATAACAGAGGCTAGTCTCCAGTGCATGGATGCCTCAATGTCTCCAGTGCATGGATGCCTCAATGGGTCAAAGGTAGGGCAGTGCAGCAGTGTTATTGTGCAGGAAGCCAACCATAGCGTGTCCAAGGCCTATAGGTCTAGACACACTAAGTGCACTACAGGTCGCTGCACTGTATTATTAAAGGTGCAGTCTCTGTTAATGTTGGTCAAAAACGGAATATTTTTAACTTTTTGTTCCATTCTTTTCCTAACCATCTAAGAGCCATTTCACCAACATTTTGGAGAATTGTTCAGTCGTTTTTGCTACAGGGTTTCTAAAACGTCCCCATTTGCATTTGGAGGACGCGCCCGCCTTCAAACTATTTCATAAGAATTATCAGCAGAATATTGATAAATTCAGTCCTATAAGTCATAATATGAGTAAGTTTGGTAAGATTTTGTTTTTGTCATAATGGCTGAGAATGCAGCTTTAAACTTGGGGTAGGTTTTATTGTTGATACTGCAAAAAATCAGGCACAGAGCATCATTAGATGAGATAAGATTCTGCACTAATGGCTTTCCCGGCCCCTGGTTGAGTAGGCCAACCACTAGACTTTAGATTTTAGATATTGTTATATATATATATATAAGTATTTTTATTTCTCTTCATCCATACAATTACAATTTTTTACAAATAGAGAAAATGGTCCAACTCTCAACACAGTTGTTCTTCCCAGAAGGCCTTGTGATATAACTAAATTTAGATTGATTAAAAAAATTACATTTCTTAATATCATTACAACAATAACAGTAAACAGTGACATTTTCCTCACTTATGGAGGTTAACCTTAATATTAATCTCTTATTACATTCAATGATCGAAGGTCATTGTTAGAGTATATTACATGTTTTTGTTTTTTTTAAAACTTAAGTAGAATACTTTTCAGCATTCTTACCAATAAGTGTTTAGATTGAGTATTAGAGAAGTAACAAATGCTCGAAGTATTTATATAGCATCCTGTACTGGATGTAATCAAGCCAGTTTTCTACTAAACTGAATGTCCTACTCTTTTAGGCTCCATTATTACATAATAAAGTAATTTCTACCTTGTACTAGGCAGAATGCCTTATGCGATATTTTAATATCGCATTTACATCATCATATCTTTTGATAACTATTAAATTTTCCATCTATATAAAAGGAATATGATATATCTAAGTGGTTGGTATGAGAAGTAATGTTAATACAACTTCTGAATCCCACTCTATGTAGCACCTTGCGAATGTAGTTTTACTTTTACTTATACATTTACTTATAACGTAGTATTAGTCTACTCATACTTCTTTAGTCTTACATATATCCAGTCATTAGGATTATGTTAATTATATATACATCGCTTCTTAATTTTGTGCACAGTACATTTGTTTTGGCACTAATATTATTTATACCGTAGCTAATTGCTACCAATCAATTTCTTAGCCATTTTCCATAACATTTTCAGTAACATATGTATATTTTAAGTACTTCTTGAATGCCTTAAACTCAATAGTATTCTGCCGCTCTGGGGCCAGCATGTTCCATAAAAATGGTATAGCACTCAGGAATGATCGCCTAATAACTTCTGTTTTTGGGGTGATTGTCTTTAGCTTTTTTCCCTCAGCTAGAAATCGTAAATTGACTCCTCTTTTGTCTAGATTTATGTCTTCCTTTGCCATTTTAAATCCCCATTCTAGTAAGTGCATATTCCTTCTAATTTCGAGTTTTGGCAGTTTTAGGTCTATGTGGGCTTGGTCAGTGTTAACCAATCTGCCCCATCCTTTAATTAACCTGACTGCACCATTCTGAACTGTTTGCAGCTTCCTAAGTTCTGCCTTGTTCCCACCATTATAAAGTGTATCACCGAACTCTAGAAGGGGTCGTATGGCTACTGTATATATAGTTAGCAACGTATCATTGGTTGCTGATTGCCTCAAATGAGCTAATTTGCGAACTTTGTCTCTAGCTGACCTTACCCTAGCCTCAATATGCTGTTTAAAAGTAAGCTTTTTGTCTATAATCACACCCAGGTACTTATATGTATCTGCGAATTCAATTTCATTTATCCCTATGTATAATTTAGGTATCGGTTCAAGATTTTTCACCCTCCTACTAATTATCATAGCTTTTGTTTTCTTTATATTCAGTGATATTTTATTTTCTCTACACCACAAATTCACCCTGTTCAAATCTTCCTGCATTTCAATATTAACTGAGGTAGTGTTTTGACCTGAGTTATAAATGACTGTGTCATCCGCAAATAGTATAACTTCTGAGTGCTTTACCCATTTATATAAGTCATTAATGTATATCTGGAACAGTAGTGGCCCCAGAGCAGTCCCCTGGGCGACACCACACACCACCTTTTGCCGATCTGAGCAGATATTATTGACAGTCACTGACTGTTCTCTGTCTGTTAAGTAATTAAGGAACCACCCCAGCGACTCTTCGCCAACTCCAATTTGTTTGAGTTTATTTATAAGTCTCTCATGATCAACTGTATCAAACGCCTTTTTTAGGTCAATATATGTTAATGTTGTACTTAGATTATTGTTAAGGCTTTGATAGACATCAGAGAACAGAGTATAGTGTGCATCATTTAGAGATACTCCTTTTCTAAATCCAAACTGGTTTTGGTATAGTAATTCATTATTCTCCAAATAGTCATATAGTTGTTCTTGGATACATTTCTCTAACAACTTTCCAGGAAGAGTTATTCAGGAATGAGTTATTCAGGAATGTAGCAGTAGGTCTGTTTCAGCGGGTCCTCATACATTGAGTTCAATCATATGGAAAATGTAAAATGAAAAGATTGATTCACAAATCATTATGTCCATTAACTGGGAAAATTACACAATGAAAGAATGAAAGATGTATTGCTAACTAGTTATGGCCCATACACTTGCGGCAGTATTTATAATGTGCATTGTATATGTACTCCTCTGTTAGACACAGTAACATTCTAAATAAAGCTGATACACATAGTGTATTTGGAAAAAGAAAAAATAACGAAAACGAGAACCAAGTAAATGGGGAAGACGTTAAAACCAACACCAAAGAGCCCGTGTAGTATATATATTCCCTTTTTTCAACGATTTAGGTTCAACAAATCATGTAGAGACCATTTTTGTGTATGATTAGTTGGTTGGGGCCATTGCACCAAGGTTATCTAATCCCACATGTTAGTCTCAGAACTCATTTTGCGGACAAATGGGAGTTTTATGGGAGTTTGCAATCAAGAATGTGAGTTATGCAAAGACTTTCCCTGGGTTTGAAGGGATTTTTGCCGGCTCTGAGCCCAGACTGACAACTGGCCTTAATGTTCTTTTCTTAAAGCTCCATTCCCAGCTGATCATGGATGGGAAGTCACTGATTGCCTGTTTGTGGCTTAACCTTTCTTTCCCCTTCTTGATAAAAGTCAAAGGACCCAGAGGAAGACCAACAACTACATTGTGTTGGAAGGAACAGTAGAGAAAGAGCTGGGAGAAATACCGTGGGATGAGGTGGAAAGCAAGGTCAAAGACCTTGAGCTCGGGTGCAGGCCTTTAGCCCTGTTTCACATTTGTTATTTTGGTGTAATCTAAAATCCTTTGCTGTGGTTATTTCTCATATTATCGCTCACCCAAAAACATTGGTTCTTTTTCACCAAGTTCACACCCAAGATACCAACATATAACATTGCTAATACGAATCCTTTGGTTCCTATAACCCGCTGGTATACACCGCACATTAGGGTGTAGAACCTACAGAGTTCAATAGAAATACAATGCAGAAAGCACAAAGCATTCTTTCCCTATTGTACCAATTTCTATTATTTGTGAATGGAAATGTATTTGTGCTGCTATTTACTGAGTCTGCTGTGCATGGAGGTGAGACCTGTAGGTACCACTTGTACTCATCAAATACTCATCCATCTATTAACGAGTGGCTCCAAGACGCCCGAGCTACTCACGCTACTGAGAAGTATTGACATGAGCACTCCCCTGGTCAGTAAACACAGGTCCCAGATTCTGCTGTCTCTCCTTCCCGTTATTTCTCTGCCTCTGTTTCTTGTTCTCCCTCTCAGTTTGTCTCTCATCCCTCTAACTCCCGCTCCCGCTCTCTTACTTTCTTACTCTCTGTCTCTCATTTACTCTCTGTCTCTGTCTCTCTCTCTTGCTCTCTCTCTGTCTCTTATTTTCTCGCTCTCTGTCACTCTCTCTTTCATGCTCTCTCTGTGTCCCTCTGTCTCCCTCTCTTCCTAGTCTTAGTCTTTTACTCTCTCTTTCTGTCACTCTCTCTATCTTCCTATCTCTATCGCTCTGTTGCTCTCTCTCTCCCTCTGTCTCTGTCTCTCTCTCTCTCTCCTCTCTCCCTCCATTCATCCATCCTTTCAGGCCTCAGGTAGCAGCATTAATAGGACACTTCAATAAACACAAACCCACACAATGTAATAAGTGAAATCACTGCATCAAAGGACTTTGTGAGGTCGAATTTAATGAAGCCCTGCAGAATAAACAATTTGGTACAATCCCCCTAAATACTGGTCATCTGACTCTCAGCTCCATGGGTATTAGGGTCAGATTTTCAGAAAATGTACAATTGGCCTTCACCAATCCTCTCAAATAACCCCAATCCAAGACGAAAATAAGGTTCAAAATTCAGTTCAACATAACCAGATAGATGTATTGAATGGATACAATACACAATGCATTCAGATATACCTAGTATTAATCAATTCTCACTCTAATTTAACAGAATTTGATAGATGTGAAGAACTGTAGATTGTGCATTTTCTGAAAATCTGACCCATTATGACAAGAATGGTACAAACAGTTGTTAGCTGGAGACGTGCTAGATGTTTGCTGAGATTGCAGCTTGAATTCCGATATACAATCGGCAGCTCTACTTATTAAGGATGTTCTGCTAAATCAAACTGGAAAATGATCAATCCAGAGTATATTTGAATATAGTTGGTATTGCGTTAATATGAATAATCTATTCGTTTATGTTTCACTGTATTTGGAAGCAGATTTTTGTCTTAAATTTGGAGAGAATTCATTGAGGCACATTGTGCACTATCTGACGACTTAACCAATCTACATTTGTTTACCTTCGACCATAGGAACTCATAGTGCATTCCTGACCTATACACAAACCCCTATTGTCCATGGACTATGTGACAATACGCAGCATTATACATCAATATAGCCTGTCAGCCCTGAGGCTAATATAGCCTATCAGCCCTCAGGCTAGTGCTCAAGGAGACAATGAATAACTAGTCCTGAATCAGGTCATGCCAATATGTCATTATTCACAAACAGAGCTGCTCCACTGGCTCTCATATTGCTCCAACTGCTCCTATTGCTCAGTATCCCAACACTTCCGTATTTGTACAGCTGAGGTCAGCCCCAGGTTGGGTATAAAGCTAGGGTACCACTGGGTTGCTTGTGGGTCAGATTTTTAAAAAAAATGTACAATTCGCCTTCCCCAATCCTCTCAAATAACCCACATTTAAGACATAAATGAGCTTCAAAATGCAGTTTAACATAATAGAACTGATACTTTAAATGAATGCAACACCAAATATACTCAGATATACCCGGTATTCTTCATACTGTGCCGTTCATACCCTCTTCATCCACTAATATTTTTAGCACAATACAAGCACAGAGTGATTCTACTGGTGCGTTTGTGTACCCATGAAATTAATATCAAGTCTGTTGGCCCGCTCTCATTGCGCTATTGGATCACTATTTAAACAGGCGGAAAAAACGTTGCACTCAATCAAACACGAAAATACAAGTAACCAATTTTAAGAGTGTATAGAACGTGCAGTAACCTTCCATTAGACAACTCTGGTTTTGCACTATATTCACTTGTTAGGCGCTAGGGTAAGAAGAGCGGGTCATGAGCGGACCAAAATGAGCAATCCAGTGGAACCTCAGCTTAAGGGTTAGGCAAGCCAAGATGCATACAATAGAGCACTTGCCTGCACCACTGCCAAAGTCATTCTTATTGCAGTGCATGCTGGGATGGATTCAGTCGAATATGGTACCTGACATTAAAGCTGTATTCTCAAGAATAACGACCAAAAATAATCTCATCAGATTTACTCAAATTATGATTCATGTGCAGTATTCGATTGTATATGAATCGGTGTAGCTGTACCTGTATGTTGGTGGCGGCAATCACCTTGGCAACAAGCATTGTTTACCTGTTCCACAACAAGATGTTACAGGACCGATCACTCCCCGCTGGTCAACTGGATAATAAACATGTACACACTAGTTACCCGTTCATACAAAAATGAATAGTGCAATCAAATCAAATTGCACTATTGCACCTATCCCCATCTGGCATGTCTTGCAGCAAAGCCATATATATATTAGAGGCCAATGGAGGAACATGTGATAAAGTCTGGCCTATTGGGAGGTAGGCTCTAGTATCTGAGGACACCTATCAGCAGGAGGTAATGTAATTCATCATCATATCAGCTCCAATCTGGGAGATAACATTCCAGTACAAGGGAGACGGTGAATCAGCTGCCTGCAATATGGAATCTGATAATAGGCAATTCATAAAGTGTGTATTAGATTGATGGGTTAAACCATAACAATCCATTATCATTTTACTGAGTTTGTGTCACTGTACATGTTAAAGTTGCTATTCCACTGGACCGTATATGTGTTCATTGTTCCCTATTGGTTTGCTTCTACATACATAGTGTGCTTTTATTTGCTTTTTATCCACTCAGATCAAATACTTCAAATTTAAAGCACAATGTCCTGAGGGTCTCCAGAAAAGCGCATCAAAAACATCGAGTTTTAATAGAAAATGCATTAAGTGATTCCATTGGACCGCTCTGGCATCACTGCTTTTTTCATTTCTTATGTGCTCTTGCAAAAGAACAGAGCAAACCATAATTAAGCTTTTAACTGTCTCTCTCTCCCTACTTCTCTATCTCTATTTCCTGGGTATGATCATAAACTGCCTCTCTCTCAGCTCTCCCGTCCTTGATATAACACTTCAAAGCCTACCTCTGTTCAAATAAACCCGATAGGGTTGACTTGCGAAATATCAACTTAAGAAGTATCAAGAAAGGTAAAAAACTAAAAATACCCCATCCTAAAACCGAAATGTTTAAGAGAAGTTTTATGTATAAAATGCCTTCTATTTAGAACCAACTACCAGATGATGTCCAATTAATAAAAACTAGAATGGCGTTCAGGTCTTACCTGAAACACCGATATTACCATGAATATGACCCTTTTTGGGGGGAAAGTGATAGTGATTTGTAAATGTAATCGCTACTATGAAAATGTGATGTACGAATGATGTCAGGTTCATGATGTCCAAAATCCCAGGTGTGTAATGCCTAGTAAACTAAGATCGATATTTCAAACGATAATTTCATTTTTATGAATAATTATTTGAATGAATAGCAGAGTATTGTAGGTCTTCACCTGCTGAATGTATTGTTGTTGTAGTACAGGATGAATTGACTTAAAGTCAAAATGTATTGTCCATACCTGTGTAAACCATCGTTACCATAAACATGGTATATTGTAAACTTTGTCATTTATGAATATTTCTGTGAACATTAATTAGACCAAATAGTCTTCAATGATATAGGATTACTGATGTTATACCTCTCCGAGTTCTGAATCACTCTCTCTTATTATGTGAATAACAATGTGAATAACTATGTATTTTCGAGAATTGTATTGTGATATAACCTCTTGAACGATTAATAGTCACTCTGGGATGATCCCTATACTTAACCTTTAAGGCTAAAGAGAACACTACTACACATTTAAAAACCGTCCCGGACTCAGAAAACAACCTAAACAAGGCAAGTCTCCTAATGGCAAAAACTCAACTTACGGACAATAGGACAATGCCAAGACTGTCATTCGCACTCTAGTAACCGAGCCGAATCAAACTCATAGCGATAATAATATTTACTGTATCTTATTATTAAGATTAAGATTAAGATGTTTTTTATTTGTCAAATAGAAACTACAGAGCTTCTGTAAATATAAAAGGTGACAAACAGGTCTACATGCCTATGATACAACATTGGTACCATCTCTTCCGGCCGTTACCGAATTTGGAAGACGTGATACAATTAATTAACTAATAAATGATGCAAGATAACATAAACAAGTAAATAGAATTACATATAATTAAACATAGCATAGTAAGTACATACTACAGTAAGTCCTGATTTAGGCAGGAGAAATCTTTAGTTTCTTACGACGTTACAGTAAGAGTAGAAGGATCCACAGGACGTGGCCTTTCACGAGAGACTGTCAGACTAGAACAATGGTTGTTTATACTTGAGAAAAAACATGAGAAACAAAGGATATCACCCCTTAGACATGTTAGATAACATTTTTCTGTAAATGAGAATACTAGAAATAAGGGACATTATTTCTTTGACATATAGGATATCTGATCGACATGAACATTGAAGAATGAAATAAAATACATTATTTCAGAGTAGATCAAGGAGTACACCCTGGTCTCTTATAGTGATAACAACGTTTGGATCGGTGTTTGATAAGAGAGTAACATGATAATATAGTACAACTATACAATGTGGTCAGGTTGTTGCAATGCATTATAGCAATGGAATTCAGTATTAGTGGTACATGTGTAATACATAACTATAAGAATATTATGAGGTGAGAAGGAGGTTTTACTTCAGTGTCCCACTTAACTAACTCGTGTATCAAGGTATTTTTGTACGGATTTCCGAAATTCTTTTCTTATTTCAAGATTTTGTGTGTTTGTGTTAAGCTTATTCCAGGATGTTCGAGCTTTGTAAAGAAAGCAATTTTGGTATGAAGCTGAGTTAGGATGAATTAATTTTAAGTTTCTGCTGTTCTCAGCATGGCTTCTTGTTGGTAGAGCTCTAAGATCAAGGTTCTCTTTTCTGTTTGCGAGATAGTGGGCACATTCGAGTACATGTAATTCTCTTCTCAACTCATTTGGTAATATGTTGATTTTTTTGAACTCACTCTCAACATTACATCTCTTGCTAAGGTTTAAGGCAGCTCTTACCGCAGAGTTTAAGAGAGCCTGTAGTCTGTTTACATGATGTTTGTTTGAATTCGAATAAATGATATCCCCTCTATCAATAAGAGGAATGATTAAGGTCTTGATGATATCAATTTTTACTTTCCTAGGAAGCATGTACCTAGCATTTCCTAGTAATCGAAATTTCCATCTCACATTGTTCACAACTTTAGTCACTTGAGTGGTAAAACAGAGGCTATGATCGATTATTAGTCCTAGATAATTATATTCTTTTACCTCATGTAATTGTTCGTTACCCAGGGTGAGGTTGGGGGGATCAGGTTGAAGTACTGATTTTTTTCTATTTCTGTTTTTGAAGTTTATGTATTTAGTTTTCGAGACATTCATTGAGATTTTGTTTGATTTGCACCATGTCATTCATTATGTCTATTTTTGCCATTTTATATCATTTACTGAAGGGAAACCTGGAAAACCTCAGAGTAAAATGTACATTGAGAGGGAACATTCCACTTTGGTATAACATTACAGAAATGTAACATGTTTATTGAATAAAAGTTTCATAATAATAATAATAATAAAGTGTTGATAAGGGCGTAAAGCAACCAATCCCACTCACTCACTCACTCACTCCGTAATTAAGGATACATAAACAGCGGCCCAGTGGAATCACAGCTTAAGGCTCCATCCATAACAAGAGCTATGTTATGTCCTCCCTCTAGACCCCTTGGATATAAAAAAAAACCTCTGTAACATCAGCTTCCCTCACTGACCTCACCAGCTTTTCTCACTGCCCCCAACTGCCCCCAGATAATCATATCAGCCCCCGTACGTCAGGAGACGTTATCACCAATCAAAAGTGGCAGTCAAAGAAGGAAAAAATTAGGCCCTGGCAGCACATGAGATAAGAGTGAGTGACATCCTTTTTACCTCTCCTGGAGGCTCTGTGCTGGGTAGAATGGTGATAATGTTTAACATGGGCATTACATGGTTTCTAATGAAGGTTTGTACATGGGGGAAGGCACCAGTTTACAATGTGATGTGTTCCAGGAAAATGAGTCACAAGTCGCAAAATTGATATTTTGTAAAGTGATTTATTCACAAGATATCTTTGTACGAATGTTTTCATCTTCATCTAATGCTTCTAGTCGTATAGATATATGTAGCACATTTCAATACAGTGAATATATCCTTGTATTTCTAAGGTAATCTTAAGATAAGATCTTAATAAACTCCATAATTATGGAGTATATTTAGCTACTTAACTAGTCGATATCCATCCAGAAATATTGCAAACTTTCTTTTCCAAAATAAAAATATCAAATTTAAAATATGGAATGGCTTATTAGATGCCCTACTGCTTACTACCATTAGAATCCGCTTTATCTCATCTTTTCAAATATGGTGACATTTAAAAATCCAAATTTTCCTGTAACACATCGCATATTTAAGGAGAAAGATCCACAGACAGTGAGGTGTGGCAGATGGACCTTTCTTCGCGAGGTTGAAGAATTCAGTGAACAAATTTACTTTATGTGGATTTGGTTGTCCTAATGACGCAGCTCGTGTGATACCAAGCCCTACTAATGCCCCCATAATGCTCTAAACCTGAGGAACATCGAGTTGTCAAATGCTTTTAATATCATTTTTAGTATTTCTTTCTTATCAATATACTACATAACTGTAATGCTGAGTATATATGAGTATATATGTGTCGATATGGGAGGGTCAGTATGTTATCAGAGGCATACATTCCTTTTGTTAAAACTTCGAGAGACAAATAAAGGAATTCTTTTCGGCACATTCACACAGAATCATGAATCGAAAACTGGCTAACGATTGAAAGGCTTGTATTAGATTGGTAACTGAGAATCGTTTATATATCATACTCATCAATTTCACTTCTTTTGCAATACAAGAGGTTTCCATTGGTTCGTTCAATTATTCAGACATTATGAGAAGGCTGTAATCCAAGTATGATAACATCCTAAACAAAAAATGAGAGGGCTCAAGTCCTACAATCATGATATATTCTAGTTCTCTGCTTTGGCATTTACGTAAGATTTGGTATACAATTCACTCGTTTTCACCCTAAAAAAAATGTGATTAATCCGGAGAATAATCTATTGGGATATTTGCAAAAACCCTTCGTTCCTAACAAACTAAATATTACATTTGGAATCAAAGGTTATAACCCCGACGCCCAGTCTATAAAGTTACTTTCTGGAACCTAGACCAACGTTTGGATGGAGAAAACGCAGACTTTCAAACGTTTGATAGGAAGTTTGGCATTAATATACTGCACCTGAGCCCAGTGATGTAAGTAACCAAACAGAACCTCACCTGCAATGTACAAAGTAAAAGGGGGTTAGGATTATTGAATAGAACGAAACACTGTCAAACAATCATCAGAATACATAGATAAGCATGTAAAGTGAGTTATTCATATATATGTGACTGAAGATATTAACCAAATACTTGTACAATTGGCAGCTCTACACATTTAGTAGATTCTGCTAAATTGACTCTAAAATGGACAGTACTAGGCATATCTGAAAATATTCGGTACTGCCTTGATTCAAATAATCTCTCGCGTTAAGGTTAACTCAATTTTGAACCTCATTTTTTTCCTAAATATGGGTTATTTGAGAGGATTTGTGAAGGCAAATTCTACATTTTCTGACGACTTCACCCACATTTTGCATATGGTTAGGAGAGATGAAGGCCATTGTAGAGAACCTGCACGGGAAATCGCAATTACAAGTTTAGGGCCTAGTCCACCAAGCCGATTCCCATGCGATTTTGCGCCACAGAGAACTCTTTTGCACTTAATTCTATGAGAATCGCATGAGAATCGGCTTAGTGGGTTAGGCCCTTATGCAAAAATGTGCAACACCCACTCCCATAATGCCTCATTCCATTCGCCCACATTGGCAAATGTCGATTTGATTTTCATCATTTCTTAACCTGGTACCACAGTGAATACGCCCATACTTAATTCATATTCTCAAGGCAACGCAATGCAATCCAAGGTCGCATTTAGATCTGCAGACAATACTCCGCAAACAAATGATATCCTCATGGATCACGGAAAGCCATTTAAATTATTGCAAAATGAGATAAAAATGGTCTCTTCCCTCTTCATCCCAAGGTTTCTAATGCGTGAATTGCCTTCACTGCCCGTGAGATGATTGCACTTATCGATAAAAATACTTCAAACCTGTATCGGAACCACAAACCCATTTTAAGCTAATGAAGCAACCATAAGTACTAATGACTTCCTACTGATGAACACGTCTATGATGGAGTAGTAGCAGGCGTTGGTCTCAGTTGTACTTCTTGGAAAGTTTAGTTTAGTTTATGATGATTTGATTTGATTTGAAAATCTTTTATTTATTGAATAGGGTACATGTGAAAAATACGACAAACCAATGGAGTGAAACTCCATGTATTCCCGCTGTTACCGTGATAAAAGATTTAGAGTTAACTATAAGGCGAAACTACACAAGGCTTATACATTATGGCATTAAGTATACAAGGTACAATCTTTAAATTTAAATATAAATCCACCCTCTACATTAATAATGAGTGATGGGGGTGTCATACCTTATTAGTAACCGTACAGTACAGTGCAGTTTTACAGAGTGGTGTTTTACTGAATGGTGTCCGGACATCTACCCACCGGACATTTACCCGCCGGACATCTACCCGCCGGACATCTACCCGCCGACTTTCACCCGCTGGACAATTACCATCTTAGGACATTACCCTGCTAGGATATCTACCATCCTAGGACACTCACCCGCCTTATCTGAAGTTTTAAGGGAATTTTGGTAGATGGATTATATGGAATATTCCTCTTTTATTAAAGGACTAGCATAGTACCCGTCCTCTGGACAGTCACCCTCTCTCCCCCACAATTCCCCTCTCTCTATTTTCCCTCCCCTTTCCCCCTTCCCCTACATCCTCTCCCTCCTCTCCCTCCTCTCTTCACCCCCTCTTCTTTTCCTCCCCCTCCCCCTCTCCTATTAAAAATTTAAAAAAGGCTTCAAAATCACTTTTTCACACCAGATACCTTCACAAACCACATAAATATATAATGTCCTCCAGAGATCGTGGACAGAACTCTACAGATAAGTAAAACGGTTTGTAAAACAACAAATCCGGAGAAACCCCTCTTTTCTAACTCTTTTTGTTGAAATTTCTCTTCCTGTATAGTATGGATGTTGAGAGGAATGCGGTAGGTAGGGTTACTGGTGCACCATTTGGTGTATAATCCGGGGGGTTATAAGGGAATTATACATCAAACAGTACACTGAAATGGAGCATATTAATCTGTTTTTGTTAAAGCCTTTGGACTGTTCAAGGCAATGACCAAGCAAGCTTAGTCCTCGCCTTGAACAGGCCAGAGGCTATAACAGCCTTAGACTTAGACTAAAAGTATTAATAACCTCTATTTCCTGGTGATGCAAGGCCTCGGGATTATGCATCAGCAAGCCCAAAATATTGGTCCATAATCCTTCCACATTATACAGTATATACACGTTGTAACTCTCTATGAAAATCCTTTAAAATAAATTCTAGGAAAATCTTTTAATCTTTATTATTTACATAGTATATATTTAAATCCGATGTTACATTATTTAGATCTCAACCGGTTGCTTCCAGCCTCCAGACAAGACACAACATTCAATCACAAGCCTACTCCCAAATGCTTGTCATTCCTTATCTCCAACAGACCATTATATAGTTGTGCCAGACAATGTATAGTAATACGTTGTTTTCTCTTTTCTCTTTTCTCTCTACTGTATTTAATCTTCTCTTTCTTCCCTCTTATACATTTATTTATAAAACTTTTATTCACGATCTTCACATACAATTAAGACGATAGCAATCAAGAACAGGGCAAAGCCTCACAGTAGTGCTCTTCCTGGTGGCCCATGGAAATGAAATGTAATCAGATAAATAATCCTTAAAACTAACATCATGATAATATTATATACTTAACAAATGAAGATCAATGGTAACGTTGATGTGATCATAGTAGAAAGTTTTAAATATAATGTTAAGCAGAGGTCCATGCAGTGATCTTTACTAATAATAATTTTATAAAATTGGTCGGTGTCCATCAGTGATCTGAGATATATAAGCTTTTCAAAACTTATCAATGTCCGCGTTATCATTGATTTTTAACGATTGTATTATTGTATGTTATGTAATAGCAATGTACTTTGTGGTAAAATGCAATAGGTTTGGCTTTATTTGTGATGCTGATGTCCATTAAACTGTTACTTCTGATAATCACCTACTCAATTATAATTGGGGACTTGCATAGCCGCCAATTTGACATGCACAGTGAGACATGCAAGTCCCCTATGGGGATTCCCCTATCGTTAGAATGTGAATTAGAATGAATTTTATCGTTACAAAATGTAGAAATGGGCAGGATGGAAGATCTACCATGTAGAAGTTATTGCCCCTTTCCTTGTAACTGTTTTAACTACGGGAAACAAATTCAATATACATATGTGATGTGTTTCAGGAAAATAAGTCGTAAGTCGCAAAATTGATATTTTTCAACGTGTTTTATTCACAAGATCACATAATTGGAATGTACTAATTTTTTGGACAGTTTATCACTTATAGCTATATCAATTGATGTATCAAATTTCTGGACAATCTATGTAATATATCCTTTCGTTTTAAAGGTCCTCATATGGACTACATTTAGTTACTTTACTGTTTATTGACCCCCAGAAATATTGGAAACTTTTTTTTCAAAAACGAAAATATCAAACTTAAAATCTAGAAATACTTATTAGATTATTAGAGTGTTTACTATCATTAGAATCGGCTTGATCTCATCTTTTCAAATATAATGGTATTTCAAAATCTATTTTTTGCGACTTATGACTCATTTTCCTGAAACACATCACATATAAAGGTTCTTCCGATATAATGTAACTTGTATTGTCCATGTGATCTTATGGAGCTCACGCTAAATCTTTCTATATCCAAGACCTTAGGGAAAATATACCCTAAAGAATCTCAAAATCTAAAATCTAAATCTAAATTAGACCGTAGTTAGACACAGCAGTGGACAGAAAACCATGGAATTCAGCAATGAATATATACCCGTGAGACCATGTCTAGGTTAAAACCGATTTGCGAATTGACTATGTATCTTCATTGTACTTGACTACTTGTGAAATGATTTGACTTATTGATTTGCTGTATAAACATTCAAAATAAAAAAAAAAATAAAAAAATCTACTACTATATTTTTACTAGTTTGTTGTTAGCTGATAGGCGAATTCCTCTTCTAAATAAAGGGATCCTTCAGGGACTCTTTCAAAATTAGAAATTAAATAAGTTATATAAAAGGTGACACCTGTTTCATTAAATAAAATAATTACAAATTTACAAACATAGAACAAAGAGTGGCACATGTAAACCCCCCTATTGCCCACATCAACATACCAAACCTAGCAATAAACAGATAGTGAATCAAACAGATGTGGGATTAACCCCTACAATTGACAAGTAACCCTTCATTACCATGCTTTATAGTGGTGGTAGCGGGGCTCAATCGGACCCAATAATAGCTATGATGGAAATGGTGGCGTAAAGTGTCATATCAGGGAGGAACATTCGACCCCGGGTCATAAAACCCTGACTGATTGTTGGATGGCTGCAGTGGAATGCTACACTGTTAAACCTGATGGTTCTTGTGTGGTTTGTGAATGGATCCCAGGGGTGTGAGTCAAACCAGAATAGGTGGTGTTGATGGTTCCATTCACCCATCATGCCTACTAAATGAAGGCTTGAGCAGCAGTTACAGTGTGGTTTGAACTTGGCTGATTCTAATAAAGGACAAGAGATCTACATTGAAGGACATTGCGTACCATTGAAAGCAATGATTAAGTGTTAGGACTCAAAATTAAGGCCATTGAAGAGGAAGCTCAAGTTGTCAGAAAATGTACAATTTGCCTTCAGCAATCCTCTCAAATAACCCAATTTTAAGACAGAAATGATGTTTAAAATACACTTCAATATAATCAAAGAGATTGTTGGAATCAACGCAATACCAAATATATTCAGGTATATCTAGTATTGAGAAACTTTCAGTATAGTTTAGCAGAAAAGTGCAGAGCTGCCGATTGTACATTTTCTGATGATCTGACCCAGGATATGTTTCAATTCAATTCAATTCAAATATTCTTTTATTGTCTGATTGGTACAGAAATATGTGGTAGGCCAATTCTGGCGTGCCAGCTCTTCCTATGGATGCCACGCAACATCATTCCTTATAGGGACAATAGTAGAAAAACAGAATTGCAAAGTATGATGAGATCAACGACAGAATAACAAAGTAATCATCGTTTAAAGATGAATATAACAGCAAAGATTGGTATCTGGTCCACAAGTTTAGCAATTAGTTAACATTACTAAGTAGTTTTGTGACAAAGATTTCCAGGCAACAATATGTACATCAAACGGATATCTGTGTTTACTATTTGTATCACAGATAATGAAATAACGTCATAAATAAAAACGACAGCTTTGTGGAGCACAGGTATCATAACTCGGCAGCCTACATTTGTATACATCAGTCATGGTTATTTGCATTATTTTGCAAAAAATTCTAGTTTAGACCACTTAACATTTTACAAAACCTAGTCTAGTCCATTTTTCACTCGTTCGAGACTGAGTGTAAGCAGATAGTATCGAATTTATTCCGAGCAACATAAGTGTTCTGCTGTGGATCGGCTGGGAGTGAGAGGAGTGTACAGAATCATTTAATTACAATAACTGCCAGTTTAGATTTTTACATCTATAAGGCAAAGGGTGAGATTAACAAAATATGTCTGTACAACAGCGGATAGCCGTAGCTAAACATGACAGTAAGATGATAAATGATAAATGAGAAAACCAAGATATTTATATTCCTGTACCTCATCCAATTTAGAAGAGCCAAGTGTAAGAGTGAGAGAGGGGTTAGGGGTTGATTTTTGTGCTGAACGGTTTCCGAGTGAGAAAGACATGGATTTAGATTTTGATACATTAAGTGATATTTTATTTGTTGTGGACCAAGATTGCACTCTATTTAGATCCTGCTGGAGGTCACGATTAAGTGTTCTTGCATTGTCGCTATGATGAAAAATAACCGTATCATCAGCATAATGTTGAATATTTGCATTTCTTATTACGGTGTGAAGATCATTAATATAGATAGTAAATAAAATCGGGCCTAAAATTGTCCCCTGAGGTACCCTATATGTAACTAATCCCTCCTCTGACCTCAATCCATTAACTGTTACATATTGCCTTCTATTTGTCAGGTAGTTTGAAAACCATAAGAGCTCCATGCCGGTGATTCCATAGCGTTCTAATTTATTTAAGAGTGTGGGATGGTGAACCGTGTCAAATGCCTTTTTGAAATCTAAAAATATTGTTTTGTTTGTTAATTTATTATTAAGATTTGTATAGATATTATTTAGCGTAGCTCACACGTCAGGTTTTAAAGTTAAAACAACGAGGGTTTCCTAGTGAAAATAACAACAAATCCCATCCAGAATATGGACGAGACATAACAAGATATGACAACCTTATTTAGAAACTTAAACAAGTTAACTGCCACTTCCCCATAACCCAGCTCTGCCAAATAGGCAGAGGGGCCGGAGGGAGGGCACATAGTCTGAACACACCGTGAATGTCCTCGACATAATTCCAGCTTTAAACCTCAACTTACAAGTAAGTATCAGTTAACTGTAAAATTATGTCTCGTCCATTCACGTTAGTGTTCCAAGACTCTGTGAGACTTCGTAGCTTCACTAGGAAACCCGAAGTACAGTATGTTTATGCCACATGTTAAAGGGATTTTAGTATAATTGATCACAGACAAGTGTTCTTCAGAATCCATGAATCACTATTGACTTCATTGATTGCCTTTTGTGGGATGTTTTTCCATTTTCTGAGTGAGGCATTTTAACAAACGCATTAATTCACACACAGAGACTCTTGATTAAAAGGCTTTGGACCTCTGCACCCCAGAGGCCCACTGACTCCAACCCTGGATGGATTGATGTTAATTAAAATAAAATTTCAATAGAATTAATTGTTTTATATTCCTTCACTTGGATCTTGACACACAAACAATGACTTGTTCTTTGTGGAAGAATCATACAAGAGTTCTTCTAATTGTTCAAATATGGGGATCTGACACAACACAATATTCTAAGTTGAACATGTCTATTTAATATTCAGTCTTGAGAAGCTCGTTCTCTGAATCTTAATAGAATAATATTGCATTGCGTGAACAAGGGAAATCTATTTGCTTCATGATAAGGGGAAAGGAATCATAGCCACAATAGTAAAGAGCTGTTCCAGGAACTAATAAAGGACAAACTAGACAAGCTGGGGAGCTGAGTCATGCCATGCAATTACACCCACATAGAGCCATTAGTTTAATACTGTATTCTCTGCTAATATGACAAAATATATCTGACCAACTATAGATCTACTCATTGCTTGACCTATAGGACTGAAGTTATCAATATTTACTCACTGTTTGACCTATATGACTGAAGTTATCAATATTTACTCATTGCTTGATCTATAGGACTGAAGTTATCAATATTTACTCACTGCTTGACCTATAGGACTGAACTTATCAATATTTACTCACTGCTTGACCTATAGGACTGAACTTATCAATATTTACTCATTGCTTGACCTATAGGACTGGACTTATCAATATTATGCTGTTGTATATTTATACAAAGATTTGTGAAAACTGCAGAAAAAAAAGAGTGCTGGTGAGCAATAATAGGTGAAACCTAGGCAGTAGAGGATTTCAGCGGGTCACCAAAATATAAATACAGACTTTTTTGGAGAAGCAAAAACACTTTGTAAGTAAGTTTGTAATTTTTCTCCATAATCTTGGTCAAATGACCTTCAAATAGGTAGGAAAAGAATGGAAGAAAACATAGAAAATCATTAGTCTTTGACCTATTGAGACTGCAAGACAATTACCAGATTTAGTTTAGTGACACTGTTTATCTTTAACTTTCTCTTTAACTATTTTTTCACATTCAATTGCAAGGATAAGGCTTTCACTTTAATTCTCCAGGTGTATTGGAAGACAAGATGACAAATTACTATACACTATACACCAGGGAATGTGCGTTAACTACCTTTAACTGCAGAAAGTAGGTTTAACAGTGTAGAAAATAATAGACTCTATCCACTGTAAATGAGCTGTTCGCCTCATCACTCATGCCAGATAGAGGAGGGCAGTGATGGGACTAATGGGAAGAACTATCTGATGGTAACAGACCCATTTGGGTTCTCACCCCGCCCTTTCTAGGTTAAGTGATCAGAGATGGATCATCGGGGTAATCCGCTATGTAAGGTTGGGTCTCCAACCCTGATTATCATCCATTGTATCAGTGGGTAAGTTCTTTGTTATTTCCTGTGGGTATAGGAGGATTGAGAACCTAATGCTGAAACCAATTAAAACTTTATGTCGTCAGAAAATGTACAGTTGTCCTCCACAAATCCTCTTAAATAACCCGAATTTAGTACATAAATGAGGTTCAAAATACAGTTCAACATTACTGAACAGATTGTTGGAATTAAGGCAATAGCAAATATACTCAGTTATACCTAGTATTGGCCATTTGTGAGTATAATTAAGCAGAATTTACTAAATGTGTACAGCTGCCGATTGGACATTTTCTGACGATTCGAACCTCATGTATGAATATATGTATGAATATACACGTACCATTGACTGAAAAGCCTAAATTTGCATAGGGGTCTCTTCTGGCAAGCTTTAGATGAAGCTCTATGTGCTATATGAATGTCAGGTAGCTCAAGTGATATTGTAATAAGAATCGAGACTGATATTTAAAGGTAAAAGGTGACAGACGTGTGTGAACAAGTGGAACGGATACATCTGTCCAGTCTAGGCTCAGAGCCTCTCAGATCAGATAAGAATGGTATATCAGTGATCCCTAATGGGATTCTTATAGCATTTTGGGGTTGGGAGCGAGGTTTTCCCTTAGTTTGAAGGGACTCTGTCAACTCTGAGCGTAGACTAACCAGCCCTATGTTGACAAGTATTGTCAACACAACACAAAATAATTATCAACACTCTCAGAAATATCAGAAATATGATTTTATTAATTGTGATCATCTTTATTATTTGGACCACATGAGAATTCTTGTGATGCTATAATTACAGAGTAAAAGTTCTGAATTTGATCTTAAAATTAAAAGGAAATTAATTCGTTTTTCTGCTGCAGTAAATCAATACTTCCCTCCTGGACCCAGGTTCTATTTCTAGTACCCTTAATCTAAAAGATGAATGCCTTCCGTTTGGCATTGCCTTTTTTATTTCAGGGCTTTCAAAATTTCTAAATATCTGAAAAACTACCCAGCATGGAATTCCTATCTCAGTCAGTATTTGATCAAATAATTAAATGAAAGAAATCAATTCTCAGACTCCCGCTGTACTCAACATTTGTAGTCTCACATAAAACAAAACTTGTGGGAAATTAGAAGCTGATAGGACAGCAGATTCTGTGATTCCGTGGGCGAAAAACAAACATTGAACTTGATTACGATATCCTACGCTATTAATACCAGGGCATTGGGATGTCTGCCAATGCATCGTGTTTATGTGTAGAAATACTATGTTAGTAAAGGCCATTTAGACATTTAGCCTTGGCTTATAGATAGACCTCGGTATAGGAGATTTGCATGTGCCACTGCGCATGTCTGTTACAGTGCATGCTGGGGCAGACTCAGTTGAAATCAGATATACACATATTTAAAATCTTTATCGAAAAATGCAAGACTATTTGTTTTTACCAATATCACAACTTGTATGAATGATTTATGAAAACCAAATGGATGATGGAAAAGGTGGGGTGTTATGGAACCATGTAAAACATGGATATTGGCATTGATAAATATCCCATGCTGAACATCACATGTTTTCTATTGATTTAAGACGGTACCATTAGTCCCATAATTCCATGTTTTAAAATGGAATTAAAATGGATGCAAATCCCCTATTACAACGCAAACAAACATTGCACAGAATGTGTCCTTGGAAAGCCATGATACAGGACATACAAGTGTTATTTATATCCCTAAGTGCATGCTGTTGTTTTAACATGAAGAATTAAAGCAAAATGGGCTTTTAATGGACAGATAACCCAGAATTCATGTATTTATGTATTCATCTATTTAATCCTAACCATCGGATCTCCATCTCTTGGGGTAACGTGCCCTTAATCTGAATTAACCTAATACTTACCATGACATAGAGACACAGTGTTACAGACATAGAGATAATTTCAGTCATATTATACCAGTCTCATAGTTGCAGCCATCAGTCATAGGCATAGTCAGTCTGTCATAGTTATAATTTACAGAGTCTCACAATGATTTGAGTGTTAGTACAAATGTGTGTTCGTGAAGTGGTAAGTGGTATTGATGAATTGAAACAGAGATAAATGATGGCTTCCTCAGCATGCTATAGGTTCATGGTGACATTCCTTAGACAAATATACAATAGACATTGTTTTGAAAGTATAAATATTGCCGTTCTTTCTCATTAATTGCTATAATAACTCATTTTTCCATTTTATTATTTTCCTGATTTCATTATATTCTATAGGATCCCTAATCTCTCACACCCTGATGTCTTTACCCATATAAGTGAGGAAGAAATAAGAGTCAAGGAAACCTTGTTAATTGCTCCCATGTGCATAATACCCCTAGTCAAACATTTAAGTGGTTTCTGAAACCCATAGCTCCTTTAAAACACCATCAATTCACCAGGATACATATACCACATGGGATCCATATTTCAAAACAGAACCTCAAAGGACACAGCATCAATATCGCCTATATTTAAAAAGGATCAATTTCTGTAAGGGATCTGTGGAAAAATACTGTTTTTTTAAGCGAGAGAGAAAGATCAGTATGCATCTGATACTAATGGTGAAACTGCATCTGTAATGGAGATGGGGACTGGGATGTGGCAGGTCATTTGTGGCATGAAATGGGAGAAATATGAAGGCAAACGATAATGAAGCCTGAAACCAGATTCTGGGTGCCAGCAATTCATCTGTTGGCATTAAACTATGGAGGAGTTTGCATTAACAACTTCTTAGTCTAGGCCCAAAGAGAGTCTCTTGAAAGTGAGGGAAAGCTCTCGGTCCAAACCGCAAAGTGCCATTATGATTCCATTAAGACTGTAACATGTCATTATGTTCCCATTAGAATGCCTAGTCCTAGGCCAGAAAACCGATTAGCGCAGTAGGTGTCCAATCATTGATATACCATTCTTATCTGATCTGAGGGTCCGGGCTTAGTTCGTTTTGAAATTCAATTTTGAAATGCAAAGGACTTTTTAAATACAAACCTAAAATCATCTGATAAAATATAAGATTCATGATTAGATGTGTATTTATGTATTTCACATTCACACTTTGGTTGACAGATTCTTATTTCGACTAATTTTACAATTTATAATGATAAGTTTCATCAGAAAATGTACAATTCACCTTTACCAATCATTTCAAATAACCCACATTTAAGACTAAAATGAGCTTCAAAACATAGCAAAATAAATACTTTATACAGGATAACTAACTCGTTGGTTGAAGGATTGTGAATATTGCACGAGCGTATACAGACCTAGGCCTATACCCAGGTTGCGCAGATGCACTTAGGATGCGCAGCCCTTGCACAGCCGCGGACTACATCCAGACTCAGGGAAAAGTGCAGCCAGTGTAAGCCAGCCTTGCACATCCGGCTGCACTTTGGCTGCACTTTTGCTTGGCTGCACTTTGGCTGCACTTTTTTTCCACATCCGGCTGCACTTTGGCTGCACCTTTTTGCACATCCGGCTACACTTTTTTTGCACATCCGGCTGCACTTTGGTTGCACATCCGGCTGCACTTTGGTTGCACATCCGGCTGCACATTTTAGTATGGCTGGGGCAGGTAGGGTATTAGGGGTGGGGCTCAGATTACTTGGAATCAACTTAAATATTTGCTTATGATTTGCACTAAAGTAATGAATATATCCATTATGGGGTCAGAAGTTGTGTTCAATCATTCTTTTCAGTCTATGCTACATTTACTTGATGGAGGAAAGAAGGTAGAAACAACATTATAACCAGTCATTGTATATGTACATATATTTTATTTACATCCTTTGTTACATCAGTAGTGTTTCAAGGTGAAGATGAAGGTTACCACAAACCATCCTCAGAAATAGACGTTTGTGGCAATAATGATGGTTCTAGAGTGTCTAGACTATTATAAGGATTAACAAATGACAAAATGGGTTGACATGAAGAACATAGGAGTGCAAGGTGACAATACAAGCATGTTCAGAAAAATACATTAATTATTAACCAACAATAAGAAGGGAGATAACAAATGTATTTCTTCCATATACATGTTTAAATTCCTCTAACTCTAAGACGATTACTTTAAATTGCTTTAAATTAACCATTCCTTGATGAAGGGCTAATGAGCCCGAAACATCGGACCCCTCAATAAACAAACCTACAACTTACTCCTCCGTCCCTGTCCTTCTTCTGTTCTGGGTTAAATCAACACTCTAGAGATTCATTACTTAAAATACATTTAACTCTTGGAACAACTACAGACAGCACAGTCTTATAATGTGTCTTTCTGTGTGATAGACCTGTTAACAGCTTGAAAGTTACCATACAAGTTTTCAGTGTTATAATATATGAGTGAGGGTTGGGATGTGTGAGTGAGGGGTGTGGTGTGGTGGTGAGTGATTGAGGGGTGTATGAGTGAGGGGTAGGGTGTATGAGTGTGGGGTGTATGAGTGTATGCATGGGTGTGGGGTGAGGGATGTGGTGGTGAGTGAGTGAGGGGTAAGGTGTATAAGAGGGGTGGGGTGTATGAGTAAGGGGTGGGGGTGTATGAGTGAGGGGTCGGGTGTGTGAGTGAGGCGTGGGGGTGTATGAGTGAGGGGTAGGGTGTGTGAGTGAGGCGTGGGGGTGTATGAGTGAGGGCTGGTATGTATGAGTGAGGGGTGGGGTGTAAATGCGAGGGGTGGGGTTGGGTGAGTGAGTGAGTGGAAGGGTGTATGAGCGAGGGGTGGGGTGAGTGACTGAGCGGTGGGGTGTATGAGCAAGGGGTGGGGTGAGTGAGGGGTGGGGTAGCATGTGTCAGTGAGGGGTGGGGTGTATGAGCGAGGGGTGGGGTGAGTGAGTGAGGGGAAGGGTGTATGACCGAGGGGTGGGGTGTATGAGTGAGGGAAAGGGTGTATGAGCGCAGGGTGGGGTGAGTGAGTGAGGGGAAGGGTGAGTGAGTGAGGGGAAGGGTGTATGAGCGAGGGGTGGGGTGAGTGAGGGTTGGGATGTGTGAGTGAGGAGTAGGTCATATGAGCAAGAGGTGGGGTGAGTGAGGGGTGGGGTGTGTGAGGGGTGGGGTAGGGTGTGTGAGTGAGGGAAGGGGTGTGTGAGTGCATGGTGGGGTGTATGAGCGAGGGGTTGGGGTGAGTGAAGGGTAGGGTGTATGAGCGAGTGGTTGGGTGTGTGAGTGAGGGGTAGGGTGTGTGAGGGGTGGGGTAGGGTGTGTGAGTGAGGGGTAGGGTGAGTGAGGGGTAGGGTGTGTGAGGGGTGGGGTAGGGTGTGTGAGTGAGGGGTAGGGTGAGTGAGGGGTAGGGTGTGTGAGGGGTGGGGTAGGGTGTGTGAGTGAGGGGTAGGGTGAGTGAGGGGTGGTATTCATGAGTGAGGGGTAGGGTGTATGAGCCAGGAGTGTGGCGGGGTGTGTTAGTGAGGGAGAGGGTGGGTGAGGTGTGGGGTATGTGAGTGAGGGGTAGGGAGTATGAACAAGGGGTGGGGTGTGTGAGTGAGGGGTAGGGCGTATGAGCGAGGGGTGGGGTGTGTGAGTGAGGGGTAGGGTGTATGAGCGAGGGGTGGGGTGTGTGAGTGAGGGGTGGGGTGAGTGAGTGAGGGGAAGGGTGTATGAGCGAGGGGTGGGGTGTGTGAGTGAGGGGTAGGGTGTATGAGCCAGGAGTGTGGCGGGGTGTGTGAGTGAGGGAGAGGGTGGGTGAGGGGTGGGGTATGTGAGTGAGGGGTAGGGTGTATAAGCGAGGGGTGGGGTTAGTGGGGAGTGGTAGACAATCATCCACCTAAGTAATACCAACTCTCTGAATCACCAAAAACGACATAACCTGGATGAAAATACCTCAACAATACATAATAAACTAATATTTCTGTCCAAAAATAAAGTTTAAAAACTTCCATATACACCCTGCTACCTTGATACATAATTTGTAAGAGACTGGTACATACTCTTTCTAACATTTCTCTGAGATGTAACTCAGCTAACTAGCTGTCGTTGCAAAAGTAAAATTGTTATTCAGTGGACTGCGCTGGACTCCATTTTGGGGTTAATTGAGATGAATGTCGATGGTGGCTGTCAAGTTGGAGTTGCATGTAGTGTTTAGATTCAAGTGCAGAACCATCTGCAGGTGCCTTGTGGAATGATATAACCTTTTGCTTTATGGTGAAACCATCCTCAGACATCATGAATCATATTTTTCTTTAGCGCCAAAGTTCCTGAAATGATCAGAAAGTAAACTTTATCATAATATATCTTTGAACATGGCAAGTACATGTATACACAACATACATTCAATTATGGAATGACTATTTGGTGAACACACTAATATCAGAAATTAAATAGAAATCACGACTCAAATATGTGTGATGAAAATAAAGGCAAGCCGAAACTAAATTAATCATTGAGGTCGGTGCAAATTTATTTTAAAATCAAGGACCCGCAAACCACACATAAATCAAAATAGTCAATAAAAATGGCCATAAATCTATATAAATCAATTTGAACGATAAAAATAATTGTACAAATCTACAGATACCTCCCAGGCTAGGGTACCTACGAGCCTAATTTGGGATAACTTTATAACGATTAGAGATAACTAAAGATACAGATCTATATCCTAATATATTGAATTGACCATACAGGGCTCTCAAGTTGTGAGATCAGAAGTGCGTGAGGTCCCTGGCGAGTAACAGAAACTTCAATGACTTATATATCCTTTTGATTAGATATGCAGCAGGGCACAACGAAAAACACTTGTTTAAAGCGAGCGTGTAACTGTTTATTGGATATCCTGAATAAAGATATTGTAATGAAAACAAAAAAGCAAGATGAAAATTCGAAGATTGTAGGACAGGGCCAGGTAGACCAAACAGATTGACATGTCATGGCAACAAGTGATTTTACACTCAGAAATTATTATATGTCTTTTATTCTTGTAATAACTGGCCAGTAGATGATCCAAGTAAGGGAACATCAATTGTCATAAGTGATCAGCGTCACATTTTGGTACACTTATTTAAAAACTAAATATTTCAAGAATCTAACCAAAAGTTATCTTTTTCTTCATATAATTCGAAACATTAAGCTGTCCTTATAGTCTACTAATAGAAATTAAGTAATTCGAGCCAGATTTATTTCTCCTAGCAAGATTTATTTTACGCACCAAAATTTCCTAATACCTGATAAACGCCCTCATACAAAATCACTTAGTTATTGATAGCAAATCTTTATACTTGACTTCCAGATTAAGTACAATTACAAATAGGAATTAACATCATAAAATTGTATAAAAATAATGTTAGAACATTGCTGTAGTTGAGCCATTCAACACCAAATCGTCAGAGGAGGAGCCCTACCTTTAAAAATAGTTTAAATTCCAAAATAGGGCCCACCCCAAGGGATTGCCTGGAGCTGTGTCTAGTTTGGGTTTATATCTATCTTCCCCTCTCCCCTTCTCTTCCCTCCGACTTTGCCCCCCCCCCCCCACACACACACTCCCCTTCCTTCCCTCTCACATGATGTTTCTCCTTTTGATACTATTATTACGCTACAATGTAGCTCTTTTAGCATAGTAGTTCTAATGATTTAATATAGGCCTAGTGATTATGTCTGATTACTTTTTGATGTTTAAGGAAGTCCTACATCTGAAACAAACCAGCAGGAATGACTGAGAATAGCATCGACATCTAATGTAATGTTGTATCCTGAATAACAAAAAGTTAAATCAAATCAAGTCCCTCACTCAACCCTTTCAACGCTCCCTTACCCCCCCCCCCCCCCTCACAACATACGCACACACCCTCCTGTTCATGTCACATATCAGTTCCTCCATAGTTGGCTATTTAGTAGATAGATAAAGTCACCTTATTATCAGGGCATTCACAGGTAACCAGACGTTAAATGCTCCACCTCCTACTAGAGATAGAGTATCAGAGATAGAAAGAGACAGTTAGGGAAACAGAGAGGGAGGGAGGGAGACAGTGTCAGAGATAGAGAGGGAGAGAGTAAGGGAGACAGAGGTAAAGACTGGTGGAGGGGACAGGGGCATTGCTACAAGGGCGGGCATGTCTCTAAATTATTTAGGGGTTGCAAAATATTCCTATTATAAATCGCTTCAACCTTGAGCATCCAAAGAACCCCACCCTATTTAATACAATACCCCTAATAGATGGTTCTAAACTAGTAGGTACATTTATGTATAATGCATTAACTGAACATTCAAGGGATTTTGTTTTTATCAAAATCATACCAATAGTGGTAATAGGTATAGTGTTTATTTTCTATTTGGAATAGGACACGCCCTGTTTATATGTGCTATATTATCCGTACTGCTTTATTCTCTGACATGCGTCATATATGTCCAATAAAATGATCAGTTAATATTATTATATTATACGACATAATCTGTGTGATCCTCCCGCAATAATTATATGGAACGTTCAGTATACATGTATACTGAATGTCCGATAATATCATTTCCAATGCAGGTTGTGACGTTGTTCATTTCTGTCCAATTAACATCCCTCCCAATCTGTTCTTCTGGCGTGGGGAGGCCAGGGGATGGAGATTATGTATTTGACCGACATCTGACATAAAAAGTTTGATAATGAATATCTTTCAACAGCATTATCTGAGAAACAAATCACTCTTTCTATGCTTTTCATGCTGTTCGTCTGCTGTAAATTAATGCATTGAGATGTGAAATAGCCTTGTTAATATTCAATGTTTCGACTTGGTATGAAAATACATATTTCTTTGACCGACACAGTTACCTCTGAACGCATAATTTGAAATGTATATATTTCATATTTAAATGAGAGCAAATATTATATTAAAAATATTGTTACATTAAAGCAACAACCTAACTTCATGCTGATGTCTCATTTTAGTCATTGTAGAAGGATATGTAGCCTAATATTGAATTAGCAACTTAGAGTGGAGGTGTGTTCGCTCGTTGACAATATGGCAGCCATACTTCGTTGACATTTCCTTTCAAAATTTATATTACAGAACAATTTACGGGAGTATTTGGAAGATATTATCTTTTCTGTCCCGACAATTATCAAGCTGCATGTCTATCCTATTCTTATTATTCTAGGATTCGTCATTATGATATTTTCACCAAGAATAAGGAAAACCCTAGCTCTGGCATTAGGGGCCCTAGGCTTGTCCCAGACCCAACGCCTCATGGCCTTGGATAGTGTCCCGCAAGCCTTAATACAAAAAAAGTTGTTATATCTGCTCGCATAGATATAATATGAATGGGGAAGTTAGCCTGTATTGGGTGGCGGTGAATAGGCCTAATAAACAAAACAGAACTCTAGCTGTGCATAAGATAGATTAACAATCGATTGGCAGGTCTGCATTCCATAGCTTTCAATTATCTGATTCCCCCAGAACCATGAGGGGTAGGTGGGCCAATGGCGGACATTCTCCTTATGAAGTTTGCTTCCATTTTCGCCCACATCGGCAAAACTAATAAGAGGTAAAATCATTAATCTATTAAAATCCTCAGGCATAACTGAACCAAATTTGATATTCTAAAAGAACCCTTCATTAGTAAGCTGGATTTCAAGTTATAACTAAATCTAATAATATTTTTGTGATAATTTTCTGTCATGGTTTTGAGACCGAGTGGGGACCAACATGGGTCCATGCTCCCATTGTTTATAGGCCTACCGTATGCCGCCATTTTGTTACCGTATTGATTATTGGATTGCATAATATTGTGGCCATTTATAAAATGAAAAGTTAGCTTTAATACAAATCAATCTGGTCTGGTAATCACTCTCTTGTTATCATTAAGGGGTTTACAACAATATAAACGTGCTTACCTGGGTGGGATTTGCCATTTGGTTAGAAGTTCCAACTTGATCATGCCGGCATCTAGAAGCAATTGGGTTGCAATATGATACGCTAGGTGGCGCTGCGCTATGAGGAATGATTGAATATTAGCGCTAGCATTATTATAGTGCAGCACCCTAAGTTACGTACTTGATTTATTACCCATTTTGTTTTTTAAATCCTTGAAAATTAACATGTTTTCTATTTTCATATGACCTAAGATGGATACTGTTAGGAGCCAGAATTTTGTTTCAAGTGATTATGATTTTTGTATCATTGAATTCAAATTATTTAGAACCTTAAGTTTAACATGGAATATTTTCCTCTAAATGGTCATATTTTAATTGAGCCATAGGAATTTTCTTGGTATTTTTTTTCAAGAATAAAAGATCATCATGCCTGTATATATCAAATGTTTATTAAAAGAAGAGAATTAATCAATTAATTTCAGATGTGGTTAGCCTAGGCTACTATGGACACAGTCGTTAATATGAAAAAGGTTTCTTGTAGCCTAGTTGTGTATGTAGTCCTAACAAATCAAATACCGATAGCTCTGCATCTTTTCTTTTATTTGACATATCATATATTATTCTATCAGGAAAACTCTTACAGTGAGTTTGAATCATATGAAATTAGATTTGGTCCCTAACTTAGCATGCACAACTATAGCGCTAGATCTATGCTGCCGTCCTCATTCCAAAAGACGTTACGGTCTAGGCTAATACATGACGCAATTAAGTTCAACCGGTGTCACTCTTAATATTTGACTTTGTATTGAAGGTCCCTATCTTTTCTTTTGGAGTGGGGAGGCCATATGATGCCGATTATATATTTGACTGACATTTGACTTCAATAGTTTGATTGTCAATTTATTTTTATTAAAAAAAACACAATAAAGCTAGGGGCCTAGGTCTAAAACATTATTTGATTTGAAGACTGGGTAATATCGTTTTAGCAACTTCCAGTGAAGGTATGATTAGTTTGTTGCAAAATGGCTGTCATATTTCATTGACCTTTGCTTTCAAAACTTATAGGCCTATTACAGAAAGATTTATCATAGAATTTGGAAGATATTAGGTCTATCTTTTCTCTACCTTTAAACACCATGCAACATAGGCCGATTCTCAACATTCCATCATATCAATTATATTTTAACCAAAAGTGACACTGGGTTCTGGCTTGATTTTCTAAGAGCTACACCTAAAAGAAAGAGTGACATCTGAGTGCTATGTAAACACGGAGAGCTCAGTAGCTCTGCCACTAGAAAAATTACAGCTCGTGAGTAGGCCTACAACAGCAATATCGCATATTGGCCTTTTGTTTAATAAACACTTGCCAATGCCCCATTTTACTAGCAGAGTGTGGCATAATTTACGCACCTATAGTGAAGATATTTCTGTATTCCTATGAGCTAGGAATAGACTAATCCTATTGTGTGGTCGTGTGGCTTGTGGGGAAATGTACTACAATTATAAGGTCCCTATGCAATCTTGAGGGTGGTATTCCAGAGCTGCATGGAGGCTGCGCCGCATAAACACAGCTGCCGGGCGCACTAGACTAGCAAGGCTATTACAAATCTAATCACAGGTTTACCGCGTCCCTTTGTAGGCTATTTATTCATTTTTATTATTTTCTAATTTTCTGGCGCTCTATTACCATCAATTACCACTGTTTTGACAGGTTCCTCTACCTTAGAACTATATATTAGACAAAATTTTAACTTTCGTCCCCCTCTATTTCATTCAGGAGATTCCCCACACCTTGTCTTTAATTTTGTTCTTCGCTTGAATGACATTATTATATTCCGTCATCCTAACATTCATTTTTAATTCATAAACGAAAGCTCTGAACATAATTCTATTATTGTGGCATATCCTCTGTCTATATATATTATATAGGCTTGTGTGTACAGCCCCTCCCGCGCGGGAACATGTAATACGGCTGTACAAAAAAGCTGGCGCAGCCGCCGGGCACACTAGACCGGCGGCCGTTGGTCAGTCTAAAGACTGCCGTCCTGCTGCGAGGCCCGTACAGCTGGGCAGCAGGCCGTAATATTTTCGCACCTTTCCCGCATCGGACGGCGGGTGCCGTGTCACTCGGGTAACAATGAACCGCACTATTCTAGCCTACCATCGCTGCAAGGGCAGCCAAGTTGAGAAGAATAGCTCACAGTTCCGAATCAATTTTAGACACTTTCACCGTTTTAAATCTTTTTAAAATAAAGTAATGGTTTAAAAAAAGGTAGGCATCGATAATAATTAAAGGATTTTAGTTTATTAATTCGTTTGATAGGTATATTACACCTCTACCTGTGTAGAAAGTTACGGCGATCTCTAGCCTACAGCTGTTGTCAGCTGGCCGGGACTGCGGGAAAATCGCTCACATTTTAAAAACTAATTTCCAAAACTTTCAAAGCTTTAAATAGTTTTAAAACTACAGCAATGCTTTAACAAAGGATAAACTTAAATTAGATGAAAGTATTTTAGTTTATTTCCTTCTTTTTGATCTAATTTCACCGTTCATCCTCCTGTTCTGTCTGCGTTGACAACTAATCAGTCTAATGGCGTGATTCCCCTCAGGTGGGCCTACGCGCTGTCATAGGCGCCTTCAGGATGCCACCCAGAGCGTGGAGTTGTATACGACACAACTCAGAGTGTGGAGTTGTATACGTACACAACGTATACAACTCTACAATACGTTGTTTTAACGGCAACGCGTATATAATAAAAATCAATAGATACCAAATATACCCAGATATACCCGGTACTCATAGGTTTTCAGCCTAATTTAGCAAAATCTCCTAAATGTGTAGAGCTGCCAATTGTAAATTTTCTAAAAGTCTGACCCATATACCGGGGGAGTAGTGGCGGCAGACTGATTCAAGCAGGCGATGCGTGTCCCGTATATGGTGTAGCCACTGTATGCATCTCATGTAAAGATGTTTTATGAAATAGGCCCCAACTGTCCCGTCTAAGCAATGAAGATCTTAAGTAAAGATGTTTTATGAAACAGGCCCCAACTGTCCCGTCTAAGCAAGGAAGATCTTAAGTAAAGATGTTTTATGAAACAGGCCCCAGCCGTTCCATCTAAGCAAGGAAGATCTTAAGTAAAGATGTTTTATGAAACAGGCCCCAACTCTCCCATCTATGAATATAACTTGAGTGTGTGAATAAGTGCAACCTGAGCTATGCAGGTTCTTGTATTATGATATGCCAGATTGTCATGCACCAGTATGAAGCAGATCAGCGGCTGATATCAGATATAATATCTATGGGAATTAGTGCTCCTAGTGTTGTATTGAAGAGGGAGGGATTGTAGACCAGCCCAATGGTTTCAGGTTAGCCTCGGTCTTTCCTTGTATTTGGTCCTGGGTATGACCATGAAGTGCCTTTCTGTCCCTTTTTCTCTCTCTCTCTCTACCTTTATTCTTTATCTCTATTTCCTGGGTATGATTATAAACTGCCTCCCTCTCAGCTCTCCCGCCCTTGATATAACCTTTCAATGTGTTGATAAGGGCATAAAGCAACCAATCTCACTCACTCACTCACTCTTTCCTTGTATATGATATTGTTGGGGCGTTTAGTTATTATACCCTTTACTTTGTGCTAGGTGTGTGTGTAGGGGGGGCTGCTGTTTTGACAAAGTCCCTTATAGCTCCAAAGCTAATTATCCACTAGCTCCTGGGGTAGGTAGTATACTACCATATATTGTTGTATGAGATGTTACCAGGCTGTTTAGTTGAGCTAATATAGCTGGTCTGCCACTAGCTCCTGTGTAGTATACTACCATCTATTGCTGTATGTTTTACTAGGCTGTTTAGTTCAGCTCCTATAGCTGGTCTTCCACTTACTCCTGGGGTAGTATACTACCATCTATTGTTGTATAATGGGTAACCAGACTGTTTAGTTCAGCTCCTACAGCTGGTCTTCCACTAACTCCTGGGGTAGTATACTACCATCTATTGCTGTATGATGTTTTACAGACTGTTTAGTTCAGCTCCTATAGCTGGTCTTCCATTAGTTCCTGGGGTAGTATACTACCATCATCTATTACTGTATGATGTTTTACCAGGCTGGCAGGCAGGCTGGCTTTTTTTAAGTTCCATAGCTGACCTTCCACTGACAACTGGGGTAGTATATTATTATCTATTGCTTTATGATGTTTCACATGTCGTTTATTCAGATATGAATATACCAATGTTCGAAACCTACCAACCTTCTAAACATTTAGCACTTATAGGACGAGTTGCCGCACGGCGCGTAAATAAAGGACGAGACCGGAGGTCGAGTCCTTTATTTACGCGTCTTGCGGCAACGAGTCCTATAAGTTGATTATTATACATGCCTTATAGTAAGTTGATTGCGTCGGCAACCTTGCGTCGGCAATCTTGCGCCACCAAACTTGCGTCGCCATGACAACGAGCTGGTAATGTACTAGTCCAATACCACGTTACAAGTAATGTGCGGCTGTCGGGGCCTCAGTATTGAATGCGTGTATAATAATTTCAAATAGAGACCAAATTATGAAATAAAAGCAAACGTTTACAGCACTACATCAGAACCTCCCCGGTCTGCTCACGGTATGAATTACAATGCAATTTCCATAACCTAATCTTCATCCCATTTACTAAATAGCATTTCAAAACAGATTAAACATCCTATTTTTGTTTAAAATGTCTGGAGACAAACAAAAATGCTCCATTCTAACAGGGGAAAAAGGAGAATGGAGAATGTTGGACGAGCTGGCATATCCCTGAAGCAGCCTAGCGTTTCTCCATCAATATTTCAAGAGGAGGCTGAGAGGAGAGCCTAATTTGATAAACGCTCGGCTGGGTTTATGTGTTGTGCTGTTGGTTGCCAGACAGGCGTTTTAGTGAATTTATGCCTTGCTTTGCTTGCTCTCGCCTCGACTATTGTCATAGAGCACTGCATAATTGTGATCTTGCACCCAGTTTTATGGGTCAAGTAGAGTAAAATGGAAATATATATCCATTTAGTCAATGCATAGCTCTTTGTTGGTTATGTTTATATAGATAGAATTGCCCGACGGCGATCCCAGCATTTCATATTACACGCAGGCAAAGCGATTACAGTAAGTGTGGGTAGCGACCAAACGACAATTTGTAGCCCAATTGTAATATGGAACTTAATTGGAGATCGCCTGAGAGCAATTTTGTATTTACAATACCTTTCCTGATATTTAGGGGTAAAATAGTGAGAAATTTTTAGAAATTAATGGTAAGTGTAGCAGACTATACATAGGATTATTACCCCCTGTTGGTGGTATAAGTGTCAATGCTGTAGTCTATGGTGTTCCATATTACCTGCTAGGAAGGTATAGTAACAACTTTTATCATAAGAAAAAACTTATTATTGGTTTCTAGAGGTTGGTAATCACAAGAATCACTACAATAAAAATGTAGTTGTCTAAAAATAGCTCTAATATTACCTCTGCAGTTTGTTGACGTGCTGCGCCAAGATCTGAAGCCACTTGTTTAAGTTGTTATTATAGTTCTATGTAGGCTAACTATAAAATAAACAACTTAGACAAGCATTGTTGGGTCTTCGCGAAGTGCATCAACAAATCCATAGGTCCACCAAGATGGCTACTTCTCCAGTGTTATCTGATGATTGACACATGATATCTGCAAATAAGTAATTTGTCCAGAATTTTGGAGCATTCTGTCAGGTTGTCTCTCCTACAGAGCTTCACAAAATTCCACATTTAATTCCTTTCCTGCAGTGGCTTCACTTATTATCGCTCACCTGCTGCAGTTTTAAACTTTATCTTTAAAAAATATATTTCTGAGAGCACATCCAGTTCATTCATCCAGTACACATCTATATTTAGAATGGAACCTCTCAATTGTGACTACCCTTCGGACTAAACGATTTGTGGTCTCATAGCGAGGTGGTCTCAGTAGAGGGGCTAATCTAATAAGAGAAGAGCAACTCGTGACTGAGAGAAACTGGTCTTAATAGAGGGGTGGTCTCTATAGAGAGGTGGTCTTTATGTGAGGTTCCACTGTATTTTCTTAATAGTGGGGTGGTCTTAATAGAGGGGTGGTCTCTATCTATAGAGAGGTGGTCTTTATGTGAGGTTCCACTGTATTTTCTTAATAGTGGGGTGGTCTTAATAGAGGGGTGGTCTCTGTCTATAGAGAGGTGGTCTTTATGTGAGGTTCCACTGTATTGTCTTAATAGTGGGGTGGTCTTAATAGAGGGGTGGTCTCTATCTATAGAGAGGTGGTCTTTATGTGAGGTTCCACTGTATTGTCTCAATAGTGGGGTGGTCTCTATAGAGGGGTGGTCTCTATCCATAGAGAGGTGGTCTTTATGTGAGGTTCCACTGTATATATAATAGAGGTGTGGTCTCTATAGAGAGGTGGTCTTTATGTGAGGTTCCACTGTATTTTCTTAATAGAGGGGTGGTCTCTATAGAGAGGTGGTCTTTATGTGAGGTTCCACTGTATTTTTTAATAGTGGGGTGGTCTTAATAGAGGGGTGGTCTTTATCCATAGAGAGGTGGTCTTTATGTGAGGTTCCACTGTATATATAGGCATTAAATGCTAAGTTCACACTACAGAGGAGAGCTGCTCATGTTAATCTAACAGTGTTACCTTACACGTAATTATTTACTGTCAAACTACAGCCACAATGGTCGAGGACACATTCAGTAACACAGAGATGCGACACAGTGAGATAAAGTGCAATAAAAGGCAAGTCTAGAGGACTTTCTGACCGCCACGTTTAAATATAAATGAAAGTGTTGCCACATGAACGGCCCGTCCCCTGGCATAACAGCTGTAGGAGCTTTTCCTTGTCCTAGTTAATGGACAGAGTGAGCAATTGGCTTCTGATATATGAGTGGAGTGAGTTGCTCTACCTGTACAGCAGTGGGTGCAGTTGGAACTGGGTATTGTAGAGCTATAGGTCGGGTAGGGCAGCAGCAAAAGTACAATAGGGGACTTGCATATGCCACTGCGCATGTCTTTTACAGTGCATCCTGGGATGGATTCTGTTGAACTTTGGTAAATTGGTAAATTTGGTAAATTGGTAAACAAATATTTGGGAATATTTTTATAAAAAAATTCACCAATATCAGAGCTTCTGTAAATGATCAATGAAATCAAATGCATGATGGGAAAGATAGGGACAGATAGGATGTTATTGAAACATGTATGATACATGGATATTGACATTAGAGCATTGATAAATATTCCATGCTGAACATTACATGTTTTCTATAGTTATACTACACCATTAGTCCCATAACTCCGTGTGAATCAAGATTCAAATGGTGGCGATACAAATCCCCTATTCGCCTTCAGCAATCGTCTCAACAACAACAAACTTTGACAAACCTTAGATTCAAGCAGTCAGAGTTGAGAGAGCCCCTCCACACTGAGGGAAGAAAGCCTGTGGGTCTGAACCATAATGCCCTCAATCCTAGTAATACCCAGTTCTCACTCATAGTAGAATAAAGCTTTGCTTTTACTGGCAAATATGGCTCACAACCGTCCCAGGATTTAGTGGATGCTGGTCATAAGAGCAAAACTAGAAACGACCCTATGGAACACCATATAACATTAACTAGTAGTATACTGTCCCAAACACAAGTAGAATACTCGGAAACTTTTTGGTGAGAAAGAGGGCAGTCATACTGATCTATTTTCATTGCGCTCTATTGTTTCTCTCCTAATGGACTGTTTCTATAGATGATACCTCTGCATTGTATCATTTGTAAATAGTAGTAGTAATGTAATGTACATATATAGGATTCGTATTCTGATACAAATTCATACATGAGATATATCAGGAAAGGGTTTATATCACCTGCTAAGCAGGTCATCCCAACAACTCCTATGATGACTTCACTTATCATCGCTCATCTGTGGCTGATTTGGCTTGACAGTTTCTACTTCAAAGTCTTGGATAAACATATAACAGCAGAGGAATATTGATAAATTAAGTCCTATAAGTCATAATATGAGTAAATGTGGAAGATTGACTTTGTCATAATGGCTGAGAATGCATCTTAAAACGGAACTATAAGACTTGAACCAGAAGCAACCTGGTGCAATAGGACTGAAAGCAATACATGCACATCATCTGTATTATGCTGCAGCAAAGTTTTAAGTCCTACATTTTTAATGAGGCCACACACACACATGTAAATAAAGAATGTAAATGAAGTGTTTGCTAAACAGTGAAATTCACCATGGTAACCACCTCATCCCTCAAGTATCAAATCACACTTCTGTAAATATGCTTCCTTCCGGTCCACAATTTCTGGGGTAAAAATGCATTTCTGTAAACAGGGGTTGCCCATAGAGAGAGGGGGCGGGGTGCTGGTGGGAGGAGCAGTCATTGGGGGCGGTCTTAAGCAGGGATGTTGTTCAATGACAACTCTGTAATGCTTAAAAGGTTTCATGTTTATTTCCAATATTGTGATGTCCTCCTCTCCTCTCTCCCTCCCTACTGTCCACCCTTTTCTCCTCTTCTTTCTATTCTTACTTGACTGTCCTTCTCTCCCTCACTCATCCACTCTCTTCCTCCACCTCTCCTCTCTCTGTTCCTTCCCTCCTCCCCCTCCATCCCCCCCCTTTGTTTTTCCCTCTTCTCCCTCCTTCCTTCCTTCCCTCCCCCTCTTCCTCTCTCCCTGTCTTCACTTCCTATTTCCCCCTTTCATCTCATCTCCCTCCTCTTCTTCTCTCTCCCTTCCCTCCTCTTCACTCCCTCTCCCTTCCCCTTCTCTCCATCCCCTCCCTCCCCCTTCTCTTCATCCCCTCCCTCATCCCCTCTCTCCACCCTACCTCAGTCTGAGTACCTCCATCCTCTCTCTACCTTCCCTCTGCCTCCTCGCCTCTCCCTTCTCTTCCTCTCACCCGCCTTTCCATTCTCCCATTTCCCCTTCTCCTCTCATCTTCCTCCTCTTCTTCTCTCTCCCTTCCCTCCTCTTCACCCCCTCTCCCTCCCCCTCCTCTCCCTCTCCCTTCTCCCTCCTATTCACACCCTCTCCCTCCCCCTCCTCTCCCTTTCCCTCCTCCCCTCCTCTCCCTCTCCCCTCTCCCACATACCCTGCCCCTTCTCAGCCTCCCCTTTCTCTTCATCCCCTCCCTCATCCCCTCGCTCCACCCTACCTCCATCCAGCCTCCTCATCTACATCCACCAACGAGTCCTCCTCTATTGAATCTAACGACTGCCTTTTGCTTTCTACTTTCATTTTTTTCTGCTGAGTGCATGTGAGCATGGCGGTGGCGGGGGGAGATTTATCTCCCGTACCACGGCCCACTTACCTAATCCATGCATGAGAGACAGACAGACAGAGTGACAGTTACAAAGCGAGACAACCATACGTGTATGGATTGCACCGTGTTCAGTTAACTGGCATCCAGGGACATGCTGCCTTATTTAAGGTAGTAATATTATGGTTTAAACCCAAAATAATTATGATAAATGAATAATATCATTAAAAACATAAAGGAAAACAGGACAGGACACACAGGTACTTCTTTCTTTTTTCTTTTCTTTTCTTTTCTTATTCATTTGAGGCCAATAAATATTTAACAGCGACATGAAAATATGTGCTATCCTTCAAGGATGTTTTCACACCTCTCCTCAGAAAAATCCTTATTCCGTAATCCCTAATCCGTTCTCCTCATCTGTACGTGTACTCTCTCACAGAGTCACTCTCAACTAGTGGTACACTTTATTGAGTTGTACAATAGTGTAAATGACACCCTCTATCTACCATGACGCAGGGGCCTGTTGCATAAGGAATCCTTACTTAAAATGTTTCCTGTTCAGATATTTGTCCTTGTTTAGGTAGGAAATTTCTACTTTAGGAATACTATTTAGCTTTGTCTCTTCAGCAAATGCAGATTTCGTCCATAAAGGTTCCTTACCACCTGTTTAAGGAGAACACGTAGCTAAGGAAGAAACATATTAAATGTGATCGCTTTTAAAAAAATGAGTCACAAGTCACAAAATATGGATTTTGAGATATCACCATATTTGAACATATTAAGTAAGGATTTGTTGTGCAACCGGCCCCTGGCATTCATATTTAGTATAGGCAGAAAATATGTGCTCATGAAAGATATCACTCCATAATCTACAGATGGTATAACTGTTAAGCCTTTGTGTTTGGGATCCTGGGGCCTGTTGTATAAGCTGAGGAAAAGAACCTAAAAAAGTATTCCTTCACTTGTAGAAATTCCCACACACAATTTTTCTTTTTTTAACTTATACAACAGGCCCCATTCAGATCTGCTTATTCAAAGCATTTGGGCTGAAACTCATGTCATACATTTCACCGAACCATTTTGCGCCTGCTGGTGCTTTGTTTGGTGCATAATCCCGAGGCGAGGCCTAAGCACCAACCCCCTCAATAAAGGTCATTTATCCCATGTGTAGGTTGGCTCAGTAGAGGGTCACCGAGAGCAAATGTTAAATAATATGTATATACATTTTACATTTACCTGCTTTAAAATACCTTATTAGATTCATTACTCCATTGAAAAGGCTTAGTACAAAGCCTATCAGCTTTATGTACAACTGTTAACCCTACCCCAACCATTAGCTTTTCAACAGAACTCCCTAGTCAACCCAAAACTAGCTAGTCGAACCCTTATGGTAAGGCAGAAAAGAATGATATTATTATTATTAATTGTGGAATTCTTTGCTCATCATTCACCGTACACAAGAAGAGACTGACACAGAATCTTCCAGTATGCCCATTTGCTTTTATTTACGGCAATTTCATTTCCTTTGTCTCCCAATACTCATGAAGCAACCCCCCTCTCTCGTTTAAAAATGGAAATATCCTGAATGCAAAGTGCTTCTGAGAGCAACAAATCGATTATCAATATTGCATTTTGGAGCTGTGTTTTATCATTGTGATTGTATTAATGATAACTTGGCTGATGTCAGACTGTGTAATAGATTCTCAATTGCTTGGTCTGTATGGTAAGTCACAACTCACGGACAAACCATTGGAAGATTGTTTAGAAGACCTTTTAGCTCTAAATATTAATAGAGTAATTATGTTGCCCCTGCGTATGCCATGCCAGTAGCATTTCATTTTACTTTTCGATGGAATCCAAACAATTTCCTTTATCAACTTTCGGTTTAAACGTACAGAATAGTTCAACATGTGTCTATATCGAAATATGCGAAACAAAATGTTCATATAGCTTAGTAGAGTTTAAAAGGACATATAATCTGGTTTAAATCGGATCTGTGATCCTTATACTCTGTCGTCAGAATTTGTTTTTCTAAATAATATATTTCAATTTATTATATAATGTGTCTCTATAGAATATAGAATATTGCTTTGAAAATCGCCTGAAATCATTTTTAGGCGACATGTTTGTCTGCAAATTGTCTGTCTAATATGAAAATAAAACTCTTAAAAAAAAATATCGAAATATGAATTGGTGTTTAACTCAGATAATTGCACAGGTGACTGTGTCCGTCTGAAGATGTTTTTGTTTTGTCTTTTAGATTTGAGGAAGTACATATGTGATCCGTTTTAGGAAATTAGGTCATAAGTCGCAAAAATTGGATTTTAAGATATCACCATATTTGAAAAGAGGAGATCATGCCGATTCTAATGATAGTAAACACTATGTCACCCAATTATGTATTTCTATATTTTTAGTTTGATATTTTTATTTTTGAAAAAAAAGTTTGCAATGTTTCTGGATCGGTAATTACCAGTAAAGTAACTAAATAAAATCCATACTAAGGCCTTTAAAACGCAAGGATATATTTAATGCAATGCCCCAAAATTTGTAACACAGATTTATATGACTATAAGTGCTAAGCCCTCTAAAAAATCAGAACATTTCCATAAAGAAACCTTGTGAATAATACGCTTTGAAAGATATTAGTTTTGCGACTTATGACTCATTTTCCTAAAACACATCACATATTACTTACAGCACGAAGGGAACATTGTTGAGGCATTGTAGTAATATATCATTTGGGTGTAAATTAAATTCAAATTGGACGCAATAGGATTTCTTTTAAAAAACAACAACATTGAGTTACACTGAGTTTTTTACATTTAAAATGTGTACGACAGTTCAAGCAAACACAAGCTTCATAGAAATCAATTTAGGAATTTAGGTCAATCTATATTTTTAAAAAACAAGCCAAAGACTCCATCACTGTGTGATCCTAAGGACGGCTTTCTAAAGCAATAATAATGCAGTCCAATAGGGCAGTTTCATGGGTCACTGCGCATGTTTGTAACAGTGCATGCTAGGATGGATTCAGTTCAAATCTGGCATACAAGTGTATACTTTGCAACATTTTTAAAAATAAAAAAAGGCATAATATTTTCACCGATATAGTAGCCATGTATGAATATTCAATGGAATACAAAAGCACGATGAGAAAGAGGGAGAACCCTCTTATCAAATCGTGTACAACACATATATACATTGGAGCACTGATAAAATATTCAATGTTGAAGATAGGATGTTTTCTATAGATTTCACACTGACTTGCAAATCAAGATTCAAGATGGCAGACATGTAAATCCCTCTATTGAACCTTACAATAAAGCCTGAAGGTCGCTTCTCAAGTTACGTTAAAAATCATCACTTGATTGCCTGTGTACTACGACTACATTTTAATAAGCAATGTTATAAAAACATTTATGATCTTCTCACAAGATTAAAATCCAACAAAGATTACTTTTTTTAATGAAATGATTTAATATATTGAATTAAAACCTTTTATAAGGTAAATCAAAACCAATACATTCCTAATTAAAGGTGGCCTTTATAGTAAAAGATGTATTGATGCTGTAAAACAACCTCTTTGTCATCGTATTACTATGGCTCTTATATTACAGAGCGATGCAATGCAATGCAGTAAAAATATTGCTTTTTAATGAATCGATTGCTTCCTGCTACTACTGTTATTGGTATTGGTGAAAGTGTGATACTAATATAAGTGAGCTTAAAGGAAGGATATGGGTCAGATTTTTAAAATATAATATAGGAAGACCCATTTGTCTCAGACAGAATTGACCGACCAATTGTACCACCATCTGCAAATAAAGTTTTTTTAAAGATTTTTTAATTTGAATATAGTAAGGTTTACTCCCAAGCCTACCTGCCTACCCAACTATCCTGCCCACCCCTCTCCATCCCCTCAAACTACGCTCTCCACCCCTCCACACCCCTGCCCTCCACACCCCTCCCCACCCCTCCACATCCCTCCACCACCCCACCCCTGCCCTCCACACCCCTCCCCACCCCTCCATATCTCCACTACTGCTATGATATGCTATGTCAAGCCCGTGTAAAAGACCGGGTGTGTGAGTGAGACGGACTGGAAAAGTACAACAATAAATCGTGCATACTAATATGCAGCCATTGTGTGTTAATGGAAGAGTGAACAAGGCAGTCCGGCAGTGGGTAGGTAACAAGGCAGTCCGGCAGTGGAGAGGTAACAAGGCAGTCCGGCACTGGATATAGGTACAGGTTGTGTACATCACTCACACTTACCAGCACCTCATGTATTGCTGCCATCTAATGCATATATAATACTGTATAAAGGGCATGCACTCACTCCCTACTCTTGTGTATTCATATATATACAATATTTCCCGATTAACCTGAACCTTTTTATTCAGAATTTGTATACAGTTGATCCTCCGTAAAATGACAATTGATTCGCAGACAGGCTATATACAGTGTCACTGGATGTTACAATTAATGGAGTTCAATTACATATCAAGATAATAGCCTCAAGGGCAATAATTCAATAGAGAATAACCATGGTAACCATGGTCTAGCTACATAAAGCTCTACGAATCAAAGCTACTTGAGAAGAAAGAAAGAAAATTATAATAAAAGCTACACGCAACTGTGTCGTCTGAGCGAAACTACTGGCACTACTTTTGTTTCATTTCTCTTTAGCTAAACTTTCGGCTAACCTGAACTCTTTGTATTTCATCTTGAATAAAGGTGAGGTGGAAGGAAGTCTACAATATCATAATATTGTAGGAGGGAAAGAAAAGAGGAGAGAGGGGGAAGGAGGGAGGGAAAGGGAAGGAGGAGGGAAAGGGAAGGAGGAGGGAAAGGGAAGGAGGGGGGAAAGGGAAGGAGGGGGGAAAAGGGAACAAAAAAGGAGTGGGACGGGTGGACGGAGGAAATGTGCAATACATTTAAAAGGTTTATTTGTACTTACTTACACACAGTATAGGCCTGCATGTGTACCATTAAATATTACAGTGTATCACACGGATATAAAAGGGCTTTCAAAGGAAACATTGACGAGATACATTTGTCATAATTTACAGTGGGGAGAAGATGAAATATCCCGTCCCTCAGTTTAGTCACATCCACCAAACATGAACAGTAGTTACATCTCAGGGGAGATTTCCAGTATCAGGATCACCCATAATGTGCATACAGCATATAATCCGATGACAATACTATAATAGTCCCTTCACTTATAAACCTTTTGAACATTTTTATCAAAGCGTTTGGACAAAATAAGGTTAGTAAAATATTTCTATCTTCTTTATAAAGCTTGTATACAATAGATGCTTCCATCAGGACGGCCGGGACTAATCCCCAGTGGGACTAGTCTTTAGTCTGTATATAATGGGTCAGATTTTCAAAAATGTACAATTGGCCTTCACCAGTCCTCTCAAATAACCCAAATCTAAGACGAAAATCAGGTTTAAAATACAGTTCAAAATAACCAGATAGATTTATTGAATGGATACAATACAGAATACATTCCGACATACCTAGTATGTATCAATTCTCACTCTAATTTAGCAGACTTTGATAGATGTGTAGAACCGTAGATTGTGCATTTTCTGAAAATCTGACCCACCATATACGGCTGGGACCTGTTGCAGAATAACTCTATATTTAAAATGTTTCTTAAAGCTGCATTCTCAGCTATTACGACAAAACAGATCTTATCAAATTTGATCATATCATAATTTATATGAAGGTTTAGAAGCCGTATAGCAAAAACAACCAGATAGAATCTTCTGAAGTGTTGCCCAATTGACTTTTAGATGCGTTGGAAATAAAGATTGGAACAAAAAGTAAATTTATAGCTTTTGACCGATGTTAACTGAGAGCGCAGCTTTAAGGTATTTAGTGTTGCTATTATAGGGAATGTCTACTGTAGAAATAGTATGATGTAGGCCTACACCAGGCCTTAGCAAGGAAAGGTAAAGTTCTAAGAAAAAAACATTTATTTGCTGTGGATAATTCAAATGACATTATGAAGCTTGAAGCTGCTTCATATATTTATACAAGAATTTGAAGTTAAATCGGCCGAGAGAAGACGAGCTCCAGTGAGCGATGATAAGTGAAAATACCGCAGCAAAGAATTTCGGCGGGCCACCAAAATATTAGAAGCCCGCGGCAAAGAACGAAACAAAAAAAGAAGAAACCTTAAGATTTTAGTGTATGAATGTAGTTTAGAGTCAAATATATCTTTTTTTCGTTACTAACAAAGGCCATATTATATATTAAATAGGTATTTTATTTCCATGTTATATAATACAATATTTGATGGAGATAGTTGAGCACCATCTGTCAAATGACAGCTCATAACGGTTTCAATAAGCACTGTTGGAGGATATGTAATAGATACAGAAGCCTCCTTAGTTTGCGGCGGTCTGCTTATTATAAGGGTCAGATTCTCCCAAAATGTACAATTGCCAGCTATACACATTTAGATAATTCTGCTAAATTAGGCTGAAAAATGGTGAATACTGGGTATATCTGAGTATATTCAGTGTCGAATTGATTTATAGTATAAGTTCTGTTATGTTAAACTGTATTATGAAGCTCATTTCTGTCTTGAATTTGGGTTATTTGAGAGAATAAAGGAAGGCGAATTGTACATTTTCAGAAAATCTGACCCATATACACTTCTATTGCCACTCTATATCTCAGTGCATAAAGGCCACCCGCCACCACCCTCAGGGTCAGATCGTCAGAAAATGTACAATTCACCTTTACCAATCGTCTCAAATAACCCACATTTAAGACGAAAATCAGGTTCAAAATAAGTTGAACATTACCAGACAGATTTATTGAATAAATACAATACAAAATACACTCAGATATAGGCATTATTTATCATTTTTCACTCTAATTTAGCAGAATTTGAGAGATGTGCAGAACAGTAGATTGTGCATTTTCTAAAAGTCTGACCCCTCACTACTGTTCACATATATGGAGCAAGTCGACTGAAAATATACAATTCACCTTCACAAATCCTCTCAAATTTCAGAGAAAAAATGAGTTTCAAAATATAGTTCAACATAACCGATGAGATCGTTTAAATCAACGCAATACTAAATACACTAAAATATACCTAATGACAATTTTAAGTCTATTTGAGCAGAATTAAGTGAATGTGTACAGTTGCAATTTTCTGCTGATCTGATCCTTATATGTGATGAGCTCCAGGAAAATTGGATATTGAGATATCATCATATTTGAATACATGAGACCAAGCCGATTCCAATGAATATAAACATAAAGGACATTTAACAAGTACTTTTATCTTTTTAGTTAGATATTTTCATTTTTGAAAAAAAAAGTTTGCAATATTTCTGAGGCAAAAAGTACCAGTAAAGTATCTAAATATACTCAATAGAATGATTTAAGAAACGTACTGATATAATCAATAAACAGTCTTGAACTTTGGTAAATGTTTTCACACAACCACAAGGACTAGAAACCCCAAAAATGAAAATATTCCAACAAAGAGATCTTGTAAGTAAACGACTTTGAAAAACACAAATTTTGCGACTTGTGACTCATTTTCCTGAAACACATCACATATACCCTAGCCCCAATAGAGAATGAGTGACCCAGGAGTGACCAGTCCTGCTTTTCCCATTATAGAGACGTGCTAAAGTGCAGGCTGATGTCCTGGAGACCATCTATATAACCTCTGCCAATATCAACTCAATATCTATTGATGGTCAACCTTCACTTTCCTCACAACTCCTTTTTTAAAAACATTTTTACCAGGAATAGATCAGCGCAATGGTGGCCCTCCTCTAGTACCCGGGGGGTGGATGGGTGGGTGACAACCCCTGCCCTCTGCATTCACTGTAGACCTATGGATATATAGATTGAAGGCTTTTTCTTCTAAGGGTATAATATAAATCATGAGAGGGGTCGGGTAGAAGGTGTGTAGATAACTCGGTGACTTCCTTATTCCTGTGTCCAACTCTCAAACCTTGTTCTTCCAATAGATCAAGGAGCCTTCAGTCCTCGTAGTTTGTGCTTTTAAAGGCTCACCTTAACCCAGGGCCAAGTAAGAACCATGACTCTCATGGTCAGGGTCTGATATTGGTATTTTAATATGCTTAATATGCCCTGATCTTTTATTCCAAGAATGAGTGATAAGTTCAGTAAGACTTTCAAATATTGAATATTCAAATTTAGGTTCTATATTCACTGCCACGTTGCTATGTATACGTATATAGTACACTGTAATATTACCTGAATAAAGAATTTCTAAAGGATATAGTATAGTTGTAAGAGATTTAGAATTAACTATCTGTAATAAATTAAATGATTCATGGGTACAAATCTGTATAATTTATTGCAAAGAGTACATGAGGTGATGAAATGGGTCAAATTTTCAAAAAAATGTACAATTGGCAGCTCTACACATTTAAGACATTCTCCTAAATTAGGCTGAAAAAGGAAGAATACTGGGTATATCTGAGTATATTTGGTATCGCATTGATTTAAGGTATCAGTTCTGTTATGTTAAACTGCATTTTGAAGCTCATTTTTGTCTTAAATGTGGGTTATTTGAGAGGATTGGTGAAGGTGAATTGTACATTTTCTGAAAATCCGACCCAAGTATTGCCAACCTGAGGCTGACAACACTGTTCTTGTAATGAAAGCTTGTGTAAAGAATACATTCAATCCATCAATTCTCAATTGGTCAAAGCATAGTGCCAACTTTCATTAGTTTGACGCTTGGGTTGTCCAGAAGTAATAATGTTCTATAGTTTAGATTAAATCATTTTTCATTCTCATATTTCATTGTTTTCCAATAAAACTATGTGAATTTATGGCCGTACCAGTCGGGCCTGTCTCTTTGGAATCGATGGTCGTCTAATCAATGCAAATATCACCTGCAAAAGAATATTAATAACCCAGAGAATAGACAAAGTTTTGAGGGTGTATTGCACTTGAACTGCTCGACCACGTCAGTCTCCCCCAGCTAGCTTTAAGTCAATTCATTTCGATTTTAGACTTCCAGATGCAGATAACCTTAATCTAAACTTTTATTTGATATATAACACATAATTATATCATAATTGTATAAAAGCAGCTGACAAACTCAACTTATGTTTATTGAGTCAACAACATTGCATCTAAATGAAAAGCTTGATATTATAGGTTATGGAAATCGGTACAACTGACATTACATTACTGTTTTATCTGCATAGATAGGTTATTTATGTAACTGCACTGTGTAGCACAAGATTACCATTATAAATCATGAGTGAACTCCATGCACTTGCACCATCTCTCTATATACTTAATACTAATCATTGCATTGACTAACTACAACTTAAATGAACCCCAAAATAAAAAATTGACTGTATGACAACAGCACCAGACACATACAGTAAAGTGTTTTATTTTTTATTTTTGAAAATATTTTATTCAGGTCATAGACATTTTCATACATATATATAGTACAAATATTCTCGGAATAGCCTGATTTTATCCTATTTATATTTACTGGGTAAGATTTTCAGAAAATGCACCATCTACAGTTCTACAGATCTATCAAATTAGAGTGTGAATTGATAAATACTAGATATATCTGAATGTATTCTGTATTGTATTCATTCAACAAACCTGTCTGGCTATGTTGAACTGAATTTTAAACCTGATTTTCGTCTTAGATTTAGGTTATTTGAGAGGATTGGTGAAGGCCAAGTGTACATTTTGTGAAAATCTGTCCCCTATATTAAAGATATGCTTGCAGTTTAGACATGTATAAACATTCCTATTCACCAGCGCAGTGCTCTCACACGTTGACCATTATTAATACAACAAAATATTGGAGAAACTTTCACATTGTTGTTATGCATTTTTACATTTCTTCTTGAGTGTACCCTCCCCCCTCCCCCATTTCCCTCCCCCCCCCCCCAAAAAAAAGAAGAAAAATAAAAAAATAATAAGGTTGCCTGTATCATACTGCCACTAGAAATACATCTCTCTCGCCAATAACAAATCTGTTAGGCAGAGAAGAGGACAGTCATCGCTTTCAGCCACAATCACCAGATTGCAATTTTTCTCCCAGCACGAAACTGAGATGGAAATTCCTTGAGCGGATCCAATATACGACCTTTTTATTCCGGCTTTATATGCCTGCGATTGTGATATAGCAGATAGAAATGATATGACTATTGTATGCGCGGAACCATTGAACACTCGGCCCGGATGGCTATCATGCTATTGCATGGCTTCCTATCACTAAACCATTTCTCCTCCTTCTCCTCTCCTGCCTTTTCTTTAGGATATCGATCATCTAGTCAGAATGGGTCAGGAATCTTGTTAGGTTGGTGCTATATCTCATGGCAATTTTAGGGGAATATGCTTTTTAGACCAAAATGGTAATACCTATTTAGAAATGTATTGTAATGATTTGTAGTACGTAATATCATAGTGCATATGTGTCTAAAATGTTAGTCAATATGACTGTGTAATATTATATTGATATTGCCAGATATCTTAATTTAATATGATATGCTTATAGATTTATAATGAGATTATCTAGATGTCAGATATAGCTGAGACTATTACAAAATGTAAGGTGTTATAGCTGAATAAACAATTTAATGATAATAATAAAAGGTGAAAGATTATTTTTGTATCAAGGTTCGTGTTGATGTGTACAGGGATATTAAAATGCATGAAAGAGGTCTTTCAATTAAATCAAATATTTAAGTTATATTTTCTGAACCGTACTACACGATCATTTATAACCAAGATACCTCCATTAAACCTGTGTTTCAGATTGTTTAATAGGTTTTTATTGCATACAATTTCGTGGGCAAGTCCCGATATTCTCATGCGATACGAATAAGGTATGTGGAAGATGATAGGTTTCTGACACATTCTAACAATCATTTCCTTCTCCAAATACGAGTGGTATTACCTGAAGCCTCGCAACGTAGACATACATATAGATTATATATATGCCTCTACATGTAATTTGTATACATATATATTTGTTAATATATAGAGAGAAAGGGAGACAGATATATATAGAGAGAGACTATAATCCCTCATCAAAACGTAGTTCAATATTTGTTTCAAAAGGGCCATAAGGTATTTTATGACGATTTTGAAAAATAGGAATCCATGTCCATAGTTTAGTACAACCTACAGTGTTAGCTATATAAGTAGGTCAGATCACCAGACATGTAATAGAGAGATTGAGGCCTGACCTTGAGCCTGGGGCACCCTAGCCCTTTTACCCATTATTGCTACTATGGGTGCCATGACGGGAGACCCACTGGGCACTACATATATACGGAAAGGGTCTGTGATGAAACATGTGGGTCAGATTTCCAGAAAATGTACAATTCCACTTCGCCAATCTTCCCGAATAACCCAAATTTCAGACGAAAATAAACTTCAAAATACAGTTCAACCTAACCAAACAGATTGCTAAAATCAAGGCAATGCAGAGTATACTTGAATTTATCTAGTATTGGCCAAATTGCAGCCTAATTTAGCAGAATTTACTAAATGTGTACAGCTGCCAATTGTACATTTTCTGAAAATCTGACCCATGTATTGTACTCAAGGTGTATTAATGATCACTCACTCACCCACTAAGCAGTCTAATTAAACAGATTACAAACCTATCACACATCACCTCATCTCATTATCATGTACTACTGGCACATTACTCATCACCAATAGGTTAAAAATAATATCTGTGTATATGTATATGAAGCAGCCTTATGCTCCTTTTCCCCACTACTTCTACAGGACAACACTTCTGTCAAATCAGAATCAGACAAATCCTTCAAAATGACTTTTAGATCGGTTGGAAAAGAACTGAACAAAACGTAGAAAATCTTCAGTTGTTCACCGACTTTTACAGTGACTGCAACTTAAACATCCATGGCAAAGACAATCTTACCGATTCACTCATATTATGACTTATAGGACTGGATTTATCTATTTATCTATATTCTGCTGCTGTTGTATGTTCATACAAGAATTTAAAGACGAATCAGCCGCAAGTGAGCGATAATAAGTGAAGCCACTACATAAATTCATGAAGATCTTGCTGTAGCGAAAGCAATCTGACAAATCCTCCAAAATTACCTTTAGATGGGTTGGAAAAGAACTGAACCAAAGAATAGAAAATCTTAAGCTGTTCACCAATTTTTACAGAGACTGCAACTTTAACATCCATGGCAGGGAAAGACAGAAGTATGGCATCATGGGAACACAAGCTTTCCAATAGACATTGCCAGGAACAAGACAATATCAGCCACACCGTCCCGGGTGGAGTGGGACCAGGCTCAACAGCCCCGGGTGGAGTGGGACCAGGCTCAACAGCCCCGGGTGGAGTGGGACCAGGCTTTCATGTGCGGGTATCACAGAAGATGAAGAAGTCCCCCCGACGCCTCGCAAGGCCTGATAAAGATAAATAGTTCTGAAGATTCTTTTTTTTTCTGTCTTTGAGAAAACATTGTTATGATGTGATCTTTCTTAGCCACCGTGGATTTCTGCTTGGTGATGTGAAGATTTATTGAATAGATTTCATTTTAGGTTGTTTTTTCTAATCATTTCCTAAAGCATGATACTGGATGTGTTGTTGTTCTTCAGCCCATTCTAAATATTGCAAACATTTGTTTTCAAAACTAAAAATATCAAACTTAAAATATAGAAATAGTTATTAGTCCTTCTATTTTACTATCATTGGAATCAGCTTGATCTCAAATATAATGATATCTCAAGATCCATCCTTTGCGACTTGTTACTCATTTTCCTGTAACACATCAAATATTACTAATAAAGCCTGGACTCCATTAAGCCGTGTTTCCAGTGTTAACAGGGCTGCATGCCCAAGACACCCGGCATATCTTTATCTGCCCAGTGGACCCAAGGCTTTATCCAGGCTTAACTTCCTTCCATATTCTACATTTTGCTTTAATATAAAACCCTTTTGTCTACATTTTGTATGAATGGATGTTTCTATAGTTTCTTTTTAACAGAAGCTTAAAAGGAACCTATAGATTCATTAGATTAAGCCTCTTTTTCTCTCAGATAATAAGACAATGTCATGATAATATTTTCTATTAAATCTTAATAACTACACCAACACAAGGATGCATACTCTTCACTATGGTAGGAAATAATAGAAATCGACCGTCCGGCGTTCCGGCATTTTTCAAAAAAAGGTTGTCATTTTTAGGTGACAGGAGCCGTTTTCAATTTCATCAAGAACATTAAATTATTCAGCAGGCAAAACAAATATTAAAGTTGAAGCGACCGGGGAAATGTTTTGGAGGATTGTCCAGAATCTAGGAACTTCTTTCTTGGAGGAGGCTGGGGAGGGGGCTTCCTTTCTGGTGACATGAAAAAAAAAGAATTTTCTTTCACCGATTTTGATGAAAAGATCATAAAATCAATTTGCAGGAATAATGGAATCAGAATGTACATGGGCATTTAAAATATGGAGAAAATAACTTGGAAAACATAATGTTTTCTCAGTCTTCACGACTCTTTCTCTCGTTCTACCCCCTTCCCTCCCTCCCTTATTGTCTCTATCTATCTCTCCTATTTGTTCCTTTCTCTATCCCTATTTCTTCTTCTCTTTCTGTCGCTCTATCATCTCCATCTATCTATCTCTCTGTCCTCTCTCCCTCTTTCTTTCTCTCCCCTATCTCTTCAGTCTCTCTGTCTCTTTGTCTCTCCCTCTGTCTTTCTCTCCTCCGTATTTCCCTCTTTCTCATCTCTATCACACACACCTTATCCTCCACTGCCTGCCCTTTTAGCTCTATCTTTCTCTACTCACTCTCTCTCTCCCCATCTACCCTTCCCCTCCCCTGTCTTGCATCCTCCATCTCCCCTCCCTCCCCCTTTCAGTGTCTCCAACGCTGTTTAAGAAGATTATTTTTAAGTTAAAAGTTGTCTCCACGCCCAGTGCCTAACTGCAAGTTATTGCTAGTGTAAACAAGCAGGACTAGTGCCGTAAAATTCCAGCTCTGCAATAATGTCTAGTTCTCCTCACTTCCAGGGTCCTATTCTATGGAATAACATCCCCCCACGCATAGAAATGCAAACTTGGCCAGAAATCAGTAAATATTTAAAAGAATCACTGTGAAATTGGCTTGTGAATTGTATTATTAATACTGAACATGTCTAATATTACTGTCAATCTGTTACACAGATGGCAGTACATTATGTAACTTGAATTGTCAAAACCAACCGGTTAATTTTTCTTGCAAACATCGTTGTTTTATTCTCAAAGCTCCTATGCATTAAGTTTTAACTGGTAACAAATGTACAAAAAAATGTTTATTTTTTACTTTACCTTACGTTAGGTGGTAAAATGTCTATCGATTGATATGTGGTAAGCATAACCTTTAAATCATGCTCATCTATATTATAGTTTATGTTCTTGCTAAATCTCTTGATGTACACATATCAGAGGAACTATTGTGTCGTTTAAAAGTAGAATTCGCATAAATGTATATTCCTATACTTCTTCACATATTGTATTTTCGGTGACTTGAAACGTACCATCTGTGTGGAATTGTTTGTCGAAATAAAATATGTTTTTAAAAAAATTGCCTTGTTTATTGTGAGGCAAGCATTGTACACAACAATAATGACTCGGCGTTCAAGTAAAACCACCGCAGCTCCATTTCCTTAGGAATGTATTAACTGTCTAACTTTTGTCAGATTCAAGGCATGAATGGTTTTCTATTGTTAGAAAATGTGGATATGGACGTCCTGCCTTGATGGAGTTACAAACTCACAACATCTCAATTTATAGCTTTACAAAACTTTGGATCTGTGGAATAAATAATTATATGCATTAACACTAGAATGTCTTTATAGTTTTCACTGAAATTTATTTTGTTTTCATTGAAAAATAACCTAAATATATTATAGGATTATGTCATGTCTTTTGGAGGTGGGCCTTTAGGGGTCAACTAACTAGGTGTTTTATGAGAGTTGGGGAGGCACCTAAAACCCCATCGTTTGTCTTCGTCTCCTCTTCATACATTTAGGGAATGGTCCAACAGATGGCACATTGAATACTGAGTAGAAAGAGCACATCAATAAGCCAACAAAGTGTATAAATTAGCTGAGCTCAACAAATGCCACATCTAATACTCCTATTTAGGCTTACCTTATTCCTAGACCCCCTTGCATTTGGAAGTATTTTCTATTTAAAGGGATAAGTTATGTCCATGATAATGGCGAGGTATTCAGATAAGAAATCTGTCTACGAGAAAAGGTTATAATAAGTATGTGTTATAAGCTAAGTTCCATAAAAAAATATTCTATTTTGTGTGTTTTTATTATTAAATAAACTTCGAGATGTAAAAAACTAAGAAAAAGCAAAATACAAGATGAGGATCCTGAGAAAATCCTATGAATTAAAACGAGTCATTTTTAGGTGGGAATGCAGCTTAAACCGCCATATATAATTATATACTAGCTAGCTAACCTACAGCAGGCCTGTAATACACTTATATAGGCACGTTTCATGGCACATTAGCAGACCATAACTACATTAAATATTCATACACTCGAGACCCTGCGCACCCAAAGATGGGTCTAATAGCTCTGGGGTATATTTAGTGATGGTTACGTATAGGACCAATGTACGGTCTGAATGTGGCTGTCTGTATACGGAGATATGGGTGAAGTCGTAGGAAGATGTACAATTGATCCTCATCAATCCTCTCACATAACCTAAAATTATCACAAAAATGATATTCAAAGTGCTGTACAACATGAACAAACATTGTGTTTTTGATGAATGCAATACCAAAATGTATTCAGACATGCTTAGTGTTAGTCCAATTTAGCATAATTTACTAAAAGTGTAGAGCTAAAACTGTATTTTCTGACAACCTGATACCTGTGCCTTATATAATGTTGAATATATATTCTGTATTTTTGTGTTCATAATACTGGAAATTAAAATGAAATATGTACTGAATCGAACTTCGATGCGGTTTGTAATTACAGCTATAATTATAAAAAGAGATTGGTAGAGGCTTTTGAAATACTTGCCCAAAATATTTGATTTGGATTAAACAGGTATTAGTTACTAAGAGTCATTAACATTCATTGATCTCCTTATACCTTGGCTGACCTGTTAAGGAGGTGCATTAAGACGATTAATACGGCTCAACATTAACGTTAAATATTAACAATACATAATTAAATGTAAGGTCATGGTCTTTCTTTTCATTTTGTGATGAAAAATTGTGCTGTACTGCTCGATTAGATGCACCCATGATGTAAAAAAGTTGTGCTGTATCGCTCGATTGAACTAGCTGATTTGTTAATTAAATCAAATTAATTGATCTGTTCTTTAATCTTTTAGTCGTTCAATTTCTAAGTCATTTACTTAGTTAGTTTAGCTTGTCCTACTAGTTTTCAACATTCTGGTAACTACTGGAAGAAATGGTACCATGCTGTACCATAGAGGTATGTCGACCTATTTGTCATTTTTTGCCTTCATTCAACTGTACTCCCTCCTGTACCCATAATCACGACAAATAAAAAACATCTTATCTTATCTTATCTTATCTTATATATACCGAAACTGAAAGTATAACTATATGTTGCTACTACTAACAGGGATAATCAGGTCCGTGTAATTAAGCTTAAGCCCAGAGAGTGCTTTGTTCATAATGACAAGGATTACAGCTGGATTTACTGTCTACCCTTTCTGGACTGTCTACCCTTTCTGGACTTAAAGCTGCTGTCTCAGTTAACATCCATCAAAGAATAAAGGTTTTCTGCTTTTTGTTCCGTTCCTAAAGTCATTTGACCAAGATTCTAGAAGGTGTTTACTTATTTTTGCTCCAGGGATTCATAACATTTCACATTTATATTTTGGGGACCTGTCAAACTGATTTCCTGTGATTACTTCACTTATTATCGCTCATCAGTGGCTGTCTTCTCTTGGCTGATTCGACTTCAAATTCTTTTATAAACATATAACAGCAGCAGAATATTAATGAATCCAGTCCTATAAGTCAAAATATGAATAACTCTTGTATAAACATATATATATAACAGCAGCAGAATATTGATAAATTCAGTCTGTAAGTCATAATATGAGTAAATTTGGTTTGAATTTGTTGTCATAATAGCTGAGAATGGACCTTTAAGAGCAGTACATTAGCACAGAAAGCAGTTCAAAATGGCCGCCGCCTTGAGAAGGTACATAGATCACTTGAAGCACTAACAAAATACCAGCTCGTAAAAGCTTAAAACACTTAGCACCTCTGTGCTGAGATGAGACTGCACTAAGCTTAAAACATTTTAGACTGGCTAAGTCTAAATTACCTTGTACTGCCGTGAAGTGTAAAGAGACCATCTTATGGTCTGGGTGGAGAGGCCAGACAACCGCTTAAAGCTGCATGTTCAGCTAACATCGGTCACAAACATTCTTTTCCAACTCATTTAAAAGTTATTTGATCAGAATTTGGGAGCATTTACCAGTTGTGTTTGCTAAAGGGCTTTTAAAACATCTTTTTTGTAATTAGAGGACCCATCCGAAACCTTCCCTGTGGAAATTTCCCTTATTATCGCTCATAGCCGATTCAACTTTGGCTTTGTCATATTAGCTGAGACTGCAGCTTTAATGCCGGGGCTCCATTGATGGTGTTCTCAAAGAGTGGTTTAACACAGAATCCTATATAGTGCAATGCACCCCCAGATTTGTATTTCACAAGATACTTAATAATAGAATGGTTTTCAGTATAAAGAGGTAGATAAAGATATATTTCATATAATGCCTTTAAGGAGATGCCTTGACAAACAGCCTGGCTTACATATATGTAGAAATGTATTACATATATAGACCCTGGTTGACTACTTTATGGTACAGATAATGGCTACTCACACACACCCACTAGCCCATGGTGTCTGACCACTATATACCACAGCTTGCTGGTGTATAGGCGACCCGCTGACCTTATCTCTACCCTCCCTAATCCCTTCATCCCCAACCAACATACACCAACAGATCAATAGGGCATTTGCAATGATGCGATCCACAATCTGGATTTACTGGGAATTGTGGTAACTGTGGCTCGTACGGTGGTGAATGGTTGGTTGCTTTTTAACTTTTTTGTGGTGGGTGTATGTATAGGGATAACGTATTTGTGATGTGGTACAGCAAAATGAATCACAGGTCGCAAAAATGTGTTTTAAGATATCATCATATTTGGAAAGATGAGCTTAAGCCAAGTTCAATGATAGCAAACATTAAGGACGTCTAAGAAGCGTTTCTATATTTTAGGTTTGATATATTTATGTTGAATTAAAGTTTGCAATATTTCTATGTGAGTAATTACAGGTAAAATAACCAAATGTACTCCATAGGATGACGTTAGCAACGCAAGGTTATACTTAATTCACTGTCCTGAAATCTGGTACATGTATTTATATGACGTACTATTGTTATGTAACATTACGTAACATTGTGTAACCTCATTATCTATCTAATTATCACCTATTAATTATAATATCTCATTATTAAAATCGCTATTCTTCCATTCATACCTTAACACTATGTCCTGAAAAGATCAGAACATATTCCAATGAAGAGATCCTGTGACTTGTGGCAAACTTGTGGCAAATTGTCCAGAAACACATCGCACTTGTTTGTATCAAGCGATGCATTGCGACTGTGCATCATTAGTGATTTGTTCATTGGTCACATGATTTGTTCATTTGTCACATGATTTCTTCATTAGTCACGTGATTTGTTCATTGGTCACATGATTTCTTCATTGCTCAAAAGATTTGTTCATTGCAGGATGTGAGATTGCTCAAATATCAAAACGGTTAAATTTTCGGCAAAAGGGGATTTACGTAGCCGTCATATTAGATCGTGATCGATGGGTTATTATGACACGTGTATGTACCAGTAAAAGCTATAGAAAGCATTCTATGCTCAGCGTAGGAATAGGAAGAAGATATTTTATGAAAATTTGTGTGACTCCCTTGATGAAGACCAACGTTAACCTGCAGGGTCGAAACCCGTAGGGACTGCCCTACCGTATTGCAAAATATGCTGCAATCCTACTGAAAACTACAGGAGTTATTTATTTTATTGGAACTTAAACTATTCAAATATTTTATGAAAAGTATGGGTACAAATTTGGCATCCATAGGAAGACCTGAGTAATCAGAAATGGACAACCGATTTTGGAAACAAAATAAAGAATACAATCAATCAATCAATCAATCAAACAATCAGTCAGTGTGTCAATCGATATCAGATTTAAACTGAACCCATCCTTAGCATGTACTGTGACTGTAAGGATGTAACTGCCTTAAGGGAGGACACATGCTAATCATACAATTAAATCGCCACACAGAGGGACTTGATAATTTGCCATTGCTAATTAGTTCTATTGAGAATTGACTTGTCTAGTAAACGACTAAATAATATATGATTATCACGAATGTATGTATTATATCATCTAAAAAGGTTCAGCATTTAAACCGGTAATTTGACAGATTTTTGTATCGTGTATTAAATTGTATTTCACCTTTCACTTAAGTTTCATGAGAATATCATGTAAAATGAAAATGATCTCAATAAAATGTTTTAAAAAAAGTGCAGATCCAGCAGATCCCTCTAAACCATCAACTGCCTGTATAATATGAGGCCAAGGGATATTTCATAGAAGGCTAAACACATGTCCTTTCATCTATTCAATTATGTATTTTAGAATCATACATCATTCCAGTTGAATGAACCGTGGGGCAGGATGGTGCGGCAGTCTGAAGTAGGTGTCAGAAAATGTACAATCGGCAGCTCTATACGTTTAATACATTCTGCTAAACTTTTCTCATCTTGCTCAATTGTATAATCTTTAACTTTGACTTGATTTTGAGTAGTTTGATATAGAGAGAGTATAGTTAGACACAGCAGTGGGCGGAAGACCATGGTTATCCTGCATTGAATTATCACCCGTGAGCCCATTATCCTCAAACGTGCATGACATCCATTGATCATAACATTCTTTGTTTTTTTGTTGTTTTTTTTAAAAAAAAATATTTGTATTGACTATACACATTTAACAAATAATTAATTTAATCGAGGAGAGGAAAAAACGCATAACTTGTACACTGTAGATGCCTGCCTATGTTCAACTGTCATTTTACAGAATTTTACAAAATACGAATTCGAAATAAAAAATGTCCAACATTGTTATGTCTACATGGTGTATGTTTTCCCTACTGGTGTCGATAATAGGAGTAAGTTTACAACAGACCTATAACTGTGTTCCAGTCATGCGAGCTCTGGTATCTCCGTAGTTATTATTAAGAAGTCATCCAACGTCTAATTAACATCAATTCATAGATATTTGCTATTGCGTTTATTCAACAAATCTATTCAGTTATGTTGAACTATATATCTTGAACCTCATTTCTGTTTGATATTTTGACTATGTGAGAGGATTGTATTGTATTGTTTTATTTGGTTACATTTTATAATACAGAAAATTTGCTCAGCAATCCAATCAATATTACAAAATATGAGAGGATTAGTGAAGGCGAATTGTGCATTTTCTGCCTCCCTCACCCAGTAATGGCTGCCCATCCCATAGCGCCTTTGTCCAAACGTCTCGTTTCGCTTTCATGCTCCCTTCATAAATAACAACAGCAAAATTAAATTACCGCTGTAGCTTTTGCAACCTCTGAACTAATCGGCAATATATCAACGTTTTACCACATAAAGCTATCTTTTAATCATTGATTCCATGCATAAATATTGCCCTCTGGAACCTGTCTATTGGGACACAAGTCTTGTATTTAATACAAGTCCTACACGCCTACGTACATTGTATCATTAAAGTTGCATTCTCAGCTATTTACAACAACAAAATCTTTAAATTCATACCATTATTATTATTGTTACACAAGACCAGACAGTATGTAATTATAAAGCATTGACTCCTACGCAGATTGAAAACTGTATAAAAGTAAAGAACAAGAATTCAGGATATGGGGGAAGACAGGGTAATTCCTATCCACTACTACCTAACACTGGCATATGCCATATATTTAACTTCCTGAATAAACATCTGTCAAAAAAAACAAAAAAACCCAATTTACTCATAGGCCTGATATGAGAATTATGAAAACATGGCACTTTACCTTCCTAGTGTGGTCACGTATGGACGACCAATATAATGTAAATTAACCTCACCTGAAATAGGGAAAGATAAGAATGATTAAGAACATGTCCTTGCAAATTTACATATTATGTGCACAAGTAAATTGTTTATTCAAGAATTTGAAGTCGAATCGTCTGAGAGAAAACATGGCCGCCCGTGAGCGATAATAAGGAAAGCCACTGCAGGTAAAGATATAAATGTTGATTTTCATTACGGACTGTAGCATCTGGAGAAAATCTTCCAAAATTTGGGTAAAATATCAATGACTTTTAGATGGTTGGAAAAGAAGGGTGAGTGAGTGAGATTGGTTGCTTTACGCCCTTATCAACACATTGAAAGGTTATATCAAGGGCGGGAGAGATGAAAGAGAGGCAGTTTATGATCATACCCAGGAAATAGAGATAGAGAAGAAGGTAGAGAGACAAGAGAAAAAGAGACAGAAAGGCACTTTATGGTCATACCCAGGACCAGGCGAAAAGAAGGGAACAAAAATGAGAAAATATAAAAGTTTTGACCGAGGTTCACAGACTGCAGCTTTAAATCTCCGACTGGTCTATGTAAATCATATGCTGCATCTAAGTGTTCACTATGAATGAAGAAGGCGAGAAAAACCCCTCAGCCATATAGAGTGACAAAAAAAGAGAGTGACAGCAGTGCAACATCATACTGGGCCGTTACGGAAATTGGCAAAAATCTTTACGGATGATGTTTTTATGAATCAAGGCGTTCAGAGTAAACAACAATTTTTCGCTTTTGACAACAAGTAGTATTCGTTCCATTATAGATTTAACAGTTTGATGCGTTTTCCCTGTGGGTTTTCATACAGGCTTTATTTAAAGGCTTTATTCTGTGTTCAAAGTGCAATGTAGGGATATGTTTTAGAAAGAATCCTTATCCTCAAGATCAAAGAAGCATAATATATAAATGAATTGTATACATTAAACCCTTGACAGAACACACCACATCAATTAACATCAAATGCTTTTTGGAAGTTTTCTGTGAAGTGTATATATTTGTATATCACACTGGATGTTAGATGTCAGTGTCCTAACGACAGGCATTACATTCCACATTGTCTCATTATAGTTAATGTTCAACATCTTTTAACTCTGTCAACAGAAAGATATAGATATTATATATTTGTTAACCAAATACAAAATATTTTGAAGTATTTGCAATTTAGATTGCAAAGCATTTCATCAGTAGTATCTAACATATTTCAGTTATAAATTGTTCTATATTCGGCCGAAATAGTTATCTCCCAACAACCAGGTGCGCTGTACACACCAAAGCAAATACAAGATGTGACTGGAGATGCAACTTAAGCCAACCATTTCCCCCCCCCCCCCCCCCCTCTCTCCCCTGCTTGCTACTTGCTACTTTTTTAAATCCAGGTTCTAACCAAATCCATAGGCCAGTGAACCCTGTAGGGAGGACCTTAACACCCCTCTCCACCTACAGAGGATAGGGAGGAGCTTCCCACCCCCACCCCACCCCTCTCCATCTACCAGCACAATAATAACAACAGTTATTAAAAGGCGAAAAGTGCTGACACACTGGAATGACGTTTTTCAAGTGTATCGTGTTTGTTATTTGAAATGATTATTCATCAAAGAAAAATTCAATCAAGTGCAATTACTCGGTTTTGGAGAGGTTTACAAACCTTCTCTTCTTGACGAATAATGCCCCAATTACTTTCTCTGACAAATGCTGAAACCTCCCAGCAGTTATATCAAATACCTAGTAGCAATTAACTGAAGCCTTTTAGAGGCTAAGTCCTGAATCTCCAGATCATAGCAGGGAGTCTGAGTCTCTCAGGGAATCTTGAAGGATTTAAGGAAGGTCTTAAGGCAGTTGAGTTAAGGTCCCGTACATTGCCCTATTGCCCCGCCTCCAATTACCCGGGGAGGCTGAAGGATTGGGATATTGTGCAGCTGTGGTCATTTCTCTTGACCACATCCTAGTGGTCAGTAGAGGTCAATCCTAAGTGGAGATGGACTGACAGTGTAGTGTGGTCACTTGGAGGAAGGTGAACACTGATAAAGGGTGTCACTACACTGATGACACAGCTATAGATGGATGCCCTGTAAAGGAACCAACATCTGAAGCCTTAATAAGTACTATAAATATTTCTGATATTCTCAGATTAGTTTTGTCTTTTACCTTATTGTGTATTATTATGTATTAGTCATTCTCTCTAGAAGATTTGCCTCTATCAAGGAAGCGGCTGGAAGATCTGGAAAGTTCCAAAATGGTTTCCTAGAAGTCTGCCGACCTATTCGTCACTGTAAACTTTTTTGTGATAAATAAATGATTGCTCTATCTACCTTTCTTCCCTAACAGTCCAAGTCCAAAATAATGGAAAAAGAAAAAGTCAGTAATCTATGGTCAAAATGCACCTGTCGTTCCTCAGATTATAATAGCAAATGGCAAGATGGGGGGTTCAAACTGATCGATTTATTGTCGAGATGTGTCCAAACTCAAACAGAGCGCCATTTGTTATTGATTAAACATTGGAATCGACATACTTTAACAATAGAAATATACATCAAACTTGTTTACCCTAAACCTTAGCTCCAGGACGATCTACACTACTTTCAGGCGTGTCTTAATCAATAATATCGATTGTGGTCATACTTGTCCAGTGCAAAGCTCTTGTGTGGAGTTTATATGAATGGTTTTACAATAATGGGACCAGGAACCTTTTCCATTAACAGTTGGCAGTATTCAAAAGGGAGCCATGACGATGTCCATAACTTAAGATGAACTTTAAGTTAATCCCCCAAATGACCAAAACTTTATCTGTTTGTATAGGGCTTCTAAAACGTCCTCAGTTGTATTCCGAGGACCCACCCGATTCCTTTCCTATGATGTGATGACTTCACTTATTATCGCTCACCAGCGGCTGTACTCACAATATGAGTATCCCTTGTGTAAACATATAACAGCCGCAGAATATTGATACATTCAGTCCTATAAGTCATGATATGAGTAACTCTTGTATAAACATATAACAACAGCAGAATATGGATAAATCCAGTCCTATAAGTCATAATATGAGTAACTCTTGTATAAACATATAACAGCAGCAGAATATTGATAAAGTCAGTCCTATAAGTCATAATATGATTAACTCTTGTATAAACATATAACAACAGCAGAATATTGATAAATCCAGTCCTATAAGTCATAGTATGAGTAACTCTTGTATAAACATATAACAGCAGCAGAATATTGATAAATCCAGTCCTATAAGTCATAATATGAGTAACTTTTGTATAAACATATAACAGCAGCAGAATATTGATAAATCCAGTCCAATAAGTCATAATATGAATAACTCTTGTATAAACATATAACACCACCAGAATATTGATAAATCCAGTCCTATAAGTCATAATATGAGTAACTCTTGTATAAACATATAACAGCAGCAGAATATTGATAAAGTCAGTCCTATAAGTCATAATATGAGTAACTCTTGTATAAACATATAACAGCAGGAGATTATTGATACATTCAGACCTATAAGTCATAATATGAGTAACTTATTCTGTAAACCTAAACTATACTTATAGTCCAGTAGAAATAGGGTTCAACCTAGAACAAATTGCAATAGAAGGTTTTGCAATGGTTTTGGGTACTTTGAGGCCTCCTTATTAACATACTAAAAGTCTACAAAAATCAAGATGGCGGAACATTCCAAAATCGAAGGTCAAAGGTCAAGGTCACCAAATCATTTTTTTAAAACCTTTTGAGCCATAAGTTTTGATTCATTGAAGATAGAATTTTCATTTTTTGCACACATATAACCTGTAATGGACCCTTCATTCTAAAACAGTCATTTGACCTCTGACCCCAAGGTCAAGGTCATTTAAGGTCATCAAAAGATGAAAAATTTGGCTTTTTCAGGGAATTGGACTCATGAAAGTTTCCACTTTTGACAGGATATGACTCAAACTCATTCACAACATAATGTATATGAAAGCCAGTGAAAGTATGAGCCCTGCAGTCAATTTTAAGTGCCCTGCCTCAAGTATTGACCTAACAACAGCCTAACGAATGTGGTAACAATAAAACAACAATAGTTGGGATTTTGACCTTATTAGGCATTGAGCTCCAGATGAGCACCACACTATTTTGTATGTTTTGATCCATATCTCTGGATTTATTAAGAATACTATTTCCATTTTTGGCACAAATAAGACCTATGATAGGAGCTTCATTTTAAAATAGTCATTCAACCTCTGACCCAAAGGTCAAGGTCATCCAAGGTCACCAAATTATGAAAAATGAGGCTTTTTTAAGGAGTATATCTTATGAAAGTTTCCTCTGTAGTCAATACAGTTGTTCTTGTATGATTGGTATAGTATGAAGCTGTTTGCAATTTATAGGTACATGGGGTATTGCCACCAGTGTGTATTTTGAGAAATTCAAGATGGCTGCCAAGATGGCTGCCATAACCAATTGATATTCAAAACTTGACTTTTGCTTATTCAAATCTTACATGTTGTACCAATTTTTTATGGTTTGAGGGGTCAAGGAATCCAATGAAGCTATTTCCAATAGTCTGCGACCAGTTGCCATAGAGATAAGGTTACCATGGTAACCAAACATTTATCGGACATCTTTTTATTAATCAAGATCATATCATATTGTTGTATGCCATGCTTGTCATGGAGTACCAAAGAGGGTGTAATGGGGGTCATTCAGCAACATAGAGGGTATAATGGGGGTCATTCAGCAACATAGAGGGTATAATGGGGGTCATTCAGCAACATAGAGGGTGTAATGGGGGGCCATTCAGCAAAATAGAGGGAATGATGTGGGTCATGGGGTACCAAAGAGGCTGTAATGGGGGTCATTCAGCAACATAGAGGGTATAATGGGGGTCATTCAGCAACATAGAGGGTATAATGGGGGTCATTCAGCAACATAGAGGGAATAATGGGGGTCATTCAGCAACATAGAGGGTATAAAGTGGGTCATTCAGCAACATAGAGGGTATAATGGGGGTCATTCAGCAACATAGAGGGTATAATGGGGGTCATTCAGCAACATAGAGGATATAATGGGGGTCATTCAGCAACATAGAGGGTATAATGTGGGTCATGGAGTGACACAGAGGCTATAATGGGGGTCATTCAGCAACATAGAGGGAATAATGTGGGTTGTTGAGTAACAAAGAGGGTATAATGGGGGGCCATTCAGCAAAATAGAGGGAATAATGTAGGTCATGGAATAGCAGAGAGGGTGTAATGGGGGTCATTCAGCAACAAAGACGGTATAATGGGGGTCATTCAGCAACATAGACGGTATAATGGAGGTCATTCAGCAACATAGAGGGTATAATGGGGGTCATTCAGCAACGCAACATAGAGGGAATAATGGGGGTCATTCAGCAACGCAACATAGAGGGAATAATAGGGGTCATTCAGCAACATAGAGGGTATAAAGTGGGTCATTCAGCAACATAGAGGGTATAATGGGGGTCATTCAGCAACATAGAGGGTATAATGGGGGTCATTCAGCAACATAGAGGATATAATGGGGGTCATTCAGCAACATAGAGGGTATAATGTGGGTCATGGAGTGACACAGAGGCTATAATGGGGGTCATTCAGCAACATAGAGGGAATAATGTGGGTTGTTGAGTACCAGAGGGGGTATAATGGGGGCCATTCAGCAAAATAGAGGGAATAATGTGGGTCATGGAGTACCAAAGAGGGTGTAATGGGGGCCATTCAGCAACATAGAGGGTATAATGGGGGCTTATTCAGCAACATAGAGGGAATAAATAGGTCATGGAGTACCAGAGAGGGTCTAATGGGGGTCATTCAGCAAAATAGAGGTAAAAATGTGGGTCATGGAGTACCAGAGAGGGTATAATGGGGGTCATTTAACAAAATAGAGGTAATAATGTGGGTTTTGAGTACCAGAGAGGGTATAATGGGGGTCATTTAACAAAATAGAGGTAATAATGTGGGTTTTGAGTACCAGAGAGGGTATAAGGGGGGTCATTCAGCAACATTGAGAGAATAATGTGGGTCATGGACTAACATAGAGAGTATAATGGGGGCTTATTCAGCAAAATAGAGGGAATAATGTAGGTCATGGAATAGCAGAGAGGGTGTAATGGGGGTCATTCAGCAACATTGAGGGAATAATGTGGGTCATGGAGTGACACAGAGGATATAATGTGGTTCATGGAATAATATAGAGTGTGTAAGTGGTATAGCTTAATGTTACAGAGCTCAGGGGGGGGGGCAGTCTAAATTCTGAGGCAAAAAGGCTTTACATAATATATGGATGGTCTTTAATGTCAATCATGGAGTAACACAGCAGGTGTAATTAGGGGTCATTCATCAACCATAGAGGGTGTAATGTGGATCATGGAGTAATATAGAGTGGGTAATATGGGTTATTCATATATCTAATAGGCCGATGGAGATGTCAAATCATCGAGTCAAATCGCACTTAACCCCTTCAGGGTTTCGTGCGATTTGACCCGCCGTCAAGATTGATTTGACATCGAACAGAGGGCTATTAGATATTTATTACATACTGATTTGTATATTTATCTGTTATAAATGTTCCGATTAGTGCTGTATGTCTTTCCAAATTATCGCAACTTTGCTTGAAAACTTCCGAAACCTGCAAGGCAGCGCTACACAGCAGAGCGAAACGTCACCAAGTGCACAACGTTGGCAAACCAATGAAATTGCGTCTTATGGGTCACATGTTCATGTCCCGCTCAAATAGCACATAAGTGCTATTTGACATTTCAAATAGCACCCCCGAATAGCACCCTTGAAATCGCACACGTATGTAATAAAGCAACATAGAGATCATGGTGTGGTAATGCAGCAATGATGTGGCATAATGGATGACATGCAGCAACATAGAAAGTGTAATCAGGGATTATTTATCTGATATTAGATGGAACCTGTATGGGACTTGGGGCTGAGACAATTACAAAGGGAGGGTAGAATAGGGTGCCTCAGTAAGATGCAGGGTATAAAGGTGATACATCAGCAAGACAGAGGGTATGACAGAGGTACTTCAGCAAGTCAGAGGGTATAATGGAGATACTTCAGCAAGACAGAGGGTATAACAGAGGCACTTCAGCAAGTCAGAGGGTATAACAGAGATACATCAGCAAGTCAGAGGGTAGAATGGAGATACATCAGCAAGACAGAGGGCATAACAGAGATACTTCAGCAAGACAGAGGGTATAACAGAGATAATTCAGCAAGACAGAGGGTATAATACAGATACTTCAGCAAGACAGAGGGCATAATACAGATACTTCAGCAAGACAGAGGGTATAATGGAGATACTTCAGCAAGACAGAGGGTATAAGAGAGGTACTTCAGCAACCCTATACCCTCTGACTTGCTGAAGTATCACCATTATACTCTCTGTCTTGCTTAGGTATCACAATTATACCCTCTGACTTTCTGAAGTATCACCTTTATACCATCTTGTCTTGCTGAAGTATCCCCATTATACCCTCTTGTCTTGCTGAAGTATCCCCATTATACCCTCCTGTCTTGCTGAAGTATCCCCATTATACCCTCCTGTCTTGCTGAACTATCACCGTTATACCCTCTGACTTGCTGAAGTATCCCCATTATACCCTCTTGTCTTGCTGAAGTATCCCCATTATACCCTCTGTCTTCCTGAAGTATCACCGTTATACCCTCCTGTCTTGCTGAAGTATCCCCATCATACCCTCTCACTTGCTGAAGTATCTCCATCTGGACCCTAACGTCTGAGGACAGGTGGGCCCAAACATCTGAAATAATTACTGAAAACATGCGAAAGTGGGCCCTAGCGTCCAAGGTTTGGGCCATAACATGTGAAGGTGGGTTGGAAATCTGAAAATAAGTGAAAGTGGGCCCTATTGTTGTTTGGCCCTACCGTTGTTGGGCCCGAATGTCCATACACCTTGTCCAGTACTTACAATCAGGGGTTTATGGCAACAAATTAAATATCATATTTCTTTATTTTCAGAATGGGATTATAGTTTTTATTTTGACTATTTTCAGCCTATTTCGTCCTATCTACGCAAATTATGTGAAATCTGATTGGATGAAAGGGAATCAGATTGACATAAGGGATGATGCTCTTTAAAATTGCAATGGTAACCATGGGAATATCTCGTTGCTATGCAACCAAGGCAGATAAAATATTTTCAATGACCTCATTGGATTCCTTGGGGTCGATTTAGGGGGGGTAGGGGTTATCAAATCAAATGTATCTATAAGACCTATGGATATATAGGCTGATTTCCTGTCAGCCAATCAGATTTCACCTTATTTGCATAAATAGGGGGAAAATGGCAATAATAGGTGAAAATAGAAAATGGCAGCCTACCACATTTTTTTCAGCATCCTTCAGAACACCCATAAGAATTAAGAAATTTAAATAAATGTTGAGATCAAAAAAGGTTGCCAGACAGTTCTGCACTATCATATGCTTTTGAGTTAATAAAATACCCAATGAGGCCAAAATCCTACTCTATATTTTCTTAGATACCACATTTTGTTAGGCTGTTGTAATGTCAGTTTTTCAAGTAGGCCTCTGTAAATTGGCCTTTGGGTTCAGAATTTCACTGGCTTTCATGTGTACATTATATTTTGAATGAATTTAAGTAAAATCCTTTCAATGGGGGAAACTTTCATAAGTCATATTCCCTCAAAGGCTTCATTTTTAATGGTTTGGTGACCTTCAATGACCTTGACCTTGGGGTCAGAGGTCAAATAACTGTTTCAAAAGTAAGGGCGCATCATAGGTGGTATGTATGCAAAAAATGAAAATTCTATTTTCAATAAATCAAAATATATGGACCAAAAGGCAAAATATTTTTGATGCTTCATTTTTTGGTGACCTTGACCTTTGACCTTCGATTTTGGCATGTTCCGCCATCTTGATTTTTGTAGACTTTTAGTATGTGACCAAGGGGGATCTTAAGTACCCAAAACTGTTGAAAAACCTTCTATTGCAATTTGTTCTAGGTTAGGCCATTTTTTACCCTAGATCTACTGGACTATTATGTATGCAGACATCCATGGCTCGTCTATGACTGAATCTAAGACGTATAGAGAAGATGGAGATCCAACAAAACATTCCCTTCCGCCTGATAAACTAAAGACAGACATCAAGGCACTAGGGGGCGCAATGATCGGTAGGTCTGCATAGGAATAAAGTAGAAATGCTTTGTTTTAGGGGCAGGACTAAACAGATAACTTCTAGTCTGAATGTTAAGTGTCTAACCACCATATGCGCCTTACTAGCTTGTCTTGTACTGTACGATTCACCCTGAGCAATCCTGCGGGGCGTTTCATAAGTTAATGCAGCGCGCGTTATAGGATCCAACGACAGTCGTTACCAAACATAGCGCGCGTTACGGGCCAAAATTGACGTCAATTAACATTGCGTTACTATAACGAACGCGCGCTAAATTTATCGCTACCATAACGAACGCGCTGTGTTAACTTATGAAACGCCCCCCTGGCTCACAATAACAGAATTAAAGCTTTTCGCATATCACATAAGTCGTTATGCGTATCTTATAAATAATCTTGTAAATAATAAGTATTAAATGATGAGGCCAATAAAAACATTTAAACAAAAATAATAAGGTTTAAGATACAGTTCTACATAATCACAAATATTTCTTGAATCAACACAGTACCAAATATACTCAGATATACCTTGTTTCTATCATTTATCAGTCTAATTTAGTAGAATTTACTAAATGTGTAGAGCTCATCTGTAGGCGACTTGAATCGTATTCGTTCTGTGAACAATCCACAGTGAAGAACATACTTCATGAAATAACTATGGTTAATATGCTTATTATATGTCAGGAAACAGCTAAGAATTGAAAACAAACTAGCCACTATGTACAGGTCTAGTTGTATAGGATATATCTATAGCTGTCTGTGAAATTGACCTTGGTCATCTTGCACTGACCAATTGCACGCAGGCTAGATAGAGGTCATTCAATGTGATGTATACTCGTTGGTCATGTTTCACAATGTATAGTACAGGGGTCCGATGTATAAGCTAAAGAATTCAGGACTACTCTTCTGTCACGTCCTTCGATGGGTTGCAATATAAATTGCCACCTACAAATGAGTGTATAGTAGGCTATACCTACCAGCTATAACAGGCTAGTCCTACCTCGTTACATTTATTAACCATAACAATTGCTTGTAAAGGTCCGATTCCACTGCTTCGCTTATATCTGTGCTCATGGCTCGCTCTTGCTGCGCTTATTTAGAGGGCGCTTTTCATCCGCTCTTCATCCCTAATATTTTTAGCGCAATACAAGCGCAGGGCGATTCTACTGGTCCGCTTGTTTCCTCTATGAAATCAATGTTAAATGCGTTTGTGCGCTCTCACTGCGCTCTTAGTCCGCTTCTTTAACAGGTAGAAAGAGCCTTGTGTTGCTGCGCTCAAATCAAACACGGCAAATATGAGCGCAACGTCCTGCGCTCTTCTAAAGAAGCGCACATAAGAGTGTATAAAAAGCGCAGTTACCGATTCTATTAGACCGCTCTGATGTCGCTCTAAGTTCGTTTGTTATGTGCTTGAGGAAATAAAAAGAGCGGTCCATGAGCGCACCAAAAGAGCGAGCCAGTGGAACCGCAGCCTTAAGGTGCGTTTCCACTGGATCGCTTATAATATGTGCTCATGGCTCGCTCTTGCTGCGCTTGTTTATATTTTGCGCTTGTCATTCGCTCATCATCCGCTAATATTTTTAGCGCAATACAAGCGCAGAGCGATTCTACTGGTGTGCTTGTTTCCTATATGAAATCAATAGCTTTAGTGCGCTCTCACTGCGCTCTTGGTCCGCTAGTTTTAAGGCAGATATTAGCGCAACGTCCTGCGCTCTCCCAAAGAAGCGCACATAGCAGTTTTTAAGAGCGTATAGAAAGCGCAGTAACCTATTCTATTAGACCGCTCTGGTTTGCCTCTGACTTCGCTTGTTAGGCGCCCTCGGAAAATAAAAGAGCGGATGAAAAGCGGCCCAAAAGAGCGAGCCAGTGGAATCGCAGCCTTAGCGTGCCTTGGGCTAAAATTTGGGGTTGCGGTAATTCAATATGAAACAAAAAAACTGTTGTTAAGTGGGTGTTACATTAGGAGTATTAGTGTTTGCTGCGTTGATTGTCAAATGTACGTGTAAGGGTGTTACATTTAGGGCCAGATCTGAAATAATATTTGCAATTTCTTGCTACAGTGTCACATTACATCCAGTAGAATTACTTTCAGAAAGGAAATATTATTATTTTCGCAGATAGACTCCTTCTCGGAGTTCATGCAATGATGATACAAGATCTTCGCGTATGGCAACAGGACTGGGAGGTAAGCTGTCTATTTGCTACCAAACAATGACATGTTTCACCTTTTGAATTAAGTCAGTCATGATTAAATATGATGTGTTTCAGGAAAATGAGTCATAAGTCGCAAAATTGATATTTTTCTAACTGATTTTTTCAAAAGATGTCTTTATTGAAATGTTTTATTTCTCATAGAGTTTAGCACTTGTAGTCACATGAATCTATGTGCCAAATGTTGAGATACCATCATATTTGAAAAGATGAGATCAAGGCGATTCTAATGATAGTAAACATTATGACATTTATTAAGAATTTCTATATTTCAAGTTTGATATTTTTATTTTTGGAAAACAAGTTTGCAATATTTGTGGGTGGGCATTTACTAGTAAAGTAGCTAAATATACTCTGTATGATGACCTCAGAAATGCATACATATATTTAATACACTGTTTTGAAATCTGAGAGATGTTTCCATGCGACCTGAGGGACTAGACACCCCAAATACGAAAACATTCTAGATCTCGTGAATAAATGAAAAATATCAATTTTGCGACTTGTGACTCATTTTCCTGAAACACACCACATTTGACCAAGCTAGGCAGTAGGTCTGTCTCTTTAGCCTGCTACAGTGTGGATTGATATCATTATGCATTATGGCTGACATGTCATGCACTATGTGCACTGGTGCATACAACCCCTGATTCCTATCTGTGTAGACTGTTTGATTGGTCTGGGTTATAACCAATGAACACAGACCCATCTGCATCTATTTAACCCATTTTCTATGACCCCCAGACCTGCCAACATGTATGGGCTGGTCCAGGAATGTATATTGGATGATGCGTTCTCGTCTGTGATTTATATTTACTTTCTAGTAGTTCTAGCACTAACCTTGAAGTTGATTAAGCTGAAATATAACACTTGACGTACATTATAGCATGCTGCATATAATTAGAAATTACAAAGAGACAAAGTGATTTTTTGAAAAAAGATACAAAAAAAGGAAAATGTCTTAAAATATTTGATGTTGAATTTCAATATCAAAAGATTTTTAAGACATTTCCCTCTTTTTTTTCAAATCATTCTCTATTACTGACTGGTTCCCTCTTGGCGTTTGCTTCCGATATTACACCTAATTGTGTATGCAGACATCCCTGGCTCGTTTTATTACACCTAAAGAACATATTCAAAGTTATATGAATGAACCCCACTCTTCAGGAAGAATAGTCCTCTACTAGAAATAATAATACAAAATATATAGAGTAGAGGGAGAACGAGAGCATCATCTTAACAAGAGCAGCAGTTTTAGGCCATTGTAGTTCTAATGAAATTGATTCCAAAATATAAAAATATACATGTATGTTATGTGTCATATAAAAAGCTTCTAAAAGTTTAAATTGTGAATATTTGAAAAGATAAAGTCAGGGGGATTCAAATGGTGTCAATCTTTAGCAAATCTGATGAATATTATTTCTTTTCTTTACGTTCGAAAAAAACCACTAGCGATATCCTAACAAATAGTTCTTGGGGGGAAAACGACATTTGAAAAATATATATTGTGTGATTTTAGCCTCTCTGACACATCATATATATCATAGAAAGAGACAAAGCTCTGTAATCCTCGGACGCTACCCTGAAATGGCATGAAAAAAAGCTAGTTTATGCTTATATGATTGTCTGTCACTTTGATTTGCTGTTTTACTAGCTCCAAATTAATGCAAGAATGATAACCCCACCCGCACAAATACCATGCGAGGTGCGTTATTGATGTAGACATTAGGGAGATTTAGCAACCACAACGCATCAACACAACGCTAACGCATCCACTAAGTTTTAGGACATTATTACCATTGTGGGGCCGGCAATGCAGACGACCTCAGCCTAGGGCCTCTCAAGATATCCCCACCGTATTAGGGTCAGATTTTCAGAAAATGTAAAATTCACCTTCACCAATCCTCTCAAATAACCCGAATTTCAGACGAAAATAAAGTTCAAATACAGTTCAACCTAACCAAACAGATTACTAGAATCAATGCAATGCCGAATATACTCGAATTTACCTAGTAGTGGCCAAATTGCAGTTTAATTTAGCAGAATTTACTAAATGTGTACAGCTGCCAATTGTACATTTTCTGAAAATCTGACCCATTAGTCCCTGTTTGTTGGGCTGGCCGGGATGGTTGTACACATACAGACCAGTGGTACTACTGTTCGACTTCCGTTTCCGGCCGACTGCTTACATCAACGATAATAAAAAAACAATATTTACTGCTCAAAACGGAAAGATCATGGCTTTCCACTGGTTCATTTTCCTTCGAAATCACTTATAAATTGGTGTTAATGAGAGTAACAGCCCAACAAAAGGGGACTAAACCCATTTGATCCTTCGGTTATGGTCCTTCCCTATGCACACACCCATTCTGCTCCACAGCTTTTTAGCCCTATGTAAAGTGTATGCCCCAGTGCGACCCGCAAATAAAAAGCAGTCCACTCACTGGTCAAGCTACAAGCTTTCCAAGAGTGGCATAGTGCGCAACTGCATACTACACACACTGTCAACCACCATAGATTTTAATTTGATAAGTAAAGCTATATAAAGGCATATACAGCCTATGTACCAATATATCTTGGATATTCATGCAATAAGGACTTTTAATAACTGTAAACTACTAGCTTCATTATGAAAGTTGTTCTACTGTACATTCCCAATTGTAAACATATAATATATAATTTACATCTTACAGTGCAATTCTGCAAAATCACAATAGAAAGAATTAGGCTGTAACAAAGAAATGGTATTTTTAATTAATTCAACAATTGTCAATAGTCTGGTCACCCAGATATTATATTATAGCATAATATAAATTCCCAGTGCTTCCTTAACAGTGCATGAAAAGGCACCACAAAGCCACAATACATGACACTTCACTCCCCTATAACTGGCATTTCACACTCACCTGTCACTCATTACACCCCCTCTCCCTCCCTGTATTCATAAACCCCTCTGTGCTAAACAAAATAGTGTCAATTGTGCATTTTTAGCACTAGAGGGCACTACAGGCAAGCCTGTCATTATTACTAATTCTTCTACATTAAAAGCACAACCCATGTAGTATCTTGACATAATATGCACTATTGGAATTAGCCATTATATATCTTGAATTGTTTCCGGTGATATTCTTCTAGATTGTGTCTGTGTAATCACTTGTGGGCAATTGTAGAGGATGTGTAATCAAAACACCATTTACACATGTATGTACTCTACCCCAGTGGGTCTACCAACTCAACAACCCACAACCTACACCACGCAAAGGGAGAATTATAGACACCTACACTCATGTGGACACTGTCTGGGGCAATATGATGAATAAATGAATGTCTTTCTAAGGATGCTCTATCAGTGGTTATTATTGTCAATTGTTGGGTTCCTCAGCAACCCTAATTGGATAATCATTTCACCTGAATGTTCACAAAAAACTATTCATAGCCTGATGAAAAGTTCCCCTCAAACGAGCTAAATATCATGCACATAAATGAGCATATTGATTCGCTTATAATATACTGTATTGAATAAGATTGCTATATATAGCTTTATAGTACACATATTACTTATTAGAACTGTGTTTTGATGCGCTTCATTGTAGTGCTTTCTGAACTGCTACACTGCTGCCTGTAAAAGTTCTTAGGGATGGAAATAGACGAAAGAGTAAATTACAAGGTGTTTCTTAGAAAAAAATTGTATACGGTGAAATCAAAGATCCATGCTATGTCTAAGCTATATAACGCATGTGAGAAGAAGACTCTCCTACTCTTGTATAAAACTATGGTTCTCCCAATCATTGATTACGGAGACTTGTTTTATGGCTCATCGGCACTAACACAGTTAAAGAAGTTACAAACACTGCAAAATTCAGCTTTCAAAATTATACTAAAATTACCAAAATTAACTAGTACGAGAGAAATACACAGATCACTTAATCTACCATCACTCTCTTCAAGGAGAGACAGCCACTTATTAGACCTTGCCTTTTTGAGATCAAGAGACGAAGAAAATTTAGACAAAAGAAAACTGGGTTTAAGAAGTCTAACGAAAGGAAAAAAGCTGGTAGTGCCACAGCCAAAAAATGAAATTTTCAAGAAGTCATACGTCTATGTGTTATCAAATCTATGGAATAATCTCCCAGATAACATTCAAGTTACAAAGACAAGAATCCAATTTAGACAGTATCTCAAAACCACTTATTTCAGTGACTTTGATGAATACCTTTCAAAAGAATAACGTATTATTATAAAAGGCATGTAAGTCCTTATTGTAAGATCGATACATCGATAAAAGTTAATTAACTGTATAGTGTAGATAGTGAATGTTTATAGGGGTTTTGTACTGGGGACATGCTCATATATATGTAGGGAAATGAGCGGGGTGGGGTCTAAATTATTGAATGATTACTTTGAATCGGACGGAATGTATGCATCCCGATATCTTGCTACCACATAGTAGATATTAAAACAAGGATCCCCCAGGAAGACCTCCTCAGGGAGAGGTTGGCATCCTTTTCTGAAAATTGATATAACTGTTTGATTCGGAATAAAAATACAATATATATATATATAAAAGAGCGCGACAAGTGGTAATCAAAACAACTTGTGAAGGGGTGCATTTTCATGCGCAACAGGTTGTGCATTAAAATGTGGTGGCCCAGTGGGAATATATGCGCAACGGTTTGTTTTTTCTAAGGCTCCCGGAAACAATCCTCGGCTTCACCTCGGCTTGCTTCCTGGGAGCTGTAGACAAAACTCACAACTATAACCTCAGGATCTAACCGCCTAATAATGTACAAGTATTTAGTGGATGCGTTAGTGTTGTGTTGGTGCGTTGTGGTTGCTAAAACTCCCTAATGTCAACAGACCAGTTTTATATTGCATCTTTTAAAGATTTGTCTCATTCGCGAGCAATTAGTTCCAACATGTCTCCCTTTTTGGAGATAATTACAGACGTTCAGCGGATTTCCAGGAATACTTTGCTGGGCAATCACCTGTCGTATTATTAACTGCCAGGAAAAACTCTTAAGAACCTTAGTCAGTAGTAGAGAAAGCGCGCCATTTCTGGCTACGGGTCGTCCCTTTGTAAAGCAAGGCTCTAAACCAAATGCGATGTGTTACAGCAAATTGAGTCACAAGTCGCAAAATTGATATTTTTCAACGTGTTTCATCACAAGATCTCTTTGTTGTAATAATCTCATTTGTTTGGTATCTAGCGCCTTAAGTAAAGAATACATGAACCAAATCTACCCGTGTATATCCATAACCATAATAACATTTTTTTCAAAAATAAAATATAGAAATATCCTAATGTTTACCATCGTTGGAATCAGCTTGACCTCATCTTTTCAAATATGGTGATATCTCAAAATCCATATTTTGCGACTTGCGACTCATTTTCCTATAACACATCACAAATGTTAACTTGTCCTAAATGTGAAGCAGATATTAGTATAAATCGTCTGCTTTTAACTCAAGTCAAAGGGAACTGATGTTCACCTGGTTCGGCGTTAGATGTGTCCTAGAAGACAGTCTAGAAAACCTGCTATTTATTCAAATTAAGGAATAAAAATGTCATGTGTAGCAAAAAGATTAGTCTAAAGTCGCAAAAAAATGATATTTTTCTAAAAGAAAAAATATAAATACGTTGCCCAACTTTTAAGATTGCATATTCGTAGTACTTAGTATAGATAGGCTAACGGTTAGAAACATTTGTATTCACCTCATCCCGTCTTCATGAACACGATGTAATCTCAAAATTAAATTTCCTAGGGGCCTATGACTTATGTTCCTGGGATACTTCATATGGGTCAAATTTACCGAAAATGTACAATTGGCAGCTGTACACATTTAGCACATTCTGCTAAATATGGCTGCAATTGGTCAATACTAGGTAAATTCGAGGATATTCGGCATTGCATTGATTCTAGCGATCTGTTTGGTTAGGTTGAACTGTATTTTGAAGTTTATTTCCGTCTGAAATTTGGGTTATTTGAGAAAATTTGTGAAAGTGAATTGTACATTTTCTGAAAATCTGACCCATATATATACGATATAGTAGTATATCATTATTACTTCGGAGGAAAGCAAGAACCACACACACACACACACACACACACAACCCCAGGCAAGAAGACAGAGATCCAAAAGATCAAATGGCAAGTCATAAAACAACCCATATTTACAACAATATCCACCGAATCGTATTCCACTGATAGAGTGCACACTTAAACCCTATACAGAGCCTGTATGTGATGGTAAAGCGACCCTATTCTGACCCCACAAATCATGGTATGACCCCTATACTTGTGTATACTGACCCCTCTCACCCTACTTAAATAACAACCTCCGTTATTACCCTTATATCCGCCATATTGCCTGACACAAGAGGGTCAGATTTTCAGAAAATGTACAATTGGCAGCTGTACACATTTAGCAAATTATGCTACATTAGGCAGTAATTTTGTCAATACTCGGTAAATTCGAGTATATTCGGCATTGCATTGATTCTAGCAATCTGTTTGGTTAGGTTGAACTGTATTTTGAACTTTATTTTTGTCTGAAATTTGGGTTATTCGAGAAGATTGGCGAAATTGAATTGTACATTTTCTGAAAATCTGACCCAAGATCACTATACGGGGGCTTTCCTTTGGGATGCAAACGTCCCACATTTAATATCGGAGATTTCAATCAATTCTCCCTCTTCGTCCCCTCTACTTATTGTACAGCAATGGCGGCAAAGTATAGGGGAGGAAGTGGAATTATAAGCCATTGCGCATGCGTGGTGGACAAGTGGAGGCTAGAGGAACTGTGCTAAGTGTTATTATAAATGATTTAAATAATACCAAACCCCAGAATATTTATAAAGTGGTTCGAAGTTGTGTCTCTAAGAGAATATGATTTGTATTTTGCTTCAAAGGTTGATTGATTGATTTGATTGGAAACAATTTTATTTGATCTAAGTGTATAGATCTTGCCAGAAGAGACTCCTATGTAAACAGTTTGTTCACTCTCTTCCATATGCATGTGCTACATATATTTCCATCAATACAATTGGAGGCGTAGTATCTAACAGATTATTTGTATCTCTAACACAAGGACTAAACCAGATCTATGCATGTATAATATCGGCGATTACACTTCACATTCTTGTATGAACACAGAACAGCAGCAGAATATTGATGAATCTAAACCTATAAGTCATAATTTGAGTTAATTTGATATGATTGTCTTTGTGGTAATAGCTGACGGCCCTGGGTATGACCATAAAGTGCCTTTCTGTCTCTTTTTCTGTCTCTCTCTCTACCTTCTTCTCTATCTCTATATCCTGGGTATGATCATAAACTGCCTCCCTCTCAGCTCTCCCGCCCTTGATATAACCATATTAAATGTGTTGATGAGGGCGTAAAGCAACCAATCTCACTCACTCACTCTCAGCTCTCCCGCCCTTGATATAACCATATTAAATGTGTTGATGAGGGCGTAAAGCAACCAATCTCACTCACTCACTCTCAGCTCTCCCGCCCTTGATATAACCATATTAAATGTGTTGATGAGGGCGTAAAGCAACCAATCTCACTCACTAACTCTCAGCTCTCCCGCCCTTGATATAACCATATTAAATGTGTTGATGAGGGCGTAAAGCAACCAATCTCACTCACTCCCTCTCAGCTCTCCCGCCCTTGATATAACCATATTAAATATGTTGATAAGGGCGTAAAGCAACCAATCTCACTCACTCACTCTCAGCTCTCCCGCCCTTGATATAACCATATTAAATATGTTGATAAGGGCGTAAAGCAACCAATCTCACTCACTCACTCTCAGCTCTCCCGCCCTTGATATAACCATATTAAATGTGTTGATAAGGGCGTAAAGCAACCAATCTCACTCACTCCCTCTCAGCTCTCCCGCCCTTGATATAACCATATTAAATGTGTTGATGAGGGCGTAAAGCAACCAATCTCACTCACTCACTCTCAGCTCTCCCGCCCTTGATATAACCATATTAAATGTGTTGATGAGGGCGTAAAGCAACCAATCTCACTCACTCACTCTCAGCTCTCCCGCCCTTGATATAACCATATTAAATATGTTGATAAGGGCGTAAAGCAACCAATCTCACTCACTAACTCTCAGCTCTCCCGCCCTTGATATAACCATATTAAATGTGTTGATGAGGGCGTAAAGCAACCAATCTCACTCACTCCCTCTCAGCTCTCCCGCCCTTGATATAACCATATTAAATATGTTGATAAGGGCGTAAAGCAACCAATCTCACTCACTCACTCTCAGCTCTCCCGCCCTTGATATAACCATATTAAATATGTTGATAAGGGCGTAAAGCAACCAATCTCACTCACTCACTCTCAGCTCTCCCGCCCTTGATATAACCATATTAAATGTGTTGATAAGGGCGTAAAGCAACCAATCTCACTCACTCCCTCTCAGCTCTCCCGCCCTTGATATAACCATATTAAATGTGTTGATAAGGGCGTAAAGCAACCAATCTCACTCACTCACTCACTCACTCACTCCTGGTAATAGCTGAGAATGCATCTTTAAACTGCGTCTGTTACAGCGGGGACAGGAGACAGTATCTCCATGCGGTCCAGGAGGTACCTGTGTCTGTTGGACTGCCCTTTTGGATTCTGCCTAGTTCAAAGTATCCAACACCTTGTTGGAGACCATTCCTTCTCCGGGCGACTTGTTCAAGAGCATGGGTTTCCCAGGTGGGGATATCAATGTTGCAGTCTTTCACTTTCAGTTTTTAAGTTTGTCCCTGAAACACTTCTGGTCGCCAACAGACTCTCTCAGCGCACCAGGGAGGACGCGCTTTTCCTGCTTTGTATTTGGGAGGTTCAGCAAATCTAACTTAAGGGCCTAGTCCACTAAGCCGATTCTCATGCGTTTCTCACAAAATGTAGTGCAAAAGAGTCCTCTGCGGCGCAAAATTGCATGAGAATCGGCTTGGTGGACAAGGCCCTTTATATGTAACTTATACTGTTATGTTCATAGATCAAAGTTACATGTTTGGCCCCAGGCTTCTTATTTGTATTGTTCTAAAGAGTATAATATAAATATAAAAAAATATGAGAATATATAATAATATGAACTACCAAATAAACCTTATAAATTATGACTTTAACTGCATAAATCGGTGTGTATGGATGGTAACCTGTATATATATTATAACCGAGTATATTTATCGCAAAATAAGTCAAAAGTAAAATATCTCCCCTCCATTCCCACCTCCCGCCCCCCGCTCCGTCCCCAATACTAATTGACCAACACAAAGATATTTCCTAGATCCCAGCCTGACATTCACAAAATGTCTCTTCTATGGACATTGACATTTGAAACATCCATAGGGAGTCTTATATTTCGTTTGATCTTGGTCCCGTTATCCAGTCACATCAATTCCTATTGCTTCTTGGATAATGGACGTTACAGAGAATGTAGGAGAGTCAAAGGTTAAAAGGAAGCAATGGAAGTAGGTTGAATTTGCTTCTCATATGCTTTATCCTATTAGACTCGTGTTCTCTGTGTCTTCTCAAAGCCACATTACAGGAATATAGATTCATTAATAGGGGGATTTGCATAGCCGACAATTTGAATCTTGATTCGCGGGAAATTATGACACTCATGGTACAGTGTAAAATTTATAGAAAACATGCCATGTTCAGCATGGACTATTAATCAATGCACTAATGTCAATATGTATTATACATGTTTCCATAACATAAGTCCCTTTATTACACCCCTGTGTTGTTGCTTCCTATACCTTCAGCATTGTATGTCACACTTGGTCAAAGTGGTGCATAACATGAGAGTTATGTCACCCTGGGGACATACAACAAGTAGGTCCGCCCAAAACGTAAATTACTTCTTTTATTTTTAATTATTTATATTTTTTTATTTATTAATGGGGTGTAATAAATATGGAACAAAGCTCGGGTGAAGTCTGTACACTTGTTAGTGACCTCGGGAGCACAGAAGATCTCGGCCTAACGCCCTCTAACTTCCCGCGCTCACTCGGTCAATAACAAGTGTACAGACTTCCCCCTTGCTAGGTTCCATCTATATCTGTCCCATTGTCTCATGTATTTCATTGATCTTTTACACAAGCTGTGATATTGGTGACAATATTCTTGCAATTTTCGATAAAAATGTTGCCAAATATTTGTATGTCAGATTTCAATGAAATCCATCCCAGCAGTGATACATACAAGTCCCCTATTGCTCCATCCCAGCAGTGATACATACAAGTCCCCTATTGGCTTTCATACTATGAATGTAACGCACTAGCTGTACACTGATGGACTTCTGTACAGAAATCTGCTAATAAAGGGCTAGAAATTATTCCCTTGTTGGGGGAATCAAATATTCAATACAGACTGATATCAGTACCAGAAAATCAAATCAAAAGAGAAACAAATTTAATTATGAATACATTTTAATGAAGAAAGGCAATGAACATTGAATTCGTGACTGGATTGGATTGCGATGAGAGTCCAATTCAAACAAACGGTTTATGAGATATTAGAATATTTTGACATTATAAGAGCTGAACGGCTGAAATTAATTTTAAACACAATTGGATGAAAGGTCATCCTATCATTGGATGCCCTTATCTTCGTGTGTGGGCTTTTTCTTCCAGGAAACTTGTAAGTCTGTCAGAGGACATCAGAATGTGCGGAAACACTAAAGGCCTGTGTCCACTACGCCGAATCGCATGCGATTCTCATGCAATTAAGTGGACAAGAAATAACTCAAATTTCAGACGAAAATAAACTTCAAAAGACAGTTCAACCTAACCAAACAGATTGCTAGAATCAATGCAATGCCAAATATACTCGAATTTACCTAGTATTGACCAAATTGCAGCCTAATTTAGAAGAATTTACTAAATGTGTACAGCTACCAATTGTACATTTTCTGGTGACTTCACCCATATATAGCCAAGCATGCTTGTGTAGCCATCGCTGCAGGATCAATACCAAGCATTGATTACCAGAGACAACAGTAAGCAGGTCTATTTGCACCCACCAACTCACCACCTGAGCAGTTGGTAGAGGAGCAACTCATAGCATTGACCTTAGGTAAAAGCATCTATCTGAGTCAGATCGTCAGAAAATGTACAATTCACCTGCACCAATCCTCTCAAATATCACACATTTAACAGAAAAGTCAAGTTCAAAATGCAGCTTAACAAATTGAAAGAGACATTTTTAATGAACACAACTCCAAAGATACTCTGGTAATTATACCCAATACTCATATTTTAGCAGAAGTTAGCAGATTTGTAGAACTGCTGAGGGTACATTTTCTGAAAACCTGACCCACCTGTACCTCCCTGTGCTGCATGGCACACTAGTGACAAGGACATGATACTTTTCACCTTGCTACAAACATTTAGTTTTTTCGCTCGATGCTAACCGACATTGCAGTTTGATTGATTGGTTGTAGAGTGGGCGAGGTACATGGTGAAAGATCTAATGAATTATGTCAGTATCATGTGTCTTTCTAACTGATATAAAAGCATTAATGATGTATCAAATATGGCCTATTAAGGCTATCACAACAGATAGTTACCTAGCAATTGTGTGACATTTTTTTCTCTTGTGCCATTTTTAGAATCCACTTAAAGTGTGATATGCCTAGATCAAAAGCCTTTTAAATGATAGGAGACACACCATGATATTCACTTATCAATTATTTCATTCTTCACTAGAGTAGAAGCATAGATAATAGATGGGAGGTATTGATGGCTTTTCTCACACCTCGTTTATCATTGTCTCTCTTGCTTTTTCTCCTGCTTCCTCTCCTCTCTGTCTCTCCCACTCTCTCTCTCTCTCTCCCTGCCATCTCTCTCTTTCTCTACCTCTACCTTTCTCCCCTTTACTCACACCTGATTTCTCCTGGTCTCTCTTTCTTTCTCTCCTTCCTCTCCTCTCTTAAGCTCTCTCTCTCTGACTCTGTCTTTCTCTACCTCTCCCTTTCTCCCCTTTACTAGCAAATCATTTTTCTGTTTACCTTTCTCTCTTTCTTCCTGTTCTCTCTCTACCCCTCCCTTTCTTCCCTTTTCTCCATCTTCCTAGTCCTCCCTCTGTCCCCTTTTACACCCTGGTCCTCCCTGTCTCAATCTCTCCTTATCCGTCTGCCTCTCCTCCCTAACTATTTCTACTATAACCCACCTTTTCTCTCTCCTCCTCAATCTCTATCCCTCTCTCTTTCCATCTCTTTCTTCCCCTACGCCCTCAATGTGTTTTTCTCTCTCTCACTGAGTTGATAACACTGTGGCAACACGAGCCAAAATTACATTCAGTCACCAGAATCGTTTAAGGGTAAGATTTTCCGAAAATGCACAATTCGCCTTCACCAATCCTCTCAAATAACCCCCATTTAAGAAAAGAATAAGCTTCAAAATGCAGTTTAACATAACAGAACTGATACTTTAAATCAATGAGATACCAAATATACTCAGATAAACACGCTATCCATCATTTTTCAGCCAAGTTTAACAGAATTTCCTAAATGAGTAGAGCTGCCAAGTGTGCATTTTCAGAAAATCTGACCCTTAAGCTCCTGCTTATTTGCCTGCAAGTTGATATTGCAGGCGTTTTACAGCATGGGTTCATCTGGTGGTTCGTACTACGGCCTTATGTTACTCATTACCTTTGGGGAGAGTACACTACTATGGTCAGATCTTCAGAAAACGTAGAATTGGCCTTCATCAATCCTCTCAAATAACCCAAATTTAAGACCACAATCAGGTTCAAAATACAGTTCAACATAACCAGACAGATTTATTAAATGAATACAATACAGAATACACTCAGATATACCTCTAGTTTATCAATTTTCACTCTAATTTAGCAGAGTTTGATAGATGTGTAGAACTGTAGATCGTGCATTTTCTGAAAATCTGACCCTCTATGCGTCTTACTGCCCTACCCACCCCTACCACAACCACCAGTGTTATATCCTGATTATAGAATAGAAACTTTATAGAAAAATAGAGGCTTTAGATCCCGGGATCCAACTGAAGAATGTATTGTCCAAATGATCCACATGAAACATGAATGTGTCTGTTGGTGATTAGTTCACAAACGTTTCTCTATGAACTCTGCTGTTACCTGATCCTCTTTAGTAGACTTGCACGATACTGCGATTAATCAATTTCATAATTAATGAGTCATTTAAAGTTGATAGTTAATGTAGGTCATTAATATATATAACAATTTTTATTCAATAAACATGTACATCAGATATAATGAAGTATCGAAAAGGAATGGTCCCTCTCAAAGTGTCACTCACAATATAATACAATACCTGTCAGTATACTAGCATCAATTACATACAGGAAGTCAAGATGTATTAAAAAAGAGACCGAAACAATGAGAGCAGAAGAGGGGGATTCGTTGTAGAATTGTTTTATTCGGGGTCCGACGTTTCGGGCTTCAAGTGGCCTTAATCAAGGATGTTGGTTTCTGCACATACAGAAAGACTCAGGATTCTGGGGGACGTCTCAGTCCTCAGTTCTAGTTAGAGTGGATGTTACAACACCTCCATGTATCTAAACCCTAAACACGGAGAACTTCACTAATGGTTCTGCAGCCTGATTTAGCTGAAAAATGGCTTCCATGGTACCTGAAGATATTGGCAATTTGCCAATGAAATTCCAACCTATTAGTCACAATTATTGAACTCTGGGAAGACCTCATGTTTTATATACATATAGCCGATGTTCCGAGCTTCAATTTGATATATTGACCCATACACATGCACTGTGTATAAGGCTATTCCTACCAGCTGGGAAGGGCAGGTAGGACACATGTTCTTCCTTCCTACAGGACAAGGAATAAAAGTTCCTTTCCTTAACTTATACATCCATGGTTATGGATCAACGCAGACACGCCCACTTTTAACAGCAGTAACTTGGGGCCTTTTGTGGCGGAAATTAGCTGAGACTGCAGCTTTAATAGCGAGCCTACCAGCCTACCTCGCTAATCCAACACCCTGTATTATAGTGTATATATTATAGGTGTGGGGTGAGGTGTATGTATTATAGTGTATATATTATAGGCGTAAGGTTGAGTGTGTGTATTATAGTGTATATATTATAGGTGTAAGGTTGGGTGTGTGCATTATAGTGTATATATTATAGGCGTGAGGTGGGGCGAGGTGTAAGGTGTCTCATTACTTATGGAGCTAAAAACTACCTTGGCCTTTCACTGGTGCCATGAATATTTGACGGTGAAGGCAAACGATACCAGTCAGGAGGGAGGAGGAGGGGGGAGGGGGAAGAGGGACGGGTAGGGGAATGGGGAGGGGGATAGGGAGTCGGAGGGGGGAGGGGGAGAGGGGAGGGGGAGAGGGAGGGGGAGAGAGGGAGGTGGAGAGAGGGAGGGGGAGAGAGGGAGGGGGAGAGAGGGAGGGCGAGGGAGAGGGCGAGGGCGAGGGGGAAGATAGAGGGGGAGGGGGAGGGAAGGGAGAAAGGGGAGAGGGAGGGGGAGAGAGGGGGAGAGATAGGAGAGAAGGGAAGAGAGGGAGAGAGGGAGGGGACAGAGGGAGGGGACAGAGGGAGGGGACAGAGGGAGGGGACAGAGGGAGGGGACAGAGGGAGGGGACAGAGGGAGGGGACAGAGGGAGGGGACAGAGGGAGGGGACAGAGGGAGGGGACAGAGGGAGGGGGACAGAGGGAGGGGACAGAGGGGGACAGCGGGGGAGGGGGGGAGAGAGGGAGGGGACAGAGGGGGACAGCGGGGGAGGGGGAGAGAGGGAGGGGACAGAGGGGGACAGCGGGGGAGGGGGAGAGAGGGAGGGGACAGAGGGGGACAGCGGGGGAGGGGGAGAGAGGGAGGGGACAGAGGGGGACAGCGGGGGAGGGGGAGAGAGGGAGGGGACAGAGGGGGACAGCGGGGGAGGGGGAGAGAGGGAGGGGACAGAGGGGGACAGCGGGGGAGGGGGAGAGAGGGAGGGGGGATACAGGAGGATACGCAGCTGGTGAGGGTGGGGTAATGTATAAATTGCACCTAGAATTCATGCTGCTGGTAGTACTAGTAAGACGGTTGTCATGCCGAGAGGGTGCGACTAGTGTGATCGGCCCGAAGACAGACCTTTGTTGACATCCTGAATAAATGCCCTGTAGGGGAAAAATGGGTGTCATGCTTCATTGGACGGTGCATGCGGTGTGTATGTGTCTCTCCCCCACTTCCCATGCTTCAAGCCGTTCCAACATGTCCTTACTCTCTCCTTGTCTTTAGTTCTCCCTCTCCCTCTCTCTCTCTCTTTCTCTCTCTCTCTTTCTCTCCCTCTCTCTCTCTTTCTCTCCCTCTTTATCTCTATTTCGCTCACTTTCTCCTTGTACCCTTTTCTTCCCTTTTTCTCTCTCTCCAATTATCTTTCCTTCTGTCTGCCTTTCCTTTGACATTCTATCTCTCTCTTTCACTACCATTTTCTATTTATCTGTCTACCCTCTCTATCACTCTCTCTCTCTCTCTCTCTCTCTCTTGCTCTTAATATATTTTCCATTGATTATGTCCTACAATCTCCCCGAAAACAAATTGTTACGCCATTAATTACAACCGATAAATTAGTCACTAAATAAACATGTACATTACACATTGACATCACAGGACTGCGATAAACCCATACCCAATATCTTCCCAATTATCTGGCAGTATTAACTCAATATTAGTCCTATCATGCACACACAATAAGCACAAAAGCAGGCGATTAAAGCACACAATGTCTACAACATACACAAACAGTAGCCAGGTGGTATAATGACACTGGTGCTAAACCCTGTGTGTGGGGGTGATTACCAGAACAAAGGTGGGTTAATACCCCTGGGCTAGTTATCCACTCAATATCAAGTGTTTCCCCACTTGGTATACTACATCTAAGCTTGATCCTTAGTTTATTTCCTCTAGTATCCACTGATCACATTATCTGGACGGAGATCGGCGCCATTTTCTGTCTGATGGAAATTAAGGAAGTTTGATTTATACTCTTTATTTTCCTTGTTCGATTCCTCCATTCCACAATGATAGGAATCAAAGAGAGAAAGAAATTGAAAAAATATGTTTGGGTCAATTTGGCAGTTCAACATTACTGAACAGATAGTTTGAATCAAGGCAATACCAAATATATTCAGATATACCTAGTTTTGACTATTTTTCAGTATAATTTAGCATACTTTACTCAATGTGTAAAGCTGCCGATTGTACATTTCATGACGATGTGACCCTTGTGTGAATGAGGGAAATTTCTCCTACACATTCTTGTTTTAATCATCAATTATTAACTGCATGTCGCTTTAGTATAGAGTGAATTCCACTGGTCTGCTAGCCTCTCCTCACTACTGATAGGCTCACACAAAGAGGTGTGAACAGCCTAGGCCTAAAGATGAGAGAGTCCCTTCAACAGAGAGAAAGCCTCTCGCCTCAAACCGCAAATGATTGAGGTGACATATCGTACATTAAGTATTATTCGAAAATAGGTTTTATAATAGGTTTTATAATATATAGTCGCGATATAATTTAAAGTCACTTAACGACAATAGATTCACTTTGTGAGTATAAAAGAATAGTTTGTGTTTCTCTCCTATTGTACATATATTCCCATGACCTTATGAAGGAAACAGCATGACCAGCAATAGGAGGAGGGAGATCAGACGCCGTGACGTAACACATCATCATCCATTGTTTGGTTGAACCCATGCTTACATCTATATCCCAAGGTCAATAAAGATGCTTCAAGATTAGATAAACTTTATATCAAATATTAATCCTACTATGCCGAATCAATGGGTCAGATTGGTAGCCATTCTATCCAGGCAAGTGACTATATCTCCTATCGTTCTCTGCATTAAAGCTGCAACCTCCGTCGGTATAAAAAAAGTAAATATTTTCTACTTTGTGTTCCACTCATTTCCAACCCATCTAAAAGTCATTTGACCACGACTTTGGACGATTGTGTCCAGTTGTGTTGCTACAGGGCTTCCAAAACGTCCCCATTTGTATTTAGTGGACCCAAATACGTTCTTACATTCACTTCACTTATTATCGCTAACCAGTGGCGGTTTTCTCTCGGTGATTATTGATCAAATCAAGTCGATTCTAATTATGGTAAACATTATGACAACTATTCAATATTCCAATATGTTAGGTTCAATATTTAGTTTTGGAAAAAAAGTTGGTAATGTGTTGTGGTGGGCAATTACCAGTAAAGTAACTAAAATAAACTCCTTAGGATGAGCTTCGAAACACAAGGATATATTTAATGCACTTCCTGAAATTTGGTGCATGAATGTATATGACTTAGAGCGCTACACCACCGAAAAGAGGGAACATTCCTACAAAGAGATCCTGTAAATAAATCACTTTGGAAAGTATGTAGCAGCTGACCCGTTGATCTCCCTCTAGAGAAACAGCCTGCTCCCTCACATTACTAGAGAAACTGACTGCTCCCTCACCTAACCTTATCAATACTATATCGACCTCCCACCGTTTGTCAACACTGGGTCAAGCATGCGTCCCAGTGCTGGGGTCATGTTCGACTCCTGTTTGGCACAGATCGAATCGATCGAGTAAATATATTTATGAAGTTCAATAATTATTAATGCTATTTTATTTGGGTGCCTGGGGTCAGGGCGTGCCTAGGAGGCAAACGCCGGACCAACGCTCCCTGTGTCACGTGGTCTATACAGGTACATAGGTAAACAGGCTTTGGGTGCGTTATTTGAAGTTGCATCACCTGCTAAATTTCCCTTAACAGATCAGTTTAGGCCTAAAGTTGAGAGAGTGCCTTCAAACGGAGGGAAAGCCTCTCGCCTCAAACTGCAAAGTGCCGTTATAATTCCATTAAGATCGCAAAATGTCATTATACTCCCATTAGAACGCCTAGTCCTACGCCAGGAAACCGATGAGCGAAGTAGGCGTCTAATCACTGACATATCATTCTTATCTGACCCGAGGGTTTGGACCTGGACTGAGATTCCCAGTTGTGGTCCAACCAGGCAATATCTTAATGCTGCACTCTCAGCTAATAATCAAAAACCTAATCGGCACTCTTCGGGAGACCTAGAATTCTAGACCTGAGCGACCGCATTGTATAATCCATCAGCAATTAAGGATTTTTGAATTTGAATTTGAATTTTGAATATTGGTCAAAAAAGTAAAGATTTTCTACTTTTTATTCCGTTCTTTTCCAACCCATTAAAAGACCGCTTGAACACAATCTTGGAGAATCTTTTCGGTTCTGTTTGCTAAGGAGGTTCATAAAAATTCACAAGAAGTAATGGGTCAGATTTTCAGAAAATGTACAATTCGCCTTCACCAATCCTCTCAAATAACCCACGTTTAAGACAGAAATAAGCTTCAAAATGCAGTTTAACATAACAGAACTGATATTCTAAATCAATGTGATACCAGATATACTTAGATATACCTGGTATTATTCATTTTTCAGCCAAATTTAGCAGAATTTACTAAATGTGTAGACCTGCCAATTGTACATTTTCTGAAAATCTGACCCTAATATGAGTTTCTTTGTCGAAATTGCTGAGAACGCAGCTAATATAGGAGGTTTCTGACACTGAAGATGTGCGCTACTTTAGTGATTTACACCGGCTAATTCGGGAAATGATCAAGCATCTTGGAGTATCAAGGAGGATTTTGATGACTTAGTGAATATTGATAAATTCTCTTAACATAGAATAATAACGAAAACATATCATTGATAGCCGTTTAAATGAAGCGTAAAAGGTATTTTAGTTTTCTATAGCCTGAATAAATGACTTCTTGGTCCAGATTTTCATGAACTCCCCCCCCCCCCTCCCTCCCCCCCCTCCTACCCCTTGATTAAAACAGCTCAGTCGGAACAAGGATTTATAAGGGTCAGATTCTCAGAAAATGTACAATTGGCCTTCACCAATCCTCTCAAATAATCCAAATCTAAGACGAAAATACAGTTTAACATAACCAGACAAATTTATTGAATGGATACAATACAGAATACATTCAGATATATACCTAGTATTTATCAATTCTCACTCTAATTTAGCAGAATTTGATAGATGTCTAGAACTGTAGATTGTGTATTTTCTGAAAATCTGACCCATAAACCGATATGATGTATAGACATAGGACTATAAATCTCGCAGCTTATGACAAAGATTCATCCATTCTGCTAGGATACATTTTGATGATCACTTCAATGATGGAGGAGCATAGTATATGTGATGTGTTTCAGGAAAATGAGTCATAAGTCGCAAAATTGATATTTTTCAAAGTGTTTTTTTCACAGGATAACATTATTGGAATTTTCTGATTCTTGGAGAGTTTGTCACTTGTAGTTATGTCAATCGATGTATCAAATTTCAGGACAATCTATGTAATCTATCCTTTCGTTTTAAAGGTCCTCATATAGACTACATTTGGTTACTTTACTGTTGAGTGAACCCAGAAATATTGGAAACTTTTTTTTTCAAAAACGAAAATATCAAACTTAAAATCTAGAAATAGAATGTTATTAGACTGTTTACTATCATTGGAATCGGCTTGACCTCATCTTTTCAAATACAATGATATCTCAAAGTCTATTTTTTGCGACTTGTGACTCATTTTCCTGAAACACGTCACATATGCATCTCTATCCTAATGTATACTTTACATCTTCTAGCATCTAGCATAGCGGTGGGGAAGCACTGGCTCAATTTGGAAAGTTTGGTGATTAGTCTTTAAAAGTTTATTCAAATATTAAATAAGTTTTTTAACATTCAATTGTGATGGATTAAGGAGGACGAAAGAAAACTCTCACTCAATTATTTCTTTTTACCATCTGATTTGAAAATTCTTTTACAGCATCCATAACAATTATTCATCTACTATCTTTGATTTGCTGAATGTAATTCATGAACAAACAAAAAGAGAAATAACTCTCAACAATAATCGATTACTAATGGCTTTTTTTCATATATGGGTCAGATTTCAGAAAATGTACAATTTGACTCTCAGCAATCTTTTCAAATAACACAAATTTAAGACAATAATGATGTTCCAAATTCAGTTTAGCACAACCAAACAGATTGTTTGAATCAAGGCAATACCAAATATACTCAGATATACCTAGTTTTGACCATTTTTCAGTCTAATTTAGCAGAATTCACTAAATCTGTAGATCTGCCAATTGTACATTTTCTGAAAATCTGACCCATATGATCCTTGTCAACATGATGGTAGAAGATGAATCTACACAATGAATCCTTACATAGTTACCCTGTTTAATCATTACAAATCTTCCATACAAATCCTTAGAAATCTACCAAACTAAGCTTTTACAAATTTACCCAACACATCCACACAAATCAACCCAACACAATGCTCTTCTCAATAAACTCTTATATATCTTTCTTGTAAGCTCACATTAATGTCAGTGCATCAGAAGCTACAAAGCATAAGGCAACGAACTGAAATTATAATGACCTTCAATCAGATTTAAAAACCTTTATAACATTTATGTAATAATAGGATATATCCTGTAAGAAAATTCACAAACGAACTGGTTGGGGGCATATTTCTCCCTTCCTCAGTAAAGAGAAATGTATAAGGTTCAGATTTTCAGAAAATGTACAATTGGCAGCTCTACACATTTAGGAAATTCTCCTAAATTAGGCTGGAAAATGTAGAATACTGGGTATATCTGAGTACATTTTGTATCGCCTTGGTTTAAAGTATCAGTTCTGTTATGTTAAACTGCATTGTGAAGCTTATTTTAGTCTTAAATGTGGGTTATTTGAGAGGATTGGTGAAGGCGAATTGTACATTTTCTCAGAATCTGACCCATATGTTAAAATATGGTTCCTTTACCGCTCAACACTATATAACTCTAATTTACTTTAAGAGCATTAAAGAGTGTGAAGTCTTTATGGTAATGATTTCTGTTCTTTTGTTTCCTGTTTAGTTTACGTTTATACTTTTCATAATAGAAAATTGTGGCATAATTATTAATTTTAAACAGTGATTCCTGAGTCATTTAGATGTAGCCACCTAAACAGGCTTCACAGATGAAAATGTTTAGTAATTTTGAAACTGGATCCTGTAATGGTTAAGAACATTTAATCAAAGTAGTTGGGGCTTCACTAAAACTGAAAGATTTTGTGTAACTAAAATTAAATCAACAAAAAACCACTGTATAAACCCCACATAGCGATTAAGAAAGATTTCTCAGGGCACAGCGAAAACCCCTCATAAGGAACACTTTGTATATACATACATTACCTGAATACACATATCCGATTGGGAAAAATATGTTTTATATACTGAGAGTGAGGAAATCATAACCAAAGGCGAAGTCAATGTCACCACTGATATTACAGGGTTTAGTGTTTTATATTGGTATTAAAATATTAAGAAATTGTTTGAACTGTATAATGAATGTATGACCTTATTGTAGTTGTATAGTTGAGATATCAACTGGTTCTGGAAGAGCCTTATAGTTTAGTATTTGTTCATATGATATAAGTGGAGTTCATGTGATTGGTAATTGGTAATTTTAGTTTTGTTTGTACGGTATTAATTGGACAAAGCCAGTTAAATAAAGAAAGTTATGAAATAAGGCGGTCCATATTATGCCATTTTCAGTATAGTAAATGATAGTGGTAAAGAGGACTATATTCCTAATGTAAATGAAGTAGAGAGTGAGATTTACTCGAATCTAATTTTAATATTAAACAAGGCAACGCCTCAATTAGTCCATGGTGGACAGTGCGTTTTTTCATGTGAACTATTAAATATTGTATTGGCCTTAAATGAATAAAAAAAGAAATAATATAATTATACTACATGTAGTTAGCTCCTCTAAATAGCCTGGCAAAGTATCCTTTTCCAGTAATGGCTGGAAGAGCTGGATCCTATCTCATCTTACTAGTTATAGGGCTATTCTGGAAGACCTGTTTTCAGAGGTGTAGTTTCCTATTCATGTATTATTAATATGTCAGCCATATATGGGTCAGTTTTTCAGAAAATGTACAATTCAACTTCGCCAATCTTCTCATAAACCCCAAATTTGAAAGGAAAATAAACTTCAAAATACAGTTCAACCTAACCAAACAGATTGCTAGAATCAATGCAATGCCGAATATACTCGAATTTATCTAGTATTGACCAAATTGCAGACTAATTTTGCAGAATTTACTAAATGTGTACAGCTGCCAATTGTACATTTTCTGAAAATCTGACCCATATATATAAACCTGCTTATCCATTTGTCATCCTCTTTACCTGTAAAACCTGTAAAACAAATAAAGCATATTCCAATCCGACAATTCTGTTTAAAAAAAACAAACTTACCTGCTGTTTGCATGGGTGCCTGTAGTGTGTAGAACAAGGATAATACAAGTTACCCATGCAATCCAGGGGAGGGGCCGGGAATCGAACCCTACACCCTTCACATGTACAGCACAGTCACCTCCACGGTGTACCCTCTGTGATCTCATCATCTTAACCAATGATCAGATATCAAAGCAGCAGAGTTAATTGATCAATTAATTAATTATTAATTAATTGATTATTAAAGGTAGGTATAATAGATAGTATACAGGTGGTCCAGGATAGATGGTTGAAGTTTCAGATAAGATGTTTATCTGTTATCAGAGGATCCAGTCGATCTAGAGATACCTTGGCTATATGGTCAAGTAACAACTACTAACCAAGAATCAAGAATAGTTGATTTTCGTATACAGTAAACTTTGTTACAGAAAGATTTGAAGGAAGAAGAAGTTCTCAGATCTTGTTATAGCTGGTGAAAGAGGGTTAGGATCTGGTGGTAGAGAGGTTATCAATCAAGCCAACTCCATGTAGTGTTGGTAGTAATAGTTATAGTAGTAAGATTAGGGGTAGTAGTAGTGTTAGCTAAGTACCAGGTCTGTCATCACCAGTATTAGACCAACAATAAGGAAAGAGATTAGTTCCTCCAGCAGTTTAAGTGGTTCATGAGGTCTTGGGGTGGTAGTACGAGCAGCTCGTCAAGCTGACCCTACCTCCCTTCATGCTAACTACTACAGAAGCATGTATTTGTTCCTCCAGTGAGGCAATGGGCAGTGACAACTGTTTCCCTCTACCTCCTCCTCCAGTACCTATAGTAGCTTCCCCATGGCCTTGTCTCTCCTACACCTCCTCCTCCTCCTGGTTACTCCTGCCCACCTCCAGTAGGCTAAGTGCCGCTGGTACTGCTGCCTTCTGTCCTATCAGGGTTACGGTTACTGGAGTAGGTGGTGTGGGTGGTGGTGGTGGTAAGGAGGAGTAGTGGTAGTACTGGTAGTAGTAGTAGTATAGTGAGTGAGTGGGTGACAAGTGTGGGTTCAGGGATGAGAGATAGATCTATGACACCTCCTCCTCCTCCAGCCTCCTACTCCTCTTTAATGATTGCCTTGTCACTGTCCCTTAGTTTCCCACCAGTCAGATTATATCTACCTGGTTGGCTTGGATTGGGAACTCACTTGGAAAAGTAGACAGGGATGTGATGATGATAAGTGAAAGGTGTCTTTTAGTAGAGTAAATATTTCCGTCCTTCTCCAGAAGAGATGCTGTCAACTTGTGTATCCTTTCTTGTCCTTTCGCTTTGTATTTGTGTCTCCTATAACCGACAGTAGAACTTTTCATATCAGTTGTTGTCCTACCAGTGTCTCTTCTGATATCAGTTGATGTAAGTGGTGGTGGTGGACGAGAGGACGATTAGTTGCCAACTCCAGTTGGAATGACATAAAGAATAATTCCTCCTCTATCTCCTCCTCCTCCTTATTACAAATTCCCTCCCACCTCCTCCTACTCTTTCACCTCGCATGAATGCATGTAGGTTTACATCCAATGTAAATGCGTCCACCTCCTCTTGCTCTCCTTTAAAAGCCTGCCAGTGCTTCTACTACTACCTCATGTAGTGGTATAGAGTTAGCACTAGTTGAGCGGTGACAAGGGACGAGGAGAGAGGCCAACACAACAACAGTGCGAGTTGTCTTCAACATAAATAAATCTTGTCACTTCGCATTTATAGGAAAACCGCCATTGGGTGAGTGACGGGTGGGTGGGCGGTGATCCGTGTTATAGGGGGAGGGGGTAAGTGTGTGTAATATGTGTGTCTCCCTCCCTCCCAGCCTCTCTCTCTCACACACACACTCTCTCTCTCTCTCTCTCTCTCTCTCTCTCTTTTTAGAGCAGAGAGTGTAAGGGGAGTTTAAGTGGGGGAGAGTGTGTCTGTGTATGAAATACAATCCCCTCCCTTTGTCTCTCAGTGTGTTGTGCAATAATAATGTCTCCCTTTCAAACTCACATTCACTTAACCGAATCCAAAGCACACCAGACAACACCAAAGCAATGCCAACGAGTACCAAGGCAGAGAGACCGGCTGATTGGGTGCTAGTTTGCCGGGGCTGCCTTCCACTGAACCGCCGTTGCAGTAACTCAAAGGAGGCGGGCTCGTTGTCGACGGCTACAAGTAAGGCCGGCCCAGGGCTGTCAACTTGGAACGGAAGCTGGCGTCCGGGCTCTTCCCAGTACGCATGCGTCGGGACCGGTTGGGGGCGGTGCTGAAAGTGCTTCGGGCATGCGTACACAGAGCATAAACATCACAAACACAACGTGGTAGCTGTTGGTGGTGGTTGGTTGGCAGTGTTGCCTATCCGAGTAATAGTAGTAGTGCTATAGTTGTAACTGTTGAACGGGAACAGTTCAATCCATACGCCAATGCTTATATCACAAATGCTTAGTCTCCTGACTTGTTGGTAGCTTTGGCAAAGACCTGAATATCTCTGAATGTAGGTAGTTGCGTTATCATTTAGCCTCCACCCGGACAGTGTGATCCCTTATACACTCCAACCACCCTGCACCACTATCCACCCTGGAGCGGTATTATGCCATGTGTCCATAGCCTATATATCTGTAATAATCCTCTTGTGTTGATGTCGCTTGATTAAGGCTTGATGTTATAGCATCGTGGCTGGGTGGATGGGCAAGGCTAAGGTTCAGCTGATGCCTCCAGCAGCCAGGCCGGTCTATGGGAATGCTTTAGAGTGTGAGAGTGCGGCTTTCCCGCGCCTTTACGCGGCCCTGCAGGTTACATCAGCTGTTGTGGGCCTGCTGGAGTATGGTCTGTTACAGTGGGGAGTGATACGGGGGAATTAAAGCACCCACCTACCTAGCCACAGCAGTCATCTTTACTCATGATCTATACAGGTGGACTGGTGTATAAAGGGTGGTCTCCACTGGCTGCGGTAAGTTCTGCGGTAAGCCTTGCGATGGTTTGGGCTGGTTCAGTAGGTAGTGAGGAATGACGAGGTCCTGCCCACATGGTCAGTGAACGATGTAGGAGGAGTGGTGAGGTCCTGCCTATAGGCAAGACCTCGCCACTCCTCAACAACACAGTACCATCGCAAGGCTTACCGCAGAGCTCACCGCAGTCAGTGGAGACCACCCTTAGGCTAGGGGAGATTGTGTGTGGGAATTGCTACATTTTGTCCCTTCCTTTGGAAGGTAGGAATACATATGGTGTGTATAGGCAATTCCTACCATCTGGGAATTTCACAAAGGAAGGGATTCTGTCCTTCCTACAGGTGAAATAATTCCCACCAAAGTACAGATGTATAAGCTAAGGAAATGAAGTCCTACATATTTCCCCTTCCTCTTCCCTTCCTTCTGTCAGTAGGAATACAAACGGTGTGTATAGGCAATTCCTAACATCTGAGAATTTCATGAGGGTAGGATTTATTTCCTTCTTACAGAAGAAGGAATATCCATGAAAATAATCATTTCCTTTCCTTTTTATAACAGGGCCCTGGTGGAGTGCACTCATACACTTCCCCCAGAAATAGGTGACAGTATACTACTCATAGAGTTAGTGGAAGACTTACTCACCCAGAAATAGGTGACAGTATACTACTCACAGAGTTAGTGGGAGACTTACTCACCCAGAAATAGGTGTCAGTATACTACTCACAGAGTTAGTGGAAGACTTACTCCCAGAAATAGGTGACAGTATACTACTCACAGAGTTAGTGGAAGAATTACTCACCCAGAAATAGGTGACAGTATACTACTCACAGTGTTAGTGGAAGACTTACTCACCCAGAAATAGGTGACAGTATACTGCTCACAGTGTTAGTGAAAGACTTACCCAGAAATAGGTGACAGTATACTACTCACAGAGTTAGTGGAAGACTTACTCACCCAGAAATAGGTGACAGTATACTACTCACAGTGTTAGTGGAAGACTTACTCACCCAGAAATAGGTGACTGTATACTACTCACAGAGTTAGTGGAAGACTTACTCACCAAGAAATAGGTGACAGTATACTACTCACAGAGTTAGTGGAAGACTTACTCACCCAGAAATAGGTGACAGTATACTACTCACAGTGTTAGTGGAAGACTTACTCACCCTGAAATAGGCGACAGTATACTACTCACAGTGTTAGTGGAAGACTTATTCCCAGAAATGGGGGACAGTATACTACTCACAGTGTTAGTGGAAGACTTACTCCCAGAAATAGGTGACAGTATACTACTCACAGTGTTAGTGGAAGACTTACTCCCAGAAATAGGTGACAGTATACTACTCACAGTGTTAGTGGAAGACTTACTCCCAGAAATAGGTGACAGTATACTACTCACAGAGTTAGTGGAAGACTTACTCACACAGAAAAAGGTGACAGTATACTACTCACAGTGTTAGTGGAAGACTTACTCACCCAGAAATAGGTGACAGTAAACTACTCACAGCGTTAGTGGCAGACTTACTCACCCAGAAATAGGTGACAGTATACTACTCACAGAGTTAGTGGAAGACTTAGTCCCCCAGAAATAGGTGACAGTATACTACTCACAGAGTTAGTGGCAGACTTACTCACCCAGGAATAGGTGACAGTATACTACTCACAGAGTTAGTCACAGACATACTCACCCAGAAATAGGTGACAGTATACTACTCACAGTGTTAGTGGAAGACTTACTCCCAGAAATAGGTGACAGTATACTACTCACAGTGTTAGTGGGTGACTTACTCCCAGAAATAGGTGACAGTATACTACTCATAGAGTTAGTGGTAGACTTACTCACCCAGAAATAGGTGACAGTATACTACTCACAGTGTTAGTGGAAGACTTACTCCCAGAAATAGGTGACAGTATACTACTCACAGTGTTAGTGGGTGACTTACTCCCAGAAATAGGTGACAGTATACTACTCATAGAGTTAGTGGTAGACTTACTCACCCAGAAATAGGGGACAGTAAACTAATCACAGTGTTAGTGGAATACTTACTCCCAGAAATAGGTGACAGTATACTACTCACAGTGTTAGTGGGTGACTTACTCCCAGAAATAGGTGACAGTATACTACTCATAGAGTTAGTGGTAGACTTACTCACCCAGAAATAGGTGACAGTATACTACTCACAGTGTTAGTGGAAGACTTACTCCCAGAAATAGGTGACAGTATACTACTCACAGTGTTAGTGGGTGACTTACTCCCAGAAATAGGTGACAGTATACTACTCATAGAGTTAGTGGTAGACTTACTCACCCAGAAATAGGGGACAGTAAACTAATCACAGTGTTAGTGGAATACTTACTCCCAGAAATAGGTGACAGTATACTACTCACAGTGTTAGTTGGTGACTTACTCCCAGAAATAGGTGACAGTATACTACTCACAGAGTTAGTGCAAGACTTACTCACCCAGAAATAGGTGACAGTATACTACTCACAGAGTTAGTCACAGACTTACTCACCCAGAAATAGGTGACAGTATACTACTCACAGTGTTAGTGGAAGACTTACTCACCCAGACATAAGTGACAGTATACTACTCACAGAGTTAGTGAAAGACTTACTCACCCAGAAATAGGTGACAGTATACTACTCACAGTGTTAGTGGAAGACTTACTCACCCAGAAATAGGTGACAGTATACTACTCACAGAGTTAGTGGAAGACTTACTCACCCAGAAATAGGTGACAGTATACTACTCACAGAGTTAGTGGAAGACTTACTCACCCAGAAATAGGTGACAGTATACTACTCACAGTGTTAGTGGAAGACTTACTCCCAGAAATAGGTGACAGTATACTACTCATAGAGTTAGTGGTAGACTTACTCACCCAGAAATAGGTGACAGTATACTACTCACAGTGTTAGTGGAAGACTTACTCCCAGAAATAGGTGACAGTATACTACTCACAGTGTTAGTGGGTGACTTACTCCCAGAAATAGGTGACAGTATACTACTCATAGAGTTAGTGGTAGACTTACTCACCCAGAAATAGGTGACAGTATACTACTCACAGTGTTAGTGGGTGACTTACTCCCAGAAATAGGTGACAGTATACTACTCACAGAGTTAGTGCAAGACTTACTCACCCAGAAATAGGTGACAGTATACTACTCATAGAGTTAGTGGAAGACTTACTCACCCAGAAATAGGTGACAGTATACTACTCACAGAGTTAGTGGGAGACTTACTCACCCAGAAATAGGTGTCAGTATACTACTCACAGAGTTAGTGGAAGACTTACTCCCAGAAATAGGTGACAGTATACTACTCACAGAGTTAGTGGAAGAATTACTCACCCAGAAATAGGTGACAGTATACTACTCACGGTGTTAGTGGAAGACTTACTCACCCAGAAATAGGTGACAGTATACTGCTCAAAGTGTTATTGAAAGACTTACCCAGAAATAGGTGACAGTATACTACTCACAGAGTTAGTGGAAGACTTACTCACCCAGAAATAGGTGACAGTATACTACTCACAGTGTTAGTGGAAGACTTACTCACCCAGAAATAGGTGACAGTATACTACTCACAGAGTTAGTGGAAGACTTACACCCAGAAATAGGTGACAGTATACTACTCACAGAGTTAGTGGAAAACTTATTCCCAGAAATAGGTTACAGTATACTACTCACAGTGTTAGTGGAAGACTTACTCACCCAGAAATAGGTGACAGTATACTACTCATAGTGTTAGTGGAAGACTTACTCACCCAGAAATAGGTGACAGTAAACTACTCACAGTGTTAGTGGAAGACTTACTCACCCAGAAATAGGTGACAGTATACTACTCACAGAGTTAGTGGAAGACATACTCACCCAGAAATAGGTGACAGTATACTACTCACAGTGTTAGTGGAAGACTTACTCACCCAGAAATAGGTGACAGTATACTACTCACAGAGTTAGTGGAATACTTACTCCCAGAAATAGGTGACAGTATACTACTCACAGAGTTAGTGGAAGACTTACTCACCCAGAAATAGGTGACAGTATACTACTCACAGAGTTAATGGAAGAATTACTCACCCAGAAATAGGTGACAGTACACTACTTACAATGTTAGTGGGAGAATTACTCACCCAGAAATAGGTGACAGTATACTACTCACAGAGTTAGTGGAAGACTTACTGACCCAGAAATAGGTGACAGTATACTACTCACAGTGTTAGTGGAAGATATTCTAACCCAGAAAGAGGTGACAGTATACTACTCACAGTGTTAGTGGAAGACTTACTCACCCAGAAATAGGTGACAGTATACTACTCACAGAGTTAGTGGATAACTTACTCACCCAGAAATAGGTGACAGTATACTACTCACAGTGTTAGTGGAAGATATTCTAACCCAGAAAGAGGTGACAGTATACTACTCACAGTGTTAGTGGAAGACTTACTCCCAGAAATAGGTGACAGTATACTACTCACAGTGTTAGTGGAAGACTTACTCCCAGAAATAGGTGACAGTATACTACTCACAGAGTTAGTGGAAGACTTACTCACCCAGAAATAGGTGACAGTATACTACTCACAGTGTTAGTGGGAGACTTACTCACCCAGAAAGAGGTGACAGTATACTACTCACAGAGTTAGTGAAAGACTTACTCACCCTGAAATAGCTGACAGTATACTATTCATAGAGTTAGTGGCAGACTTACTCACCCAGAAATAGGTGACAGTATACTAGTATTCTTGGAGTCAGTGAAAGTCTGTTCGTACCAGGGGCATATGAGCAAAAAGTACTTCACTGGTCGTGAGAGGGAAGTATGGATGTTAATCTTCACTCTCACGGCCAAATCATGTAATAAAGTATACTACCACAGCAGCTAGTGCAAGTTCAGCAATGAGTAGCAAGGAGGAGGGAGGAGGAAGAAGGAGTAGGAGGAAGGAGGAGGGAGGAGGGAAGAGGAGGAAAGAGAAAGGAGGAGGGAGGAGGGAGGAGGAGGAAGGAGGAGGAAGGAGGAGGAAGGGGAGGAAGGAGGAGGAGGAAGGAGGAGAAAGGAGGAGGAGGAGGGAAGAGGAGGAGGGAGGAGGGAGGAGGGAGGAGGAGGGAGGAGGAGGAGAAAGGAGAAAGGAGAAGGGAGGAGGGAGGAGGAGGAGGAGGAGGGAAGAGGAGGAAGGAGGAGAAAGGAGGAGGGAGGAGGGAGGAGGAGGAAGGAGGAGGAAGGAGGAGGAGGAAGGAGGAGAAAGGAGAAGGAGGAGGGAAGAGGAGGAAGGAGGAGAAAGGAGGAAGGAGGAGGGAGGAGGGAGAAGGAGGGAGGAAAAAGGAGGAGGAGGGAGGTAGGACTAATACTAGTTCACCAACCAACTTCGAATTATAAATCAGTCTCAGCGAAGGGAAGTAAAGACACAAGGGGAACGCATTTCCATATCTCAGGCTTTATTCCACCACACAAACACAAGTCCAACAGTTGATGTCGGAGGAGGGGGGAGGAGGATTATGTTACTAACTTACGTTCATTCTCATGATGCCGCGTTGAACTCTGTTGCTACTTATATTATGACATATATGACTGGATTGATCAATATTCTGCTGCTGATATATATTTATACAAAAGTTACTCACATATATAATATATATTATGGCTTATGGGACTGGATTAATCAATATTCTGTTGCTGTTATATATGTTTATACAGGAGTTACTTATGGCTTATTGGACTGAAATTCATCAATATTCTGCTGCTGTTATATGTTTATACAAGAGCGATAATAAGTGATGTCATCGCAGAAAGGAATTCGGGCGGGTCCTCGCAATACAAATGTGGAACAGCCCTGTAGCAAAAACAACTGAAAAACAAAATCCTCCAAAATTCCGTTCAAATGATTTTTAAATGGGTTGAAAAAATATGTAACAAAAAATAGAAAATGTTCAGCCATTGACCAATGTTCAGTCATTGACCGACTGAGAGTGTAGCTTTAAACTGGATACCCCAAGTATAAAGGATTCGTCCCCGACCCCCATAGGTGCAGACAGGTTTTATCAAATGATAGTCCAAATGTCGGGTATACATTCTTATACAGTTCATCAGGATTCTATATAAAGCCCTAGTCAACTAAGCTGATTCTCGTGCAATTCTCACAGAATTTAGTGAAAAAGAGACCTCTGCGGCGCAAAATCGCATGGGAATCGGCTTAGTGGACTAGGCCCTTTACACTGTACCTCTTCCACCAGTACCAATGTATATATCCTAAATATTTAGTTTAATAGGAAGTAGTCCAATGCAACCCTGTTTACCGCCGTCATATATAAATTTGTCCTTTTTTGATTATTAAAGTCGTATAAGTCGTATATAGTCGTATATAGTCAACTAAGCTGATTCTCGTGCAATTCTCACAGAATTTAGTGAAAAAGAGACCTCTGCGGCGCAAAATCGCATGGGAATCGGCTTAGTGGACTAGGCCCTTTACACTGCACCTCTTCCACCAGTACCAATGTATATATCCTAAATATTTAGTTTAATAGGAAGTAGTCCAATGCAACCCTGTTTACCGCCGTCATATATAAATTTGTCCTTTTTTGATTATTAAAGTCGTATATAATTAAACATCCAACTATATATTTGGATCCATACACCCCTAACTCTGGTACTACCCCCGCCCCCCCCCCCCCCCCCCCCCGCCCCCCGCTTGATACCCACGCGCATGTTTGTGTAAATACACCGGTACATAAGTGGTTGAAACAGCCTCTACACCACTGCAGGAATGCATGCTGGTATGGGAAGTGGACTGATGGTGCGTGCGCACTTTACTACCCAGAAGCTGGGTCCATGCATTCTATACTAGGCCAAAAGAAAAACAGGTGTTTCTCAATTACCCCCACTGCCCACCCTATACCTAGAAACAACTTGCCCCACCTTGACCTAGCCTAATTTTCATTTTGATTTTTTGACAAAAGAAAGCTTATTAAAACAGGGAATTAAGTTTTCCTTACCAGAAAACCTTTAAAAGGTACAACTTTCTTGATTAAAACAACTATTCCCGCGAGAAACGTATCACATTTGTTAAATTGTCGGAAATTGTTTAAAAACAATTCTTACCAAAATGACATATTTCCAGTTCTTGGAAAGTGAATTCCAAAAAGAAAGAATTAAAAAGTTACCATCCCCCTAGCTATTACTTACCGCTACTCTAAATTATCGGAAACAAATCTTTTATTTTTTGGCCTAACGTTACTTATAAAACTCTACCGTAAGATATTCTGATAAAGGGGTTGCGTTCTTGATCTATGAGAGTCAAATATTGGCAGATCAACACAATTAGTAAATTTGGCTAAATTATACTGACAAAACGCTCAATACTAGATGTGTATATATACGAGTACATTTGATATTACCTTGGTTGTGTTTTTGGTTTATATTGGACTGTGTTTTGAACCTTATTTTTTTCTTAAATTTGGGTTATTTAAGAGGATTGGTGAAGACGAGTTGTACACAAGTCACGAATGAGTCACAAGTCGCAAAAATCGTATTTGTCAGTGTTTATTTTACAAGATTACTTTATTCGAATGTTCTGATTGTTGGGGAGTTTATCACCCATTGTCATATCGATCGATGTATCAAATTTCAGGAGAATGTATGTAATAAATTGAAGTAGTTTTTTAACACCAAAACAAGACACAAGCAGTTTTTCATGAGATTTGAAGTTTTATTGATGCTTTATGGTAGAGAAACAAGGTAAGGACTGGTTATTATGTCGAAGTGAGGAGATTTAGGTACTCATGAAGAGTTTTTACTGTATAGTGTAGATGATAGCTAAAAAAATTCTCGCATATATAATATGAAATCTAGAAAAATACGTGTAGTATCATAATTGTGAGGTTTGAAATTTGAGAACTTGTAAGAACTGTTCATTGCAACATGTGAATAGTCTTTTTTTTAATTTAATAATGAATAAATACAGTCTTTCTGTTTCTGGACTTTCAGCTTAGTTCTTTCTTAAATATTCCTTGACGATCATGATACCCTGCATGGCCTTGCCAACATCCTGATCGATATGACAGATGATCCGCCATAAATCATACATGGGTCAGATCTTCAGAAAATGTACAATTGACAGCTGTACACATTTAGTAAATTCTGCTAAATTCTGCTGCAATTTGGCCAATATTAGGCAAATTCAAGTATAAATGGCACTGCATTGATTCTAGCAATCTGTTTGGTTAGGTTGAACTGTATTTTCTAATTCTATTTTCGTCTGAAATTTGTGTTATTTGAGAAGATTCGTGAAATTGAATTGTACATTTTCTGAAAAACTGACGCATATAAGTCTGCCTTTTGCGACAGTGCCGTGATCCAGATGTTGGATAGGGGTAAGGTTGTAGACAGGATAATTGTAGGGCAGGGGTTTGGGTACGTATTCCTCACGGGTATTGTTGTTGTTAGAACTTATCTTTTCCCAAGGCCCGAAGGGTTTGTCATTCGGTCTGTTGTTGGGCTTGTTAATCCGCCCCTGGGCTCCTATGATTGTGCGGGCTGGTGATTTACGGGTGTTGTTCTCAGATGTCTTGTGTCTCGGGTATCTGGGTGTCTTGAAAGGCGTTCTGCCGTTGTTGTTAGAGTTGTTGGTGTTCATAGAATAGGGGACTTGCATAGCCGCCATTTTTAATCTTAATTCGCATGGAATTATAGGGCTAATGGTACAGTATAAAATGTAAAGAAAACATGCCATGTTCATCAAGGAATATTTATCAATGCTTTAATGTCAATATCCATGTGTTATACATGTTTCCATAACACATATCTCCATCATTCCCATCATTCATTTGGTTAACATAGATCATTTATACAAGCTATGATATTGGTGAAAATATTCTTGCAATTTGCATAAAAATATTAAATATGTGTAAGTCAGATTTTATCAGAATCCATCCCAGGATGCACTGTGACAGACATGCGCAATGGCACATGCAACTCCCCTATTGTTCTGTGGTTTAGGAATTTCGCAGGTGGTTTCAGGGCATTCGATAGGTGAGAGTGCTGGTGCAATAGGTGGGTCGATAGGGGTACTGGTTGAAAAAGGACCTTCCTCTTCCCTTTCGCTTTCGCTTTCAGTGCGACATACAAATGCCCTATTGCCTGACCGTGTGAAAGTGACAGTCTCTATTGCTCTATTCTACCCACTATTCTGCCCCTATATGGACTGACCAGTCACTGGGAGGGAAGGCCTTGAAGTACATTGTGCTTGGTTACATAACTGGAGCAGGTTTATGGGCGGAATGCCAATACAGATGGCTCTCTACAGACTGCTATATTAGGCTGAGGTCAGCGGGACAGTGTGTGTGTGTTTGGGGGGGAGGGGTGGGGTGTGTGGAGGAAGGGGGGAGTGGGGTGTGTGGAGGGGGGGGGGAGGGGTGATGGTGGAGAGGGGGGGGGGGGAGTGTGTGGGAGGGGGGGGGGGAGAGAGGGGGTTAGTTGTGTGCCAGTTGTTCATGGACTCTAAAGGGTCAGATTTTCAGAAAACGTACAAATGGCCTTCACCAATCCTCTCAAATGACCCAAATATAAGACGAAAATCAGGTTCAAAATTCAACTCAACATAGCCAGACAGATGTATTCAATGGATACAATACAGAATAAACTCAGATATACCTAGTATATATCAATTCTCACTCTAATTTAGCAGAATTTGATAGATGTGTAGAACTGTAGATTGTGATTTTCTGAAAATCTTACTCTACAGCCGACCACTTTATCCCATTAATGATGATAATTGTGTTTATATAAAAATGATAAAACAATAATTTTATTTGGATCTGAAAAAGTTGATTGGCTCAGGAGCTGGTGTTTTAGTTGTGGGTTTGCTAAACCAGTACAGTAACTAAATATACTCCATACAAAGGCCTTCAAAATGTGAGGATATATTTAATACAATATCCTGAAATGTGTTACATGGATTTATTTGACTTTACATGGGTTTAAGTGCTAAACCCTCTAAAAATCAGAACATTTCAATAAAACACTTTGAAAAATATCAATTTTGCGACTTGTGACTCATTTTCCCGAACACATCACATTTTACTATTGTGAAGGATAATATGCAGCTTTACAGGTGGAGACGAGACTCCCTGAATGTTTATTCAATGCACAACAAGCGGGACAGATGTATGTGGAAGTCGGTGAGGCACTAGATGTCAAGATGTTTATCATGGAAACACAAACAGATATTGGCCTTGTTGTTGAACGACAGGCAACGATTCCAGAACATGTTATAACATTTCAAATACGTCATTTATTACAAACCCTTAGCACAGACGAATGTTGACCTGTAAACCTTTATTTTTTATTCTGAAAGGTCATAAATATCTAAAAGTAAAGGAAATTTGAACTAATATATATATCGAACCACCAACGCCCTTACAGCATGGGTGTATAATACACAGAGAAGGGTGTATTACTAATTCTTATTTTATTTTTTTTTTATCTTTTTATAGAAGTTTTATTGCGATACAATTTCGGGAGACCCAGTATTCTCATATATAGGTACACAAGTTCAATACATTTGAACTCGCTAGAACCCAATGAAAGGAATCTAGAAACAAATGACATACAATAAAAAATATACTTGCCGCACAATCACACGAAATAATCAGTTAATAATTACCAACACGCCTGCGCAAAGTGATTTATTGACAAGGTCTCTTTGTAGGAACGTACGTCCTCATATTTGGGGTATCTAGCGCCTTTTGTCGTAGCAATACATCTACCAAATGTCAGGACAGTATTAAAGATCCCTGCGTTTCTAAGGTCATCCTATAGAGTATGTTTAGCTTCTTTACTAGTAATTATTCGCCCACAAATATTGTAAACTTTTTTTTTTCAAAATAGAAATATCAAGCATAAAATTTAGAATTACATACTATTATTAGATGTACTAATGTTTACCATCATTGGAATCCGCATGATCTCATTTTCGCAATTATGATGATATCTCAAAATCCATTGTTTGCTACTTGTGACTCATTTTCCTAAAACATCACAAATGCACTAAGATTTCCCGTATATTTACGTAAATAATACAGGCTCCCAGGTGAGCACCTACAGTAGTCACTCCACACGCTATTAAGCCCAACATTTCCATATAGACCCCAAGCCTACGACCATATTTATACTTGATATAATGTGACATAATATTTTACCCAGCCTTTGCAATATGCACACAAATATTGCCCTTCTTCAAACATCCCAATGGAGCATTGCTAATAATAGATGCTTCTGCTTACCGGTATATATATGGGCCAGATCTTCAAAACTTGTACAATCGGCAGGTCTACAAATTTAGCAAATTCTGCTAAATTAGCCTGAAAAAAGGCAATACTCGGTATATCTGAATATATTTGATATTGCCTTGATTCAAAAGGTCTGTTCAGATATGTTGAACCAAATTCTGAACATCATTTCTGTCTTAAATTTAAGATATTTGCAACGGTTGGAGAAGGCGAATTGTACACATTCTGGTGATTCCAACCATAAACCTGTGAGCCTTATCCAATGTTTATTATAAGTTCTATTCCAGGTCAAATATAGATTGAAACCTCTGGTGTCCTAATCTACTAGTGTGATAGGACATACAGAATGTCTGAGACATTCATATCTTAGAAGGAATAAAATATAAGTTTGTGTGTCTGAATTGTGATGATAGATGCAAGTTGCGATGTGATTATGTTGAATGTAAATTGGTTCTGATATAAGAGGGATGAGAATTTTAATGTAGTTTAGATGAAAGATGAAGGGGTGGATATGGGTCATATTTTCAGAAAATGTACAATTCGCCCTCACCAATCCTCTCAAACAACCCAAATTTAAGAAAAAAATGAGCTTCAAAATGCAGTTTAACATAACAGAACTGATACTTTAAATCAATCCGATACCAAATATACTCAGATATACCCGGTATTCTTCATTTTTCAGCTAAATTTAGCAGAATTTCCTAAAATGTGTAGAGCTGCCAATTGTACATTTTCTGAAAATCTGACCCATATAGCGCTGACTACCTCTGTCTACATTAATTGATATCAAATATGTAATTCCTAATGTAGAGTTTGCTATAGTCCTATAAGGGGTTCAGTCCAGGTCCAAACCCTCAGATCAGATAAAAATGGTATGTCAGTGATTGGACGCCTACTGTGCTAATCGGTTTCCTGGCCTAGGACTAGGCGTTCTAACGGGATTACAATGACATTGTGCTGTCTTAATGGCAATATAAAAGAAAAAGACGGTGTGGCATTAGATAAGCAAGTCATTGATTTATTTGGTTTGATGAACATGAATGTCAATTTCAGTAACCCGGAGAGGTTAGGAAAACCAAGACCGATCGCCAACGCCAAATACCCGCGCCCAATTAAAGTAACTCTCCCCTCAATAAAGCTCAAACTAGAAATATTCAGATGCCTAAACAACAGTAAAAATAACCCTGCCCTAGCTAAGATCAGGATTTCCTCGGATTCCACCGAGGAAGAACAGGTGTACTTGTCCGAGGCCAGAACAATTGCGAATGCCGCGAAAACAATTCACAAACTCAATGCCAGGCCCAAAGGTTTTTCTGTCATTATTGACGGGGAGACCTATGACAGAAATGATTTTGATAGACTCCCAAATGGGATTACCAAAGAAAATGCGTCCACTATAGATACAACCGATGGTGTAGCATTTCAAAGTCACCTAAGCCCCTTATCCAATATGTACGAATGCAATATCTCGTTCGATGACATAAAGGCAAACTCAGCGGAACAGCTGTTCCAGACAAGAAAGGCAATTATGTCAAACGCTGACCAATCCTTGATCGATCGAATAAAATCGGTCAAGAACCCTTATGTTGCAAAGCGTCTCGCCAACCAAGTTCCTGAATCAGCCAATTGGACTGAAACTATTGCATATGACACACTCTACGATTGTGTACGTTTGAAATTCGACCAAAACAATGACTTGAATACCCTATTACGGGGATACACAAAAGATGCGACGTTCTATGAGGCAACCCTTGACCCCTATTATGGGTGTGGGTTTCACCTCTCGGACGCCCCAGGACTTAGTAAAGATCAAATCACTACACATCAGAACATCGGAGGGAAAATACTGAAAGAAATACGATCGAAACTCCCTGATCTAGGTTGATTCCTTACAAGTTATACCAATATGCCGTGCTTCGAGATTTTACTTATAGGTGACTCTAGGGTCAAAAACTGGGAACAACCAATGCAAGCATTGCTGAACAAGCATAACTGCTTTGATATAAACTTTACCTGCCTACCGCTGCCCGGTGCCAGACTGGGTAACATTGCCGATGAAGCCTTGAAAAGATACAGATTTCAACAATTCGACCTCTGCTATCTACAGGCTGGAATAAATGAGCTTACAGAAAAACTCAAAGGTAGGAAAGTCTATCCCCGCTTCCAGAATCACCAAATCGCTGCCGATCACTACAGACGGGAAATATATCCCCTAATCAGAGTGCTGAACGCAACATGTAAGGCCCTGATAATAATGGAGATTCCTGGTTTATCGCTGGAAAGCTACACAAAAGGATGGCTGACATCCGTTGAAGATCAATCCGAGATACACTCTGCAATTTTACTCATAAATAACCTGATCCGGAAAATCAACCGTAAAGCAAAGATTATCGGCCCCCACCTTGAGGGAGTGGTACATAAAAAGAGGAAATTGTATACAGCCCACCGCTATTCAACAACGACCAAAGACGGACTGCACTTTAACAAGGACACAATAGCTAAATTCGCCTATATGACTTTCACCACCTTTTATAAAAACATCAGGAAAACCTGCACCTAAAACAGCAAGTCATAAATCAATATTTTCCAATAACATGACTTTATACATCCTCTTCACAATATTCTAATTTAACTGCAAGACAACACGCTGAGGTGTGGCAAGTCTTGTCTAGTACTGCCTTATAAATTTCATACTCATATAATATAATATCTCCATAAACCTCTTAACAATAGAACTATACCTAACGCAATCTATAAGACAACACGCTGTGTGTGTGGCAAGTCTCGCGCACAATCACTGACTTACATCCAATTATCTCTGATTACTATGTCTCGTCTTCTTCCCCCTAACTATGATATCGTGAATATACAAGACAACACACCAAGTGTGAGGCAAGTCTTGTCCCGCAACTACCAACCCCATATTTTTCAGACTCATCTTTAATCCTTGCATCATCGCTACCTGTCGCATGCTTTAACCTCTGTATATGAATTGTCACTGTGATACTTGGAATTACACCCTATGTGCATGTATGTATATATATATATGTTGGCCTGCATCCTAACTACCCAACGCATGCTTTAGCCCCTACTTATGAAATGACGCTGTGATATTTTTGAACTATACTCTATGTGCATGTATGTCTATATGTTGTCTACTATGTAATTGCTATCACCTGATATATGATACCAACATGTTTGAACTGGCTATTCTTAGAACCCAGAAGCAAATAAATAAAACAGCAAGCAGCATTCTCTTTAAAACTATATTGTAATCACGCTCTGTGTGTGGCAAACAATACAAGAACTAATGATGCATTCCAACCCCCTTTTCAGTAAAACCAGATAACAGAGTGGTTATCCCTCACCTGTGTGCCCTTGCTAAGACCCCTTGCTATCTCTTATACGCCCCCCAATACCTAGTGATCTTGTAGGAACTCCGCCTACCTACCTGTCACACTCCCCTCGCAACTCTATCCCCTAGCAGGAATCTGCAAAAAGGGGTCTATTTCTTTTCTCGATACAAATATGGCCCTTAAAGGATTATCTTTCTGTCATTTAAACACCCAAAGCGTCCTAGGGAAATTCGACCTTCTTAAACAAGAATTGCTCCAACTTAAGCCTTCAGTAATGACACTCTCTGAAACCTGGCTCCATAGAAATATCTCTGACAATGAAATTGAAATTCCTGGATTCACACTACACCGCCTAGATAGGTCATGGAACGTGCCTAACAACCCCTCACCCAAAAAGGGGGGAGGGATCGCTTTTTATGTTAACACTGACCTTGACTTCTCCTCCCTAGAGGATCAGAATATAAGCTCACCTGACATAGAGTGTGCCTGGATAAGGCTAAACCTAAAGTACTCAAAACCCATTTTCATAGCATCACTTTACAAACCCCCGACAGGGAACATACACAATCTCATTACATACCTAAACGACACCCTAACCCAACTATGTGCTAACAAAAAGGCTGAAGTATTCATTCTAGGTGATTTTAATGTCAACTATAATGACAGTTGCTCAGCTGATAGAAAATTGTTAAAATCATTTCAGTTGGAATTCAACCTCAAGCAATTAATAAGCTCCCCCACAAGATACTATCTAAATAGAGATAACACACTTCTTGGCACAGTAATTGATCATATATACACAAATTCTGAAATCATCCTAAATTCTGGTGTACTAAATGTTAACTTAAGCGACCATGAACTAATCTACTTATCAAGGAAAAAAGCAAAAATTAAGATAGAAAAAACCCTGAAATGGACTAGGCCACTCAGAAATTTGAATACCAATGAATTTACCAGGAAACTTAGAGCCAACTACCCTTGGGAAACTTTCGACAACATTACCTGCCCAAATCAGGCATGGGAATTAATCATTGAGAGAATAACCCACCTTTTAAATGACACAGCCCCCCTGAAAAAAAGCCAAGTCAGAATATCAAATGATCCCTGGATCACTCCGGAAATCATAGATAGATTAAAAGAGAAAAATAGAGCCAGAACAAAAGCCATAAAATCGAAGAAACAAACTGACTGGGAAATAGCAAAAACCCTTAACAAACAAGCTAAGAAAGCACTTTTCAATGCGAAAAAAGATTTTATCTCAGAGGAATTAAATCAGCATAACAAGGACCCAAAAAAGTTTTGGGAATTAATAAATTCAATCTCCCACGCAAACAAGAAATCCTCAACAATAAACCTTACTGACAGCACAGACACCCCTGTTAGCCAAGACAAACTCCCCAACTTTATCAACCAATACTTTGCAACCATAGCGTCAGACCTCACTCAAAACATGCCCCCCAACTGGCAACCCAGAAACCAACCTACCCTTAGTTCATTACAGCATTTACTAACAACAGAGAACGAAATCAGATCCCTACTAAAGAAAATAGATACCAACAAATCCTCCTCGATAGAACACATACCAAACTCAATCCTAAAACCAGCACTGATTACCTTATGCAAAGAATTCACTCACTGTGTGAACCTGTCCTTCAATAAAGCAACCTTTCCTGAGAAATGGAAACTTGCAAAAGTTGTCCCACTCTTTAAAAGTGGAAACCCGAACAAAATAAATAACTACCGCCCCATAGCCCTCTTACCCACTCCCAGTAAAATTATAGAGAAGATAGTGCACGAAAGAATTTATCAGTATCTTACAGCCTATGACATTTTAGACAAACAGCAATTCGGATTCAGACCTGGAAAATCTACCTTAGATGCAATAGCCAAATTCACAGACGAAATTTCATGGAACCTGGATTCAAACACTGATACTCTCATCTCCTTTATAGACTTCCGCAAAGCTTTCGATCTCGTGAATCATAATATCCTTGCAGCAAAACTTGAACATATTGGCATCAGAGGACCTCTTTTAACATGGTGCAAATCATATCTTCAAAATCGAAAGCAATCAACAATTGTAAACAATGCCATTTCAGAAGAAACACACATGACCACTGGGGTGCCCCAGGGCTCAATAATTGGGCCATTAATGTTTATTATCTTTATTAATGATATCACAGGAAGTATTAAAAACATAACAGTCTCTCTTTATGCAGACGACACTTTAATATATACCCACGGCAGAAACATTGACACCCTATACTCCCAAATACAAAAAGCAATAGACTCCCTGAATTCTTGGTGCACAAATAACTTATTCCTAGTGAACACCTCCAAATCCAACACCATGTACATTTCCAGATCAAAATTGAACAGGAAAGCTTGCAAATTGAAATATATAATGTATCAGGGCGAAAAACTAAAACTTGTACCTACCTACAAGTATTTAGGTTTCACAATAGACGATAAAATGAGCTTCAAACCACACACAAACCATTCGATCAAAACCATAGCCCACAAGACCCATCAACTACACAAAATCAGAAAGTATATCGATCAACAGACTGCCTTGAAAATCTATAAAACCAAAATCCTCCCTTACTTTGACTACTGCGATATTATCATACATGACTCCAACTCTCAACTTCTCCAGAAATTGCAAAGACTGCAGAACAAATCCCTCAAAATAGCCTTAGATTTACCCCCAGATACCCCCACTAACCAAATACACACGCTAACTAAAATCTCACTACTAGCTGACAGAAGGAAAGTCCACCTCAGAACGTTAGCCTACAAGAAATCCCAAATACCTGACCTCACAAACAACCCAAACAGACCCACTAGAGGCAATGAAGGCATCACTCTTAAAACCCCAAGATACTATACTAAATACGGACAAAACACCATCCAAATAAAATGCGCTCGTGCCTGGAATGAGCTCTCGCCAAGGCAGAGAGGAATTGGAACGATCGAGGCTTTTAAAACCAATCAAAAAATCTGGTTGAAATCATTACTATAACCCATTTCCCTAAAAACCATAACTTGACTAATAAATCCCATAACTGCCTGATAAAACACCCATCTACCCCTCCCTGACAAAGTACCATCAACACTCACTGTGAGTGGCAAGATGTTACATAAGATGCTATTCATCTTAACTGTTTTACACCATTTCACTGTATCTTACTTTATCCTTTCTTATCCCCTAACAGCTTAAAATAGCCCCATGTATATATTTAGCAAACGGGACACCAACACTTCGAATCAGTGGCACAGTGTACCCCCAAACTATTATCAATACTGAAATGAGCTTAAAACAACCCCATGTATATATTTAGCAAACGGGACGCTAACACTTTGAATCAGTGGCACAGTGTACCCCAAAAACCACTATTATCACTTAAACGATTCAACCATTACATCATTTGTATACCAACCCCATAACATTTTATTGTCTACCATTGTGAATTATTAATTATAACTCATAAATTTCAAAAACCACTCTTACTATATTCAGACGGGAACACCAACACTTCGAATCAGTGGCACAGTGCATTCCTTGTTCTTCTTTAATAATAACGTACTTTTGACCTCTCTATCATATCATAATTGTAATTTTCTACACTTTTGTTGTACAGATTTTTTACCTGTGTAAAGAACATGTTTTTTATCAGTGAACTGTAAGACACACCTGGGGCATAGTGAAAAACCCTAGTTTGGGATTTTTGCACTCCCAGTATAAATAAAGTTTTAAAAAAAAATAAAAATAATAGCCCTTTGCGGTTTGAGACGAGAGGCTCTACGGGGGGGGGGGGTACCATCCAGATGCATATTAACTGGAGGATTTTGTCCTAGGAATGTTGATCTTGTGGGATAGTTTCGAGGAGGGAGGGGTAATGGTGGGGCTATATTGTCCAGAAGGGATATTGTCTGGGGAGGGATATTGTCTGGGGAGGGATATTGTCCATGAGGGATATTGTCCAGGGGGCATACTGTCCTTTAGGTATTTTTTAAAAATAGATTAATTTCTCAAAATTCTCACAACGGGGTAATTCTCATTTCGAGATGCGAAAAGCAAATCGTACATCTACTAAAGTACAAAATAGAGGTCGCTAATCGTTACTTACATGAATAATGTCGAGGGGAAGAATACCAGGTCATTCTCAATCAATTCATGAGTGGTGGTGGGAAGAACGATGGTTAGGCCTGTGAGCCAGTAGGGGGCGTGGCGGATACATTTCGATGCAAATAAAACCCAATTAATTAAAAGCTGGGGTTGAGTCAAAGACAAGGCCCCACTTTTACAACTTTGTTCAACTGCCTCTCTACCCTGTGGATATTGAGATGTTAGGTGTTAAGGTATCTGGAGCACATCAGGTACAGTACAACATGTTGGTCATGTTGACACATGTGGCAGTCACTAAGGTACAGCTCTTAGGAGCAGCTCAGGAGTAACTCAGGAGCAACTTAGGTTAGATGGGAGTAGCTCCATGAGTAACCCCTGCTAGAGGGGGAACTGGTGGTTGGTGGGGGGGCCTTCAGCAGTAAACCCATACTTCTTCCATATTTCTACCTATGTGGGTGAAATCGTCAGAAAATGTACAATTCGCCTTCACTAATCCAATCGAATAACCCACATTTAAGACAAAAATAAGGTTCACAACACAGTTCAATATAACCAAAAACACTGCTTAAATCAGGGTAATATCAAATATACTAATATTCTACCTAGTATTAACCATTTTTCAGTATAATTTAGCCAAATTTACTAATTGTGTTGATCTGCCAACTGAACACTTTCAGAAGATTTGACCCTTACCCTTCTTATTCACCTTTTCTCCTGTAGTTCCTCTCCCTAACCCTTCCCAAAATCACCCACCTTTGCCTTCTACAGAAGTGTCTTTGCCTAATTCCTTGTGTTCCTCTTGATCCCTACCCCCACAAACCTTCTTATGTTTCCCAGGTACCCATATTATATCAGGTTTTGGGCGCTTTTTTCGTTCTCTGCATCTGTAGGGCCCCGTTGCATAAGAAATTGATACCTAAGATTTTCCTTTCTTAGCTACATTTCCTTGCTACTCAGCTGGTAAGAAGTCTGTAGGGAAGGAAGGTGCTATACAGTGCTAAAGTGTGTTCCTAGAGTGGAAATGTCCTGCCTAAGCATGGGAAAATAGCGTAGCAAGGAACATGTTAAGTAAGGATTTGTTATGCAACAGGCCCAAGCTTATTTCCTCCCTGGATTGCTATTACATTCAATTCAATTTAAATCAATTCAAAAGTTCTTTATTGCTGATGTTGGTTACAATAGGGGAATTGCATGTCTGACTGCGTATGTCTACTGCAGTGCATGTTGGGATGGATTCTGATGAAATTTGACATACACATATTTGACATTTCTATCGAAAATTGCAAGAATGTTTTCACCAATATCAGTGCTTATGTAAATGATCTATGAAAACCAAATGCATGATGGGAAATATGGGCACTTGGGTCATGGGAACATGTATAACACTTAGATATTGACATTGGAGCACTGATAAATATTCCATGCTGAATATGACATGTTTTCTACAGATTTTAGACTGTACCATTACTCCCATAATTCCATGCAAATCAAGATTCAAGATGGCGGCTATGTAACTCCCCTATTGGTTGATCATCGCTGACTTTTTTCAACTTCTAGTTATTGTTCTCTTTATTACCTTCGTAGTCCCTATAAAATTCTACTTGCGATATTAATGTTAAATATTGATCGTTATTTCGGCCAAAATTAGGAAAACTTCAATTGCCCAGAAACTGATTAACCTATTTTTCATTTTGGAAATAAAAAGATATCAATAATAGTAATAATATTCTCCTTATTTCAAATTCTGGTGAATAAAAAAACAAGCACAACATTTTCAGCTTATAAAAGGCGAAAAACAAAAATATATATATATATATATATGAATCTTACAAATATAGTTTGCTTCTTCAACTTTACATTTGCATAATAGTTAAGTCACTTAAGAGTCAGTAAACTCCCAAATATTATGAGAAACTTCTTTGCTATTATTCAAATGTAATCCCCCTAATATTTAGTGAGTTTTGCCCATTTAAAGGAGGAGGGAAAAAGTAGTTCCAGAGTTTAACACTCCATTCAAGGTGCCACTGCGTGCCTACGTCACAAGGTATCGAAATCTTGAAATGAACTTGCAATGTACATAACACACTAGTCGGGAGAGATGTACATTTCTGGCGATACTTGGTGATGTCACACAGCACACTCAGTGCCCTCTTGTGCTAAACAGACCTTTCAACTAAACTTCTGCAATTGGCGCCTGTAAGTGACTATAAGTTAGACATAAATGAAGGGGGAAAAAAGGGACTTGGATGTTGTATCTATGGCTCCATGAAGTTTGTTGTCCTAAAAGTGATCATGAACGGCTTTACTGACCCTTTAAATAAACCTTTCCAAGTGCTTGGTTTAACAAGTGCTTGGTTTTAGCGCTAAGATCATTATTTCTAAAAATGTATAATAAAGGTTAATTTAAACATAACAGTGTACCCCTATCGTCAATGACGACTGGGGAATTGTTCACTGTACATGGATTATGTAAAACATCAGAGAACATGGAGACCTCCCTTTAGTTGGAGAACCGTCAGCGATAAAATGTCGACAATAAAAGTTTCTAAATCTAAATCTAAATCTAACAGATGACTCCCAGCACTCGTACAGGACCACACACGTGCACGTTAGACCCTCTTAACACTTTACCCCATCCTCCAATTCACCCCCTTACCCTCCATGGGGGGCACATGTGGAGGACACTCTGGAGAAGGAAGGGGTATAGAGATGTGCCAGGTGTTACTGGAGGCCCAGGTAAAAGCCTCGGTGTCACCTGAGGCGAGATCTTCTAGCTTCTTCCTTCCTCCGTCACGTCTCCCCTCTCCTGTCAATTGCTCATCCATTTTTTGAACATCTTCCCAAACACTGTTGATCCTTTCCTTGTGTGCTCCCATATTCTTGGTCTTGACATACTTTTCTTTCCGACCATTTTATCCCCTTTTTCGATTGAATCGGCCTCATCCTCCCCTAATCTTTCTTCTTGTTGTTCCCACTCTTGTTCCTCATTCCTCTTTCGTTTCATTTCTCTCCTCCTCATTTTCTCATTCTCGTTTTTCCCCCTCCTGTTATCTATCGCCCTGCCACTCCTCTTCCTTCTCATCTCTGGTCAATATAACTCTTCTTCTTCTTCCTCCTCTTCCTCCTCTTCCTCCTCTTCCTCCTCTTCCTCCTCTTCCTCCTCTTCCTCCTCTTCCTCCTCTTCCTCCTCTTCCTCCTCTTCCTCCTCTTCCTCCTCTTCCTCCTCTTCCTCCTCTTCCTCCTCTTCCTCCTCTTCCTCCTCTTCCTCCTCTTCCTCCTCTTCCTCCTCTTCCTCCTCTTCCTCCTCTTCCTCCTCTTCCTCCTCTTCCTCCTCTTCCTCCTCCTCCTCCTCCTCTTCCTCCTCCTCCTCCTCTTCCTCCTCTTCCTCCTCTTCCTCCTCTTCCTCCTCTTCCTCCTCTTCCTCCTCTTCCTCCTCTTCCTCCTCTTCCTCCTCTTCCTCCTCTTCCTCCTCTTCCTCCTCTTCCTCCTCTTCCTCCTCTTCCTTCTCTTCCTCCTCTTCCTTCTCTTCCTTCTCTTCCTCCTCTTCCTCCTCCCCTTCATTTATCTTTCTTCTCCTTCTCTTCCTTCCTTCCCTCCCACAACGTATCCGGAGAAATGGGCAATGGGGAAATGGAGAAGGATCATGATCACAAGAACTTTCAAGAACTTTTATCCATATTATGATTTAGTATCATCTACATCGTTTAAATCAACACGGCCGATTATCTATTGCTAAAATATAAAAAGAGGAAAATGAACGCATTTTCTTATCAATTTATTTAGTCAAAGAAACTCTAATCATGAATGAAATTTCAACAAGGCCCCTGAGGATTAAGTACAGCCACTTTTCCACACAACTTACCCAGATATAAATCAATGTGGTCATGGACTTAAATTACCTTATAGCTGTATAACTGCTGTCAGAAAAATTGAAATTTGCTATTTTGTGGTCTATTCATTACCAACCCCGGTCAAGATTCGGGATTTTGAGGTAGGGTTATTATAGCATAGATAGGTATGTTGCAGTTTTTTTTCACTCAGCTTGCAAAGAAAAATTTTGTAAAATTGACAAGCCTAAATTGTCTAATTTTGAGTTAAAGTTGTCTCATTCAGCCAGACATTCGTGATCTGAAGCATACATCTCTGTGTGTTGCGTTGATTAATTTCTCGCCCAACTACTGACCCTGAATTATTACGAAGAATGGCCCGCATTTCTTCAATGTACTGTAACTAGTCTGTATCAATCATGATCTATCTTTATTTCTTCATTTCTAATATTAAAATCTGTCATTGATCATAAAACACTAAGGATCAAAGAAACAAAGAATTGGATCGATTTAATCTGAGGATGCAACTTTAAATGAACACAGCCATGAATCTATTGCTTACATCTGGAAGAACTTAATGAACGAATTTAACAATCGACTTATATAGTCACAGCAGGTCTAATCGTGAATGAAATTTCAACAAGGACATTGGCAATTAAACACTTCCTCACAATTTACCAAGATAAATGTCTGAATACTTAGAACCACTAATAAGACCTTACATTACAAGTAGACATATTAGCCCCAGGAGTGAGACCCCAAGGTGAATGCAGTCAGTGTACATGAGGTATTTAGCAAGGTGTGCTATTACCCGGCACTTGTTGCTATACATAGGCATTGGTTGGGGTAATGTAGTGTGGTACATTACACTGAGAACACCAACCCCGGCCCCATAGATTATATGATCTATTGGGCCGGGGTTGGTGGCCTGTGGGGGCCATTTAGCATATATATATATTACCTGTACCTATTGGACATAGGGGGTAACAGGCCAGGTGGGTGTGGGGGGTGGGTAATGGGCTCTGCCCCACCAATAGGGGACTTGCGTAGCCGCCATCTTGATTCTTGACTCTCATGGAATTATGGGAGTTGTATGTCAGTGTAAAACGACAAACAAGAGGCGCTAGGCCGAGGTTGTTTTGTCCCCAATCTGAAAGGATATCTATGTGAAATAAGAAAAGTCCCAAATATCCAAGGTTTTTCCTTTTTGGAATATCCTTTGCCTTTTTGGAATATCCGTTTCCTTTATGGAATCTCCTTTTCCTTTTTGGAGTGTCCTTTTCCTTTTTGGAATATCCACTGTCTTAGGCTATTCTCAGACTTTCCACCCAAATGTACCATGGCATGATGCATTCTTAAGCCAACATGTATAACTGCAATGAAACAATATGGGAGAGGGAGGATGAGAGGGAGGTAGAGGGTGAGAGGGAGAAAGAGAAAGGAAGAGAAGGCAGCATGGCAGGGAAGGAGACAAGCTGTGGTCTAGTTGCTATGGTGACTATTGGTCAGTGATTACTCATGCATGCAGCTGGAAGCCAAACACAGTGGCCATATGTTACATAACAGATGTTTGTGTAGGTTTGTGTGCTGATGTCCCCTTTGGTACAGAGACAAAAGGAATGTACCAGGGTTGAAATAGTCACCCGATCTGGAAATAGGGATCCCTGCAGGAGGACATGGCTTTTTATGCAGGAGAAACAGGAAAAAGGTGCAGGGATATACTTTTCTGGGGTGGATATCTCAGGGAAATAGTCAAATCTGCCCAGAAATAGGAAGGGAGGATTTGGAAAAGAATTTATATTATGTGAAATAGCTTGTACCAAATAAGACTGTACCGATTTTGTCATTGGTACAAATGTCTACTTTGGGACACAACAGAGGGCATCTGCTTTGCAGACCTCGAGATACTTTCACAACGGTAATAATGTACTAATAGTTAGTGGATACTTTAGTACTGTGTTAGTGCGTTGTGTTGGTGCATTGTGATTGCTAAATCTCCCAATTATGTAGAGTCACCTGAGATATACAGACAGAACTACCCAGAATTTGAGGCGGGAGTGAATATTCACTGATGACGGTCAAGGGGTGGTAGCCCCGCGACCGTCATTGGTGAATATTCACGACGGCGAGAATCCAAGGGTTGTTCTGTGTTTATTTCACCCCGCACACTAAAATAATGCTAAATTAACATGATCTACAGCGATTTTGAGCAATAAATTGTTAAATAATTAGTTCTTTAGCTTGATTCACTTTGAAAACATGGCTCCGAAGAAGGGCCGGAACTGGTGAAGATCAGAAAACATGCATGCGCACAGTGGACCAAAAACCAGGTCAGCCGTGTATTTCCTGCGGGCAATATCCATCAGTTACTGAACAGCTAAACAAGATACAGAGCCTATGTTATCTCTATGGACTGAGCATATCCAGGGTGAAATAAAGCGTCTTGATCAACTGTATCAGGAGAATATTTCAGATATTTGGATTCACTTCACAAATGGATTTTGATAACCTCCGGATCTGACTATTTGGAACATAAAATGGAAAATCCAACAGACACATTCATTTTCGCCAGAAAGTTATGGATGAGGTGAATTATTACATTATCTCCTGCTTGTTTAGAATGGACCAAGAGAGGGACGCTTCATCTGTATGCTTGAGATTAATAGGGGGATTTGCATAGCCGCCATTTTGAATCTTGATTTGCACGGAATTATGGGACTAATGGTACAGGCTAAAGTCTATAGAAAACATGCATGTTCAGCATGTGATATTTATCAGTGCTCTAATGTCAATATCCATGTGTTATACATGTTTCCGTGACACAAGACCTCATCTTTCCCATCATGCATTTGATTTCCATAGATCATTTATAACAGCTATGATATTAGTGGAAACACTCTTACAATTTATGGTAACAATCTTGCCAAATATATGTATGTCAGATTTCATCGGAATCCATCCCAGGGTGCACTGTAATAGACATGCGCAGTGGCACATGCAAATCCCCTATTGGGAATAAGTTTCCTAGCTTGGCTTTTATGCAATAGATTCTTCCATGAATGGTCTTTCGTTAAACCAAAAATGCCAAAAGAAGTAAGGAGGAGGAGGCTTTTTATTGAGAACCAAGTGACTTATAATTTGTCCTGGTTCTCCAAGAGGTAAGAGTGTGTTTTTACTGGTGCTTTATGCATTGTGACAATAAAGGACCTATTTCTCGCCGTGATGTATCGGCAAGTGGTCTGCCCTGGTTGTAATAATGATAAATATAAGTTACACAAGAGACTATGCGCATATACACCAACAGGCAAACTTCTGTATATATATTACATCTAACTCTTCTTCAATGGAGCTGCCTTTTTGTTTTTGTATTTCATTTAAGGCAGGCGTATGACAAGTCCCAGATTTGGGCTCGTAACAGGCTCGTAACAGGCTCGTAGAGGCCTCGTAGCAGGCTCGTAGCTGTTCAGTATATATATATGATATTCGTGAAAGGATCCTTGCAATTTTCAATTACCATGTTGCTAAATTTCTGTTAGACTAGACCAGCAAACAAGTTAGACTAGACCAGCAAAAGGTTCATCCTTGAGCTGAGATATGATGCCTTTTGTGAGTATTAAACACCAATGTGCACAGATATTTGTCAAAGATCCTCCTCCAAGCAACGAGGGATCTATTTCTCACCAGTTAATTACATGTATACTCATAATAAACCTTTATCAAAAACAAGTGATCAGTTTACGTTTCTTTATTTATATCTGGTTCATGTAGAAGATTGCGTTTCCATGTAAAGTTCGAGAGGGAGGGAAAGTAGGAGAAAGAGGAAGGGGAGACAGAAAATATGAAATCCCTATCCCATATATGACTGGTCACTCCATGTAATACTGTTGGTCCCTTTAACACCTTTGCTTATTTCTCAACTTGCCACTTTAATTCACACATGGTCTACCCTTTAATTCACACCTAAACGCCATCCCCTCCCCCTCCCAGCCATTACCAGCATGATTCTGATCCCATCTGCTCATATCAGAATCACAGATTCTTCACACTGATATCCAGGATGAGAGGACCCAAGATGTGTTAAAAGTATTAAGTTAGGTAAGCCAGATTGCTACGGCTATAGCAAGAGTCAGAGAGTGAAAGAGAGAAAGAGAGATTGGGGTAATGGGTGAAAGGCAAGGGAGGGAGGGAGGCACAGAGCTGGAAGGCAAGGGAGGGATAGAGCCACAATGTCAGTGTGCACCCAACCCTGACTGGGTAAGGGTGAGGGTTATTACGTAATAACTAGAGGGGGGGGGGGGGGGCAATATGGTGCAGGGAGCATGTGCCAGAGTGGAGTGGAGTATGGTGGAGGTGAGAAATGGGTGGTGCATGGGCGGAGCAGAAATGTATGACTGATCAAGTGGAATAGATAAGGCAGGCTCGCCTGATGTCATATCTAAGCTCACACACAGCTCACAAAGATTATCAGATTAGAGTGATTGGCACTTTTGGGTACAAAACAATTAGATTGATGATAACATCAATCTAAAAATTATATGTGTGTCAGACCTGAACTGAATCTATCCCAGCATGCACTGACATTTATCCATGCGCAGTGGCACATGCAAATCCCTTTAGCGGATATATGCATAGCCATCGTATTGAACTATAACCCGCAAGGAATCTCGTAAATTTTTGATATTGATATTGAAAACTTTTTATTGCTACTAAGTAGCCATATGAAGGGGGGTATTCTCCGGCATTTGGGAGGTGTTCCGGCCCCATATATGATGTTACATTTGTTTTAGCAGAGTAACAATACCGTCTCAGTCATAGACTGGCGATGGTTCTCCACAAAATTCAGTTTCAGTTTCCAATTACAGTTTTTAAGGTAATGATGTGCCGTAAGTTTAACATTAGAATTTGCTCGATGATAATATCAATGATGGTACAGGGTTTTAACATATGACTACTACATTCGTATAAGTGAGGTAATACAGTTGTTTACATTTCAGTACTTAATTTACATAACGCGTATTCAGGAGGGCTTCACATACTAGGTTCATTATATGAAATAATCGTCGTGCCAAATATAGGTCGACATGGCTTGAGACTTAAATAGTTTTGGTTCAAGAATTCGGTGGGCCACCATAGGTAATCTATTCCAAGATGTTGTGATTCTGTTAAAAACTGACTTTTTTTGATTTGTTCGGTTTTCGGAATGATTTGTTTTAATATTTTTCTTCCATTTTCAAAATTTCTTGTGTTTATTTGCCTTAGATCTATGTTTATTGGGTTTTGGGCGCTACGGTGGCCGGCCTGAAGTAGATGAAGCCTTCTACGGTACTTCAAGGGCAGGAGTCTTTTGTTTACATGTATTTCATCAACATTTGTGCGTGGTGGTAACCTATATACAGTTCTCAATATTCGATTCTGAAGGATTTGAAGTTTATGGACATTAGTGGTGCTATGGGAGTCTAATAATATATCAGCCTGATCAATAATGGGCAGAATCATTACTTTGTAGATTAGTAGTAAAACATATTGAGGTATTTTTTCTTTCAGTTTAGAGATCTGCCAACTTTTATAGTTTAAGAATTTGGTTGTTTTGGCTACTTGTTCTGTAAATTTCAAAGCACTATCAATTTCCGTTCCCAAGTACTTATAACTAGCTACATCTTCAAGGGCTTTTCCATTCAAGGTTAATACATGTTCGGTAGTGTGTGCTTGGTTGTGGGCTACCCACCTTGACCTAAGCGAAGGACGGGGAAAGATGATTTGAATTTTGGACTTGTCTAGATTTAAAGAAATTCTGTTCAATTCGCACCACGTACTCAAGCTATTCAGATCTATTTGTAGTTGTGAAGTTATATTGGTAAGATTATGGCCGGAAGTGTAAATAATGGTATCGTCAGCGAACATTTGAATAGTGGAATTATTGATTATTTGGGGGAGGTCATTAATATAGAGGTTAAATAATACGGGTCCCAAGGTTGTCCCTTGAGGTACCCCGCATTCTATTAGTTTTTGGGATGATAGTTTGCTATTAACGAATACTTGTTGGTTGCGATCAGTTAAGTAATTTTTAAACCATTCGAGTTCTTTCCCATCAATGCCGTATTTCCTTAGTTTTAGGATTAGTCGGGTGTGATTGACTGTGTCAAAAGCTTTTCTTAGGTCAAGATAGGCAGCCCTTACAATATCGCCTTCATTGAGGGTACGATAAACATTTGAGAGATAGGTGACTAGTGCGTCTTGGGTTGACCTGCCTGCCCTGAAGCCGTACTGGTGATTATAAAGTAGGTTGTAATCTTCAAGATATATTGTCAATTGCTTATGCATAACCTTCTCCAGTATTTTGGCTGGTAATTGTATCATGGAGACTGGACGATAGTTACCAGGGTCGGTGGTGACTCCTGCCTTAAATAATGGGGTGACTCTAGACTGTTTCCAAACCTTAGGGATTTTTGACATATCGAAGGTCTGGTCAATTATTGACTTAAATTGTGGGGCTAAAGCTTGCAATGCTATTTTCAGTAGCCAGGCAGGTAAGTCATCTATTCCCGAGGATTTGCTAGATGGAATACTCTTGATACTTTCTATAAGGTCAGATAACTCCACTGGCTGATATTTGAATTTTGGAAAATTGTGTTGGTTGGCATTTTGTAGGCGTTCATCGTTTTCAATAGCTAAGTTTGATGGGTTTGGGATTTTCTTTGCTAGTCTGTTACCAATTGAGGTAAAATATTCGTTGAATATGTCAGCTGTTTCAGGTGGGTTTATTGTGGGGGTCTCTGGTATAAGTATGATTTCTTTACTTGTTTTTGTTTGTTTGCTATCTATTAATGGGGCTAGATTCTTCCAGAATTTTCTGGGGTTCTGTCTATTAAGTTCAATTTGTTCCTTGATAAAGTTGTTTTTTAAATTTCTGGCTTGGTGGTTCACTATGTGACGTAGTGCTTTTGCCCTGTCAAGTAGAATAGGATTTTTTAAGCGTTTAGCTGCCTTGAATAGATTGTCTCTGGTTTTCATCTGGGCAAAGAGGTCTCCCGTTATCCATTCTTTGCGAGCTTTAACATTGGTAAAGGATCTTAGTGGGCAGGTTTTGTTTACTAACTTGGTTATTTGTTGTAACATTCTATTCCAATTTGTTTCGGGATCAGGGGATACTAGTATGTTGTTCCAGTCCTGTTGTTTTGTTTTTTTTCCCAACACTCCAGTCCTGTTGTTTTAATTTATTTTCAAAATCTTCTTGATTGTAGCGAGTATAGGATCTGCATTTGAATGAAATTCTACGATATTGTTCTTTTGCTTTTTTTATAATTACATAAGTAGGCTTGTGATCGCTTATATTTACATCTACTACACCACAGTGACTGATAATTTTGGAGTTGGTATAAATTAGGTCAATGGTTGTTTCTGTTGAAGATGTGACCCTGGTTGGTAATGATATGAGTTGCTTCATAGAAGCATTGTGCTCTATTGATAGGAGTAGGGTTTTGGAGGAAGAAGGTTTCATGTAGTTAACATTAAAGTCACCTACTATAAGTCTGTCGTGGGTGGTTGGGAAATTTTCAATAACATTCTGGATTTTTTCTAGGGCCAAGGGGAGATTTCCTGCTGGAGGGCGGTATGCATTATGGATTGTGATATCCTTGAATTGGTTCAGTTTTATGTTAATGGTTTGTATTTCTATGTCTTTCGTACTAACTTGGGAGTCACCACCGCCCTCAGTCACCTCATATTTATCTAGGACGTAAATTGCAAGACCACCACCAGTTTTCTTTTCAGTACGTCGGTCAAGTCTAAATAATGTGAATCCTGGTATACATATAAGTTCGTCATAAATTTTTGAATTGAGCCATGTTTCATTAATACATAATACATCAGGTTTTAATTTAAAAAGAAGAGCTTCTAATTCACTTGTTTTATTTACTAAACTTCGAATATTAAGCGACAAAAGTTTGAACCCTCTTAAAGAACTAAAGTAGACAGGATCATCGAGCGTTACATATTCATTTTTAACATTTCCAGGGCTTGCGCTCACACTTATGGTGTATTTGAGGGCATCGCATAACTGCCTGGACTCAGATAAATAAATGGTTATAAGTTAACTAAACGTCACAAAATGAGATCAGTTTTCAGTATACTTGTGCTTATTGGCACGTGACTAATCATTGGGTAGGTCGTGTCACAAATAAGCAGAGAATAAACATGGTAATCGTTATAATATATATGAATTACACCTCATGGATAAGGATTCTAGCACATGTAGACAATAGAGACCGAAAGGGTCTGTCGTAGGGGGTACTAGATATCAACAATGTGAGGGAAGACATGTAGTTTCAGTGATTGTATGGGTGCAGATGCACCAATCCAACGTTGCCAACCTTATTTCGTTGTGACTACCTCGAGACTGGGTAGCACACTGAGATTTAACAGTTATATAATGTATATATGCTTTTTTCCTCAAGGATAAGGATTCCAGTACCAACAAAACATGTAATCGAATAGAGACCTTAAGGTCAGTTACGGGGGGTACTAGATATCAACAGTGTGATGGAAGACATATAGATTTTGTGGTTGAACTAGTGCTGGTGCACCAATTTAACAGCGCCCACCTGGGCTGGTCATGGCTACCCCGGTAACGTGGTAGCCTATAGAGACATAACATTGAAGGAATGTACCTGGAAGCCTATACTCGACTCCCTACCAACATATATGATTAATTTAAATAATACAAGGTTTATGTAGTTCCCTGGGTAGGCATGAAGAAAACTTTTATGTGGATAACATTATTGGATATTTATATTGACCTCTAACCGACATTAGTGATTTTGATTTAAATATGACTGTTTTGGGTGAGTAAGCGCTACGTACTAGTCACAGGTTTGTGAATGATTTAGTAAAGTCATTTGTAAGGTTGTTTCATAGAAACATTACCTATCCATGGTTAAGTCAGAAAGGGTGTAGGCACTTATCGGTTTACAGGAGGTGCAGCTGTTGGATTGATTTCGCCAGATGTTTGGCCCAAGATGTTAGGCCCTTCTGTTCCAAGTGACAGCCATCATTGGCGAGCTTCCTGTAGCTGAATAGTTTGCATTTCCTGGCATTGTGATGGATATAATCGTGCAGATTCGGAGTCAGTAGGAAGTTGGAAGCATTCTTCGTCGCAATGAGCTGGTTATTCTGAATAATGGTGCTGTTGTGTTGTTGTTGGCATGGATCATCAAAGCCTACTATCTTGGTATTATACCATCCCAGGTGCATACCTGTGATTGTACCGAAGAATATTGGTGCTGTGTAGGGATACAATACATTTCTTGTGTATGCTTCAACGTAGTCGAGATCTGTCTGGAAGGCATCAGTGGCTTCATCGACTGAGATGTGAGCGACGTGTACTTCTTTATTTTTAGGGTTTTTGCGAGTAACTGAGCAGAGACCTGAAGTGTAGATGACAACTAGTGGTTTCTCGCGAAAGATGGTGTCGGCGGCTAAATGCGCCGACATCCTTAGCGATGCTCCAGCGTAGGCCAATACTCGGACTCTGATATATATGTGGTACAGTAAGAATTGCCTTAGGTACGGGGCGAGGCCTCTTACTCGGCTGTCGCCAATAATCAGTATCGGGCGTGGTGTCATGGCGAGTTGTCGGTTCTATAAGATAATAACAAATTCAGAAGTTGAGTGGTAGAATTATGGTAAGAATATGTTGGTAGAGAGGCATATATAACCAAAGAGTTAGGAACTGAAGTGGGCCTTCAGGCCTTTGAGTATGAGCCCAAACCGGTTTTCGCCCCTCGTGGACGTGACCGGGTCAAATTCTGGGTCATTCAATTTATGACCGGTTCCCCAGACTCTATCTAGAGTCATTTCATGGAAATGAACATGCTGACATTCTACAAGCTTCTTTCTAAGGTCTAAATGTTGCGCAAATTTGGCTCGAACAATGTCTGTGAGGATTTTTTGCTCACCTTTCACCCAGTCTTCGTTGGTCGTAATGTTTGCTGACTTCTTTTTCACGTCGTATGGGTTGTCAGTGGCGTGTATTTCTAACGACAGTTGCGTATTCCTGGGGGTTTTGCTCGAGAGGGCCTTGGTAAACTGAAAAGCCTGTTCGGCTGATGAGAACATGCGACCATTGTACCAGAAATCACGCTGATAAAAGTTCGAAAGATAGCATAACTCTCCTTGGAAGCCAACCCCCTTGCTTTGCTTGAATACCTGCATTTTCGTGTCCTCCGGCCTAGCTCCGTATGGTAGAAGGTCAAGGTCGGGGACACTGAATTTGTATAGCAAGTAGGTTTGGCGCGCGAGGGGGGCGTTTTCTTTATCCAAGGCTTCCAGGCGTTTTGCGCATTTTTTAATCAGGCTGTATTTCTTCTGGACGGAGTCTGGGAGATCCTTATTAATCCATAGGTTTGGATTCTGGCAGTGAGTTTTGATTTCACGTGCTGAGCTTAGAACCGCGTCTTTTAGCTTCATGGTTTGGAATGTGATCATGATCGAGCGCGTGTGCTTCTGACGATATTTACCCAACCTATAGACCGCGTCAATATCGTGGATATCAAACTCGTCGATTATGGGAGTTATCAATGTTGCCATTTTATTTGGAAGATCTTCTTTGTCTTCGTCCAGTACACCATCAATAATGAGATTTAGTCTTCTGGATTTTACATCCAGTATCTCGTTTTTCGTTTTTTCAGCCTGTAGTTGGTCTTTGAGTTTTAGGTGGTTTCGATTAATTTGCGCTAATTGATTTTCTAGACCTGCTTGTTTGTTTTTGAAGGCATCGAGCTGTTGCTGGAGGTTGGCTGGTATTTGGGCCTGAGCCTGAGGGCGAGGGGGGGTACATGAATGGGTGTTGTTTCCTCTATTTTACGTCTAAAGTCAAGTAAATGTTGATCAATCTCGGATTGAAGGGTCTCTAGTTTATTTGAGGCACTTACAATAGTAGGTTTGATTTTGTCATTGACAATTTCAACAAGATTGTCGTCGGTTACTTTTGCTTCTACCTTGTCCAGTCTTTCATTAAAAGCGGTCAGTTTCGCATCGTATTCGGATTTATGGGTCTTGAAATCGGCAGATAATAATTTCATATTTTCAGTCAGGGTTTCAGTTTGGGTAGTCAGCGTACTAGTTAGTGCAGTAAGGGTTGCTGTATTGTGAGTTTTCAACTCCGTTAGCATGTTTGCTAGAATTAATTGAAATTGCGTTTGATTTATGGTATCCGCTGTGTTTGCCTGGGAGGCCTCAGTCGTGTGAGTGACAGGTGGTGAACTAGACGAGGTCGCGTCAACGGTTGACTGGTCATTTTGGTCAGTACGAGTATCATTGTCGTCGTCAATAAATTGTAGAGTATGTCCATTTACCCCATCAAAAGATTTGTTCACGAGAGGAGATAATATATTTAAATCATCATTGTGGGCTGGATCTGATGGTGGGATATAATTTGGTGATTCTGGAGTGTATGGGAGTTTGTCATTTATAGACTTTTCGTCTTCAGATACCTTTTGGTTAGCTGCCATTATTTGAAAGTTTATAGATCTATTTAATGGAGATCTTTGTATAGGTCAGATGGCTGTTATATCAATGTTATTTTGTGCTATTTTGAGGTCGGATATCAGTCGCCTGAGAGCTAGAGGTAGTGGACGAGTAGGTGCCTGTGGGGCTACCGGTGAGTCAGCGTTTGTGGTGGGCGATGTTTGAGTGGTTACCTGAGATCTACGATTCATCGAGAAATGTTGATGAAAAAGTGACACAATACCTTCTGGCAACGTCTGAATAAAGTTCACATTTAGTGGTAGTCCTTTGCTAAAGCAAATTCCGTTTGTTAAATGACGTATAACACAGATAATAAGTCCATTTGGCAGTAATGCAGGAGCACCTATTTAGACACGTCCATAGCGGGCGGCGCCATCTTACCTGATCAGATTAATTTTATGTCATAGAAAAATTCAAAGTTCAACATATCGTTCGGTATTTCAGAATACAAGCCCGTGCATTACCCATGATCATAGGCAATGCTCGGGCATGGATTCTGAAATATCAAAAAACCAAAGCATTATAGGGCAGTTGAAAATGCCTGTAAATAAATACATCGATGTATACATTAACAGGCATTTTCAACTCTCCTATAATGCTTTTGTGATAGCAGACAAGATAGTCAGAAGCACAATTATTGGGGAAGATAATTAGACCCTTTAAAACTAAACAAAAACATTTGAGGTGCACTTCCGACGCCTGTCAACTTGTAAATAACATACCAGACATTGTTAATTATAAGTCTGTTTTCCCAGCGTTAGAACAAGTAATTGGATTATAAATTGGATGAAGGACGCTATAGGACTGACTTTATGGTCTGCAGTCTTTATTTTCCTCATTATCTCTCTCTCTTTCTCTCTCTCCCTTTGTCTCTCTCTTTCTCTCTTTCTCCCTCTGTCTCCCTTTGTCTCCCTCTCTCCCTCTCTCTCTTCTCTCTCTCTCTCTTTCTCTCTCTCTCTTTCTCTCTCTCTTCTCTCTCTCTCTTTCTCTCTCTCTCTCTCCTCTCTCTCCTCTCTCTCCTCTCTTTCCTCTCTCCTCTCCCTCCTCTCTCCCCCCTCTCTCTCCCTCTCTCTCTTTCTCTCTCTCTTTCTCTCTCTCTCCCTCTGTCTCCCTCTCTCTCTTCTCTCTCTCTCTCTGTCTGTCTCTCTGTCTCTATCTCTCTCGCTTGCTAGTGCTTAATCGCTCTCTGTACTTCTTCTCTCTCTCTGTACCTCTCCTCTCTCGCTCGATCGCTCTATCTCTCTCTATCTGTCTCTCTCTCCGTCTCGCTCTCTCTGTGTCTGTCTCTCTGTCTCTATCTCTCGCTGCTCAATCGCTCTCTTTACCTCTCTCTACCTCTCCCGATCGCTACCTCTCTCCTCTCGCCCGATCGCTCTCGCCCTCTATTTCGCTCTTTTTTTAACTATCTATTTCGATGTATTTCTCTCGTTCTCTTCCTCTCGTTCTCCAACCTTTTTATAATTCTTATCATAACGATATACTTCCACTTTTATAATTTAAAATTAGATCAATTATTCTACACCTATTCTATCCCTGAATTCAATCAATTGTCTTTCTTACTCCGACCTTCAGCACATCTACAATAATGAGACACAAAGTAAAATATAATCTTTTCCTCTTTTCCCTGAGACCAGTGCGGTCTTGCATTACATGATTGGCACCGGAGCTGATTGGAATCGCTTCCTATTATCTACCCACTCTAAATACACATACACCCCCGACCCCGACCCCTCTCCCCCGGCCCCCTCTCCCCCGGTCCCCCAGCCCCCTCTCCCCCCCCCCCCCCCCTCCCCCACACACTCCTCCTGGGCCTCGTCCTCCTACTCCTCCGGGCGCCTACAAAGAGGGCCAAATTAGCGCCCCGTGCTCCGTTTGTTTTCTTTTTCGTTAAGAAATTGAGAGATTCTTGTTCTTGTTCTTGTTCTCAATTCTATCTAAATGACAAGTAGATATCTATATCTATGGGAGAATTTAAAGTCTCTGGGATGGTTATAGCTTCCACCCCTCCCCTTTTTTTGTCGCCCCCCTCCCCCTGCCCTGCTGGTAAACGGGAGAATACAGTGGCATAGCGGGTGGCGTGGCTACAGTTCCTCCCATGGCCACAGTTCCTCCCATTGAAGGGGAACTAATCATCATTCTAGTGAGGAGATCTGCAATCTGATCTGAGACTTCTAATTGTATTGGCAGGCTCAGAGACAATTGATATTGTACCAACGGGACATTTCTATTGACGCAATAGAGCCTTTGCACCCACACCGGTTGCAATCATCCACATTTGACATGTCTTATAGGAAAATGAGTCACAAGTCACAAAATTGATATTTTTCAAAGTGATTTATTCATAGGGTTTCTTTGTGGGAATGTCCTCATTTTGTAAAAAAAATAAAAATAAATACCTATTATATAACAGTATCTAATGCTCCAAGTCGTATCAATATATGTACTAAATTTCAAGGTCGTGTAATAAATATATCTATGCATGCACTTCGAGTCTCATAAGATGAGATAAGATAAGAACTACTTTATTCATCAGATAGGACAGAACATATGACACACAGGTACACAGACTTCTAGAGGTAGCCTCCAGTTCTCCCCGCCGTTACCTTGGCCGAAAGGGGTAATGATTAGATTAGATTAGAAAATTGTTTATTCGCCACTGAGTTATACAAGTACAGAAACAAAGTGTGACAAAAAGGTCGACTAGCTTATGGAATGAAAGATCCCATGTTTTCCCGCTGTTACCTTTTTGGGGAGGAAAAAATAAGAAGACTAATAGAGAACTACACATAATTAAGTTCATGTTTAACGTGAGAAATAAAATAAAATTACAACAAATCATCACTAGTGGTTGATGAACGTCCCCTATTATATAACTGTCTACTCATTGAGCAGCTCAGAATGACGACCCATCACACAACTAATAAGGAAATCACTTCTATGTGGGAAGATACTCCTCCTCCTCCTCCTCATCTCTCCCTATCTCTAAGCGCAACTTGTGCATTGTTTTCTTTCCGCCTGAACACACAGCCTGACTAGATTGGCGATGAGCTCTTTTGTCTGTTCTTGTTAGTGGCGGAGGTTTTTCTGTATTGGCAGAGACTTCTGTTGAAAGGTGCTCGCGATAATTCCCTCCCAGATGCGATGTTATTGACTCGATAAGTACAAGTGGCAGCAGGCTATTAACTCAAGGCTGCAGACCGAGTCCACCTATTGCCACCAAAACAGTGAGAAATGACTGGTTTGTACAGTAATTACCGTAGTTCCCCGTGTATAAGCCGGGTCCCGTTTACATGTGATGTGTTACAGAACAATGAGTCATAAGTACCAAAATTGATATTTTTCAAAGTGTTTTTTCCACAAGGTCTCTTTATTCTGGTTTTTAGAGAGTTGAACACTTATAGTCATATAAATCCGTGTAAGAAATTTCTGGACATGGTATTAAAGATATCCTTGCTTTTAAAAAGCCTTCGTATGGAGTATATTTAGTTACTTTAATTACTCATCCAGAAACATTGCAAATCTTCTTTTTTTTTCAAAAATAAAAATATCAAACTTAAAATATAGAAATACTTATTAGGTGTCCTAATGTTTACTATCATTGAAATCAGCTTGATCTCTTTTCGAATATGGTGATATCTCAATGTCCATACTTGCGACTTATGACATTTTCCTAAAACGGATCACATATAAATAAGCCTGTACCGTTTAACAGGGGTAAACACATTGTTATGGTAAAATAAGCACTATAAAGGCCCATTCACATTACATCACATTCTACGGCTGCCGCACGGCAAAAAAACCACAATGTTAAAGTATTACAGCCGGCAAGTATCGGCCGGCTGGTCGTGGTAATGGGAATGGACCTTAATCATTACCCCGAATATAAGCCCGCCACGAATATAAGCCATTTGAAATTAATATAAGCCCGTGCTTATAAAGGGGGAAATAGGTATACATGTGTCCTCGCATAGTGAAGTCTCTATATTGCTAACTTTCCAGAAATTCTTATGCTTAAAGTTCCTTTCTACGCATAATCGTTACTAAACCTTTGATTTTGTAGTTTTGTTAAATGATCTTACTTATAAGTTTTAAAAGTAAGACCATTATCCTATTCTTATTCTCGAAATATTGACCTGGGTAAAATTATCATATGATGATCATAATGGTAAATAGCATCGGCCGGCGCCATGGTGTAGTGGTTAGCACATTGGACTTTGAATCCAGGAGCCCGAGTTCGAACCTCGGTGGTGCCTCGACGCTTTTATGTCTGCATGGGTAGCGCCTATGAACGTCCGCGTTATGTTAGATTAGATGAGCTGTTACAATAGTTGGACAGTATATATGTTGCTTCAAATTCGTCTACAACTACACTCTGTCCAGCCTCTGTAGAGCGCGGCACCCGCGTACTGGGGTATGTGTCCCTCCTTGAAGTCTCTTTGAAGTCCCAGCTCTTCAGAGGCTGGACAGAGTGTATGTGATAACTGATGTGAATGATCATTAATAAAGATTGTTGTTATAAAAATCAAATGAACAGTCTGAAGTATATTAGACTCTATTAAATCCAGCACATCATATTACTGTAACTTATCATATTAAATAAGGGTGTAACTCCGCAGTTCGAAGCATATCGGACTAGAACTTAGATTATTTTAACACTGTCACACTATTACGCTAAATGTTAATATTTCGTGATATGTAACATATAATAATGTATTTTATTATATGATAACGGAAAATGATCCCTATTTTTCGACCTTCTGTCTCACTGCTATTTTTATGTAATACTTGACTCTTTATTTAACCATTATGTTTAGCCAAAAGTAGTATACTAGAAATTATTCCAAATTAAGGTAACCGCTGGAAGATATACATTGGACAAAGATCTGATACATAAGCATGTCGACCTACTTGTCTACAAACCACTGTAACTGTACTTAATTTGGACAAATAAAAGATTATCTATTTTATTCTATTCTATTTATGAGATACATATGTATTAATTATGAAATTGTAAAAAAATAACGAACTTGTAGCAATCAAACATATCCCATTTGATGAGAACTTCGTTAAAACAAATTTTGTCTCTCTTCAATTTGTGGGAATCAAATTTCTGCATCTGTTGATATATATCTATAACTTGGAATAAAATCTGTATGAATCGTGATCGAAATACATTTCGTAGGAAATAATAGTTATAGTTAGGGGACTTTAAACTGCCTAGTCTCATTAATTACAGAATCGGTGTAAGCTATTCGTGTTGGGGGCCCGGAAGGAATAATAAACATCTATGAAAAATATCATCGCTGGCATACGGGAATTCTTGCCGCTTTTATATCTACACCAAGACCGGCATGGTACACTGAAGAAAGCTATACTCCCCACAGCATTCTTGTTTATATATAGCTAATATTGTAAACTGTTAAACCCTGCCTTTCAACTAATATTGATCAACAACTAAACCGTCTAAGCTCAGAGCTGAGAGAGTCCCTCCAAACTGAGGGAAAGTCTCTCCAGTCTAAGCTCAGAGCTGAGAGAGTCCCTCCAAACTGAGGGAAAGTCTCTCCAGTCTAAGCTCAGAGTTGGGAGAGTCCCTCCGAACTGAGGGAAAGCCTCTCCAGTCTAAGCTCAGAGTTGAGATAGTCCCTCCGAACAGAGGGAAAGCCTCTCCAGTCTAAGCTCAGAGTTGGGAGAGTCCCTCCGAACAGAGGAAAAGCCTTTCACTCCAAAACGCTCCATCAGAATCTCAGTACAGCGCCTACTCCACGGTCAGGAAAGCCATTGGCGCAGTAGGGGTCCAATCACTCACACACCATTCTTATCTGATTTGAGAGGGCCGCCCTGAGCCTAGACTAAAGCATTTCTACTTGTTCTAATCGTCCAAACCATCCGAAATTTATTTGACCAAAATTGTTGACGATTTCTGTTGGTTTTGCGGCATGGAGAGCTTCATAAAAATCTAAATTATATTTGGATGTCGCTGAATAAGACCAACAATGGGCAATGAAATGTAGTATTAACTGTATTTCAAAAGCAAGACACAATTTTACATGATGGGATAAGAAATTTGAATAAAGTTACTATATAATAGGTACATATAATTGATTAATAATTACCTTGTACCGAAGTCACTTTATTTCTGTAGCAAACGTAACACATTTGATATATATATCCTTTGTGTGTATTGAGGTGTAAAGATCATACTGTTCTGTATGACTGTAAGAATGATTTATTACTTACTATATACCTAAGTCACTTTATTTTATTTTATGTAGTAATTTCAGTAAACTTTAGCACCTTCTCGTAGTTATATATTCTAAATTTATGGAAACAGCCCGAAGAAATGAACTCTTGGCAGTCTCATAATGGTATGTCAACCAATTTGTCTTCCTCTCATATAACTCACAATTACTACTGTACTTGTACTCCTTTAAAGACAAATAAAAAACCTCTTAATCTTGCTGGAAACTGAGAATCTCTTCAACGAAATACACATCATATTTATATTCACTCCAATCTAAATCTACTTTTTAATCGAGTATACTTTGTGTAGTACACTTTTCTCTTTTAAAGTTACTTACATGAATCCTTATAAAGTATAATACACATTTTGTTATTCATGACAATATTTCAACACATAGAAAACTGCAGGTGCACGTTAAACCCCTCGGGGCTCTAGCCCGGACCAACCAAGCAGCAAATCCCTAGTAGCCTGAAAGTCACTATGTAGTTTATACCTCCCTGGGGGGATTCCATCAACAAAGTACTAATAAAATATGAACACTCCACATACTACCGGTACCGCCATACTTGCGCTTTATTTATTTATTTCTGTATAAATATAAAAAAAAGTCTGATTCAATCCCCTTAAAAGTGTCGGAGAGCATTTAACAGTTTTCTGTAAATGCCCAGACACCACATGAGAGATCAATGACAGGATTCGAGAGCAGAGTTAGCTTCCTAAGTTACCGAAAGCTGTCAGGAGCAATGTGTACTTTGTATTTGAGATTTTTATTTGCCTGCTTCTTCTTCAAGTAGGCATCGGTGGCGGGGATACAGAAGGTCCCACCACCCCACTCGTACCCTATGGGATCATGTAAGTCCAGACAGCAAGGTCCATGTTCATGCGCGAGGCGAATCGGAAATTGCTGCGGGCTTTTTCCACAATTGATACCTACCCGGTTCAACAAGCCAGCGCCGAGCCTGATCGACAGCGACACCACTCGGACAAAACCAGTAGCTCGAGGCCATTGAGACGACGTCACTTCCTGTCCGTCTGAATGATGATGCGCGCGCATTCCTCCCTGGCGAAATGGCGAGCAAACAAGCTAACGTAATTGAACTTCAAGTTTTGCTTTACATTCGCTTTATAAGAGACTGTTTGCGCAGGTTCGACCGGAAGTGCAGGGGTAACCATCTGCTTAGCGTAGTGTCTACAAACCCCGATAGGTGTCGCCCAGCTCGCGGCGCTGCATAAGGCGCCATTAGGACATGCGCTAATTAAGTCGGGCGTGACAGGATGAAAACATGGCGAGATAGGAAAAATAAGTAAGTAAGAAGAAGAAGAAGAAGAAGAAGAAGAAGAAGAAGAAGAAGTTGAGAAGTTTGTAGTCAGAATCCCTCCCTACTGTAGCCTAGAGACTATTATAGATGGATGTTGTGCAATGTTTCCACGAAATGCTACTTTTTATTATTATTCCATACTTGCTGTAAAGTTGCATATTGACTGCTCTGTCTGGGTTAAGGAGTTTCAAGTTCGCTGTGTCTGTCATTTATATTATAAGTGAAATATTTTAAAAGATATTGAATTCCATGAGCTATTTATCTTTAATTTGATTCCGACAAAGCTGGTTTACAATAGGACTGAACAGATGACTACAGAAAATGACATTTATACTACTGTGATTTGTTTATTCATGTTTAGGTGAAAAACTATCATGACCTTTTCATGCTGAAGGCTTTCCTCTAACACTGAGATTCTTCACTTCTTTTTTATTTCTTTTTTAAAGTTTTATTTCCCAACTATTTCACTTTTGTGATACATTTCATGTGTCTGTAATATATCTTTCTTTGGTTCAAGTACTATAACTGGTTTAATTGGGTTAGATGATTGGATTATAATTATAAACTTTTAACTCCAATATGTAAGGGAAACATGCAGAGAATTCAAAGGCTGCAAAACAATGCTTCACGCATAGCATTGAAGGTGGCTACACCCGGAGTAGAAAAACATAACCAGTGCAAATTCGGTAAAAAAATATTATTTATAAAATTAGGGAAATTAGGGGAAAGATCCAAATAATCAAACACTTTTTAACAATAAGCAATTATATTATTCAATCAGTAATTACTATACCTCAATTATACTGGGAGAAATCACAATAATTAGGTTGAAATGTGAACAAAAATATAGTGAAAAATAATATACTCCTCTGGCCAGGACGTTTGTTTTAAAAAGTGTAATCTAGTCCTTACAACACTAGACAGATCTATAACAGCGAGTGTCCCAAACGGGAAGTGACAGTTGGGTAAACTTGCTAGGCCCGATGTGGGTGGAGGCGGGTGTGACAGAGGGTGACAGAGTGTCAATATATGCTGTCAAACCTTTCTGATTGCCTATTTCTGATTGTAATTATCTTTGACCGATGCTCGCCTCTGTTATCACACGAGGGGTAGGATGATGGATATCTTCTGGAGGCTTCTTCCTAGTCCATCCAATATGGCGGCCTCAAAAGAAGTGACCTCTCAAATATTGTCACTGCTGTCAATGCAAATATTGTTAATCCTTAGCTGATAGCCTTGTGACCATGAGGGATCGGGTTTCTTAATGTAAAGCTATTAGAAACATGTCGGAAGATTGTATTGATTCAAAACGTCTTAATAGTATGGGAGTGATTCCGTGGGTGGGGTATTTTTGTATAGCTTGTTAATACTTCTTGCGAAATTAATATCTATTTGATATTAGATATCAGTCCCAGTCCACTGAACAACTTTTTTTTTACTCATAAAAGGGCCGACACGAACACGATTATGGGACTAATGGTACAGTCTAAAATCTATAGAAAATATGTCATGTTCTGCATGGAATACTTCTCAGTGCTCTAATGTCAATATCCATGGGTTATACATGTTAAATAACACAAGCTTCTATATTTCCCATCATTCATTTGGTTTTCATCGATCATTTATAAAAGCATTGATATTGGTGAAAACATTCTTGCAGTTTCCTATAATGTTGCCAAGTATTTATATCTCAGATTTCATTTGAAAAGATGAGATGAAGGGATTGAAGTTGATTCTAATGATGGTAAACATTAAGGACATCTTAAAACTGTTTCTATATTTTATGTGTGATATTTTTACGTCTGAAAAAATGTTTGCAATATTTTCTGGGTGGTCAATACCATTATATAAAGTAGCTAAATATACTCCTTAGGAGGATCTTCAAAACGAAAGAATATATTTAATACACTGTCTTCAAATTTGATGTACAAATTAATATGACTTAAAGCGTTAAGCCCTCCAAAAATGGGAATATTCCAACAAAGAGATGAATGTGAATGTGAATAAAACACTTTGAAAAATATAAATTTTGCAACTTGTGTTATATTTTCCTGTAACACATCACATAATTTAAATAGACAGCTTGGATACCTACAAGTAGAACATAATTGACCCTGTCTGGCATACATAGATTGGCAACTCCTGAAAACAATCGATCAGTCGCTTATCAATGTGTACTGATATTTGACAATTCTTGCCAATAAAGATATAAAAAATATATCAATACACTGGCGATATATATAAAAGTCATCCATCAAATTCTGCATTTAGAATCTATATGCACCAAGCATTACAGGCTGAATTATTAAATTATAGAGTGTGAATTGATAGGTGCACAAAGCACTTGCTGTTCAGCCCACGTTCACCAGTCATAAAGCTTTCAATGTTGATAAAATCTCTCACAAGTCATCCACGCCATTCACCTGCCTATAATGGGCCAGATTTTCAGAAAATGCACAATCTACAGTTCTACACATCTATCAAATTTTACTAAATTAGAGTGAGAATTTGATAAATACTAGGTATATATGAATGTATTCTGTATGGTATCCATTCAATACATCTGTCTGCTAAACTGAATTTTGAACCTGATTTTCGTCTTAGTTTGGGTTATTTGAGAGGATTGGTGAAGGCCAATTGTACGTTTTGTGATGATCTGACCCGTATTGTCACGCAGACGTATTGTCACGCATATTGTGGTCCCAATAGTTTTATGACCTCGGACTGTCAGTGCTTACATTATCATCCATCCCTTATTTATTAGATATTATTATTATTAGATTTGATAAGATACAATTCAATGAAATGTTGGTCGATATAAATGTCCCAAAACAATTAAATCGTTACTTAAAATTCAACAATACTATTATTAGAATAGAATAGAATAGAAAATCTTTTATTTGTCCTATGGCATTTACAGTAAAGATAGAAAAATAGGTCGACATGCTTATGTGCTGAAAATGTATCAGCACATTTCTTCCTGCTGTTACCTCGGTTAGAATATGTGATAGATATAATCATACATGTAACTTGTAACTTGAAGAGCCTAATATCTAGCGACTAGAGTCCTTTCGTATAGAAAAATACATTTCAACACATGACAGTAGGAAGAGTGGGTACTACACCATCTCTTGGTAAATGATCTTGCATAAGCTATAAAATTTAAATATAAGACATTGTGAATCTCGTTATACCTCGAGATTTGAACAGCAAAAAATAAAAATAGATACATAAGTATGGAATATGACATATGAGCCAGAGAAGTGAGTATCTCGATCTACTTCGAGATTTGACATTGGTAAAAGTAAGACAGATAGACGGATAACTGTCTCGATATACTTCAAGATTCTGACAGTTGTTAAAAATTGTTAGAACACATAAGATGTTCAGTCATGAGGGTAAGAGTGATATATATTACAGTATTCACATTACCAGAGACATGACTAAGGTCCAGACCCTAGGTGGGGGTGTTCCTATTTTTAATTCTGTTTTGTAAAGTTTTGTAAAGTTATCTGAGTTCCTCAATGTTGGTCCTAAAAACTCTTCTTGTTTCGAGATTTTGGAGTTCTGCTGGGAGGGCATTCCAGAGTTTGATTGCTTGATAAATGAAGCAATTTTTGTATATTGATAATTTAGGGCCATTATTTTTAGATTCTTTCTGTTACCAGTATGACTCCTGGTAGGCAGAGCTCTTCTGTCTAAATTTTCATCTTTTTGGGCTAGGTAGTAGGCGCACTCTAGGGTATGGACCTTTCTTCTGGTATCATTTGGGAGTATCCTCATACAATTCAGCTCCCTCTCGACATTTGTCCTTTTATTTAGATTATAGGTTGCACTTACGGCTGAGTTTAGTAATGACTGTAACCGTTTGAGGAGGCTCTTATTTGATCTATTGTAAAATACATCTCCATAATCAATGTTTGGTACTATCAGCATTTTTGTTATATCTGTTTTAACTTTCTTGGTGAGTATATATTTGGCATTTGACAGTAATCTGACTTTCCACCTCACATTATTTATGGTTTTCGATATTTGTGGTTTGAATGAGAGTTTACTAATATTAAAACTATTATACTATTATTGAAATGATCACACTACAAATGGGTTAATCCCTGCGAGTGGAAAGAATACATGCTTTTAATAGCATATTGGTTTCTGTACATGCGCAATACAAAAAAGGCGTGGCCGCAGATGAAAGCATGTCTGTGATTGGTCAATATTGCAGTCATTGATGACGTCAGACCAATCAGCAACAACCTTACTTAACCGCGACTCGGGACATTGCAAACTGCTTCTGCCTGCATGGGGCTAATGTAGAATGGCCATTTTCTTATTATTTCCAAGTCGTAGTATAAAGAAGTGTGCAGATTTTCGTTCCTTTTTCCAAAAGCGTAATAATTTATTGTTAAGGAAATAAAAGATTACTTATATTGTAACCACACTCAAGGTTAGATTTAATTGGACTTGAAAACGTTTTTATTATTCTATAGTCAGCTACACTTTCTGGATTGCTCCAAGCTTTCGGCAATAGCCTGAATCATTTATCTTTCTTTACTAATCGCATTATACAATAAAATGTGATGTGCTTCAGAAAAATGAGTCACAAGTCGCCAAAACTATATTTTCCTAAGTGATTTATTCACAAGAAAAGTAGCCGTGTGGTCAATACGGAAAGAAACTGAGGAGTGACCAATTCGTCTTCACCAATCCTCACAAATAACCCAAATTTAAGACAAAAACTAGGTTCAAAGCACAGTTTAATATAATAAAACACACTGACACTGTTTAAATCAGGGTAATATCAAATATACTCATATATACATACGCCTAGTATTGACAATTTCTCACCAAATTTACTAAATGTGTTGATCTACCGATTGTACGTTTTCTAAAAAATTTGACCCATATACAACTTATATAGAACATATATATGCTCAACTTGCTATAAGTAGTGATAATAGAACTCGAACAATTCAATAACAATTGTTTACACTTATTTCATATCCAACAAGTGGCCATAGGCCGCGTATTGCATATGAAGTACAATGGTACCGAGACTCAGCACGTATAGAGTGGGTCAGATTTTCAGAAAATGCACAATTGGCAGATATACACATTTAGTTAATTTTGCTAAAATAGACTGAAAAATTGGCAATACTCGGTATAACTGAATATATTTGATATTGCCTTGATTCAAACAATCTGTTGGGATATGTTGAACACAATTTTGAACATTATTCCTGTCTCAAATTCGAGTTATTTGCGACAATTGGAAATGGTGAATTGTACAATTTCTGGCGATTTCACCCAGGTCTCGCGTCCCATCTAACCACACTGCTAAACTAAGCTCCCTTTCACACTGAGTACCATTGTGTCCTGAACCAGTTGCCATTTAATTCAGGCTTTTACCTCAAATACACTCTAATCAATCAATTTAATTGGATTTTCCTAATTAATATATCACCACTGTCAAATTTTCATATTGATTATTTCAGTCATATTGAGCATCATTCCGTTCGTTTCAGTTCCACAATATTAATCGTAAAGCACTATTTCATTAGGCTTGATTCGAATGGATTTATCAAAATGAGGAATGATGTCACAAGTCGCAAAAATGAGATTTTCCAAAAGGATTGATTCACAAAATTTCTTTGTTGAAATGTTTCCATCTTTGGGGGGGGGGGGGGGGGGGGTGCTTAACGTCTTCCGTGGCATTGATACATTGGGTCAGATTTTCAGAAAATGTACAATTAACGTTCACCAATCTTCTCACATAACCCACATTTCAGACAAAAATAAAGTTCGAAATACAGTTCAATATAACCAAACACATTGGAAAAATGAATGCAATGCCGAATATACTCGGATTTACCTAGTATTGACCAAATTGCAGCCTAATTTAGCAGAATTTACTAAATGTGTACACCTGCCAATTGTACCTTTTCTGAAATTCTGACCCATGTACCAAATTTCAAGACAGTGTATTAAATATATTCATGCATTTCTTGAGTTATGCGTTATTTGAGAGGATTGGTGAAGGCTAATTGTACATTTTCTGCAAATCTGACTCTTATGCTCCAGGTTTCTCTTATATCTGGTTTCTTTCACTTCTATCTTGTATTAATATGGATGTGAAATCAGTTCTGTTGGTATACACAATATTTGTGTATATAAGATTGATTAGTGTTGATTAAGTCAATACTAGATGGAGTTGGATAACTAGTATTTAAAGGCAACGCTCCCTCCTCTCCCTCACTCACCCTCTCTTTCCTCTCTCTCCTCTCCCTCTCTCTCACTCTCTCCCCCTCTCTCTCCCTCTCCTCCCTCCTCTTCCTCTCCCTCTCTTCCCCATCTCTCTCCCTCCCCTCATTCTCCCTCTCTCCCCTCCCCTCTCTCTCCCTCTCCTCCCTCCTCTTCCTCTCCCTCTCTTCCCCCTCTCTTTCCATCTCTCTCCCTCCCCTCATTCTCCCTCTCCCTCCCCTCTCTCTCCTTCTCCTCCCTCCCCTTTCTATCCCTCACACCAAACGTACATCTCCCTCTGGTGGCCAGGATAATTATTGTAATGGTTATGATTCATGGTTGATAACTATTTGTTTGATAAATTATATCCTTTATTGATAAATATAAAAATGACAACATGAGTGGAACGTTAATCCTCAATCTGGAGAGAGAGTCTGGAAGCCCAGGCCTGCACATTGAGATTGCAGTCACCCCAAGTCAGGGCTTTCTCTTGTTCCTTAACCTGCGTGTAATTTATATAGAGCCACTCCATCCTGCTCCATCATATGGGTCAGATTTTCAGAAAATGTACAATTCACCTTCACCAATCCTCTCAAATAACCCAAATTTCAAACGAAAATAAAGTTCAAAATACAGTTCAATCTAACCAAACAGATCACTAGAATCAACCTAATGCCGAATTTACCTAATTTTCGAATTTACCTAGTATTGGCCAAATTGGAGCCTAATTTAACAGAATTTACTAAATGTGTACAGCGGCTAATTGTACATTTTCTGAAAATCTGACCCATAACACATAACATCTCTATACCACCAATGTCATCGCTCATTTTGCTCGAGCTCGTTGCACTATGAATAATTATTTGAATTGAATAGGGGATTTGCATAGCCGCCATTTTGAATCTTGATTCGCATGGAATTATGGGATTAATGGTACTATATAAAATCTATGGAAAACATGTCATGTTCAGCGTGGAATAATTATCAACGCTCTAATGTCAAAATCCATGTGTTATACATGTTTCCATACAACAAGATCTCATCTTTCCCATCATGCATTTGGTTGTCATAGATCATTTATAAAAGCTAAGATATTGGTGAAAACATTCTTGCAATTTTCGATAAAAATGTTACAAAATAGTTGTATGTGAGATTTCAACGGAATCCATCCCAGCATGCACTGCAGTAGACATGCGCAGTGAGACATGCAACTCCCCTATTGAATTGAATAGGGGACTTGCCGGTCGGCCATCTTGAATCATGTTTCAAATGGAATTATGGGACTAATGGTACATTATAAAAGATACTGATTCAGCATGGGCTATTTATCTATGCTCTAATGTCAATATCCATATGTTATACATGCTTCTATAACACAAGCATCCATCTTTCCCATCATGCATTTATTTGGTTTTCATAGATCATTTGTAAAAGCATGATATTAGTTAAAACATTCTTGTAATTTTCTATGAAAATGTTGCTAAATATTTGTGTTTCAGATTTCAACTGAATCCATCCCATGGTGCACTGTAACAGACATGCGCAGTGGCACATGCAAATCCCCTATTGACTATTGGCACATTGCATTATATGAGATGTGTTTCAGGAAAATGAGTCACAATTAAGTCTCGGAAAATCGATTTTGAGATATCATCATATTTGAAAAGATGGGATTAAGCAGATTCCAATGATGGTAAACATTAGGACATTAGATAAGTATTTATATATTTATTTATGCATGAAAACAGAATAATCATATTCGTGATGGTCACTCACTATGATAGTAAAAGACTTTACTCCACGTTGGTGTATGTACCACATAATATTGCTATTTGTATGGGCGGGAGTAGTGTGGTAATTTGCACCAGTTCAACGCGTGTGGTATGACATTGTAACCCACTCGCTCGCCTATCCGCTCATGGGCCACAAAAAAACAAACACCTCGGACAGTGCAATAGTGTCCCTTGTACCACATTCTCATTAGGTTCTATCTATATAAGTATTTAAATATACTCATGATATAGATAGACATTTCAAAACAAAGTCTTGAAATTCGGTACATATGTTTATAAATGTTTATAAATGTTACCAAAAAATGAGGATGAAAATACCGTCCGACATCACCAAACAGATTGTCTGAGAGTGGAATGGAATTACATATTTACATATTTTACAATATATATGATTCCCCCCCCCCCCCAGTAGAATATACGTTCTCCACCCCCACTTCAAGATGGCCGCCAAATCCAAGATGGCGGCCATGGCGGCTGTGTCGGCGCCGCCAGGGGTCGGTGTTTGGGTTGGCTCCTGAATGGGGGCAGTGTTGGGGCTTGGGCAGCTACCCCCTGGGGCTGTTTGCTTGTTATGTAAGATGTGTACACTATGGAGAACACTACCGATTTTGTTTGTTAAGATGTGGTCACCAGGGGACTTAAGATGTGGCCACCAGGGGGAGTTGTTTAGGATGGCTACTGAGTGGGGGCATGTTTTGGGGGAGGATTGGGGGGTATGTTAGGGTGGGTGTATGCTAATGATTTTAGACCAAGTGAGTACCGCCCATATGGTTTTGAGTAGTATGGTTTTATATTGTGTAAGAGTCACTTACTGCTTATTGCTTGATCAATTAACAGCTATTATTAAAATGTTGAGACGTGCTTTTATTAAGCGTAAATTGAGGGAAGAGTTTATGAAGGCTCTTTGCTATCAGGAATTACAGCCTGATTTAAAAACGAGACATGTGATAGAAGAATTAATACCAGGGATGATACAAAATGTTATTTCCCTGAAAGATGAATATGAACGCGCAATTTTGGAGCAGACTGAGCTAGGAGAGTTTATTTGGGTGCCAATGCCTGGACAAGAACCTGTAAAAGTTACAATTACGGATCGACCAGAACCAGGAGAAGGGGAATTAGTGGATATTATTTTACCAAAAAAGGAAGAAATGTTAGAGATACCGGCTAGCCCTGTATTTCACACACATCGTGTGCAACATCCATCCGATGAACCCCCTGCAATACTTATGGGACTGGATGGGAAGAAAAAGTACCAGTGTACTGTATGTAATAAAATATATGCATCCGGGGGAGGGTTTTACGATCACAGACAACGGAAACATCGCCCCACCCAAGCCTGTATGTCCAGAGATACATTAAGAATGAATAGGAATTGCGCAAAAAAGTACCGCTGCCAGAAATGTGGGAAACACTACGCATTTCATAGTGGTTTATGCCGTCACAAGAAACAAGGGTGTCAGGTAAAATATACTTAAACCTAAACCTATTCTATTCAACTTTTCCATTTCCCCCAATATCGTTTCGTTTAATGAAATTTAATTCTTTTAGGTCTTAAATCGTTTTGACACATTGTTATGACTTAGACCGTCGCCCCTCGCCAAGGAAACGCCGGGACCCTAGTAGGACCTTATCGATAAGCCCTTAGTCAGCAAAGATTAAAACAATGGGCGCGCATCGACCCCATTAAGTAAAAGTTGACATATATCCCAAAATAAAACGGGTCTTGTAGCTAAATATCAGTAAAAGTAATGATTTCATTAACAGTATCGGTGGTTGAAGTCGTAGGACGTGGAACTTCGGTCACCGTATACTGTTTTAACTTTATATAAAAAAAATGAATTGGTAACCAAGGATAAACTTTGTGATTTTACCTTGTGTGAGTTCGAACCCCTAGCCATGGCAACGTTTTTCTTTGACATATTCATTCCATATAAAAGCAGAACTTGTATAACCATTTTTTAAATTTAGTAAAACTTATTTTAAAACTTTACAACTTAGAATTACTTAAAACTTTACATTTTTTATATTGCAGGAATTAGTTATGCCCTAAAGCACTACACGGATACATAAGTATATTTACAACAAGCTTGGTACATAAGTATGTAGGCGCATGTGTACATATTTAAAAATACTGTACTGTACATATTTAAAAATACTGTACTACACTGTTTTAGGAATAAAAAGTTAATAAAAAATTAGACAAACCGAATTAGAAAGTTTTTCGGACTTTGTAGTAGAATATATTTCAGACGTTGGAAATTATGCAATTAGTTTAAGACACATCCTGTCAAAGAAGAGACACCCTTTCTTACGCATATGGGTGTTACGCAATACTTTTTAGCACCTTAGCTTTACAGGAATTAACATGCCATGCATTTAGAACAGTGGCAGTTGGTTACCTTAACTGGATGAGACGGTTAATACCCCAGGTATCTTTAACTGATTTTAGAGTAAGCCAAAGGGTAATATATTCATTGATTAGTTGTTGTAAAATATTTATCACATAATCACACGTGCATTATACTGGTGCCCCCGAACCTCTTTTACATAAGACCAACCGTTTAGTATGGCTTACATACTTGCCGCTTATTTTTCCACATCTGCTATATGTTTCCCAACGGCAAATGAGGCGCACCGTATATTTTTATATAGTCTTACCGTTTACAATTTTATTTGACCGACATCGTTTTAATTTGATGGTTTACATACAACTTCCAATCAGAATGCAACCCTCCCACACCCCCCTTGACAATAAATAGCCTGGGTTTTTCAATGCTATGTACCACTTGACACAAACTTTGCTATAATACCATAATGGCACGTTTTTTAGCATTTCTGGACAACTCAGATTTAGATTATTACACCAAAGCTGATCATCAAGATATTCACTACTATTCAGCAATACCAAGCACGGGAATATGGCTAAGTATTCCTTCCATAGAGCTTAACATTTGCTTTACAGCAAAGGACTTTGATTTTATAACACCAGCAGCAGCTTTTGACTTTGCACAGCACTACAAGTATGTTATTGCTACAAAGGTTTGCAACGATACTAAAGGAGTTGTCATTCCACCAGACATCATTTTTCAGTATGACGGATTTGGGAGTGAGGAACCATTTGCCAAAGCATATTTTTACTTTACAAAAACTAAACTTAAATCAACCAAGACTGGATTCAGCAAAATAATGGCTCCTATTTTACCAGCTCTTAACCTTACGGGTACAGGGTGTAGCCATTCAAGATTTGCTGTTTTGTATGGGCAGCGCACCGCGCAAAGTTCAGATATGTTTTTTGCCTATAGAGTTTTTGATGAGTGGCGTAATGAATTACTTAATGATGGGCATACGCATATACCTTGTTATTGTGGTTATAGTGTGTCTTTAAGTAATGCTAATTACTGGACAACATGTTTAAATGATAACTGTTGTTTGAAAAATAATGTTCCGTGTGTTACACTAACTCAGTTTAATGGAACAGTACGTAATATCGGATTAAACGGGGTGTGTTTGCGCTGTGAGTGCTGTGAGCACTGTGCGGGAAATTATTTTTTAAATGTCCCATTAGTTAGTGAAGATTCTCACATATTTATGTAACACTTTTTGCAAAAGTATAAAATAACCAGTAAACCCTGAGGGGCTGAGGGGGTATTAAACGGCTATGTACACGCTGTATATACAGTTGACATGACAGCACGGCAGCGCCTCATTAGACATCATTAGACATGTCATTAGACATGTCATGTAGGATTAGATACATCTTCCAATCAGAAGGCAGTTGACTAAATAGGTACATGGGTACCTATACTTTAAAAGGTACACGGGTACATGGCTCATTATTACTTTTTACATTTTTGTAAAACACAGACAACACTTTATTACTATTGCACAGACAACCCACCTACACTGACAACATGGCATCTAACGGATTTTTTACTTTATCGTGGTTTCCACAGCATTTACTGACGGGGGTTGATGATTTGTCCGACCGCTGGACAGATTATTTGATCTGTATTAGAGAAATTAGAGGAGAATGTGAGGTTGTACATTCCACCTATACAAATTTTTCAGCTCCTGAGCATAGGAGAGTGAGAGGGGCTGATTTTATAATTCCTCTCGAGAAACTATTTGGAGGGTTAACATTTATATCTCTTTTGAAAAAACACGGGGCGTCTGACAGCATTGTATTTAGTCAAATTAGAGGGAATATAGGGACCTACATGCTGATTACCCGTGAACAGTGGACCTCCATAAGAGAAAACGTGAGTAGACTGGAAGACATGCTTATTAACGATATCCCCCAAACGAATGAGCTAAACCTAATGGGGGTTAAAGTAAAGGTACTAGCACCAACCGAGACATACCCCTATAAACGCATCAACCTTTCAAATGAAAGACCAGGAGACACGGATATAGAAGGAGGTGTTGATTTTCTGGCAAACATTATAAACACTGGAAACGTGGTCGATGAGATACTCGGACTAAGTTTAAGGTAAGTTTAGGATTTAATACGAGTTGTATAAGTTGTATTTTACTGTATTTGCAAGTTGCACAGCTGCTGTATTTAATACGAGTTGTATTTTACTGTATTTACAAGTTGCACAGCTGCTCCTATTTAATAAGTTGCTTTATTTATATTTTCAGGCGTATAGCCAGGGAGAAAATTTCCTACAAGTACGAGCACCATTTGTAATGAGCCAAATTTACATATGGAAATTACCATGTGTTTCCTTCCAACTTAGTTCTCCTGCCACGGCTTTACCACTCATTTTACTCGCAATCACCGGGCATTACAGACCAACTAGATAAGACTTGCCTTACGCCCCCTACACATATTTTTATCAGTTATACAATATCACGTGGCCCGGCAACGCCTCCTGTTTTACAACTTTATGAGTACATTTGACGTGCAACACCAGTCGTATACCAGTGCAACACCTTATTTGACTTACTTTTTGGACTTATTTGACTTATTGAGCCTTCAAAATGCATATCTGGATTATTTCTTTCTTCCTTCTGAGCCCTATTATGGCATGGACATCGTGTGGAGTCTCCAACAAGTGTAGGTGTGACTTTGAGGAAAGGGCGGCTAGATGCACAGGGGAGAGGATCAAAATTATTCCCCGTTTTAAATTAATTACTCGGTTTAGAATAAATTCACTGGCATTTGTTAAGACTGCAATTCCCTCATTTAACTCTTTTAAATTTTCTAACTGGCCTAATTTGCAAAAATTATTTATTATAGATACTGGATATATTGGGAACTGTATTGCCGAAAGAATCAAAATTATTAAACAAAGTGGAAATGTTTCAGTTATTATGGACTGTCCTTTCATTTCAACCCAAAATCCCATTTTAGTTACAACCCTAGAATCTATTACAACCCAAGAATCTATTACAACCCAAGAACCCATTTTAGTTACAACCCAAGAACCTATTTTAACTTTAAAACCTGTTACTACTCAACCTACTTCGACTCAAAACCCTATTTCTACAAGTCTTGGTTATACTTCATTTTCTGAAAAATATACTTTTTCTGAACAATACACTTTATCAACATTTGAAGATTATACTTTTCAAAATTATACCTTGCAGTCTAATACTTCTACAACCCCCCAGCCTTTATCTAACCCTATAAAACTAGCCGTAACATTAACTATTGTCCTTATTTGTTTATTATTACTAATTGTAGTTATAATACTAAGGGTATACTATTATAAGAAAAAGAAACGACAGTCCAATGCTCCTTATAGGGTAAACCTTATTTATCTTTCAACCGTTGAAGATATGAGTGAAGACTTTTAGCAAGTCTACATTTGGCTTGGTCGCTTGTCCTCTCCCCTTGCCAGTGTCCCCTTCCCAGTGTCCCCCTCGCTAGTGACACCACGCTAGTGTCCTCCTCCTCACAAGGCAGCTGATGTGCCCATCTTCAGAAAGTCACCGAGATGGAGAGACGTCTTTTTCTTCTTCTCCTTTTATGGAGCCTGTACATGGTAGTGGTTACATACCAATGTAAAAGGTGCAACTGTGTGGAGGGTATTGTGCTTTGCAGCCAAAGGAGGCTAAGGCAATACCCTCACATTTCTGGAAATTTTACGGTGATTAATTTGCAAAACAACCTATTAACAACTGGACCACCTTTTGATTATAACGCCTTTACGAGGATCGATTTACGAGGAAATCCTATCAACTGTACGACCATTGAAAAACATAGGTTAAAGAACAGGATCATACATCCCAAATGCTTAGGACCACCTTCATCAGAACAAAAAAAGGA